>CM062809.1:910378289-911720695 GCA_031772625.1 Pinus tabuliformis | reverse complement strand
TTCGGTATCCTCTAATCATTCTGTTTTGAGAACATCTCTTGACGTGCATTCTCACTCACTCGTAACCCTCCCTCCCCTAGGAGGCATGGGGCCACATCCTTATATGAGTTCTACTCTATTATTTGGCCGAGTTGATGCTTACTCGTCATGTCAACGATAAAACTCCGATTTTCATCTGTGTTGATTGATTACCCGAGTCCGAGTATAGACTCCCTCAAAAAGTACTATGCTTAGGTCATCTTGCATGGTTACTTTTGTACAATTTTATTATTCATTTTTTTAAAGTGTGGTTTGGTGTGTTTTTTTGCAAGCAACTTTCCTGCTTATTATGTTTTTGCCTCCTTTGCAGATGTCGGTGTCTCCTCACATCGGTTTCATGATGGTGCTTGCCATAGTACCCATAATATATCATCCGCGACATGGGAAATTTATGAACCCCATGGCGATTTGATTGATCTTCAAAGTATATGTCTAGGTCAAACAACTAATAACATCGTTGAGTATAGCACAGTTATCGAATTGTTGTCAGAAGCCATTGTTCTTGGCATCTAGTAGTTGGTTGTCAACCTTGATTCACATCTTGCCGTCCTTCAACTCAACAAGAAATATTTTGTCAAAAACCCTCAGATATTGAGAATGTATCTACGTATTCGTCTACTAGAAAGAAACTTTGATTACATTACATATCATCATATTCATAGACACATGAATACTTTGATAGATGCGTTAGCTAATTATGTGTTGGATAGACATTGCGAAACATGAAAAACTCAAAAAACAAAAACATTTGTACCATAGTAAGCAAGGAAGTACAACATAAATATATGTGTGTCGGTAATGTTTGTCATACATGAAAACTTCAAAAAATAATATTTGTGTTCAAAATAAATCGGTGTCTCACAGGCCTTATACATCCGTGGCTCGCGGGCCTAAAAAATGTGGAATGCTAGACCTATGCACTAAACAACATGATGCTCATGATAGCATGTAACTGCTTAGACTATGCGAGTCAGCAGTTGGCGGATTCGATCTGATACCCCCACCGTATGCCTTGGTACTAGCGTGGGACATCACCCATTCGGGCACACTCTGGGATCCCATGGGTCAATCCCTCGAGATTCCGCACTATATCCTCCTCCTTGTCACTTCCCTCCTAATAAGGAGCGACCTCGAACTGCCGAGCAATGCGCCTGGTGATCAGGGACATCCCAGTAGGGCGTTCTGGTCCAACATCTGCATTCATAAAATCAAAATGTCATGAACACATATATCTAAAAAACAATAAAAAACATCAAAAATTAAAATTGTTTGTTTTTTACCTCCATCATCATAATCCTCCCCCTCTGGGAGTGGCATATCTAGATCTTTGCGGAAGTCAGTACCGCTGTAAGGCCAATCCTCCACTATGATCAGATTTCGTCGTAGCCACGAGAAAAAGGCAGACTTATCAGACAACTGTTGTTCCCCGATAATCCTAGGCATCAATGCACTCCAACAGACCATCCATGGGTCTCGTGGCATCGATGGTTCCACCTCAGCCAGTTGGTAGTGGAACAACAAAGCTCACTCTAGGAAGAAGGTTACTAGCACAGACCCATATCAAAATTGCTTCAGGTTTCCCGCCTTGGCTTTTGATCGCTAGCGCTTCATGTTGACTTTCATAGCTTTCACCCCGTTGAAAATAGTGGGCATCGTACAGTCGATAGCATACTGAAACTTCGACTTGTTGGTATCATGCTTCTCTTGGGCCCCAACCACTCTGTTGATGGTTAGCAGTAACACTCTCAACATAAGATCTCGAACAATTTTAATCTCGATCCCGCCACTTTTTGATCTAAGTGCTTTTGAGTAATGTTTGACAAGTAACATGGTCACACTTGCCCCAATTGGCCTTGACCCATATAGATTGATTGGCTCCCCTCTTCGGGACAGTCCTGTGATGAAATAAATGTATGAAGTTTCCAACTCCAGCTCTTGGTCACCAATGATGAAAATTTCTCGATTCACGTCCCAAAGACTGATCAGATACCGTAGCAATTCGGGTTGAGCCGTAGACTTGGTGTAAGGAAGAATTTGAGGAGCCCACAGTTCCTTAAAGCATCCAAGCAATTTGGGTCAGCCATTGCTTGAGTGTCAATATCCTCATGCTCACGTTCCTTCCAATCCACCATTTTTCATGATTTTTTCCATGCAAAAACCATGTAATCAAGTCAATAATCATCTTTGACCAGAGAAATTTGGATTAAAATGGGCAAATTGAGCAAAAACAAGGAAAATTTTTGTTCACGGCACCAACGTGGTTGACATTGTTAGCAACCCTCGATCAGCATGATTTCGTGCCCGAAAATCCCGCCGACCAAGGGCGATTTTTTTTGCCAAAACCTCCTCATGCAATCCAAAAAATGGATAAAAATATGTGAAAATAAGTATGAAAATGGAGCTTAAGGTATTGGCTCTTACCTGCAACGGATCACTTGGTGAATGGCGTCCCGGATCTCCTGCAATCTGCTCTAGAACAATTAGGGCACAAGTGGGTAAAAAGCTCTTCACACAAAGGTAAAATGGTAAATGGTAAAAAATAATTACTTTTGCCTCCTTTTATTCATTTTTTCATGAAATATTAGGGTTTTAAGTATTTTTGACCTATTTTCCTGAGAACTGGATAATGCATTTACCTTTTTGTGCATCGACACGTGACGGATTATCGATGATGGTACTAGAGTCACGTTTCAACTCTTTTCTCGACTCATAAAACTCAAATGAAAAGATCGCCAAGTATTTTTACCTTTTTGACTCGTAAAAGAGAATAAAATGGGGGGTCTTCTTTCAAGCTCTTTTCTGACTCTTTAAACACGAAAAGGTTGCCGAGCTCTTGCCATTTTGAACTTGATAAAAGCTGCGAAATGTCCTTTACTCAATATATGTTTACCCCTTTTTCGGGCTGGGATAAACTATTTACGAAAAAGGTACTCCTTGACTGAAATGGTCAAGCAATTCTCTCAAGTATCATTTTCTTTTTCAAACTCTCTAAACATGAAAAAGATACAGAGTTACACCTTTGTCATACTCGTTAAAATATAAAATGACATTGGATTCATCGCCATGACAATCGTGAGCTTCTCCTTCCTAGGGTTCATTAAACTTACTAGGTTGGATTCGTCCGAAGGATGAACTTACAATGCAAGCACATGCTATCCCCTTCAAGTTTGCGATAAAAATTAATTGGGGTACCTGCCAGGAATGGTGGGGGAAAATTGGAAATTATATCAGTTGTGTTGGCAGCTCGCTCTTGAATATGACATTTTCTGCTTCATTTCGGGTTGGGATATCCTCCTTTTCATTTGACCTTCCTGGGTTGGGCCGCTCATTTTTGCCTTCCATTTGATCTCTACCATGTCATCATGACCACCGATCCTATGGATCCAAAAGCTGCCAAACTCCAGAGTTGTGTCATCGATATGTTCAAGGGTTAGTCCTTCTGCAATTACACTTACTCTTGATTCTCTATGTCATCTGAAATCATTCACATCCCTTTTGTCTCGTGTCGATAATGTGGGATACATCATGGCCCTCCTTCAACATGATTTCTTCCTATCGACTTCATCTCATTATCCAAGAAGTTGACCAAGAGACTCCCTTCCAGTACCTTAGAGCTTGCATGCCCTAATGGCAAGTTCTTCGCACTCGACGACAAGCTCACATCATTGGCTTTCGATCAGGTGATTTCACAGGTGTTCGACATCAGTTCCTTTATTCACATTCCGTGAACTATGCTGCCAGTACCTTGAGATCCATTGTCATTATTGGTGGTTTCTCTCGCGCTTGTTAATGGTTCACATCATTGATCAGTAATCAAGCGACTTCCTAGCATGTTCGACTTCAACACATTCATTCACATGTTAGGATTTGTACTTTGATCGGGTCATTTGGAGCGCAAGACCTTGGGCTAAGATTACACAAGTCCAGGTTGTAAGGAAATGTGTCATGATCATGTTGATATACATGTATCTTTCATATGGATAGCTACGACCATACCTTGGTTCCATTATGATCCTTTCTATTAGATGGCTACGCCCATGCCTTGGATCCATTTACATGATCATTCTTTGGATGGATCCGTCCATACCACGATTCATGCATCATTATTCAAAGTTTTCAGTGATGTATATGTATCTATGCTTGCTTGCAGGTTTTCCGATGATGGACTTCGGTTCCTTGCTTCCACTTGTAAAGCATTTCACCCCTCACTCTAGTTCGGCCTTCATGCTTTACGGGGCATCTATTACACAAAATTTTGTCACTATCCCTATACTCCCCATCTATGATCCTTGAGGACCTCTACAGTGTACCCGACATGCTTTCCCATCATGAAGAAACTCCCAGTATGTGCCTCTTCATGAGCAAAATAATTCCCCTTTGCATCATTTCCCAAGAATCTTCCTTTTATCCCAATTTACAAGACGGCGCTACTGACCAGTTTCCTCCTCGCGGCGATTTGCAAATATTAAAACTAGCCCTTGCAATGTACAGAGCGACTGAGCCCTTTTTCTTGTCGTGCCGATCCGCTTTTAGAAGTTTTTTTAAATAAGGAGCCGAAGCTTCCATGTCTAGAAGCTTCGTAATGGAAGTCTAGTAGATGGTTGGGCCGGATGGAGCTGAGGATGTCAGTTTGGGCTCCTTTCCCCTATTAGGATGGAACAAAATCAAGAGATAAGACTTTCTCCCATGATGAGAGGAACCATCTCCCATCCATCCAAGCTATATAAACCTCTCTTTTTCCCAAGCAAAAGCTAGTTGGAGTTTTTGGAGTAAGTTTGAATAATACGCAAGTCATTTATAGCTTGTAGCTTTCTGGTGTATGCTTGAGGGAGAATAGTGTGATTTTGGTTTGATTTGAGACTAAAGGGAAAGAAGCCTTAAAAATCCTTTGTTGGGGCTATCCATGAAGTGCTAGCAGAAGTGTGGGAACTCGAATACGTCGGAGGAGACCAACAACGTCAAGGCACCAATTGTAATCTCTTTCTGATTTATATAAATTCAACTATTGATTGATTTCCTACATGAAGTGTCATTTTACATCTTTATGGCTTAATGTTCCTTGACCTATTAAGTAGGCTGAATACAATATTGTATGCTATCATGTTTGTTGTTGTTGTTGTTTACTTGTTTCAGGTATTCGAAGGAAGGAAACGAAAGATAGATGGAATGAGGAAGTAGGATCATCACCAAGTGGAAGAGTGTTCTAGGAGGTAGGCCCTCTTAATTGATTATAGCTTAAGGAGATTTTCCATAGATTGTTTTGCTTGTGGCTATACCCGCTCTCTTGGGCTAGAGGAATTGTTTATGTCCGCTACAAAAGGGCCAGGTGCACCGTCGATCCTGAATCACTTAAGCTAGAGGGATCATGAAAGATCTCTTAGAAACCCTAAACATGCTGTCAGGAGGGGACATCTATCAGTTACCCTATGATGATATCAAGATAGTTTTCAAAAATCATTCTAGGGCATCCAGAAAGAAGGGTAAGGCTAGTCAAGATTTGCCCAATCCATCCTCCTCCAACACATCCATAAAAAGTGAAATTGGGAACATATTAGAAGACTTCAAGAGTGAAATGTTGCTTACCCTTGCTCTGCAAATGGACACCATACAGATCAAGAGGAAGCAGGAAGAAGCAAAAGAGACTTAGCTATCTTCTACCCTAGATGCACTAGAAGGAACCCTAGGAGTGAATGTCCATTGAATCTTATAGAGATCTGCTTAGTCTGTGAGGAGAACCACTCCACATACAGGTTCCCTTCTTTGCCTGGATTGAAAGTTGCGTATCAAGGAACTGAAGGGGTGACTAAACAACTTTGCTATATCAACCAAAGGAGGCCTCAAGGACCTCGATCATACCAGCAAGGCATGCAAGGGGCATCCTTTTCATATTACAACTCTAACCAGAATGCATCCATTCCCCATTGGTGCCCTCCTACTCATCCTTCATGGTCCACATCTTCTCCCTGGTCTTTTACACCTCAATACAAATCCCAACTTGCCAACCAACCATTTCAACCATATACTCCTCCACAACCTCAGTGGATTGCACCATCCTAGGGGTGGAGGCCCCCATACAACCAATCTCCAGCTTTACTACCTCCACCTCCCTCTCAACCACAACTCCTTCACCCTTCTCCACTTAAGAAACCTTAGATGCTACTCAACCAAATCTAAACCCAAACAACAGACAAGCATAACATGTCTACAGTGGGGAAACATCTTACCGTGCATATGCTGTGGAAATTCAAGAAATCAACCTCAGGTCTGGAAGAGTGATTCCAGATAATCAACCTCCATCTCCACCTGAGGAGCTTGAAGAGGAAAAGGAGGAGAGTGTCCCTTAAGCAAATCAACCTCCTTTTCCTCTGATATTAATCCATCCTATCCAGCACACTCTAGAAGAGACTGAACTTCTAGGGGAATTGAAAAACTTGTGTGTTAAGATCTTGCTCCTCCAAGCTATCAAGGATGTCCCCATCTACAACAGGTTAATCAAGGAGAAATGCTTCAAACATCCTGGGATGTGAAAGAAAGACACCCCTACCATTAATGTCATTGGACAACTATCCGACTTAATGTTGGGGCAGGTGATTTGCCCGAAGTATCTATATCCTAGAAGTCCCGTGGTAGATGTGCACACCGATGGTATCATTGTCCCCCATACCTTGATCAATCTTGGGGATTCCATCAATTTGATGACTAAGGAGATTATGCTTAAACGAAATCTCCAAGGGTCATTAAGAAATAACACAACAATGTTGCATCTTGCAGATAGGTCCACAGTAGCTCCTGAGAGAGTTGTTGAGGATGTGATGGTCTCCATTGATTCCTGGGAATACCTTGTTGACTTCTTAGTTCTACAACCTAATACCAAGTTCAATGGTTATCCTATCATCCTTGGAAGGCCATGGTTAGCCATTGCTGATGCTTACATAAGTTGCAGGGCTGGGAATATGACCATTAAAAATGGGCATTTGTCTAAACAATTGGTCTTGTACCCTCCTGCTCAACCATCTCTGGAGCATGACTTACCTTTATGGTTAGAAGAGGAGGAGGAAGATGAAGTCTACTCTTCCCCAATCTGTACCCTAGATGCTACTATAGGAGGGGGGCAACCTGATGAAGACGATCTGATTGAGCAAATCCTCTAGAATCTGATTGTCATGCCGATCCTCTTTTAGAAGTTTTTTTAAATAAGGAGCCGAAGCTTCCATGTCTAGAAGCTTCATAATGGAAGTCTGGTAGATGGTTGGGCCGGATGGAGTTGAGGATGTCAGTTTGGGTTCCTTTCCCTTATTAGGATGGAACAAAATCAAGAGATAAGACTTTGTCCCATGATGAGAGGAACCATCTCCCATCCATCCAAGCTATATAAACCTCACTTTTTCCCAAGAAAAAGCTAGTTGGAGTTTTTGGAGTAAGTTTGAATAATTCGCAAGTCATTTATAGCTTGTAGCTTTCTAGTGTATGCTTGAGGGAGAATAGTGTGATTTTGGTTTGGTTTGAGACTAAAGGGAAAGAGGCCTTAAAAATCCTTTGTTGGGGCTATCCATGAAGTGCTAGCAGAAGTGTGGGAACTCGAATACATCGGAGGAGACCAACAACGTCAAGGCACCAATTGTAATCTCATTCTGATTTATATAAATTCAACTATTGATTGATTTCCTACATGAAGTGTCATTTTACATCTTTATGGCTTAATGTTCCTTGACCTATTAAGTAGGCTGAATACAATATTGTATGCTATCATGTTTGTTGTTGTTGTTGTTTACTTGTTTCAGGTATTCGAAGGAAGGAAACGGAAGATAGATGGAATGAGGAAGTAGGATCATCACCAAGTGGAAGAGTGTTCTAGGAGGTAGGCCCTCTTAATTGATTATAGCTTAAAGAGATTTTCCATAGATTGTTTTGCTTGTGGCTATACTCGCTCTCTCGGGCTAGAGGAATTGTTTATGTCCGCTAAAAAGGGCCAGGTGCACCCTCGATCCTGAATCACTTAAGCTAGAGGGATCATGAAAGATATCTTAGAAACCCTAAACATGCTGTCAGGAGTGGACATCTATCAGTTACCCTATGATGATATCAAGATAGTTTTCAAAAATCATTCTAGGGCATCCAGAAAGAAGGGTAAGGCTAGTCAAGATTTGCCCAGTCCATCCTCCTCCAACACATCCATAAAAAGTGAAATTGGGAACATGTTGGAAGACTTCAAGAGTGAAATGTTGCTTACCCTTGCTCTGCAAATGGACACCATACAGATCAAGAGGAAGCAGGAAGAAAAAAAAGGAGACTTAGCTATCTTCTACCCTAGATGCACTAGAAGGAACCCTAGGAGTGAATGTCCATTGAATCTTATAGAGATCTACTTAGTCTGTGAGGAGAACCACTCCACATACAAGTTCCCTTCTCTGCCTGGATTGAAAGTTGTGTATCAAGGAACTGAAGGGGTGACTAAACAACTTTGCTATATCAACCAAAGGAGGCCTCAAGGACCTCGACCATACCAGCAAGGCATGCAAGGGGCATCCTATTCATATTACAACCCTAACCAGAATGCATCCATTCCCCCTTGGTGCCCTCCTGCTCATCCTTCATGGTCCACACCTTCTCCCTGGTCTTTTACACCTCAATACCATTCCCAACTTGCCAACCAACCATTTCAACCATATACTCCTCCACAACCTCAGTGGATTGCACCATCCTAGGGGTGGAGGCCCCCATAAAACCAATCTCCAGCTTTACTACCTCCACCTCCCTCTCAACCACAACTCCTTCACCCTTCTCCACTTAAGAAACCTTAGATGCCTACTCAACCAAATCTAAACCCAAACAACAGACAAGCATAACATGTCTACAGTGGGGAAACATCTTACCGTGCATATGCTGTGGAAATTCAAGAAATCAACCTCAGGTTTGGAAGAGTGATTCCAGATAATCAACCTCCATCTCCACATGAGGAGCTTGAAGAGGAAAAGGAGGAGAGTGTCCCTTAAGAAAATCAACCTCCTTTTCCTCTGATATTAATCCATCCTATCCAACACACTCTAGAAGAGACTGAACTTCTAGGGGAATTGAAAAACTTGTGTGTTAAGATCTTGCTCCTCCAAGCTATCAAGGATGTCCCCATCTACAACAAGTTAATCAAGGAGAAATGCTTCAAACATCGTGGGAGGTGAAAGAAAGACACCCCTACCATTAATGTCATTGGACAACTATCTGACTTAATGTTGGGGCAGGTGATTTGCCCGAAGTATCTATATCCTAGAAGTCCCGTGGTAGATGTGCACATCGATGGTATCATTGTCCCCCATACCTTGTTCAATCTTGGGGATTCCATCAATTTGATGACTAAGGAGATTATGCTTAAACAAAATCTCCAAGGGTCATTAAGAAATAACACAACAATGTTGCATCTTGCAGATAGGTCCACAGTAGCTCCTGAGAGAGTTGTTGAGGATGTGATGGTCTCCATTGATTCCTAGGAATACCTTGTTGACTTCTTAGTTCTACAACCTAATACCAAGTTCAATGGTTATCCTATCATCCTTGGAAGGCCATGGTTAGCCACTGCTGATGCTTACATAAGTTGCAGGGCTGGGAATATGACCATTAAAAATGGCATTTGTCCAAACAATTGGTCTTGTACCCTCCTGCTCAACCATCTCTGGAGCATGACTTACCTTTATGGTTAGAAGAGGAGAAGGAAGATGAAGTCTACTCTTCCCCAATCTGTACTCTAGATGCTACAATAGGAGGGGGGCAACCTGATGAAGACGATCTGATTGAGCAAATCCTCTAGAATCAACCCCCCAACACCATATCTCTCGAGGAGTTAGTGAAGAAAGCTGAAGATGACACTTGGACTGATTTGTGCCTAGCTGATTGAAGTCCTACTCATGTCAAGATGATAGAATTTGGTCCATAAAGAACATTGAAAATCAACCTCTCTCTCTGCACATCAGGAAGACGAGTTATGTGACATGCTAAGAAAGAATTTTGATGCCTTTGCTTGGAGTTATAAGGAAATGAAGGGAGTGCACCCTTCGGTGTGTACTCATCACATTTACATCAAGGAAGGCCGCAAGCCAGTGCGCGAACCTCAGATGAGAATGAACCCAACCCTCAAGGATATAGTCAAAGAAGAACTACAGAAGTTGTTGGATGCAAGGTTCATTCAACCCATCTCTAATAGTGAGTGGGTATCTCCTCTGGTTCTGGTTCCAAAGAAAAATGGGAAGTGGAGGATCTGTGTGGACTACAAAGAGCTAAACAAAGCCACACAAAAGGACCATTTCCCTCTAACTTACATTGACCAAGTATTAGATGGTCTGGAAGGAAAGAAGTGCTTCTCTTTCCAGGATGGATTCAGTGGTTACAATCAGATCCAGATCAGCCCAGAGGACCAAGATAAAACCACCTTCACCTATCCTTGGGGTACATTTGCTTAGAGGGTCCTTCCTTTTGGCTTATGCAATGGCCCTACCACTTTTCAGAGGGTAGTCCCAAGCATATTTGTAGAGCTAGTTCATGAATTTTTCAAAATTTATATGGATGATTTCACCCCCTATGGGTATGATTTCATGTAGGCTCTCTCTAAATTGGGAAAAGTATTAAACAAATGCATTGAAATTAACTTATCCCTTAGTCTTGAGAAGTGTGAGTTCTTGATGACTATAGGGACTGATATAGGTCACTCAATATCCTAGAAAGGACTGCAAGTGGACCCAAATAAAATTGCTATCATAAAGAGGGTCCCTACTCCTCCGAAGCAGAGGTGTTGGGATGGGGTCCCCTAGGGTCAATTTTGGGGCAAAAGCCCAAGTTTTGTTGTATAAAGATGTAAAGTCTCCGCAAATTGTGGTCGCAGAGCGCGTAGATAATTAAAGAGTCAAAAAGGGTTTTACCTTCTTTTATGTATGTTGAACTGGCCTTTGAAGATCTGCCCATGGTCCACGGACCATGGGATTGTATAAATAAGTGTCTTAGGATGTATAAGGCAAGTAATGGAGTTGGTCTATGGGAGAAGTCTAGGAAGTTAGCGAAGAAGGGTAGGAAGAAAGGCTTTGCAGTTGTGTACGTAGAGGCCTAGAATATAGTTCATAGTTGAGTGCACGGACCCCTGCAGCTGAATGCGTAGGGAAGTTTTGAGTCTGTAAGCTGAACAAAATATTAATAAAGAAGATTATTGCAGAAATTCCTGACTTTTGCCTATTTACTTCTGTTATGAATGAATGCACTTTATGTTGTAATGAATGATGGGTTTATGAAATAATGATGTATTAATGCACGATTTTACCTAATCTATATTGTTATATGAATGCAATTAACGTTAACAGTTTACGTGAATATTATCTTATTATATATTGAAGATATCGAACACTTAAGCCGATCAGGGTAATTACTGGGTTAAGAACAATGTTTGGTGCACGTAAGTAGCTGATTAGTCTGTTCAAGGTCCTCGAAAGACAGTTGTACACCTTCGCGGAGGTCTAGAGGCTGAATAAAGGGAGTTATATCGATAAGCCTTAAAGGGAGTTATATCGATAAGCCTTAAAGGCTTATCGATCTGTGTGAAGACAAATTAAGGGTACAAAACAACATCACGTTGATCTCTGGGCGCGGAAACTTGGTTCTAGCATCCCCCCATACTGTTTCAGGTGAGACTTTAGTCCATGCTCCACGGATTGATGCCGAAAGGGCCAGTAGTGTAGGGATTTGTTTGGCGTAACTAACTATGAACCTGGGTCAGGACCCCCTAAGCCAAAAATGGTTCCGTTGCTAGGCCAGGATCTGAATAAAGAGATGTGTGATGTAACATCACTGGAATCTAATGAAGAAAGAAATTTAGAAGTGGTTGGATAGAAAGATCCACGAATTCATGGCGCAAGAAATCAGAAATCTGCGCCTAGCAAAAGAAAAGTGGTTGGACAGATACTTATACACAGAGATACACGAGATCTTCTTCTGCACCTTCCTGATTGAACTATACGAGTGGATCGCTAAATTGGCAGACAACCAAGGAAGGTGGAGGCTTGACGATCCAATAGTGTGGACCCCAGAGCTAGTGCAGAGGTTGGAAGCTTCTGAAGATAATATCGCACGCATTGTCAATCACTGCCTTGATCCACTCATAGGAGGATTTGTAATAGAATTCATAGTCGATACCTCAGTCAGCTACAATGAAGCAGAGCAATGCTTTTTCAAAGGACCACGAGGTAAGTATTTGAAATCTTTGAATACTTGGATTAAAATTCTCTTGTGTGAAAAGCGGGTTATGCCACTGCCTTGATGTTTGGATCTATGCGAAGTGGACGATTATTTAGAAATAAGGGAAGAGCAGGTCCTGAATACAACCCATTGATAGAACCTCCTTCAAGCGACAACGATGGAGCGATAGAGGCCTCACCGCGAAGCGCTGCACAGTTGATAAAGCAGAGTTTTTTGTGAATACCTCATCTGCCCATGCCACCTCCATCTTCAGCTCCATAGCATACACCTTTTCCCACACCACCACCACCTCCGCCACCATTCAACATGTCAAATACGATGAAGCTGCCCGTTTTCAAGGGCTTGGGAAGTGAGGACCTAGATCAATTTTGGTTTGTTGCAAAGGTTGTATGGACAACACAGAATATTATAGACGATCGTTAGAAAGCTCAAAAAGAAGCCTCGTGGGTACTATTACCTCAATCACTAACCCCGCGGTAAATATTTCCACACAGATCCTCGTTGGCAAGGTTATGAGAAAATGCTACATGGACGAGCTTCTGATGCTAGTGATTTCTTTGGCTACCCAGTGCATGGAGGGCATGCAGTTTAACTAAGTATGCTACCTTTGTAGCGAGTTCCTCGCGAAATGTTGAGAAGCGCATGACGAGAGTAAAACATTCCACTATTCGTGGTTGTTTCTCTCCATTGTGCTCGTCGTTTGGGATCTATCTGGGACAATCAATTTCCTCCCATGGATAAGGATTTGCTGGAGGCTACAAAGTTTGCATCCCTCTGGGAATGAAGGACGTTGTGCACATGACACAGACCAAAATCTTCTGGGTGCTAATGGAGGCGAGAATTCGCATGGCAATAAACCAAAAGCCATCATTGTCACCAACCGTGTTTGAGCAACTTTCAGAATACACAGAGTTTAAAGCTGACTTCCACCACATATACATCTTGGTGTGGAAGGATCCTCAGCAAAAATGGTTTGACCTCCCATACCTCGCAATAGAAGACACTATTTAGGAGGTCATCAAGCGTTGGCTGACAGATTGGCACACTTGATCTGATCTGGCTGCGGGCACCGGCAAATCCGCATACAAGAAAAGAAGGGAGCAACCAAGCAGAAGGTTCAGCAGTTGGCTGAGAAGTGGAGAAAAGAGGCTGAGGAGAAGGCCTGGGTTGAGCGGAGCGTGCCGCGAAGCAGCAGGCTGAACAAGAAGAGCACAGTGGTAAGTCTCCTTCACCCCAAAAAGAGGAGGAGGAGCAGTTAGAGTAGGGCGACGGTGGTCAGGAGGAGCAAGAGAGCACTCCCTTCCGGATCAAACGGTACTGGGATCAAGGAAAGGAAGGGTCACGAAAGAAATCAAAAGTGACCAAGCTGTCGCTGGATCCAATCATTTGACTGATGGTGACCTTGATGAGATTAGAGACAAGGTACGCGACACCACCACAGAACTGATACAACAGTTTGAGCAGCAACAACAACAGACACTGAGCACCATTCAGAAGGATCTGCACAAGCTTCAGATTCAAACGACTCGGATCTAGGTAGGCATAGGGCAGATCAACGCTTCATCAACAAGTTTTGCACCGGGGACCACTTAGGCAGTAAAGATGGTTTGATTAGTGGATCTCTGGGCAGTCGCGCTGCCAGATGGCTCCTTGAGGGCAGAGGTAGTTGATGACAAGGCCATAGTGAGTTCTTTGAAGAACATCGGCCTCAACCTGGCTGTGCTCCCGAATGAGTATCTTCACACGCTGCAGGCAGGTGTGACAACAAAATTCCACGCGTGGGAGCAGCGTGCACTAAGCCTCATAAGGAGTATCGAGTAAACAACGAACATATGTTTGCTGAGAAGTCAGAGGCGCTGGGGGCACAGAATGCCTTGATTGGAGCCGCGGTGGTGGAAGCCTACAAAATAGTACATGAACTGCATATACTGCAGGAAGCGTCATTGGAGGTGAAGATCAAAAAGCTGGTTGCAAGCATGCGTGACGCCAAGACGGAAGTGGCTAGAGTTCAGTTTGAGCTGAACCTAAAAATAATTGAACTAGAGTTGAAGTCACAACCTTTGACTCCGCCAAAGGTAGGGGAACATCGCGAAGCCACTATAAAGGATGGAGCCACGTTGGTGGATGCCGTGGTGGTGGACTGCACCGCACAATTTAAGCAGGCTATGGAGGTAGTCACCGCCCTGCAGGAGGATCCCACCATGTAGGTCTTGAATATAGAAGTGCACGAGCTCCAGCAACAATATGATGAAGTAAGGGAAACGATGTGCACCGTCGCTATAGGACAATGCCTTACCAAGCTACAGGAGGCGAAGCAAATACTTACACAGGTGGAAGCAACGCAGAGGAAAGTGGTCATTCTCAAGGCTAGATTGGGGCCCTGGTTGGACGAGGCTTACATTGTTTCCACCAACATTCAGGAGAAATCGGCGAACTTGTAGAGTACACAGTAGAAAATCAAGCAGGATAGTGCAAGACCAGCCATAGAGCAGCTGGTGGAATAGATCAAGCAGGTAGCCACGCAGAGCATGATCGAAGTAGCAGTTGTACAAGTGGAGCTGGGGGATCTTTGTAGTAAGATCTTCATGCCAGTTGAGTGACTCGAGGGCGAGTCACGATCTTTGTGTTGGGGTCTTGTTAGGATGGGGTCCCCTAGGGTCAAGTTTGGGGAAAAAGCCCAAGTTTTGTTGTATAAAGATGTAAAGACTCCGCAAATTGTGGTTGCGGAGCGCGTAGATAATTAAAGAGTCAAAAAGGGTTTTACCCTATTTTATGTAAGTTGAGTCAGCTTTTGAATATCTACCCATGGTCCGTGGACCATGGGATTGTATAAATAAGTGTGTCTTAGGATGTCTAAGGCAAGTAATGAAGTTGGTCTATGGGAGAAGTCTAGGAAGTTAGCGAAGAAGGGTAGGAAGAAAGGATATGCAACCGTGTGTGCATAGGCCTAGAATAGAGTCCGAACTGAGTGCGCAAGGAATTTTTGAGTCTGTAAGCTGAACAAAATATTAGTAAAGAAAATTATTGTAGAAATTCCTAAGTTTCACCTATTTACTTCTGTTATGAACGAATGCACTTTATGTTGTAATGAATGACAAATTTATTTGTAATGAATGACGGGTTTATGAAATAATGATGTATTAATGCGCGATTTTACCTAATATATATTGTTATATGAACGCAATTAACGTTAACTATTTACGCGAAGATTATCTTGTTATATATTGAAGTTATTGAACACTTAAGTCGATTGGGGTAATTACTGGGTTAAGAACAATCTTTGGTGCACGTAAGTAGCTAATTAGTCTGTTCAAGGTCCGCGAAAGATAGTCGTAGACCTTCACGGAGGTCTAGAGGCTGAATAAAAGGAGTTATATTGATAAGAATTAAAGGCTTATCGATTTGTGCGAAGACAGATTAAGGGAACAAAACGACATCACGCTGATATCTGGGTACGAAAACTCGGTTCCAGCATCCCCTCATATTGCTTTGGGTGAGACTTCAGTCTGTGCTCCACGGATTGATGCCGAAAGGGCCAATAGTGTAGGGATTTGTTTGACGCAACTAACTCTGAACTTGGATCAGGACCCCCTAAACCAACAAGAAGGATGTCAGAATTTTCTTAGGTTTAGTTGGATACTATAGGAGATTCATAAAAGACTTCAGCAAAGTAGCCTCACCTTTATTTGGACTAGTTTCCAAGGACTCCCAATTTTTATGGTCAAAAAGTTACCAAGAGGCTCTAGAAACCCTAAAGGACAAGTTGACTATTGCACCTAACTTCGAGGCCCAAACTGGGCTCTTCCTTTCCACATCCATGCTGATGCCTCTGACAAACCTATAGGAGTAGCTCTAGGTTAGATATACTACAAGTTACCTTATGCCGTTTACTTCATCAACAAAAATCTGTCCAAGGTTGAATTGAACTATACTGTGATTGAAAAAGAGCTCCTAGTTTTTGTCCATTCCTTGAATAAATTTAGACATTACATCACTAGTTACTAGACCTTTGTACATACTGACCATGATGTTATTAAATATTTGATGACAAGCCTGATGTGAATGCCCAAATTATTAGATGTTTTTTTTTACAACAGTTTGATCTAACTATCATTGATAAGCTTGACAGAGAAAATGTATTTGCAGATTTTTTGTCCAGACTCGCTTTGCCTGCAGGTGAGGAAGGAATGGTTGATGACCAACTGCCAGATGAGCATTTATTCACTATTTCAATTCTCTCTCTATGGTTTTCTGACATAGCCAACTACTTAGTGGCTGCACAATTCCCTCCAAATCTGTCCTCCAAGGAAAAGAGCAGAATTATAAGGAAAAGCGCACCATTCACTTGGATTGGGGACAATCTCTTCAAGCTAGGCCCAGATCAAATTATGAGAAGATGTGTTAGGGAGGAGGAAGTTTTTGACATCCTTTTGGCCTGTCATGATGGGCCTTGTGGAGGTCACTTTGCATCCAAGAGGACAACCTTCAAGGTACTACAAGCTGACTACTATTGGCCCACTCTCCACCAAGATGCAAGAAGATATACTAGCCAATGTGACCGGTGCCAAAGAATGGGGAAACCTACTCCCATGGATGAAATGCCTTTGCAACCTCAAGTGACTTTTGAGCCATTTGAAAAGTGGGGTATGGATTTCATTGGGCCCATTGATCTATCATTAGAACATAAAAAGTACATAATGGTATGCATTGATTACTTGGCAAAGTGGGTTGAAACCAAGGCTGTCAAGGTAGCCACAGAAGGGAAAGTGGTTGAGTTCTTGAGGGAGAATGTGTTTTACAAGTTTGGGTACCCTGGAGAGATAGTCATTGATCAAGGCACTCAATTCACCTCACACCAGATTGAGAATCTATTAAGCCAGCATAAGATCAAGCATAGGAAATCAACTCCTTACTACCCTCAACCCAATGGACAAGTAGAGGTTACTAACAAAGAATTGGAAATAATTCTCACAAAGGTGGTGAGAAACAATAAGAAAGATTAGGCTGACAGAATAGTGGAGGCCACTTGGGCCTATAATACAACTTGGAAGACAACCACTCACTTCACCCCTTATGATTTGGTATATGGGAAGAAGGCTCTGCTCTCCATTGAGTTTGAGTACAACACTTTAAGAATGGCATCACCATTGGATTTGGATGTTACAAAGGCACAAAAAGAGAGGTTGCTCCAGCTCAATGGGTTAGATGAATTCAGGATACAGGCCCTCCTACACATAGAGGTGACTCAAGTATAAAGAAAGGTTTGGCATGAAAAAAATATCAAAGAAAATTTTTTTCAAGAAGGTGATTGGGCTCTGCTATATGACTCTAGGTTCAAGGATTTCAAAGGAAAGTTGATGACCAGATGGCTGGGCCCATATGTGATAGAAAAGTTCCATGACAATGGGGTTGTTCAGATAAGAACCATTGATGAAGAAGGTATCCCCTTGCTTTTCAATGGGTATATATTGAAAGCCTACAAAAAACCTTTGTCAAAGGAAGAGTTCGTCAGTAGTATCAATAAAGCAGTGATGGTGATTGGAGGTGTCTCGGCTTCCACCTCACTGAATTCTTGATTGTTTTATTTTTGAAAAAATGAAAAAAAAGGAAAAAACAATAAGAGACCTAGGTGAAAACCTCTATGAGGCACCTTAGGCCAACTTTTGCGTTGAAAACTTCCTTGAGGCAGCCCAAGAGTGAAAAAGGGAAAAATAAAGGACCATGGGTGAAAACCTCCCTTGAGGCACCTAAGGTAGGCAAACAGGTTGAAAACCTCATTTGAGGCAACTTGTGTGTCTTTCAAAAAAAAAAAAAAGAAGAAGAGAAAAAACACAAAAATGTTATGGCAGGGACCTCAAACCTACCCACTAATAAAAGTCTGTGATTTTTGCAGGTTTTCAAGGAAATAAAGGACACCAAGTTCAGAGGGAAGCAATCCAAGAAAAACCCCATTCTTCCTTCATTCATTTCATATCTTCCATTCCCACCATGTCTCCAACATCCATTCTCATCTCCAACCATAAAAAAAAATCACTTTGCAGGCAATTTTTTGACTTCTACAGGATTTCTTGTAGTTACTACAGGAGTTTCCTGTAGTACTACAGGATGTCCTAAAAATCTACAGGAATGGAATCTCGGTTGAGAAATAATGATGCAGGCTTGTTCTGGGTTGAAATAGGAGGCCATTGACCTCACCACATCTCAACCAACACCAATTCATGACCATGTCACCCTCTGTGTCCATCAAGAAATCCACAAAAAAAAAAAACAAACAAACAAACAAGGAAAACAAAGAAAAGTCCAAGGGCCATACCATCAGTGGCCTACCTCACCTACCACTCCATATTCCCCATTTCCACCCCTTCCACTCCTACTTCAACACCTATTCCTCCTCCAAGACAAAAAACAAAAAAAATAAAAAAATAAGAAAGAGGCAGCTATAGGATTTCTTGTAGTACTACAGGAAACCCTGTAGCAACCTATATTATAACAACAACAGTCTCCATGCTCCTCCTTCAACATCCATGCAGAGGAAGAGTATCAGCACCCTTGCAGGCACTATGGCACCTATCCAGATCTCAACAACAGCAGAAGAGGCCAACACTTGCACATCACAACAAAGAAGACAAACATATCAACGAGTGAAATCAACAAAACTAGAGCAAAAGAGAATATGTACCAGAAACAGAAGAAGTGCAAGAGAGCCACCCTCTAGCATGCATCGATCGAGCAAAGGAAGCCACAAGTATGGCACCTCATCCACACTCTTTCCTAAGTATGAATATGATAAAAGTGTAAGAATATGAAAAAATTGGTTTTATAAGATAAAGGTGGCTAGTTAACTTGGCCACCCTTAGCTCGAAAACAAAAAGTGAAGTTCTAGTTAGCAGGCCACGTGGCAAGGTCACATCAAAGCAAATAAGTTAGAAAGGTGGTCGAGTTAAGTTGTACAAGAGTGGGTGATGATTACGAGAAAGGGTTGCATGATAACTAATAGTGGGCCAATGGTCCAAAAGGAGAAATCACGTACCCTTCCAACCAGCACACCACTCAAAGGAATCAACCATAAATAGAAAAAGTCCCTAACTTTCATGCTGATACATAATTCGTTTCGAGATTTATAGAACTGAGACCAGTTGGAGGAGAAAGCTAGTCTCCACCATCCTATAGTGAACACCTACAAGAAATGCAGAAAAACTACTAGAAACACTGAGAATTGTCAAAAACTCTACGAGGGGGTGCCTAGGGCCCAACTATTCAAGAATTCTCTTCAACTAGGGCATTATAGTGAAAGGTAGGTGGCCCATATCCTCTGTGTTTTTACTTGATAGCTAGAAAAGAGAAAAGGAAAATAAATTTTCATTTTTTCCTAGTAATTACAATGTGTATAGGGATAAATAAAATTGTGTGGATAAATTGTGTGGGGATAAAGGAATAATTGTAGTCATCACCCTCCTAAAATCTAAACCCCCAGTCACCTGGGAAATCTCTAAAGCTAAAGCCACCAAACTACATACAGTCAGATTGACAGAGAGAGAAAATGACAGGAGGTTTCAATAGAAGGGAGTCCATAAGGACATCTAGAATACATCTCCACCCCCCTGTGGTAGACATATTTATAAGGCATCAATGGTTGGGATTCTTCGAGCTACTTAGAGATATGATGATGATGTAGCTCAGGAATTGGGAATGCCACTCACACCTCAGGCTAGAGCCAATGCCACTTTTGTGATGAGAGGATTGTTAGTAACAATTACCCCTCAAAACATTAGCAGAATCACTACACTTCCTCTAGGTTACAATGGAGAAAAGAGGATAAAGATAGCAACATTTATGCCGAGAAGAAACTTTTCTTGGAATATGAGGAGCCAATTAAGGACAAAAATGGGATTAGAAGGGAGAGCATTCCCTATCCTTGGGATGAAGTAAGATATCACATTCTCAAGTATATTTCTTGTGAGGGAAGGCTTAGTATAGTCTATGGTTACCAGTTTAGACTCCTCCATGAGATGAGATTTGGAGAAGAGTTACCACTTAATAGAAGACTTAGTGTGCCCTACTTCTTGTTGCAATTAATAATAGACATGATCATCAAGGTATAGGAAGGAAAACATCAATAGTTGGCACATCATGGGTTAATCAAGCTCATACTAGAAGATGCCCTAAGCCAATTAAGAGTCCCTATTATATGGTCCACATTTATGGACATGGACAGGGAGGTTGTAATTGAAGCAATTGAGTATGAAAGAGACCAAACCTCTAGTGGTGAGGAAGAGGAAGAAGAACCTGAAGAAGAAGAGGAGGAACCTGAAAAAGAAGAGGAGGAGGAACCTGAAGAAGAGGAGGAAGAACCAGAGGAAGAAAAGGAGGCAAAGACAAATAAAACAAAGGGAGAAAAGAACAGTGGGAAAGAAGCACAGAAGGACGAGGCAAGCCCTGAAATTCATACCAAGGAAGGGGAGGAATCTCCAAGAGTGTCTCATGAACCCACAGAGAAGGAGGCAGCTCTTGCCTTAACTGCCCTAAGCACACCCATAAAGTCAACAGGAAAAAGGCAGAGGCAAACTCCCCTATATTTCAAAACAAGTAGGAGCACTAAGATAAAATAGGGGACACCACAAACACCTACCAAGACTCCTATAATCATTGAAGACTCACCAAAATGACAAGAAAAACTAGTCTCCCCATAAATGAAAGGTGAAGAGGGCACATCAAAACAGGCTTCCCAAAAGTCACCAATCACCAATGTTAGGAGGCCTGTCACCAGGTCAAACTCAGCAAAACAAATCAAAGAACCTTTGACCCCCTTTCAGAAAGAGAAAAGCTTCCTATAGTAAACACAAATAGTCCTACAGGAAACTCTGTCAGCACTACTAGAAACACAAAAAAATCAAGAGGAAGGACAACACGCACAAAGGAAGGTAAGGAAGTAGCAACACAAGTACAGGGGGAGACAGATACTCCAAATATAGTAAAGGGAGAATCCTAAGAGATGTAGGAACCTAGCCCACAACCCAATCTCAACTCCTATTATAGATTCATTGAGGGAGGTAGAGTAATACCACATAAATTTTCCATCCCTCTCTTCTTTGAGCTTGAGAAGGAGAGAGCAAGGACACATCACTGGATGCAAATTACTAAATAAAATAATGTAGAGGATGTGGGCCATATGGAAGAGAAGCTACTAGATATGGGCAGAGAGTTGAGTGAGATAAGAGACAGGGAAAGAGTTATGAAATCTCAACTAGAGGCTGAAAACACATGGTTGAGGAGGCAGGTACAAGAAAAAGAGAGCCAATTGGCCACTATGGAAAGCCTCTCTATGGAGGCACTCCAGTGTAGGATGCCAACAAAATCATATGCCTTGTACCTAAAATATCAATGGCTGCAATTTCAGATAAAGACCCTAGCACAACGAGGGACTATGCCTTTCCAAGACTATAGATAGTTCATTGAGCTTTGTGACCAAAGCACCCTGGAGGATAGGGCCAAGATATTTGAATTCTACTTACATAACTTGGCCTTAACAAACTTGAATGTGTGGGACCCCAATCCAAAGTTGGGGGACTTACAACTAATGGCCTTGGAATCATGGATGAGTCATGAGGAGGCCAGGGCTAAGGAAGTAAATAGAGTGTTGGAAAGAGAAGAAAAAGAGACCCTTTACATCAGAGCAAAACAAATCAATTCCATGGTTGTCATTAGCACCCACAACCTCATCGCCAATGATCCACAACTTGCACTAAGATACGTAGCTACACAAGGAGTATCATTGCCCTAAAAGAATGAGGGATGGACTAGAGAGGACCCCACTGTATAAGAAGGCACTGTAGAGACTCAAAATCAACTAGATTGGCTTGAAACTCAGTCCACCATTGCTCTTGGGTATGTTAGAAGGAATAAAGGAAGAAGAGGAAAGAAAGCAGTGGGAGGAAATAGAGAAGCATGTAGGATTTTATCCACAAGAGGAGAATACATCAATAGAAGCCTGGAATGTCAGAGAGGCCACAAGAGCAATGAAAGACATGGACATAGATTAAGTTTCTCAGAGGATGAGAAACACTTTCAGTAGGGGGGTGATGATGAGGCTCATCAATAGGTAAATTATATGGACCTTAATGCCACTCTCCAGCTTATTAAAATCAATTTTTCTTACATTTATTTACATGTTTTATTATATTTTGCTTAGTGAGAAGGGTAAAGTTGAGATGTTATGTGGCCTAATGTGCATTAATTGCAGGATTTGGAGCAAATTTGGCTAATTTAAGTGCAGGAACTCGAAGTAGACAAGCGGGAGGGATTATAGGAGATTGGATCTCCCTCCTTAACTCCTCACTCACTCAAAGATTCCTCCACCAGATCTCATCAGCTCAGAGTTATAAGAAGCCAAGACCATCGAGGTCATTGGCAGCCAAGCCAGTGATAATTAAAGACAAGTTGATCTCAATTTAGGATCAAAGCCTCCCTAAGTTTAAGGAAGTTGTTGATAAATTTAATTGTATAAATAAGAAGGCATAAAGCCTCTTTAGGATTTGACTTTTTTTGTTGTAGCCAAAAGGCATTTTCGAGCTAAGACATTGTGACTAATAACTCTTATATATTTTTGATATTTTAATGAAAATAAAAATAATTCACTTGATCCAACACTGAGTTGACTCAAAGGGCTGAAGCTCTTGGGTGAGGGCCCAACCCTAGCAACAAAAGTTCCTCTTTCTGTACATGTATGCTTAGATTACATTCATAGTTAGTTGCTGAAGTGATTTCAGTTTTGTTTAAATTACAAGTATTTGGATGATTACTTAGTTTGCTTCCATTTATGGATAGATAGACCAATGGTACAATAGTGACAATAAACACTTCAAAAAATCTTGTGGTAGTGGCCTTTGCCTCATCTCCCTTATGGGATCATGGGTTGAGGGTTCCATTCACACAACC
This sequence comes from Pinus tabuliformis, assembly GCA_031772625.1. Classification (NCBI taxonomy): domain Eukaryota; kingdom Viridiplantae; phylum Streptophyta; class Pinopsida; order Pinales; family Pinaceae; genus Pinus; species Pinus tabuliformis. Next base: position 911,697,493 of record CM062809.1, on the reverse strand, counting down.
CAAAAACAAATTTATTGTTTGATCACTGCACAACTTAGGATTTCTTGTTGCATCGATCATTGTTTCCAAACTTCTTAGGAGTACCTGCAATTATCATTTTGGTCTTTTGAGTTTTCTATGGTTTAGCAGCACTTCCCTTCATAAACTTAGCCATTAGCTATTAATAACTTTGTTTTCCTAAATTCAACTCATCTTTCCCATATATAAATGAAGTTGTGCATAAATGAAGAAAATAATGTATGTTGTTGTAGGAGGATCTAATCTGTAGGGAGATCTCATCTCGCTAGCCTCATCCAAGTCTTCTCCACCTACGCTGCCAAAGTCCATCAAACCCTAATCCGAATTCCTGATTTCTAGCAAAGTGGACATTTTCCTTAAGCAAGTCCAACCATCTTGAAGCCTTGGAATGGCCTTGGGTAGTGTGCACCTCCTCTGTGCCTTATTTCCCCATCTGACACCTTTCCCACACTTCATTCTACCTTTCCTACCTCCCTAAAAGCTTTTGGCCTATTTCCTGTAGTAAAACAGGGCATCCTATAGTAGAACTAGGACATTCTATAGTACTACAGAAAACCCTGTAGCAACCTGTTTTAAGCCTGAATTGAGAAGAAATGGCCATCTGAGCTTAGTTTAGGCCTCCACTTGGCTTCCATACCCTCGACACCATTCAAGACCTATTTCTCCATACCTGTCTCCCCTACCAAAGAAAAAATTGGTTAAATTAGCATTTGCATTCATAAAAATGAAAATAAAAAAGGTTTTTTTTTCTTCTTCTGCAATTTCTAGTTAGCACATGCATGCAATAGTCACAATACTTCTTAGATAAAACTCCATGCTCATTTAGTCAAGATAACTAGATGTTATATGCAAGGTTAAGTTAGGTCTCTTTTGCAAGCAATATGTGTAGATGCTTGGTTAGATGGTTTCATGTCACTTTATAACACCTTCCAATTCAACACTTTCATTTCCTAGAGTGGGAAACACCCCTTTCTGCATTAAGAGTAATTTCCCCCCTTCCATTTGGTAGTCAGACTCCTTCTAGTCAATAGAAGATTGTTTGAAAAACCCTAGTGGTCTATTGACCCAGTTGAAAAGTGACAAGAGTATACCATTGCACCTACTTTGTAATCATCACTGTCACCTCCAAGTTTGTACGAACCCTGGGTTCATGAAGTAAAGTTGGTAGCCCTAGGAGTTGCAACATTCCTATTGCAATACTGGTGCTCATCAGCACCTTTGAGCCCCACTCGAAGATACTCCACATTGCCTTTACGTGAAGTCTTGATGCGCCTGTCGAGAATTGAGTCGTCCTGTAACTCATTTAAATATTTAGGAGCAAAATCTTCAATAGATGGAATTTTATCATTCTCTTCATGATCATCAATCATTGGAGGCTCATACAATCTCAAGTTTTCCACATTCATAATATAATAAATTTGCATGTAAGGTGGAAAATCTAATTGGAAAGCATTGTTACCAATCTTCTCCAAGATTTTGAAAGGACCATATCTGATTGGCTTGAGATTTTTACCTTCACCTTGAAGTCTTTCCTTGCTGATATACAACCAAACTTGATATCCCACTTGGAAATCATGATCAACCTGATGCTTGTCATGTCTTGTTTTGTACTTGGCTTTGCTTTTCTCTAGCTACTCTTGTACTCTTTGATGCACTAGCTGAATTTGTTCAATGAAATGCTTGCCTTTGTCCATATCACTATGTCTATCTACTGCAATATCTTTACCAAAGATGAAATCCATAGGAGACTTTGGAAAATAGCCCAAACAAAATTCAAATGGAGATACTTGCATAAACGAGTGCTTGGCACGATTGTAGGCACGCTGGATGTAATGCAAATTCCCATCCCAAAGTTTAGGACGTGTACCACAATATCCTCGAAGGAGATGCACTACTATTTTGTTTACCACTTCTGTCTAGCCATATTTTTGTGGATGAAATGCGGTGCTCTTTTTCAAATTTGTGTCCACGAGTTCCCATAAACTTGACCAAAACTTCTCGAAAATTCGAGAATCTCGATCAGAAATAATAGAAGCGGGCTACCCAAAGTGAACCCATACATTTTGGAAGAACAATTTTGCAGTTTTTTATTTATTTATCTATAACCTATTTCTTACATGGAATCAACACAAACATTTTGCTGAAACGATCCACACCAACATATAGATAATCATGACATTTCCTAGACATTGGTAGACCCCCTACAAAATCCATAGAAATAATTTCCCAAGGACGAGAAGGAATAGGAAGTGGAGTGTACAAACCCAATTTCCTATTGAAACAATTTCATTCATGTGAATCCAATAAAAATACCTCTGAATTTGAGGAATTGTTTTGCCTACACCAAAGTGACCAAAAATAAGAAAAGTGTGGGCTTCCATTATGACATTGACTCTTTCACCCTGTGCAACACATAACTTGCCAAGATGATACAATGACTTGTTAGGAACATGATCATCCAACTCTTCAACATGATTTCCTTCGCTGAAAGTTGCATAAACATATTTAAAATCTTCATCTTAAGCATAGTTTTCAAAATATCTTTCCTGCATGATTGAGTTATGCTTAAGAATAACAAATGCATTAACAATAGGCCTTGATAACATATCAACAACTTTGTTGTATATACCTTTCTTGTACCTGATTACTAAATGAAATTGTTGTAGGAATCTCATCCACTTGAAATGTCTAGCTTGTTGTAGATTGGTTTGTGATTGTAAATATTGCAAAGGTTGATGGTCAATATGAATAATAATTTCTTTACCCATCAAATAATGCTTCTATTTCTTCACGCTTTGTACCAAAGCATACAACTCTTTATCATAAGTTGGATAGTTAATTACTGCATTGGTAAAGGTTTCAGAATGATAACAAATAGGCTTACCATGTTGCATTAAAACTGCTCCCATAGCATAATCGCTTGCATCGGTTTGAATCTCAAATGGCTACTTAAGATCTGGAAGTGCTAGAACTGGTGTTGTACTAATTTTTTCTTTCAAAGTGTCGAAGGCTTTATGCTGCTTACCTCCCCACTGAAAGGCCTGTTTCACACTTGCCAAAGCATGTAATGGTGCTGCAATGAGTGAGAATATAGCTAAAAATTTTCTCCAATACTGGGATTCTCCCAAACAACTCCTAACTTCTATTATATTGTTGGGTTTAGGCCAATTCACAATGACTTCAACTTTTGAGGGATCAATCTTCAATTCACCCCCTCCTACATTATGACCCAAATAAACTAAAGAGGTTTTCCCAAATTCACACTTAGACATCTTCAAATACAACTTCTCTATTTTAAAGACATCTAAAACTTGTTTCACATGCTTGACATACTCTTCACAAGTCTTACTGAAAATTAGAATATCATCTACGTATACTAAGACAAAATCATCAAGGAATGGTCTCAATACATCATTGATAACTAATCATTCAAAAAAACTTTGTTTTGTCTTGAAAGCAGTTTTCCAAATATCATCTTCAACAATCCTTATCTGATGATAAATGCTTCTCAAATATAACTTAGTGAATTAAACAAAATCCTTTAACTGATCTAGAAAATCATCAATGCGAGGAAGAGGATAGTGATTCTTTATCGTGATCTTGTTCAAAGCTCTAAAATCCACACACATACGCCATGTACCATCCTTATTTGGAACCAAGACAATAGGAGACCCACAAGGAGATGTGTTAGGCATGATGACCCCTTTGTCAAGCAACTCTTGAATTTGCTTCTTGATTTTTTCATTCTCCAAAACTGACATTCTATACATGCCAATGTTTGGAAGTGGTGCATCCTGCTGCAAATGAATCTCATGTTGGATTCCTCTTTTAGGAGGCAACCCTTCAGGTTCTTGAAACATCTTGTCATAAATATTAACAACTTCAACCAATTCATGCTTGAGTTTAGAATCACATCCTATGAAAGCTTCAGATTCAACAATATATTTAGCTTTAATCATCAACAACACAAAATTCTTACTAAGATTTACAAGCATTTTCATCTAATACACACTTACAAGAGATAAGTTCATCTTCTTGCGATGTGCTCTAACAATATACTCAACTCCATCTTTAAAAATATGATATTTGTTCTCATGACGATAGAATATGGCTTTTCGGTCATACAAGTATGGACTCCCTAAAACAATTCCACATATGTCAAGTGGTACAACATCAAGCTCTACCTCATCTATAAAATTTGTAGTGATGGTGAATTTGAGTTTACATTTTCTTGTCACTTGCAATTTGGCATATTCACATACCCAACCCAAAGGGTAAGGTTTAGTATGAGGTATAGTTTCTAGATTTAGTTTCTTGACAATTGCTTCAAAAATAAGATTGAATTGGGATCCACTATCAAACAATGTATTAACTTTTGTATGTTTTATAATGGCCTTAATGTGGAAAATCTCAATTCTTTCTTTATCATTTTGAGACTCAATAGGCTTACTAGAAGAATCATTACTTGCATTAGAAGCTTTACCTTTTATTCCCATGGCTGTGATTTTGGTTTCAACACCCAAATTAGATCCTAGATCTTGTTGAGTTGTTGCAACAGTGTTTTGTTTCCCCTTGTTATTGAACTTCTTTGGTCTCATTTTTGGATGTAATTTGCAACAATGGTCTTCATCATGGCTTTCTTTTGAGCAATGTTTACAGGTAAGTTCTCTCCCTCTTTCTTGGCTGTAGCATTATTTTTTCCTTTTCCTTTAAACTTCCCCTTTCCTTTGTCTCCATATTTGGATGGTTTCTTACTAGTCTCTTGAGGAACATTCTTGCCTCTTGATTCTAAATGAGTTGTTTGAACACATACTTCATCTAGATTTGTGGGATTAAACATAAGTATAGTATGTCTCAAATAACTATGTAATCCACCTATGTATTTAAGGAGAGTGTCTTGTGAAGACAAATCAACACCTAAGATTAAAGCTCTTCTTCTAAATTCTTGTGTGTAACTTTGGACACTCTGACCTTTAGCTTGTATAAAATTTTTCCAATCCATAATTGCTTTTACATATAAGCTAACAGATAAAATTGCATTCTTAATGCAGCGATAAAATCATTCCAAGAAAAAATAATTTTACCACTTTTCTTCAAATCTTCTTGAGTTCTAGCCTCCCAACAGATGAGGGCTGCACTTTCCAAATGAAGAGAAGCAAGTTGGATCTTTGTAACATCATCCTTAATCTTTTGAAACCTGCAATAGAATTCAATTTGACAAACCAAATTATCCAAGTTTTAAGCATTTACTTCCCCATTGTACATAGGAAATTCAAACTTGACATCAAGCTTAAACAAAGGAGACTTAAGATGTCCTTTTGGAGATCTAGGTGGAGTATGTCTAGGTGTCAAAGGAGGTGAAGATGGAGGTGAAGGAGGACATTGAGGTGGAGGATTGATCCCATCGCCACCATTACCTTTTTGTTGATTAGATATTTCTCCTTGCAACCTTGTTTTCCATTCATTATACAACACTTTCACCAACTCAAACATTTCATAAACATCAACTCCTGTCCTTCTTCATGTGCCATCACAGATAGACTTTTTGGAGTTTGTGATCTCCTTAAACCAATTTGAGGGTTTGGTTCTTCAAGCACTCCTTCTCCTCTTCTCAACTTAGACCTTGTAATCATTCAAGAATCACTTGCAAAAACTACCAAACCTTCAAAACAACTATGCTCTTATATCAAACTGATATGAAATTGAAAATTAAAGGTTTCTTGAAAAAGTTTGCAAGCTAGTTTATGTCTTGTGGGAAATGTATAGAAATTGGAAAAGTACATAAAATTAGTAATTTTAGTTAAGTTTTGAAAATTTAACCAAAGAAAAATAGACAACATGCAGCATTACAAAACAACAATTTGATGATGAAGTTCACCCCTCCTAGGCTGCATCTCTAGGTCCAACTTCCAATATTGGCCCTTTAAATTATATGCTCAAAATGTAATTCCATCAACATACAATGCTTAGTTCACAAAAATAATGTTGTCATTATGTCTAGAACACCCAAAACCCATGTGTAAAGCTCTTATTAGGCTAAAAAAGGCTAAAAAATGGCCAAGTTATACAACAAAACAAGCAATTTGCGTCAGACTTAGCACCAGATTTTAGTGCATTTTTTTCTCAATTGGGATGAGCAGCCTGGTGCTAAATCTGGCTCTATTGTACAATTGTTAAAGCATCCTTTTTTGCACCATTTTTTTCATCTTTTTTTACACCAAATTTTGCATCATTTTTTGCATATATTTTTGCGTTATTTTTTGCTTCCTGTTTTGTGCCATTCTTTGCTTATAGTTTTGTGTCATAATTTGCATCGAGTTTTACAATATCTTTTGCATCTAATTTAGTACCTTTTTTGGCATCTAGTTTGTGCCAGTTGTTGCATCTAGTCTTATGCCATTTTTTGCTTCTAATTTTGTACTTATTTTTACATATATTTTTGCACCAGTTTTTCTATCTTTTTTTACACCATTTTTTGCATCCAATTTTGCACCATATGTTGAATCTGATTTATTGCCAAATTTTGCATCCATTTTTGTTAATTTTTGGTATGTTCTATGCTTAAGAGCAATTTACTTCAATTTTCTTGTTAGCCCAATATCAATGTCTAGTTTAGAAATCACATTAACATGATAGTAAAATGCAGATAGAACATATACATAAATAGTAGAAGACAAGCCAAGACAAGAGGACACAAGACGTGGCACTAGCCAGGGACAAACCCCAATATGGGGAACCCTTGATCAATTATTCTTATATTCTTCAATAGTTCAACAGAGAGAGAGAGATAATACAAATATACAAAATTGATATTTATGACAACAATAGAAAATTCTTAACCAGAGAAGACAATGTTGGTCAAACATGACATAATCTTCCTCTGAAGATCATTCATATGGTATCAATAGGATGTTCAACAAACTGAGCCAATCATGGTCAAACCTTGACCCAAAACATCTCCCAGAACTCTGATGTCTTCTTGCTACACTAGTGTGTCACAAATGACTTGAGGCCTCCTCTATTTAAATGCAACATTGAGCTTGAGTTGGGGGTTATTTGGTTGCTGGCCGACCTTGACAAATTGTCAAATAATATAAATAAATTCATATCTCCATAAAGACATGTCAGAATTGGATGATATTTAGATCAATCCTACACCTCTCGAAGAGAGGAATCCAATAAAAATATTAGCTGCCATAAATAAGGTGACCCACATGGAGTTTGGCCCTAGTTGCAAATTTTAACAATTTTTGCACCATATTTTGCATCATTTATTGCATCCAATTTAGCATAATTTTTAACATCATTTCTTGCATCCAATTTTGCATTCTTTTGAGCATCCAAATTTGCATCCTATGTTGAACCATGTATTGGGTCCACGTTTGCATCCCATTTTGTGTCTAATGTTATGTTCAATTTTGAGCCATCTTTTCGTCTACTTTTGCATTTGTTTTTTCACCAAGTTTTGAATCATTTGTTGCACATCATTTTGAGCCATTTGAGCCATTTTTATGCCCATTTTTGCACCATTTTTTCTACTTTTGTGTCAAATTTTGCACCATTTTTTATGTCCAATTTTTCATCCTATTTGGTGTCTAATTTTGCATCCCTTTTGGCATCCAAATTTGCATCCTTTTTTCCTGCCACATTTTGTGTCGACATTTGCATCTCATTTTGCACCTAGATTTTAGTTTGAATTTTCATCTAGTTATGCATCATTTTTGGCATCCTTGGTTTCACCCTTTTTTAGTCCCATTTTGCATTTTGTTTTCTGTCTTTTTTGACATCCCTTTTTCACCCAATTTTTAATCCTAATTTTACACTATTCTTTGCATCCTCATTTTGGTGTCCATTTTTTCATCCTTGTTTGCACCCAATTTGGTATCCTTTTGTATGCCCTATTTTGTTCCCTTTTTTGTGTCTAGTGTTGTGCCTTTTTTAATTCTACTTTAAAACCCTTTTATGTCATTGTTTGCATCTTGTTTTGATGGCTAGTTTAACATCCAATTCTACTCCCAATTTTGCATCCATGGTTACATCCACTTTTGGCTTCTTGTTTAGAGTCTTACTTTTATTTCCATTTACGACCCCCTTTATGGGTTCATTTTACTAATTTCAATTACATAGTGAAATATCTTACAATTTCTAAATATCATTTTGCTATAGGATTTAATGCACAATTAGATGAACAAAAAAACCTCTCAGTTTATCCCAGAAACCTAGGACAGACCGATTAAGAGAAAGGTTGTTCTAAGGCTCAGGATTCATAGTAGATCAAGATGTAGAGTATCGTTTAATAAAAAGAGAAGGAATTCATGTGAGTCCTTGCATGTAGGTCTTGTTGGAGTTTTTAGTGTAGCTGGGAGTGCTCCTAGCTAGCTCCAAATCTTGGTCCTACACATAAGAGAGAGAACAAAGCAACCTTCACAACATAATATCTTGATAATTGAAACTATCAGAAGCATATAAATATTACTAAATAGATGAATATAAACCAAAATCCCATACATTCATTAGTTAAATAGAATAAGTAATGAATGAATAACAACATATGGAAGGAAGAACAACCAAAATATATTAATAAAGGAGCTGGAGGAAAGCTACAACCATCAGATGCAGTTGCAGTAGCACCTCTCCCTCCTAGCTAGCTCCAAATCTTGGTCCTACACATAAGAGAGAGAACAAAGCAACCTTCACAACATAATATCTTGATAATTGAAACTATCAGAAGCATATAAATATTGCTAAATAGATAAATATAAACCAAAATCCCATACTTCATTAGTTAAATAGAATAAGTAAAGAATGAATAACAACATATGGAAGGAAGAACAACCAAAATATATTAATAAAGGAGCTGGAGGAAAGCTACAACCATCAGATGCAGTTGCAGTAGCACCTCCCCCAACTCCTAGCTCCAAAACTCTCCCTAAATCTCAACAACTTGACAATACAAGAATTTCCATCCTTTTCTCAATGGCCAAGCCTATAGGAAAGTGAAGGCTATGAAGATTTCCCAAATTCCTGATTAGTTAAAGTTGGACAAAAGCTTTTGGGTGAATAATGTTTCCTTATATAAAAATGGCCTTTTCCAATTTTTAGATGCTTTTGTGCTTAGGAAAAATCTTCCCCGTGCTTTATGGCTCTTTCTCGCTTTTGTATTCTTTTCTTTTTTAGGAAAAAGCTAAAGATGAGGATAAATAGATCACATTCCACCATATGAGTTTCAGAAAGTGAACAAGAGTGTCAAATTCTAGTTAACTCGAGCTTTTTTCCTCGTGAGAGAGTGAAAATTTTGGTAACAAAAGTTAGATGAAGGGGGTAACTTGTTATAGACTAGGATAACATGGTCCTCATGGTACATAACTTGTATTATATTCTTATATAGTCTAGGAGAAAGGGGTATTTCAACCAACAACATAGTATTCTCCTCCAAGATGATGAGGAGGTATTTTCATGTATAACACATTTAAGAAGATATCACAATTCAAATTTAGAACTTTACATTTGTAAACAAATTTAAGGGTAATTGACAACATTCATAAAAAAGACAGCAGTATCCTCATATATAACAATTCTCCATCAAAAAATCATTGACAATTTTCAATATACATATATGACTACTAAATCAACACTTATCACAGATATCATTATTCCAAGGTAAATTCACAACATTACATCCAAAAATAGTAATATCATCATACATAATGATTCTCCATCAAAAAGCATTGACAATTTTCAACACATATATAAAGTAACAAGATATGACTAATAGTATCCTCATCATATTTAATCAAATCAACTAAGATTCAAATGTGTGATTATGATCAAAATCTTTCTTGAACACCATTATTCTAAGGTAAATTCACAACATCCATCAAAAGATAGTAATATCATCATACATAATAATTCTCCATCAAAATAATGTTGATAATTTTCAATATATACATAAAATAACAAGATAAAAATGATAATATCATCATCATATTTAATCAAATAAACTAAAAGTCAATGTATGATTACCAAATAAAAATGTTTCATAGATATCATTATTTTAAGGTAAATTCACAACATCCATAAAAAAATAGGAATCTCATCATACACAATAATTCTTCATAAAAAAAATGTAAACAATTTTCAACATATTCATAAGGTAACAAGATAGTACCGATAATATCATCATCATTATTCGAATCAACTAAAATTCAAATGTATGATTACCATATTAAGACATCCCAACTAAATATAAAAAATAATGCATGGCTAGCTAGCACCACGAAAATCATAGTCAAGATCATCCTCATGATCATCATCCTGACCATCTTGATAATATCATCCACATAATCATCACCAACGCCATCGCCATCCTCATCATAATTGTCTTTGATATATGATGTAATCTAAACATAGTCTGTATCATCACCTTCGTGGCCATTACTTGTAGCGTTCTCGAAAAAAATCAATATTACATGTTAGTACTAATTCTATAGCATAATGCATATTTTTATTACAATGCTAACCATAAAATGAGGTAGGACATAATAACATTTAATAGTACTAAAAAATAAAATGAAAATATGGTTTAAGATATATTGGAGATCCAACTAAGATTACACTTGTAATTCACATTAAGTAGTAGAATCATTTTTTAATGCATATGAAGTAGGTACTGTAGAGTCTCATGATTGTTTTGTTTTTGACACCATTTCCATCCATATTTCCTCTTTTCATCATTGCTATCAACTCAAATAAACAATAGAATTATGATTTTGACATGGTAAGGTACTCATATGTCTTATTTTTCATATTTATTGATGTGTCTTATTATTAAGTTAAATATTGTAATAGCTATGTAATTAACACAAATTTGCAGTTATTTTATGATTCTGCAACTATCTCCATGGTTTTTCGGATTCCAGTACACCAGCCAAGCAAAGAAGCACATGGGCAGATAGGGATTGATCTCCTCATGGATCTCCTCCTATTCGGTTGAGCCAAATCATCAAGGAAATCGCCCAATTGCGCAGTCAAGGAAGCGGGTCAACACGTGGATGAACAGAGCAACGAGAGTTCAAATCAATCACGACTCTTCGATTTGCTTTCCAAATAGAAAATTGCCGAGAAACGTTAAAATATCCATTATCAGATTAACATTTAGATTAGGATTGTTTTTAAGTTTTTAGGAATGAAAGTCTCGAAACTGTTGAGCGTGGATGCTATATATATATCTATGTAAACAAAAACAGTATGCAAACATATATGTAATTTTTAATTGACATTTTGAAGTTCCACAAATCTGTTCCTTTTTAATTGAAGAAGCATTCTCATGAATATCATGTGTAGTTAGCTGTTGAGATAAAGTTATAAAACCTGTTGTTTTGTGGAGGGTCCCTGCAGACAGTCCAGGTTCATTTGCTTATTATTTAGTTCAATTCATTTCATTTTTGATTTCCAGAATTACATTATCGTAGTTTCATTTCTTTGTAATTACTTGTTTACAATTTTTCATTTGCTACCTGTCGATTTCAAATCATTTGTATGCTTTCTAAAATAGGACTATGTACATAATCTCCTTCCTTTCATAAGTAAATATGTTTGTTTAGATTGCATTCTTTCTGCTTTTTATTATTATTATTTCAAGTAAGATTGTTAATTGCAATGTGTAGATCTTAATATAGATTGCTTTATAAATTATATCCTTGAATAGAAGTAATTATTTTTAGAGTAGAAGTAATTATCTTTCTAGAACATTAGTTTAGATAGCTCTATTTTTATCATTTTACATAGTAACTAACAATATTCAGTTAAAGAGGATCATGATAGCTTGTCTTACTTTCCTTTACAAGAGTTGATTGTATTGTAAATATATAGTTTTCATTAGGAACACAGGAATAAAGAAAATCCTTAACACCATCCACAATCGTTATCTTAATAAACTTAAAAAGGCTTCTAACGTATATAGTGCACTTGTACTTCACAAGTTTACCAACTACACTCAATAGTTTATGTAAGAAATTTAAGAACATTGAATTGACTAAACATTTTGGCGCCATTGTCAGGGAAGTGTAAATAGAAGTCTTGATTTCTTAAAAAAAACATGATATGCTTAGGGAAAGAGACTCTAGGTGTAGATTTGTAGGTAGAGGAAAGAGCTTAATTCCAAACACATCACTTACTCCACCACGACCTCGTAGTGCCACACCACCCATACAAACTCGAATTCCATCCATAGCAGGTCAACATAGACTTCCTGAGGTATTAAGATCCGAAATCCAACCTAAAGATTCACCAACTTCACCAACAGAAGTCGTAATCAAAGAAGATCCCATATCCCCAACAACAGAAATAATTTTCCTATCTTCAACTGGAGAACAACTTCTATCTCAAGAGTTGGAAGTTCTTATTGAAGAAGAGAAAGAAGAACCCTACTTCAAACTATTTATAGAAGAACTAGAGGAAGTAGAGGAGATTGAAAACCCAATCTTAGAACCAGAATCAGAACCCTATGTTAGTTCTGAAGAATCTACAATGGCTAGAGAAGGGGAAGGAGAGGTACATAATTTGAATGGTGAACGACCTAGAATTGGAGGAGGAAGAGGAGGTGGAAGACAAGGAAGAGGAGGTGGAAGAGATGGAGGAAGAGGAAGAGGAAGAGGAGAGAATATAAATCCAAAACCTTTTTGATTTCCAATCCTCGATGAAGATACAACTGTAACAATGAAAAATATCTCACCCTCTATCCTTCCAAACTTTCATGGATTAAGAAGTGAAGACCCCGAGACATTTCTCTTTGAATTTTAAGTCTTGTGTAGATCATATGATTATCTACATGATGCTCAAAAGTTGAAATTATTCCCTGCAACCCTTAAAGGTGCAACATTAAAATGGTTTATGGGTTTAGGAATAAACTCCATAAGAACATGGGAACAAATGAAAACTGCATTCTTAGAGAAATATAAGGATTATTGTACGCCCCATAACATTAAAGATGAAGTCTTTAAAATGATATATAAATAATATGAAATATTGAAGATTTCATTGAAAGATTTGTTTACAATGTAAAAAGGGCAAAAATGAATCATCTATATGAGGAAACTTTGAAAGCTCTCTTATTAAAATCATTTAGAGATGAATGGATTGATCTTATCAATCTAATGGGTAAGGGAGACATTTCTTAGTTATCATTAGGAGAAATTAGTGAGTTGTGCATACAAATTTCAAGAGGCAAAGCAAGAACTGGGAAAAATCCAAGAGATCCTCTTCTATCAAGGATTAATAAATCTGCAACTAGGATAGTAAGTAGAGAAAATTAATAAATTTTCTTGATAACTTTAAAACAGATATTTTAGGGAGTCATAGTGAACAAATTGACACCCTTAAAATACAAAACAAGCAAAAAGCTGAAAATGTTGCATTGTCCATTTTTCTGTCCTAAGTGCAGAAAGAAACATGCCTTGAGAGAATGTCCTCTTGTTTTAAAAAGTATAGAAACTTGTGTTATTTGTGTGGAAAATCATGATACAAAACATTGTCCCTCAATACCAGGTCTTAAAGCTAATTATCAAGGAGTACCAAATCAGGTAAACCCTCTTTGTTTTATTGCTAAAAGACCTTGGCAGAATCCACATCCAAATACAACTCAAGGTTTTAATCCTCAACTATTTACACAATATTTGCAAAGTAATCGGATTTCCCCAATGCCTTGGCAATCTTGGCCACAACCTTGGTCACAAGGATGGAAAAATCCTTATGGAAAATTCCCTCAATATCCACAATTTCAATAATTATATCCTACTTTTCCTCCACAATATTATCCTCAGCCTGTTCAACAAACTCAACCTCATAATGTGAATCCACAACTTTCATTACCATTTCCTCAAAGACCAAATCAATTTCCTGCCCAACCACTTCCAAATCCAAATAATAATAAAAATTCACAACTTGTTTACAATATGGAAGGACAAAATTTTCAAACCTACATGATAACTCCACTAGATCTAAATAATGTTCAACTTAGATCTGGTAGAATATTATAAAGAATCCCCCCTTAGTTGTTATTCAAGAAAGTGAAAAAGAAAATATCCCTAAAGAAGAAAAGTCTCTTAATAATAAAAAAGAAGAAAGTCAAAAACAAGTTATTACAACACATGCAAATAACTCAACTCCTTTTATGGAAGAACCTTCATTATCTGTTTCAAAACTACCCTTCCTTGAAATATTGAAAATTGATGAAGGTGTGGAGAAACAAATTTTATTACCTGATTATGCTATGTTAGATGAACTGAAGAATGTTTGCATAAAGGTTCCTTTGCTTCAAGATATTAAGGAAATACCAATTTTTGCAAAAAAATTAGGGACTTGAGCATTAAAAAACCTGGAAGATAGAGAAAAGAAATCAAAAGAATCCAACTTGTTGGAAAAATTGTAGATATCATGATGGGTAAAACAACAATTCAAAAATATCTTAATCTAGGAAGTCTTGTTGTGAAAACACACATCAATGGTATAGAGATCTCTAATACATTGATTTATCTAGGAGCAACCATAGATATCATGAGCAAACAAACTATGAATCAATTGAAACTTTATAATCTTTAATATACACCTACATTATTACAATTGGCAGATAGATCTGTAATCAAACCTGATGGTGTATTAGAAGACTTATATGTATCCTTATATTCTTGGGAATGTCATATTGATTTTATGATTTTAACACCCAAGAATAACTTAGGAGGGCATCCATTGATTCTAGGAAGACCATGGCTAGCTACAATCGACGCTTTCATAAGTTGTAGATATGGTGGTATGTTCATTTCCGATGGTAGTACAACAAGAAATTCACACTGTATCCACCAACAAAAACAACAGTAGAGGTTGAAAATGAAGAATGGATAGATGATGACTTCGATATAAGACCAATCTTTGCTACTTCACAATTAGATGAAGAAGATCAAATTTTAAATTTAATGGAAAATAATGAATCTTCATTATATTGTGAATCTAGTCAGAGTTTTCAAGAACAATACAATATTGAATATTTATCATCTCATCAACTATCCTTGCACTCTATGGAAAATTTTGGCAATTCTACAATTGAAATATTTCCAGGAAAAATTTTGAATATCAATAATAATTTGGAAGAATTTCAAAAGAAAGAATTAATCAAGATGTTACAAGAACATTCATCTGCTTATGCATGGGAATATATTGACATGAAAGGAATTGATCCTAATACTTGTAAACATCATATCTACATTGAAGAAAATGCCAAACCAGTTCGACAACCTCAAAGAAGAATGAATCCAAATCTAAGGGAGATTGTTAAGGAAGAACTACAAAAACCATTGAATGTCAATTTCATCTATCCAATATCAGACAGTCAGTGGGTTTCACCCTTAGTAATTGTCCCTAAAAATAATGGAAAATGGAGAGTGTGTATTGACTATAGAGAATTGAATAAAGCTACTTTAAAAGATCACTTTCCACTTCCTTTCATAGATCAAGTTTTAGATACATTGGCAAGAAATACTTATTTTTCATTCTTAGATGGTTTTAGTGGGTATAACCAAATCCAAGTAGCCCCAGAAGACCAAGATAAAACCACCTTTACCTGCCCATGGGGAACTTATGCTTACCAAGTACTTCCCTTTGGATTATGTAATGCTCTTGCAACATTCTAAAGAGCAGTGTTAGACAATTTTTCTGATCTAATTCATGATTGTGTGGAAGTGTATATGGTCGATTTTATAGTTTATGGAAATTCTTTTAAAGAAGCTCTTAAAATTTTGGAAAAAGTTCTTACTAGATGTAAAGAGGCAAATCTATCATTAAGCCATGAAAAATGTTTTATGATGATGATGATGGTGGTTAATGTCCACTTGGGACCAAATTGGTCTATCAGACCTACAATTTTCTTAGTTTTTAATTATTTGGCTCCTCGTCTTTCTTGGCGAGATTGGTGCTGTAGCTTTCTTTTTTTTCTCTACGGTCTTCCAACTTCCTTTATCTTGCATCTCCTTCATCTCTTCTAGTTCTTGGGACATTGGTGTCTTAGCTTCATGATCTATTTTGTTCGTCCTTTTGAAGATAGTCGGAGAAGAAGTTTGGTCTAGGAGATCTACTTTGCTGTTAAATGAAGATTTATTTTGTGCAGTATTCGAATCCTCATAACTGTTGATTTGTTGGGCGGGACTTTCTCCCTGCTTGTCTTGAGAGTTGTTTCTTCCTTGCCCGATTTCTTGTGATTCAAAACTTTCTTTAGAGTATTCTTATTTGATGACAGTGTAGTGTTCTTTTTGTGCTCCTTCCCACCATGTAGATCTGTGATGGTTTTTTCTAGCAAAATTTTTCTGGGAGGCTTTTGGGCAATTTTTTGCTAGATGGCCTGTCTCAAAGCAGGATCGACATCTGAAGAGGACACTTTCATAATCGAGTTTTTGGTTCCACACATATTCTTTACTTGTTAGGTTTATTTCAGTTGGGAATCCGACACTGAAGTCCATTTCCACACAAATGCGTGCATAGGTGGTTCTGGCATATTCCTCTGTTTCTGGGCACCTGCAGTAAAATTTCCTAATTGCATTTCCAATGGCTTTTAGCGAAGAGAGATTCCAGAGATGCAAGGGTAGGCTTGGCAATCTCACCCAAAATGGTGCTGAGGTTATGACTGCTGTAGAGGGATTGAATGATGGGTTCCATGGCTTCATGAATAGCCCTGATTTTTCCCAAAACCAAGGGCCGAAATCTAGAATACATTGTCTGCTTTCAGGATTTTCAAAATCTACTATAAAGAAACTCCTAGCACAGGGGTAGATATTAATTTCATTAGAAATGACAGGCTTCCATACCTTCGAGATCCAATTGTGGAGAGCTGTCAGCCGCAACCAAAAACCATTGAACCGACAAATTAGGGCACTTTTGGAAAACTTCAAAGCCTCATCAAGTGAGGCCTGGACCACCTAGACAGTGGGAGCTGGGGCTTCACTGTTTATTGAGGGAATTGTTCTAGGACACCATATTTCAGGAAATGGAATTAGAGTGGACACATCTAAAGTAGAAGTTATTTCTAAATTATCAATTCCAACATGTCAACGAGATGTTAGAAGTTTTCTTGGTTTCAATGGTTATTATAGAATATTTATAGAAAACTTTACAAAAATTGCATCTCCACTTTTCAAGCTACTCATGAAAGACTGTGAATTCAATTGGAATTCTGATTGCCAAAAGGCCTTTGAGTCATTAAAAGAGAAAATCTCTGAAGCACCCATTCTTAGAGGACCAAATTGGAAATTACCTTTTCATATCTCAATTGATGCTTCAGATACAACTTTAGGAGTTGTACTAGGAAAAAAAGGCTTAACTCCATATGCCATTTATTACACCAGTAAAATTTTGACTCATGCAGTAGTTAAATTACACTGTCACAGAAAAGGATTTTTTAGTTGTTGTTCATCCCATCAATAAATTCAGACATTATATTACTAGCTATGAAACTTTTGTACATACTGATCATTATGCAATTATATACATAATGAATAAATTAATCACTAATGGCAGAAGCACTAGATGATTATTATTGCTAGAAGAGTTAAATATTACTATTTTGGATTGACCTAGAAAACAAAACACAGTTGCTAAATTTTTATCAAGGATTCAAAATAATAACAATGATATGCCTGTAGAAGATAATTTTCCCAATGAATATCTTTTTGCAGTATCTACTAAATCTCCATGGTTTGCAGATATTCCTAACTATTTGGTTGCAGGAAAATTACCATCATACTTGTCTCCTCGAGCAAAAAAGAAGGTAATTCAAATTAGTGCATCTTATTCATGGATAAACGAAAAATTGTATAAAACAAGTCCAAATCTTATCATCCGAAGGTGTGTGAGAGAAGATGAAGTACTAGAGATATTGAAAGCTTGTCATGATGAGTCATGTGGAGGACACTTCGTTGACAAAATAAATTCTTACAAAGTCATTCTCTTAGGATACTATTGGCCTTCCCCTTTTAAGGATGCCAAAGAGTATGTTAAGAGATGTGATAGTTGTCAAAGGACGGGGAAATCTGTTCCTTTTGATGAGATGCCACTACAACCTCAGGTACTTATTGAGCCTTTTGAAAAATGGGCTTTGGAGTTTTTTGGTCCAATCAATCCACCTTCGAAACAAAAAATGTACATTCTTGTTTGCACTGATTATGTTACAAAATGGGTAGAAGCTAAAGAACTTCTTTTTGCTACTGAAAATGTTGTAGTTTCATTTCTTTTTGAGGATATCTTTACTTGTTTTGGTGTTCCAAGAGAAATTGTAACAGATCAAGGTACTCAATTTACATCCAAGTTGGTACAAAAGATAATGGAGGAATACAAAATCAAACATTGAAAGTCTACTCCATATCATCCTCAAGCAAATGGACAAGTGGAGTCCACTAATAAAGTCATTGAAGCAATTCTCACCAAAACTGTGCATCTGCATAGAAGAGATTGGGAAGAAAAGCTTCCAGAAGATTTATGGGCATACCATACCACATGGAGAAACACTACAGGACATACTCCTTATGAGCTTGTCTATGGAAAACAAGTCCTGTTTCCTATTGAGTTTCAAGTTAAAACTTTCAAGACAACAATCAAATTGGGCCTTGATCTTTTAGAAGCACAAAAACAAAGAATGGAGCAACTAAATGAACTTGATGAGATAAGACAAGATGCAATCCAAAGAACTAATCTAGTTCAATAATAGAGATCCAGATGGCATGACAAATATATCAAAGAGAGAAAATTCCAACCAGGAGATTGGGCATTATTGTTTGATTCAAAGTTCAAAGATTTCCAAGGGAAATTTCAAACTCATTGGCTTGAGCCTTATGAGATTGAAACAGTCTTTGACAATGGTGCAGTCAGAATCAAAACTATTGATGAAGAAAGGATCACTTTTCTTGTGAATGGTCATCGACTGAGAATCTATCATAAGCCATTGACCAAGGAAGAATTTATCAAAAAATTGCAAGATAATATTGATTTAAAGTTGGTGAAGAATGATTTTCTTTCTTCTCCAACTTGATCTTCATTTTTTTTCTTTCTAATAATTGAAAAAATATATTAAAAAATAAAAATAAATAAATAAATAAAAATAAAAAATAAAAATAAAAATGTATAAACTTGAAAACCAACAATGGTTGGCATGTTTATACAGAAAATCTAAGGTGAAAATCAATTCTTGACACCTTAAATTTTCTTTACATCTGTTCTAAACCCATTTTCTTTATGTCCCACTCTTTTCTTTTTCAAAATAAAATAGCTACAGAATTATTGAGTTTCTGTAGCTCTGATAGATTTTGTAGCGAATTTGACAGAGATTTTTGATGGAATAATTGAAACAATGATTGACTCCCTTCACTGCGATTCACCTAAAGACAATACAAAGAACAACAACAAAAGGTTAGAAAGCAATAACTCAAAGGTATGAAATTATTTAATTTGATAATAGGGATCAAAATATTAATTGTATGAATTATATAGACATCGTACTACCGAATTCAAAATCATCATTACTAAATGTTGATAGTATCGTGTCAAATCGGATCTAATCCGCCATTCACTCCTCATCATTATACCTATGATCCAACCCACATCCCGATTTTTATTGATCCGATCACCCAAATCATGCTCATTCATTCTCTCAATGGTTAGATTATATCGCACTTCTTCATATCCTTACCACTCACACTCTTATCATTCACACTCTCATCCTCATTACTTTGAAACCCTTATACCCTGTCAAACAAACAGTCTTGAGACAAAGCTTCTCAGCCATGGGAGTTATAGTTAGAATAGAACCAACGGGAAGAAAATTTTTAGAAGGATATCCACAGACAAGGGTATTGTTGCAGAAAGCGCAGTGGCTGGAATTTGTAGAGAAATTTGATGGATTCCACAAGGAAGTAACCAAGTCATTCACTAGAGCCTTGGATGGAGTGGAGGTCGAAATAGGGGACATAAAATATACAGTGACAAAATCCTTCGTTGCCAAAGATGTTGGATTGCCTCAAATTGGAGAAAAATGGTTTAAAAACAGAGGTATTAAGAGAGAAGATTGAAAAGTTTTTTCTAAAAAACCCTAGCATGGACATCACCATTTTCAAGAAGGGCATCCCGAGCACAACTTTAAAAATTAAGTGGAGAAATTTGGTTCTAGTAATTCAAAAGTTTTTTACTTGCGAAGGGAGGTTTGATTGCATGTTTTTCTGTCATATCCGACTGTTGGTGAATTTTATTGAGGATAATGAAATAAATCTTCCATATTTCTTGCTTAATAGTCTAAGAAAGATGTCAGGGAATGTCCAAAGAAAAATTCAGTTTATAGAAAACACCATGTATCACCATGATCTCATTAAAATCCCCGTTGAATTTCATCTTAAGAATATGGGTGATAATTGGGAAAGTTTTTTAGTGAGAAACCATTTTAAGGAAGATAACCAAGAACAAACAAGCAACAGTAAAGCTAAGAGAGGGAGAAAGAGAAAAAGTGAAGAACCAGTGGGACAAGAACATGCAAGCATCAACAAGGCTAAGAGAAGAAGAAAACTAAAAACTAAAGGACCAATAGAACAAGGACAACAACAATCACATGAGTAGTCAGAGGATGACATTCCTCTTGCAGAAATTTTAGAGAATATGAACAAGAAGGATGTTAGAAGAAAGAAAGCCAACCAAAAGATAGAGAGCACACCCAAAACAGAGAAACCTAAGATAGAAAGAAAGAAAACAAAAATTCAAAAGCCTCTTACGACAAGCTTAATAAGAAGTACCAAACTCAATCCAACAAAAAAAGAACAACCTACAAAAAGTATGGATCATATCAACCTAGAAACAGAGGACGATTCAAGGGTTTCTATGCCAACTTTCATCACACCTCCTCAGAGGCTAGACTGAAGAACACCTGAAATTAATCTTGTACAATAGGAAATATATGATTATATTGAGTCTCTAGAGAAAAGCAATGTGGCAAAAACATCAACTTCAAATCAAGAAGAAGTCTAGTTTAGTAAACCACAAGAACCTCCAGTAATAAATGTTTTAAAACAAGAAATTTTCGAGCTGGAGACATTAAACAAGTACATTCAAAAGGAGAATCAAATCCTAAAGGCACAGAGTGAAATCCAAGTGGCTAAGCGTGACAATCTCCTTTTACACCTAAGTCTGTGGTACAAGAAAAAAAAGAAGCTGAAACAAAAAATAGAGCTCTACAAAGGCAAGTCATAAACTTGAAGTACAAGATTCTCATGAAAAAGCCAAGGATGGCAGTGGGAGGAAAGAAATGGAAAAAGATGAAGGTGGATGTACTTGGAGAAGTTTCAAAAGAAATGCAATAATTATACTGGAGACATCAATTTTGTGTTTTGCATAGGGACATGCAAAGGCATCAACATGGGGAATGTAGAGTCTCATGACTGTTTTGTTTTTGACACCATTTCCATCCATTTTTCCTCTTTTCATCACTGCTATCAACTCAAATAAATAGTAAAATTATAGATTTTGACATGGTAAGGTACTGAGATGTCTTATTTTTCATATTTATTGATGTGCCTTATTATCAAGTTAAATATTGTAATAGCTATGGAATTAACATGAATCTGCAACTATTTTATGATTTCGCAGCTATCTCCATAGTTTGCTAGATTCCAGTATGCCAGCTAAGCAAAGAAGCACATGGGTAGATAGGGATTGATCTCCTCATGGATCTCCTCTTATTCGCCAGAGCCAAATCATCAACAAAATCACCCAGTGGCGCAATCAAGGAAGCAGGTCAATACGAGGATGAACAAAGCAACGAGAGTTCAAATCAATCATGACTCTTCGATTTGCTTTCCAAATACCAAATCGTCGAGAAACATTAAAATCTCCATTATCATATTAGCATTTAGATTAGGATTGTTTTTAAGTTTTTAAGGCATGAAAGTCTCAAAACTGTTGAGCGTGAATGCTATATATATATATATATATATATATATATATATATATATATATATATAAACAGAAAACAATACGCAGACATATATGTAATTTGTAATTGACAGTTTGAAGTTCAACGACTCTGTTCCTTTCTAATTGAAGAAGCATTCTCATGAATATCATGCACAGTTAGCTGTTGAGATAAAGTTATAAAACCTGTTGTTTTGTGGAGGGCCGCTACAGATAGTCGAGGTTCATTTGCTTATTATTCAGTTCAGTTCATTTCATTTTTTATTTCTAGAATTGCATTATCGTAGTTTCATTTCTTTGTAATTACTTGTTTACAATTTTTCATTTGTTGTTTGTCGATTTCAAATCATTTGTATGCTTTCTAAAATAGGACTATGTACATAATATCCTTCCTTTCATAAGTAAATATGTTTGTTTAGATCGCATTATTTATACCTTTTTATTATTATTATTATTATTTCAAGTAATATTGTTAATTGCAGTGTGTAGATCTTAATATAGATTGCTTTATAAATTTTATCCTTGAATAGAAGTAATTCTTTTTAGAGTAGAAGTAATTATCTTTCTAGAACATTAGTTTAGATAGCTCTGTTTTTATCATTTTACATAGTAACTAACAATAGTCAGTTAAAGAGGATCATGATAGCTTGTCTTACTTTCCTTTTCAAGAGTTGATTGTATTGTAAATCTTTAGTTTTCATTAGGAACATAGGAACAAAGAAAATCCTTAAAACCATCCACAATCATTATCTTAATAAACTCAAAAAGGCTTCTAGCATATATAGTGCACTTTCACTTCACAAGTTTACCAACTCCGGTCGATAATTTATGTAAGCAATTTAAGAACATTGAATTGACTAAACAGGTACCCATTTGCTCTTCATATTAGATTGTGAACGTTTCTTATGATGTCCATGCACGATTGGTAAATTAAGAGTTACTGGAAGCTTTATTTCAAATTACAATTGTGATTCAGATTAGAAATAGAAGAAATTTTAACAAAAAAAAATGTCACATGAAAAAGTAATTTGTTTAAATGAAAAATAAGTTGCATACAATATGAATGTCACATGAAATATTGAGTTGTTTTAATGCATGTACTTTCTTTATGATAAAATGGATCCTAATGTTCGTTCAAGAACAAACGCTCACAAATAATTACTTCATTTTATCCATTATCACACTTAATCCATTATACCTAGTGACAATAATGATTCCATTCAAATTGCTTTGAACTCCCTAAATATAATGTAAAAGAGAAAACTCCACAACCACAACCGCAACCCCCTCCCTTGCCTCGTCCACCATAAGAGACAATGAACTTGGAGTTATGACCATGATAGCAACCCCTCCCTTGCCTTGTGTCCACCATTAGAGCCATTGAACACAGAATTAAGAGTACTCATGTTTTCTTTCCTCTAATTAATCTCCAAGGAATAAAAACTTGATCAATATATCAAGGACTCCATCAAAGAATACATATATCAGAGGCAAATCTCAATAGGCTTTGCCAAAAGAGTGTGAAATAACACTTGTCTCTGTTTTATGTAATAACTTAAGTGAGTGGAATGAAAGGTGGGAAACACTTATGAGGGAAAGGAAGATTTTTGGTCCGTCCTTATTTCTATTATTATTTTTGCTTCTTAGAATGGAGGTAAGTGTTTACAAAAATTCTAAAAATTATTTTAAATTAAAAAATATTATTTGCCTATGTTTTAGTTTTTTCTTTAATATATATTTAGTTTTAATATATATATATATATTTAATATTTTTTTCCTAAAAATATATATATTTAGTTTTTGGTAATTTTTTTAGAACAAAAATTATATTTTGTTTTTATAAAAATGGATTCTAAACATTCCATTCATGCCAAATTTGTGAATTTATGATAGAAGTTTAAATTATATATAAAAAAGTAACTTAATGCCATGTGTTGTGTCGCTGAGATGGGTATTATACATCTCTTCCTTTGCTAAGTTATAGAATGTGCTTGGGTTTTCTTAATGCAATAAAATTAATTCTCCTATTCATTATATCTTGAGATGTTAACTTTCACCTAATAAAACAATAAAGTTAAAATAGGTTTGCCTTTCTCCTTTGTAGATCTTTGTCCCCATTAATCTTGGTCTTAATAAACTAATTGTCTTATGGTGGCCTTGAGTGGCCACTCCCATTAGTTGCATGTTTTTTAGTTTTTTGTTAGTGACATTTATTAGGCTTGATAACATGTTATTTAATTTATGAAAATGTGTTATTGTCTATATTATTGTTAAATATTAATATTAAATATGTTGGTTTTGAGCATGGTTTAGTAAAAAGTTCCCAAAAGGTTTATAGATTGTATTTTATAATGTAATGATTAATTGCTTGATGAAATTGTTTTGGATATTTTTTCTAATGATTCATTGATTGATGAAATTGTTATGGATATTTTTTTAGTATATTGACTTGTATGTGATAAAGACAAAAGTCACCTCTTTTTGATATTTTCATTGGTCAATTTCCCTTAAAGTCATCAAGTTCACCATTCGGTCCCACATTAAGGAAATATAGGAGTCATGAAGTTTCATTGTCCAAGAACTTAAATCTTGAAATGTGTTTTTTTAGTCACATTATATTTCCTTTGTGTGTAAATTCTCCATGAAAATAGTCTCATGGAACATGAGGGGCCTCAATAGTAAAGGAAAACAAAGACTCCTAAAAGAAAAATGGTATGCAAAGTACCCACCAATAATGATGATATAAGAAACAAAAATATTAAGTGAGGTTCTACCTCATATAATTATCAAATGGGGGAGGAATTGCCAAGTAGTAGTGATTGACGCTTAAAGATACTTGGGTGGAATGAATATTATTTGGAATGATCAGGACATCAAGGTTACCAATCTATTTACCTCTTTTCGCATTATGACATGTTGACGGTGCTGGACCCGCCAACATGTCAAGGTGTCTCCCTGGTAAGAAGTCGCAACTAGAACTAAGACCGTTTAGAGTAGGAGTCCCAGCAGTGGGTAGTACGGTATTGCCTTGACTACGTTTGCGCAGAGAGGTAAGTAATATGTCGTTGTTGGAAGCAAAGGTGTGACCTTACAATAAGTCAATGAAGGTGCATGAAAGGGTCTAACACACGGAAGGGGGGAAGAGTGTGCCCCTTAGAAGCATGTGATAGCACGCAGCCTGAAAGGGAACACACGAGCAGAAAGACATCGCGAGATGGAAAGAAGGATAGTTGACAATCCAATGTGATGGATTATACCAACAACACACTTTGATAATATTCATATAAACACATATGGTATAGTCCATACATACATGCGTAAATTATAGCTACATACATCATTAGAGTAACTAGGATAACCAAAGTACAATAACAATATGTGCATGAAACGTGTTGGATCTGTTATATTAAAAGAGTGAAAGATCCAATCATACATACAACCATGACAACCACTAGCCCCAATAGTGGACCATTATAGTCACTTCCACCTGCTCCTCCAAAGAGATGTACTAGCTCTGCACTGTGGAGAAGCCAAGGCTTGTTACAATACACTCCAAGATTTCTCTAAGTTATACCTATCGGAAGCTTGGCTCCCAAAAGCCTATACAATGAGTTATGATGTTCTATAAATAGCAAAGGGTGGGGTGACCCTATACATTCCCCTTTGTGACTCTTCAACTACCCTCATGACTCTTAACTACCCTCATGACTCTTAACTACCCTCATGACTCTTCAACTTACACATGACTATTACATTCTAATATTGACACTTAGTCTTTCACTTTTACAACATGTTTACATTACAATCTGCACATGTACCCTTGTGAGACAAAAATGGGCTTGAGTAAGCCATGCAAGACATCACTAAGACTCTTACAACTGTGGGAAGACTAACTCTTCGACATCCTCTCGATGATCGACAATGGCGAAGTGATACCAAGCTTGGTAGTCTATTATGTTGTCCGTGTACTCTGTGGTGACATCCTTCTGAAAGTGAACCCTTGCCTCCATTGCATATGGGTACACTAATTTGGAACCTCTGTCCGACTCGTCAAATAACATGCGCATCATGGTCTTGAGTGCAGCCGGACTAGCGACATGCTGATGCATCGTGTGTGTGCTCATCTGCAAGTCTACGCTGGTGGCTATGCACATCAACTGATCAAAGTACATGTCCAGCTCCAATCAGACTTGGTTCTTTGTCTTTGCCTCGGTGACTATGCCAATGGATGGGATCACATGCATGCACACAATTACATCCATGCTCCTGAACACTCGTGCATATGAAGCCTGTAAGATTGTGATGGGTTGCGGGAGTTCCTCATAGTTCTAGATCTGACTCCGGATGTGTGCCTTCAACTTCACTTCCTTTGGCTTCATCATATTTGGCAAGTGCAAGGGGGCTCCCTTGTACCTCATTGTCCATATCTGCATGTGATCGAAAACAATGTGTATGTCTGACAAGATGGATGCTCTCCTAGCATAGCACTGCTACCAACCGTTAAGATGGACAACTAACTTATGCATTGTGATGAACTTGAATTACATCTTCTGCATGACTGTCTCGAGAGACGATACTTCATCAAGTATCACTTTCCTCAACTTTTCTCTGGAGGATGCTGTAACTTTATCTTCTCCCTGCTTGGTCACTTGTAGCTCCTTAACCACACGCTCATTCTCAGCTATCAAGAACCTAACACTCGAGCTGGTGGCTTCGGCATATGCCTTTGTAGCATCGGCTAATGCAGCTGGATGTCTATGCACATTGAACATGATCACTTGTTCTTCAAACTGCACAGGAGATATACAAACATCCGGAGTGGGCACTTTGCACGACTACACAACTCTATGTTGTGATTCGTCGAAAGATATGTTGTGCACATCTGCTTCCAAATTGTTCTCAAGGATTTTAGTTTCTCCTTAATCGCTTGGGACTTGCTCTGCTCCTAGATCTGGTGAAGCCAGTGGGGTGACCTCTTGGCTATGAGGCATGAGGTCAATGTCCTAATCTAACTTTGGCTGAACCACATCTGTGTCCATCTGTTCCAACATCTGTTCAATCTCCCGAGAAAAGTCCTTCTCCTGCGACTACTCACCTTGTCTACTTTGTGCCAGCTGTTTGGATGAATTAATAACATGTATGGGTGCAATTTCATCAATGTGTGCATGATGTGCATCCTGTTGTTCCTATTCATGCTGTGCTTCCTTCTCTCTTTTGCGCAACTCTTGTTCTTCCCTGAATTGTTGCTTCAACTCCTACAACTCCTTTTTTGCTTCCTCCAAATTATGCTTCTCCCTCTGCCTTTGTGTGATCTTTCTATTACGTTATTGCCTCTTTGCCTCAATCTCCAAATATGCTCTCAACCTAAGTGGATCTACTTTGAACTTGTAGCTTTTCTTTGCCTTTGTGATGTCAACAACCTTCCTCTTGCCTTTGTCAACCGCAGGTCTGCTGCACTCTGCTGCTACTAATGATGCCGCTCTCTGAGATGTCATTGCCTTCTGCACTGCTAACCACTCGACAACCATTCTGACGGGTTCATTGAACCTTAAGAAGTTATAGCAGTATCTCCATGGGTCTTCCTCAGGCCAATGACATGCCTCGTGAATATAAGGATGATACACTCTCGCAAATTGTTCCTTCACTAAGAAATGCAGGTTATATGGATTGAAACTTCTGGTGCCAAAGGTGAATCTCTCCATCTCAGCCTCAACATGCTTGAGATTCTAGATCTCATACAATCTAATCCGCAAAGGAAGTGTAGGACAAGGTGTCTTCTTCTTCTTGTGTAGTCTCATTGACAACCCTGTCGAGATGTGATATGCAACCTCTTGCATGACCAACTTATCCATGGAAAACTTTGGTAAAACATGTGGAGCCTTATCTGAATTGTACATCTGGATGAAGGTGCTAGGCATACCAATCTTCTATGTCAATCAATGCCTCCATCGATGCCTGCGATATGAAAGGCGGATCCTGCTCAAAGATCATCCTATACACCGAGGTGACGAAGTGGTCTAATAGATGTATTATAACTCCGTAGAACCTGCATTCAGAGAACAATCTGCAATAAGTGTGCATAGAGGTTTCTGAAGGTGTCCATGCCCAACCTAAGCCTCGGAACTGCTGATGGGCAAAAATTGCAGCAAGTATGTAAGCAGACATGAATAAATTTTCTCGTTGACCTTTGGGCAAATGTTGGGCTTCAGTTACTTATTCCTTCAGTCGGAGAGCCAACAGGTCAGACCAATTGAAAGGTCTTCCTTCATTCGCCAACTGATCCAACATACTCACCCAACTCTACGGAAAGGTCTCTATGCTCTCTTGGCTGTATAAGCAGCATGCGAAGATGACCAAGAGCTGATATGCCTTCCATAGTATCCTTTTCTTGTACACTTGGTTGGGTGTTGTCCTGAACTTAGATGGCTCTTTCACCCAGCTCTTCAAGATGTCTCTTGAGTTTGCACTGTTGCTGGGTCTGGTGAAGGGTGTATCGATTGTAACCATTGGCTACGGAAAATGATACATTGCCTAAAAGTACTTTTCCTTGAAGGTAGAAAGTTCTATTCCACTAACACTTCTCAACACCATTTTCTTTGGATCAGTATGCAAGACAATCTAGTGGATCATGTATGCACATGGAAACGCGGGATACCTGCATGCAATCCGGTACAAGCCAGACTTGTGTATGTTGACATAGACTCTGCAGTCCTCTAGATTCTCCTCAAATGTGCCTGAAAATATGTCATTGATGTCTTGCCATTTCATCTTGATCTCCTTGTCTATGAACAACTTAGTGTCTTCATAGATGGGCAAGCTCATAGACACTTGCTCGACCACATCTCCAGTTGCACTCTCAACGGTGTCCTTTGACCCTACTCTCTTGGAAGCCATTCTACCTATACTGCTAAGAGACTAACGAACACCTATGATACTTGGAGATGGAGCAACACTCATGGCAAGCACAATGTCAGTTGAAAACCAAAACAACTCGAGGATTGACATGCAACACACTTGGGTGACTCAATGGAAGATTTGCACAATTTTCACTGGGAGGCTGGGAGACTGACTGCCTGAACTGTGTAGAACATAGTTTGAACTATTGGTGAGCTAACTGACTGCTTGAACTGTGTAGAGCACAATTCAACTTGGCCTACTGAGGACTAAAACTGCAGAATGCGCAATTTCAGTTAGCATGACTACAACCCGGTAAAATTACATTGTGAAATTTCAGGGGCCAACTCAGGCATTGTCTCTCAGAATTTCATAGAGCAAGCTTGGGAGGTTAGAGTTGCACAAGCTCTACACAATTCCTAGGAGCAAGGCATGGCCTTCCATCCTAGGAATGCACAGTGCAAGCTGGGCAAAGCAAGGTCTAGGCCAAGGGCAGCTCAGACCCACATGGCGGCCAACTGGAATCAGTAAAGATCGAATGCATGTACGAAGTTGGGTGCAAACATGAGTGAATGAACATGCATGAAATCAGTGAGTGCAGGATTCGGTAAACAGGAAAAAAAGTAAGTGTGTGAAGCGAGTCGCTGCAACGATGACCGTTAGCACAGAAATGGTGTCATGTATTCGACAACAAGGAGATGCAATGACAAACTTGAAAAAATGCTTCTACAAGCTAACATGCATTAAAATGGCAACAAGTGTTCAAAAAAACAAGAAAACAACACTCACACAAACTAAAATACAAAAAGTGACAGAAAAGCAACAAAAGACATGAAAAGAAGACTTACCCGAAAAAAGT
This sequence comes from Pinus tabuliformis, assembly GCA_031772625.1. Lineage (NCBI taxonomy): Eukaryota > Viridiplantae > Streptophyta > Pinopsida > Pinales > Pinaceae > Pinus > Pinus tabuliformis. The sequence goes on along the minus strand of CM062809.1, from coordinate 911,667,735 downwards.
TGAGTTGAGTATGATGAATGCTCCTAGATGTGATGGTGGATGCGAGAGCTCCAAGATCGAAGTGAGGAATGAGATTTGAAGCATTGAATAAATAGTTTTGATAAGATCGAGGCTTATGACGCGCATGCCACAAATCTAGGAAAAAGCGACACTTAGCGAGAGGTTTCTAAAATGACTTTTGCATGTAACCCCCAACTGCTAAAAATGGATCCCTAAAATCTAGGGATGCTTTTTTTCTTTTTGGTTTTTCAGGAAAAATCAACCCATGTATGCAAAGAAAGATTGCTCAGTCCTAGAGGGAACCAGTCAACTTGGGAGCTCATGCAACGGACTGCAATCCTTGGAGTGATTTCTACGCAGTTTCTGGGTTGAGTGGCTCTGACTGCCCCTTAGGCTTTGTGCAATTTCTGGACTGAAGCCAAGGTTGTTAGCCAAATCTGCACAAATTTTGAGAGCAAGCCCAGTGATGGGCTTATCTGCGCAATTTTCATAGGGAAGGTAGTCTGCTTGCTCTGCACATTTCTGGAGAGAAACATGATGCGTTGATGTTTTGTGCAATTTTGGAGAGGAAAGATGGTTGCCCTCCAGTTCTAGCAATTCTCCAAGTGATCATAAGAGCTATTCAATGACCAAGTCCCAGGATGTCAGCTTGTGGGTGAAAGGCAAACAAGCTATCAAACACAAGCTGATAAGCCACATAAACTCAACTGAAGCATAAGTACATGTCAGTGCAAGACATGTTGCTAAGGATGGTTGGTAGGGTGGCTCCAAAACAAAGCTAAGGAAAAATTTTGGAGTGTGGTTGTCGTCGCTACAACACTTGGAGACACACTCGTAGAACTCCAACTCTCTGACTGGACCTTGTTTCGTGAAAAGCAAGTCTAACTCCTCTGGAAGTATTGTTTGATCCTTAGATCATCGTGGTTTCCGCGCTAGCTTGAGTGAAATATGTAGCACCTGCCATGCTCTTGATCGGTCAACACACATTCCAAGCCAAGTCAACTTAGTTGTTTTGATTGGGGATGAGGGGTATATTGGTGCACAAGTAATATGACTGTCAGAGTTTAAGTTTCATCTCTAGTTTTGCTCCGCTGCCAGTAGGCTTGGACAGTACCTCGGAAGAGTCACGCAGGAGCACAAGCATCGCTCTGCTGCCAGCGAGCTTGGTCAGTACCTTGGCAGAGTTACTTGCATCACCTCTTTGTACATGAATCCTTTCTCTTCTTTCGCCTTATTCATTTTTTCAAAATTTCCATTTTTTCATTTTTTTTAAGAACTGTGCATAAGCACTTATTTCTTTCAGAGGCGGAAGAGGGATCTCGACTTATTGAGAGTAGAAGAGGTTGTTCCTTCAGAGAAGTATTTTATATATACCTCTGACATACTTGTTAAGGTTTCCCCCCTTACCTTACTCTACTTGACTGAGCTGACAAGGGTTAACCCAAAAACAACCGGCTAGAGTAGGTGGTACTAGTTAGAGCGCAAGTGTTGTGTTTTCACCAAGATTCACTTTGAATGGAACATATTTTCTATTGGTGTATCATTGAATGAAGACAACAAGTTCTGCATAAAGAGAGAGGACAATAGATAACCAAGTGTTGGTAACTGTACGTTTCCTCTTGTATTTTACCTTGCTTGTTTCAAGAGTTGTACATGGTTTCATGCGAAACTAACCTACAAATGTAAAACAAACAAACAAGACATAAAACAAAGAGCAGAAGCAAATGTGAAAGAAAATCAAGTAAACAATGCAAGCAGGCAAGCAGACAAACAAACGAATCAAGAAAGCAAACATGCATGCAAGCAAACCAGACAAAAGCAAACGCTACTCCTACTCCTAAGCTAACAGTGCATGAGTCTGATCACGTGAAGTGATATTTCCAATGCAACCACAAATGCATTCGTTGACCCATGTTGATGAAGGCATGGTTCAGAAACAAAACAGTTAAGCAAACCAAAAAACATGAAAGATATAACAATGAAGACCAACCCACTCCGAGTTTAAACACTTCCACAGAAAAGAAAAAAGTAAAGGCACAAGACAAGGACTTTGTGGACTTACCATGGTGCTGTGACACACTGTGTGCTGATGATAAGCATATGCACTTTCTTGATTGTGACAGACAAGAAAACATGAGAAAATAGATAACTTACGTCTCACAAGTGTGCTTGCTGTGTATGATTCCTCCAATGCATGAGCGATGGGATCATGTCATTCAATTGGAGGAAGCGAAATTTGTGTGTTGGATTGATCTTCAATGCATATAGATGAGCGATGAGGAGCCGTGGTTGTTTCAGTAATTTCCTGATCAGCAGTGAAACTAACCTCAGGACAACGAGGGCCTAACATAACGATCAGCTCGAGCTGAAGTGCCTCGACAACCTGCGGGGTTTCAACTTTGTCAACATATAGATCGTTATAAACAGGTGGCTTTGAAAGATCAACAACGATAGAATCAACATCATGATCGATACAGGAGTAAATAGATCATGACAACTACGATCAGAAAAATTAATGATTCCATCGACATCCTCATGATCTGATAAATCAAATAAAGGGGTAGATGAGAAGCAAGAATGTTCACCCTCTGCGTTTTCGAAAAAGGTAGATGAAAAATCAAGTGGATTTTCAATGAAGAATTTATCCTCTTCACTGTCAAATGATGGATTGGCATCGGGTGTGTTCTGCGAATGATCGGAAGTAGATGCATCCGTGGATGGATTTACATAAGGAAAATTAGAGATAACAAAATCACCAAAGATGTTAGGAAAAATTAGAGGAGGCGTGGACAAAAGGAGGCCATCCTTCACCATGAGTTGATGCTAAGATTCCCAATCATACTCATCATAAATGACAGTGCAGGTTGGTCGTGCAACATCAACTTCGTCTATAGCTTGATCCTCATTCACAACAGGTGTAGTGTTCGGAATGAGAGAACACAAGACAGTGCAGTCTAGAGGATCAACAAAACACACAGAGAGAGGTTGAGGTAACAAATGCATATGACAACCCATGGGCTTCCCAACCAAATATGCATAGAAATTAAGAGTAGTGATGGTGGAAGCATCAACCAACTAAATAAATGTTTGTTCCTACTCTCCCACATCACTCTGCGGGGGTGGAGCTGTTTGATGAGGGGAAGGCAGAAATTCACTTGTGACATCGACTATATCCACTTGTGATTGCGCAACTCCATCACCAAAGTATGCTGGGCAGGGTTTGAACTTTTTCTTCACTTTGGGATGGATTGATTTGTGACAACAATATTCAAATCTGTCCATAAGATATTGAAATTGCATCTAACTTTTTGGAGCTTCAAACACGAGTAGACAAAATTGCTTCCAAAAATCCATAGGTGATTCATGTGGGGCCTTCCGTTGTTTTAACATTTTTTTGTCAAGAGCTTCAAGATCAAAATGGTGAAAAACAGTTTCGATTAGATCACTAAAATGCTTAAATGAGTGCACGCAATTTGGAGGCAGGTTGCAGCATCATAGTTCTGGGGATTCGTGAAGTGTGTATGAAAGCAACATGCTGACCTCTATTTCATCAAAATCTTCCTCATTCCCCAAGAATGCAAGGAAGTCATGTAAGTGCTTAGGCCAGGCCACTTCACCTTCTCCATCATATGCGAGTTTCGACAAGTGATCAAAAAAAGCCTTCGTGACTTCAAAGGAATGTGCGTTGGACAAACATCGTGGAGGGTTAACTACAACAATATCCATGATAAATGTGCCAAGATTCAAAACAGGATGTGAGGACTCATCTTGTCATTTGCCTTCTAGCGCCAAAAATGTTGACGGTGTTGGACCCAACAACATGTCAGGGCATCTCCCCGGTGAGAAGTCCCAACTAGACCTCAGACCGTTTGGAGTAAGAGTCCCAGTAGTGGGTAGTACGGTATCGCCTTGATTGTGTTTGCGCGCAAAGGTAAATAAGATGTCCTTGTTGGAAGCAAGGGTGTGACCTTGCAGTAAGTCAAGGAAGGTGCATGAAAGGCTCTAACACATGGAATGGGGGAAGAGTGCACCCCTTAGAAGCTTGTGATAGCACGTAGCCTGAAAGGGAACACATGAGAAAAAATACATCACAAGATGGAAAGCATGAGAGCCAATGATCCAATGTGATGGATTATAACAACAACATGCTTCGATAAGATTCATACAAACACATACTAAATAGTCCATACATACATGCGTAAATTACAACTACATACTTCATTAGAGTAACCAGGATAGTCGAACTACAATAATAATATATGCATGAAACGTGCTGGCTCTATTATATTAAAAGAGTGAAATATCAAATCATACATACAACCATGACAACCGCTAGCCCTGGTAGCAAAACATTACAGTCACTGCCGCCTGCTCCTCCAAAGATATGTACTAGCTCTACACTGTGGAGAAGCCAAGGCTCGTTACAATACACTCCAAGCTTTCTCTAAGTTATATCTATCGAAAGCTTGGCTCCCAAAAGCCTGTACAATGAGTTATGAGGTTCTATAAATAGCAAAGGGTGGGGAGACCCTTGAAATTCCCCTTTGTGACTCTTCAACTACCCTCATGACTCTTCAACTTACACATGACTGTTACATTCTATTATTGACACTTAGTCTTTCACTTTTACAACATATTTACATTACAATATGCACATGAATCGATGTGGGACAAAAATGGGCTTGAGTAAGCCATGCAAGACTCACTAAGAGTCAGACATTTGTGGGAAGACTAACCCTTCGACATCCTCCCGATGATCGACGGTCACGAACTAATGCCAAGCTTGGTAGTCTATTATGGTGTCCATGTACTCTATGGTGACATCCTTCTAAAAGAGAACTCTTGCCTCCGTTGCATCTGGGTACACTGATTTGCTACCTCTGTCCAACTCATCAGATAGCAAGCGCATCATGGTCTTGAGTGCAGTTGGACCAACAACATGCTGATGCATCGTGTCTGCACTGGTGGCTATGTAGATCAATTGATCAAAGTGCATGTCCAACTCTAGTCGGACTTGGTTCTTTGTCTTCATGTCAGTGAGTGTGCCATTGGATGGGATCGCATGCGTGCGCAAAATGACATCCATACTCCTGAACACTCATGCATGTGAATCCTGTAAGCTAGTGATGAGCTAAGAGAGTTCCTCATAGTTCCAGATCTGACTCCGGATGCATGCCTTCAACTCCACTGCCTTTGGCTTCATCATCTTTGGCAAGTGCAATGGGGCTCCCTTGTACCTCATTGTCCATATATGCATGTGATCGACAATAATGTGTATGTTTGATAAGATGCGTTCTCTCCTAGCACAACGCTGCTGCCAACCGTTAAGATGGAAAAATTACTTATGCACAGTGACGAACCTGAAGTACAAATTCCGGATGAATCTCTCGAGAGACAATACTTCATCAAGTATCACTTTCCTCAACTCTGCTCTGGTGGATCATATAACTTGATCTTCTATCTGCTTGGTTGCTTGTAGCTCCTTACCCATGCACTCGTTCTTAGCTATCAAGAATCTAACACTTGAGCTGGTGGATTCGGCATATGCCTTTATAGCATTGACCAATGCAACTAGATGTCTGCGCACTTGGACATGATCGGTCATTCTTGAAACGACGTAGGAGATATACGGAAATCTGGAGTGGGCACTCTGCATGACTTCACAACCCTGTGTTGTGATTCGTCGAAAGATATGTTGTGCAAATCTGCTTTCAGATTGTCCTCAAGCATTTGAGTATCTCCTTGATCGCTTGGGACTTACTCCACTCCTGGATTTGGTGATGCCGATGGGGTGACCTCTTGGTTCCGAGGCATGAGTTCAATGCTCTGATATAACTCTGGATGAACCACATCTGTGTCCATCTATTCCAACATCTATTCAATCTCGTGAGCAAAGTCCTACTCCTGCGACTGATCACCCTGTCTACTCTGTGCCAACTGATCGCTTGAATCAATAACATGTATGGGCATAGTTTAATCAATGTGGGCATGCTACACCTCCTGCTGTTCCTATTCCTGCTGTGCTTCCTTCTCTCTTCTGCGCAATTCTTCTTCTTCCCTGAGTTGTTGCTTCAACTTTTGCAACTCCTTTTATGCTTCCTCCAACTTCTATTGCTCTTTGTGCCTTCGCAAGATCCTTCTGTCGCATTGTTGCCTCTTTGCCTCAATCTCCAAAGTTTCTCTCAACACAAATGGATATGCTTTGAACTTGTAGCTTTGCTCTGCCTCTATGCTGTCAACAACCTTCCTCTTTCCTTTGTCAAGCACATGTCTGTTGCCCTCTGTTGTTGTTGATGATGCTACTGCCTTCTACACCGCTAACCACTCGACAACCATTCTGACTAGTTCATTGAGCCTTGAGAATTTATGGCAATATCTCCATAGGCCTTCCTCAGGCCAATGACATGCCCCGTGGATCCAAGGATGATACACTCTCGCACAGTGTTCCTTCACTAAGCAATGCGGGTCATATGGATTGAAAATTCTGGTGCCGAAGGTGAATCCCTTGAATTCCTCTGTCTCAACCTCAACATTTTTGAGATTCTAGATCTCATACAACCCAATCTACAAAGTAAGAGTGGGCGAAGGTGCCTTCTTCTTCCTGTGCAGTCTCGCTGACAACCTCGTCAAGATGTGATATGCAACCTCTTGCATGACCAACTTGTCCATGGAAAACTTCGGTAAAACATGTGGAGCCTTCTCCGCACTGTACATCCGGATGAAGGTGCCAAGGGGTGAGGCATACCAATCTGCTATGTTAATCAATGCCTCCATCATTTCCTACGACATGCAAGGTGAATCGTGCAAAACAATGTGCAATAAGTGTGCACAGAGGTTTCTCTAGGTTTCCATGCCCAATCCAAGCCTGGGAACTGCCGATGGGCACAGATTGCATCAAGTATGTGAGCAAACATGAATAGTTTTGCTTGCTGACCTTTGGGTGGATTTCGAGATTCGGTTACTTGTTCCTTTAGCTAGAGATCCAACAATATCGGACCAATTGAAAGGTCTTCCTTCATTCGCTAGCTGATCCAACAAATCACCCAACTCTGTGGGAAGGTCTCTCTGCTCTCTTGATCGTATAAGTAGCATGCGAAGATGAATAAGAGTTGATATGCCTTCCATAATATCCTTGTCTTATACACTTCATTGGGTGTTGTCCTAAACCTAGATGGCTCTTTCACCCAACTCTTCAAGATGTCTCTTGAGTTTGACTGCTACTGGTTCTGGTGAAGGGTGTATCCATTATAACCACCAGCTGCAAAAAATGATACATTGCCTGAAAGTCCTTTTCCCTGAAGGTAGCAAGTTCTATTCCACTGGCACTTCTCAACACCATTGTCTCTGGATCAGTATGTGAGACAATCCAGTGGATCATGTCCGCGCATGGAAACATGTGATTCCTACACGCAATCTGGTACAAGCCAGACTTGTGTATGTTGACATAGGCTCTGCGGTCCTCCATATTCTCCACAAATGTGCCTGAAAAGATGTCATTGATGTCCTACCATTTCATCTTGATTTCCTTGTCTATGAACAACTTAGTGTCTTCATAGATCGACAATTTCATAGACACTTGCTCGACCACATCTCCAATTGCACTCTCTACGGTGTCCTTTGACCCTGCTCTCTTGGAAGCCATTGTACCTGTATTGCTAAGAGAGTGACAGAGACTTGTGATACCTGGAGACACAAAAACACTCATGGCAAGCACAATGTTAGTTGAAAACCAAAATAGCTTGAGGACTAACATGTAACACACCTGGGTAACTCACTGGAAAATTTTCACAATTTTCATTGGGACGTTGGGAGACTGACTGCCAAAAATGCGCTGAACACAGTCTGGACCGTCGATGAGTTGACTGACTGGTGAAATTGCGCAGAGCATAGTCTAGCTTGGCCTGCTTAGTATTGAAATTTCGCAATGCACAGTTTCAGTCAGCATGACTACAACATGGTAAAACTACATTGCATAATTCCAGGAGCCAACTGAGGCACTGCCTCTCGAAATTTCATAGAGCATGCCTGGGAGGGTAGTGTTGGGCAAACTCTATGCAATTCCTAGGAGAAATGCATGGCCTTCCATCTTAGGAATGTGCAGTGCAAGCTGGTAAAAGCAAGGTCCGGGCCAAGGCAACCCAGACCCGCCGATGGGCGACTGAAATCAGTAAAGACCGAATGCATGTGCAAAGATGGGCCTAGACATGAGTGAATGAACATGCATGCAGTTAGTGAGTGTAGGATTCAGTAAACGAGAAAACAAGTAAGTCTGTGAAGTGAGTCACCGCAATGATGACCGTTAGTGCAGAAATAGTGTCATGCATGCGACAACAAGGAGATGCAATGGAAAACTTGAGATAGTGCTTCTACAAGCTAACATGAATTAAAACAACATCAAGCATTCAACAAAACCAAGCAAAATACACTCACACAAACTGAAATATAAAAAGCGACATAATAGCAACAAAAGACATGAAAAGTAGACTTACCTGGAAAAAGTTGAGCTGAGTATGTCGAATGCTCCTAGATGCGATGGGGGATGCCAGAGCTCCAAGATTAAAGTGAGGAATGAGCTCTAAAGTGTCAAATAAATAGTTTTGATAAGATCGAGGCTTATAACATGCATGCCACAAATATAGGAAAAAGTGACACTTGACAAGAGGTTTCTAAAACGACTTTTGCATGTAACCCCCAAATGCTAAAAATGGATCCTTAAAATCTACGGATCCTTTTTTTTTTTTTTTTTTTTCCGAGAAAAATCAACCCATGCATGCAAAGAAAGATCGCTCAGTCCTAGAGGGAACTGGTCAACTTCGGAGCACATGCAATGGATTGCAAGCCCTGGAGTGACTTTTGCGCAGTTTCTGGGATGAGTGGCTCTGGCTACCCCTCAGGCTCTGCACAATTTCTGGATTGAAGTCAAGGCTGTCAGCTAGATCTGCGCAAATTTTGAGAGCAAGACTAGTGATGGGATGCTCTGCGCAATTTTCAGAGTGAAGGCAGGCTGCTTGCTCTACGCATTTATGGAGAGCAGCATGATGCCTTGATGTTCTACACAATTATGGAGAGAAAGGTTGGTTGCCCTCTAGTTCTGTGCAATTCTGCAAGTGAGCACAAGAACTATTCAATGACCAAGTCCCAAGATGTCACTTGCGGGTGAAAGGAAAACAACCTAGCAAACACAAGCTGATAAGCCATAGAAACTCAACTAAAGCATAATTACCTTTCAGTGCAAGGCATGCTTCTAAGGATGGTTGGTAGGGAGGCTCCAAAACGAAGCTAAGGCAAAATTTTGGAGTGTGGTTGTAGTCACTAAACATGATAATACAATTTTAGTTAATTGATATCGAGGACTACTACCATGCATCCAATGTCTATGACTCCAATGTTGCAAATGGAAAACCTCTATTTCTAAATTCTATTTCCAACATAAGTAATTTATACTCCCCATCTTCATGGATTATTGGAAGTGACTTCAATATTATCAAGTGTCTCGAGGAATGGAAAGGATGAATCACAATGTTTACCAAGAGATTTTGTATGCTATACCATCAAAGCCCTAAAGTAGTCTCCATTAAAGTTCTCAAGCAATGATTCTCCCACCCACACATGTGGATCAATAAGATGTAATACATGTGTGTGTTGCGACTAACTTAATACACTGTTCTAATAACTCCACAAACTTAAGTATTTCACTCTATCACATAAATTGATTGTAGTGTGACATAAGTAAACCAAGAGTAGACATGAAACCCTTAGGCAACAAACATTCCCTAGATCCTCAATTAGGTTCTTAAATTCTGAAGTGAGAATGCAATGGGAAAAGAGAACTTGATGATTTAAACATCACAAACATGTGATCAAGTGTGACTAGGAGTGTATATATTCATATGTTTTCCAAAGCAGGAGTGCATACATGAGTTATCAATCATTGGGCCTTATTTTTCTTTCTTTTTTTTTTTCTTATATATATGACTTAGGGAATAAGGTTTTCATAAGTTTGGCACAATTACATGAATTTTCACTTCAATCTTAGAGTTTAGACTTAGATAAATCATTATAGTGTATCTTTAATGATTTTGGCTTTCACGTTTTGATTTTCTTTCATCACAAATGACAAAAGAGGAAATATTTTGCCACAAATATATGAATTCTTAATCATAAAGGCGTCATGCGATGAAAACAAATTAATGATGTTATTCTCTATGAAAATGATGGGTATTCTTGAGAAAAGCTTATGCTTGTGGATGTCTCCCCCCTAATTGAGAGGGAGTGAGGGTGGACACCATATTATCCATGTGTCATGTAGTATGGCCAGGACTAATAGTCGTAAGCCTAATAAAGACATTAGTAGGGAGAATGGTGGTTTGGATAAACATACGAGACCAATATTCTTTGAGAATTTGTACTTTGAATAGGACTAACTGACATAAGTCAAGTACATTAATCCAAGATAAGAATAGTCATGAGGATCAACATTTCCTCGTGTCAAATATTATGACATAGATTAGGAAATGATCATGTGAGGACATACTTGGTGAACATCTTGGTGGGGTAAGTGCCTAAAGAGGCAGTGGTGTCCAAATATATGCCTCCCGAGATTGTGCTCTGATCTAATGGAGTGATATAACTTGTTAGTCAAGGCCTTGCTATTTTTACAATGTTGGCTATGATGATGTAAATCATCGTTGGTGCTTATCAATCCAGATCCCTTCTTATATGAATATTTCAACTTGAGAGTACTTTTTTGTCTCATTATGAGTACCTCCCTAGTTTAGAGGGAGTATCATCATCTTCATTATCATCATCATCACCACCATCATCATCATAATTATTGTCATCACATTATCATCATAATCACCATTCATGTCATCGTCATCATCATCATCATCATGATTATGGACATTGTCATCAATTGTTCATAATTATAGGTGTCGTAAGAAATATCATCAACCCAAAAATGTTACGAGTGCTCGAAAAGGGTTGTTAGGACACATGATATATGAAAGAGAAATAACAACTTTATTTTTGAGAGATGACCGATCATCATCATCATCACTAACCTTATCATCGTAATTATAATTTTCATCATCCTCATCATCATAATTGGTGTAATTTATATCATCATTGTTGTCATCTTTGTCATGAACATCATAATCATCATTCATGCTGTTATTGTTGTTGATTGTGACCAATATGAAAATAATGATAATAATGAATTGGAAGACGACGCCAATGATAATGATGAATTGGAAGACGACGCCAAAGATAATGATTATGATTATGACCATGACAACATTTAAAAATTTGGAATATTGGCCAAGTTCATTAGCATCGTCATCATCGTTGTCATTGTAACCCCCATCATCTTTATCATAATAATCAAAATTCATGTCATTGTCATCATCTTCATTATCATCATCGTCATAGTTATTGACATAGTCATCAGTGGTTCATAATTTTCAATGTCATAAGAAATATCATCAATGCAAAAAATATTATGAGTGTTCGAAAAGGGATGCAAAAGTTAACAAAAAAAATGGGGGAAATAATAGACATAAAATTGGATGAAGAGTGGACACAACATAAGTAGATGCAAAAAAAGACAAAAAAATTGACACAAAAGTGGATGAAAAAGTAGATGCAATAGTTGATGAAAACTTGGACACAAAATAGAATGCAAACATGGATGAAAAAGTGGAAGAAAACATGTGTGCAATAGTAGGCATAAAACTTAGCATGAATTGTGGTGAAACAAAAGTGGATACAACAACGAACACAAAAAATGACACAAACTTGGATGCAAAAAGGAGGCAAACTTGGATGCAAAAAGGAATGTGAACACGAACCAAACATGGATGCAATAGTGGACACAAAATTAGATGCAGAATTGGACGCATCAGAAGTGGATGTAAAAGTATATGCAAAATGGGATGCAAAAAACATAAACAATATTTGATGCAAACTTGGACACAAAAGGGGATGCAAATGTGGATGTAAAAGTGGAAGAAAATGTGGGTTGCAATGATAGGGACAAGATATGGCACAAATTGTGGCACAACAAAAGTGGATGAGAAAGTGGATGTAATAACAAACACAAAAAAAGATGCAAACTTAGATGCAAGAAAAGATGTAATAAGGGATGTAAAAGTGGATGCAACAGGAGAAACAAAATTGGATGCAAAATATGGATGCAATGGAAGTAGATGAAAAATAAGATACAAAATGAGACGCAAAACCCAACACAAAAGTGGATGTAAAAACATATGAAATATTTGATACAAAAGAGGATGCGAAGACGGATGCAAAATTGGAAGCAAATGTGGGTACAACAGTAACTAAAAAACATGGCACAAATTGTGTCACAAAAAAAGTGGATGTAATTATATATGCAAAATAGAAGAAAATGAAGATGCAAAACAAGATGCAAAAATGGATGCAAAAGTGAATGTAAACATGGGTGCAACAATGGATGCAAAAGTTGATGCAACAAAATTCAATGCAAAAGTAGATGCAATATGAAACAGAAAACTTGATGCAAATATTGACGTAAAAGTGGATGCAAAAAGGGATGCAAAAATAGATGTAAAAGTCGATGAAAACCTAGATGTATATGAGGATGCAATCGTGGATGCAAATTTAGAAGCAAAAATGGGTGCAAAGGGAGGTGCTAAACTAGGTGCAAATTATGGCACAAGAAAATTGGATGCAATAGTGGACACAATAACAGATGGAAAAGAGGATGTAAATATAGATGCAAAAAAAGATGTAAAATTGGATGCAACAAAAGTAGATGAAAAACTAGACACAAACCTCGATGCAAAACTTGGTGCAAAGGGGATGCAAAAAATGATGCAAAATGGATGCAAAAAAGGGCGCAAAAGAGGATGCAAGAGATGATGCAAGTGTAGGTGCAAAATGGATGAACAAGTTGGTGAAACAAAATTAGGTGCCAAACTTGATGAAAAACATGGTGCAAAGGATGGCACAAAAATTGGCATAAAATCTGGGATAAAACTTGGTGTAATACCTGGTGCAAAACCTATTACAATACCTGGTGCTAAACTTGGTGTAAGACTTGGTGCAAAACTCGGTGCAAACTTTGCATCAAGTTTTGCACCATATTTTATAAATGGACACAAATAACACCAAAAATGAGCTCTAGAAGCAAAAAGGGATGCTAATCACAGGGTTTTGTTGTAGTGTTAGGCCTCTTTGTTCATTTATCTACTATTTATCTTGCAAAATGATCTATCTGGAAAAAACGACAATGAATCTCCTTTTGGTGGAACCGCCAAGCGACAATTTGGTGTAGGAGCAGCAAAAATTCCACTGAAACCAATGCAATTTGTTGAGTAGTTAACTTGACTCATGCGCCATAACTTCCACCCTTTTTATCAATCATTTGGCAGTTAATGTGGCCAAGTGTGCGGGCTAGAGGCCACATGCCCACCGACTCCCTGAACCTGATCAAGTTGGTTTTCATGTGACTGGAAGCTGGGGCGCGGGCCCTTCTCGTGCTCTGTCGTTGGTCATGGTTTAACGAAAGGATTGAGGGTTGGGGCTAACTCCCTTCCCCCTCCTCCATACTCCATCGGTGGTTCTATTGTATTAATGGGATAAGCACCAAGGCTTCCTACCCTTCCCCTCTGCTTACCACCATTGTCACATAAAACACCATATAACCTTGGGTTGGGGCCGCTCGGGCAAGCCCGCTGACCCCAACCTCACTAAACACATTGACCATAACATGTTATCAAAAACCGTTGGGCCTATATATAACAAGAAATAGAATGGTGCGACGGTGGAGTGGTTGGTTGGCCTACCAGAGATCACGAGGTCAAACCCCACTAAGGTTGGTCGACTCCTTAACAAAATTTTGCATGAACCCCAAGGGACATGTGGCACTCTCCCATTGGGCCAGTGGCACCTCCCAATTAGTCCAACCAATCTTTACCAACCAATCAAAATATTCCAACCTAACCTGTACTATCATGCCATGTGTCATCATGGGATTTTCCTGTCTAGCCACTGTACTTGCATAGTTAGTTGCTGACATTAGCACCACATCACTGTACGGCCTGCCCGGTCAACCCTGCAAGTTGAATTTTTAGTTGTTTGCCAAAAACTTCAAAACGTGATAACTTTCACATACGGTGTCTGATTGAGGCAATTCAAGCATCGTTGGAATCAGAATGATGAGATCTATTATTTGGAATTAGTTTTGGGAGATTTTGAGCACTTTTATTCTTGAGCATCTTTTGTATCCCTTGGATCTTTGGGAATGACAATGAAATCATCCATGATGTGCAAACTCAATTTTCCTCTACATTTGACATGAAGGATCTTGGTGTTATAAATTTCATTTTTGGCATGGAAATTAAACGAGATTGGACAAATAGGAAACTCTAGTTAAGTCAAGGGAAGTATATCAAGAAAATACTATAGAGGTTTAATATGCAAGATTATAATCCATTAAAGGTCCATATTCCTATAGGTCTAAATCTATTTTCTAATCAGTCTCTCAAGACAAAAGAAGAATAATAGGACATGTCCCATGCTTTGTATGCTAATGTGATTGATAGTTTGATAGATTTAATGGTAGATACTAGACCAAAAAGGGTTTTTAGGTATTTGCATGGAACTACTAGTTTTGGATTGTGCTACTAATGGTAACATTCCCTACGTTAACCATTTCTTTTGTGAACATTTTACGTCATTGTGACTTTAGCATGGGGAAAACCACAACTAATTTAAAACGTTGTTAAACAGTTGATAATTGTTAATTAAGGTTTAATCAATCACATTGAAGGGAGGGATGACCAATGGATTAGAATGTGAGGGGAATTAATTTTTTTTCTTGCACATCCTGGATAACTATACCCTGCCCAGTTAAACAATAAAACCAACTATAATTGAGAAAAGACATCCTTTGAGCATTTTTTTTGTAAATCGATGCGAATGGAGATGAATTGGGTTAACAAGATTGCTAACAATGTATTAAATAAGAACAAAGAGTGGTATGGGTAGGTTATCCTCATTCTCCCTACCCCAGAACAAGGAGACAAGCGATGGAGGAGAAGACACCAAGGAGCCATGGAAATGCACTATCTCAATTGTGCGAAGGGATGTGGATAGATTTTTGCATATACGCATAGCTACAACGTCGGTTGGAATTGCTGGAGAGTGTGTTTAGTTGTGATAACGACCCCAACTATGTTTTGAAGCCACTGAAATCTTTGTGTGAGACTGTGTTGCTGGGATGTTGGTTGAAGGATTGAATTCTAACCACCAAGTGGTTGCCTCAAGCTGATGAACTATTTAGAGCTTACCTTTGGTTGATAAAACACTAAGTGCTTGTCTAACAGTTAGTTATGACACAGGGTGCTTGTAGTTATATTAAAAAACCACTTAGTGTTTCTAAGTGCTTGCTAATTGGCTAATGAATCACCCTCATAGTGGATTCAATCCTTAGAAACTAAGCAACATGCATGCACCCTTCATTTGGTTGTTACCCTATGTTTAAATCTTAGGGAGTAAGTGAGTCACTTGGGTGCTAAATAATAGAGAGCTGTAGACAAACTACCCTGAATGTGAACTCCATCTCCTGGTTTTTTTACCCATCCATTGGTGTGAACTTATCCTTTTGCAAGCATCCCTCATGATTTGAATCCTCCTCGGGGGTGTTCAACTGCAAGAAACACTGCAGTGTAGCTAGTCTAAGCGGAGAGTGGAAGTCATTTCTTTAGTTTCTAGTTGATTTTAAATACTTAGATAAGTATAATGGTTAGGTATATTTAATGTATGAATGATGATTTATACTTCATGTGAAAATGCTTAAATCTTTGTATATTCATAGTGGATAGTTTCTTATGATGAATCGAGTTATCTGGAAAGTGTTGTATTATAAAAATTTATATTGAACCCATATTTGTAGAGTATTTTTACCAACAAAGCATTGATCTGGTGGGATATGACCACTTATAGGTATTATTATAAGGTTTTGATATTTTCCACTAATTCATAGTCAAACCTGAAAGCCTTCTCAAACTCTCATAAATATTGTGCCCATCCTGATAGTTCTGAGGCCAAGAGTGATCCAAATTTATGAAGGGAACGAAATGAAATACAAATTTAAAACCCAAACACGAAAATGCAATGAAACTGAACTTCAATTAATAGAGGGAAAATGTTGAAACTATATACATGCAGAATGAAAGCAAACTAGATCATACGATGGTAGCTTATCTCTAAGAAGGGATGTGATGGCTACGCGCCTTCTTGAACTGTGTCATAATGAGGCTTAAAGGCCTTTTTATTATGAAAAAGCAATGAAAAAACCATAAACATAAAAAAACCTAACCCTAGGAGATGAAG
The DNA here is from genome assembly GCA_031772625.1 of Pinus tabuliformis. NCBI lineage: Eukaryota > Viridiplantae > Streptophyta > Pinopsida > Pinales > Pinaceae > Pinus > Pinus tabuliformis. The sequence continues at coordinate 911,651,358 of CM062809.1, read as the reverse complement.
TGTTAAAGGCTTATGGCCTCACTGGGGTAAATTGGAACCTCAACTTCCCAAGGTCATAACTTTGGCATACGATCTTTGTTTGGTGATAATGGTAGCTAATGAGCACCATTGCAGCAAGAATGCTGCAACTCCTAGGGCTACTAGCTTTACTTTATCAACCCAGGGTTCGTACAAACTTGGAGGTGATAGTGCTGTATACATAAGTAAAAGTGATGGTTTTTCCCTTTTGTCACTGTGCAGCGGGCGAGAGACCACTAGGGTTTTTCAAGCCAGACTTCTATGGATTCAGAAGAAGCTTGATTATTGATGAGGGAAAGAGAAATATACTCTAAGAGAAAGCTTGTCTACTGCAATAAGGAAAAAGACTGAAATTCAATGCTAAAATCACACCATTTTCTAACTAACTACTAAGAGACTCTGCTTCAGAAAGAATGCTAAGTTAATCATGTATGAAATTCTATTGTCCTAAGCATGTAAGTTCAAAACATCAAACATTACTACTGTGCATGTAAATGACTAAAATAAATCTATTTTTCTTTTTATCTTTTTTATGGAAGAGTGTGAAGGTCTTTTGGCGATGTGGCAGGTGTCTTAGGAATGCTGGTGGATGGTTGGGAGGTTTGGGATACCCTTAGGTGACCTTGTCTGGCTACCTAGAGGATTTTCCCTCAATTCGGCCTCAAAACAGGCCACTACGAGAAAACCTACAGGGTGTCCTAAAAACCCACAAGATTCCCTATATTTCTACAAGATACATCCAAGAGCAACATTATGGGTGATGAAAGTGATGGAAGGCTTAGGGAAGGTAGTTGGTGGATGGAATTAGGTGAGACAATGCCTAGGATCACTCAGAACTCAAAACCAAGGTTGGGAGATGGTTGGATTTGCTCAACATGCTTGTTGAAGTTTCCTTCTAAAATGATGAAATTGTTGAGGGACTTAGTGAAAGCAAGGAATGACCATGGATGGATGAAGTTTGAAGGAGGTTGTTGGCTATGAGATCTCTCTTTAATTCTGAAACACCCGCACTGCATCAAACATTGATATTTGCCCAAAAATCATGTAAACAAGGAGAATTTCAATAAGCTAGGAAAATAGAGTTTAATGAGCTAGCTGTATACTTCATGCATGAGGAAAACTTGCAGAATAAGATGGAATCATTGATGAGATCTACTGTAAGGTTGGAGATCGAAGAAATGGTGACTAGGTCCTACTATTGCAAATTGATCAAATGATTGCTTAAGTACAAAAAACTCTAAATTCTATGAGAAAATAGAATTCTGTCTTTTTGGGGTTGCATAGGAGTCCTTTCCTCAAATCATGATCCCTTAAGGAAGAAGTGAGGCCAAAACACCTATTGACAACTTTTTGATGTTACTTGATCTCTTCTAAACTACTGTTGAAGCAATGCAAAAATGGAAGCAAACTAATAAACAAACTAATCAAATCTACACTGCTTGCAATGAAATGATACAGAGACAAGAAGAGGAGCCTTTGCTGCTAGGGTTGGGCCTTAACGTAAGAGCTTCAACCCTCTGAGTTAACTCAATACTGGATAAAGAAAAAACTCATTCTCATTATCAAAATAGAAAATTACATAGCAACGTCTTCCACAGGTCTTGTTATCTCAAAATCAGATCCTGATAGGCTGCTGGTCAGGTTGACTCTAAGTAACTATTTCAGACCTACTTTAGGCTGAGGCTTAGCCTCCTCAACCTGAGAGGGCTCTCTCTTAAAGGATTAATGATTTTGATTAAAGATAAGATGGCTAACTCTTATAGAACAACTGTGAAAAATATGAATGCTGGAAATACATTAAACAACTATCCATATGGCTTATGGAGTCAACAACACCTCAATATAACAGTGAACTCAACCTTACATAGAAGTCAGGGCACTCAGCATTTAGACATTCAGAACATAACTCATATGGGACCACAATTTATAAATGCATACAGGAAATCAGAGCACATTCAGTGAATTCTGAGTGATTATACATCTATACCACTGTAAAAATTATGGAAAGGACAAGATCACATATTTTGAACATAAGAAATCCTTCATGAATCCTGAGAAGTAAAGTCAAAATTATATTACTGAAAATGAGTCTTTACATAAGCCAAATACAAGCTGTATCATAAAATTTTCCAACCTTGATTACATTGCTGTTTAAGCTATATATTGAGTTCTTATTCTAACTGATCGAGATTCCTCCTCCAGCATGAGGGGAATTCAAAAACTACTTCTAATGACACCTATTAACCCTTTAACTAACTAATAAATACAACAAGGTGTTGACTGGAGTTTTTTAGAGATCTAAATCAACTATGACTCTAACTCCATATTACATGCATGATGGCTTCTCCTCGTTCTTTGACATCTGGTTTTCTTTCAGTTTGGCTGAGATGGGTGTTTAATGCTCCATGTTGACCTTGGATGCTGAATCTTCTTAACTGCCCAGAAATATTAGGAGACTATCCTTGCTTCTCGGCTTCAGTTTTCCCCAAAATATTCGAATGCAAAGAAGCATGTCCTTTATCTTTTAATCACCCAAAATGTAGAAGTCTGCCACGTCCTTGATGCGTTGTAAGCTTTTTCCCATGTACATGTGTGCAGGAAAAAGTTTCTTGTAAACTGTTTAACATATCCTGAACTGTGGTAAATTGCTCACTTTACGACAAAAATTTAAAGTTGGATTTTGAATATATCTTTTCTCCACCTGTCTTGACCTGGTTGACTGTTGATAGCTTCAGATGATGCCTTGTATGCCCTTTAGACATTTCCCTTTCAAAATTCCCGCTTATAATTCAAAACTGCTTGATTTGCGTTAAAATCATCACCTTCAGCAGTTTCGTAGCGCACTACGAAACTGCTGAGTTATTTAAAACAGCTTGCTTTTAACCCGAGACCTTTACTAGCCGAGTACTTGATTGCCAAAAACTCCTTTAGACTTTCCACATGTCGAATAGGGATTTATATTTCCTCAGAAAGATAAAATCAAGAAAATTTGTCAAAACTTTAAAACAAAATCTTACTTGAAATGAAAACTCATTTAGCACGTAGCTGACTTAACTGTGCCTTCAGATCTTCAATTTGTTTCTTCATAGCCTTATTCCAAGCTCTCAGTTGCATATTGATCCTTCTGATGTACTTGGCTTCTTTGATCGCTGGTACTGTCCATGTGTGAAATTGTGAATGGCCATCAACCACTGAATTCAGCTGAGCTTCTACAGCAGCATTCCCTTCCCATAGAGTTTTATAATACTTTGCATGTATGGCTGCATGTTTTCTAGCGGCTTTCTTCAATTTGGCAATCTCATATTTAGCTGATTCCAATTGGCTCTTCAGGGCTGCTATATTATTTTCTTTAGCTGCAATGACTGTTTTGCCTGTGTCTTTTTGTGTCTCTTCCCCTGTTTCCTCTGTTCTTGGCAGTGCTTCCTATACTTGCTGGAATCTCCTTGTCATAGGTCTTCTAGGTTTAAAAACGAACTCTTCAGCTGGCACATCAAATCTAAGCCTTTTTGAGGCCTTGGATTTCTTGGTGCTTTCTTGTTCTGAGTGCATCAATTCGATTTGTACTGGTAGAGACTGCTCGAATTCAATAGCCTGTAATAAATCATTTAAACTTGCCTTGGACACTGGACTTTCTTCAACTGCTATAGCTTTACCTTTTTCCTTATTTATCTGACTTCTTGTTCTTACCCTTGAGACTACTTCAGATGTGCTTGTTTCAGGTACAGTCTTTTTACCATGAGCTTTTTCCTTAGTTGATTACTGAGGTTGATCTTGGATGATAAGTGGCTTCACTTGTTTTCTTACTTGTGACTTTGGAACTCTTTTAGCTCTTGCTTCTGTTTGGAGCTCAGCTATTGTAAAATCTCTAGTAGGTGGTGGAGTGAGGCCAGTCTGGCTTTTGAATTCAGCCATAAAAATGAATGAATTCCAATCTCTGTCTATCTTTTGGAGCCCATCTAAAACCAGTAGTTTAATCAAACCATGATGAAACAAAGAGGTTTCACAATCCTCTTTCCTCAGCTGTACCTTATCACACATCTTACTCAAACTACGGAACATATAAAAAGGTAAGTCTATGGAGACCTTCCCGGTGAAATGCAAAAGGAGTTTAAAATGGTAAGAATAAACCTTGTTATACCTTCCTTCACAAGTCAGATATTTCTGTATGCAGGTGAGTAAGTGAGCATAATATTCCTTGACATAATTCCTGGGCATTGCCTTACTTAAATCTTCATTTACATAATCATCCTTCAAAAACTCCTTGCAAGGATTCTTGTCAAATTTGAAATTTTTAAACCATTCCCCTTTTCCTCGTGGGATCTCTGTTACAGTAGATATCACTTCTGGCGAAACCTGCAATTCTAACATGGCTACCTTTGAATTCAAGCCTGTGAAGTTAAGTGCAAATTCCTTAGTTACCTGTGCGTGTCCTCCTTGTAACTTTTTGCAAAACTTCCAGCACCGGACCTTTTTAAATGCTTTCTTCACCTCTTCATTTCTCAGCGTTATATCCAGGCCTTCAGGTTCAGTCCTTAGACATTTACCGGATCTGTGCTCTTTTTTCTCCATTGATTCTTCCAGATCTTCACAAACAATGACTACCAGCTCCGGTTGGAATTGTGATTCGGCTTCTATTTGAATTCAGCCTCGCTTGATTATCAGCCTCGCTTGAATTTTGAATTTTTCCATTTAAAACCTTTCAAGATGTAATCTTGCAGATTTCTCACTCATGCAAGACTTACGGCCATCATTAAGGTTTATGCACGGTTGTCTTTCTTGGGAATGATAATTCGTGCGTATCAACAGATCTAGTGGTGGTGATAGTGGCAATGAGAGGTAAAATGTGATAAGAGGGCTACATGAGCTGACATGAGAAGACATGGCCTATGACTCACCTAACAGACTTGACATTTCGGGAAAGATTCGCTGCGGAATGTACGAATCCATGATTTCGCAGCACTGTCAGTTTAAAATTTTAATGATGCGCTGCAAAACTGCCTAATCATGATACGCTGCGAAAATGCCTAACTATGATTGCGCTGCGAAACTGCCTAATTGGCATTGCGCTGCGAAACTGCCTAATTGGCATTGCGCTGCGAAATTACAAAAAGACACGGTGACTGACATAAGATAACCGGTGGCTATAGAACAATGGTAGATGGAGGGGAACCAATGGGAGCTGAGAATAACTTGACTCAAAAACTCATCAAAACTCCAGATTCTAAGGGAAAAAATTAAAACCAAATTAAACTAACACTGACCTTCGTCATCGGGCTAGGATGGAAAGTTACATGTATCAAATTTAGTTCTAAGTGATAACAGTGGCTCCACTTGGGATAGTGTGCTCCTGTAGTACACTAAGAACTCGTATGTCCAGTGCTTTGTCCAATTTATGAAAACATAGATGAGGTTGACAAGCATCCTTTTCTAGCTTTGTGAGCCTTCACCTCGGGCTTGAGCTTCCTGTTCAGCTTGTCATTTATTTGGAACAAAGAAAGACTAATAAAACGGTTATATACAATGTTGTGAGAAACTTGGCAGAGATTTAATCAATTGTAATGCTTTAGGAACCTGCCATTAACAGGTCCTCCAGCATATGGTGTTCCATCAATCTCTTGTAGAATGTAGGTGTTATTCCCATGGAAAGCAGAAATTTGATATGGCCCTTTCCACAAATTTTCAAATTTACCATGTTTACCTTTCTCTTCAATTCTAGCTTCCCATTTCAAGACTTTATCATGAATCTGGAATGTAACTTCTTTGATCTTTTTGTCAAATGCTCTTTTGATCCTGTTCTGGTTTTGTTGATGACTGTCAAACACCTCATTTCTTTTCTCTTGCAAAGCTATTAGCTGATTAATCCTTCGTTGTATAGCATTTGGTTCTTCTTCTAGTCCTTGAATCAACTTCATTACTGGCACTCCAAGGGATGTTGGAAATATAGCCTCTGCCCCATATACTAGCTCATATGGTGATGTTCCAATGGACCTCTTTGTGCAAATCCGGTCAGCCCACAAAGCATATTTCAGTTTCAAATGCCAAGCTTTTTTATTTTCTTGCAGCAGCTTCTTAATGATTCTCACAAGGCTCTTGTTTGATGACTCAGCCAAACCATTTCCCTGTGGATAATAAGCAGTGGAATGTCCAAGGGAGATGTGATACTGGTGACAAAAATTAATCATCCTTTTGGACTTAAAAGCTTGAGCATTGTCTGTAATGATCTTGATTGGGCAACCAAATCTTGATAATATATTATTTTCTAAGAAAGAAATAATCACTGAATCATTTGCTTGCCTTGTGGGTATTGCTTCTATCCATTTTGTAAAGTAATCGGTGGCTGTGAGAATCCAGCGATGCTGTCCTGATGAAGGAGGATGGATTTCCCCTATAAAGTCTAATCCCCACTGCTGGAAAGGTGCTTCAACATAAATAGGAACCAAGGGCATTGGCATAAGCTTTCTCTTTCCTTCAAACACTTGACATTCATGGCATGTGGCTATCTTTTTATAGATATCTCTAAACATAGTTGGCCAAAAATAGCCAGCTCTCAAGATCTTGTTTGCAGTGGCTTTCCAATAGTGATGTCCTCCGCAATCCCCTTTATGAAACTCATCAATTACTTTATTAGCTTCTTCTTCAATGAGGCAGTTTAATAATATTCCTCCTGCATCTTTCCAAAACAAATTTTGGTCATACACAAAATATCTGAGAGATTTCAATTTGGTAAACCGAGCTTTGGATTTTGAAAGATTATCAGGAGCTCTATTATGCTGCAAAACAAATGCTATATCCTTGTACCATTCTGAGATCAAGAATTTCTCATTTATTTGGACCAATTCCTCTTCATTTTCAGAAATTTCTGAGATTTTTGTGCTTAAATTAATATCAACACAGTCCAAATTTGACTGAGTCAACAATTTGGCTAGGCCTTGACCCTTTACCAACTTTGTGGGTTTGATCTCAATGTCATACTCCAGCAGTTTTGCTATCCACTTTCCCCTTTTTCCATCTGGATCAGCTTGTGTAAGAATATCTTTTATAACAGCATTTGGGACGTAGGCAACAATGTGAGAGTGTAAAACATAGATTCTGAAATCCTTAATTGCTTTCACCAATGCATAGGCTTGTTTCTCTAAGATATTATATTTCAATTCAGCATTGGCTAATGTCTTGCTAAAGAAAGAAATGGGTTGTTCAGTACCTTGACTTCCTTTTTGCAATAAAACTCCAGCAATTGTGTCTTCAGAAGTGAATGTGAAGATAAGGAACTCTTTGGTAAAATCCAGGCTGATGAGTACTGGTGCTTGAGTAAGTGCCTTCTTGATCTCTTCAAATGATTTCTTTGCTTCAACTGTCCATTTAAAATCTGCTCCTTTCTTTAACATCTTTGTTATGTTCTTGACAACTTCAGCAAAATTAGGAATGAATCTTCTAACAAAGTTAACTTTCCTAAGAAAGGATTGAATCTCCTTCTTACTCGGTAAATCTAATTTTTGAATTGCACTAACTCTATTAGGATCAATCCTAATTCCTTCTTCAGAAATAATATGACCAAGCAGTTTGCCAGAAATTAGAGCGAAAATACTTTTGGTTGGGTTTAGAGAAATACCAAACCTCCTACACTTCAGTAGGACCCTTTCAAGGTGCTTTAAGTGGTCTTCTTCCCTTTTTGAAAAAACTGTGATGTCATCAAGATAAACCACTACTGATTTGTCATTTTCTTCAACAAAAGCAATATCCATTGCTCTCTGGAAAGTGGCTCCCGCGTTCATGAGGCCAAATGGCATTTTTGCATACATGAATGTTCCCCATGGTGTAGTGAAGGCCGTTTTCTCCTGATCATCTGGGTGAACAAGAATCTGATTGTACCCTGAGAAACCATCAAGCATAGACATCCTTTGTGAACCAAAAATGTTTTGTAGAATGAAATCCATTTTGGGGAGGGGGTAATTATCTTTCAATGAAGCTTTGTTTAAGTTTCTGAAGTCTATACAAATTCTGATCTCTCCATTCTTTTTTCTGACTGGTACCAAGTTAGCAAGCCAATTTGAGAATCTGATTGGGACAATAATTTTAGCATCAAAGAGCTTTTTCACTTCTTTTTCAATCAGTGGCATTAGAAGAGGATTAATTCTTCTTAGCTTCTGCTTAAAAGGCTTTTCATTCTGCTTAATAGGAATGGTATGCTGTATGATTGAAGAGTCATATTGTTTCAAGTCAGCATAACTCCATGCAAAAACATCAATGAATCTTTTCATCATCTCAACATATTTAGTCTTCATATCAGCTGAAAGGAATTTTGAAATCTTGACTATCTTAGGCATAACCGAGTCTCCTAAATTGCAGCTTTCTACTTCTTCTTCATTAGCTTGTAGTCTTGGTGCTTTGAACACATCATTTTGATCAAATAATTTCTCAAGGGGAATGAGGCCTTTAGGAATTAAGTTGTTTTGTAATTGTAAGACTTCGGAGCTTTCCTTGGACTCTATTAACATATTCTGCTGATCTATCTGATTGTGTTCAAACTCTCCTTTTAATTCAATGAAGTTCCTTACATGCTGATCATCCTCAAAAACTTGCCAATTTGTGATATTATCCGGTATAACTGGTCTATGGAAAACCTCCACTTCATAATTTTCAGAAGAGTGCTTAGGAATGATAAAGAGACTGGCCGAAACAGCAAGAGAATCTGCAATAGAGTTTTGATCTCTAGTTTTGATGCTAAAAGAATAGGATTGAAATTTTTCCAACATTTCCAACACTAAATTTCTGTATGCTCTCATCCTTGTATCCTTAGTTTGATATGTACCTTCTACTTGTTTAATTACCAATTCAGAATCTCCACAAACAACAATGTTTCTAGCTTTCAATTTTATCAAGGCTTCCAAACCTAAAATCAGAGATTCGTACTCAGCCATATTGTTGGTACAATCAAAGTTTAATTTGTATGAGAGAAACTTACTTTCTTCAGTTGGACTAGTGATCCAAATCCCAGCTCCTGCCCCTTCTTTTCCTGCTGATCCATCAAAGTATAATGACCAGCAGCCCATGATGTCTCTTTCATCTCTTTGCTGACCTTCTTGACACTGATTTTCCGCAGGTTCATCTTGTGATTCTCCTTCAACTGATTCATTGAAAAGGATAGCTGACCCAAGACCAGTATCACATGAATAAATAGGAAAATTCTGAGGCTTGTCTTTGCTGCTTACCATGTAGGCCATCCTTGTCTCGCGATACAACCTCCTTTGTTCACCAAACACTGGGATGGTAGCATATGTAAGGTCCATCTGCATTGTGCCCTTGATTTTTGCTGCCCATGATCTTGAAAGAAGCATCCCAAACTTTGGTGGAATGTCTGCAACAACAATATCCATAACAATTGTTTTTGCTGGAATTTGTGTGAGCCCCACAACAACATCTTTTATCAAACCAATGCAATGGACTCTTTTTGAATCAAAGGAAAATAAATCCTTATATGGCCTAGTTACCTCTAACCCCAGTCTTTCCATGATTACCTTAGGCATGAGATTATGTGATGCCCCTGAGTCTAACATAGCATTATGTAGAGTCATATCATGAATGCTAATGCTTATGTAAAAAGGGGGAAACTCTTCATTTTGTTCATCCTCAAGTCTTGGACCCAAGCAGATAACAGGGTTATCTTCTTGTACATTTAGGATATCAGCCACTCCTGGTTGTGAATTAAGCATTTCAACAATTTTGCTTCTGTATTTGTCTACCTTGATAATTTCATTAAAAGGGACTGATATCTTAATTTTTGCAATCTCATTCTCAAGATTAAAAACAGAAGTAGTCTTGTCAATTTCTTTAGGAGGAGGAAGAATTTGAATATCCTTTTTGACAAGAGGAGAATCATCCTTACCTTCAACCACCTTTGATTTTTCCTTTTTATCTTCAACTTTCTTTGAGGTATTCTTCTTGGGTTGTGCTTTGTTTGCTGTAATAGGAACATCTCTATTCCTAAGATTATACTGCTTTTGCATCTCAAAGATAGCGTGCTGATAGCCCTTTAAAAAATATGAAGGCTCTTCTCTTGATTTTATCATACTGGACTCATCATGTTCCTCCTTAGTCAAGAAAATCCCTGACACTTCTTCATCAAAACAATGGATTGATTCCTCAGGGACTTCAGGTTCATCTTCTTCATCTACCAAATTTTGTTGGAAGGGAGGTCTCACTGGAGGATCTGCCTGCTGATTTCTGTTGTCTCTTGGCCTTTGCTGATTCTGAGGTCTTCTGAACTGAGGGTTCCTGAATTGAGGTTCCTGCTGTGCTGGAGGAGCAGAAGCATTCCCAAGAGCTAGTCGGTCCATCAATTTCTCCATGGTTTTCATCATTGTTTCAAACTTGTCTTCTTGAGCAGAGGTAGAAGGTTTCTCTTCTTCCTTCAGCTTAGTCTTTGCCATCTTTGATTTCTTAGCAGCAAGCATATTCACCTCTACCTTAATTGCATCATTTTGCATGTCAGCAAGAGAGGCAGACTCCCTTTCTCTGAGTAAAAGAGAGAAATCTGAATCAAATGATTCAGCATATCTCAACTGTGCCAAAGCTCCAGGAGGTTTCAAATGAGCTGGAATAGAATTGTATATTTTGTTAAACCTCTTAGAGAAGTTTTGGACAGTTTCGTCTGGAGCTCTTCTAAGATTGTTGTATTCGGTAAGGGCTTGGACAGGGTTGGTTCTGTTTCCCCATTTCCTTAGAAAGCTATCTTCAAATTCTACCCAACTATGAATGCTTCCGGCTCTAAGGGCTTTAAACCATTTTCTGACTTCCCCAATGAAAGTTTGAGCAAACAATCTTAGTTTTACATCTTCATCATCCACTTCTTCCCTGTCAACAAAATCATTGAACCTATCCACATGTTCCTCTGCTGTAATATCTTCATCTCCTCCCCATGTTGGAATTCTGGCAGCATATTTGCTAGGAAGATCATGTAAAATAGCAGGAAGAGCTAGAGGAGCATACCTAGCAGGTATAGCCATAACGAATGGAGGAGCAGTGATAACAGGTATTGTATGACCGGTGGGAGTAGAACTAGTGTGAGATAGTGTCTGAGGACTATTTGGACTAGCAGAGGCAGAAGATAAAGTATTGGTACGAAAAGGACTATTTGGACTTTGCAAACCACTGACAAAGGAACTCCAATTTGGGAGAGGTAAACCAGTTTTGGATTTGAGCAAAACTTCAAAAGGATCAAGCTCTTTGAGTTGATTCAAATCTTCTTCTTCTAACAGTAATTCTGAAGTAACAACCTCCCAAAACTCTTCCTTATCTTTTTGTGACACTAAGGATGAAGTATCAATGCCTCTTTTTTGTAAATCTAAAATAATTCCAATAAGTTCTTCTTCGTTCTCAGACCTCAACAATACCTCATGAATTTTATCATCTACAATTTTATCTTCAGGACTTCTAGAAAATTCCGGGAACAAAGATTTCGATACAGATGAAGTACCTGGTATATCAGGAAATCTTTGCCTGCTCCTTGAGATGGTGTTTGGATTATCCACAGGAGTAGGTGGATCTGGGTCAGGATTACTCCTTGTATATCTTCCTCTCGAATCCACCTTTTTAACTTAAAAATTGTATGGAGTCACCAAGGTAGAACGCAGCCTCGAAAAACTTCTAAGCTCTTGCTACCTTCAGAAGTTCAGCTTCATGATTTCGGGAAAGAATAATCTTCAGGCTCCTGGCCGACGCACCAAAATGTTATCTCAAAATCAGATCCTGATAGGCTGCTGGTCAGGTTGACTCTAAGTAACTATTTCAGACCTACTTTAGGCTGAGGCTTAGCCTCCTCAACCTGAGAGGGCTCTCTCTTAAAGGATTAATGATTTTGATTAAAGATAAGATGGCTAACTATTATAGAACAACTGTGAAAAATATGAATGCTGGAAATACATTAAACAACTATCCATTGGGCTTATGGAGTCAACAACACCTCAATATAACAGTGAACTCAACCTTACATAGAAGTCAGGGCACTCAACATTTAGACATTCAGAACATAACTCATATGGGACCACATTTTATAAATGCATACAGGAAATCAGAGCACATTCAGTGAATTCTGAGTGATTATACATCTATACCACTGTAAAAATTATGGAAAGGACAAGATCACATATTATGAACATAAGAAATCCTTCATGAATCCTGAGAAGTAAAGTCAAAATTATATTACTGAAAATGAGTCTTTACATAAGCCAAATACAAGCTGTATCATAAAATTTTCCAACCTTGATTACATTGCTGTTTCAGCTATATATAGAGTTCTTATTCTAACTGATCGAGATTCCTCCTCCAGCATGAGGGGAATTCGAAAACTACTTCTAATGACACCTATTAACCCTTTAACTAACTAATAAATACAACAAGGTGTTGACTGGAGTTTTTTAGAGATCTAAATCAACTATGACTCTAACTCCATATTACATGCATGATGGCTTCTCCTCGTTCTTTGACATCTGGTTTTCTTTCAGTTTGGCTGAGATGGGTGTTTAATGCTCCATGTTGACCTTGGATGCTGAATCTTCTTAACTGCCCAAAAATATTAGGAGACTATCCTTGCTTCTCGGCTTCAGTTTTCCCCAAAATATTCGAATGCAAAGAAGCATGTCCTTTATCTTTTAATCACCCAAAATTTAGAAGTCTGCCACGTCCTTGATGCGTTGTAAGCTTTTTCCCATGTACATGTGCGCAGGCAAAAGTTTCTTGTAAACTGTTTAACATATCCTGAACTGTGGTAAATTGCTCACTTTACGACAAAAATTTAAAGTTGGATTTTGAATATATCTTTTCTCCACCTGTCTTGACCTGGTTGACTGTTGATAGCTTCAGATGATGCCTTGTATGCCCTTTAGACGTTTCCCTTTCAAAATTCCCGCTTATAATTCAAAACTGCTTGATTTGCGTTAAAATCATCACCTTCAGCAGTTTCGTAGCGCGCTACGAAATTGCTGAGTTATTTAAAACAGCTTGCTTTTAACCCGAGACCTTTATTAGCCGAGTACTTGATTGCCAAAAACTCCTTTAGACTTTCCACATGTCGAATAGGGATTTATATTTCCTTAGAAAGATAAAATCAAGCAAATTTGTCAAAACTTTAAAACAAAATCTTACTTGAAATGAAAACTCATTTAGCAGGTAGCTGACTTAACTGTGCCTTCAGATCTTCAATTTGTTTCTTCATAGCCTTATTCCCAGCTCTCAGTTGCATATTGATCCTTCTGATGTACTTGGCTTCTTTGATTGCTGGTACTGTCCATGTGTGAAATTGTGAATGGCCATCAACCACTGAATTCAGCTGAGCTTCTACAGTAGCATTCCCTTCCCATAGAGTTTTATAATACTTTGCATGTATGGCTGCATGTTTTCTAGCGGCTTTCTTCAATTTGGCAATCTCATATTTAACTGATTCCAATTGGCTCTTCAGGGCTGCTATATTATTTTCTTTAGCTGCAATGACTGTTTTTCCTGTTTCTTTTTGTGTCTCTTCCCCTGTTTCCTTTGTTCTTGGCAGTGCTTCCTGTACTTGCTGGAATCTCCTTGTCATAGGTCTTCTAGGTTTAAAAACGAACTCTTCAGCTGGCACATCAAATCTAAGCCTTTTTGAGGCCTTGGATTTCTTGGTGCTTTCTTGTTCTGACTGAATCAATTCGATTTGAACTGGTAGAGACTGCTCGAATTCAATAGCCTGTAATAAATCATTTAAACTTGCCTTGGACACTGGACTTTCTTCAACTGCTATAGCTTTACGTTTTTCCTTATTTATCTAACTTCTTGTTCTTACCCTTGAGACTACTTCAGATGTGCTTGTTTCAGGTACAGTCTTTTTACCATGAGCTTTTTCCTTAGTTGATTGTTGAGGTTGATCTTGGATGATAAGTGGCTTCACTTGTTTTCTTACTTGTGACTTTGGAACTCTTTTAGCTCTTGCTTCTGTTTGGAGCTCAGCTATTGTAAAATCTCTAGCAGGTGGTGGAGTGAGGCCAGTCTGGCTTTTGAATCCAGCCATAAAAATGAATGAATTCCAATCTCTGTCTATCTTTTGGAGCCCATCTAAAACCAGTAGTTTAATCAAACCATGATGAAACAAAGAGGTTTCACAATCCTCTTTCCTCAGCTGTACCTTATCACACATCTTACTCAAACTACGGAACAGATAAAAAGGTAAGTCTATGGAGACCTTCCCGGTGAAATGCAAAAGGAGTTTAAAATGGTAACAATAAACCGTGTTATACCTTCCTTCACAAGTCAGATATTTTTGTATGCAGGTGAGTAAGTGAGCATAATATTCTTTGACATAATTCCTAGGCACTGCCTTACTTAAATCTTCATTTACATAATCATCCTTCAAAAACTCCTTGCAAGGATTCTTGTCAAATTTGAAATTTTTAAACCATTCCTCTTTTCCTCGTGGGATCTCTGTTACAGTAGATATCACTTCTGGCGAAACCTGCAATTCTAACATGGCTACCTTTGAATTCAAGCCTGTGAAGTTAAGTGCAAATTCCTTAGTTACCTGTGCGTGTCCTCCTTGTAACTTTTTGCAAAACTTCCAGCACCCGGCCTTTTTAAATGCTTTCTTCACCTCTTCATTTCTCAGCGTTATATCCAGGCCTTCAGGTTCAGTCCTTAGACATTTACCGGATCTGTGCTCTTTTTTCTCCATTGATTCTTCCAGATCTTCACAAACAATGACTACCAGCTCCGGTTGGAATTGTGATTCGGCTTCTATTTGAATTCAGCCTCGCTTGAATTTTGAATTTTTCCGTTTAAAACCTTTCAAGATGTAATCTTGCAGATTTCTCACTCATGCAAGACTTACGGCCATCATTAAGGTTTATGCACGGTTGTCTTTCTTGGGAATGATAATTCGTGCGTATCAACAGATCTAGTGGTGGTGATAGTGGCAATGAGAGGTAAAATGTGATAAGAGGGCTACATGAGCTGACATGAGAAGACATGGCCTATGACTCACCTAACAGACTTGACATTTCGGGAAAGATTCGCTGCGGAATGTACGAATCCATTATTTCGCAGCACTGTCAGTTTAAAATTTTAATGATGCGCTGCGAAACTGCCTAATCATGATACACTGCGAAACTGCCTAACTATGATTGCGCTGCGAAACTGCCTAATTGGCATTGCGCTGCGAAATTACAAAAAGACACGGTGACTGACATAAGATAACCGGTGGCTATAGAACAATGGTAGATGGAGGGGAACCAATGGGAGCTGAGAATAACTTGACTAAAAAACTCATCAAAACTCCAGATTCTAAGGGAAAAAATTAAAACCAAATTAAACTAACACTGACCTTCGTCATCAGGCTAGGATGGAAAGTTACATGTATCAATTTTAGTTCTAAGTGATAACAGGTCTGGAGCTCAAAAATAACTAGAGTTTTTACAACAAAAATTCGAATCCTAATGAGGCTCTAGGCCTCTTTATTTATACAATTGAAGTCCCCAATGAATTCCTTAAATCTAGGGAGGCTCGAATCCCAAACTCGAGATAAACTAACTCTTTGATTGTCACTTGCTCGACTGCCTTTTGATCTTCATGACTTGGCTGCTTGTACTCCGAGCTAATGTGATTGATGGAGGAATATTTGAATGAGGGAGGAATAAATGAGGAGGATTTGCCTCCTACAATCTCTCTTCGTTGTCCCATTCAAGTTTCAGCCTTTAATCTTGCCAAAATCCCTGATTTTCTCTCACAAACCTACATTCAATGCACATTCGTCCCCTAGGCATAATATCTCACTTTGGCTCATCTCATTAAACAAAATATAATCAAAACAAGTAATAAATTGTGAGAAGAGTTGATTTGACTAAGCTAGGAGGTGAATTAAGGTCCATATAGTTGCCCAATGATAAGGCTCATCATCACCCCCTAATGAAAGTGTTTCTCATCCTCTGAGCAACTCAATCAATATCCATATCTTTCATAGCCCTAGTGGCCTCTCTGACATCCCATGCTTCTGCTGTGGTTTCCTCTTCTTGAGCATAGAATCTTGCCTTCCTTTCTATCTCCTCCCACTACTTTCTTTCTTCCTCTTCGTTCCTTCCTTCTAACATTCCCAAGAGCAGTGGTGGACTAAGTCTCAAGCCAATCCAATTGACTTTGAGCCTTTGGATGGTTTGCTTGTACATGGGTGTCCCGTTCAGTGCTTCTCTCATTATTTGAGGAGATTAGTACTCTTTGATTTTCAAACTGTATGGCAAAGTATTCCATCTCCTTTGGCAAGCTTGCATGCTGTCATCCCCTAAAATCCTAAACATATCCTCAAAATGTGTAATTTCTTGCTCTTGGGAAGCAAGATACATGGGTGAAAGTTGAGGATCATTTGCAATTACATTATGTGTGCTGATGACAACCATTGGATTTGACCTCTTAGCTCTTATCATGAGAGGCTCTGTTTGTTCCCTTGCCAATATCTTCTTCATTTCTGCAGCCCTTGCTTCCTCATGGTTCATCCATGATGTCAAAGCCATCAACTGTAAATCCCCTATTTTGCATTAGGGTCCCATATATTCAGATTTGTCCAGGCCATGTTATGCAAGTAGAACTCAAACATCTTAGCCCTATCCTCCGATGTGATTTGATCACAAAGATCAATGAACTGTCTATAATCCTGGAATGAAATAATGCCTCTCTGTGCTAGGGTCTTGATTTGGAACTGCGACCACTATTCCTTAAGGTATAATGCATAGGAATTAGCTGGCATCCGACACTAGATTGCCTCTAAGGATAGAATGGCCATGGTTTCCAATTGATTCTCTTTTTCTTGCAACTGTCCTTTCAACCATGCATTTTCTGCCTCCAACAAAGTTTTCATTGTGGCCTCTCTGTCCCTCAGGCTGCTTAGTTCTCTACCCATCTCTTTGATATTTTCCTCTATGTGACCTATGTCCTCCACTCCCTTGGACTTGGAAATCTGCATCCTTCTATGTGTTCTTTCTATTTATTTCTCAAGCTCAAAGAATAATGGGATGGCAATTTTTTTTGGAATGACCCTACCGCCTTCAATAAATCTGTAGTAGGAGTCAAGGTTAGGTTAAGGACTAGGTTCCCTTAATTCTGGATCGTCCTTCTTTGTTTCTTGCTGCATACTCCCTTCCTTATCCAATTTTTTAGTTTCCTGTAGGTTTAGCAGAGTTTCCTGTATGATTGCCTTTGCTTCCTGTAGGTCCTATTGTGTATCATGTAGGATGTCTTTTCCCTTGGATGAGACAGATCTAGTCACAAGCCTTCTCACATAAATGATAGGAGACTTAGGGAAGGTTTGCCCTAAGGATCCTTCTCGTCGAATTTTTATAAGAGGAGCCATATTCTCCTACTGTTTAGGTGAGTCTTCAATAACAATAGGGACATTGGTGGGAGTTTTAGGATTTCCCGACCTTATTCTTGTACTTTTTCTTGTTCTAAAGTACAAAGGATTTTGTCTCTGTCTTTTGCCTTTTTGTTTGATAGGGGTGCTAAGGGCAGTGAGGGTAGTTGCTGCCTTTATTTCAGTGGGTTCTGGAGACACCCTGGGTGACTCCTCCTTGTCTACTTTCTCCTCTTTTCCATTTCTCTTTTCATATTTTTCTTTCTCATCTTCTTCTCCATCTAGTTCCTCACCTTGTTCATCAGTTTCCTCCTTGGCATCTTCTTTCTTTTTTCACCACTTTCCTTCTCTTTATCTTCCTCTTCTTCCTCATATATTTCCTCTTCATCCCTCTCTGATTCTTCTTCATCTGTTTCAGTCTCTTCTTCATCCCTTTCAATGGTAGTAGGGCTCTTGTCATATTCGAGGGCTTTTATATCCTCCTTTGTCTACATGTCTCTGAAAATTGCCCATGTTATAGGAATTCTAAGGTTGTGGAGGGAATCTTCTATGTTGAGTCTAAGTAATCCATGATGGGCCAGCTGTTGGTATTTTCCTTCCTTCACCTTAATGCTCATATCTATTAGTGATTGAAGAAGTAAGTAGGGTATGATGAGTCTGTGGTGAGGAGGTGTATTAGCTCCAAACCTCAATTCTTCAAGAGGCCTAAAGTGGTATCCATATACGACACTATACCTACCTTCACATGATATATATTTTATAAGGTGGTAGCTTATTTCATTCCAGGGGTATGGTAGGCTTGCTCTTCCTACTCCATTTTTGTCTTTCATGGCCTCCTCTCCCTCTAAAAAGAATTTCTTCTTTGTGGTTTGGCTATTTCCCTTGTCTTCCTTTCTCCAAGGCACTCCTAAGGGGAGTGTGGTAATTATGCTTATGAGTTCAGGGGTGGGCTCTATGGAGAGGCCTCTCACCACAACAGTGGCATGGGTCCTAGTTAGTGGAATGAGGGAGAGAGAAAAATCTCTGGCTACTTCATCGTCATACCCCCTTAATTTCTCAAAATAAACTCATCCAATTATGCCTTGTGAATATATCTAGCACAGGAGGGTGTTTGTGAATCCTCATAGTGTTGATGGGCTCCCTTATATTAAACCCCCCTGTCATTTTGTCTGATGGATGGAGGAGTATATATGTCGGATACAAGATTTTAATGAAGGAGGAAATTGAACTGAAATTTCCGTTGATACAATTCCCTTTTACTGCAATCAATGTCAACAAACTAGAGAACTTTTTGTTCCTTTCACCTGGAAAAATAGGAGGAAATGTAGAACCTACCTCCTTACAATGCTTGATGTAGCCAATCCCTATTTTTCTCCCTTTGAAAATGCTCACTGCCAATCCTGTAGACTGCCTAACTGTATCCTGTAGGATTCTTGTGGGATCCTGTAGGATCTTGTAGGTGGTCTTGCGCAGGAAAAAAATGAAATTTACCTCTCCTATAGACTGCTGGAGGGCCGAGAGCAACTTTGCTAGTGTGAGCCTCGAGAATGTGAATGCATCTATGCATGGGGATCAACGTTTATTTCCTCTTATGGTTGATTCGAGTGAGGTGGTGTGCTGGTAGTCGAGGTACGAATATCTATTTTTGGACCGTTGGTCCCACTACCACATCATCATTCTCCTCACCTCGTAATCAACTCCCACTTTGAGCATCCATAGTCTTAACTACTTTCGACCTCATCCTCCTTTTCTTTGACTTGACTGTTGCCACGTGTGTGAGGACTAACTATTTTGTCCTCGTTGACTGAACGAAGGTGGCCAAGTTAACTAGCCACCTTTCACTTATAAACCAACTCATTCACAATTTTTACATCTTTTGATCACATTATGAAAATGAGAGAGTGGAAGCGAGATACTTACCTGTGGTAACAATACCTTGCTGTAGTTATTAAAGAAATGAGGTCTTTGTTGTGTGTTGGCTGCATGTGATTTCTCCCCTTTTTTTATTGTCCTTTGATGATTTTCTTTGATGTGCAAGTACTTGGTGTTGATGATGATGATGATTCTGCTGCTGCTAGGCTCTGGAGGAGATACTTCTACCTTTGGATTTCCATGCTTGAAACTTGCTGCAACCAATGATTTCTGTTTTGTGGGATATGCTGCTAAAGGATTTCCTACAGGATGTCCAATAGCTGCTTCTCCCTCAAAAATTTTAATCATATTCTACTATTAGGACTTGAGGATGATCAGCATGGGTAGAGAGGAGGTCTAGGGGTTTTTGAATGGTGAAAAATAACCTTTAGGTGTTGTCCCCTTGCTCTCTGTCTTCATCTTTTTCTCTGTGTTTTTTCTTGACAACTGTAATTTTTTTTGAAACTAATTTTTTTTTTTTTATGAATGCAGGGGTGATCAAGGTGGAGAGAGGTATGGTAATGAGATGGTGATGTAGGAATTTATTTCTTTGACATGGGCAAGTCATTTCCTTGCTCTAGGGTTACTTCCTTTAGGATTCCCAAGCCATTGTAATTCCTATAGGATCATCCTATAGGTTTTTAGGGGATCCTGTAGAAAACACAAAACCCTTGCAAACTGAGGCAAATGAGTGAAAAAATGAAAGGAATGGTGGAATGATGAAGGATAATGAATGGAGAAATAAAAATATGAGCTGAATAGGTCCCTTTTGATTCTCCATTGTTGCTCTGATCATCCTCCTGTTGACCTGTAAACAATATTTTCATATATATATCTATATATATATATATATATATATATATATATATATATACATACATATATATACATATATACATATATACATATATACATATACATATACATATACATATACATATACATATACATATACATATACATATACATATACATATACATATACATATACATATACATATACATATATATATATATATATATATATATATATTGAAAAACAACTAGTCTACCTATCTGCAAACCATTATCATGACATTTCTCTATGACATGAGGCCCTAACCATCTAGTCCTTAACTTACCCTTGAAGTCTTTTTATCTGGAATCATATAACAAAGCCCAATCACCTTCTTGAAATTGCTTATCCTTGATGTTCTTGTCATGCCAGATATTCCTCTGAATTTGAGTTACCTCTATGTGTATGAGGGCCTGCATTCTGAACTCATATAACCCATTCAACTAGAGCAATCTCTCTTTTTGTGCACTACTGAGATCTAGATCTAGTTGAGCTGCCATCCTCAATGTATTGTACTCAAATTCAATGGAGAACATGGGCTTTTTCCCATAGACCAATTCATAGGGTGTGAATCTAGTGGTGGTATTCCAGGTGGTATTGTAGGCCCAGGTGGCCTCAACTAATCTATCTGCCCAATATTTTCTGCTGCTGCTAACCATTTTGGTTAGGATGCCCTCCAACACTCTGTTGGTCACCTCCACTTTCCCATTATCGTGTGGGTGATAGGGAGTGGAGTTCCTATGCTTGATCTTGTGCTGGCTTAACAAGTCTTCAATCATGTTGGATGTAAACTGGTTTCCTTGATCAATGATCAGTTCTCTAGGGTACCAAAACTTGTAAAAGGCATTTTCCCTTAAGAACTCAACAACCTTCTCCTCTGTTGCTGCCTTGATTTCCTTGGTTTCAGCCTACTTAGTCAGATAGACAGTGCACACAATGATGTACTATTTTTGTTTGGAATGAGGGTTAATAGGTCCAATGAAATCCATGCCCCACTTGTCAAATGGCTCGAAATTCACTTGAGGTTGCAAAGGCATTTCATCCTTTGGAGTAGGCTTTCCCATCCTTTGGCACTGATCACACTGACTAGTATATCTTTTCACATCCTGATGAAGAGTGGGCCAATAATAACCAGCTTGTAACACCTTGAATGTTGTCCTCTTTGCTGCAAAGTGACCTCCACAAGGCCCATCATGACAAGTCAGAAGGATGTCAAAGACTTCCTCCTCCCTGACACATCTTCTCAGAATTTGATCCGGGCCTAGTTTGAAGAGGTTTCCCCCAATCCAAGTGAATGGGGCGCTCTTCCTCACAATCTTGCTTTTCTCTTTGGAGGACAAATTCGATGGGAACTGTGCAGATACCAAATAGTTTTCTATGTCAGCAAACCATGGAGAGAGAACTGAAATGGAGAATAAGTGTTCATCTGGTAACTGATCATCAACCATTCCTTCCTCACTTGCAGGCAAAGTTAATCTGGACAAAAAATATGCAACAACATTTTCCTTGCCAGGCTTATCAACAATGGTTAGATCAAATTGCTGTAATAAAAGTAACCATCTAATAATCTAGGAATTCACATCAGGTTTATTCATTAAATATTTGACTGTAGCATGGTCAGTATGTACAAATGTTTGATAACCTGTAATGTAATGCCTAAATTTTTTCAATGAAGGCACAACAGCCAGGAGCTCCTTTTCGATCACTATGTAGTTCAATTCGGCCTTTGAAAGATTCTAACTGATAAATTAAATGGCATAAGGCAATTTTTCATCTATCTAGCCTAGAGATGCTCCTATGGCTTTGTGTGAGGCATCAACATGTATATGAAAAGGAAGGGCCCAATTTGGGCCTTGGAGAATCGATGCAGTGGTTAACTTGTCCTTCAGGGTGTCTAGGGCCTCTTGACAACTTTTTGACCATACAAACTCAGAGTCTTTGGTCAACAACCCAAATAAAGGAGAAGCTAACTTATTGAATTCTTTTATAAACCTTCGATAACATCCAGCTAACGCTAGGAAACTTTTGAAATCTCTCTACTTTTGCAGAGGTGGGACCTTTGGATGATGGCTATTTTGTTTGGGTCCATCTACAGTCCTTGCTGGGATATTGAATGACCTAGCATAGTCCCTGCAGTCATCAAGAACTCACATTTTTTGAGACTAAGAGACAAGTTCATTTCTATACATTTGTTCAACACCTTACCTAAATTGGACTGAGCCTCCTGGAAATCACATCCATAAGGTGTAAACTCATCCATATAAATCTCAACTGCATCATGGACTAGCTCGACAAAGATACTCATGAATGCTCTCTGGAAATTTGCAGGAGCATTGCATAGGCCAAAAGGAAGGACCCTATAGGTGAAAGTAACCCAAGGGCAAGTGAAGGTGGTTTTATCCTGGTCTTTCGGGCTGATCTAGATTTGATTGTACTCGCTGAATCCATCTAGGAAAGAGAAAAACTTTTTCCCTACCAGGCCATCTAGCACTTGGTCGATGAAAGGTAGAGGGAAATGGTCCTTCTTTGTGGCTTTGTTTAACTCTCTGTAATCAACACAAATCCTCCACTTACCATTTTTCTTTGGAACCAACACCAAAGGAGAGACCCACTCACTGTCAGAGATAGGGTAAATGAATCATGCATCTAGCAACTTTTGTAGTTCTTCTTTGACTATATCTTTGAGAGTTGGATTCATCCTCCTTTGGGGTTGCTGGACTGGTTTGCAACCTTCTTTGATATAAATGTGGTGAGTACACACCGAGGGGTGCACTCCCTTCATTTCTTTGTAACTCCAAGCAAAGGCATCCAGGTGTTCCTTTAGCATGTTGCACAACTTTTCTTCTTGGTGAACAAAAATAGATGGGTTGATTTTCAAAGTTCTCTCAGGGCCAAATTCTATGGTTTTGACACGGATAAGGTTGGAATCGGCTAAGCATAGATCAATCTGATGGTTTTTCTGGGTTTCCTTTACTACTTATTCTAAGGACAATGTACTGGGAGTTGGACTTTGGAGTATGTGTTCAATCAAATCATCTTCGTCCAGTTGTCCCCCTCCCATGGTTGTTTCTAAGGTATAGAGTTGGGTGGAATAAAATTCATCTTCTTCCTCCTCTTCCAGCCATAAAGGCAAGTCATGTTTTAGAGATGGCTGGGCAAGAGGATATAGGACTAACTACTTGGACATATGCCCAGTCTTGATAGTCATATTTCTAGCCCTACAACTAATGTAGGCATCGACAATGGCTAGCCAGGGCCTTCCAAGGATGAGAGGGTAACCGGTAAGCTTGGCCTTAGTTTGGAGAACTAGGAAATCTGCAGGGTATTCCCAAGAGTCAATTAATACCATCACATCCTCCACAATCCCCTTAGGGGTCACTGTGGAGTGGTTTGCAAGTTGCAGGATTGTTGTTGTCTTTCTTAATGAACCCTGGAGGTTGAGCTTGAGCATGATGTCCTTGGTCATCACATTAATGACATCCCCAAGATCAATCAAAGTGTGTCGGACAATGGTGCCATTGATGTGCACATCTACTGCAGCGCTTCCAAGGTCCAAATACTTTGGACAAATTACCTTCCCCAGCATTAAGTCAGATAGTTGTCCAATGACATTAATGGTAGGAGCATCTCTTCTTCGCCTCCCTGGATGCTTGAAGCACTTCTCCTTGATCAGCTTGTTGTAAATAGACACATCTTTTATAGCTTCGAGAAGTGGAATTTTGACACATATATTTTTCAATTCTCCCAAAAGTTCAGTCTCTTATGGGGTAAGCTAGAGTGGTTGGTTTAATCTCTTAGGAAAGGGTGGTGGATTTACTTTAGGCATGCTTCTCTCTCTTTCTTCCTCAACCTCCCTAGGTGTAGGTTGGTTGTTTGGGAGCACTCTCCCAGATCTCAGGTTGATTTCCTGAATTTCCATAGCATAAGCTGGATAGGATGTCTCTCTAATGTATACTTGTTGTGCCTATCTGTTGTTCGGGTTCGGATTTGGCTGGTTAGGCATCTAGGGTTGTTTAGGTGGAGCAGAGTGTAAAAGTTATGGTTGAGCAGGTGGTGAAGGTAATAAAGCTGGAATATTGTTGTATGTGTGCCTCCACCCCTGGGGTGGTGCATTCCGCTGAGGTTGTGGTGGAGCATATGGTTGAAATGACTGGATGGCTGGTTGGGAATGATACTGAAGTGCAAAGGACCAAGGAGGAGGTGTAGACCAGGAAGGATGAGCAGGGGGTCCCCAAGAGGGAATGGATGTGGTCTGGTTGGGGTTGTAATATGCATGGGATGACCCTTGCATTCCCTGCTAGTATGGCCTAGGCCCATGGGGTCTCCTTTGGTTTATGTAGTAGAGCTGTTTAGTTACCCCTTTAGATCCTTGATATATATCTTTTAGTCTAGGTAGAGAAGGGAACTTGTCCGTGGAGTGGTTTTCTTCACAGACTAAGTAGATTTCAATCGAATTCAATGGAAATTCATTCCTAGGGTGCCTCCTAGTGCATCTAGGGTAGAAAATGGCTAAGGATCTCTCTACTTCCTCCTGTTTTCTCTTAATATGCATAGTGTCCATCTGTAGAGTGAGGGTTTGCAACATCTCACTCTTGAAATCCTCCAACATGTTTCCAATTTCACCCTTGATGGATGCATTGGAAGAGGATGGACTGACCATAGGTTGACTACCCCTACCCTTTTTCCTAGCTGCCCTAGAATGGTTTCTAAAGATAGTCTTGATATCCTCATAGGGTAATTGGTAGATGTCCCCTCTTGCTAACAATTTTAGGGTATCCAGAAGATCTTCCCTTACTCCTCTAAGTAAGACTAGCTTCAGTGACTCAAGGTCAAGTGTGCACCTAACCCTTTTGTAGCTAAGCTGGAATCTTTCTTCATAATCCTCTAGGGATTCATCATGCCCTAAGGTCATCCTAAAAATTTCCTCTTTAGTGTCTTTAGACCTACAATAGTCTCAATACTTGTTGTTGAAGGCTTGTTGCATCTGAGCCCAAGTGGTGATGATATCCCCAAGTAAACACATGAACCAACACAAAGTTGCATCCTTGAGAGTGGATGGGAATAGTTTCAACTTCTGCTCATCATTGGTGTAGTCATAGGTTCGACATATGACAACAAATTCAAATAAGAAAGTGTCTAGATCTTTTGTGTTTAGGCCATGGAAATGAGGAAGGGCAGAGGGGATTATATTCTTCATCTTAGTATCCCCGTTGGTTTCCCTGATTGGGAAGGCACCCTCAACTCTTTCTCTATTCCCTCAGTCATTTCTATTTTCAGCCATTGAATCAATAGGAATGGGTTCTTCTTCTTCTTCTTCCCCTGTAGGTTCTTCAAATATTTTAAGTTGCTCTCCTAGGGGTTCCTCCAATTCACAAACATCGAAGAAGAGGGAAGGTTGGCTGTTTGAAGCAGTGGGGGTATTTGGAAAAAAATTCCCTAAGTTATCACTATTCCTATGAGGCATGAAATAAATGTTTTTGTTTTGTTTTGAGTTTTTTTCAAACTTTGAAAGTGATTGCAAAATTGAAATTGCAGACTGAACGAAAATTAACCGACTGAATGAAAACTAAGTACTTGAATGAAATCTTAGCTATAGAATGGAAAGGAAAGCAAATAATTCAGAATGGAAAAGAAAGAAACTAAATTACTCTTGTAGAAATGAAACTAATAGCAGAATATCAGAAACAAGAAATGGAAGAAAGAAAGTAGTAATCACATATTACTCAGACACCTCCCCGACAACGACACCAAAAAGTGATGAGCACCAGTATTGCAGCAAGAATGTTGCAACTCTTGGGGCTACCAACTTTACTTTATCAACTCAGGGTTTGTACAAACTTGGAGGTGACAGTGTTGTATACACAAGTAAAAGTGATGGTTCTTCCCTTTTGTCACTATTCAACTGGTGAGAGACCACTAGGGTTTTTCAAGCCAGACTTCTATGGATTTAGAAGAAGCTTGATTATTGATGAGGGAAAGAGAAATCTACTCTAAGAGAAAGCTTGTTTACTACAATAAGGAAAAAGATTGAAATTCAATGCTAAAATCACACCATTTTCTAACTAACTGCTAAGAGACTCTGCTTCCAAAAGTATGTTAAGTTAATCATATATGAAATTCTACTATCCTAAGCATGTAAATTCAAAACATCAAACATTACTACTGTGCATGTAAATGACGAAAATAAACCTATTTTTCTTTTTATCTTTTTTATGGAAGAGTGTGAAGGCTAATCTCTTTTGGCAATGTGGCAGGTGGCTTAGGAATGCTGGTGGATGGTTGGGAGGTTTGTGAGACCCTTAGGTGACCTTGTCTGGCTTCCTAGAGGCTTTTCCCTCAATTTGGCCTCAAAACAGGCCATTATAGGGAAACCTATAGGACGCCCTAAAAAACATACAAGATACAACCGAGAGCAAAATGATGGGTGCTGAAAGTGATGGAAGGCTTAGGGAAGGTGGTTGGTGGATATAATGAGGTGAGACAATGCCTAGGATCACTCAGAACTCAAAAACGAGGTTGGGAGATGGTTGGATTTGCTCAACATGCTTGGAGAAGTTTCCTTGTAAAATGATGAAATTGGTGAGGGACTTAGTGAAAGCAAGGAATAATCATGGATGTATGAAGTTTGAAGGAGGTTGTTGGCTATGAGATCTCTCTTTACTTCTGAAACACTTGCACTGCATCAAACATTGATATTTGCGCAAAAATCATGTAAACAAGGAGAATTTCAATAAGCTAGGAAAACAAAGTTTAATGAGTTAGCTGTCTACTTCATGCATGAGGAAAAGTTGCAGAATAAGATGGAATCATTGATGATATCTACAGTAAAGCTGAAGATGGAAGAAATGATGACTAGGTCCTACTCTTGTAAACTGATCAAATAGTGGCTTAAGTACAAAAAACTCTAAATTCTATGAGAAGTAGAATTCTATCTTTTTGGGGCTGCATAGGAGTCCTTTCCTCAAATCATGATCCCTGAAGGAAGTAGGCCAAAATACCTATTAACAACTTTTTGATGGTCCTTTATCTCTTCTAAACTACTGCTGAAGTAAAGCACAAATGGAAGCAAACTAATAAACAAACTCATCAAATCTACACTACTTGCAATGAAATACTTCTAAGGACAATTTAACCATGAATCTATGAAATCAGTCTAAGCATACATATACAAGAAGAGGAGTCTTTGCTGCTAGGGTTGGGTCCTAACCCAAGAGCTTCATCCCTTTGAGTTAACTCAGTACTGGATCAAGAAAAAGCTCATTCTCATTATCAAAACAAAAAAGTACATAGCAACGTCTTCCACAAGTCAGGAGCTCAAAAATAACTAGAGTTTTACAACAAAAATTTGAATCCTAATGAGGCTCTAGGCCTCTTTATTTATACAACTGAAGTCCCCAACAAATTCCTTAAATCTAGGGAAGTTCGGATCCCAAACTCGAGGTAAACTAACTCTTTGACTATCACTTGCTCGGCTGCCTTTTGATCTTCATGACTTGGTGGCTTGTACTTTGAGCAAGTGTGATTGATGGAGGAATATTCGAATGAGGGAGGACAAAATGAGGAGGATTTACCTCTTACAATCTCTCTTCCTTGTCCCATTCAAGTTTCAGCCTTCAATCTTGCCAAAATCCTTGATTTTCTCTCATAAACTGGCATTCAATGCACATTACTCCACTAGGCATAATATCTCACTTTGACTCATGTCATTAAACACAATATAATCAAAACCTGTAATAAATTTTGAGAAGAGTTGATTTGACTAAGCTAGGAGGTGAATGAAGGTCCATATAGTTACCCAATGATGAGGTTCATCAGTAACCCATTGGAAAGGTTTATTCATGGAGTATAATTTATGACTGCCATGTGGTTTAGGGCCTCAAAACAAATTCAAAAGTTTAGGACATGAAAAGTAAAAAGTAGGAACCTATCAAGATAGGAAAATCATGTTTTGAGCTAGTGGAATAGGTGGGTGGCCATCAATATCCACCCAGATCAATCCTCCCCCTTAGAATCATATCCATCGCATTGAGTGCCTCCATGAGATGAGGAAACATCTTTTGAACTTGGCCCCTGGTGAGCCACTTGCCTTGGTGCAGGAGTTGGCTTGCTTTGACAACTTGATACAACTGGACCCTTTGTTGGTGAGTGCTCTTAATCTATGCGCCCACAACCTAATCAGTTGTGGCATGTTTAATGCAAAATGGGTTGATATCTATCAATATGAGTTGGTATGCAATTTATGATGTGTCCAACAATGGTGGAAATTATGACTAAAGGTGGTTCACATTGAACACTAGGTGCAAGCCAAGGAATGGGGGATACTTAGCTCAAAAGTGTTGTCACCCATAACCTTGGTGAGGGTGTAAGGTCCATAGTGGAGTGGCTGACGCTTTGATGGTCCCTTGCAAGGCGATTCTTCTATAGATGCAACCAGACCTTGTATCCAACTTGAAGCTTGTGTGGCACTTGGTGATGATCATGGCATTGTTTATACTTAGTATTGGATTTCTGCAAAATATCATGGACATGCTAGAAAATTTGTTGACTCAAGTCAATAAACTTGGGTACCTTTATCGGCTTAAAATTGAACATGTGCAAATTCTGCCTATGCAATGACAAGGTGCAGTGCGACATTAATGGGACCTAATGGTTCAAATCCCAAGCCCACCTGAAAAGGGCTGTATTTAGTTAAGTTATGGAAAATTTTACAGTAGTTGTGCTGAATATAGGGGAGATTCTCATCCCATGTGCATGGATGCTTGTAGTTGTACATGTGCAAAATATGCATGATCATCTGTTTGAGACCTTTGTTTGGCCATTAGTATGGGGTTGGAAGGAAGATGATTTGGTGAACTGGGTGTCCTAAAATGAATAGAGGCTCAACCAAAATGCGCTTAGGAACATTCTATCCCGATATGATATGATGGTCTGTGGGATCCAAAAATGTACCACACTTGTTTGAAGAAGATCTTGGCAATGGCTTCTGTTGTGATACTCTTTTTTTAAGTGTTGAGGATGACCATCTTTGAGAATCTATCGACAAACACAAACACACAATCATGCCATTCTTGGTAGAAGGAAGGCTAAACATATTATCCATCAAGATGGATTCCCAAGGCTGATTACGAGTAGGAATATGGGTGTACAAGCCTTGGTCCTTAATTGTTGTTTTGGCAATGGCATAGGTAGTGCAAGACCTGATATACTTGCAAACATCATGTCAAAGTTTCAACCAATAAAAATGCTTCTGCAGTATTGCCACTATTTTTTCCACACCAAAGTGTCATGCTACCCAACTCTAATGTGCCTCAGCATGCTCGCTTGAAGGAACACAAAGGTGTCCCAAGTAGCACAATAGTGCATCCAGGAGGGGGAAGTATGGAACTTGCTTGCCTACCTTCTACATTTTCTATGTGAGAGTGAATTTTGAATCACTGTTTTATAGCTATGGACACCTAAACGTCTCGTGCCCACAAGAGTTGAGAAAATGGTCAATGCCACAGATGTGTTGAAATTTGGTACCGGAGGACAGGTGGTTCCCTAAGGCTTTGATCTTTGGCCTAGGGAAAAGTGTCCAAAAGAATTTAATTTTTCTCCTAAAGTAACTTTATAATTTTTATAAAGTTAAATCTAATTTGAAAGTGACTTTAAGTGATAAAGTTACTAAGTCTAATTTTAAAGTGACTTTATAAAGTCAATGAAAAATTAGAAAGGAAAAGTGACTTTGGAAATAAATGACTAAGTGGGTCTTTATTAAAGTGGGGTGAATTAAAAAATAGAAAGTGAGATTTAAATGAGCATTTAATCTCAGCCATTGATCTAAATCTATTTCAGCCATTGGATTTAGGGATCACCCAAAAGTCATTTAGGGTTGGGTTAAGGGAGGAAAAGGGGAAAAAGATCATTCATTCTTTCATGAGCAGATTGGGAGAAGGAGAGCAAGAGAGCAATGGAGATTTCTGGACAAGGAGGAGAAAGAGGCAGCAGTTTGGCACACACACCAAGGCAGCATTTCAGCAAATCTGAACAGCATAAAGAACAAGCAGAAAAAGGCAGATTTAGTGAGCAAAACAGTGAAAAAATTGATTTTCAGCACGAATATCGAGGAGGCGATTTTCTGCACGAATTTCGAGGTCTATCCGTACAAGTCCGTACGGACGTCCGTACAGTCCGTACATCCGTACGTACGCACAGTCCGTACATCCGTACGGTCCGTACAGTCCGTACAGCCATTTTCAGACTGTCTGTTAGCTGAAAAAACAGATAAGTTTGCTTGCTGGAAAATTTCTGTTTTTGCTGATTTTTTGCTGAAAAATATTTTCTCTGTAAAAGGCATTTTCCAGAAATAAAGAAGAGCTCTCAAACTGGTTTTCCCCAAGAGTTGTAGGGGGTTTTTCCAGGGTCAAGTTGACCAAAAATCACTGAGTTTAAATGTGTTTTTATGGCTGTTTTAATTGCTGATTTTTTATTTCTGCAATTTCCAGCACTCTGAAAAATTTCCAGAATTTGTGTTTTCAGCAATATTTATTTTTTCAGTCTGTTAAATGTATGGCTATGGGAATGGGCATTTAACTATATGGGAGAAATAAGGTGAAACTGAAAACCGGGGTGGGAAACAGAAAATTTTACATGGTATCGGAGCTTGAGCGCTGAAGGGCAGTTTGGGACAGCAAAAGGAAAAAATACAGCTGCTGATTTTTTCACTCAGAAAATTCCAGCAAGCTGATTTTTCATAAACAGCAGTTTTATCTTTACTACAACAGTGCTATTTTTCAGTTTTAGGACAGCAGGATGTCATTGGGATTGAGGGTGGAGGATAGGCTGGATGGGCATATAAATTACAGCGTTTGGAAGGAGAGAATGCAGAGTATCTTTGAAGAGGCAGAAGTCTGGGATATCATGGTGCATACCGCACAGAACCCTGTTGTTGTGCCCACTGATGTTACTCAGTTGGCTGAGTATAAAAAGAAGAACAATAAGGGTAAGAGGTTGATTCTAGACGGAATCAAAGACCATTGCATTCCTCATGTGAGAGGAAAGAGCAATGCCCATGAGATGTGGACAGCATTGTCCAATCTCTACCAGAGTACCAATGAGAACCGGAAGATGGTCCTGAAGGAGAAGCTGAAGAACATTAAGATGGGTAATGATAGTGCAGCTGGATATCTCACAAAGATTACCAATGTGAGAGATGAGTTGGCAGCGATTGGAGAGGCCATTCCATCCACTGAGTTGGTGCGTATTGCAGTGAATGGCCTCCCCCGTTCATGGTTGAACTTTGCTGATGGGGTTTGTGCACGTGAGACCCTTCCCACATGGGAGAGGTTTTGGGATGATTGTATTCAGACAGAGATCAGGAAAGGACAGCTTGGGGCAGCCAAGCCAGTTGAGCAGGATGAGGATGTAGCACTGGTGGCAGGAGGAAAGAAAGGCAAAGGGAAGAAGCAGGCTTCCACAAGCAGTGGTGGGGGCAAAGGCAAAGGTAAAGGTAAACCGGGGAACTCACAGAAGGACTATTCCAAGGTGAAGTGTTGGAATTGTCAAAAGATGGGACACTATGCAGTTGTGTGTCCGGAGAAGAAGAAGAAGAAGGGGAAGAACCAGGACGTGGCAGCTTCAGCAGAGATTGAGGACTTTGCTGGTCGTTTTGACCGAGAGTTTGCGTTCACTACATGTGAGTCCTCTAGTGCAGGATCACCTGCCACACAGGTTCAGAGGGAGCATGCTTTTCCCTCGATTAGCGGAGCATCTACAGGTATTTGGTATGTGGACAGTGGGGCTTCACGTCACATGACAGGAGTCCGTGAGTACTTCTCAGAGCTTTCAGAGAGTGGTATTGATATTGAGGTAGTACTCGGTGATGACAGAGTTGTTAGAGCAGTCGGGGTGGGGACAGTGACATTTCAGAGGGAGTCCAAACCTCCCTTGAAAGTGTCAGAGGTTCTTTATGTGCCAGGGATGAGGAAGAACCTCATATCCATCTCAGCTTTGGAGGACAGAGGATATGAGGTACTGTTCAGGGGAGGACAGGTGTTGATGTATCCCAGGGGCGATCCAGCTGATTCAGCTAGAGTGATAGGTGTACGCCATGAAAAAGTGTACAAGTTTGCATTTCAGCCCCTTTTGGCATTGAGCAGTAGTACCGACAACAGAGCTAGCAGTTCTGAGCTGTGTGAGATTTGGCACCGCAGGATGGGACATATGTATCATGGAGCCTTGAGGACATTGCGGGAGATCACTACAGGTGTGCCAGATTTCAGTACTGATCACTTTGATACTTGCAGAGGTTGTGCGATGGGCAAGTTTGCCAAATCCCCTTTTCCCAGCAGTGACAGCAGAGCGACGGGGATACTTGATTTGATTCATTCCGATGTGAGCGGTCGGATGTCTCATGTTTCCTTGAGTGGATATGAGTACTATGTTTTATTCATTGATGATCACTCCAGGAGGACCTGGATTTATTTTTTGAAGACCAAGAGTGAGGTCTTCAAGCGGTTTCAGGAGTTCAGAGCTCTTGTGGAGACTCAGACAGGTCGAAAGATCAAGTCCCTGAGGTCGGACAATGGAGGAGAGTACACCCTTGGAGAGTTTGTTGATTATTGTGTGGAGGCAGGCATTAGGAGGGAGTTCACTGTTCCTTACAACCCCCAGCAGAACGGGGTTGCAGAGAGGAAGAACAGATCCATCATAGAGGCTGCCAAAGCTATGTTACATGATCAGGGGTTGCCATTATTCTTGTGGGCAGAGGCCTGCAACATAGCTGTTTACTTGCAGAACAGGAGTCCGCATCGTGCCTTGGGGCACATGACTCCGGAGGAGGCTTTCTCTGGGAAGAAGCCTGATCTTGGTCATCTTCATATCTTTGGATGCATTACATACTCCTATATACCCAAGGAGAAGAGGACCAAACTAGAGCCCACCGCAGAGAAGGGTATCTTTGTGGGCTACAGTGAGACCTCAAAGGCCTTTCGGATTTACATTCCTGCACAGAGGAGAGTTGTTGTCAGACGGGATGTGAAGTTCGAGGAGGACAGGGCCTTTAGGAGGTCACGGGAGTTAGAGTATCTGGATCAGCCAGACCCTCAGCAGCAGTTGAGTCAGTCGCAGGGATCCAGTGGGCAGGGATCAGGAGGATCCGGAGGTACATCTATGAGGATGTCAGGTCCATCAGTGAGCAGTGGCTCGCCGAGCCAGAGGGGTGGTGCTCCGGGCAGCATACAGAGCAGTTCACTAGGGAGTCCACTGATGGACAGTTCACACGGTACCTCAGCTTCTACAGGTTCAGGTGCAGGCAGGAGGACAGCAGACAGACAGTCAGGAGTTCAGGCTACTGATGGGGATGAGGAGGAGGAGTTTCATTCTCCTATGGGAGAAGCATGCTCAGGGAAGAGGAAGCCCAAGTGGCTTCAGGATACCTTGAGAGATGCCACATCTGTTGCTGAGCCGAAGAGGCCGGTCAGAGAGAGTAGACCACCTGAGAGATTTTGTAGCTATATGGCGATGGTTACCAGCATCCTTGACTCTGAGCCTTCTAGCTATGAGGAGGCAGCTAGCGAGCAGGTCTGGAGAGAGGCCATGCAGGAGGAGTATTCTTCTATCATGAAGAATGATGTTTGGGAGGTGGTGCCGAGGCCTGAGGGCAAATCCGTGGTTACTTCCAGATGGCTTTACAAGGTAAAGCATGATGCAGATGGCAGCATTGAGAAATTCAAAGCAAGGTTTGTGGCTAGAGGGTTCTCACAGGTAGAGGGAGTTGATTATGAGGAGACCTTCGCTCCCGTGGCTCGATATACTTCGATCCGCTCCATTATATCGATAGCAGCAGAGATGGGTTGGAAGATCCACCAGATGGATGTGAAGACCGCATTTCTCAATGGCTTCATACAGGAGGAGGTGTACATTGAGCAGCCACAGGGCTTTGAGGTGCATGGGAAGGAGTCCCATGTGTGCAGATTGAAGAAGGCCCTTTATGGCCTGAAGCAAGCTCCCAGAGCTTGGTACTCCAGGATAGATGCATACTTGCAGGGGATGGGTTTCACAAAGAGTGAGGCAGATCCGAACCTTTACTTTATTGTGATTGGTGAGGAGCCTCTCATTCTGGTGCTGTATGTGGATGACTTGATCATTACAGGTGCAGAGAGACTCATAGAGCACTGCAAGAGAGATCTTGCAGCGGAGTTTGAGATGAAGGACATCGGCTTGATGCATTACTTTTTGGGTTTGGAGGTGTGGCAGGAGGAGGGGCATTTCTTCCTGGGGCAGGGGAAGTATATTGTGGACATCCTTAGCAGATTCCACATGGAGGATTGTAGACCCATGTCGACACCGATGATCACCAACTGGAAGAAGCTTCATGCTTCGGATTCCGAGTTGGTGGATCCCACATTGTACAGGCAGCTGATTGGTTCCTTGATGTATTTGGTCAACACCAGACCAGATATCTGTTTTGCAGTCAACACGATGAGTCAGTTTATGTGTGAGCCTAGGAAGGTTCACTGGGTGGCTGCAAAACACATTTTGCGGTACTTGCAGGGGACAGTGGATTATGGTCTGGACTACAGGCAGGGAGATGGAGTGAGATTGGCAGGATACACTGATTCTGATTGGGCAGGTTGTGCTTCTGATAGGAAGAGCACTTCAGGGTGTTGTTTTGGGTTGGGTTCAGCAGTAGTGTCATGGTTCAGCCGGAAGCAGCAGTCAGTAGCACTGAGTTCAGCGGAAGCAGAGTATATGGCAGCTAGTCTAGCTAGTTGTGAGGCCATCTGGCTTCGCAAGATGTTGTTTGGCTTATTTGGTCAGCCGTTGAGACCTTCAGTGATTTACTGTGATAATCAGAGTTGCATTAAACTCACGGAGAATCCAGTATTTCATGACAGGTCAAAGCATATCGGGATCAGATATCATTTCATCAGAGACCATGTTCAGAAGGGAGCTGTAAAGCTTGAGTATATTTCCACTGATGAGCAGGTTGCAGATATTCTTACCAAAGCCTTACCACGGGGCAAGCATGTCTACTTCAGAGACAAGATGGGTGTGGTGAGGAACACCTTCCTCGGTAAGAGGGAGTGTTGAAATTTGGTACCGGAGGACAGGTGGTTCCCTAAGGCTTTGATCTTTGGCCTAGGGAAAAGTGTCCAAAAGAATTTAATTTTTCTCCTAAAGTAACTTTATAATTTTTATAAAGTTAAATCTAATTTGAAAGTGACTTTAAGTGATAAAGTTACTAAGTCTAATTTTAAAGTGACTTTATAAAGTCAATGAAAAATTAGAAAGGAAAAGTGACTTTGGAAATAAATGACTAAGTGGGTCTTTATTAAAGTGGGGTGAATTAAAAAATAGAAAGTGAGATTTAAATGAGCATTTAATCTCAGCCATTGATCTAAATCTATTTCAGCCATTGGATTTAGGGATCACCCAAAAGTCATTTAGGGTTGGGTTAAGGGAGGAAAAGGGGAAAAAGATCATTCATTCTTTCATGAGCAGATTGGGAGAAGGAGAGCAAGAGAGCAAGGGAGATTTCTGGACAAGGAGGAGAAAGAGGCAGCAGTTTGGCACACACACCAAGGCAGCATTTCAGCAAATCTGAACAGCATAAAGAACAAGCAGAAAAAGGCAGATTTAGTGAGCAAAACAGTGAAAAAATTGATTTTCAGCACGAATATCGAGGAGGCGATTTTCTGCACGAATTTCGAGGTCTGTCCGTACGGACGTCCGTACAGTCCGTACATCCGTACGTCCGCACAGTCCGTACATCCGTACGGTCCGTACAGTCCGTACAGCCATTTTCAGACTGTCTGTTAGCTGAAAAAACAGATAAGTTTGCTTGCTGGAAAATTTCTGTTTTTGCTGATTTTTTGCTGAAAAATATTTTCTCTGTAAAAGGCATTTTCCAGAAATAAAGAAGAGCTCTCAAACTGGTTTTCCCCAAGAGTTGTAGGGGGTTTTTCCAGGGTCAAGTTGACCAAAAATCACTGAGTTTAAATGTGTTTTTATGGCTGTTTTAATTGCTGATTTTTTATTTCTGCAATTTCCAGCACTCTGAAAAATTTCCAGAATTTGTGTTTTCAGCAATATTTATTTTTTCAGTCTGTTAAATGTATGGCTATGGGAATGGGCATTTAACTATATGGGAGAAATAAGGTGAAACTGAAAACCGGGGTGGGAAACAGAAAATTTTACAAGATGAAGTTCAACTAAGGAAATGTATGATGTGATTGGTGCTACAATTTTTGTATTTAATGTTCAAAATGGAATTGTTGCATATATGTGGACTATGTTCGATGGCGGTTGTTTTGCCACTTCCTTTGTGTCTGCATAAATTGAAGAGGTTGGTGATTTGTGTGGATGATCATCTGCTTCCCAATAATACAATGTTTCCATTATTGGTAAGTCTGCATGATGCGATACAACTCCTTATTATAAGTGAGATATATCCAGATAATATTAGAGCATGTGTCACTATGATAAGCCACTGGATGTCCTTGCTGAACAAGGATTACACTAATAGCATAGTCGGAGGCATTTGTCTTAATCTTAAATGGTTTTTGTAGGTTTGGCAAGGTGAGGAATGGTGTAGAGCAAAAGTGGTGTTTTAGTACATCAAATGCCTTTTGTTGTGACTCAGACCAATTTTTTTTGTGTTTTCTCCACCTTTGGTAACTTGGACTTAGGGGCCAGGCAATATACAAGAATCCCTACACGAATCTTCAATAGAATTGGAAAGGCCCAAGAAGTTGTGAAGCTCGTTTAGAGTTGTCAGGGTCGAGCAATATCAAATGAATTGGATCGTATTTAGATCCACATTCACACCTTGCTCATCATAATGTGACCTAAAAATTGGACATATTCCATGTTGAAGGAGAATTTATCCAAGTTAGCACATAGCTTGTGTTGTTGCGGAGTGTGAAGGACCTATTGAATATGCTATAAGTGCTTTGCCCAACTCTTGCTAAAGATGAGGATATCATCCAGATATACAAGCATGAAAGAGTTGGTGAAAGACTGCAAGATGTCATCCATCAACCTCATGAACTTTGTTGGAGCATTTGTCAAACCAAAGTGAATGACCAACCATTCTGTTGACATGGAAAATTTTCGCTATACCAACAAGGGGAACTAACTCGATCACAAACCCCAATTAGGCCTATTTTCGTTTGGAATGGCTAGTTCCAATGGGTTTTAGGGACCTCGTGAACTGCGATAGGTGTTGAAAGATTGCTTCTAGGAAGAAGACTTCAATTAAATCAACCAAATAAAACAGCTAACCAATGTGTATTAAATCCTATCTACACTACTTCTAACTACTCTAATCTAGTCCTAACTGTCCTAATTTATCTTGTAGGAACAAAACGAAAGGAGGTTAAACATCATATATAAATCCCAAGTTCAAATGAATCAATTACTAGTCCACATAAGCATAATGTTGTATTAAATCCTAATCACAATGGAATTACTTATACAGGGATATACATTCCTTTCCATACAAATAACACTTGCAACTGATGTTTAACAAAGTCAAGAATCAACAGCCTTTCATGAATTATTAATGCTATTGAATTACATTCAAATAACCGATAACAACCATGAACTGCAAGTTATCAATATGCATAAAGCAAAATCACATTTGTCTTTATACCAACAACAACACACTGATCCTAAACATATGAGAGAAAAGGGAAACAAATTTGAAACAACAGGCTCCTTCTTGAACCAAACAGTCCTCTTTATTCACAATAAATCAAAGTTGTTTTTCTCCAAACAAAAATCCCTTCTCTCCTATCTGGAAGTAATATTTATGCCTCAGGCCTCGACCCTTCATCTTCCCCTGTTCTTTTCAATATACCGATCCGAATAAATAGATGTAGATCCCTCGGTATCACTGCTGACATGTAGAAGGCGTTTCCTGTCACTAGAGCGCTTCATTTCCTGGTGAAATGAATAGATGTTGATTAGAGGATGATGACTGTGTGTCATCTCTTCATGATGAGATCTGGGGCAATTTCGCTTTAGGAATACACAGGCAACACGTGGAACTCGACCGACAACGCCTAAGGCTGCTTCTTTGAATGGAACACATCCGCTCATGCATCTTTCATCTGGAGCCATACTTGATGCCTATGCACCTGTCCTTCGACCTTGCTTGCCTTCTCTCGGTCTTCGCCTGCAGAGATAATTGACATTAGTCATACTCATATAAATATGATAAAATTCCTAAAAATACCAATCTTGCCTTCATAGAGCGTTTTTAATCATCAGAAGGAATAAATGTGAAAGAATTGGCTCCCTTTTTTTAATTCACGCATTGATCAAGTCCCACAAGCAAAAACTCGGTTTACATTGAAAATCACCGTAAAACACAGAAACGGGTGGTATTTCAGAAGGGGTCATAAGTGGTAACCGATATTGCAAGGACGACCCCGATTCCATTCTTCAAATGACACGTAGCATCTAGGAGGAAAGAGGATACCACTTTTCGGGTGGGTATTCCTCGAGCAACTTGGTCACCTGAAATTTGTGTGGACCATTGGATCCACGAAGGGCAGATCAATGGTGGGGGTTGGGGGGGGCTTAACACAAGAAAACATAGAAAACCCCATGGCGGGCCATACAACAGACTTCAAAATTTATAGATGGGAATCTATATCATATCGGGTCCGCCATATGGGCTTTTACATTAAAAATCGCAACTGCAGCGTTTTACCGAATACACAGGAATATACGTGAAAACCCGCAGCTGGGCTGTACAATGGACTTCAAAATTTATGTACCGGAGCCTATAATCATTGGCAGGTCCGCAATATAACACTTTCCTTTGAAAATCAGGTCTGGAGCATTTTAATGAAAATACAAAGGAATACATGGGAAAACCTGTGGCCAGTCCGTACAGCGGACTTGAAAATTTATGCATCCGAATTTATAATTATCGGCGGGTCCGAAATATCGCGGCGCGCCTTATATAAAGCTCTTGGGTTCTGCCGATTGCGATATGCGATTGGGGCTCCGGACCCGATAATATATATATCGCGGTTAATAGTCCTGGCGCGTCTGCAATGTAAGCCTTCCCTTTGAAAAACCCCGACTTCAATGTTTTTCTGAAAAACACAAGAATATACAGGAAAGCCCGCATCCGGCCGTACAATGGACTTCAAAATTTATAGGCCAGAATTTATAATTATCGGCGGGTCCAGGGTATAACGATGCGCCTTATATATGGGCCCCGGACCCTGCCGATTGTGATATGCGATATGGCTTCCAGACCTGAAATATATGTATTTGGGTTGATAATGTGGTCAGGTCCAGAAGAGAGAAATGCACAATGTTAATTGCGATAGGCCAAAAAAGGGGTGACTTATGCATATTTTCGAGTATTTCCATTATAAAGATTTATAATGGAGATCAAGGTGCGATGGAAGGTTTTTGAAGGTTGAAAGGGTGCTGATGGAGGATATGAATGAAGGACTAGAAGGATTATAAATGGATCATACAACGGATTTTCAAAAAGCTTAACCATTAGGAATTGGAGATTTGGCTTGGTCAATGGGTTAAGGTCTATGGAATAAAATAAATCATTTAGAGAGGTGGAAGATCAACTTCAGGGGACCCATTCAAAATTGCTACCAAGGTAGGTTTTGATAGGGTGGTAGTTGTGGCCACAACAAATGACGAACCTCTGGGCGAACTAGTTATCTCTGTTTCCAAATAAACCTCAGATCAATAAAATATCGGGGTGTTAAGATAAACCTAAAATGCAAACGATACAAATGAACAGGCATGGGTTCCACTTTAACATTAATTGCTTTAGGTGGGATAAAGACAAATAGCTTCTACTTACTGATAGGGTTTTGACAGGCATTCTCCAATGGCGATTTTATGGAATTTATTGACCTTCCTTTACCTGTTTCCTACTTTCAAAAATCCTTTTGGGGCCATCACTGGTCTGTAAATACCTGTTTAGGTGTGTACCTCAGCTCTTTATTTCTCATCAAACTTGATGTAGATATGTTTATCTGCACTTTATATGAGAGTTTCAGTGCTATATTTTCATTGATTGAATGGGGCGCAGTTATGGATCATGCCATATTTTTAAACCACTTAAGCAAGGTTGGGCTTGCTGTGTCAACTGGTACTCTAAGCCCAGAAATAGTCCTTACTCTAACCAACTTCCCAAACAACCTGTCCTTTCAAATTGGCACAAGGACTTGAGATTTCATTTTCTTTTAGATAAGTCCTTCCAGTTTCAAGCACAAGGACTAGAGCACAATTGGATTTTCCACATGGTATATGACAGCGAGTTTAGCCCATGAAAGGAGATTTACTTGTGTATAACAGGTATTGGACAATTTAGTGTGGTGGATGGGACCAATGGAGAATGATTGCAAACCTTACAAAAAAGTATAGGCTAGGTCTGAGTGGGATTTATTCAAAATGCAACGTCCCTCCATGCCAATCTAGCTATAGTTACACATTTTTTTTGTTTTATAAATATGCCCCTACATGCTCTAGATATCCAAGTTATCAACAAATATTACCCAGTTCCTAATAGATGCCAATGAGTAGCTTGGTTTGAATTCCACAGCTGATTTTCAAGATCTCATGCGCTGATTGAAAATTTGTTTGATTTGCAAGGCAATGATGGATTTAGGAACAACAGAATCATCAACATGTTAATGAGGAAAGGAAAGGTTGAAGGTGGTGAGTGAGGGAAAATCTGAAAGGTAAAATGAGACTGGAGAACCGAAATCAGTTGGTTGAAAAGACTGCAATTCAAAACAGAAAGAAAACAAAATTTTCAGAAAACAAAAGGAAAAGACAGAAATGCAACTAAACTAAAACAAAAAAATGAATTCTAAACCACTCAGGAGGTAACCACCATGTGGTGGCTACTGGAAGTATCTCTTCAGATGTCGGCCATTAACATGGAGTTTTTCGGTTTCTCCCTCTAAAGTTTTCAACCTGTAAGTTCCTTGACCAATTTTTTCCACAACTTGGAATGGGTCCAACGATAAGTGTTGGAATTTTGTGTGTTTACCTTTTGGCTCATTTAACTTGTCCCATTTCAGGACTAGCTCTCCTACTTGTTAATCTTTATCTCCTGCCAGATGGCAATCAAACCACCTCTTCACAATCATTTGGTGATTTTTGAATTTAATTTTGGATTTATCTCTCAATTCCTCCAACCTCATCAATTTGTTGATCCTTTCTTGAAGCAAGGCTTAAGGGGTTCCTCTTGAAGCTTGGGAGAGCTGTAAAGAGGGCAAGGTAATGTTTGGAGGCAAGATAGCTTTCTGTCCATAGATGAGGAAGTATGGGGAGTTTCCTAAGGCCACTTTAGGGGTGACCCTATTGGCCCAAAGGGCGTTAGTGAGAGCGTTGTGCCAGTTCCTCTGGTTGTCAGTAATAGATTTACATATTATGCGTATGAGGTTCTTATTTGAGGACTCTGCAACTCCATTTCCCTGGGGTAATAGTTTGAGGCATACCTTATGTGGATTGATTTATCAATAACAAACTCGGTCAATTTCGATGAAGAAAAATAAGAAGCATTATCAAATATAAGAGCGTCAGGAATGCCATACCTATTGATAATGAATTTCTCAATAAATGATATTACCTCATCCTCGTTCACCTTCTGAAGTGGGATGGCTTTGGTCCATCTAGTGAAGTAGTCGGTCGCTATGAGTATATACTTATGCTATTGTGAGTACTTTGGAGTGATCTCGCTTATGATATCTAGGCCTCACTTCTAGAATGGGTGATAAATCATAACTGGCGT
Source organism: Pinus tabuliformis (assembly GCA_031772625.1). NCBI lineage: Eukaryota > Viridiplantae > Streptophyta > Pinopsida > Pinales > Pinaceae > Pinus > Pinus tabuliformis. The sequence continues at coordinate 911,609,466 of CM062809.1, read as the reverse complement.
GAGGGGAACAACTAGCTTCCTTTCTCGTCCTACTGCGGTTTGACACACTTTGCATTTGCAAGCGTAGGCATCCGAGTCTCTTAACACTGTGGGCCAATAATATCCAACTCTTAATATTTTGTGAGCAGTGGTCTCTCCGCCGTAGTGACCACCTGTTGGGCCATCGTGCATTTCTTTCAATACATGGTCGACATCATCCTTTTCCAAACACCTCAGCCAGATTCCATCATAATTTTTTCTATACAATGTGTCATTGGCCAAGTGATACTGATTAGATTTCAATCTGAGCGCTTTCCTCTGTGATGCATCCATGTGTTCAGGACATGATCCTCATGTGAGATAGAAGCGTATGTCGTAATACCACGACTCAGGATCCAAAAGGGCTTTTGATGCTTCGCGTTCATATATTAGCGCTTCATTAATCCGTAGGGGCTCCTCCCTGCATTCTACTTGTTCATTTTGCATGCTCTGCGCTTCTGGTTCTTCTAATGCCCCTTGTCTATCTGCCAAGGCTTCTGCTGCTAGCCTGCACAACCACTGCCCTTAGACTATCTTTGCTGGCTTAAGCTCGAGGTCAAATTCTTGAAATGTGGTGATCCAATTCTGTTAGGTCCCTATAATACTAGTGATTACCCCATTAGTATTGTAGTTGTATCCCTTATTAATATTGTTGTGCCCCTATTGTCCCCATATTGTTATTTCTGTGCTTTATATTGTTATTGTTAGGTCGGCTGGGTTATATTGTGACTCCTTAGACTCCTATATATAGAAAGGAGGTTTTGTCATTTGAATCATCCAAGAATTTTTCATTTATGTAATGTAAAGGAGGTTTCCCCCTCGAAGAGGCTGAATTCTAAGGCGTTGATCTATCCATTCTATCTTTTTTGAGCTGGTTTCATAACATTTGGTATCAGAGCTTTGGATTCTAGGGTTTTGCTGCTCCAAATAGGTGATCGCGGCATTTTCGCTATAACTTTTTTTCTCGACATTTCAAAAGCTAAAAAAAAACCCATTTGAAAAAAATCGCACTAAACCTTGGGTCTAAATTTCAGAGCTTTTCACACTATATTTGCGGAGATGTGATCTGAGGAAGTTTGTCTTTTTGTAGACTCCTGAATTACATTCCAAACAAGTGACTTGGGGAAATCGTCATAACTTTCTCTCTGAGTATCGGATTGAAATTTCATAGAAATGTATAGAAAGAGTACGGACTGTAGTTTCTTGTATATATTTTTCAGAGAAAATGGTCGAAACAGTGACTCGTGGAACATCGTACAAGTTCACTCTACTGAACTAGTCTATAATCAGGTCACTGTGGGAGATTTGGCATAACTCTTCTTTGGAGAATCCAATTTGGATCAAACTGGTGGCATTGGAAAGAGGACACAAAGGACTACTGTAGGTCACAATTTCAGAACTCGATGATTGGAAATTGTAGTGATACATCAGAGGCAATATTGAGCTCCTACAAAGTGAAAAAAAGGTGTGTAGTTTTTTTTAAATTTTTTCTTAAGCTTGGTTTGAAAAATTATTTTGAAGAAATCAAAGGGCATAGTAGAGCATTATTATCGGTAACTAATGCCCCGAGGAAAGAAAATGCAAACACCTAGTAAGCAACCTGAAAGCCCTAGCATGACTCATGAAGAAGAGGAAGAAATGCTACATGATATATCAAAATTACAAGACCAAGTGCAACAAATGTCACTCTCACAAAAGCTAATAGAAGCTAAGATAAATGGCGTGGAATCTAAGATAAATGGTATGGAATCTAAGATAAAGGGCATGGAAGCTAAGATGAATGGCATGGAAGCTAAGATGGACGATTTGAAGATAGATTTGAAGACAGATTTGAAAAAGTTTTTACAAGAAATGCTTACTAATGGTGAAAGGGTAGTAAAGGAAACTCATGATGAGAACAAAAGAAATGTTAATCATGATTTCATAGACTCTAATGTTGGACCGAAGACCCACCATATTCCAAAAATCGATATGAGGAAGTTTGATGGCAAGGATCCCGCAACATGGATATTACAAATGGAGCAATTCTTCGATCTCAATAATGTGCAAAACACACAAAAGGTACATATTGCAACTTTATATTTGGAACCAAATCAGTTTGTATGGTATCAATAGCTTTGCTCTCATAAACAAATTATCACTTGGGTATTTTTTACGGAAGAATTGACATCACATTATGAGGATACAAAAAGCAACACTTTTTTTAGCCAATTGATAAGTCTCAAACAAAAGGGTTCAATAATGGAGCACATTGAGGAGTTCCAAAAATTGAACATAAGGGTAAAAAATATTCCAGAGGAGCATAGGATTGATGTGTTCATAGGTAATTTAAAGGATAATATCCAACATGATGTTCGCCTTTGGGAACCTGATTCATTAGAGAAGGCATTCAGGATAGCAAGAAAAATGGCAAGAAAAATTATGGCAACCAGGAAGCATACCACTCACAACTATAAAGATGGAAGTGTTGTTGCCTCTAGTCTTCTGTTATCACTCAGGTTGTTCCCTTTGACTCCTAAGGGAATACGGCCGAGGTAACCACAAACCAATCTTTTAGTTGCAGGTCCTAGCCTACTTACAACCAGAGAGGGCTCTCTTTTTATGATTTAGCTTTGTTTTGGGGTGTTTTTAGGCTAGTTATGAAGTGCGGAGTTTGTTTTGAGTTTGGTGGGATGGGTGGTGTTTTCAAACAGAGATGGAATGCAAAGTGTGAGAAGTTCAGACCATTGGACATGGAGTCAATGAATATGAACTGCCGGGTGTGTTTTCTTTGGTAAAAGAGAGGAATACAGAGCAGGATAGCTAAACATGGAACAATATTCAAAGCTAGAATTAAGATGAAATGGAGGTCAGGGAATGAAAGGAAATTAAGAATCTTTCATTCAGCTAACAGAGGGAAAGTGAATGAATAATATCTAGGAGCAATGAAGGATTCCTAAATAGCATTCAGAAATGAGAGAACTAGCTTAAGTATTCATATTCATGAATAATTCTGAAGAAAACATAGAAAAATCACATAAATTGAGCACAGATTACATAGAAGTAAAGCCTGAGCTATTCTTTCTTTCTGCAACTTAGATCATGATACATAGATGATATAGACACATAGAAATTGAAAACATAAATAAGAAAGACTTATTGATGCATGAGGAAGCACGAGAATTCCATAATATGCTCTTCAACCATTAAATCCACAACCAGCCAGTTCATAAGCAAACATTCCAGCAATCTTTGTTCATAAAGGTTCCCAAAATATACAGCGCAAGTCTAGAATGACCTTCTTAACCAACCAACCAACCAACCCTTAAAACATTGTTTGGGGAGGTATTTATAAGAAAAATATGTACAAACAAGATCTCATGAAAGATCTAAGAAAATATCTAGATTAACCTAACTTAATCTGTAAGTAAAGTAAAAATATCTATCTACTGCTGCGCTGGAGGCAGCTCCTTCAAAATGAGGCTATGGGCGTCCTTTGTAGCTTTGTGCTGTCTATCTGCAATAACTGTTCCTCGGCTTTTGATCTGTTCCTTTTAGCCGGCTTCAATGTTCATCGATCCTGATTAGATTTAGCTTTTAATATCCTTTAACTCTGTACTGATACTCTTTGACTTTGTTGGATGTTCTTTAATGTTCCTTTGAAGTGGCTTTAATTCTCCATTGGTATTCTTTAACTGATACTCTTTAACGCTCCACTGATACACTTTTCACTGAATCGGGACTCTTTTGCCCAACGGATACACTTTAACTCTGCTAAATCGCGCTTGCCTACCACTTTATGGCAAAAAGGAGCTGTTGCGGTGCTTTCTGCGGGCTTCAGAATTCTTTCGGCGCTGGCCGATCAAAATATTACCAAAAAAGGAGGAAATACTGCAAAATGGTGGAGGATTTGTGGACTGGTAGCTTGTGCTGAGGCCATGCTCGTTGTCCGGAGCAAATTTGGGCCGAGGCGATAAAAAATGGTGAAGAAATGACTAAGCTTCCTTTGAACTGGAAGCGCGTGCGGGCGCAGATTGAGAAATATGAGGAAAATAGCCTTTTTACCTTTATAAGGAAAAAAACACTTTACACAGGAAATTTGAGCTTTACGGGGTGGGAGTGATCACTGTAGCAGAGAATATATCCAGGCCGTTTGATCTAGTGAGGGCAGATCCAACGGCTGCGATGAAGTCACAATATCGCATCGGGGGTGTGCAATGGGGCGGAGGCTTTTAAATACATGTGGCTTGCGATATAGCGATCGCGATATCACATCGACGATCGGATATCGGGGGAGGAATGGGCGATGGCATTTGAACAATAGCGATGAGCGATAGAGAAATGTATATAATGGTCGATGCGATAAAATATGGAGCGTTAGATGGGCGGGGGTTTGATCGGACGGCTGACGCGCAATCGCAATATCGCGTCGGCGGGTTTCCATCGGGGCATAATGCAAAGGGGCCAACACTACTGCTGCGACCTCCGACAACGATATCGCGTCAGAGGGGGGTCTAATGGAATCGGAGGAGGGATTTTAATGCATCGGAAGGGGTCCAATTGCATAGGAAGAGGGCTCTTACTAAGTTTCAAGTAAACTTAGTAATTCCCAAAGCAATATTTATGGTTATATTTCAACCAGAGGGAGGGGATATGTATATAGAGTGATTCTTATCATATTGTTAGTAGGGGAAGGGAAAATAGATAGGGATTTACATAATAAGTTAGCAGTTAATATGAATTTTGATCAAAAAAACACTAAGGATAGATATCTTAGGCTTCAAAGGGGAAATAGGACTTATAGAAGAAAGATAAGCACCTTTAAGCAAAGCAGATCTTTACTCAGGCAAATGTTATGGAATATGATGAATTTTTGAGATATTAAGCAGAGCTTAACATATTTAAGGGAAATTAGTGAATGATTTGGGGAAATGGAAGAAGGGGAAGTTAGTCATGCCTCGCTTGAGCTGCTCCAAGGGGATTTTGCCTTGCAATAGTGATTTGAATAGATATAACACTTGAAAACATGAAATGGATCACAAATCAACATTCTGCCACCTCAGAACTACCTACCCGGCCTACTTACCTAGAATTTTCTCTTCTTTTTGGTTTGGGTGCACCTGAACTAGCAAACCCAGCTTTTCAACTTTTCTTTAGGCTATCCTCCTATCTAAATCGATCCTTATTTTTTCTGGGGCTCAGATTAAGCTGTTGAGCGCCCTTGCTTCTCTACCTATCTACAAATCTACCAAGATTAAATAGTTTGGATAGATATTCATTCTCTACTTTCAAAAACAAGCAATTGAAATTTAGGGAGGCCAAGATTAAGCTATTTGGCCTTCCCTTGACTGTGAAAACCTTCAAAAATGGAACTTTTGCAGCATTGAAAAGATGAACATTTTTGGCCCTTCCACTGTCAATCATGAAACATGAAACCTATTGTATAGGAGGCTAACAGTGGCTCCACTTGGGGATGGCTTTTCCTTGTGAAAAGTCAAGAACAGCAGGTCAGATGGCCTTATCTTCAACTATTTGCTGTAAACTAAAAACTTCTCTTTGCTGGCTGCCTTATTTATGAACATGACAGCCTACTTGAGGAGCTTAGGGCCTTCTCTTCGGGCTTCAACTGCAGCAAGTTGCTATCCAAACAAAAAATTAAAAATCCTACCTACCTACTCTATTTTATTGAAAACCAGGCTGAGTTAAACAACACAAAAGTGCCGAAAAAGCCAATCAAGCAATTGTAGAAACAAATGAACTGCTTGACTGACAATCAGTGAAATCAGAAACATTATTCGATCATGTGCCCTCATAAACAAAATTGTGACATAGCAAGGCCACTGCTGATGTATTTGGTCCTCATAGAGAAAATATGTTAAATATTTTGAGTTGAGAAGAAGCTCTATGTAATCTGCTATAGGATCAACAAAAGCGTAATGTGTGATAGTTTCTTCTGGGCCTTCTTGGTCTGATTGAATAGCTATATCCTTAGTAATAAACCCTGCAATTACTTTTTCAGTATTTGTCTTGAAAGCATGATTATCCTCAATCTGTAAGTCAGAAGGTAGAACAATTTCCTCATGACTTGGAGAAGGAAGATTTTGTAAGAATTCTTTAGGATAACAAAAATCATATGACTAAATTTGAGAATGCAAGAGTTCAATTTCATTTTCATATTTTTCAACAGCTAAATCAAGAAAATAGATATTAATCTTATGCGGGCGTCCTGCTGTTTTGACCTTTAACAACACCAATCTGAAAAATTCTTCATCGGGCTCCAATTGCGATAACCCCTCCATGGCTTCATCTAAAACTTGTTCTACTGAAAGATCTTCCACAAACCTGGTCATCCTGTCTTACTTTTAATGCTTTGAAATATGGACTATTTGGTTGCAGAATCGCTCAGAAACTTAAATATTTCTCTTTCAGGTTCGTTCCTCCAGTGGAGTCTTGATTGTAAAAATGATGTGGAGTCACCAGGTGGATGATTTAACCTTGGTGTGTCTGATCCCTGTCCACCATCACAGATCAGATCTAAACGTGAAAAATAACTCTGAAGAAAAGGTTGATTTTCTCCAGAAAACAAAAATTTTGAGATTTTTATGATTATTTTGATTTTTTTTTGTGATTTTTCAAAATAACTTTTATGATTTTATTGAAGAGGCGAACTGATCAAGTCTTTGGATTTTGGAGTAATAAACAAATGATTCAGGTCCCCAGCGGAGTCGCCAATGATGTTATCACTCAGGTTGTTCCCTTTGACTCCTAAGGGAATACGACCGAGGTTACCACAAACCAATCTTTTAGTTGCAGGTCCTAGCCTACCTGCAACTAGAGAGGGCTCTCTCTTTATGATTTAGCTTTGTTTTGGGGTGTTTTTAGGCTAGTTATGAAGTGTGGAGTTTGTTTTGAGTTTGGTGGGATGGGTGGTGTTTTCAAACAGAGATGGCATGAAAAGTGTGAGAAGTTCAAACCATTGGGCATGGAGTCAATGAATATGAACTGCCGGGTGTGTTTTCTTTGGTAAAAGAGAGGAATACAGAGCATGATAGCTAAACATGGAACAATATTCAAAGCTGGAATTAAGATGAAATGGAGGTCAGGGAATGAAAGGCAATTAAGAATCTTTCATTCAACTAACAGAGGGAAAGTGAATGAATAATATCTAGGAGCAATGAAGGATTCCTAAACAGCATTCAGAAATGAGAGAAATAGCGTAAACATGAGCAATGAAGTATTCATATTCATGACTAATTCTGAAGAAAACATAGAAAAATCACAGAAATTGAGCGCATAGTACATAGAAGTAAAGCCTGAGCTATTTTTTCTTTCTGCAACTTAGATCATGATACATAGATGATATAAACACATAGAAACTGAAAACAGAAATAAGAAAGACTTATTGATGCATGAGGAAGCACGAGAATTCCATAATATGCTCTTCAGCCATTAAATTCACAACCAGCCAGTTCATAAGCAAACATTCCAACAATCTTTGTTCATAAAATTTCCCAAAATATACAACGCAAGTCTAGAATGACCTTCTTAACCAACCAACCAACCAACCCTTAAAACATTATTTGGGGAGGTATTTATAAGAAAAATATGTACAAACAAGATCTCATGAAAGATCTGAGAAAATATCTAGATTAACCTAACTTAATCTACAAGTAAAGTAAAAATATCTATCTACTGTTGCGCTAGAGGCAGCTCCTTCAAAGATGAGGCTATGGGCGTCCTTTGTAGCTTTGTGCTGTCTATCTGCAATAAATGTTCCTTGGATTTTGATCTGTTCCTTTTAGCCGGCTTCAATGTTCATCGATCCTGATTAGATTTAGCTTTTAATAGCCTTTAACTCTGTACTGATACTCTTTGACTTTGTTGGATGTTCTTTAATGTTCCTTTGATGTGGCTTTAATTCTCCACTGATATTCTTTAACTGATACTCTTTAACGCTCCGCTGATACACTTTTCGCTGAATCGGGACTCTTTTGCCCCACTGATACACTTTAACTCTGCTAAATCGCCCTTGCCTACCACTTTATGGCAAAAAGGAGCTGTTGCGGTGCTTTCTGCGGGCTTCAGAATTCTTTCGGTGCTGGCCGATCAAAATATTACCAAAAAAGGAGGAAATACTGCAAAATGGCGGAGGATTTGTGGACTGGTAGCTTGTGCTGAGGCCGTGCTCGTTGTCTGGAGAAAATTTGGGCCGAGGCGATCAAAAATGGTGAATAAATGACTAAGCTTCCTTTGAATTGGAAGCGCGTGCGGGCGCAGATTGATAAATATGAGGAAAATATCATTTTTACCTTTATAAGGCAAAAAACACTTTACATAGGAAATTTGAGCTTTGCGTGGCGGGAGTGATCACTGTAGCGGAGAATATATCTGGGCCATTTGATCTAGCGAGGGCAGATCCAACGGCTGCGATGACGTTGCAATATCGCATTAGGGGTGTGCAATGGGGCGGAGGCTTTTAAATACATGTGGCTTACGATATAGCGATCGCGATATCGCATCGGCGATCGGATATCGGGGGAGGAATGGGCGATGACCTTTGAACAATAGCAATGAGCGATAGTAAAATGTATATAATGGGCGATGCGATAAAATATGGAGCGTTAGATGGGCGGGGGTTTGATCGGACGGCTGACGCGCAATCGCAATATCGCGTCGGCAGGTTTCCATCAGGGCATAATGCAAAGGGGCCAACACTACTACTGCAACCTCCGACAACGATATCACGTCAGAAGGGGGTCTAATGGAATCGAAGGAGGGATTTTAATGCATCGGAAGGGGTCCAATTGCATAGGAAGAGGGCTCTTACTAAGTTTCAAGTAAACTTAGTAATTCCCAAAGCAATATTTATGGTTATATTTCAACCAGAGGGAGGGGATATGTATATAGAGGGATTCTTATCATATTGTTAGTAGTGGAAGGGAAAATAGATAGGGATTTACATAATAAGTTAGTAGTTAATATGAATTTTGATCAGAAAAGCACTAAGGATAGAAATCTTAGGCTTCAAAGGGGAAATAGGACTTATAGAAGAAATATGAGCACCTTTAAGCAAAGTAGATCTTTACTTAGGAAAATGTTATGGAATATGATGAATTTTTGAGATATTAAGCAGATCTCAACATCTTTAAGCGAAATTAGTGAATGATTTGGGGAAAAGGAAGAAGGGGAAGTTAGTCATGCCTCGCTTGAGCTGCTCCAAGGGGATTTTGCCTTGCAATTGTGATTTGAATAGATATAACACTTGAAAACATGAAATGGATCACAAATCAACATTCTGCCACCTCAGAACTACCTACCCGGCCTACTTACCTAGAATTTTCTCTTCTTTTTGGTTTGGGTGCACCTGAACTAGCAAACCCAGCTTTTCAACTTTTCTTTTGGCTATCCTCCTATCTAAATCGATCCTTATTTTTTTCGGGGCTCAGATTAAGCTGTTGAGCGCCCTTGCTTCTCTACCTATCTACAAATCTGCCAAGATTAAATAGTTTGGATAGATATTCATTCTCTACTTTCAAAAACAAGCAATTGAAATTTAGGGAGGCCAAGATTAAGCTGTTTGGCCTTCCCTTGACTGTGAAAACCTTCAAAAATGGAACTTTTGCAGCATGGAAAAGATGAACATTTTTGGCCCTTCCACTGTCAATCATGAAACATGAAACCTATTGTATAGGAGGCTAACAGTGGCTCCACTTGGGGATGGCTTTTCCTTGTGAAAAGTCAAGAACAGCAGGTCAGATGGCCTTATCTTCAACTATTTGCTGTAAACTAAAAACTTCTCCTTGCTGGCTGCCTTATTTATGAACATGACAGCCTACTTGAGGAGCTTAGGGCCTTCTCTTCGGGCTTCAACTGCAGCAAGTTGCTATCCAAACAAAAAACTAAAAATCCCACCTACCTACTCTATTTTATTGAAAACCAGGCTGAGTTAAACAACACAAAAGTGCCAAAAAAGCCAATCAGGCAATTGTGGAAACAAATGAACTGCTTGACTGACAGTCAGTGAAATCAGAAACATTATTCGATCATGTGACCTCATAAACAAAATTGTGACATAGCAAGGCCACTGCTGATGTATTTGGTCCTCATAGAGAAAACATGTTAAAGATTTTGAGTTGAGAAGAAGCTCTATGTAATCTGCTATAGGATCAACAAAAGCGTAATGTGTGATAGTTTCTTCTGGGCCTTCTTGGTCTGATTGAATAGCTGTATCCTTAGTAATAAACCCTGCAATTACTTTTTCAGTCTTTGTCTTGAAAGCATGATTATCCTCAATCTGTAAGTCAGAAGGTAGTACAATTTCCTCATGACTTGGAGAAGGAAGATTTTGTAAGAATTCTTTAGGATCGCGAAAATCATATGACTGAATTTGAGAATGCAAGAGTTCAATTTCATTTTCATATTTTTCAACAACTAAATCAAGAAAATAGATATTGATCTTATGCGGGCGTCCTGCTGTTTTGACCTTTAACAACACCAATCTGAAAAATTCTTCATCGGGCTCCAATTGCGATAACCCCTCCCTGGCTTCATCTAAAACTTGTTCTACTGAAAGATCTTCCACAAACCTGGTCATCCTGTCTTACTTTTAATGCTTTGAAATATGGACTATTTGGTTGCAGAATCGCTCAGAAACTTAAAGATTTCTCTTTCAGGTTCGTTCCTCCAGTGGAGTCTTGATTGTAAAAATGATGCGGATCCGCCAGGTGGATGATTTAACCTTGATGTGTCTGATCCCTGTCCACCATCAAAGATTAGAACTAAACGTGAAAAATAACTCCGAAGAAAAGGTTGATTTTCTCCAGAAAACAAATTTTTTGAGATTTTTATGATTATTTTGATTTTTTTTTGTGATTTTTCAAAATAACTTTTATGATTTTATTGAATAGGCGAACTGATCAAGTCTTTGGATTTTGGAGTAATAAACAAATGATTCAGGTCCCCAGTGGATTCGCCAATGATGTTATCACTCAGGTTGTTCCCTTTGACTCCTAAGGGAATACGACCGAGGTAACCACAAACCAATCTTTTAGTTGCAGGTCCTAGCCTACCTGCAACCAGAGAGGGCTCTCTCTTTATGATTTAGCTTTGTTTTGGGGTGTTTTTAGGCTAGTTATGAAGTGCAGAGTTTGTTTTGAGTTTGGTGGGATGGGTGGTGTTTTCAAACAGAGATGGCATGCAAAGTGTGAGAAGTTCAGACCATTGGGCATGGAGTCAATGAATGTGAACTGCCGAGTGTGTTTTCTTTAGTAAAAGAGAGGAATACAGAGCAGGATAGATAAACATGGAACAATATTCAAAGCTGGAATTAAGATGAAATGGAGGTCAGGGAATGAAAGTCAATTAAGAATCTTTCATTCATCTAACAGAGGGAAAGTGAATTAATAATATCTAGGAGCAATGAAGGATTCCTAAATAGCATTCAGAAATGAGAGAACTTACATAAACATGAGCAATGAAGTATTCATATTCATGACTAATTCTGAAGAAAACATAGAAAAATAACAGAAATTGAGCACAGAGTACATAGAAGTAAAGCCTGAGCTATTCTTTCTTTCTGCAACTTAGATCATGATACATAGATGATATAGACCCATAGAAACTGAAAACAGAAATAAGAAAGACTTATTGATCCATGAGGAAGCACGAGAATTCCATAATATGCTCTTCAGCCATTAAATCCACAACCAGCCAGTTCATAAGCAAACATTCCAGCAATCTTTGTTCATAAAAGTTCCCAAAATATACAGCGCAAGTCTAGAATGACCTTCTTAACCAACCAACCAACCAACCCTTAAAACATTGTTTGGGGATGTATTTATAAGAAAAATATGTACAAACAAGATCTCATGAAAGATCTGAGAAAATATCTAGATTAACCTAACTTAATCTGCAAGTAAAGTAAAAGTATCTATCTACTGCTGCGCTGTAGGCAGCTCCTTCAAAGATGAGGCTATGGGCGTCCTTTGTAGCTTTGTGTTGTCTATCTGCAATAACTGTTCCTCGGCTTTTGATCTGTTCCTTTTAGCCGGCTTCAATGTTCATCGATCCTGATTAGATTTAGCTTTTAATAGCCTTTAACTCTATACTGATACTCTTTGACTTTGTTGGATGTTCTTTTATGTTCCTTTGATGTGGCTTTAATTCTCCACTGATATTCTTTAACTGATACTCTTTAACGCTCTGCTGATACACTTTTCGTTGAATCGGGACTCTTTTTCCCCACTGATACACTTTAACTCTGCTAAATCGCCCTTGCCTACCACTTTATGGCAAAAAGGAGCTGCTGCGGTGCTTTCTCCGGGCTTCAGAATTCTTTCGGCGCTGGTCGATCAAAATATTACCAAAAAAGGAAAAAATACTGCAAAATGGCGGAGGATTTGTGCACTGGTAGCTTGTGCTGAGGCCGTGCTTGTTGTCCGGAGCAAATTTGGGCCGAGGCGATCAAAAATGGTGAAGAAATGACTAAGCTTCCTTTGAACTGGAAGCGCGTGCGAGCGCAGATTGCGAAATATGAGGAAAATAGCCTTTTTACCTTTATAAGGCAAAAAAAACTTTACACATGAAATTTGAGCTTTGCGGGGCGGGAGCGATCACTGTAGCAGAGAATATATCCGGGCCGTTTGATCTAGCGAGGGTAGATCTAACGGCTGCGATGAAGTCGCAATATCGCATTGGGGGTGTGCAATGGGGCGGAGGCTTTTAAATACATGTGGCTTGCGATATAGCGATCACGATATCGCATCGGCGATCAGATATCGGGGGAGGAATGGGCGATGGCCTTTGAACAATAGCGATGAGCGATAGCGAAATGTATATAATGGGTGATGCAATAAAATATGGAGCGTTAGATGGGCGGGGGTTTGATCGGACGGCTGACGCGCAATCGCACTATCACGTCGGTGGGTTTCCATCGGGGCATAATGCAAAGGGGCCAACACTACTACTGCGACCTCCGACAACGATATCGCGTCGAAGGGGGGTCTAATGGAATCGGAGGAGGGATTTTAATGCATCGGAAGGGGTCCAATTGCATAGGAAGAGGGCTCTTACTAAGTTTCAAGTAAACTTAGTAATTCCCAAAGCAATATTTATGGTTATATTTCAACCAAAGGGAGGGGATATGTATATAGAGGGATTCTTATCATATTGTTAGTAGGGGAAGGGAAAATAGATAGGGATTTACATAATAAGTAGCAGTTAATATGAATTTTGATCAGAAAAGCGCTAAGGATAGAAATCTTAGCCTTCAAAGGGGAAATAGGACTTATAGAAGAAAGATGAGCACCTTTAAGCAAAGCAGATCTTTACTTAGGCAAATGTTATGGAATATGATGAATTTTTGAGATATTAAGCAGATCTTAACATCTTTAAGCGAAATTAGTGGATGATTTGGGGAAAAGGAAGAAGGGGAAGTTAGTCATGCCTCGCTTGAGCTGCTCCAAGGAGATTTTGCCTTGCAATTGTGATTTGAATATATATAACACTTGAAAACATGAAATGGAACACAAATCAACGTTCTGCCACCTCAGAACTACCTACCCGGCCTACTTACCTAGCATTTTCTCTTCTTTTTGGTTTGGGTGCACCTGAACTAGCAAACCCAGCTTTTCAACTTTTCTTTTGGCTATTCTCCTATCTAAATCGATCCTTATTTCTTTCGGGGCTCAGAATAAGCTGTTGAGCGCCCTTGCTTCTCTACCTATCTACAAATCTGCCAAGATTAAACAGTTTGGATAGATATTCATTCTCTACTTTCTAAAACAAGCAATAGAAATTTAGGGAGGCCAAGATTAAGATGTTTGGCCTTCCCTTGACTGTGAAAACCTTCAAAAATAGAACTTTTGCAGCATGGAAAAGATGAACATTTTTGGCCCTTCCACTGTCAATCATGACATATGAAACCTATTGTATAGGAGGCTAACATCTTCCACAACCTATAAGGTTGACACCACAACAATTGGAAGAAAAAAGAGCAAAAGGGCTTTGTTATAGTTGTGATAGCAAATACACTAAAGGTCATAAGTGTGCTGAGAAGAAATTATTCTACATCGATTATGAAGAGGAGGAAGAAAAGGAGCAAGAAAGGTTAAAAGAAGAGGATATACTCCAGGAAAAAAGCCTAGATAAAGAAGAAATGAATCTGACCATATATTTTAATGCATTGGCTGGAATTACCACTCCTCAAACCATCAAGATAGAAGGAAAAATCAAGAAGAAAAAGGTAATAGTGTTGATTGATTCAGGAAGTGCCTGCAATTTTATTCACTATAAGATAGCAAAAGAATTGAGTTGCTTCCTATATCCAGCACCAGAGTGTCAAGTGATGGTTGCAAATGGAGGAATGATAAATTTCTCTGGAAAGTGCCATAATATCAAGCTGTCCATGGGAGAAAATGTATTGAATAGCCCAATGCTTTCCATTCCAATGGGAGGTGCTGATGTTGTACTAGGAGTCCAATGGATACAATAGCTTTTAATTTTCAAGAACTTTTCATGAAATTTTCTGTGGAAGGAAAGGAAGTTGAATTAAGGGGTATTGCAGGGAAACCGAGAAATATAATAAGCTCTAATGGTATGACAAAGATTCTAAAAAAGGAACAAAGAGGTGTAATTGCACAATTATGTTCGCTATATGTTTCCACATTGGAATCATCTATTTCTCTAGATCTCCAAAAAGTCTTGGACAATCATTCCAAGGTATTTGAGAATCCCAAAGGTCTCCCACCTATTCGTGATCATGATCATGCTATTCATCTGATTCCAGGAAGTGTTCCTCCAAACATCAGGCCGTACATATATCCCTATGCCCAAAAGAGTGAAATTGAACGTATGGTTGCAGAAATGTTAGAGGCGGGTATAATTCAACCTAGTCAAAGTTCTTTCTCTGCTCCAGTAGTATTGGTGCACAAGAAGGATGGATCATGGCACATGTGTCCGGATTATAGGGAGCTCAACAAGCTCACTATTAAACATAAGTTTCCCATTCCTATCATTGATGAATTACTGGATGAATTTCATGGATCAATTTACTTCACCAAGTTGGAACTTCATTCAGGATATCATCAAATCAAAATGAAGACTGAAGACATTCTAAAAACAGCATTTAGAACTCATGAGGGTCATTATGAATTTTTGGTCATGCCTTTTGGCCTTACTAATGCACCTTCTACATTTCAATGTTTGATGAATTCCATTTTTAAACCCTTCCTTAGAAAATTTGTGTTAGTATTTTTTGATGATATACTAATCTACAACAAGTCTTGACAGGGTGCTACAACTTTTGGAAGAGAAACAATTATATGAAAAAAGATCCAAATTCTTCTTTGGAGTACAAGAGGTGGAATATTTGGGTCATATTGTATCTCATGAAGGAGTTAAGGTAGACCCTAGCAAAATTAAAGCCATTAAGGAATGGAAAATCCCCACATCCATAAAGCATCTGCGAGGATTTCTCGAGTTGACAGGGTATTATCGGAAGTTTGTTAAGAATTATGGGAGAATAGTAGCACCTCTAACAACATTATTGAGGCTGTTTCTTTGAATGGAACACATCCGCTCATGCATCTTTCATCTGGAGCCATACTTGATGCCTATGCACCTGTCCTTCGACCTTGCTTGCCTTCTCTCGGTCTTCGCCTGCAGAGATAACCGACATCAGTCATACTCATATAAATATGATAAAATTCCTAAAAACACCAATCTTGCCTTCATGGAGCGTTTTTAATCATCAGAAGGAATAAATGTGAAAGAATTGGCTCCCTTTTTTTAATTCACGCATTGATCAAGTCCCACAAGCAAAAACTCGGTTTACATTGAAAATCACCGTAAAACACAGAAACAGGTGGTATTTTAGAAGGGGTCATAAGTGGTAACCGATATTGCAAGGACGATCCCAATTCCATTCTTCAAATGACACGTAGCATCTAGGAGGAAAGAGGATACTACTTTTCGGGCAGGTATTCCTCGAGCAACTTGGTCACCTGAAATTTGTGTGGACCATTGGATCCACGAAGGGCAAATCAATGGTGGGGGTTGGGGGGGGCTTAACACAAGAAAACATAGAAAACCCCATGGCCGGGCCATACAACAGACTTCAAATTTTATAGATGGGAATCTATATCATATCGGGTCCGCCATATGGGCTTTTACATTAAAAATCTCAACTGCAGCGTTTTGCCGAATACACAGGAATATACGTGAAAACCTGCAGCTGGGCTGTACAATGGACTTCAAAATTTATGTACCGGAGCCTATAATCATTGGCAGGTCGGCAGGTCCGCAATATAACACTTTCCTTTGAAAATCAGGTCTGGAGCATTTTAACGAAAATATAAAGGAATACATGGGAAAACCTGTGGCCGGTCCGTACAGCGGACTTGAAAATTTATGCATACGAATTTATAATTATCGGCCGGTCCGAAATATCGCGGTGCACCTTATATAAAGCTCTTGGGTTCTGCCGATTACGTCATGCGATTAGGGCTCCTGACTCGATAATATATATATCGCAGTTAATAGTCCTGGCGCGTCTGCAATGTAAGCCTTCCCTTTGAAAAACCCTGACTTCAATGTTTTTCTGAAAAACACAAGAATATATAGGAAAGCCCGCATCCGGCCGTACAATGGACTTCAAAATTTATAGGCCCGAATTTATAATTATCGGCGGGTCCGGGGTATAAAGATGTGCCTTATATATGGGCCCCGGACCCTGCCGATTGTGATATGCGATATGGCTTCCAGACCTGAAATATATGTATTTGGGTTGATAATGTGGTCAGGTCCAGAAGAGAGAAATGCACAATGTTAATTGCGATAGGCCAAAAAAGGGGTGACTTATGCCTATTTTCGAGTATTTCCATTATAAAGATTTATAATGGAGATCAAGGTGCGATGGAAGGTTTTTGAAAGTTGAAAGGGTGCCGATGGAGGATATGAATGAAGGACTAGAAGGATTATAAATGGATCATACAACAGATTTTCAAAAAGCTTAACCATTAGGAATTGGAGATTTGGCTTGGTCAATGGGTTAAGGCCTATGGAATAAAATAAATCATTTAGAGAGGTGGAAGATCAACTTTAGGGGACCCATTCAAAATTGATACCAAGGTAGGTTTGATAGGGTGGTAGTTGTGGCCACAACAAATGACGAACCTCTGGGCGAACCAGTTATCTCTGTTTCCAAATAAACCTCAGATCAATAAAATATCGGGGTGTTAAGATAAACCTAAAATGAAAACTATACAAATGAACAGGCATGGGTTCCACTTTAACATTAATTGCTTCAGGTGGGATAAAGACAAATAGCTTCTACTTACTGATAGGGTTTTGACAGGCATTCCCCAATGGCGATTTTATGGAATTTATTGACCTTCCTTTACCTGTTTCCTACTTTCAAAAATCCTTTTGGGGCCATCATTGGTCTGTAAATACCTGTTTAGGTGTGTACCTCAGCTCTTTATTTCTCATCAAACTTGATGTAGATATGTTTATCTGCACTTTATATGAGAGTTTCAGTGCTATATTTTCATTGATTGAATGGGGCGCAGTTATGGATCATGCCATATTTTTAAACCACTTAAGCAAGGTTGGGCTTGCTGTGTCAACTGGTACTCTAAGCCCAGAAATAGTCCTTACTCTAACCAGCTTCCCAAACAACCTGTCCTTTCAAATTGGCACAAGGACTTGAGATTTCATTTTCTTTTAGATAAGTCCTTCCAGTTTCAAGCACAAGGACTAGAGCACAATTGGATTTTCCACATGGTATATGACAGCGAGTTTAGCCCATGAAAGGAGATTTACTTGTAGATAACAGGTATTGGACAATTTAGTGTGGTGGATGGGACCAATGGAGAATGATTGCAAACCTTACAAAAAAGTATAGGCTAGGTCTGAGTGGGATTTATTCAAAATGCAACGTCCCTCCAAGCCAATCTAGCTATAGTTACACATTTTTTTTTTGTTTTATAAGTATGCCCCTACATGCTCCACATATCCAAGTTATCAACAGATATTACCCAGTTCCTAATAGATGCCAATGAGTAGCTTGGTTTGAATTCCACAGCTGATTTTCAAGTTCTCATGGCCTGATTGAAAATTTGTTTGATTTGCAAGGCAATGATGGATTTAGGAACACCGGAATCATCAACATGTTAATGAGGAAAGGAAATGTTGAAGGTGATGAGTGAGGGAAAATCTGAAAGGTAAAATGAGACTGGAGAACCGAAATCAGTTGGTTGAAAAGACTGCAATTCAAAACAGAAAGAAAACAAAATTTGTAGAAAACAAAAGGAAAAGACAGAAATGCAACTAAACTAAAACAAAAAAATGAATTCTAAACCACTCAGGAGGTAACCACCATGTGGTGGCTACTGGAAGTATCTCTTCAGATGTCGGCCATTAACATGGAGTTTTTCGGTTTCTCCCTCTAAAGTTTTCAACCTGTAAGTTCCTTGACCAATTTTTTCCACAACTTGGAATGGGCCCAACGATAAGTGTTGGAATTTTGTGTGTTTACCTTTTGGCTCATTTAACTTGTCCCATTTCAGAACTAGCTCTCCTACTTGGTAATCTTTATCTCCTGCCAGATGGCAATCAAACCACCTCTTCACAATCATTTGGTGATTTTTGAATTTAATTTTGGATTTATCTCTCAATTCCTCCAACCTCATCAATTTGTTGATCCTTTCTTGAAGCAAGGCTTAAGGGGTTCCTCTTGAAGCTTGGGAGAGCTGTAAAGAGGGCAGGGTAATGTTTGGAGGCAAGATAGCTTTCTGTCCATAGATGAGGAAGTATGGGGAGTTTCCTAAGGCCATTTTAGGGGTGACCCTATTGGCCCAAAGGGCGTTAGTGAGAGCATTGTGCCAGTTCCTCTGGTTGTCAGCAACAGATTTACATATTATGCGTATGAGGTTCTTATTTGAGGACTCTGCAACTCCATTTCCCTGGGGTAATAGTTTGAGGCATACCTTATGTGGATTGATTTATCAATAACAAACTCGGTCAATTTCGATGAAGAAAAATAAGAAGCATTATCAAATATAAGAGCGTCAGGAATGCCATACCTATTGATAATGAATTTCTCAATAAATGATATTACCTCATCCTCGTTCACCTTCTGAAGTGGGATGGCTTTGGTCCATCTAGTGAAGTAGTCGGTCGCTATGAGTATATACTTATGCTATTGTGAGGACTTTGGAGTGATCTCGCTTATGATATCTAGGCCTCACTGCTAGAATGGGTGATAAATCATAACTGGCTTGAGGGGAACAACTGGCTTCCTTTCTCGTCCTACTGCGGTTTGACACACTTTGCATTTGCAAGCGTAGGCATCCGAGTCTCTTAACACTGTGGGCCAATAATATCCAGCTCTTAATATTTTGTGAGCAGTGGTCTCTCCGCCGTAGTGACCACCTGTTGGGCCATCATGCATTTATTTCAATACATGGTCAACATCATCCTTTTCCAAACACCTCAGCCAGATTCCATCATAATTTTTTCTGTACAATGTGTCATTGGCCAAGTGATACTGATTAGATTTCAATCTGAGCGCTTTCCTCTGTGATGCATCCATGTGTTCAGGACATGATCCTCATGTGAGATAGAAGCGTATGTCGTAATACCACGACTCAGGATCCAAAAGGGCTTTTGATGCTTCGCGTTCATATATTAGCGCTTCATTAATCCGTAGGGGCTCCTCCCTGCGTTCTACTTGTTCGTTTTGCATGCTCTACGCTTCTGGTTCTTCTAATGCCCCTTGTCTATCTGCCAAGGCTTCTGCTGCTAGCCTGCACAACCACTGCCCTTGGACTATCTTTGTTGGCTTAATCTCGAGGTCAAATTCCTAAAATGTGGTGATCCAATTCTGTTAGGTCCCTATAATACTAGTGATTAGCCCATTAGTATTGTAGTTGTATCCCTTATTAATATTGTTGTGCCCCTATTGTCCCCATATTGTTATTTCTGTGCTTTATATTGTTATTGTTAGGTAAGCTGGGTTATATTGTGACTCCTTAGACTCCTATATATAGAAAGGAGGTTTTGTCATTTGAATCATCCAAGAATTTTTCATTTATGTAATGTAAAGGAGGTTTCCCCCTCGAAGAGGCTGAATTCTAAGGCGTTGATCTATCCATTCTATCTTTTTTGAGCTGGTTTCATAACATTTGGTATCAGAGCTTTGGATTCTAGGGTTTTGCTGCTCCAAATAGGTGATCGTGGCATTTTCGCTATAACTTTTTTCCCAACATTTCAAAAGCTAAAAAAAAACCCATTTGAAAAAAATCGCACTAAACCTTGGGTCTAAATTTCAGAGCTTTTCACACTATTTTTGCGGAGATGTGATCTGAGGAAGTTTGTCTTTTTGCAGACTCCTGAATTACATTCCAAACAGGTGACTTGGGGAAATCGTCATAACTTTCTCTCTGAGTATCGGATTGAAATTTCATATAAATGTATAGAAAGAGTACGGACTGTAGTTTCTTGTATATATTTTTCAGAGAAAATGGTTGAAACAGTGACTCATGGAACGTCGTACAAGTTCACTCTACTGAACTAGTCTATAATCAGGTCACTGTGGGAGATTTGGCATAACTCTTCTTTGGAGAATCCAATTTGGATCAAACTGGTGGCATTGGAAAGAGGACACAGAGGACTACTGCAGGTCACAATTTCAGAACTCGATGATTGGAAATTATAGAGATACATCAGAGGCAATATTGAGCTCCTACAAAGTGAAAAAAAGGTGTGTAGTTTTTTTTTAATTTTTTCTTAAGCTTGGTTTGAAAAATTATTTTGAAGAATTCAAAGGGCATAGTAGAGCATTATTATCGGTAACTAATGCCCCGAGGAAAGAAAATGCAAACACCTAGTAAGCAACCTGAAAGCCCTAGCATGACTCATGAAGAAGAGGAAGAAATGCTACATGATATATCAAAAATTACAAGACCAAGTGCAACAAATGTCACTCTCACAAAAGCTAATAGAAGCTAAGATAAATGGCGTGGAATCTAAGATAAAGGGCATGGAAACTAAGATGAATGGCATGGAAGCTAAGATGGACGATTTGAAGATAGATTTGAAGACAGGCATGGAAGATTTGAAGACAGATTTGAAAACGTTTTTACAAGAAATGCTTACTAATGGTGAAAGGGTAGTAAAGGAAACTCATGATGAGAACAAAAGAAATGTTAATCATGATTTCATAGACTCTAATGTTGGACCGAAGACCCACCATATTCCAAAAATCGATATGAGGAAGTTTGATGGCAAGGATCCCGAGCAATTCTTCGATCTCAATAATGTGCAAAACACACAAAAGGTACATATTGCAACTTTATATTTGGAACCAAATCAGTTTGTATGGTATCAATAGCTTTGCTCTCATAAAAAAATTATCACTTGGGTATTTTTTACGGAAGAATTGACAGCACATTATGAGGATACAAAAAGCAACACTTTTTTTAGCCAATTGATAAGTCTCAAACAAAAGGGTTCAATAATGGAGCACATTGAGGAGTTCCAAAAATTGAACATAAGGGTAAAAAATATTCCAGAGGAGCATAGGATTGATGTGTTCATAGGGAATTTAAAGGATAATATCCAACATGATGTTCGCCTTCGGGAACCTGATTCATTAGAGAAGGCATTCAGGATAGCAAGAAAAATGGAAAGAAAAATTATGGCAACCAGGAAGCATACCACTCACAACTATAAATATGGAAGTGTTGTTGCCCCTAGTCTTCTGTTATCACTCAGGTTGTTCCCTTTGACTCCTAAGGGAATACGGCCGAGGTAACCACAAACCAATCTTTTAGTTGCAGGTCCTAGCCTACTTACAACCAGAGAGGGCTCTCTCTTTATGATTTAGCTTTGTTTTGGGGTGTTTTTAGGCTAGTTATGAAGTGCGGAGTTTGTTTTGAGTTTGGTGGGATGGGTGGTGTTTTCAAACAGAGATGGCATGAAAAGTGTGAGAAGTTCAGACCATTGGACATGGAGTCAATGAATATGAACTGCCGGGTGTGTTTTCTTTGGTAAAAGAGAGGAATACAGAGCAGGATAGCTAAACATGGAACAGTATTCAAAGATGGAATTAAGATGAAATGGAGGTCAGGGAATGAAAGGAAATTAAGAATCTTTCATTCAGCTAACAGAGGGAAAGTGAATGAATAATATCTAGGAGCAATGAAGGATTCCTAAACAACATTCAGAAATGAGAGAACTAGCTTAAGTATTCATATTCATGAATAATTCTGAAGAAAACATAGAAAAATCACAGAAATTGAGCACAGATTACATAGAAGTAAAGCCTGAGCTATTCTTTCTTTCTGCAACTTAGATCATGATACATAGATGATATAGACACATAGAAACTGAAAACATAAATAAGAAAGACTTATTGATCCATGAGGAAGCACGAGAATTCCATAATATGCTCTTCAACCATTAAATCCACAACCAACCAGTTCATAAGCAAACATTCCAGCAATCTTTGTTGATAAAGGTTCCCAAAATATACAGCGCAAGTCTAGAATGACCTTCTTAACCAACCAACCAACCAACCCTTAAAACATTGTTTGGGGAGGTATTTATAAGAAAAATATGTACAAACAAGATCTCATGAAAGATCTGAGAAAATATCTAGATTAACCTAACTTAATCTGCAAGTAAAGTAAAAGTATCTATCTACTGTTGCGCTGTAGGCATCTCCTTCAAAGATGAGGCTATGGGCGTCCTTTGTAGCTTTGTGCTGTCTATCTACAATAACTGTTCCTCGGCTTTTGATCTGTTCCTTTTAGCCGGCTTCAATGTTCATCGATCCTGATTAGATTTAGCTTTTAATAGCCTTTAACTCTATACGGGTACTCTTTGACTTTGTTGGATGTTCTTTTATGTTCCTTTGATGTGGCTTTAATTCTCCACTGATATTCTTTAACTGATACTCTTTAATGCTCTGCTGATACACTTTTAGCTGAATCAGGACTCTTTTGCCCCACTGATACACTTTAACTCTGCTAAATCGCCCTTGCCTACCACTTTATGGCAAAAAGGAGCTGCTGCGGTGCTTTCTCCGGGCTTCAGAATTCTTTCGGTGCTGGCCGATCAAAATATTACCAAAAAAGGAGGAAATACTGCAAAATGGCGGAGGATTTGTGCACTGGTAGCTTGTGCTGAGGTCGTGCTTATTGTCTGGAGCAAATTTGGGCCGAGGCGATCAAAAATATTGAAGAAATGACTAAGCTTCCTTTGAACTGGAAGCGCGTGCAGGCGCAGATTGAGAAATATGAGGAAAATAGCCTTTTTACCTTTATAAGGCAAAAAAAACTTTACACAGGAAATTTGAGCTTTGCGGGGCAGGAGCGATCACTGTAGCTGAGAATATATCCGGGCCGTTTGATCTAGCGAGGGTAGATCCAACGGCTGCGATGAAGTCGCAATATCGCATTGGGGGTGTGCAATGGGGCGGAGGCTTTTAAATACATGTGGCTTGCGATATAGCGATCATGATATCGCATCGGCGATCAGATATCGGGGGAGGAATGGGCGATGGCCTTCGAACAATAGCGATGAGCGATAGCGAAATGTATATAATGGGCGATGCAATAAAATATGGAGCGTTAGATGGGCGGGGGTTTGATCGGACGGCTGACGCGCAATCGTAATATCGCGTCGGCGGGTTTCCATCGAGGCATAATGCAAAGGGGCCAACACTACTGCTGCGACCTCCGACAACGATATCACGTCGAAGGGGGGTCTAATGGAATCGGAGGAGGGATTTTAATGCATCGTAAGGGGTCCAATTGCATAGGAAGAGGGCTCTTACTAAGTTTCAAGTAAACTTAGTAATTCCCAAAGCAATATTTATGGTTATATTTCAACCAGAGGGAGGGGATATGTATATAGAGGGATTCTTATCATATTGTTAGTAGGGGAAGGGAAAATAGATAGGGATTTACATAATAAGTTAGCAGTTAATATGAATTTTGATCAGAAAAGCGCTAAGGATAGAAATCTTAGTCTTCAAAGGGGAAATAGGACTTATAGAAGAAATATGAGCACCTTTAAGCAAAGCAGATCTTTACTTAGGCAAATGTTATGGAATATGATGAATTTTTGAGATATTAAGCAGATCTTAACATCTTTAAGCGAAATTAGTGGATGATTTGGGGAAAAGGAAGAAGGGGAAGTTATTCATGCCTCGCTTGAGCTGATCCAAGGAGATTTTGCCTTGCAATTGTGATTTGAATAGATATAACACTTGAAAACATGAAATGGAACACAAATCAACATTCTGCCACCTCAGAACTACCTACCCGGCCTACTTACCTAGCATTTTCTCTTCTTTTTGGTTTGGATGCACCTGAACTAGCAAACCCAGCTTTTCAACTTTTCTTTTGGCTATTCTCCTATTTAAATCGATCCTTATTTCTTTTGGGGCTCAGAATAAGCTGTTGAGTGCCCTTGCTTCTCTACCTCTCTACAAATCTACCAAGATTAAACAGTTTGGATAGATATTCATTCTCTACTTTCTAAAACAAGCAATTGAAATTTAGGGAGGCCAAGATTAAGCTGTTTGGCCTTCCCTTGACTGTGAAAACCTTCAAAAATAGAACTTTTGCAGCATGGAAAAGATGAACATTTTTGGCCCTTCCACTGTCAATCATGACATATGAAACCTATTGTATAGGAGGCTAACATCTTCCACAACCTATAAGGTTGACACCACAACAATTGGAAGAAAAAAGAGCAAAAGGGCTTTGTTATAGTTGTGATAGCAAATACACTAAAGGTCATAAGTGTGCTGAGAAGAAATTATTCTACATCGATTATGAAGAGGAGGAAGAAAAGGAGCAAGAAAGGTTAAAAGAAGAGGATATACTCCAGGAACAAAGCCTAGATAAAGAAGAAATGAATCTGACCATATATTTTAATGCATTGGCTGGAATTACCACTCCTCAAACCATCAAGATAGAAGGACAAATCAAGAAGAAAAAGGTAATAGTGTTGATTGATTCAGGAAGTGCCTGCAATTTTATTCACTGTAAGATAGCAAAAGAATTGAATTGCTTCCTATATCCAACACCAGAGTGTCAAGTGATGGTTGCAAATGGAGGAATGGTAAATTTCTCTGGAAAGTGCCATAATATCAAGCTGTCCATGGGAGAAAATGTATTGAATAGCCCAATGCTTTCCATTCCAATGGGAGGTGCTCATGTTGTACTAGGAGTCCAATGGATACAATAGCTTTTAATTTTCAAGAACTTTTCATGAAATTTTCTGTGGAAGGAAAGGAAGTTGAATTAAGGGGTATTGCAGGGAAACCGAGAAATATAATAAGCTCTAACGGTATGACAAAGCTTCTAAAAAAGGAACAAAGAGGTGTAATTGCACAATTATGTTCACTAGATGTTTCCACATTGGAATCATCTATTTCTCTAGATCTCCAAAAAGTCTTGGACAATCATTCCAAGGTATTTGAGAATCCCAAAGGTCTCCCACCTATTCGTGATCATGATCATGCTATTCATCTGATTCCAGGAAGTGTTCCTCCAAACATCAGGCCGTGCAGATATCCCTATGCCCAAAAGAGTGAAATTGAACGTATGGTTGCAGAAATGTTAGAGGCGGGTATAATTCAACCTAGTCAAAGTTCTTTCTCTGCTCCAGTAGTATTGGTGCACAAGAAGGATGGATCATGGCACATGTGTCCAGATTATAGAGAGCTCAACAAGCTCACTATTAAACATAAGTTTCCCATTCCTGTCATTGATGAATTACTGGATGAATTTCATGGATCAATTTACTTCACCAAGTTGGAACTTCGTTCAGGATATCATCAAATCAAAATGAAGACTGAAGACATTCTAAAAACAACATTTAGAAATCATGAGGGTCATTATGAATTTTTGGTCATGCCTTTTGGCCTTACCAATGCACCTTCTACATTTCAAGGTTTGATGAATTCCATTTTTAAACCCTTCCTTAGAAAACTTGTGTTAGTATTTTTTGATGATATACTAATCTACAACAAGTCTTGGAAGGATCATGTTGAACATGTTGACAGGGTGCTACAACTTTTGGAAGAGAAACAATTATATGAAAAAAGATCCAAATTCTTCTTTGGAGTACAAGAGGTGGAATATTTGGGTCATATTGTATCTCATGAAGGAGTTAAGGTAGACCCTAGCAAAATTAAAGCCATTAAGGAATGGAAAATCCCCACATCCATAAAGCATCTGCGAGGATTTCTCGAGTTGACAGGGTATTATCGGAAGTTTGTTAAGAATTGTGGGAGAATAGTAGCACCTCTAACAACATTATTGAAGAAAGATGTATTTTCATGGACTCTAGAAGCAAAAAAGGCCTTCAAACATCTTAAAGAGGCAATGTGCCAAGCATCGGTCTTAGCTGCACCAGACTTCACAAAAACCTTTATTGTGGAATGTGATGCTTTAGGAAATGGAATTGGTGCTCTTTTAATGCAAGATGAAAGACCCATTGCTTTTTACAGTTGTCCAATCAAGGGAAAGTTTTTACACAAAGCTATTTATGAGAAGGAAATGTTGGCAATACTCCATGCACTTAAGAAATGGCGACCCTACCTAATGGGAAGACACTTCAAGGTAAAAACGGATCATGATAGCCTTAAACACTTTTTAGAACAAAGATTATCCTCTGAAGAGCAACAAAAGTGGGTCACAAAGATGTTGGGTTATGACTTTGAAATCATCTACAAAAAAGGGAAGCAAAATGTGGGGGCAGATGCACTCTCAAGAAAGGATGAGGATATGGAAGCATTGTTGTGCGCCATTATCCAGCCAGATTGGATAAACGAAGCAAGGGAGGAATGGAAGAAGGATGAAGAAGTGTGGGCACTTATTCGAAAGTTACAACAAGATTCCAATACATCTTATACATTTAGCTGGAAAAATGATTCGTTATGGTACAAAGAGCGCTTATACCTTTGTAAGAATTCCCAACTAAAACAAAAGATTCTTATGGAATTGCACACTTCTCCCTTAGGAGGGCACTCAGGATTTTTAAAAACTTACCACAGGGTTAAGAAGGAATTTTTTTGGGATGGCCTTAAATCGGATATTCAAAAGTTTGTGGCAGAATTTTGGTTTGCCAACAAAATAAAGTTGAAACAATCAAGACACCAGGTCTATTACAAGCTTTATCCATTCCAAGCCAATGTTGGGAGGAGGTTTCAATGGATTTTATCACAGGTTTACCCAAGTCTGAGGGAAAGAGTGTCATCATGGTGGTAGTTGACAGACTTACCAAGTATGCACACTTTTGTGCATTATCACATCCATTTAAATCCAGTATAGTTTCTACTACATTTATGGAAATAATTCAAAAGCTACATGGAAACCCAAAGATTGTTGTAAGTGACAGAGATCCCATTTTCACTGGAAATTTTTGGACAGAATTATTTTCTTATCTTGGTACTCAGTTAGCTTATAGCTCATCTTATCATCCTCAATCTAATGGGAAAACTGATATAGTAAACAAATGTTTGGAAGAATATCTTCGTTGCTTTGTATCTGATAAACAAACACAATCGGTCAAATGGTTGTCTCTGGCTGAATGGTGGTATAACACTTCCTTCCATACAACAACAAAAATGACCCCATTTATGGCACTTTATGGATATCAGCCACCATCCATCACATCATATTTAAGAGAAAATTATAAGGTTCAAGCAGTGGAACATCACATCGAACATCAACAACAAGTCCTCCAACTCTTAAAGGATAACCTCGTGTTGGCATAGAATAGAATGAAACAATAGGCAGATCAACATCACAGCGAAAGAAGTTTTGATGTAGGTGATTGGGTATTCCTATGGCTACAACCATATAAGCAAATGTCCCTCAAGAAAGCTAAGAAGGATAATAAATTATCACCAAAGTATTATGGTCCATACAAGGTGTTGCAAAAGATTGGTACTATGGCTTACAAATTGGAGCTTCCAACAACTTCTTGATTGCACCCAGTTTTCCATGTTTCATGTTTAAAGAAGGTTATAGGCGACAAGCTCCCAGTTCAAACAATATTGCCAGAACTTGACGAGGAAGAAAAAACTATATTGGAACCGGAAGCAGTCACAGAAACAAGAACTCGACAGCTACGAAATCGATCAATTTCGGAGTATCTTATCAAGTGGAATAACTTATCCATTGAAGATTCCACATGGGAGGATGAAAATTTTATACAGAAGCATCCAAAACTACTGAAGCGTTGAGGACAACACTTTTTTGAAGGAGAGGGGCATGTTAGGTCCCTATAATACTAGTGATTACCCCATTACTATTGTAGTTGTATCCCTTATTAATATTTTTGTGCCCATATTGTCCCCATATTGTTATTTATGTGCCCCATAGAATCCCTCTATTGTTATTTTTGTGGCTTTATATTATTATTGTTAGGTCGGCTGGGTTATATTGTGACTCCTTAGACTCCTATATATAGAAAGGAGGTTTTTTCATTTGAATCATCCAAGATTTGTTCATTTATGTAATGTAAAGGAGGTTGCCCCCTCGAAGAGGCTGAATTCTAAGGCGTTGATCTATCCATTCTATCTTTTTTGACTCGATTTCATAACAAATTCCCTCTCCATTCACCCATTTCTTTCTGCACGAAGAGGGCTCTCAAAGCGGGATGGGGAATGATTACTTAAGTCCTGGCCGTTAATAAATAAGGACGGAAATGTTTTATGACCTCAAAGATTGCAAAGCCTTGTTTCTCCACGTCTGGGTAGTTCAGTTCTTCTCCTTGGAGATTAAAACTCATATAAGAAATAGGGACTTCATTGCCATCATCATTTTTTTGAGTGAGAATTGCGGCATATGAAATATCATAAGCAAAAGTGTACAAGAAGAATTCTTTGCCAAATTGGGGCTGACCAATGCAGGAGCTTCTGCAATGGCTTCCTTGATTCACTAAAATGATTTCTTAGCTTCATCGCTCCATTTATACTTAACATCTTTCTTCATCATCAGCTGCATGGGGCGCACTATTTCTGCGAAGCCCGAGACAAATTTTCTAACGAAATTGATCTTCCCAAAGAAAGATTGCATAGCTTTCTTATTTGCATGGGGTTGTATTCTCATGATGGTCTCTATTCTTTCAGGATCAATAACAATCCATTCTTTAGAGAGGATATGACCTACTTGTTTCCCTTTTGTGACTGCAAAGATGCTCTTTTTGGGATTCAATGATATTCCATACCTTCAGCATCTTTCGAAAATCTGTCTCAGGTGATAAATATGATCCCTTCTGTGATATGAATACACAGTGATGTCATCCATGTAAACCACTACTGATCTGTTAATCAACCCTCGGAAAGCTATGTCCATAGCTCTCTGGAATGTGGCACCCACGTTAATAAGTCCAAAAGGCATTTTACGATATGCGTAGGTGCCCCATTTAGTGTTGAAGGTTGTCTTCAACTGATCCCCATTGGATACCAACACTTGATTATATCCTGAAAACCCATCTAATAGGGACAACATTTCAGACCCAGAAACGCATTGAAGGATGTGTTCCATAGAGGGGACATGATAGTTATCCTTTTGCGATGCTTTGTTTAGGTTTCTGAAATCGATACACAACCTGATATCTCCATTTTTCTTCCTTACTGGCACGATATTGGCTACCCAGTAGGTGTGTTTGACCGGAAAGATGATTTTAGCATCCAACATTTTGTTTAATTATTTCTTCACCAATGGTTCTAGGCTTGGATGCATCTTGCGAAGCTTTTGTTGGTAAGGCTTGGCCTCCTTTTCTAAAGGAATTACATGATGCATAACGCTGGTATCAAAGGTTTTTAGGTCTCCATATGTCCATGCAAAGATGTCCTTGTATTCTTTAAATAGATTGACAAATGCAACCTTTTCCTGTGGAGAGCACCCCAAGCCCAAATTAACAGATTTTGGGTCTTCTTTGGTCCCAAGGTTAATTGATTCGTACTTCATGGATGAGCTATGAATTTTGCAATTAGTTGGATTCTTGAATTTACTATGCAAGTCATACAAGTGCTCCATCTTGACAACTGACTTGGGAATCATATTGGACTGATCCTTTTCTTCATCTTCCCTCTCATTCATAAGCTTGTCGTGCTCTTTTTCATCAATGACTGCATTCTTGAATGTCTTCTCACAATGCAAGAACTCAAGGATTTGCTCGTCATCTTCAAACACTTGCCAGTTTGAGATGTTATCAGGCACAGATGGTCTGAAAACCAATTCAACATAACATTTATTCTTCTTCAATCTAAAATCAGGCAAAATTTTAGTAGCCATACTAGCCATCAGATCGACATCTTGGTTTTTCCCTCGAGGTATGTATGTGATATTAAAAGAATCAAAATTGTAAATTAAGCCCCATATCTCATGCTGGTACCTTACCAGGTGTGGTGAATTACAGTGTATCCTCTTCCTTACCTGATCCACGATTATCTATGAGTCATCAAAAGCTTTAAGATTTTTCACCTTCATATCAATGGCTTTCTTTAGGCCCTGCAGCAAGCCTTCATACTCTGCTGTGTTGTTGGTGCACGTGAACTCCAACCCATTGGCCATCAGATGTTGGTTCCCTTGTGGATCAATGAGAACGCTCCCAATGCTTGCACCTTCAAGGCAGTTAGAGCCATCAAAATAGAGTGTCCAAAATACAGAGTCTAATTTTACATCAATTGAACTGCTTCCTACAAAACTAGTTCTATTATCTACTATATTACAAGGTGGTTCATCAGTTGTATTACAGGGAAGAGCTTCTAACTGTGTGTTTATTGCAGTTTCTTCAGTTGTTTCTACATGGAATTCTCCAAAACAGGTTTATGTGGCACAAACATTGAAACTATAATTCCCAAGGATAGAGTTGGTAAACATTATAGGTTCGTTGGGACCATTTAGCTTCGTCACTACATAATTCATGTATCTTTCACGATCAACTCTCAGCATATCACCCTTCCCCTTCTAAGGCTGGAAGAGATGGGACCAATCAGTTGAGAAGTATCCATTTAGTTTTGTTGAACAATCCCCACTAAGCAGCATTCCATAAGCCTCAGGTATATTGACTACCACTATATCTATGACTTGTGTGTATTTTGGTTTAGTCGTCATCCGAATCAATACATCTTTCAATTCCCAAATCACTTTCAAATTTGTCATGTCTAATTGCATGATTCGAGTTCCAGTTTTCTCAGGTACCACATGAAGTCTTTTAGCAACAACATAAGGCATCACAATGGATGAGGCACTTGAGTCTACCAAGCAATTGTGTACATTCATGTTGAAGATTTCGAATGTGATAAGGAAAGGGGGAGTCATGGATTTAGATTTCCTTCCTATCATGGCTGCATTGACATCTTGGGGGTTTCGATTCATTTTTGATAGGGTGGCTTCCATGGCTGTTGGCTTTTGGGCTGCACCAGGGAGTACTAATAGGTCTGGAGACTAACTTTTGGGTTTGGCTACTCGGGATGGTGGGATTTTTGCAGTTCCGCTCATTCATAGCTTTCAAGAGCAAATCTCTTTGCTGCGTTAATTTCAACAAATCAAAGTATGTGATATTAGCCCTAGATTTCTTAAGATCATCCATAATATTGTAATCAATGTTATAAACAGGATAGGGCAGAGTAAACATACCAGTTTTCCCATTCTTAAGTGGGAATTTACCATCTCGAGTAGCCTTCGTTGCAGTGGGAGATGCATTTTCTTTCTCTATATGGTTTGTAACTGGGGTATTCTTGGACTGACCACTAGGTCTACTCTTCTCAACAGGGACTTTGGGAGCAGGTGCCTTCACAGGGCAGACATCTTTCTTGGTCTAATCTATAGGCTTCATCACACCTGGAAGTGGCCCTTTGCTTCGTGTGTGGATTTCATTAGTGTGGATTTCTGCCATACTGTCTCCTTGGTCATCATCATTCTCATTTGTATAGAAATCCCACAGTACGTTGATTTGAGATTCTTCTTCCAAGGGCTCTTCTACTTGGTATTCTTCCTCATCTTCTTGTTCTGGCTCTAGCTCCACTATAGGTTCTTCTTGGTTAAGGAGCGATCCGATAAGAGCCAACTCTTCTGTATTTAAATTCCCTTCATTGGGTGGAGCAGGCAGTGCAAGTGGACCATGAATACCTTCTGTCTTCTTACGATAGAAAGGTTTGAAAGGTTTTCTGTTGTTATACTCTCCTCCACTCCCACTTGTACTCTCTCCAGAATTCCTTTTCATATCGATGACTGTATTTGTCAACTTTTTAGTAGTCCGATGCAAACCTTCTACATTTGTGGTATCCTTTTCCTTGGTTTCAGCCCCTTTGTTATCACTCCCATTATTCTTCTTGGATGCTTGAGAGGCTTTCTTTTCTCCAGTTGTATGATGGCATGCTATGAGACTGAGCATTTCATTCTCGACTTTTATTGCTTCATCGATAGCACCCTGTAAGGTTTGTGTGTTACTCCCTTTGACCCACATCACAGTAGGGACAGGGAGAGCAGTGATGTAGAATTCCATGAGCACCTCCTCAGTAGGTCTAGTGGTGGTCGAGATTTTGTTGAACAAGGTGTTGAACCAGATGTTAAAATACTTAACCTTTTCTTTGGTCTCCATTTTCAAACAGGATAATTTTAGAACTAAGGCAACAGGGGTTTTGTCATCACCATACTTGTCTAAAAAGGCATGTTGAAAGGCAGCCCATGAGGTGATCGATCCAATTCTCAAGCTAAAGTACCATGTGGAAGCTGCACCAATTAGGGTAAAAGGGAATAAGTGACACACTATATCTTCATCAACCACCCCCAGCATGCACACTGCCAGGAAGAAGGAGTGAATATGGTTATCAGCGGTGTCTCCCTTCCTAGGGTCGAATTTAGGCAGTACTCTTTCTGCATTTTTGGGTAAGGGATGTTGTTGCCTAGGTATCGCTACAACATTCTGAGCGAGCCAGGGAGGAAGTGCTCCCGAAGGAGGTGGGAGTTGGTTTCCACCCGGTTGAGGAATATTAGCCATATCGACGTTAGGGATGTTCTGGTTGAGGGTTTCTTCATTACAATTTTCCAAATCAGGCCAGAGATTGCCTTCAGAAGGGGAATCCTCAGGAATTTCTTCCCAAGGAGAGTCGATACTCTACAAAGAATCAGGTACAATATCTTCAAGAGAAGGGGTTGCAGATGCCTCTTCATTTATGTGATAGACCCTTGGCTTTCTTTTTGTTGTCGGAGGTAAAGACTAAAAGATAGGGAGCTGTGATAAGGAATGAGCATAAGCCCGAGTAAGTCTTCTAACTAGTTGTTCGTGAGTGACAGGATACTCCCGCAATGTCTCTTGTTCGAAACGAGGCTTTTATGAATGAGAGAAAGGGTCTTTTAAACCTTCACAATCCATGCATTAATCTTTTTGAATCCATGTGTGGCACTTATAAATGAAATCTTGAAACATTGTGGACGACAGTTCAAGCCCTCCTTCTAGCGCCAATTTGTTGAAATGGAAAGTTTTCGCTATACCAACAAGGGGAACTAACCCAATCACAAACCCAAATTAGACCTGTTTTAGTTTGGAATGGCTAGTTCCAACGGGTTTTAGGGACCCCGTGAACTGTAATAGGTGTTGAAAGATTGCTTTTGGGAAGAAGACTTCAATTAAATCAACCAAATAAAACAGCTAAACAATGTGTATTAAATCCTATCTACACTACTTCTAGCTACTCTAATATAGTCCTAACTGACCTAATCTATCCTGCAGGAGCAAAACGAAAGGAGGTTAAACATCATATATAAATCCCAAATCCAAATGAATCAATTACTGGTCCACACAAGCACAAGGCTGTATTAAATCCTAATCATAATGCAATTACTTATACATGGATATACATTCCTTTCCATACAAATAACACTTGCAACTAATGTTTAACAAAGTCATGAATCAGCAGCCTTTCATGAATTATTAATGCTATTGAATTACATTCAAGTAACTGATAACAACCATGAACTGCAAGTTATCAATATGCATAAATAAAATCACATTTGTCTTTATACCAGCAACAACACATTGATCCTAAACATATGAGAGAAAGGGGAAACAAATTTGAAACAACATGCTCCTTCTTGAACCAAACAATCCTCTTTATTCACAATAAATCAAAGATGTTTTTCTCCAAACAAAATCCCTTCTCTCCTATCTGGAAGTAATATTTATGCATCAGGTCCTGACCCTTCGTCTTTCCTTGTTCTTTCAGTATACCAATCCGAATAAATAAATGTAGACCCCTCGGTATCACTGCTGACATGTAGGAGGTGTTTCCTATCACTAGGGTGCTTCATTTCCTAGTGAAATGAATAGATGTTGATTAGAGGATGATGATTGAATGTCATCTCTTCATGATGATATCTGGGGCAATTTCACTTTAGGAATACACAGGCAACATGTGGAACTCAACAGAAAATGCCTAAGGTTGTTTCTTTGAATGGAACACATCCACTCATGCATCTTTCATCTGGAGCCATACTTGATGCCTATGCACCTGTCCTTTGACCTTGATTGCCTTCTCTCGATCTTCGCTCACGAGATAACCGACATCAATCATACTTATATAAATACGATAAAATGCCTAAAAACACCAATCTTGCCTTCATGGAGCGTTTTTAATCATCAGAAGGAATAAATGTGAAAGAATTGGTTCCATTTCTTTTATTCATGCATTTATGAGGTCTCGCAAGAAAAAACTCGGTTTACATTGAAAATCACCGTAAAAAACAAAAACAGATGGTATTTCGGAAGGGTCATAATAAGTGGTAACGATATTGCAAGGATAACCCTGATTCCATTCTTCAAACAACACGTAGCATCTAGGAGGAAAGAGGATACTGCTTTTCGGGTGGGTATTCCTCGAGAAACTTGGTCACCTGAAATCTGTGTGGACCGTTGGATCCACGAAGGGCAGATCAACAGTGTGGGGGCGGGAGTGGCGGGGGGGGGGGGGGGGGGCTTAACACAGGAAAACACAGAAAACCCCATGGTCGGGCTGTACAATGGACTTCAAAATTTATAGATGGGAATCTATATCATATCGGGTCCGCCATATGGGCTTTTACATTAAAAATCGCAACCACAATGTTTTACCGAATACACAGGAATATACATGAAACTCGCAACTGGACTGTACAAAAAACTTCAAAATTTATGTACTAGAGCCTATAATCATCGACGAGTTCGTAATATAACACTTTCCTTTGAAAATTGGGTCTGGAACGTCTTAACGAAAATACAAAGGAATACATGGGAAAACCTATGGCCGGTCTGTACAACGGACTTGAAACTTTATACATTCAAATTTATAATTATCGGTGAGTCCAGAATATCGCGGCGTGCCTTATATAAAGTTCTTGGGTTCCACCGATTGTGACATGCGAATGGGGGTCTGGACTTGATAATATATATATCGCGGTTAATAATCCTAGCATGTCCGTAATGTAAGCCTTCCCTTTGAAAAACCCCGGCTTCAATGTTTTTCCAAAAAACACAACAATATACGAGAAAGCCCGCGTCTGGCCGTACAACGGACTTCAAAATTTATAGGCCCGGATTTATAATTATTGACGGGTTCGGGGTATAATGATGTGTCTTATATATAGGCCCCAGACCCCGCCGATTGCGATATGCGATATGGCTTCCGGACCTAAAATATATGTATTTGGGTTGATAATGTTGTCGGGTCCGGAAGAGAGCAATGCGCAATGTTAATTGTGACAGGCCAAAAAACGGGTGATTTATGCATATTTTCGAGTATTTCCATTATAAAGAGTTATAATGGAGATGAAGGTGTGATGGAAGGTTTTTGAAGGTTGAAAGGGTGCCGATGGAGGATATGAATGAAGGACTAGAAGGATTATAAATGGATCATACGACAGATGTCAAAAAGGGGGACCTAACCATTAGTAATTGAAGATTTGGCTCAGTCAACGGGTTAAGGCTTATGGAATAAAACAAATCTTTCGGAGAGGTGGAAGATCAACTTTAGGGGACCCATTCAAAATTGCTATGAAGGCGAGTTTTGATAGGGTGGTAGTTGTGGCCACAAGACATTCAAAAGTACCCTCCTTGGACTTGAAATCAATCTTCTACACATCAATTGGTTCTATTGGAACTTGGTGATAGTCGAAATTCGAATCAATCTTACTAAAGTACTTGGCCCCTTGAGCTAGTAAAGAAGGTTATCAATCAGGGGAATTAGGTAGTTTTTCTTGATTGTGATTTTGTGTAGAGCTCGATAATCAATGTAGAGTCTCCAGGTCCCATTTTTTTCCTACACAAGTACAATTGGGCTCCCACAAGGTGAGGAACTTGGTCGTATGTGCCCTTTTTGTAGCAACTCTTAGATATGTTGCTTAATCTCCTCATTTTTTGGAAGAGAGTAGCAGCAGACTAGCCCATTTGGTAGAGGTATGTCATGGGTTATAACAATTAAATGCTTGACTTGACAGTGAAAAGGTAGCCTCGTGGGTGAGGAGACAATGTCTTTATACTCTTCCATGACCTTATCCACTTGCCTCTACTGAACAAAGGAGCCATGTGTGGAGGCCATGGATGTGGCCATGATCTTCTCCTTATTTTAAGAGTGAATTAGGAAGAAGAAAAATTTCTCTTTCTTGGAAATGATTTTATTGCATTGCGTATCAGAGATCAAAGAAATGGAAGCAGGCAGGGTTACCTCTGGTATCATGTATAATTTTCTATCCAAATTAATAATAACACTACAAGGTCTAGACTCATACACAAATGATGCTTCCATAAGTATGGTTGGCCTAACATAACACCACAAACTTCAAGGGGAGTGACATCACACAATACATCGTCTGTGAAAGACTTGATGTTGTAGGGCAAGCAACATTGTTGGTTGACATGGAGATCTCACCCTTGGTGGAGCCACATGATGGTGTATGGTTGTGGGTGGGGTATTTTTAGTAGGCCCAACTTCTTACTCATTTATGTTGAGATGAGTTTATTTTGATTGCTTCTTCAACAATGAAACACATTGGAGCACGTTTCACCCACATTTTGAGTGAAATAGACACTCACCTTCCTCCAAATATTTGAGATCACTTTGTTGGACCTTGGTGGTGGAAATGGTGGCATTGGGTTCGACATCAATGATCTTTTCCCCCTTGTCTAAGTCTCATTTAGAGTTAGAACCTACATTTGAATCTGAATCTTTTAGCTCAGCCACAATGACTACTTTTCACAAAATTCATTTGTGTTATAAGTGGGGTTCTTGTGCAACTCACACCACTTTCATGTGTCTTTATTTGTCTTCCCATCACCATTCTTTGCTCGTGGCTTCAATGGGTTGTCCTAGGATGGTCCATCCTGGCTTTGTACTTTGTTTAGAGATTTGGGGATGCACTTGTCCTGATTCTGTTGTGAAGGATTCATGGATCCAAAGTCTTTCTTATTTTGTTTAAATTTTTGCTCGATATTGACATCATATCGGTATGTTGTGCCAAGTGAGGAGATGTCCAGGAACTCCATTTATGTTAGGATGTATCTATGCAAATAGCCATGGTACTTAAGCACCATATGTCACTTAGAGTCCTTTATACCTAGCTTGGTGCGCAAGATATGAAATATTTTTGTGGACTTTAACACTACTTGGTCCCTTTTATGCCATAATGTGGTCCATGTCATGTACTGGTCTTTGTGGTTTTGAACAAGGTAATATTGTTCCTTGATAACATCCCTAAAGGAGTTCTAAGTGGGTGTGACTAAAAATAGTGCGGATTTCTCCATGGCCCTTTTCACATAGTAAGTTTCACACTGGTCCATGACATGGGGGCAACCTTAAGGAGTGCAAAAGTAATATTTTCTATATCGAAAAAATTATGGGCCAAGAAATATCCTTCTAGCAAATATGACTATTTTTTTATAGCATCTGCATCTATCTAGCCTTCAAATATAGGAATATAAAAATTGACTTGTACCTTAAAGGGGATTATGCCTCGGAAATGGCCACTAAATGAAGATGTGTTGCCTATTGGAATTTGTCAAAGGAATTGGAAAAAATTATCCATCATCTCATTCCTTTGTCACTCAAGGGATACTTTGAGCAATAGTTTGATAGGATCTCCTACTCCCTCATCTTTTTTTTCTTCCACCATGGGAGGTTGTTGGAGTCAACGTGGATGATATTGCAAGGGCTCAAGCAATTTGAATCCCAACTCCTTATACCCCAACCTCATTGGGGACATTCACAAAAAAAATAGATAAAGAACATACCGCTAATACCATTGATCCAAATTTATGAACGAAATGAATTGAAATAAAAATATAAAACCCAAACACAAAGATATAATGAAACTTGACTTCAATTAATAGAGGGAAAATGCTAAAATTGTATACATGTAAAATGAAAGCAAACTAGCTCGAACGATGGTAGCTTATCTCCAAGAAGAGAGGTGACAACTAAACATCTTCCTTAATTGTGTTACAATGAGGCTTATAGGCATTTTTATTATGAAGAAGCAATGAAAAACCCTAAATATCCATAATCCAAACCCTAGGATATGAAGTACCAAAGACTTATAGCCTTGTGGGGTAAGTTGGAATGTCAACTTCCTAG
The DNA here is from genome assembly GCA_031772625.1 of Pinus tabuliformis. Classification (NCBI taxonomy): domain Eukaryota; kingdom Viridiplantae; phylum Streptophyta; class Pinopsida; order Pinales; family Pinaceae; genus Pinus; species Pinus tabuliformis. Next base: position 911,570,831 of record CM062809.1, on the reverse strand, counting down.
GGTCGTAACTTTATCATATGATCTCCATTTGGTGAGAATGATAGCCTGTTGGGAAGGTTTATTTGAAAAGTACAATTTCCCACTAGAAATGGTAATTTATGATTGTTTTCAGCCCATTTCCTCAAAAAACACTATTGTGGGCCTCAAAACGACTCTCAAAATTCAAGACCTAAAAACTGCCAAAAATATAAAATTTCCAATATAGGAAAATCATGTCGTGAGCCAGTGGAATAAGTGAGTGGTCACTGATATCCACCTGGATCAAATAGGTGGAATCAACAAATGAAGACAATAATTCCATATGTCAATTTTGTTAAGTTATGGGACCGTCAACATTGCCACAGCGTAGTGCCTCCTCTATCGAGCAATGATAGTAGGGAAGTGACAACATTTGATATGAAAATGGCCGTATGTCAGTGACATTAGATCATGGGACCACCCATCATTGATGGATGGGCTTGTGTACTAGCTAGATTCTATCTGATGACGTGATTGTGAGCACGGTAGGTCAACAACTCATAATCACTTTAAAGTCCCCTAGGTCCATTGTGGGATAACAAAATGGGGGTCTGACATTGGAATTCCTGTCGTGGGGCCCTTGTTAAAGGGAGGCTACCTTTGAATGACATTATCACAATGTGGGGTCGATATGGATCTGATTTTTTCCCATGATTCACCTTGAGTCCTTCGAGGTCCGCTGTGAATTAACGAGGGGGGGAGTTTCTAAAATGGGAAACCATCACAATAAAAACCACTCTGGAAGTACATGACTACTCAGAGAACATGAAGGCCAAAGTGACCATTTTCAACTTAAAAGGAAAAGCCAACGTTTGGTGGGAAGATTTGAGGAACGTTAAGGGTATTTGAGAGAAGTTTTCATGGAAAATGTTTGAGATATATTTCCAAGAAAAGTACCCATTTGAAAGGTACTATAACAAGAAGATTCAAGAATTTAATGAGATTAAACTATGATAAATTACTATTGATTAATACAATAATAGTTTTTTATAACTATTGAGATATGTTACATACATCAAGGATGAGAAAGTAAAGATCCAAGGGTACCTCAAGTACTGTTAAAATGAGTCTAAGCATAAGAATGAGACCCAAACATAATGGAAGAAGAAGGACAAAACTAGATTTAAGGGAATGAGATCAAAACCCTTTGGTCATAGGAAAATGGAGAATGCCAATAAGTTCACCACCCATACTAAAGGTGAATTTCAGTGAACCAGATAATGTTAGGTCCCTATAATACTAGTGTAGCCCCAATACTATTATTGGTGTGCCCCATAGTAGCCCACAATTGTTATTTATGTGCCCTTACATTATTGTTGTTATGTAGGCCCTAATTATATTTTGACCCTTTAAAATCTTATATATACTAAGGAGGTCTTACCATTTGAATCATCCAAGAATTGTTCATTTATGGGATATAAAAGGAGGTTTTCCCCTTGAAGTGGCTTATTATTAAGTTTTTGGTCTATATTTTCTTATGTTTCTTTATTATTTTGATTTGGATACATAAAATTTGGTATCAGCGCTCTTGATCCTAGGGTTTTGCTGCTTCAAATGGGTCATCGTCACATTTTCGCTATATTTTTTTTTGTGAAGCTTTAGACTGTGAAATTTTTACCACATGGAGTCGAGATTGCAATGGACATATGGATAGAATTTTAGACCTTGGTTTGTTATATTTCTAGAGATATGGTCCAAGGAAGTTAGGGTTTTTGTATGCTCCATAATTTAGTCTCAAACAGGTGTTCCGGGGAAAATCATTCTAACTTTCTCTTCAAGCATTAGATTTTAATTCCATAAAAAATGAATGAAATTACATGGATTATATTTTTTTTAGTAAAAGGTTGAAATAGTGACATGTGGTATCACTTACAAGTTTTCTCTACTAAACTAGTCCATAATAAAGTCATTATGGGAGATTTGGCATAACTTTATCTTGAATAATCCAATCTCAGTTTGACTTGTGACATTGGAAAGAAGACACATAGAGGTACCTTCGGACACAATTTTAGACCTCGGGAGGCCAAAATAATAGAGATACAACAGTTTCAAGGTCAACCATATCGAAAATCTCAAAAGTAAGCTCTTAAAAGGTGTGTATTTTTTAATCTGCATAACTTTTGTTTGAAAAAATAGTTTAAAGTGATTCAAAGGGCATAATGAAACACATATATCATTAATTGGTCCCAAAATTTCTCCAAAACAAAATTTTCTACATCCATTAAGTCCTCAGAAAGATCTACTATGACGCATGAATAAGAGGAAGAAATGCAACATGATATATCAAAATAATGAGACTAAGTGCAACAAATTTCACTCTCAGAAAGGTCAACCAAAGATGAACTGAAAGTGATGATGAATGGTTTAAAATCAGACATAAACGCAAACATAGAAGGCAACATGGAAGGTTTAAAAGAAAGTGTAAAAGCAGACATAAAATCATACATGGAAGGTATGAAGGATGGTTTAAAAGTAGAAATGGAAGGTTTGACAAATTTGCTACAAAAAATGCTTCCTAAGGGTGATAAGGTATTCCATGAAACTCACAATGAGGACAAAAGGAATGTGAATCATGATTTTAGAGACCCTAACTTTGGTTGAAGACCAACCATATTCCAAAGATCAATATGAGGAAGTTCAGTGGCAAGGATCCAGTGACGTGGATATTATAGATGGAGCAGTTCTTTGATCTACACGATCTACAACACACATAAAAGGTATGCATCACATCTTTATATTTATAACCTAATCAATTTGTTGGTATCAATGTATTTATTCTCTTAATAACTTGTCACTTGGACAATTTTTCTGGAGGAATTGATAACACATTATGAGGATACAAAGAGTAATACCTTCTTTAGCCAATTGATAAATCTAAAATAAAAGGGTTCATTTGGGGAACACATTGAGGACTTCCAATAATTTAATATCAAGGTAAATGATATTCCAAAGGAGCATATGATTGATGTCTTCATAGGTACTTTAAAGGATAACATTCAACAAGAGGTTCACCTTTGGGAACCTAAGTCATTGAAGAATGCATTCACGGTGGCAAGAAAAGTTGAAAGAAAAATTAAGGCTACAAGGAGGCATACCACTCACAAGTATAAAGATGGAAGTTGTGCCACTCCTAGACTCCCACAACCTACGAGTTTCACACCACAAAAATTAGAGGAAAAAGGAGAAAAAGGGATTTGTTATAATTGTGATAGAAAATATACTAAAGGTCATAAGTCTGGTGAGAAGAAATTATTTTACATAGATTGTGAAGAAGAGGAAGAAAATGAACAATAAACTTCAAAAGAAGAAGATATACACCAGGAACCAACACTAGGGGTTGAAAAATAAGAAGTGAATCCAACGATATCATGTAATGCATTGGCAAGAATTACTACTCAAACTCTCAAGATAGAATGATATATCAAGAAGAAAAAGGTAGTATTATAGATTGATTGAGTTAGTACCGATAAATTTTTTTCATTGTAAGACAACCAAGGATTTGAATTACTTTCTATATCCAACACTAGAGTGTCAAGTTATGGTTGCAAATGGAGGAATTATTAAAAACTTAGGGAAGTTCCATAATATCAATCTAACCATGGGGAAATATGTATTTAATAGTCCAATTCTTTCCATTCCAATGGGTGGTGCTAATGTTGTATTAGCAGTCGAATGGTTGCAATCTTTGGGGATGATAACTTTTAATTTTTAAGAACTTTTCTTTAAAAAAAAATGGGAAGGAAAGGAAAGTGAATTAAGGGGTATCACAAGGAAACCTCAGAAGATAATTAGCTCTAACGGTATGACAAAACTTTTGAAGAAGGAAATATGAGGGATACTTGCACAATTATTCTCACGAGATCAAACATCTAAGTCATCCATTTATTTGGATCTCCAAAATTCCTAGACAATCATTCCAAGGTATCTGAGACTCCCAAAGGTATCCCAACTATTCGTGATCATGATCATGCTATTTAAGTGATTCTAGGAAGTCTTCTTCCAAACGTCAGACCTTACAAATTTCCCTATGCCAATAAGAGTGAAATTGAACGTATGGTTGCATAAATGCTAAAGGTAGGTATAATTTAACCTAACCAAAGTTCTTTCTTTTTTGTAGTAATATTGGTGCACAAGAAGGATGGATCATGACATATGTGTTCGAATTATAGAGATCTCAACAAGCTCACTATTAAAGATAACTTTCTGATTCCTATAATTGAAGAATTGTTGGATGAACTACATGGATAAATTTATTTCACCAAGATGGATCTTTGTTCAAGATATCATCAAATTAGAATGAAGACAAAAGATGTTTTGAAAATAACATTTAGAACTCGTGAAGGTCATTATGAATTTTTGGTCATGCCTTTTGGCCTTACTAATGCATATGCCACATTTAAAGGTTTGATGAATTCCACTTTCAAACCCGTCCTTAGAAAATTTGTGTTAGTATTTTTTTATGATATACTAATTAATAAAAAGTCTTGGAAAGATCATGTTCAAAATGTTGACAGGGTGCTCAAACTATTAGAGGAGAAACAATTGTATGAAAAACCCTCCAAATGTTTCTTTGGGGTATAGGAAGGGGAATATTTAGGTCATATTGTATCTCATGAGGGTGTTAGGTAGACCCTAACAAAATTAAATCCATCAAGAAATGGGAAATCCCCACAACCTCAAGGCATCTTCGAGGATTTCTCAAGTTGATAGGGTATTATCATAAGTTTGTTAATAATTATTGGAAAATGGTTGTACCTCTATCAGCATTACTGAAGAAAGATGCATTTTTTTGGACTCAAGAAGAAACTAAGGGCTTTGAACATCATAAAGAGGCAATGTGCTAAGCTCTTGTCTTAGCTACACCAGATTTGAAAAAAACCTTTATTGTAGAATGTAATGCCTCGAGAAATGGCATTGGTGTTGTTTTAATGCAATAAGGAAGACCCATTTCTTTTTAAAGTCATCCAAGCAAGGGAAAGTATTTACACAAACCTATTTATGAGAAGGAAATGTTGGCAATACTACATGCCATGAAACAATGACGCCCTTACCTAATGGGAAGACACTTCAAGGTAAAAACAGATCATGATAGTCTTAAATACTTATTGGAACAAATATTATCTTCAAAAGAGCAACAAAAATGGATTACAAATATGTTGGGTTATGATTTTGAAATCATGTATAAAAAAGGGTAGAAAAATGTTGTTGCATATGCACTCTGAAGAAGGGATGAGAATGTGGAGGAGTTTCCCTATGCCATTTCTATTATACAACATGATTAGATAACTGAAGCAAGGGATGAATGGAAGAATGATGAAGAGGTGCAGACACTTATTTAAAAGTTGCAACAAGATCCTAGCGCATCTGATACATTTTTTTGGAAAAGTGATTCATTGTGGTACAAAGATTGATTATATCTATGTAAAACTCCCAACTCAAACAAAAGGTTATTTTGAAGTTGCACACCTCTCATATAGGATGAAATTCAAGATTTTTAAAGGCTTAACGTGTGGTCAAGAAGGAATTTTTTTGGATGGTCTTAAATATGACATTTAGAAGTTTGTGGTAGAATGTTTGGTTTTCCAACAAAATAAAGTTGAGACAATTAAGACCCTAGGTCCTTTACAACCATTATCCATTCCAAGTCAATGTTGGGAGGAGGTCCCAATGAATTTTATCATAGGTCTACCCAAGTATAAAGGAAATAATGTCATCATGGTGGTAGTTGATAGACTTACCAAGTATGCACACTTTTGTGCACTATCTCATCCTTTCAAAGCTAGTAAAGTCACTACTACATTTTTGGAAACTGTTCAAAAGCTACATGGAAACCCAAATATTATTGTAAGTGACAAAGATTCCATTTTCACTGGAAATTTTTGGACATAATTGTTTTCTTTCCTTGGTAATCAATTAATTCATAGCTCATCTTATCATCCTTAATCTGATTGGAGAATTGAGATAGTGAACAAATGTTTGGAAGGATATATTTGTTGCTTTGTATATGATAAACAAACATAATGGGTCAATTGGTTACCTCTTGCATAATGGTGGTATAACACTTCCTTCCATACCACAAGAAAAATGACCCCATTTATGGCACTTTATGGATATCATCTGCCATCCATCACATCATATTTAAGAGACAATTCTAAGGTTCAATAAGTGGAAGATCACATTGAGAATCAACAAGTTCTCCAACTCTTAAAGAATAACCTAACTCTGGCACAAAATCGAATGAAACAACATGCAATCAACATCGCAGTGAAAGAAGTTTTGATGTGGCAATTGGGTATTTTTATGGCTACAACCATACAAACAAATTTCCCTCAAGCAAGCTAAGAAGGATAATAAATTATCACCCAAGAACTATGGCCCTTAAAAGGTGTTGCAAAATATTGGTACTACAGCATACAAATTGGAGTTTCCTGCATCTTCGTGAGTACACCCAGTTTTCCATGTTTCATGGTTAAAGAAGGTTATAGGTGACAAACTCCTAGTTCTAACTATATTGCTAGAACTCGACATGGAAGGAAAAATAATATCGGAGCCTAAAGCAATCATGGAAACAAGAATCTAACAGCTACGAAATCTATCAATTTCAAACTATCTCATTAAGTGGAAGAACTTACATGATGGAGATTCCACATGGGAGGAAACGATTTTATACAAAATCATCCATAATTACTCAAGCATTAAGGATAACACTTTTTTGAAAAAAAGGGGCATGTTAGGTCCCCTATAATACTAGTGTAGCCTCCAAATTATTATTGTTGTGCCCCATTAAAGCCTACTATTGTTATTGGTGTGCCCTATAGAAGCCTACTATTGTTATTGGTGTGCCCCTGCATTATTATTGTTATGTAGGCTCTAATTATATTTTGACCCTTCAAACCCCTATATATACCAAGGAGGACTTGTCATTTAAATCATCCAAGAATTTTTCATTTATGTTATATAAAAGGAGCTTTCCCGCTTGAAGTGGATTATTATCAAGTCGTTGATCTATCATTTCTTATGTTTTTGTGCTATTTTGATTTGGATACATAATATATCGACTCGTTAAACCAACAAGAGATGGGGCTAAGGGGCTCAAGAGAGGACCATACCAATGTTGGACATTTGGAGAAAATCACCTGCAGAAGGATTATCCCCACTAGCAGTAGCAAAACGAAAAGAAATTGTACAACATAAAAGAAGCAATGATAATGAATGATGTGTTTCAGAGTATGCCTTGAATTTATGTAGCATTGGATAACTGACAAAGGGATCATCAAGACTCAATTATTGAAATGGAAGTTGCACTCATTAACAAATCATCTTCGATTCTAATTGATTCGGGCTCTAATCTCAATTATGTTAGTCCAAAAATTTTAAAAGATTGTACCTTGAAAAATAAAGAGCATAACAAATCATGGTTGGTCCAACTAGATATAAGAGGCAAGAAGAAAATAACAAATCTAGTGGAATCATGCCACCTAGAATTGGATGTCATGCCATCGAAAAACAAATCTCAAAATACTTCCATTGGTTCTGTATGTTTTATTAATTGGCATGGACTGGTTGGCAACCCACAAAATAAAAGTGATTGTTACAATAATTCATTAGAGTGCCTCGATTATGAAAGCAAAGGGAGAACACTACAAGAGGAGAAAGCCTATCTCAGTTAGGAAAATTTTAACGCTGCAAGTGAAGAGATGTAGCTGAAAGTGGTGCATCCTATTTATGATCCAGGTGAATATAAAATGATTTGTTTTCGAAGGAAATTCCAGTACTATCACCCAATAAAGACATTGATTTATATAATGAATTAATTCTTGGTTCAATGCCAATTTCTAAGACACTCGTTGACGGTGTTGGACCTGCCAACATTTAGGGGATCTCCTCGATATGAAGTCCCAAATAAACCTCACACCATTTGGAGTAGGAGTCCCAATAGTGGGTGGTAATGTTAAGCCTTGAATGTGAAAACATGCACAATGAAGTAAGGTAACTTTGGGTGAGGGCAAGTGTGTGACCCTGCAGAAAGTCAAGTGCGATGCATGAAGGTTCCAACACACAAAGGGAAAGGGAAGTGCACCTTTGGAAGCTTGTAATAGTACATAACTTGAAAGGAACGCACAAGAATAATGACATCACAAGCTAAGATGCAGAATAGTCCACAATTTAAAGTGATGAATTAATACAACGACACACATTCAACAATATTCATACAAATGCAAACAAAATAGTTCATAAGAATAAGTGTAAGTTAAATAACATACATTGAAAATACAACAAGAATAGTCCTACTATATTCACAACGTATGCATGAAACCATGTTGGCTCTAATTTTTATTACAAGTGAAAGTTGCATTCATACATTCACCATTAACGACCACTAGCCCCAATAGTGGAACATTAAAGTCAAGAACACCTTATCCTCCAAAGAAGTATACTCGCTCTATGCTATGGAGAAGTCAAGGCTCTTCACAATACTCCTAAGCTCCTTCTAAGCCTAAGCCTATACAAAATCTTGGCTCCAGAAATCATGTTACATGAGTTATGAGTGTTATTTATAACAAGATGGAGTGACTCTTCAACTCCCCTTTGTGACCTTTGGACTATCCTCATGACTCTTCAACTTCTTTACAAAATGATTCATTACATTACATCACAACTCTTCATATTCCAATATTGACACTTGGAAATTTACTTACAACATAATCACAAATAATATTACAATTTACACTTGTACCCATTTAAAATAGGGTAGAGACAACTTGACAGCCTAACAATAGGCAACACTATGATGCTTGATTTTGGGAGAGTATAGCTCATCAACCTCCACTTTATGCTTCTCAGTCACATATTGGTGCCAATCTCGGTATTGTGTGATGATGTCCCCAGACTATGTGATGGTGTCTAGTTGGAAGCGAACTCTAGCCTCCATGGCATCCATGTACAATGTCTTGGAACTAGTTTCAAGTTCATTCTGAAGCATGAGAAACATTGTTCTAATTTGGGCAAGACCACCGATGTAATTATGCATGTTCTTTCTGTTCAACTCGAAATATTCCTTGGTGGCAATCTATTTCAACTGCTCCAAGTACTCTTCGATCTCCTGCTGGACATGGTTCCTAGGTTTAGCTTTGTTGAGGTAACCGACTGATGGGATCTTGTGTGTTTTCACCAATAGATCCAAAAGTCTATTGAACAATCATACATATGAGGCCTGAATGATACCAATAAATGAGGTGAGTTGCTTGTTGTTATGAATCAACAACTGAACTCTTTCTTTCTCCAGCTTTACCTGTGGCTCCATTTCCTTCACTAAGTCAAGCGGTGCCCCTTTGTACCACATTGTCCATTCTGGCAGTGGGTGGTAATGGTTTATCCAAGTGTTGATATTTCAGCAAGTATCGTTGCTCTCATCTCCTCCAAGTAAACTTGTGTGGAAACTACACTCTGTGCTACTTCACGGAGTTGTTCTACCTCTTGCCCAACAACTTGCAAGTTGTGTGCCAATTTCTCATTCTCGACCGTCAAATACTAAATGTTTGATCATGTTTCTCCTGTAAAGGCAAAGTTGGCTTCGACAATGGAATTTGGATGCCTCCTGGTGTCCGCCGCTATCACCCTTTCTTTAACAAATGCAGGTGATGTGTGATCATCTGGAAAATAATTTCTCTGTTCTTATACAATCCTCTTTTTGAACTCATTAAATGACAGATTGTACACATCCATTACTAGATCATCATTAAGGGGAACAACATTCCCTTCCTTTCTCGGTGTTGGCTCTATTGCTGGAGGTGATGGAGATTGAATGGTGACCTATGGTGCGCTCGACATCAGATCAACATCTTCATTCTACAACTCTTGTTCGATCTCCATGTCTATCACTTTAATCAAGTGCTCAATCTACTGAGTAAGCTCCTGATCCTGCATTTGTTCACCTTCCTCCTTAGCTATTGACTGGTTATGTTCCTACTCTTCAACCTGTATCAACATTATTTCTTTTGTCATTTCCTTTCCTTTTTTCTTCATCCTGCTTCTGTTTCTCTTCGTGTTGTCTCCTACTCCACTCCTTTTCTTCCTTTAGCCTCTGTTCTACTTCCTGCAACCTCTACTTTTCTCTCTTCCTCCACCTTGCTCTTTGTATCCTCTACTTCCTCTTTGCTTTTGTTGCTAAAGTTTCTTTCATGATAATAGGATCTACTTTCATCTTATAGCTTTTTTCTCCCTCTGTATTGTCTGCAATCTTCCTATTTCCCTTATCCTGCATAGGATTGTTTCCTTCTACCGTTGTTTCTTCCAGAATTGTTGCCATCTGTGGATCAACCTATTAAGTCCCTACGAAACTGACCAACTCATGGAGTCTAGAGGCATTGTAGCAATTCCTCCATGGATCCTCCTCTGGTCAATGGAATTCCCTGTTGATCCACTGAAAGTAAATTCTCACACTGGGATCTCTACAAATACCACAGGGATCATATAGATTAAAGTCCTGAGTACTGAATGCAAACTTCACTATATCCTTTCCCTCAGTATCTATGACCTTCAAGTTATTTATTGTATAAATTTCTCATTTCCCACCCCGTTTTTCAGTTTCTCCTTATTTCTCCCATATAGTTAAATGCCCTTTCCCATAACCATACATTTAACAAGCTGGAAAAAATAAATTTGCTGAAAACACAAATTCTGGAAATTTTACAGAATGCTGGAAATTGCAGAAATAAAAATCAGCAGTAATAAACAGCCATTAAAACACATTTAAACACTGAGATTTTTGGTCAATGTGACCCTGGAAAAACCCCCTACAACTCTTGGGGAAAACCAGTTTGATAGCTCTTCTTTATTTCTGGAAAATTCCTTTTTACAGTAAGAGACATGTTCAGCAAAAAAATCAGCAAACAGACTTTTATAACTTATCTCAGCCTTGCTGATACTCCGCTGCTGTTACTCCGCTGTTGTTACTCCGCAGCTGTTACACCACTGTTGTTACTCCGCTGTTGTTACACCGCTGCTATTACACCACTGCTGATACTCCACTGCTGTTACACCGCTGTTGATACTCCGCTGCTGATACACCGCTGCTGATACTCCGCTGTTGTTACACCGCTGCTGATACACTGCTGCTGATACTCCGCAGCTGTTACACCACCCAGAAATATCCCTTGCTCTCTTGCTCTCCTTCTCTCAATCTGATCATGAAAGAATTGAATCAAATGTTATATTTTCCTCCTTTTCCTCCCTTAATATAACTCCAAGTGACTTTTGGGTGATCCAAGTGACTTTTGGGTGATCTCTAAATCCAATGGCTGAAATAGATTTAGATCAATGGCTGAGATTAAATGCTCATTTAAATCTCACTTTTTATTTTTTAATTCACCCCACTTTAATAAAGACCCACTTAGTCATTTATTTCCAAAGTCACTTTTCCTTTCTAATTTTTCATTGACTTCATAAAATTCACTTTAAAATTAGACTTAGTAACTTTATCACTTAAAGTCACTTTTGAATTAGATTTAACTTTATAAAATTATAAAGTCACTTTAGGAGAAAAAATAAATTCTTTTGGACACTTTTCCCTAGGCCAAAGATCAAAGCCTAAGGGAACCACTTGTCCTCCAGTACCAAATTTCAACACTCCCTCTTACCGAGGAAGGTGTTCCTCACTACACCCATCTTGTCTCTGAAGTAGACATGCTTGCCCCGTGGTAAGGCTTTGGTAAGGATATCTGCAACCTGCTCATCACTGGAAATATACTCAAACTTCACAGCTCCCTTCTGAACATAGTCTCTGATGAAATGATATCTGATCCCGATATGCTTTGACCTGTCATGAAATACTGGATTCTCCGTGAGTTTAATGCAACTCTGATTATCACAGTGAATCACTGAAGGTCTCAACGGCTGACCAAATAAGCCAAACAACATCTTGCGAAGCCAGATAGCCTCACAACTAGCTAGACTAGCTGCCATATACTCTGCTTCCGCTGAACTCAGTGCTACTGACTGCTGCTTCCGGCTGAACCATGACACTACTGCTGAACCCAACCCAAAACAACACCCTGAAGTGCTCTTCCTATCAGAAGCACAACCTGCCCAATCAGAATCAGTGTATCCTGCCAATCTCACTCCATCTCCCTGCCTGTAGTCCAGACCATAATCCACTGTCCCCTGCAAGTACCACAAAATGTGTTTTGCAGCCACCCAGTGAACCTTCCTAGGCTCACACATAAACTGACTCATCGTGTTGACTGCAAAACAGATATCTGGTCTAGTGTTGACCAAATACATCAAGTAACCAATCAGCTGCCTGTACAATGTGGGATCCACCAACTCGGAATGTGAAGCATGAAGCTTCTTCCAGTTGGTGATCATTGGTGTCGACATGGGTCTACAATCCTCCATGTGGAATCTGCTAAGGATGTCCACAATATACTTCCCCTACCCCAGGAAGAAATGCCCCTCCTCCTGCCACACCTCCAAACCCAAAAAGTAATGCATCAAGCTGATGTCCTTCATCTCAAACTCCGTCGCAAGATCTCTCTTGCAGTGCTCTATGAGTCTCTCTGCACCTGTAATGATCAAGTCATCCACATACAGCACTAGAATGAGAGGCTCCTCACCAATCACAATAAAGTAAAGGTTCAGATCTACCTCACTCTTTGTGAAACCCATCCCCTGCAAATATGTATCTATCCTGGAGTACCAAGCTCTAGGAGCTTGCTTCAAGCCATAAAGGGCCTTCTTCAGTCTGCACACATGGGACTCCTTCCCATGCACCTCAAAGCCATGTGGCTGCTCAATGTACACCTCCTCCTGTATGAAGCCATTGAGAAATGCGGTCTTCACATCCATCTGGTGGATCTTCCAACCCATCTCTGCTGCTATCGATATATTGGAGTGGATCGAAGTATATCAAGCCACGGGAGCGAAGGTCTCCTCATAATCAACTCCCTCTACCTGGGAGAACCCTCTAGCCACAAACCTTGCTTTGAATTTCTCAATGCTACCATCTGCAGCATGCTTTACCTTGTAAAGCGATATGGAAGTAACCACGGATTTGCCCTCAGGCCTCGGCACCACCTCCCAAACATCATTCTTCATGATAGAATAATACTCCTCCTACATGGACTCTCTCCAGACCTGCTGGCTAGCTACCTCCTCATAGCTAGAAGGCTCAGAGTCAAGGATGTTGGTAACCATCACCATATAGCTACAAAACCTCTTAGGTGGTCTACTCTCTCTGACCGAACTCTTCGGCTCAGCAACAGATGTGGCATCTCTAAAGGTGTCCTGAAGCCACTTGGGCTTCCTCTTCCCTGAGCGCACTTCTCCCACCGGAGAATGAAACTCCTCCTCCTCACCATCATCAGGAGCCTGAACTCCTGACTGTCTGTCTGTTGTCCTCCTGCCTGCACCTGAACCTGTAGAAGCTGAGGTATCGTGTGAACTGTCCATCAGTGGACTCCCTAGTGAACTACTCTGCATGCTGCCCAGAGCACCACCCCTCTGGCTCGGCGAGCCACTGCTCACTGACGGACCTGACATCCTCATAGATGTACCTCCGGATCCTCCTGATCCCTGCCCACTGGATCCCTGCGACTGACTCAACTGCTGCTGAGGGTCTGGCTAATCTAGATACTCTAACTCCCGTGACCTCCTAAAGGCCCTGTCCTCCTCGAACTTCACATCCCGTCTGACAACAACTCTTCTTTGTGCAGGAATGTAAATCCGAAAGGCCTTTGAGGTCTCACTGTAGCCCACAAAGATACCCTTCTCTGCGGTGGGCTCTAGTTTGGCCCTCTTCTCCTTGGGTATATAGGAGTATGTAATGCATCCAAAGATATGAAGATACCCAATATCAGGCTTCTTTCCAGAGAAAGCCTCCTCCGGAATCATGTACCCCAAGGCACGATGCGGACTCCTGTTCTGCAAGTAAACAGCTGTGTTGCAAGCCTCTTCCCATAAGAACAATGGCAACCCCTGATCATGTAACATGGCTTTGGCAGCCCCTATGATGGATCTGTTCTTCCTCTCCGCAACCCCGTTCTGCTAGGGGTTGTAAGGAACAGTGAACTCCCTCCTAATGCCTGCCTCCGCACAATAGTCAACAAACTCTCCAAGGGTGTACTCTCCTCCATTATCCGACCTCAGGGACTTGATCTTTTGACTTGTATGTGTCTCCACAAGAGTTCTGAACTCCTGAAACCGCTTGAAGACCTCACTCTTGGTCTTCAAAAAATAAATCCAGGTCCTCCTGGAGTGATCATCAATGAATAAAACATAGTACTCATATCCACTCAAGGAAACATGAGACATCCGACCGCTCACATCAGAATGAATCAAATCAAGTATCCCAGTCGCTCTGCTGTCATTGCTGGGAAAAGGGGATTTGGCAAAATTGCCCATCGCACAACCTCTGCAAGTATCAAAGTGATCAGTACTGAAATCTGGCACACCTGTAGTGATCTCCCGCAATGTCCTCAAGGCTCCATGATACATATGTCCCATCCTGCGGTGCCAAATCTCACACAGCTCAGAACTGCTAGCTCTGATGTCGGTACTACTGCTCAATGCCAAAAGGGGCTGGAACGCAAACTTGTACACCTTTGCATGGTGTACACCTATCACTCTAGCTGAATCAGCTGGAGTGCCCCTGGGATACATCAACACATGTCCTCCCCTGAACAGTACCTCATATCCTCTGTCCTCCAAAGCTGAGACGGATATGAGGTTCTTCCTCATCCCTGGCACATAAAGAACCTCTGACACCTTCAAGGGAGGTTTGGACTCCCTCTGAAATGTCACTATCCCCACCCCGACTGCTCTAACAACTCTGTCATCACTGAGTACTACCTCAATATCAGTGCCACTATCTGAAAGCTCTGAGAAGTACTCACGGACTCCTGTCATATGACGTGAAGCCCCACTGTCCACATACCAGATACCTGAAGATGCTCCACTAATCGAGGGAAAAGCATGCTCCCTCTGAACCTGTGTGGCAGGTGATCCTGCACTAGAGGACTCACACGTAGTGAACGCAAACTCTCGGTCAAAACGACCATCAAAGTCCTCAATCTCTGCTGAAGCTGCCACGTCATGGTTCTTCCTCTTCTTCTTCTTCTTCTCTGGACACACAACTGCATAGTGTCCCATCTTTTGACAATTCCAACACTTCACCTTGGAATAGTCCTTCTGTGTGTTCCCCTGTTTACCTTTACCTTTGCCTTTGCCCCCACCACTGCTTGTGGAAGCCTGCTTCTTCCCTTTGCCTTTCTTGCCTCCTACTACCAGTGCTACATCCTCATCCTGCTCAAATGGCTTGGCTGCCCCAAGCTGACCTTTCCTGATCTCTGTTTGAATGCAATCATCCCAAAACCTCTCCCATGTGGGAAGGGTCTCACATGCACAAACCCCATTAGCAAAGTTCAACCATGAACGGGGGAGGCCATTCACTGCAATACGCACCAACTCAGTGGGTGGAATGGCCTCTCCAATCGCTGCCAACTCATCTCTCACATTAGTAATCTTTGTGAGATATCCAGCTGCACTATCATTACCCATCTTATTGTTCTTCAGCTTCTCCTTCAGGACCATCTTCCGGTTCTCATTGGTACTCTGGTAGAGATTGGACAATGTTGTCCACATCTCATGGGCATTGCTCTTTCCTCTCACATGAGGAATGCAATGGTCTTTGATTCCGTCTAGAATCAGCCTCTTACCCTTGTTGTTCTTTTTATTATAAGTTGTCAACTGAGTAGCATCAGTAGGCATAACAACAGGGTTCTGTGTGGTATGCACCATGATATCCCAGACTTCTGCCTCCTCAAAGATACTCTGCATTCTCTCCTTCCAAACGCTGTAATTTATATGCCCATCCAGCCTATCCTCCACCCTCAATCCCAATGACATCCTGTTGTCCTAAAACTGAAAAATAGCACTGTTGTAGTAAAGATAAAATTGTTGTTTATGAAAAAAAATCAGCTTGCTGGAATTCTCTGAGTGAAAAATCAGCAACTGTAATTTTTCCTTTTTGCTGTCCCAAACTGCCCTTCAACACTCAAGCTTTGATACCATGTAGAAATTTCTCATTTCCCACCCCGGTTTTCGGTTTCTCCTTATTTCTCCCATATAGTTAAATGCCCTTTCCCATAACCATACATTTAACAAGCTGGAAAAAATAAATTTGCTGAAAACACAAATTCTGGAAATTTTACAGAATGCTGGAAATTGCATAAATAAAAATCAGAAGTAATAAACAGCCATTAAAACACATTTAAACACTGATATTTTTGGTCAATGTGACCTTGGAAAAACCCCCTACAACTCTTGGGGAAAACCAGTTTGAGAGCTCTTCTTTATTTCTGGAAAATGCCTTTTTACAGTAAGAGAAATGTTCAGCAAAAAAATCAGCAAACAGAGTTTTACAACTTATCTCAGCCTTGTTGAAACTCAGCCTTGTTGATACTCCGCTGTTGTTACTCCACTGCTGTTACTCCGCAACTGTTACTCCGCTGCTGTTACTCCGCAGCTGTTACATCGCTGTTGTTACTCCGCTGCTGTTACACCGCTGCTGATACTCTGCTGCTGTTACACCGCTGTTGTTACACCGTTGTTGATACTCCGTTGTTGTTACACCGCTGCTGTTACACCGTTGCTGATACTCTGTTGTTGTTACACCGCTGCTGTTACACCGCTGCTGATACTCCGATGTTGTTACACCGCTGCTGATACACTGCTGCTGATACACCGTTGTTGATACACCGCTGCTGATACACCGCTGCTGATACTCCGCTGTTGTTACACTGCTGCTGATACACCGCTGCTGATACTCCGCTGCTGTTACACCGTTGCTGATACACCGCTGCTGATACTCCACAGCTGTTACACCGCCCAGAAATATCCCTTGCTCTCTTGCTCTCCTTCTCTCAATCTGCTCATGAAAGAATTGAATCGAATGTTACCTTTTCCTCCTTTTCCTCCTTTTCCTCCCTTAATATAACTCCAAGTGACTTTTGGGTGATCTCTAAATCCAATGGCTGAAATAGATTTAGATCAATGGCTGAGATTAAATGCTCATTTAAATCTCACTTTTTATTTTTTAATTCACCCCACTTTAATAAAGACCCACTTAGTCATTTATTTCCAAAGTCACTTTTCCTTTCTAATTTTTCATTGACTTCATAAAAGTCACTTTTAAATTAGATTTAACTTTATAAAATTATAAAGTCACTTTAGGAGAAAAATTAAATTCTTTTGGACACTTTTCCCTAGGCCAAAGATCAAAGCCTAAGGGAACCACCTGTCCTCCGGTACCAAATTTCAACATTTATCTCGTATAATCTAATTTGCAAAGGAAGAGTGGGCCATGTTGCTTTATTCTTCCTTTGCAAAGATGTTGACAACCTTGTGACGAGATGTTATGAACTTTATTACATGACAAGATTGTAAGTGCCATACTCGGGTAAAACATGCAGAGGTTCTCTCCACCAAACACTCTAAGGAAGGTGTAACCTGATGAGATATACCAATATGTGATCTCTGTTATTGCCTCCATTTCTCCTAGTGACATGCAAGGTGGATCTTTTTCAAAAATGAGCTTGTAAAGCAGGATGGGAAGTGGTCAGTTTGTTGTTCCATTACTCCTCAATGACTGCAATACGAAAGCAACTTGCAATTGATATTCACATCAAATTCTCGTGGTGTCCATGTCCAGTTCATGCTATGGAACTGCTATTGTGCACATATTGCATCTAGTAAATATGTAGACACATAGAACCTTGCTTTCTCACCATTGGGAGGACTCCGAGCATGTGCTACTTGGGCGCTCAACTGTCGAGCCAACATATCTAACCAGTTAAACGACTTACCCTCGTTCACAATTTGGTTCAATAAGACTTCCCACCTTTTAGGAAAGGTCTTTGTGCTCTTTTAACCATGGATCATGCAAGCTAAGATAACCAAGAGATTGTACTATTTCCTGAGGGACTTTGTCTTGTATAAATGGGTGGGTGTCTGTTGAAACTTTGATGGCTCTTTCACCCAACCTTTGATAATGTCTCTTGTGTTCACATAGTTGTTAGTGGCATAGAAAAATGAGTCCATGAGCTTCATTGGCTCAGGAAAGTGATACATGTGCTAATAATATTCTCCCCCAAAGGTGGAAAGCTTCTATCTACTGGAACTTCTTAATGTCATGGTCTTCTCATCAATGTGTTATACTATCCAGCTGATGACATCTACACATGGGAAGGTTGGATATCTGCATGCAACCTTGTGTAGTCCTAACTATCAAATATTGAGATAAACTTCTCGGTCCTTTAGATATGCCTCAAGGCTCTTTGTTGGAAGATCCTCATTAACTTTCTTCCATGTTAGTGTTGACCCCTTTTCCATAAACAACTAAGTGTATGCATACACTAGAAAGTCTACCGATGTTTTCTCAATTACTTCCCCAGTACTGCTTTCAGTGGTCTCATTTGAAGAAACTCTCTTTGGTGCCATGGTAATAATGATTTTTGGAGAGAAGTACTTCACAAGTGTGATACATGTGAGACAAAAAGGACACTCATGGAAAGAAAACATTAACTTCAGCAAATTGACCTTCAAAGCATGATTAAGCAGCAAACTGGGCAACCGGAGAGAAATATTGCACAATTTTTATCAACAAGGGAGACAGATTGAATGTGGGAACTACGCACTACGTAGTCCCAACAATCAAGGACGAATCTTGAGGCTCATTGCGCAGTCCCACCCTGGGTAGAGACTGGGAGAGACTGCACATTGCGCAGTCTCAGTGTCCAAGCTTCCAGGCTCAACCTTGGAACTACACAATGTGCAATTGGGCCACCCTGTACTATGCACTATGCAGTTCCAAAGGCCAAGCTTGTGGCTTGGGCCTTAGGATTTCACAGTGCCCATCTGGGCAAGCTAAGATCTACCTGATGGAAGTGTGAGAAATGAGTAAAAGTGAGTGATGATGTGAGGTTGAGAGAAAAACTGACTAATTATGAGTAAATCCATGTAGATCAAGTGCAACAACTAATTAAATAGAAGGAAAATCAAGCGTGTGAGGAGATTCATTGCAATGATGACCATCATTGCAAAAATAGGAAAATTGATGCAACACTTGTGAAAGGAAAAAAAAAACTTAAAACAACACTTATACAAGTTAAAATAAGTTGAAACGCTAGCAACTATGAAGAGAAATAATTAAAATAACACTCAATCATGCAAAATGACAAAAAACGATAGAAAAATTGGCAAAAGACGACAAAAGCGAAACTCACCCGAAAGAGTGACAACGCCCGCACCGAAGGTTACTTGATCTCCTCGGGAATTCTAGAAATCCAAGATTGAATGCAAAAATGAGCTTTAGAGGTGTTAAATAACTAGATTTGTGCAATTTAGGGTTTATGACACACATGCGTAAAATCAAGAAAAAAAACGACACTTGGCGGAAAATTCAAAAAACTACAATGTGATGCCTTCGGGAAACTAATATTGGATCCCTACTTCCTAGGGATTATTTTTTCCCTTTATATTTATTGTTTTTTTTTTCTTTTCTAGGGAAACTTTCCATGCACATTGTTAAGAAAGATTACGCAATTATGGGGAACTTATCAACTTTTCGGCTCAGCGCACTTGGCTTTTTTGAGCTCAATGAGGGATTGCACAATTTGGGGATCAATGATGGGTTTCCTTCCATCACTACATATTTTCTGAGCTCAAGGCTGATGGCCAGTCTGAACTATGTAATTCCAATCATTAAAATTGACTTCCCTCAAGGATTGCACAATTTCTGGAGGCAAGCCCATAATAAATGTGTGACCAAGTCAGGAGGTTAGCTTGTGACTTAAAAATATCATCTAGGTGTGAAAACAAGCAAGCACAAGCACAAATGAAAAATATAAGTCTTAATCAAAGCATGAATACTTGGATTAGTGCAAGATGAGCTCCCGTGGAAAGGAAGGAAGGCTCCAAAATCAAAGCATGGGAAAAATTTTGGAGGGTGGTTGTAGCCGCTACAACAACACCATATAGCATGAGCACACATGACATAGTGGAATTAAAATTATAGATAAAGGATATGTTGGCCTATGAGTATTATCAGACCCAACATACCGCCCTTGGGAGCCCCAATGTTGTTTGTTAAGAAGAGAGACTCACTATGATTATGTATTGATTATAGGCTGTTGAATAAAGTAACATTAAAGAATAAATACCCACTACCAAGAGTTGATGATTTATTTGACCAACCAAGAAGAGCCACAATATTTTCTAAAATCAATTTGAGAAGTGATTATCACCAAGTTAGAATTAAGGACAAAGATATCTATAAATTTGTGTTTAGGATAAGATGCAGACACTACAAGTTCATGGTGGTGCTATTTGGACTCACAAATGTGATGGGACTCCAAATTAGATACAATTTAAGGGCTCATCTAACCATCCTTCAACACATTTAACCTCTCTCTTTGCATTTTATGACATCTTTTTGAGCTATAATTTGTTCGCTAGGAAGGTTTAGAGATAATTGCATATTATGTGTATAATATTATTTATTTTTGTAGAATATTGTGAGAATATTGGACAAATTTTGAAGATTTGGAAGGTGAGATAATTTATGGACTTGCTCCCTACCACATGATGCAACATGAGGGACCAATAGATGAATAAAATATTATAAAATCATTGACAGGTTCTAGAGCTCCAGTGGGTGAGAAAATCTAGGAATGTGCTCCCTATCATTTAATGAAGATTCCTATTGTTGGGAACCATATCCATTTTTTCAGGGATTTTGGAGGGGAAAGCTACCTCCTTTTAAGGAGGATGGTCCCTCATCAATGTTTATAAGTTCCAATTCAAATTTTCCTCTAGGGGCATGTATATCTTAGTCTTTTTGTGAAGAAAACTTGTTATTTAGCAGCTCTATTTTCATTTCTAGCAGGGTTGTACTTGGATTAACTCTAATAATGAAGTTTGGTGTCATTTTCAGCTTCTAAGGCTTGGTTTACTTCATAGGGCTCTGAGTATCGTTGGGCTTGGCCATCCCAGGGGTCTCAGAGCCCTATTGTTAAATTTCTTTATCTTCATTGAATGTTTTGTTCACTTGCATTTCCCATTTCTGCACTTAATTTTCATGCTTCATTTGTTATAGGTTATATTGGTTAGATGATTGAAGTAAGTGTTTTTGTAGGTCATTTGTACATTTAAAAGTATGATCCATCCTTAGAAAAAAAATTCAAATTCATATTCATCATTGAATTACTTGGATTGTTTTACTAGCGCAATTTTGGAATTTCTAGAAGTATTGTGTAGCAAAATAGTAGTAATTTTCTACTAAATTTTAACACATGTTAATGAGATCATTTTGAGGGTATTCCAATTGGATATAAGCTTAAAAAAATACAAATTAATAACAAAATTTACCCCATATAATTTTCACTTGATTAGCTTAGGCATTTGGGTAACTAGATCAACTTACTAGTTCATTGCTTTGAATTTCTGGTTTTTAGAAGTATTTTTCCATTGAATTTTAGCACGTGTTAAAAAAAATATTTTGAGTTGATTCCACTTGGATTGAGTCCTCATATTTTTTTTTTAATAAAAAAAAATTACCCCATAGCATTTGCACTTGAACTGGTTAGGCATTTTGTAGGTTAATTAGCTCACCGATTCTGGAATTTTTGGTTACCCCGTCTCGTTTGCATTTGATTTTCTTGGGGATTTAGCAAGTTAACTCGAGAAACATACATTCTTGTAGCAATCCTGTAGCAGTTTGTTTTTGAGATCTTCCTTACCCAAATTCACTCCAAATTCATGGTAGAAGTAGATTTATAGCCTATGAATTCTCTGAGACCACTTTGGTTGAGTTGAGGCTTGGTTAGGTCACCATTTAGCTCTTACATTTATTGCTTCTTGAATGTTGATTTCTACAATTAGTCTAGATTTCCTTTCTGCAATTTACTTTAAGAAAAGTGTGATTTCCTTCTTGTAAGAGTAATCTAGGACTTTCATTTCTTGCAAAATAGAATAGATTTCCTTAGTTGTCATTGTGCTTTACATTTTTTCAAATAGAATATATTTCCTTTCTATCATTTACATTCCAACAAAAGTAGAATAGATTAGCTATTTGCTATTTACCTTTTGCAACTTAGGATGACAGCTTAACTAGACCTTTACTCATTTGAAGTTGTTTCATTGCCTTCTTTCACTTGCATCAAAGGAAGTCAAACTAGGAAGAGGAAGGTGTCTACTGCACATACAATGCCGACCCCTCTTCAATTTTTACAAACCTCAGGTTAATAATTTAAGTTGGTAGCTTTGAGAGTTGCAACATTCTTGTTGCAATATCAGGGCTCATCACTTTTTTGGCGTCGTTTCCGGCGAGGGTGTCAATGCAAACACTCTCTTGTTCTTGGAATGATTCCTTCCTTATTTTTTGCATTCATATTTTCTGCCCAAAAAAAATATGCATTAGGCATCTCTCATTTCATTAGCATTCTCATTCAAGTTTTCTATAAAAACAACAAAAAATATATTTCTTCAATACCACAAACCCCCCCACCATCCAATTTTGCAGGTAGAAGAAGAATATGTGGCAGAGAAGTTAGAAGGAGGCATGGAGAAGCTCTACTCTATCAACCCATATCAACAAGGGTCTTATCCTCCCCAACCTTTTCAACCATATCAGGGGTCTTATGCCATTCCTTCTTTTCATCCATATCAACACCAACCTCCTCAATGGGGTGATCCATATTTTCCTCAATATTCATGGTCTTATCCTCCCCAACTTTCCATTCCTCCTTTACATCCATATCAACACCATCCTCCTTAGTGGGGTGATCCACAGTTCTCTCAATATCCTCATTTCCCATGTTCACACAAGCCTCTTCAATAGGGAAATCAATATTTCCCTCAATATCCTCAGTTTTCTACAATCCAATCTCAACAAATGTACCATTCACCTCCTCCAAAGTCATCTCAAAGACCCAGTCCCTCTCAAATACTTACACAATCACTTCCTAACCCCAACAATAAAATATCTCAGCCCCCTTATGATGCTGAGATGAAATTTTTTCAAAAAGATCCTCTTCATCTAAATTATTTTCATCCTATATCAAGAAGATTATTTCAAAAATAAGATTCCTCCGCTACCATTAAAGAACAACATCAAGAAGAAGAATATCCATAGGAGAATAAAGATTCATGGACCACCATTAACGAAGAGAATCTATTATAACCCAATATCAAGTAATTTCTACTATGCCTTTAGGAAACTAACCAACAAATAGTAGAATATTTGAATGGCATGGAAAAAGGAGACATGAAGAACAATCAAGATTAGAAAGGGCATAAAAGCTATATTAATATTAGGTTCCAAAATATCAATAAGATGGAGCGTCACTCTCTTCTTCAACAATGCTTGATATTATCTCAATTAAGATAACTAATCTCTCCTATTATGGTACATATCAAAGCATATATTTCAAACCAACATATGAGTTCATTTGTCATTCGGGTATGCACATGGCTCCATTGGAAGTATTCCTATGCTTGAAAGACATTTTCTTCTTCAAGAAAAGTAGGATAGGATAAAGAAAAAAAAAAAACTAAAAAAGAGAAAAAATAAATCTCACGTGAAAACCTCATTTGAGGCACCTAAGATTGGCTCACTAGTTGAAAACCTTTATGATGCAACCAGTGAGTTGGAAAAAATAGAAAAAAAATGGAAATAAGATCCTAGGTGAAAACCTCCCCTGAGGTGCCTAAGAAGACCTACTGGCTCAAAACCTCATTTAGGTAGCCAATAGGCCTATAAAAGAGAAAAAATTAGGAAAAATTAGGAAAGAAAAAAACGAAAAAACAAAAATGAAAAGGGAAAAAAAAATTCTTTTCTCCAGGTATCTCTCTCCAATGAATGCAAGTGCTCTCCTACCTATGCAAGCAACAACAACAACAAGTTAGTACCATAAGAAGAGGTTGATCAAAAATCTAGTCAAGCGAAGTCAAACTTGAGCTTCCACCTCCTTTGCCAAGATGCTCCAATAAGACCAAGGCCATGTCAATCCATCACCCTCATCCATTTCCAACACTGACCCATCATTCCCAAGCATTTCCCATTCATTTTTCTCACTATCTTGAAGTGCTACAAGAAAGTTCTACGTTTCTACATGATTTCCAAAAAACACATGGCATAATTTTTTTTTACCGTATCTAAAAAACCATGCATCTTTTTTCCAAGATGTTTTAGGGGGAGATGCATAATAATGTGTTGGAAATAATACTGAGAAGGGGGGGGGGGGAGGGGGGGGGAGGGGGGGTGTGAATCAGTATTATCAACTTAACAATTTTTCATTTCCATAAAAAAATTGATATACACTACTTTTGTTAATTCAACCTGCGTATATACGCAACTGTGTTTAGAGAAAAATTGTGTATATCTTGAAAACTTCTAATTTAGTTAGCTGATCTTAATCTGTGTATCAGAACCATAAAACAGTAATCTAGTGCAGTAAACAATACAGGCAATCACACACATGAACACAATATATAAGGTGGAAACCGAATGTGGGTGAAAACCACCTACTGCAATTCGTCTCTATCTTCTTTTAATAAGAAACTTCTTTTTACAATATTTATATACTGGTGCAGTCTTATACTAGTATGCAGGCTTCTACCTGCAAAAGGCTACAACCTTCTCTCGTTCTCCAGCTTCTCTTGGAAGGGAGCTACAACCCCCTTAGCTCTTGTACTAGCTGATGTACTAGTACGTAGGTGCTAACCTACAGAAGGCTACAACCTTCTCTTTTATTCCAGGGACCACGTTTCATAAATTTTCAGACTGGATCCATCAATAACATCAATCAAACATCAAATATTTCTACATCAACCAATCTCCTTTGCACCAACCAAAAATTGAATCAAACAATCACTTCTCTGACTGTTGTAACTAGAATACAACAACAGTAACCAGAAACCAATCCTGAGCCCGGAACACTACAACAATAAGCAGAAGTAGCTAAGACATATTTTATGAGACGTACACTACTTCAATATGTAGAAACTGCGTGTATACGCTTCTATATTAAGGCAAACCTGTGTATACGCTGTTATGAATTACCAAACCAGCGTGAATACGCATCCTTGCTATGCTGAACCTACATACAGATCTGTAAAAGATAATTTACCCTTTTCAAATATTCAAACATCAGTTATACCCAGATCGTCAAATTTACAGATCAAGTCATGTGCCAAATATAAAAGATCAAAATCACACAAAGATACTTCTCTTCAAGCCTTAAGATCTTGACCCATCAGTAGAACTTCTTCTAGCGCTCAGGTTTCTCCTTGATTCATATCCATCTATGCACCATAACCCAATGACCAGTATTCTAGATCTCGCTCTTCATTAGATATTCAATTGCTTGAATGCCTTTACCTAATGATCTCCTCCTCCTTTTATAGTCATAGGCCTTACTCAATACCATCGTCCAAAACCACTTAGAAGCAATACCTTGGACCAAATACCTAGAGTCAACACTTCGTTCAAGATACCCTGGATCAATACCACGGATCAAAATACCAGGGACCAAATACCATGGACCAAAACCAAGTTTTCCAACATGTACATGCTTTGCCTTGCGTGAAAGTGCGTGTATACGCATACGTGCCTTCTGGACTTCTAACCCGCGTGTATACGTGGCTTGGTCAAGTGGAACCTGCGTATATCTCTTTTCCTTCATTCTGAGAGCCTGAACTGTGATCTGTCATCTGAGTGAGTTGCCATCAAGGACAACACTTGTGTCATAGCGCCAAATCTGTGTCATAATGCCAACAATCTCCCCCTTTAGACTTGATGGCAACTACCAGGTCACTCAAAGTCATTCTCCCCCTTTGTCATCAAGGGAAAAGGGTTATGCTCCCCCTGAGTACATGTTGAAATCTTTGCTCATTGTGTTGTCCATGCTCCCCTTGACTGTAGGCAAGGTCTGCAAAAAGATGTTCTACAAGAAAGAACATGACTCTATACATCATAGATGACCTTTCTATCACCAAAGACTCATACATACATGCATCTCCCAACCAAATTGGGATATACCAAAAATTTATACATGATAAAACAAGAATATTACATCATCCTTCCCAGGCATAGTGGGGAAAAAAATAGGCCGTTACATGACCTTGATAATAAAAGAAATACATGACATGGAGGGGGGGGGGGGGGGGGTTCGGGGGTGTGAATCAGTACTATCAACTTAACAATTTTTCATTTCCATAAACAAATTGATATACACTACTTATGTTAATTCAACCTGTGTATATACGCAACTGCGTTTAGAGAAAAATTGTGTATATCTTGCAGACTTCTAATTTAGTTAGCTGATCTTAATCTGTGTATCAGAACCATAAAACAGTAATCAAGTGCAGTAAACAATACAGGCAATCACACACATGAACACAATATATAAGGTGGAAACCCAATGTGGGTGAAAACCACCTACTGCAATTCGTCTCTATCTTCTTTTAATAAGAAACTTCTTTTTACAATATTTATATACTGGTGCAGTCTTATACCAGTACGCAGGCTTCTACCTGCAGAAGGCTACAACCTTCTCTCGTTCTCCAGATTCTCCTGGAAGGGAGCTACAACCCCCTTAGCTCTTGTACTAGCTGATGTACTAGTACGTAGGTGCTAACCTACAGAAGGCTACAACCTTCTCTTTTATTCCAGGGACCACGTTTCATATATTTTCAGACTGGATCCTTCAATAACATCAATCAAACATCAAATATTTCTACATCAACCAATCTCCTTTGCACCAACCAAAAATTGAATCAAACAATCACTTCTCTGACTGTTGTAACTAGAATACAACAACAGTAACCAGAAACCAATCATGAGCCCGGAACACTACAACAATAAGCAGAAGTAGCTAAGACATATTTTATGAGACGTACACTACTTCAATATCTAGAAACTGCACGTATACGCTTCTATATTAAGGCAAACCTGTGTATACGCTATTATGAATTACCAAACCAGCGTGAATACGCATCCTTGCTATGCTGAACCTACATACAGATCTGTAAAAGATAATTTACCCTTTTCAAATATTCAAACATCAGTTATACCCAGATCGTCAGATTTACAAATCAAGTCATGTGCCAAATATAAAAGATCAAAATCACACAGAGATACTTCTCTTCAAGCCTTAAGATCTTGACCCATCAATAGAACTTCTTCTAGCGCTCAGGTTGCTCCTTGATTCATATCCATCTATGCACCATAACCCAATGACCAGTATTCTAGATCTCGCTCTTCATTAGATATTCAATTTCTTGAATGCCTTTACCTAATGATCTCCTCCTCCTTTTATAGTCGTAGGCCTTACTCAATACCATCGTCCAAAACCACTTAGAAGCAATACCTTGGACCAAATACCTAGAGTCAACACTTCGTTCAAGATACCCTGGATCAATACCACGGGTCAAAATACCAGGGACCAAATACCATGGACCAAAACCAAGTTTGCCAACATGTATATGCTTTGCCTTGCGTGAATGTGTGTGTATACGCATACGTGCCTTCTGGACTTCTAACCCACGTGTATACGTGGCTTGGTCAAGTGGAACCTATGTATATCTCTTTTCCTTCATTCTGAGAGCCTGAACTGTGATCTGTCATCTGAGTGAGTTGCCATCAAGGACAACACTTGTGTCATAGCGCCAAATCTGTGTCATAATGCCAACAATCTCCCCCTTTAGACTTGATGGCAACTACCAAGTCACTCAAAGTCATTCTCCCCCTTTGTCATCAAGGGAAAAGGGTTATGCTCCCCCTGAGTACATGTTGAAATCTTTGCTCTACTGTGTTGTCCATGCTCCCCTTGACTGTAGGCAAGGTCTGCAAAAAGATGTTCTACAAGAAAGAACATGACTCTATACATCATAGATGACCTTCCTATCACCAAAGACTCATACATACATCCATCTCCCAACCAAGTGGGGATATACCAAAAATTTATACATGATAAAACAAGAATATTACATCATCCATCCCAGGCATAGTGGGGAAACAAAATAGGTCGTTACATGACCTTGATAATAAAAGAAATACATGACATGGAGACCAAATATCTAAGACAAGACTATGATAGTCATCAGCAACTATCATCACTAGCATCTGTCAATCACCATCCAGACCAGCAACCATGATCTACTTCTGCACCTGTTCCACCTGAATCAAAAACAACTGTGAAATTGTACCAATATCTTCTAAGGTAATGCCAACAATGCACTATTAGAAGTATATGCTCCCCCTGAACCTGTGCCAGATGATCAGACCCACATCAAACTCTTTTCATCCTGATTCTAGCCCACTGATATTCTTCAAACCAACATATACGTGACTGTATCCATAGAAAGTGGCATATGTATGCGGATATGCTTCATGAAACTTGCGTACAACAATTGTTCTCTAAAACAGATAAGTGTCAACGACAAGATGATGCATCAACTACTCCCAGCTTCTGTCTGAGGTATTTAAATGTCTCTATGGGCAGTGGTTTGGTGAATATATCAGCAACCTATTCCTTGGAGGGAACATACACCAATTTGACTTTTTTTTCAAGCACTTGTTCCCGGAGAAAATGATATTTGATAAGTATGTGCTTGGTCTTGGAATGCATGACAGGATTCTTTGAAATGTTGATTGCACTTGTATTATCACATAGAATGGAGATGGGTAGAGTACAAGTGATTTGAATGTCTTGCAATGTTTGCATCATCCAAAGGAGTTGTGTGCAGCAAGATGCAGCAACCACATATTCTGCTTCAGCTATAGATAATGCAATTGAACTTTGTTTCTTGCTGAACCAAGACACTAATCTGGAACCCATAAATAATGCACCACCACTAGTGCTTTTTCTGTCATCCACGCTACTTGCCCAATCTGCATTTGTATATGCATGAAGTGTGAGATTTGTATCTCTAGGATACCATAAGCCATAGTTTTGAGTTCCTTCGAGATATTTGAAAATCCTTTTAACTGCCTGAAGGTGTGCTTCCTTTGGATTTGCATGAAATCTCCCAACTATTCCCACTGCATGGATGATGTCTGGTCGGGTACCTGTTATATACAGCAGACTACCAATCATGGATCTATAGTTTTGTTGATGTACTGCTGCTAATTCATCATTTGCGCTGAGGCTGCATCTTGTTACCATAGCGGTACATACTGATTTCGAATCTTCCATGCCATATTTCTTCAAGATCTACTTGAGGTACTTGGTTTGTGATAGAAAGATACTGTGTTTGTTTTGTTGGACTTGTAAACCAAGAAAGTATGTGAGCTCACCAAGAAGAGACATTTCAAATTCTTTCTACATCACCAAAGAAAATTTTTGACTCATGGCTTCTTCATTGCTACCAAAGATGATATCATCAACATACACAACAAGTATTAGCAATTTATCGTTGTCAATTTTTATATATAGATTACTATTTGCTGATCCTTTTGAAAAACCTTGTTGATGGAGGTATTTGTCCAAACAATAATACCAAGCCCTTGGAGCCTGTTTAAGACCACAGAGAGCCTTTCTGAGTCTGCATACAAGTTTTGGATCATTTCCAAGGATAAATCCATCTGGTTGCTCAATATACACTTCTTCTTCTAAGTCTCCATTTAGAAAGGCAGAATTCACATCCATTTGATATACTTTGAACTTCTAAAAGCTAGAAAGAGCAAGGAACATTCTTATGGCTTCAAGTCTGGCAACCGGTGCAAAAATTTCTTCAAAGTCTATACCTTCTTTTTGAGCATACCCTTTACAAACAAGTCTAGCCTTGTTTCTAATAACATATCCATTTTCATTCAACTTGTTTTTGAATATCCATTTGGTCCCTATGACATTCTTATCATTAGGTATAGGAACCAATTCCCAAGTGTTATTCTTTTCAATCTGCTCAATTTCTTCATTCATGGCCTTGACCCAGCATTCATATTTGCATGCTTCAGTTATATTTCATGGTTCGACGGAGGAGAGCAATGCTAGATAGCTTGAAGCTTTTGTAATAGTTCTTCTTGTTTGTACACCTGCCTCTTTCTGCCCCAAAATTTGTGTCTCTGGATGGTTCTTTTGGACGTACCTGGATGGAGTCTTTTCTTCTACCCTTATCTGTTCTTCTGGTGCCTCATAAGTTTCTTCTTCAGCATTAGTCTGATTTGATGTCCAAGGATAGTCTTCATCATCTTCAAAATCTTCAGTTTTTATATGCTTTGGATTTTTGCCTGCTTCATCAACCACCACATAATACTTTCAATAATTTTACCAAGTCTTTTATTGTAACACTTATATCCTTTACTTCGAGAAGAGTAACCAAGGAGAATGCCTTCATCTGATCTAGGTTCAAACTTGCTAAGCTTTTCATCAGTCCTTTTGATGTAACATTTGCTTCCAAAAACTTTGAAGTATTTTACAATAAGAGTCTTACCATAGCAAAGTTCATGAGGAGTTTGAGTGTTGTTTACTCGAATGTTTGTTTTGTTGAGAATAGTAATGGCAGTAAATGCAGCTTCACCCCAGAAGGTTGCAGGAGTTCTAGACTCATCAAGCATAGCACGAGCCATTTGTTGAATCGTTCTGTTCATCCTTTCTACCACTCCTTTTTTCTGAGGAGTCCTACAGTAGAGAATTCCCTTCTTATTCCATGTTCTTCACAAAATTTGAAAAATTCATCGGAGGCAAATTCCCCTCCTCGATCAGACCTTAGGCATTTGATTTTGCGATCTGATTCATTTTTAACCAAGGCTTTGAAAGCTTTGAACTTTTCGAAAGCTTCGTCTTTATGCTTCAGAAGTCCTATCCAACACATCCTGGAAAAGTCGTCAATGAAAAATATAAAGCATTATTCTCCACGAGGTGAATTTTTCCTTGATGGACCACATAAATCAGTATGGACAAGTTCAAGTGGCTTACTAGCTGATCCTTCCTTCTCAGGGAAATGTGTTCTAGTTTGCTTACCAAACTGACATGATTTGCATATTGTATTGTCTGGAATTCTGATGTCAGGAAGATCGCGAACAACTTGATATTTGCATGCTTTCCTTATCTGAGGGAAGCTTAGATGCCCCAACCTTCTGCGCCATAGCCAGTGTTCATCATTTTTTCTTAGATAGCATTGTTGTTGTCCTTCCTTGAGTATGTATAAATTATTTGGATTTCTTATGCCTTTGATAACTGTTTCTCATGTATCAAGCTCACGAACAATACATCCATTTGATCGAAATAATAACTCATTTCCTTGATCACGCATTTGACTAACACTCAATAGATTATGCTTTAAGCCATAAACATACATAACATTTCCAGCTTTGGCCTTTTCTTTTAAGAGAACAGACCCTTTGCACGTTTTACCTGATCACCTCCTTCACAGCTTAGAATGATCTTGTCCCATATTTCTTTGGCAGTTTTGAGCTGCATAACGTTGATGAATTCTGATTGTGATAGACTCCCTAATAGAGTATTGACAGCCTTTGCATTTGTTTCATACTGCTTTTTACTTGTCGTATCTATAGGAGTTGTTGCTGGAAATTTGTATCCTCCTTCCACGATATCCCAAAATTCTATTCCAAGAGATTGAAGATAGGTTGTGGTTCTTACCTTCCAATAGACGAAGTTGCTCCCATCAAAAATTGGTGCCCTAATGGATGCCTCTTTTTCGTAGTTGTTCATGATGATAGATCTTCCTTCAAGTGATCAAGCTTCTTCTGAAGGACCTGCTCCGATACCAATTCTTGGAAATTATACTGAGAAGGGGGGGGGTGAATCAGTATTATCAACTTAACAATTTTTCATTTCCATAAACAAATTGATATACGCTACTTCTGTTAATTCAACCGCATATATACGCAACTCTGTTTAGAGAAAAATCGCGTATATCTTGCAGACTTCTAATCTAGTTAGTTGATCTTAATTTGCGTATCAGAACCATAAAACAGTAATCTAGTGCAGTAAATAGTACAGGAAATCACACACATGAACACAATATATAAGGTGGAAACCCAATGTGGGTGAAAACCACTTGTTGCAATTCATCTCTATCTTCTTTTAATAAGAAACTTCTTTTTACAATATTTATGTACTGGTGCAGTCTTATACTGGTACGCAGGATTCTACCTGTAGAAGGCTACAACCTTCTCTCATTCTCTAGCTTCTCCTGGAAGGGAGCTACAACCCCCTTAGCTCTTGTACTAGCTAATGTACTAGTACGTAGGTGCTGACCTACAGAAGGCTACAACCTTCTCTTTTCTTCTAGGGACCACGTTTCATAAATTTTTAGACTGGATCCATCAATAACATCAATCAAACATCAAATATTTCTGCATCAACCAATCACCTTTGCACCAACCAAAAACTGAATCAAACAATCACTTCTCTGAATGTTGTAACCAAAATATAATAACAATAACCAGAAACCAATCATGAACCCAGAACACTACAACAATAAGCAGAAGTAGCTAAGACATATTTTATGAGACATACGCTACTTCAATATGTAGAAACTGTCTGCATACGCTTCTATATTAAGGCAAACCTGTGTATACGCGTCCTTGCTATGCTGAACCTGCGTACAGATCTATAAAAGATAATTTACCCTTTTCAACTATTCAAACATCAGTTATACCCAGATCATCAGATTTACAGATCAAGTCATGTGCCAAATATAAAAGATCAAAATCACATAAAGATACTTCTCTTCAAGCCTTAAGATCTTGACCCATCAATAGAACTTCTTCTAGCGCTCAGGTTCCTCCTTGATTCAGATCCAGCTATGCACCATAACCCAATGACCAGTATTCTAGATCTTGCTCTTCATTAGATATTCAATTGCTTGAGTGCCTTTGCCTAATGATCTCCTCCTCCTTTTATAGTCTTAGGCCTTACTCAATACCATGGTCCAAAACCACTTAGAAGCAATACCTTGGACCAAATACCTGGAGTCAACACTTCGGTCAAGATACCTTGGATCAATACCACGGGTCAAAATACCAGGGACCAAATACCATGGACCAAAACCAAGTTTTCCAACATGTATGTGCTTTGCCTTGCGTGAATGTGCATGTATACGCATACGCGCCTTTTGGACTTCTAACCCGCGTGTATACGCGGCTTGGTCAAGTGGAACCTATGTATATCTCTTTTCCTTCATTCTGAGAGCCTGAACTGTGATCTGTCATCTGAGTGAGTTTCCATCAAGGACAACACTTGTGTCATAGTGCCAAACCTGTGTCATAATGCCAACATAATGATGGTAACATGCTTAAAAAGTTTCAGCAAATTCCAATGCATATTTTTCGAGAAATTAGCCACCATCACCTATAAACATCTTCCATTTTTCTCGATATTCATGCATCAATTCACCAACAATTTTTATAGGGAGATGTATAAGGATGATGGAAACATGCTCAAAAAAATTCAGGTGAATCCAATGTACCATTTGAGAGATATGGATTAAACAATTCTGCTACAGGATTGTGATCGACACAACTAATGGGTTCAAATCCTATGTTTTCCATGGGGGAATGAAAGGAGAGGTCCACCACACCACCATCACCCATCCTCCACACCATTTAGCCACTTCTACACCCAAATAATCATCTTTGTCCATAAAAAAAACTCCATTTTTACCACTCCTTTCATTATTTTCACCACAACCAAAGCTTCTAATCCTTGTCCATGAGTTTAACATGAATTATCATAGTTTTTGGATGCATTGTATGAAGGTTATTGTGATCATAGGGGGGTCTGTGTGACTGTTATAGGAAAGAACCCAATCCTATAGCAGTCTACACAAACCCTCTAGGACCACAATCAAAAGCACTTGGAAGCACCAGAATGAAGAATTGACCATCATGAAGCATTGAGGGATCATCTCCTTGATCTTGGGCAGCCACAAAACTTCTGCAGGACTGTTATAGGGTCATTTTTCATCTCCAACAACAATAGTTTGATCCACCATCAATAGGACCTATAGTGACAATGCTCAGTCAAACACATCTCAAAAAATATATACAAAAAAAAAGGATTTTTTTTCCAAAGCAAAGTTGAAGCATGGAGCAACTAGTACAAGAAATGGCAACTCAAATAATCAATATATCAACCACCATTTTTGAAGAAACATGCAAATATCAAGGCATCAAGATACCATAGGTGGGAAAAAGTATAAGTGTTCTTCACCTCTCCTCTTGAGCGTATTATGGTTAAAAAATTGTTGTCAATGCACATGAGAGAAGGTTTTGTAGGCTGAAGGTGGCCAGCAATCTCGACCACCCTCGAATAGTTAAGTGAATTTAATTGCCTCTCTCATGCAATGTGGGGAAAATGATCAAAAGGGAAGGGTGATAATTTCGAGGAGTGGGCCAATGGGTTTGAGAAGTTACAAAGGTGGTAGGTGGGGGGCAACTCATACAATGTGTTGAGCCCACCACCAAACCATAAAAGGAATAAAGGATGAGCCCAAACTTCATTTGTACCAAGAGTTCATTCCCAAAAATAGTAAGAGAGGCCCACTAAATTGTTGAGAGTCGAGCTAGCTACCACCAGGGGTCCCCTAGGTTTCTACAAAGATGCTATAGTTCAGTGCTACAGGATTGCACACAACTGCTACAAGATTGTAACCAGTTGCTACAGGATTGGCCCAAGGGGTGAAAAGGGCTCAATTTGGTGTGAATTATCCTCCAAAACCCCAAAATCCATGAAGGAGTCTCCAAGGGAGGGGTAATTCATGCATTTCCCTCACCTTCCATGCAAGAAAATTGAAAAATTGGGTAAATTTTTGCATCCTGTAGCAAACCCTTGAAATTGAGATTTTTCAAACCCTGTGTTTTTTATGTGTGGAAAGCATGATAGCAGAAGAATGAATTTGTTTTGAGTGTGGCATATCATTTTCATACATCTGGTCAGAAGAAGAACACCATTCCTCTCATCCTTATTTTGAAACCCTAGGCTACGTAGAAATTGATAATTGACTAAAAATCCTTTGAAAGAAACTTAGAGGAGCCAAAGTAGAGAACATGGGAGGAGGATTCAATAGAAGGGAAGCCTCAGCCTGCTTTAGCATTCCAAATCACAATTGAAGAATCTGTCAGCCACTAAGAAGGGGAGTGGGGAGAAGGAAAGGAGAAAATTGAAGAAATCACCTCCCTCAAGGCCAAAGGAAAGCAACCTCATACCTCCCAAAGAAGGCCAAACACCAAGGTAGCTAGGGCCAAGCAACTACAAGCATAAATTTCCCAACTACAAGATTGGAATAGACTACTACAGGATCAAAACAAACTGCTACAGGATTGAGACAATCTGCTACAGGATAAAACAATGTGCTACAGGAAAGTCCAGAAGGTTGTAAAAGAGCCTGATTTTGAGCAATTCCATCCACCAAACCCTATATTTGAAGAGGGAAATCCAAGAGAAGGGTAAGTACACATTTTTCTCTACCATCTATGGACAAGAAACCTATGCATCATGTAACAAAATTCTGATAGCACTTTGGGATTTTTTTTTGTATGTTTCTTTTAAGTTAAGCATGATAAGAAGAGAAATGGTGTTTATTTTGAGTTAAGTCTGAATTTTTCCTTCCTCTAACTAGTGTGAATAAACTTCTCTTTTACCCTTGTTTTGAAACCCTAATTGCTCAGAAAATCTCTAAAACTAGTAGCAAATAGGGAGTATTGCTTTGCCAAACTTTGGAAAATCATAGTGACAATCATGGGGGGTGGTTTCAATTGTAGAGAGCTCACAGACTCATTAAGGACGCTAATTGTCATAGATGCCCTGGAGAGTGTTCAAAAACATGTATCATGGGCAAAATTTGTAGACAAAGAGAATTTTCTTAAGACACAAGCACAAGCCTAATTAGAACTTGGAGAAAAGTATGGATCTATAGAAGAAATGTTGTAATATATTATATTCCTTGGAAGATAATAATGTCTTTGTATTATGTTGGAAGTTGTCCACAATCTTATGTAAAAGAGTAATACATTATATCCCATATTTATTATGGCATAGTATACTCTTGTATCCATTTATTATATAAAGAGGTGTATTTTGGAGAATTATATTATCCCACATTTAATATGTGAGATTAATTTCTCCACATTTGTGGGTATATAATAGGGTCAAGGGAGCTTCTTAAGGCATATACCATTTTCTGATACCATCACATCTTATCATGTGTTCACAACATACTGCTCTTTGTATCGGGTTATTTGTAGTTGCTCTCTTTGTAAGATTGTAGGAGATTTCTGGAGATAATAGAAGACAACCTTCCTATGGATGTAGCCGAATTGGGTGAACCACATATATCTGGTGTATTCTTTTTCCTTGTTCTCTTTATGTTCTTATTTATATGTTGATATATTGTTGGTTTCTTAGGTAGATAGCTATTTTAGTATATCTAATATTCTAACAAGAAAAAGATATAAAAGAAAAAGAAGAGGTCGGTGAAGAAAAGGAAGAGGCTAAAGTAGGAGAATATGTGCCAATATTCCTTCAAAGGTAGCTTGGGATGTTAAGGAGGCCAACGGGGCCATGAATGAAGTACAATTAGGTGACTAGGTTGCTTAGAGGATGAGTAACACTTTCAATAGGGTGTATGATGGGCCTCCAAATTAGATACAATTTAAGGCTCATATGACCATCCTTCAACACATTTAACCTCTTCATTTTCATTTGTTTACATATTTTGAGCTATAATGTGTTCATTAGTGAGGTTTAGAGATAACTGCATATTATGTGCCTAATATTATTTATTTTTGTAGAATATTGTGAGAATATTGGGCAGATTTTGAATATTTGGAAGATGAGATCATTTAGGGAGTTTCTCCTTGCCACAAGATGCCATATGGTGGACCAATAAATGAATAAAATATTATAAAATCATTGAAAAATCCTGGAGCTCTAGTGATTAAGAAAATCTATGAATGTGTTGTGCTCCCTGTCATTTAATGAAGAATCCTACTTTTGGGAATCAGATCCACTTTTTGAGCGATTTTGGAGGGGGATTCTACCTCCTTTCAAGGAGGATTCTTCCTTATCAATTTTTATCAGTACTAATTCGAATTTACCTCTAGGGGCATGCATTTCTTAGGCTTCTTGTGAATAAAACTTGTTATTTAGCAGCTCTACTTTCATTTCTAGCCGGGATGTACTTGGATTGACTCTAATAATGAATTTTAGTGTCATTTTAAGCTTCTAAGGATTGGTTTCCTTCATATGACTCTGATTATATTTGGGCTTGGCCATCCCAGGAGCCTTAGAGCCCTGTTGTATGATTTCTTTATCCTCTTTAAATGTTTTGTTCACTTGCATTTCCTATTTCTGCACTTAATATTTGTGCTTCATTTGTCATAGGTTAGGTTCGTTAAATGACTTAAATAAGTGGTTTCACGGGTAATTTATACATTTAAAAGTACAATCCATCCTTAGAACAAGTTTTCAAATTCATATTCATCATTGAACTACTTATATTGGTTTACTTGATCAAAATTCTAGAATTTCTGGAAGTATCATGTAGCAAAATAGTAGTAATTTTCTGCTAAATTTTAGTACATGTCAATGAGATCATTTCAAATTGATTGCACTTGTTTTGAAGCTTGATAACATCCAAATTGTCCCCATATCATTTTCACTTGATTAACTTAGTAATTTGGGTACTTAGATCAACTTACTAGTTCATTACTCTGAAATTTCTGGTTTTTAGTAGTAATTTTTCCATTTAATTTTAGCACATGTTAATGAAGCTCTTTCAAGTTGATTCCACTTGGATTGAGTCGTAATAAAATTATTTTTAATAAAAAAAATTACTCCATAGCATATGCACTTGATTTGGTTAGACATTTTGTATGTTAATTAGCTCATTGATTCTGGAATTTGTGGTTTTTAGAGAAGTAAATTTTTGCTAATTTTTAACATGTGTTAGAAATGGTATTTTTGAGTGATTCCACTTTTATTTGAGTCCTAATACATCCTAATTAATAAAAAAAATAACCCCATCATATTTGAATTTGATTTTTGTAGGCATTTGGCAAGTTAACTCGAGAAACATACATCTTGTAGCAATCCTATAGCAGTTTGTTTTCGAGATCTTCCTTGTCCAAATTCACTCCAAATCCATGGTAGAAGTAGATTTATAAGTTATGAATGCCCTAAGACCACTTTGGTTGAGTTTAGGTTTGGTTAAGTTACCATTTATCTCTTACATTGCTTGCTTCTTGAATGTTTATTTCTACAAATAGTCTAGATTTCCTTTCCGCAATTTACTTTAAGCAAAGTGTGATTTCCTTCTTGCAAGGGTAATCTAGGACTTTCATTTCTTGCAAAATAGAATAGATTTCCTTAATTTTCATTGTGCTTTACATTTTTGCTAATAGAATAGATTTCCTTTCCGTCATTTACTTTCCAACAAAAGTAGAATAGATTTGCTTATTGTTATTTACTTTTTGCAATTTAAGATTGACAACTTACCTAGACTTTTGCTCATTTGAAGTTTCTTCATTGCCTTCTTTGACATGCATCAAAGGGAGTCAAATTAGGAAGAGGAATATGTCTATTGCACATACAGTGTCGACCCCTCTTAAGTTTGTATGAAACTTGTGTTGATTATTTAGTATGGTAGCCTTGGGAGTTCCAACATTCTTGTTGAAATACTGGGGCTCATCAAAATTCCCCAACCACATTTATGTGCTTGATGAATAATTTTCTCATCCAATACCTAGAAAAATTTGTGCTAGTGTTTATAGATGACATTCTGGTTTATTCAAAAACTAGATAAGAACATGAGGAGCACTTGAATGCAATATTACAGTTATTGAGGAAACAAAGACATTCTAGTTTATTCGAAAACCAGAGAAGAACATGAGGAGCAATTGAAGGAAATATTACAGTTATTGAGGGAACACAAGTTGTATTTTGAATTCAATAAATGTGAATTATTTAAGTCCCAAGTTCAATATTTAGGGCACATAATCTAAAAAGGTGTGGTTATGGACCTGTTGTGGTATTCAACAACCCCCCCATATGTTAATAATAGTAGTTAACGTTACATTAACTAAATAGGGACCCTTTAAAAAATTTCATTCAAAAAACAAAACTTAGCATTTAATCATTTCTTTTATTTTTTGAATAAATCAAAGATAACAATCAAAAACCTTTTTGGGAACTACTAAAGACTTACCTTTTCATATATAGCATGTCTAAAACCCACTAAAGGACCTTTCTAAAAAACCTCCAAAATCAAGCAAAGCGTTTAAAATAAGGGCTCCATGGTCTAAATTATCATAAAATCCGATGAAAACGGAAGTCCTTAAGCTTTTTAGGCTTAAGTCTCGCATTGCATATCACGACCCATAAAAAATCTCTCTCTTAAATACAATATAGCAAGATTTGCGAGCTGCGAAACCGCGATGGCACTTTTACTTTTATCGCATTGCAGTTCGAGTATTCAAGAAAATACTTTGCACTTACCATAAGCCGATATTGTGAAATGCGATTCGCACCTGGACCCACACCTTAGAGTATTAAAAGAAAATATTTCGAGTCTGTCAAGTCTATTGCATAGGATGAACCTAGCAATTAACCATACGTGAAACAGCTAATGGACGGCTCGCATCTCGCATCTCGCAGACACACAGCAGGAGGTAAGAATGCTAAAAGGAACATCTTGTGATATTGTGATCTGCGATATTTCTTTGCAAATCACACAATCGCTATCATCGCAGTATAATGGCTCGCCACCCTAGAAGCTTTCATCCCGTTTTTCGACGCAAACATTTATGAGCAATAAAGCTAAGGGATAACGAATCATTAGTGGGCATTAGTGGGAAATAACTGCATTTATGTGTGAAAATCCATTTAGCTTGATACGATATCTTGTTACATGCGTTCAAATAATGCTTCTTTTACCACCTTTACAAGCTATCTGCATTATTTCATTTTTATGTTCATATTTGAGTGTCCGATAGCTGTTGTTCTTCATTTCAAGAAAAACCCACAGAGCAGAGCATTGAGAATAATGGGGAAGAAAGGCAAGGTTGTAGCCTCTGAGAAGACAGAGATGACTCCCCTGTTCATAGACATCACATGCAGCAGAGAGGGAGGAACTTCTACATCGGAGACTATGTACAACATACTGGAAGAGGAACAGCCGAGGATTATGGAAACAAATGTTACATTTGACGGATGAGATTCCTCAGACACTTCCATGTTAGAGACAGCTTGCTCATTTTTGCACCGCATAGCCGCTCGGCCAAAGATAATCCCTTATACCGACATGGTAAAATGGGTTATCAATGAAGCAGATATCTCAAACAGAGAATTCAGGACGAGAAGCCAAGGGATCATTGGATCTTTTACCCCAGACAATTTATGGCTTATGTACCACCTACCAGAGCCATAGGTCATCTACAACAGGCAATTCATAGAAAATTTTGCTAAAGAGAACAACGACCCAGCAGATTGCACCCGCGCCTGGTCGAATAATGAAGAGA
Organism: Pinus tabuliformis; assembly: GCA_031772625.1. Lineage (NCBI taxonomy): Eukaryota > Viridiplantae > Streptophyta > Pinopsida > Pinales > Pinaceae > Pinus > Pinus tabuliformis. The sequence continues at coordinate 911,530,273 of CM062809.1, read as the reverse complement.
AAATCAAGAAAGACAAAAATGGTATGTACACTACTGCATCTATTTGTCCCCCTTATAGTTTTGTTGTGGCTATGTTGTGTAGACTATTTGGCAAACCTGATAGTACCAAGTTCTCCCTGGAGTGGTTGTCATTAATAGACATAGTCGTTAACGCAACTATTATGAATTGGGCCCAAATCTTGTCAGACAATTTAGCAAAAATAATTATCGAGTATAGAAGGAGAAGAAGTATTGCTTCGAGGGTTTACCCTCCATTTTTTATGAGTGCCTATGTTATGGACACTATTTGTTTTAGTTCAAAGTTCCCCATTATGGGATGGAAATGGATTGTTCGGAATCCACTTCCCATTCACGTGTACCACAAGGTCATGTGGGAATCCAATTTTCAACCACATTTTTTCAATATTTTCCATGGAGTTATGCTCCCTATTTACAAGTGGTTGTATAATTGAGACGCCCCTAGGTTTTCCCAAGAAGTTGAAGTTGACATCCTCCCAGTGGCTAGATGGTTCGAGGAGGAAACATTTACATATATCAAAGTTTTTTGCAGCATCACCTCCCCCCACATCCTCCCATACTATGTTCCATATAAATTGATGGCTAGGGAGATAGCCTATCAGACAGCTAGTGAGGGAGGAATGAGCCATACACTGAAAGAGTCAAAAAAAGGCCATTTGGCTTGCATTCCCTATACAATGCAGAGAATTTTCACTACACGACCTGGGACACGCATTCAAAGAAGCAAAGGACATGCTATCTCTGCAATTACCCAAATTCCCTAGATGACAGTATGACTCATTTGGCACTGTCAAGAATTCCACCACTCTAGTGAAAATAAAAGTGTTCACTAATGAAGAGGATTTTTTTAATGATATATTTTTGCAAAAAAACACCTTTTCAGAGGTGAAGCATATGGCACAACTACTTTTTGACCAAGAAGATCTGGAAAAGTTTTACAGTTACAGAGAAAGGAGGTTGACAATGGTCCCATTGGACCAATTGTTAATTGAACCAATAAGGGAGCCTACTCCTAGTGTGACTATAGAAGGTGACTCCAAAGAAAACTCCAAATCCGATTCTGGAGCAGAGTCTCAAGAAAAATCTATCGAGGAATCATGACATTCATCACAGAATGGAAAAAGCAGGAGCATTGAGGATACGGCCCAATCTACACAAAAGATAGCTGAAGAAGCTTCAGCTAGCAAGCAGGTTGAAATCCCTACTACCTTTGCACAACCAATAAAACCCATGGTAATTGACTTAGAGGAAGAGTGGGATAATTTTAATAAAATTCTTAATATAGAGGAACAGGTGCCAGAGTCGCAAACTCCTCAATAAGAAAAAGCTCTGGAAATTACAGTGGAAGAAACTGCAAAAGAACCAAAAGTAGAGCATATCCTTGTTACCCCCACCTCCAAAATAATTCTGAAGATTGAATAAATACCCCCTCTGGATGTATTCTATAGCCCACAGCATAAGGTTGTGGTGAAAAGGCAAAGAAAGAAAAGAAAATTGGACTCTATAGCTGCTACTACCCCTGAAAATGAATTAATGGATGTTCTATGGAAGGACTCGCCTGTTGATCCATCTACCAACTTAACTAGACTCTCACAGTTTGTAGGTGCTTATGCTACAACGACCATAGACAAAGCAACAGAAGTCCAAATGTTGCTTAGAGAAAAGGAAAATAAAATAACGTCGCTTGAGCAACAATTACAACAAGTCAAATCCGACTAGCAGGCAGAGATACAGTTGGCCAAGCTTCAACAAGAATTTGAACAGATGCAAATAGAACATCGAATCAGCTTAGTTGAGAAAGAAGCACAGGTGCAGGCAATAAATGATCTACATAAATACGATCCAAAAATTGATCAGTTTATTACCAAAGCACTCGGACTTAATTCCCAGTTGACACATCAGAAAGAATTACTGTGCCAGAAGATTTCACACTAGAAATCTTATTGCGAAACAAGTGATAAACTAACAAGTCAAGTCGTAGAAATGCGACTTGAATATGATGATATCTTTAAAAAGGTCTCTGATCACATCGCCTGGCAACAAAGGAGGTGAGAAAATTCGACCTGCCAAGCTAGAAGAATCACATAAGAAAATTTGGTTTGCAAGCTGGGATTCTTGGCTTAAAGAAGCAGAAAAGGCAACAGTGGATGCGACGGTAGGAACAAACATTATCATAGAAAATATCAATGAGAATTTGCATGGTGCCAATCTAGTGGCAGAGTCCATTCCAAGGTTCCTTCTAGATGCGAAACAGCTCGAACAACAATGGAAACAGGCAGCGGAAGAAAAAGTGGAAGTGATAAGGCAAACAACCAGGCTAGACTGGGAGGCATATTGGCAACATTTGGTCAAGCCTCACAGCCAATGGATGACCCTGCGATGCCTAACCACTTCTGCCGAGAAAATGGCGCCAACACTAACCGATGTCGTATTCGATGGACAGTTGAAAGTTGAAGTCAGCCAGCCTACACAGCTGAAGCCTATGGTGGATATTTGTGATCTAAAGGATCGAATGCAACATACTTAGTCACCCTGTTTACTTTGATTTTGATTTTATCTTTGCATAAATTGAGGTAGGTCGTTAAATGTCCTCAACTATTTTTGTAATAATCTATTTTTAGTTTTATATTTTTAGTATTTAAACCCCTCTCATGCATTTAGAGAGGGGTCCATAATTTTATCAGAAACTCTCTTCAAAACATGCACTTCTGTCCCTTTGAGGAAGTTCTAGTGAAATATATGGAACGGGATTTATTTTTATCTGATTTAGCATCTTCTACTGAAATTGCACTTTTGTACTCTTAGATGATGTTGAATGGATTGAAGATAGATCAATATTGTTGAAACACATGAGTAGGACGTATTATAAATGGTACTTTTATCTCGTAATCCTTTTTACTTATGTATTAAGCAATCTTTTCTTTTCGAATTATTTATGTATGAAAGTCTGAATTTCGATTATTGTTATTGCACTTCTGTATGATGATGATCTTTGTTTTATGTTGAATATATGAATAACTCTTTATGCAATATATTTCTCACAATAATTTCGGCTAACTTTTTATATGAAATGATTATTGTTAAAATGGATTCACTTCTAATCGTAATTGAATGATATTTATTACCAATTACTTTTATAAATTATTTTAGATCGCATACATCAAGTTTATCCCGGGTATATTATGATTAGATAGCTTTTAGAAATTAGAAGTTAAATGCATTTGTGATTGATTAGTTTAGACTAGATTACCATTATTTTAAATGTTACTCTAAACACATCACCCCATTTAGCACAAGCATTAAACAGATTGGTAAATTGGTCCCATTATCCCCAATCGGAGCCACTACTCCAAACGGAAAAGTAGTTTCCAATCAAGGTCCAGACCGGGTGGTTTTCCCCCATGTTGACGTAATGATTTTCGAGGCTTCAACAGGACCCTTAAAAGGTAAAAGTTATAATGGAATGGGACACTCCCATAAATGTCATAGACGTTAGATATTTTATGGGATTGGCCGGATACTACTAGCGATTCATTTAAGACTTTTCAAAGGTTGGCCATCTAATCACAATGTTGCAGGGGAAATAAGTTAAATTTCAATGGACATTTGAGTGCACAACTAGATTTAAATAGCTCAAACACTTGCTCATTCACGCACCTATATTGAGAGTAACTAATCTATAAAATGATTTCATGGTTTGCACATATGCATGTAAGTAAGGGCTAGGTGGAATCCTAATGCAAGGATGTGTGATTTGGCATGAATTGAGAAAATTAAATGAGCATGAGAGGAATTATGTCACTCATGACTTGGGGCTTGCATCAATAGTGCATGCACTAAAGATGTGGAGACATTACCTAATTGGAAGAAATTTTATGTTAATATCATACCATGTAGGGCTGAGATACTTGTTTGACCAGACCAAGTTAAATGCAAGATATGTCAAATGGTTGGATCTTATCAAAGAATTTGATTTTGAGATAAAGTACATTAAAGGCAAGGGGAACAAGGTAATTGATGCACTTAGTATAAATATGCAAGTAGCTCATTTGAAAGCCATAAGTACGTGTGTTTGGCATCATATAAAGAATCAAGGATGTGTTGTGTCACGATAAATAATTTCAACATGTAAAGGAATCCTTACATCAAGAACCAAAAGAAACAATCAACAAGGTTTACAAGGTAACCAAGGATGGCATGTTGTTGTTTAAGGATACATGGTATGTACCTTGTGTAGGTGACTTGAAGAGGCTCATAATGATTGAGTTTCATAAAACACTTATTGGCTGGTCAAATTTTACCACCAACAGTTAGGGCATCTCCTCAGTGAAAAATCCCAACTAGACTCTACATCGTTTGGGTTAGGAGTCCCATCTGGCATGTGGGCCTGGATGCCACCATATTGATTTATGATTCATTTTTGAAATAATGAATATGTCCCACCAATAGTTAGGGGTATCCCCTATGTGAAGTCCCAATCATACCTCACACCATTTGGGACAGGAGCCCCTAATTGTTGGCGAGACATTTCCCCCCTCAATAACAACTTATTATGGTCATCCAATTTATCAAACAATGATAACATCCAAGGAGAAGAAGTATTATTGGTTGAGCGTTAAAAAGGAACTCATTGAATACATTTCCAGGTGTTTGGAATGTCAACAGGTTAAAGTGCAATAAAAACACCTACCTAGATTATTGCAACACATTCGAATCCTTAAGTGGAAGTGGGAAGTCCAATCTGTGGATTTCATTGTGGGATTTCCAAAAACACCTAAGAAACATGGTGGTAGTAGATAAATTGAGCAAGGAAAATCATTTTGTACCTGTCAAGTCCACCCACAAGGCCATTGACATTACCCATACTTTTATAAAAGAGATATTCAGTCTGCATGGTATACCCAAGAAGATCATCTTAGATCGAGATGCCAGTTTACATCAAATTTTTGGAAATAATTATTTGTTGTGTATGGGATTCAACAAGTATTTAACAGAGTTTATCATCCTTGGACTGGAAGAGTAAACAAAATTCTAGAGGACATGCTGAGGATGCATGTTGTGCACTAACCAAGATGGTGGGAAGCATTCCTACAATTGGTTGAGCTCATATACAACAAATATTGCTTAGAATAACTTAAAATGAGTCATTTTGAGGTTATTCATGGAAGAGAGTGTAATACACCCATTAGCTAGGATGACATAGTAAATAGAGTAATTCTCAAACCTAATATGTTGAAGGAAATGGAGCATGAAGTAATTAGTACTGGGAAAAAGCAGGAGGAAACCTTACATAGACAGAAGAGTCATGTAGACCTACAGAGAATGAACATAGAATTTCAAGTGGAGGATCATGTAAATCTCTGCATTAGACTAAGGAAGAACTCATTGCAGGTGGTATCTTGTGCTAAGTTGGCACCCATATTTTTCAGACACTTTTATATTTTAGAAAGAGTGTGTCAAGTAGCTTACAGATTGGCCTTACAACCCACAGTGAAAGCACATGATGTATTTCACACATCCTTGTTTAAAAATTATGTACACGATACTAATCATGTGATTGATTGGTTTGTTATATAGGTGGAATTTGAGGGAGAGTTCCAACCATGACCATTGTGCGTCATGGAATAGAGACACACCATGCTCCAAATTGGGTAATAAAGCAGGTCAAGGTGCAATGGAAGTACTTTGGGCCAGATGAAGCAACCTAGGAGCATGCTGATCAAATGAGTTTGTTGTGCCCATTTTTGTTTAATATCTAAATGACTGTAAAGAGCCGTAACTATAAAGCTCAATTTTTGTTGTTGTTCTCTATTCATTTAACACTAAGGACATGTTCCTTTAAGGGGGTGGGGTTTGTAAAATCCATTGTATTAACCATTTCTTTTGTGAACATTTTACATGATTGTGACTCTGGCATAGGAAAAACCACTTCTTATTTGAAATGTTGTTAAGGAGTTGATAATTGTTAATTAAAGTTTGATCAAACATGTTGGTGGAAGGGGTGACCAATAGATCAGAGTCTAAGGAGCATTGCTTGTTTTTCTTGCACATATTGTGCCCATTTTTGTTTAATATGTAAACGACTATAAAGATCTATAACTATAAAGCTCAATTTTTGTTGTTGTTCTTTATTCATTTAACACCAAGGACTATGTTCCTTTAAGGGGGTGCGGTTTGTAAAATTTGTTCCATTTACCATTACTTTTGTGAACATTTTACATGAGTGTGACTCTAGCGTAGGAAAAACCACTTCTTATTTAAAATGTTGTTAAGGAGTTGATAATTGTTAATTAAAGTTTGATCAAACATGTTGGAGGAAGGGGTGACTAATAGATCAAAGTCTGAGGAGTGTTGCTTGTTTTTCTTGCACATTATTGAATAAATATACCTTGCCTAATTAAATGTTGGAACCAACAGTCACTGTGAAAATCCATCCTTTGACCATTTTTTTTAAGTGACATGATTGGAGCCGAACTGGGTTGGTAGCGTCATTGATAATGTATTAAATAAGATTAGAGAGTGGTGTGGGCGGGCTATCTTAATTCTCCCTACCCCATATTTAAGAGAAAATTCGTGGAGGAGAAGGCACCAAGGAGCCAAGGTAGTTTTCTTTCTCATTTGTGCAAAGGGATGTGGATGGATTTCTACATATACACACAACATTAGTGAAATTGGGGTTGGCTCTATTGAATTGGTTGGAGGGTGTGTTTTGTTGTAATGGCTACCTTGACTATGTTTTGAAGCCACTGAAATATCTATGCGAGACTATGTTGGTATGTTGCTTGAAGGATTCAATTTCAACCACCAAGTGGTTGCCTCAGGTTTATGAACCACTTTGTGTTTGTAGTTTTTTCTAATGAACCACTTAGTGCTTGCCTCTGGCTAACAAACCACTAAGTGCTTACCTAACAGTTAGTTATGCCACAAGGTGCTTGCAGTTAGACTAACAAACAACATAGTGCTACTAAGTTCTTTCTAATTGGCTGATGAACTTGCCTCATAGCGGATTCAATCCTTAGAAGCTTAGCAACATGCTTGTACCATGAATTTGGGTGCTACCCTATGTTTAAATCTTGAAGATGAAGTGAGTCACTAGGGTGCTTATTGTTAGAAAATGTAAGTAGGTTCGGTATTCATAATGATCTTTGTACTTATATCATTGTATAATTTTTGTAAAATAAAAAAGAAGAAAAATAATTATTATTATTATTATTATTTTATTATTATATAAGCATGTTCTTTATGCTTCTAAGATTTTTTGAGTCAAAATCCTATTTGGACCTATTGTAAAGAAAAAGGAAAAATAAATTTTAAGTATGTATTTTGGGTCAAATTAAACCCCTCTAAATGCCAAGTCGGTCCTACCTATAGTGTTAGCCCTGCCTCAAAGGACATTTCTATTTGAACCCCTTTGAACAATATAAGTAAAGGGTGAATTGGAGATCATTTGGACACACAATTTTCACATGATCGGTTCTGAAATTTCACAAAAGAAGAGGAGCATTGAAGTCTGAAATTAAAGAAGAATTGTGGAAGTCCTACCTTATCATATATCTTGTTGAAGATCTATTGTTGACCTCTTGTTGTTGATAGATTTGTTGTGCAGAACGAGGGTTTGACTTGACATCTAGATGGTTGGAGTATTAGGTCTTGGATATCTCACTTTGATATGATTCTATAAGAAAATATTTTTTCTGGGTTTTCCCCTTGGAGGGTTTTTTCCCTGGTTTGGAACCTATATCCTTTGTTCATTGATTTTCTTGTGATATTCATGTTTTTTACATTTGGTAATTGTTTGATGAAGAAGAACATCATTTTTGAATTCAAGCTTCTGTGATCCATAATATGTTTTACAAAAAATATTTTGGTAAAAAACACATAGGAGAAAATCTTGTCGACGTGTTTCGAACCAACTAGTGTGGTTCATCTTCAGGACAAGATGAGGAACCCGATCTAGGCATCGAAATAAATAGATGAAGAGAAAAGCTAACTAGCCATTAGATTATAACAACTAGTTTGACTCAGCAACATAATTATATTAATAAGAAGCAAACAAATTTCAGAAGCAATTATCAAAGAAAGAGAAATATAATCTGATTCACAAGCCTCTCGATTTATCAACATGGTATCAAAGCTAAGGTTTGAAGTTGGAGGCTTGAAGATCACTTTATTGGCATTGTTTGTTTGTGTTTCTAAGCTCATATTGTAGTGATCTATGATCCTCTTTTAATACACAATGGATCGTTGTGATTCATATATCTCATATATGGATTTTTGTCACATATCTATGACTTGTTAGATATATATATATCATGGCATCAAAGGTTCACATTTTTTATGTGGAACACATATTCCTATAGTTTGTCTTACTTATGATTCTGGAAAAACTTATGAGGTTTGCATATGACTCATCTTGGTTGTGGCTTGTTCTAAATGAATCTTTGTGACAAATTCATAAAGACTATTCTGACTTGTTTTATCCCATTTATGTGATCTTTGTGGCATGACACGATGATCTCTATATGGCTAGTTGCTCTGCATCAATTCTCAATGAATCGATTTATGTGATACACCCTAGCTTCCATAGTTTATTATCGTATCCTATGGCTCAGCTATCTGTTATGAGACTCACTATATGGCTCACTTAGGCTTGCTTTAAAATATAAAATATTGTATTGATTGTCTGATGCTCTCTCTGAGATTCATATGACGCTTTATTGTTCATATGTATCCAAGTTTCAGTCATATTTTTCCTAGGCTCATAATTTATCTCACTAACATCATATGGATATCAGTCTATTGAGGTGGCTCATAATACTTCAATATGATCAAATTGACATCACTCTACATCAATCAATATGACAGTGCCAACATGATTATGTGACATCCTAACTTTGTCTTAACAATGTCAGTGGAATCACACGATGTGAATCGATAGATAGCTATCGTAGCCCGCATTTGTTTGATGGTTCAATGATTGTATTTCACAATAATTCTCTGTGGTCACACATTACAATGGATCTCTATAACAATGGAATCATTACAGTGATAGGAATCACAATATATACTAGCTTGTAGTGATGGTTGTATAGCATTGTTCTTTATATCAATGGCATCATTTTTTATAACAGTGGCTCTCTTTGTGTTGATCTATCAACAAAGTGGATCGGAGCATCACCTTTTTTCTTATAGCTTTGGTTCTCCATGATATCACTCTTCTACAATCATATTTCTCTTAATGACATTACACTATGAACAATTGCAACGAAAAATATTAATATCAACGGTGTCTTATATACGAAAACTATTGATGCTATGGCTTACATTGTTTTTCCATGGCTCAGATCAATGTTTACTCTGTGGCCCGTGCTACTCAAACACATAGTATGACTCACCCTTATGACTTGACAATGTTTTATACTCATTGTTTACACTCAACATGGTGTCTATTAGCAGTGATTTGGCATCATTACTAAGCAACATGGCATTGTTAGATCAAAGGCATTGCAATTATAAAATAGAGACATCGCTTACAAATATGTACAATGACATCACTTAAAATCATCGTTTGGCATATCTTTTAGCACATGATGGTTTGGCATATCAAACATGAAATCTCGATTCTATAAAATGGACATCACCGTGTTTAGAAGAATAGTAAGAACGTATATGAGATATGTTGAAGCACCTCTATGAGGAACAATCATATATATAGAAGAAGAACTTACTCCGGTAAAGAAGTCGACCTAACATTTTTGAAAGAAGTGATATTGTCTCTTTTGAATGAATATGATCAAGACCAAAGAAGAAGGTATGGTAATATCACTGAGGTATGTTTATTTTTTATGTGCATTTCATATGAGTCAATATTTTCTATGGTTTTACAATTGTTCCCCTGCATATTTTGAAACTCTTGAGAATCTAGGGTTCGCAGGTCTTACAAACTTGTGAAGTCCTAAAGACATGTGGTATTTATGGTTTTTGAACCCTAGTTAAGATTGAATTAACCCTAGGAGAAAAACCCTAACCCTAAGTAATTGTTCCCTCTAAGGAAACCCTAGCTCTTGGGAATGTAATCTTGGGTTTATAGGGATAGACATTCTTTCATATCAAAACCATAATTTTAAAAGATAACCCTAGGGTATGTGTTAGATCTTAGCAAGGATTAGATTAAGATAAAGCCTAGGGCTTAAAGACAAAAACCTAGGACTAGGTGTCTCCACTAAAAGTAAAAACCCTAATAAGGGTTAGATCAAGGAATATCTTAGGTTTGTGTCTATAACCCTAGAAATATATTTTTGAGAAATCATAGAAACCTTAGATTGATAGGATTGACATCATGCTCTTGTCTTTGTATATTTTGCTTGGTTGTACTTGCTAATGATTGTAGGCACATAATGAAGGTTATCAAAATAGTGGAAGCAAGATAAGAAGGATGGAAGAACAAAGTAAAGAAATATTTGTGCGTGATGATGATTTCTTGATAATGATGAGCATGATGGAAAGAAGGCATTGTAAGGACCATGATGGATATGATATTGTAGCTTCCAAATGATGAGTTTATTCAAGAAACACATTGATGTTTGAAAGAATGAAGAAGAACAATGTTGCAATTTATGAAGATAAAACATACAAAGAAATGTTGACTTCAAAAGGAGAAAGTAGCACAATTTGACATGACACTTTGACCAGAGGATATTATAATTTGGGAACTCTGAAGAGGCTGGAGGAAGAGGTTGCTTGATGATGTTGTACTGACAGTTTCTTGATTTGATATGAAAGCACTTGGATTGCAACACTTTTGTTGACTTGGAAAAAATTAAAAGCATAATTGATATTGGAAAGCTTATATGACTCTTAGACAAATATGAAGAAAAACTATAGAAATATGCTAGCATTTGTGCGAAATCTCAACTCCTTGAATATCACATATGCTAGCACTTGTGCAAAAGCTCAACTCCTTGAATATGACATATGAACCATTTGATGACAATGTTGTTTGATGATTAACAAGATCCAGGAAGCTCAAAATTTGATATGACATGATGATGCTAGGAGCTGAGAAACCCTATCATGAAGATGAAATGTGAAAGAAGATCGAAGCTCATATATGATGTATTGCGAGATCTACACGAAAGAATGAGTAGCTGATGCATTGAAGAAGTATGATACAAGCTAAGGATTGTGATGATGTCTCCCTGATTGAGAGGGAGCAAGAAATCACCTTCATATTTTAGAAGGATTAAGGACCTCCTCCCTGGATGAGAGGGAGTGATGGTAGACACCATATTCTCCATATGTGTCATGCATTAGGCTAGGACTAATTGTCATATGTCTAGTAAATCACACTAGGAGGGAGAATGGAGGATTGGATAAGCATTTGGGTCTGGTACTCCTTGAAGATTGGAATCCAAGATAGGAAGTAATCCCATTGGTTGACATTCTTTGAGGATTGGGAATCCAAGATAAGAATAGTCCTGGAAGGACATACATGGTGAACATCTAGATGGGGTATGTTCCTTGAGAGGTTACGGTTGTGTTAATATGTATGCCTCCCAACATTGTGCTCTAATCTTGTGGAGATTTAGGGCTTGTTAGTCAAAAGGCCTTACTATGTTGTTATTTGTCAATGTTCGTTATGATGTTGATACTTAAAGATGGCTTATCAATCCAACTCTTATGAAAATATTTCAATTTGATAAGTATCCTTGTACTCGTTGTGGAATTATGAATACCTCCCTAGTTAAAAGGGAGTTTTAGAAAATGTAACCAAGTTACTGTATATTTTATGTAAAAGAAATAGAATAAAAATAATGATTATTATTATTAATTTATTAGATAAGCATGTTCTTCATGCTTCTAGGATTTCTTGAGTCAAAGAGTCAAAGTCCTATTTGGACCTATTGTTGAGAAAAAGGAAAAATAGTTTTTATGTATTTATTTTGGGTTAAAAACCCCTGTATATGCCAAGTTGTCCCTACCTATCAAGTTGGCCTTGATCCAAAGGACATGTCTATTCACACCCCTATGAACAGTATAAATAGAGGGTGAATTAGAGCTCATTTGGACACACAATTTTTGTATTATCTATTCTGAAATTTCATAGAAGAAGAGGAGGGTCGAAGTCTGAAATTGAAGAATGATTTGTGGAAGTTTTGTTTTTGGTCTCTTGTTGTTGATATATTTTCTATGTAGGAGGGTTTGACTTGGCGTCTAGAAGGTTGGAGTCTTGGGTCTTGGATTTTTCACTTTGATTTGATTCTATAAGAAGAGAATTTTTTGGGGTTTACCCCTTGGATGGGTTTTTCCCTGGTTTGGAGCTTATATCTTGTGTTCGCTATTTTTCTTGCGGTATTCATGTTTTGTATGTTTGATAATTGTTTGATGAAGAAGAAGAACATAATTAAATTAACAAGAAGCCAACAAATTTCACAAGCAGTTATCAAAGAAAGAGAAATATAATCTAATTTGCAAGCCTCCCACTTTCTCAACACTCACTACTATAGAGTAGTTGGTGAACCACCTAGACTATGGAGTCCATTTCTTGAGTTTTTGACCCATTCAGACTTCGGATTTGGCTCAGGGATGGTCAACTATAAGAATGATTGCAGTGCAGATGGCCTAGAGTTGGGTGGAGAATGGAAGTCCCTTATCAGGTTGTCAAATTAATTAACATACTTATATAATTATAATGATTATGTATAGATAAGTACAATGATTATGTATATTTGATGCATGAATGATTATTTATGCTTCATGTGATGATGATGATTTGGGTTATTTTTTTCTATACATCATGAAAAAATGCTTAAATATCTATATATTCATAGTGGGTAGCTGCTTATGATGATTTGGCTTATTTGGAATGCTTTGTATTATAACATTTTTTTTTTGAACCCATATTTATGTTTACTAATGAAGCATTTACCTCGTGGACTATGAATGCTTATAGGTATTGTTGTAAGGTTTTGAGATTTTCCACTAATTCGTAATCGGGCTTGAAAACCTTCTTAGTCATGTAAATATTGTGTCCATCCCAATAGTTCTGAGGCCAAGAGGTAGAACCCACAACTAATGAGAATAACTATGTCCATCGAGGTCAATAAGCAACAAGACCACCCAACGATTGTTGACGTTTTTGTTGTGTACTACCTCCTTTATCGAGTGGTGGCAGTTGGGAGGCAATGACATTTGACATGAAAATGGTTGTCTTTTCACGTTGTCAATTTATGAGACCACTTACAGATGGGTCTCTATACTAGCAAATTCTTTTTTGACAATGTGATCATGAGCACAATGGATCAACAACTCATAATCATCTTCAACCCCCCTAAGTCTAATGTGGGTTAACAAGGGGGGTGTCCATGTTGGAATTCCAATCATGGTTACCTCATTAAAGGGAGGCTACCTTTGAATGGAATTATTGTTGTGTGGACCTAATGTGGGTTTGATTTGTGCCCATAATTCACCCCAGGGCATCCCTGGTCCATTGTGAATTAATGGGGGGGAGGAGGGGAGTGATCTGAAATGGGAAACCACTGTAACAAAAACCACTCCAGTTTGGTGGGAACCTGGCTGCATGGAACCCTGCCCACTGCTCATCGCCCATTTAATAATTTTCTTCGTGTTCAAACACCGCAGGTGACACACAACTAAGCGACGTGAAGTGAATGTGGCCCAACGGACCCACTATGCTAACCCGTCAGGGTACACATGGAGGTCATGTGGGCACCGCGTGGTTGTCATAATGACATGGCCATCTTCTAATAAGCCAAACTTCAAACGTAAATTTCAATCTGCGCATCAAATTGAGATAAAATTTATATCGCTAGAAAACTCTCGATGAGATCGAAGTGATGGTGTTATCAAAAGTGAATCCTACAAGCTTTAAAAAGGAAGCATTTTATAACCCCGTCTTCATAACATGTCTTGGAGTTTTTGTTAACTATAAAGCAACACCTCCCATAGCCTATGAAGGTTCAAGTGGGTGGGAGGAGAGTGTTACACTAAGGAAGACTAGGGTTAGACAAAGTGCGGGATATACATGGATTTGTTGATGTAGATTGGATAGAGATATTGGTAATAAAAGATATACAAGTGGATGTGTGTTTAACTTATTTGGAAGATCAATCAGTGTGATGAGCAAAAGACAATTTGTAACAACACTCTCAACTGTAGAAGTTAAATGCATGACAACCAATCATGTAAGCTTGGAAGAAATATAGTTACAAAGATTGTGTTCGGGTATTGGGTTGGAACAACAAGTTGTAATGATAGATTATGATAATTAGAGTGAAATTCCTATTGAAGAACCCAACTTGTCATTCTAAGACAAGGCATATTGATGTTTAGTATCACTTTGTGAGAGATATGGTTGAAGACAAGAAGGTGTTGTTGGTAAAGTTGAACACATTGAAGAATGTTGTAGATTCTTAGAAAGAGTTTAGGGGCATTGAGACATTATCTTGGTGTAGAGAAACAATGGGCTTTATTGCCCTCAATTATTGATCATGGACGCATCTGACCCTTTTGTATACAGAAGAAAAAAAAAAAAAAAAAACAACAACAACAACAACAACAAGTGGAAGAATGTTGGGTATCTATTATATTATTTGCATGACTATCCCCATGTGAGATACATTGCATCAGGGATAGGAAGGGTGTGACAACGAGGGAAAATCCCCTGAAAAAAACGTGTGTAACTTTTTGTGTCCATTTTTGGTGGTTTTCAACACACAATTTTCACTTTTAGTGGTTTTGTGGTGCATGATGGTTCAACATAGTGTTTTGTAATTACGATTAAGAAACTACCATTGTATTCTAACCCACAAGAATGGGGGTTTATGGATGTTGTGGGATATAAATATTGTATTGCGACATTGTAAATATATAATATACTTACAAATATTTCTGGTTATCTTAATTTTAGGTCTCCAGGGTAAAATGTTTGTGTTAAATATGTGTATGATATTGTATATTTTATGTTTTCATTAAAAGAAAAATTGCAACAATTAACTATATAGTGTTAAAACCAACAATAGGGATACAGGTCCTTAACCAAAATTCAATACCAAAAATGCATGACAAGGTAACCTACATGGATATTCATAGTATATGGAACAATAATATGCCATTGGGTAATGAAATTCATCATAATCTCCTTGTGGATTATAATGTACCCAACACCCTTTGTGCACTTTAAGGATATCATATGCATAATCAACACCCTTTGTGCACTTTAAGAAGATGGGTAACTCTCTTAACCACCCAATTCACACTAATTTTTGTTACGGAACCAAACTCATGTTTATGTTATTACACTTGCATATCCATGAACACTTACATGTTTGGAATTTTTTACCAACTACCCACGAAAGAGGTATGTTCCACCAAAACATAGGTTCCTTGCTACAACAATTCTATTTTCAATAGAGGACACCTCGAGCTAAAGATATGAATCCACAATGGAAAACTCTTCCTATGATTTGCTTCAATTTCTCCTCCCACAACCCAATTCCGAAGTTCACAATCAATTTTGACACTTTATGGATTCCTAATCCACAACCCTCTTCCTCATCAATGTACACAACCTAAGGAATGGGATCACATTCTCTACTCTATAATCCCTTGGGCTATGCAACTTCCCTCTAAGGCTCTAGCATAGACTGACCAAGAAATGCCACTATTAGGATTCTACAAAATTAATAGTTGTCGTAAATTTCCTCAATGATAGTCGTTAACAATGACAATTCTCATATATTTAATGATTATGCTTCCCATGTTTTGAATACAATATGCCCATGGTAATTTATTTAGGCATAGTCTCTCAATTTCCCAAAATGAAGGATAATTCACAAGATAAATTTGAACTCCTGGTAGTTCAAGCTCTCGTCTAATTTAAACAACACCTAACCTTTGAACTCTCTTCCAATCCCTTTAACTCAAATAATAATTTACTTAAGTTGCATGACATGAAGGGGTCATGTATCCTTATAAAGGTTGATCCATATTGGATCAATATATTTTTTTTCATCCATATTGATGCTTTTAGTGTGAAAATTTTGGGGAAACCAACTTGCAAGGTCATTTTTACCGGCAGTCCCTGTTTGGAAAATTTAGGGTGAAAAACTTTAGGATCCATTTTGAGGCCTTAAATGACCACTTTTTGTGTAAATTCCATAATTAACACATTGACACCTTTCCAATGGCTTAAGAATTGCCTCAATCAGAGCTTGTATGAGAAAGGCATGCCTCCTAGAAGTTGATATATCAAAATTGACCACCATAAATCACGAGGATGCCACGTCGACCCCCGTAGCTTGTGGACAAGGGGCTAGCCGTGTTAGAACCATGAAGAAGCCTTTTGGAGGTTGAGTTGTAACACATATTGAGGGTTGAATGGGTTAATTCTCTAAAATTACTGAGAGAAATTAACTTAGAGAGGTCAATTTACAAACAACAAAAAGCACATATAAAAATAATATTTAGCCTAGAAAACCCTAATCTAGGGTAAAACCAGCTAACATAATTCTAAGAGTCCTTTGGCCAAAACCCAACCAAGCCTACCAAGTCAGCACTACTCACCTCCCTAGCACATTACAATAGAGTATTATGAAACCTTTTAAAGGCTTCATTACCATGGGAAACCATGGGCACAAAACCATGGGAAACCAAAACCATGTGCCCACAACCACCACTATTGACCAAGTAACTATGACACTTTCATCGAGACAAGTTTTACCTAACCATCCCCCCTTAAATCTTTCCTTGGGTTCCCTTTGAACAAATTCAACCAAATCAGCCAAGTGACCTAACAACGCTCACCTCCAAGCCTTATATCCCTCAAATTTTATATCTAGGGTATATGGTAATTTGACATCCCTGTCACCTAGCTCTAACTCTAGGCTTTACCAATAATTTCCTAAGGGTAATCATGCCTTACTAGGTGTTATAACCATATGCCCATTTACATGCAATACAAAAAATTTTGACTCCATTATATATTTATTATTATTATTAATGTTGCTATCTTAGAGGAAATTGTCCCCAATTTCTTTTACTCAAAGGGAAATCTCTTGTTCTAACTAGGTATATAATGGTATGCTAACTTCTTGTCTTCGTAATCATGGAATGGAGTAATGTTATTGTGAGAAGGAAACCAAATGATATTTTCATAATGGAGAGCTTGAACAAGGGGTGGAACTCTGTATCTACATAATTGGACTTTGCTTGAGACATTCTTAATAAAAGTGGTCATATGTCTTGTGATATGTATAATATTTCCATTTCCAAGGTCGTAAGGAATGGATTTAAACATCAATTGACACAATTGCAGAGCTATCCTATGAGTGTTCAACCTAAGCATGTACTGTAGTATGTAGATCATTAAGTTGTATAGAAAGAATCTGATTTCTACAAAAAAATGATTTATAATAGTTATTCCATCTTTTAATCATCTTTGACTGCTTTTTTATTTCAAGTTTACTTTTTTGGAGAGTGATTGATGGCAGTTATTGAACATTAAATGATTCTTAGATTAAAAAATGCCATAAGGGCATCAACATTCTAGAAAATGTGAAATACATAAATCCAACCTGTATGATACGTTCATATCATGCAAATGCATCTAATGTGATTTTACGTATGGTTCTTGGTCAAAATGTGGTCATACTTTCTTTATGATTATATTGGCAATGCCATAGATTTTCCTTATTTTCTTCCTTCTTGCATAGAAATAGTTTGAGCACCTAAGCTAGATGTTGATCTTGCACTTTGTATTCATGGGAAGAGTTGTCACTACAGTTAAAATCATTTCTAAAAACAATGATTTTATGCAAATCAAATTACATATTTTTTGGGTAAAGCCATGACTTTTACTTTCATGATGTACAAGTTTATGGAGCTTTTACTGGATTCAGTTGCATTATAGTAGGCATATGCAATACCAATTATGTGTATCTTCCCATTCCTAAAGTCATTCAATATGTAAGAAGTGTAGATATAAACAATCATATGTGGCATCATTGTCTGACTTCAACTGGAAAAACTGCTTTCCGCTGATCCAAGCAACTAGAGGACCCTCAAAAAATAATATTCAAACAACTCACGCAAAAAAAAAAACCAGAGAAACCCTAGGAAACTAAGTTGAACATTGGATAATCAACTCATCTTATGATTTGTTTGAACTAGCATTCATCATTGATGAAAATAAAATCAAGATACAAAGACCACCCTTAATATATGCCTAGACCACTTTAACATAAAATTAGGCCTTCAAATTTAAATTCTTCACTAGTAAGCATAGGATAGGAACAATATATATTCTCAGGTACCAAAAAATGCCTTGTCACCAAGCTATTGTTGTAGCATTTGGTTTCGAGGATAGTGTTGGATTTTTAGACTTTCATCTGCAAGAAAAGCACAATGTGTGTGTGTGGATTTTTATTATCATATGTGCCAAGGATGCAAGGTTGTTGCCATTAATTGACCTAAAACCAAAACTTGATTATGCAGTCATAGTGTGGTGTTGATTATCTTAGGGTTTTATCTTGTAATTTATGCACAAAGACCAAACCTACTTATAAAATAATATGTTTAGGTCATAAACTATTAATAGTTTATGCATAACAAAGAAACATAGAAGCCAACCTACAAAGACAATTTTGATTTACTGACGATTCCTACCAAATAACATATCATGTAATTTATGTATAGGGAATGTCCCTGAAGTCCTTCAATATGAAAGAAGTGTAGATCCAAACAATCATATGTGGCATCATTTTCTAACTTCAACTGGAAAACCGAATTTCCCATCATCTAGAGGATCTTAAAAATATATATATATTCAAACAACTCACAAAAAAACAACAAGAGAAACCCCAAAAACTAAGTTGAACATTGGATAATCAGCTCATCTTATGATTCACTATAACTAGCATTGATCATTGATGAAAATAAATACAAGATACAAAGATCAACGTTGAGTATGTTGTCATTGATGTCAAAGAAAATGAGGTTACAGGACGTCAGAGCGAGAGTAGGTGCAAGATGTCATCATTGATGTCCTCAGTAAGTCGACACACATGGATGAGATGATGCATTTGTGAAACCCTAGCTCTAGGGTTTGGATTCCTTGGACGAGAGACATACCCAGCACTTGTTGAGGATTTTGAAATAGCAAATCAATGAATTTGTCTTGGAGAACCTTGCTAGTGGATTATGCTTGTCATGTTGATTTCGTTGATATGAGGAGCGTCTTGTAGGCCTTCACAGTTTGAGAGATATGTTTGTTTTAAGTTGAAGCCGCCCCAGCCAGTGATCCAAAAACCCCATGGTGATGATGTGGGTATTGTTGGTTGGAGGATGTGGCAATTTATCTTCAAGTAAAGAAGACCTTGCATTTGAATGGCTAAATTAAATTGTGGCTTAATTAATTTTGTCAAAAGAATTTGACTAGGAAATTCAAATTCTCTCCAAATATCCAATCGAATTTTTGGCTCCAAATTAATTTAAATTTCAAATTCAAAAAAATGATTTTTTCTCTCCTATGTAGCGTAAACTGGTCATCCTAGAAGTGTCATCTATCAAAGTAAAAAGAGGCTCATTCCTCTTCTAATTGTAAGCAACTTGAACACTTAACATCTCTACGGCCAGTCAAAGGGTTTCGAGGGGATATTTCTCGTTATTTTGAGAAAGAGCTTTCACTAGGCATCCTTCTTCTATTGCATGTCTCGGCATTCATTAGAGCATCGAGTCTGATATCTATTTTGACATCGAATAACTTGGGTCTTCTCTCTGGAAAAACATTCGCTCTCCTAAACATTTATTAAGACGACTCTCCTCCTCAATTATTCCTGCAGCCAACAAAATTCTGAAAAGGAGTTTAAGTTTTGGGTTTGACATTTTCTCTTTTATATAAAGGTTGTTTTCGACCATTTCTTTTGGATTGGGATCTCGATGGAATTTATCTAAGGTTGATTCGCATTCTTCTGAAGCTTGCTCAGGATGGTAGCATGAGACATACTCGTTCTAGAAGCAACGTGCGTAAGCCAGTTTTTCATGTGCGTGGAGCCACGTGAAAGTTGGGCTATGCTGCCAAGATTCATTTGCATGGAATGCGCAGTTGCTTGTGATCTATAATTATCTGATCAAGGGAAGCCATTGCTTTAAACTAAATTGGCAATAGGTCTAAAGTGAATGGGTGCATGCATAGAGGTTTGCATGAAGCCAGTGCTAGTATTTTCAAAATTGAATGTCGTGAGTGGAAGCTGTGTGTGGGTACCAATTAGTGGTTATTAATTTCAGAGTTGAATCCCTAGAGCATAACTGAACTTGGCTAGCAAACAATTATGTTGCGCTAAGCTTGTGTGTGCAAAAGAGGTTTGGTTGCCATGTTTGAAGTGTGGAGTGTCACACGGATAGGAAAGATCTTAAATTGTTAAACTCGGCATTTATTTTTATGATTCAATTTGTTACTGCTGCCTTGGAAGAGCCATAACCAGGTTATGCCATCATGTCATGTTTTGGGTAGTATTTGCTTTGTGAGCTGCGTATATTCTTCATGGAGCAGTAAATATATCTTTAAGAACTTTGATAATAATTAATACTGGAAAGTTATATTTTTCATTATTTCAAAAGGAAGACAATTCTGAAGCGCATTACAGATAACTCAGTATTAAAGTTGGATTCATGCCAGGGATTCCTTAGACAGTTCCTTCAGTCGAGCAATTGAATCCTGGCAAAGTTATTCTATGTTGACATTTGACTAGTGGGTGCATTCTACAGAACTTGTTAATCGTTGATTGAATTGAATAAATTATAGGGTTTATCTTGATTTCTATGGGTTGAGAACATAAGACATATATAATTCTGACCTGTGACCAATTTGATTACCCTGTGACATATTTTCCTCATGTTTCCTAGTGCTTGAACCTGACAGAGATGATAGATCTTTTCTGTTTTCCAAAGACCATATCTCGCAAGCTCATTGGTATTATTTCAGCGGCCTCCTTTTGTTTTAGAACTATCACTATTGTGATAAGCTTGGTGGAGGATTTTAACTCTGCACAAAGTATGAGAAGAAAACATTAACTGTGTGATGTTATCAAGACCACAAGACGCTTTTCAGAAGTTTTTATATTGTGAAACACAACTATACCTATCTATAAACAGTCACCATCAAAGGTTAGATTGTTGTTGGAGACACCTACAAGCACATTCTTGGAAGCCATCACTTTCAGATACAACTCGTAGGAATTATTTGTTAGATAAACTTGACCCTATGGTGGAGTTAAGGTTATGTCAACAGTTATGGTTAACAGTTGTGGTTTTGGGCACTAGTATTGGTGACTCATGGTATTGAGCCCATGGTATTACATGTAGTTGAAGCCCTTAAAAGGTTTGTGTATTCTCCATTGTAGGTAGCCATGGTTGAGCCAGGTTGTTGGTCAGCTTAGGGTTCAAGACAAATAGGGTCAAGTTTATGTAAATGGGTATACGATTGTAAGACCTGGTAAAGCATGCGTAGCCCAGTAAATCACTGGTAAAGTCTGAATGTCCGCTTGGGTGATATGGGGATGCATGTGGTGGTATGATGAAGCATGTTGAATATCAAATACCCTAACATTGACTGGATAGGGCCTAGAGGTGAGTGGTGGCTGGCTCGCTTGGCAGATTTGGCTAAATTTGGCCAAGGATGTTGACACCTACTCTTCATGATTGGGAATTTTATGTAAATAAATAAATTGGGAAGGTGAACAGTCATTGGGAGATGAACTGAACAATCACTCCCTATTGTATATAACAATGGGTTACCTATTGAATAATACACCAATCAGTTTTTCTGCCTTTGGAGAGTTACTGCCTGGCCTGACATGGTATCAGAGCCAGTTCTAAAAATAGTTGTAACTCCCTTATCTCTGCCACTGCCTCTATCCTGAAATGCTCTGCCTCCATTGCATTGCATTCACCTGATTACTCTGTCCTGAGCACTGCTCTGCCTCCAGCTATCAATTGAGAGCTACGTTGAGCGTCCACCGTGTTGCATTCTACGTGAAGGTGTTTGACCAGTACGCATTGTGATGGGCGTATGTATGCCTTGAAGTGAAAACAGTGAACGGAGATTTGGAATGATGTATGCCTTGAAGTGAAAACAGTGAATGGAGATACCACTACGCAGTGCATTAAAGCTGCCTGACATAGTATATGCCTTGAACGTTGTTCGCCTTGGACGCTGTTTGCTTGGGTGTTTGTATAAGCCTGACATAGTATATGCCTTGAACGTTGTTCGCCTTGGACGATGTTCGCCTTGGACGTTGTTCGCCTGGGTGTTTGTATAAGCCTGACATGGTATCGCTCTGAATGCCAGCTCTTTTTTTCCATGGGAATGTAATCTATTCCTTCTGATATGTTAGAGTCGGCCACAAAACACTGTATGCTAAGGTCCAGAATACACAGCGTCTCATAAAATTTGCATAAACTCCTGCAGATGGGTAACAAACATATGTTTTTGTAGGATTCAAGCAGGGATTCAGTTTTTTTGCACTGCATTCCGTTTTTCGAATTTCGTTGTCACCAAATTTGAACATTAACATGAAGACGAATGGAGCCGAGAAAGAGCACTACTGTGCGTTTGCATTAACGCTTGAATATTAATGCGCAGTCGTATTAACGTTTGAGTGCAGACGGGCAAGTGGTATTATCGTTTTGATGTGTGAATGTGTTTGCATTAGTAACCCTTTTGAATTAAAGCTGAATCCGCTCACTATATTCAAGTATTGAATGTGTATTAAAGCTGAGCGCATCCGGGGACTGTGGGTATTAACGCTGAGCACTGTGGGTGTATATATATATATATTGTCCAAGTCTGTGGTATATATATATATATATATTGAATGGTTTTCTTGTTTAAAAGAAAATGAAAGGGGAGGATATTTTATAAATTTTGGAGACATTAAAAAAAAAAAAAAACAGAGTGCATAAAGAATTTGAAATCAGCGGAGTTGCCCTTTTGAGTACAACTTCATTGTATATCAGCAGGAAGTTTTTTTATCAGCGAAAGTTTTTTATCAGCAGAAGTTTTTTTTTACAGAATGCATTCAATCATCTCTATGGTAGGAATCGTTCTCACTGGCAAGGAGAACTACCCTGAATGGTCTCGAATGATAAAACACACCCTCATCTTCAATGAGTTGTGGAAGGGAGTGTGTGTCGGAGAAGGAGACAATGACCCAGTGCAGCCTACATCAGACAAAGAGCTCGTCATTTGGGAAAACAAGAACAGCAAAGCCTATGCATTAATCGCAGCATCTGTAAATGAAGAAGTAAGTCATCATATTTCATCATATTCAACTGCCTTTGAAGCTTTACAAAAGCTGAAAGAACTCTATGACTCACATTCTGCACTTGAAATTGTTCAGCTCATGATTAAACTCTTCACTCTTGAACTGAAAAATAATGATCCTCTTGCTCTTGCATCTGAAGTAAAGTCTATAATGCATGATATTAAATCCACTAAGGTTGAGCTGGATATCCCTCTTATTGCTTTTCTCAAGGCACTCTATCCTACCTACTCCAATTATCTTGAGTCTTTACAAGCAAATGGAAATCTTAAAGATATAACCTTTGAATCTCTTGTGAAAAAAGTTTGCTGAAAGAGAAAAAGCCTTTGGAAAGAAGACAGCTTCTGAATCTTCTGAAGAGACTGTGTGCCTTGCTCATAAAGAAAAGCATCCTGCCCAAGATTCTACAAGAGGAAGAGGTGGACGAAGAGGAAGAGGAAGATACTTCAGAGGCAGGGGGGGCAGACATTATCAAGGAGAAAAAGCAGATCTGCATTGCATTCGCTGCAAATGAAATGGATCACATGATGCTTCTACATGCAAGCTACCATGGGACAAAATTGAGTAGAAAAGAAACTAGCAGAAAGGTAAAACTGACGATACAGACAAAGGTAAAGCACCTGAATCCGCTCACTATATTAAGGCACAATGTAACATTGGAGTAAATGAAGATTTGTTTAATGCTTCACTTGCTTCTTCGAAAAACGATTTGTTGCTTGATTCAGGAGCAACCTGTCATATGACTCATAGGAAAGATTTTTTTGAAGATTTCACTGACAATGTTGATGGAGCAGTATACTTTGCAGATCAGTCAAAAATCAAGGCATCAGGGCTTGGCACAATCAGGCTTAAACTGCCTGGTCTCCCAGACTTTCTTCTGGATCATGTTCTATATCTCCCACAGCTCAAGAGAAACTTGTTGTCCTTGGTCCACATCCGCCAGCAAGGTCACTCCATTCATATGTTTGATGGCAAGCTTGAGGTAAGAAAGGCATCTGACCACTCACTTGTCATGAGGGGAAGAGAAGAAGAAAGACTTCTCAAACTGCAAGGAACCTCTGCTCATGCACAACATTTCTCATATATTTCTCATCATGAAGAACGTACACTTCCATCAAGTTTATTATGGCATGCTAGATTTGGACATTTAAACTATGACAGTCTCCGGTTATTGAAGAAAAATGGTGTTGCTGGTTTGCCTACAATTCCTAGGAAACATAAGCAATGTGATGCTTGCATTCTAGGAAAGCATAGCAAACAGTCTTTTCATGATTCACATTCAAGGGCACATAAGAAGCTTGAACTCATTCATTTAGATTTATGTGGTCCAATGCTTGTTCCTTCTGCAAATGGAAATAAATATATCATCACTTTTATTGATGATTACACCAGAATGTGTTGGGTTTATTTATTGAAGAACAAATCTGATGCTTTTCAAACATTCAAGAATTTTCATAAATGGATTGAAAATGACGCACAAACTCATATTGGGTCTATTCGCACTGATAATGGAAAAGAATATACATCAAATGAATTTGAAAACTATCTTCGCCAACATGGGATCAAACATCAAACAACTGTGCCTTATAATCCCCAACAGAATGGTGTAGCAGAAAGAATGAATAGAACAATCTTGAATATGGTACGATCCATGCTTTTCTTCAAAAATGTAAAGATAATGTTTTGGGTTGATGTTGTTCTATGTGCTGCATATATAAAGAAAAGATGTCCATCAAATGCTATAAGAAACAAGACTCCTTATGAATTGTGGTATGGACATGTTCCTTCGGTAAAACATCTCAGGATCTTTGGTTCCACTTGTTATGCTTTGATACCAAAGGTACATAGAAACAAACTTGGTGCTAGAAGTCGTAAGTGTATCTTCCTTGGGTATTCAAACACCTCTAAAGCATACCGCCTCTATGATGAAGTAAACAAAAAGTTTTTTGTATCTAGAGATGTCATTTTTCTTAAATCATCCAAATCTGACAATGTTGTTGAGCGGCAACTTGATCGCTTGGATAGATTCGCAAAAACGAAATCATTTCAAGAATTTGATAATCAGATTCCACATCTTGAAGGGGGGATTCCTGTACTAGATCAACATGTGGAATCTTCTTCTGAAGAACAATATCCCCTGCATGAAACTCCAACAACGGATGATGCTTTAAGTGATGTAATTGATAGAATTGGGAGACTCAATCTTGATTCAGTCCCAACTCAATCAACAGAGCAGCCTGGACCATCTCAGAAAGGTCCCCCAAAGTGGCTGACAAAGACACTTGAAATTGTTCATCCTGATGAAATTGGAAAAACAGGAACCAGAAATTCAAACCGACAAAATGGAGGTGATGTAGATGACTCTAATTCACCTGTTGATATGGATGTTACTTATGATTGTGAATTGAACTTGTCTACAGATTTTGAACCAACTTCCTTCAAATAAGCTGCTTCTCATGATGAATGGAAAGAAGCGATGCAAAAGGAGTATGATGCTCTCATAAAGAATGGCACTTGGAAGCTGGTTGATCCTCCATTTGGAACCAAACCAATTGGCTGCAAGTGGGTCTACAAGAACAAGTACAAAGTTGATGGCTCACTTGACAAGCACAAAGCTAGGCTTGTGGCAAAAGGTTTTTCACAGAAGGAAGGGGTCGATTATGAGGAAACTTTTGCCCCCACAGCAAAATGGGCCACCATCCGGACACTCATTGCACTAGCAGCTCAGAAAGGTTGGAAAGTCCATCAAATGGATGTAAAAACTGCCTTCTTGAATGGAGATCTAAAAGAGAATGTTTATATGTCCCAGCCTAAAGGATTTGTTGTGAAAGGACATGAACATAAAGTATGCAAACTTGTGAAATCCTTGTATGGCCTCAAACAAGCACCGCGAGCCTGGTATGAAAAACTAACTGAGCATCTTCTGAAACTCAACTTCAATCATTTTGATCTTGATGATGCAACTTTATTTGTCAAGAAAGTTGGCAAAACAGTTGTGTATCTTGTGGTATATGTAGATGATCTTTTAATGACAGGAAACAATGAAAGCTACCTTGCATCCATAAAGAAGGAATTGGGGAAAAGTTTTGAAATGACTGATTTGGGCTATGTTCATTACAATCTTGGCATTGAAGTAACCCAACATCCAAAATCCATATTTCTTTCTCAAAAGAAATACATTGGAGATTTATTAAACATATTTGGCATGACAGAGTGCAATCCTCTTTCTACTCCAATGGAACAAAACTTAAAGCTCACATCTATTGAAGGAAAGGAATTTGAGGATGCAACAAAGTATAGACAGCTTGTAGGAAGTCTCATCTACCTCACTACTACCAGACCAGACATTTCATTTACTGTTGGAATCCTCTCCAGGTTCATGCAAAACCCTTGTGACGGACATTGGTCTGCTGCAAAAAGAGTTCTAAGGTACTTGAAAGGAACTCAAGACCTTGGAATCAAGTATACACAGGTGGACGACTTCAGCTTGATTGGATACTCTGATTCAGACTTCGATGGAGACAAAGAAACTGGGGCATCTACCTCAGGATATGCTATGAGTCTTGGATCAGGAGTTGTCTCCTCGAGATCACGCAAACAAGCAATTCCAGCAGATTCCACAACAGAAGCAGAATACGTGGCAGCAGCTGAAGCAACGAAAGAAATTTTGTGGCTCAGGAAAATTCTTGAATATTTGCAGGTAAAACAAGTACAATCAACTCCACTCATGATTGATAACACCTCTGCAATAAAACTAGCCAAGAACACAAAGTTCCATGATCGAACAAAGCATATCAATACTAAATATCATCTAATTCGACATCATGTTGAGGCCAAAACAATCCATCTCCGTCATTGTTCCACAAATGAGCAAATTGCAGACATCTTCACCAAAGCACTTGGAAAGGAAAAGCTTGAACGATTCAGAATGATGCTTGGACTCACCAACATCCCTTCAGATTAGGGGGGGAATGTTGACACCTAATCTTCATGATTGGGAATTTTATGTAAATAAATAAATTGGGAAGGTGAACAGTCATCGGGAGAAGAACTGAACAATCACTCCCTATTGTATATAACAATGGGTTACCTATGGAATAATACACCAATCAGTTTTTCTGCCTTTGGAGAGTTACTGCCTGGCTTGACAAAGGAAAACCCAAAGTCAAGTTTAAAGGGGGGATTGTTAGATAAACTTGACCCTATGGTGGAGTTAAGGTTATGTCAACAGTTATGGTTAACAGTTGTGGTTTTGGGCACTAGTATTGGTGAATCATGGTATTGAGCCCATGGTATTACATGTAGTTGAAGCCCTTAAAAGGCTTGTGTATTCTCCATTGTAGGTAGCCATGGTTGAGCGGTGAAAGCTCAGGTTGTTGGCCAGTTTGGCTGTGTTTTAGCCAAGGACAATAATAGATCTATTGTTGGTTGGTTTTTCCCCAATTGGGGTTTTCCAGATAATCATGGTGTACATGGTTTAAATGTGTATTTCTTTATTGTTATATTTATTTGTCTTGAACCCTAACAAGTGGTATCAGAGCTCTGGTTGGCAAGGGCCTTGGATAGCTATTTGAAATGTTCCCATCGACGAAGCGGTGGCGCTGGTTGAAGCAATAGCTCGTTGCACAAACCATCGATGTCTTTGCCAAGGCCTCGTTCGATGAGGAGCAAGAAAAAAAAAATGCAAGCCCTGGGAATATTTTTTGGGAATTTAAAAAATCAAGAAAGTCAGAGCCATCATATTTCCCTGCCCGTAGTTGTGAAGGGAAAAAGGAGGCCCGCAGGTGGGAAGGGAAAGAAGGAGAAATCTGGGCTGCTTAGCAAAAGTCTGTGCCACTAGACATGCATCACAGCGCTGGCCCTGCACGTGAAGGAAGGGACCTGTCTGCTCTCTGCGTGGAGCCGTTGCTGGCCCTGTTCAGGCTATCGAGAAGCGAGGCAGCGAGGAGCCGTTGCAGCCATCAAGGACTCTGCGTGTGCAGCCGTCGAAGAGGCTGCGTGCTTCTCTGCATGAAGAGGAAGACGGTTCCCATTGCTGGCTGAACCCGTTTCTGCATGGAAGGTGTGAAGCCTGGACCATTGCTGCGTGTTACATATTGCTTCATTGCTGCGGTGGAAGGCGTGAAGCGTGGACCATTGTTGCGTGTTACATATTGCTTCTTTGCTGCGTGAGCGTTGCTGGTCTGTCCTGCATGCTGCCTGCGTGGAACGCTGTGTTGGTGGAGTTCTTTGCTACGTGAACGCTGACAGAGCCTGTCTCTGTGTGAAGGCAAGTGCTGCGTTCATCACGTTGCTGTGTGGAGAGCAGAAACTCTGAGTGTGGAGCTCTTTGCTGCGTGAAGGAGCCTGTCTTCTGCTCTGGAAGAGAACCAGAGTTGAGTTGTGTGTGGGTCAAGATAGCAACAAAATAAAAATAAAATGGAAATTTTCATGTAAATGGGTATACGACTGTAAGACCTGGTAAAGCATGCGTACCCCAGTAAATCACTGGTAAAGTCTGAATGTCCGCTTGGGTGATATGGGGATGCATGTGGTGGTATGATGAAGCATGTTGAATATCAAATACCCTAACATTGACTGGGTAGGGCCTGGAGGTGAGTGGTGGCTGGCTCGCTTGGCAGATTTGGCTAAATTTGGCCAAGGAAAACCCAAAGTCAAGTTTAAAGGGGGGATTGTTAGATAAACTTGACCCTATGGTGGAGTTAAGGTTATGTCAACAGTTATGGTTAACAGTTGTGGTTTTGGGCACTAGTATTGGTGACTCATGGTATTGAGCCCATGGTATTACATGTAGTTGAAGCCCTTAAAAGGCTTGTGTATTCTCCATTGTAGGTAGCCATGGTTGAGCGGTGAAAGCTCAGGTTGTTGGCCAGCTTGGCTGTGTTTTAGCCAAGGACAATAATAGATCTATTGTTGGTTGGTTTTTCCCCAATTGGGATTTTCCAGATAATCATGGTGTACATGGTTTAAATGTGTATTTCTTTATTGTTATATTTATTTGTCTTGAACCCTAACATTATTGCCAAGGTTTTACAATGAGATGTAATATATTGTAGAAGATGTTTGTCCTTCGCTATCATATGTTGGTTTGAAGTTGTGTGATAAATATGAAGTTGTTTAACCTTTGAAATGGGAAGTGTTGAGAAATCTATATCTATATTCTTGTGTCATATAGTTGTTTTGAGGACTATCAGAGATTGAGCAACAAGTATACAATAAAATATTGTTGACGCATAAAAAAACACTGGCAGCTAGGTTCATAGCAGAGATAAAGGCTTCTTTTGTCATGCTTGTGCTTATCAAATATCACAAAAAAATTCCAAAGTATTTACATTGCATATGACCGTTTAAGATACTTTCTTATGAACTAGTATGCACATAGTGATGGCAATGATGTTCTGACTTGATAGTGATGATGTGACTTAACAACTATGATGACAATAATGATGTTGTGATGACAGTGATTATTGTGACTTGACAACTATGATAATAGTGATGATCATGAAAATGATGATTACATATGTTTATGACAATGTCTCTTTGATAATGATGTTTGAACAGTGAGAGTGTTGAGGCAGCAGTAGCAATGGAAGCAGTAGTGGCACTGAGAGTGGATAGTGGTAGCAGTAGTTGAAATGGAAGATTGTAGTTGGGTCATTTTCCTTGGTACGGGAGCCCAAACCCTTTCAAGGGGGATTTTCTTCCTTCCACCATTGCTAGTAAAACCCCTTGGGAGTCTTGTACTTCCTTCCTATTCAACTATTAAATTTGTATGTAAATCATATATAACCAAAGATTTTTGAGAAACATATCTTGTGTATTTATTTGATCATGTTTCTTGTTTGTTTTATTGATCTAAATGTTTAAAAGGATAAACTAACCAATTATGAAAATTAAAGGAAATATTGATTCACCCCCTCTCGGTATTTCCCACAACCAATTCAACCATTACTTATAGATAAGGCATGGAGAATGTCCATTGTCTTACTGAGAATCCATGGAATTTTTTCATAAATATTTTGTGTTATTAGAGTCTACAAAAATTGTATTTGTTCAGTGATCAGTGATTACTCCATTTTATAGGTAACCATCAGATTCATATCAACAATATCATAAAATATCGAATGCATACTAAGGGATTTATAGATTCAGGAGCGGTGCTTTCTAAAAATAGAGAATGAAAATGATCAGATCTCCTAGTTGAGTAACAAAGAAAATATACCTCAGATAAAACTCCAATAATAATTCCATTGTTGATCCTAGTTGAGTAACAAAGAAAATATAGCTCATATAAAAATCCAATAATATTTCCATTGTTGAATATGATATGCTAGGGCTCCAACAATATTCCTTTTAAAATATTCCAATATTATTTGTGATAAGCCCTTGAAATTATGCATTAGGATGTGGGTAGATTTGGTTTCAAATCTGGGATTTTTCTCAAAGGTCAAAGTGTTAATTTTTCTTAGGGCTATATTATTATTTTCTTTGATAATTGCATTTCTTCATTTAACATTAAATTCACCCCATAACATCATCACATTATTCAGATTTACATCATTATCAGCAACATATGCAACTATGTGTAAAGAACAATATCAACATCATCAATACAGCGGAACATAAAAGAATAATAGAAGAAAATAATTCACACATAGAGACACCAAGATTGGTCGGAAACCAGAGAAAAACCCACTAAGGGGAAAACCCTTTCAAATTATTATTCTTATTAGATTGTCATTGAATGATTTAGCAAAAGAGAGTACGATGATCCATATCTTCATCCATACAACTATCCAACAAAAATAAACTAAAAAATATCTTTGAGATGAAGTCAGCCATGCTTATACTCAAAAATCCTAATTCAGAAGTCTATAATGAACTGTCACTGTCTACAGCCAACTATCGAACACTACGGTCAATGAGTGAAAACTTCGATCAATAGAAAAATACAAATTTAGGTCCCAGTCGTAGGGAGGAAGTGGGCATGGTAGCGACTGGGAACTTTCAGTCCCTCCCTTGAGCCTGTAAGTCATTAACCAATCGAATTTGTCCTTTGGTAAGCCTACTACTAAGAAACAAAACCCTAGAAAACATGCATGAGCTTCGGACCCTATAATTTTGGACTTGTGCCAAACACTTTCCACAAACCTGCCTCAGATCTATGCAAGCCAAAACCAAAGAAGAGAATAGAAGAATGCTCCATGATGATGTCCAAATGAGGTTGAGGTCACTTGTATTTATATCCTTCCAAGGGTCTCCAATTTTCTTTAGGGTCGACTTGATCAAATATGCACATGTGGGATTATAATTCAAAAATACATTTTCCCTTGTCCAAATTTGATGGTATTTAGGTCAATTTTGGTCCTCTCAAAAAGAATAATTCAATGCAATCATAATATATGTTAAATGAGTTGTCCAAAGTGGAATTTGGCCCTAGTTTCCAATTGTAACACTCCCTCTCGACTAGGGATAATTCCACCTGCATCATGTCATGTGTATCATGTCATAAAATCATATCCAATATCAAGTATCTCACCATCATGTATTGTCATTATTCATCTTGATTCATCTCTTACTTATTCACGCTTATCTCTTGATTTTTCTTGCTCATATGTTGAACATTCTCGAATCTAAAAGAAGAAGAATTTGGCAATGGAGGGTAGCTCAATCTACCACCCTTTATCCATCGATGAAACACTACTACCACCCAGAATCTCTGCCAGCGGGGAGCCCAATGCTACCACCCGGGAAACATCAACACGGGACCAAATCTATGACCCGCATCAACATTGGATAGCTTATTTAAATCTGAAACAACATTTGGGAGCTTAATCTGAATCCAGAATCTCATGGGGGAGTTAAACATCTACATTTCCATATCCAGAAATAGGTGATATAGGGGAGCATGTCTCAACCCATCCTATTTCATGTCGATCTTCCAAACAATGACCCTAAAGATTCATGTGGTAGAACACCTACATCATAATTTGAGCTTAGGCTAGATACCCGACTTACCAAAAGGTAAGGATCACATGCCCCAGGCCTCCTCAGCCTGTTGGTCAAACGGGGAGGGACAATCCCAACAAGCTCGACTTGTAGGTATGATGCTAACTAGGGTATATGCTACAAATACCAAGATAGAGGAGAAACATATCCAATTTTATGAGTAATATATAGGGTTGATAACCTATTGTCCAGAGATCCCTCAACCCCAGGATCCCTCCATCTCATTTCCACACCCTGGGAGCTCAAACAAGGGGGAAGAGTTGGCTCAGTGTCCTCGATCAGTGATGCTCTCTATAGATCATAAATATATCATTGTCTTCATTTATGGTAATCATTATGTCTCAATAGCAATAGTCTCTTATTCACACGGGTCATAAAATAAAATATTATATTAGAACAAAAATATACATATCACAAAAAAGATACTATAGTCATCCTCCTCACGAAGGTAGCAACCACAAGCCTAAGTTTGTCTCGTACAACAACACCGGATGAAGATATATGCCAATCAAATCCCACTCATTATTATCACAATGTATCCATGTCATATCCATAACCTGCTCAAACAACTCTTCAAAGAGCTTCTTTATCCATGTTAGCAACATCGTTCGCAACCTCAGTCGTGATTAAAGCTACGAACTTCTCATCCAAAAATTTCATGGCATATCTCATCCTAAGGCAGCACACAGATGTGCTTATATCATCATATCAAGATCCTAATCAACATAAGTACATCCATGCAGTTACTCATCATAAAGTTAATATCTCAGATCAGAAATTGATCGTCCCATGGAAATATCTTGATGGGTGCTTTGCGGGAACTCAATGTGTAAGAATTCACTCAGGTTCTATGCACAACATAATTCGCACGAGTGTTTACACATAACATCAATGCTTCAATCAACTGTCAATTGACAAGTCAAGTTCAATAATATATTTTCATGACTTCTTGAAATTCAATCGGAGTGTCCAAGGATTTGTAGTTCCACTTTCCAAAAATTCTTCAATAACTTCACGATATAGATTTTATTTTCCAAACTTCAGAATGCAGTACATCATGCCATGATGTTTTGAACTTTAGATGCCATATCCCTTTTACTTTGATCATCAGAGGCTCATTTTCTATCAAGAATAGATCATCAGTGTATAAAACAAAAATCAAAGTCATACCTTGGACCCCTTTTAAAGTAGAAGTTTGGATGGGCACATCTTCCTGGCTTCACTAGATGACTATCAATGCAGACATATCGGGCTCAAGGAGCTTGCTTCATACAATGCTTTTTGCAAACATAACACTTTACCACACCAATATGCTTAATCTCTCATAAATCAATATTGTGTAACTAAGTCATCTTATCAAATCTTTATATGTCAGATCAAAAACTAACATCAAAATCATTAATATCATTGTAACAAGCTCTTTTGGACCAAATGATAGATAGAGCTCATATCCAAATATCAAGTTACAACAAATTTTTATTTACCAAGCACTATCCAATCAAACTTTATCAAGCCATACTCATGATCATAGCATGAATCATTTTTGCTACTAAATATGAATGGATACATCAGGGACAAGTCATATAATTTTCATGTGTATACCAAGAGTGAGTCATACAAGTTTCATCCATTCATAGTGAGACTTTTGCATACTAAATCACAACTATTTATACTTCAACCAATGTGTCAAAGCTAATGATGTCAACACATAATACCAATATAAGTCACTGAAAGTCACTATGCCCATATAGTATTATTATCAAGGCAAATCATCAATTGTCAAATCAAATCATTAGTCATCAGGTCAAAACCAAAATTTGTTATCACGGTGAGATCGATATCCCAAAACATATATCAACATCATTTCAAAGTTCTAAATCATTATCAGGCATCATGTCAAAACTCCAAACACTACTTATCTATATCAATCAATCAACTCTAGTTAAACCCTTGCAACTGTTATCAAATAATGTCATACACAAGCCTCAATGGTCAAATCATAATGACGTATTGATATGCATATCCCAGTCACTTGCAAACACAATTTTAATCAACATATTCAAATTATAGTAAGTCAAACATTCAAACTTCCTTGCTCATAGAACTTTTTTTTGTCTGCCCCATGTCTGTAGGACTGTCATCCTTCAGGTGAAATTCTGATTGCATGCATAAAGCTTTACTTTTGTGTCCTACAGGCATAACCACACCCATAGGCCTTCTTACGTGTGGATGAGAGGCTACAGTCGCACCCTTAGGCTTTCTTCCATTTGGATGAGGCTTAGAGAAAGGAAAACTCTTTCTTCTTAGACCAGAACTTTGTTACAAACCAACAATATTAGATATGTGTATATTCATGTCCATCAATCTTACTTCAAAAAGAAATAATATTCTATATGTGTAATGCAAATGATAATAGGATTATGGATCTTATGGAGAGATTATCCCTCTTAATGAGAATTCCCTTTAGCCATAAGTCATCAACTTGTATATAATATTGTCATGCATTAGCAAAATTTTTAGATCTTAAAGTCAAGTTATGTCATGTTCTAAAACATATATTCATCATGGTCATAACATGTCAGCAGCATTACATCATGACATCAATCTTTCATCAAGGGTTAGTGTCAAATAGATAATAGGAGTATACTTCAAGAATCATGATCACAACATTACTTCGTCACATAACTCAATTCATCGAGTCAAGGCATTCAATATTACCATATGCCATGATTACTAAGAACATCAAAACTTAACCAAAGTCAACAAAAATATCATGAATATCAATCTCATTGTTACACTTATATCATCACAGTTACTGTTCTTATCACAAACATTATCAATAGTATCAAGTTACCATATATTAGAATCAAGGTGTTAGCCCTCTTTATGGGATCAAGATATCCAAAATGATAGATGTTAGCCAAACATCAAGTATACCAATATATCAAATATCAATATTAAGCAGCTTCATAGAATCAAGAAGTTCATTATATCTAAAAGGTAGGATATTTGTTCACTACCAAGTGCATCATTTCCTCATAGGTATCATGAATCAAAATTTCTTTCATATGCATACATGAGTTGTTTTTGAAGGTATATACTCATCATGTCTTAGGGATTACCTTTCCATCTAATATTATAGATGAAAGATAACATTGAAACAATATACCATGCATACCTTATACTGTTTAGATACATGTGAACCTTCTTATTTTACGTTGGTAGCGGGAGTACTTTGTCAACTTTTTTGACATAGGAAATTGTAGATTTTCACTTCCTGCACTAACCATATTTCCAACATCTCATATGATCCTCAAGAAGGATCCACTTATCACATCTCTTCAAGAAGTTAGAGGTATCCAAATACTCACATATTGATCAGGAGCTCAAGACCAAATGTCGTAAAATGGTCAAAAATGAAAGTGCTCAGAACTGATTTGAACCTAAATGACCGGATAGAGCTCGTATTCCTGATTCTGGCACCGCGAACAGTTCAGAAAATGGTCATCGTATGAGAAAGTTATGCCAAAAAGAAGAATTGCCCAATAACATTGAAATTTTGAAAAAAAATTAAAATAGAATATTCCACAGAATGTTCCTTGAAATATTCCTTTTGGGCAATGAATGGAAATCTGCCACGTGGCAGACCTAGAGGCCGCCATGTGGCCTGGATGACGTCGGCAAGTATGTTAGACGCATGTTTAAAATTTTTGGGAGTTCTGAGCCTTAAACCCGCGACCTAGAGTCTATAAGCGCCACGGCTTACCGTTGGGCCACAACGACGGAACTTGAAAGCAAGGTGATTGGAATGCTATTTAACCTTTGATCTGGAGTTGGGTGGGGCCTGAAGGGGGCCAACCCCTAAGCGCCAGCCCCCTTTACATGGAGCCTTGGCCCGAAAAACCGTGGGTTTAAGTCCCTAAACTACGCGGCTTATTTTAGCAGTCCCCGCTTATGGATGTTACGTGGTCACATTGCCACAAACACGAGAAAAACAACTGCTTCACCTAACCGTGCCATTAAAGGTTGGCACTAAATCCGAGGCACAGAATCGCCAAGTCCGGGTAATGCGGTCACATACACCATACAACAAACAGTTAGAGTGCGGTCAACCTGGCGGGAAATTTGGTGGACCGCCAAATTTGGGCGGTCCCGCCATAATTGGAGGATCTATCTGGACTTCCACTACAGTGAGCTAGAGTGATTCTAGGCCAAACTGGAGGAAATCTTCAATGAGCCATAACTTTGGCTAGGAAATCCTTTTTGGGCGAATTTTTTTTTGGATTTTGGGTCTCTTCGACCCTGAAGCCATTGGCACAGGTTTCACAGCCATCTGAGGTCGTTTGCAGGGGATTTGCTTCGTGGAAGTTCCAAGAGCCACTAGGGCCAAATCAGTTTGGGAGTTGCATTGGGAATTGTGCAGCCAGTGAATGTGGAACGAAGGTCATTCCTGAAGTTTTTCAGCATTCTGAATCCATTTCTACAGCTCGTTTTTCCTTTTGAGGCATTCTTCTCACTGTTTAGCTTCAGGGAAGCTTTTAGGGCCACTAGGGCCATTTCAGTGCTTGAGCTGTTTGGGGGCTATGTTCATCCATTTTTGGTGATTCAAAAGCCTATGTCTACTATTTTCGACCTTCTGAGTCTAATGGCAGAGGTTTCAGAACCAATTAAGGTCATCTTTACCTTGAAATTCTCCATGCAAGTTTAAAGGGCCACGACGGCCAATTGGGGAAAGTATTGTATAAGGTACAATTTCACTATTTAGAGTTTGGGAAAGAGCATGTTTAGCTAATTCCTATCTTCTGATTCTGTATTTACAATCAGATTTGTCTTTCGAGACACTCATATTCTTGTATTAGCCTTTGTAGCATTTTTAATACAAGAGGACAAGCCTAGTTTGAGAGGCTTGGTCCAACAGATGTAGCCCAGAAGGGGTGAACTGCTTCATCATTTGGATTTCTTTATTTGCTGAAAATGATATGCTAAACAAAATTGATGTAAAGTGATAAATAGCAAATATACATAACTTTCATACACACATAATCACATATTCAGCTCTAGAAAGTTATTTGTCTTATTCCGCAAGACATCAAACTTCAAGTATGTGTATGTCAAAGACTTCTAAGTGTTTACTTCATTATTTCTTTAGGGAGAGCCTGTAGAGGGCTAGGTAACCTCTAGAACTCATCCTCTCTTTAGAGGTGACATGTCCGGCGAATTCCCCTATAGTCTATCTCTGTATAAGAAATAAAATGTTTTCACATTTTCAGAGGTCACTTGGAGTGTATAGCTCACATTTGAAATTATGGGAAATGGATACCTTGCACCCTTAAAAAAGTACATTCCATTTTCAGATCAAGATGGTATCAGAGCACCAGGTTTGCTTGACTAACATCACTAGCTTGATTGTGTAGCTTGAAAGGTGTCTTAAGCAGTGTTGAAGATTGACTGCTTTATTATTCTGCAAACTGCTTGTTGTTTGAGTTTGTAGAAGTTTGGGGATAGCCACTGAATAGCTAAGTCTTGGAGAAGACAAAAAGGAATAGTAGATATTTTCCTTACCCCAAGGACCTCAAGACAATTTGTGAAGCACAAGAAGTTTGATGCAAAACAGGTTGTTTGAATAAGAGTTTGACTCTGCAATGATTTGATTCAGGAATTTTTTAATAGATTCTAAATTTTGTTGAAGCTCTTTTGTTCATTGTTATAATGACAACTTCCATAAGTGAGTTCTCAAAATCATCCTCCTTCACAAGATTCTTTGATGAAAGCTTGAAGCAAGAATTTTTCATCATGATGAATATGGTGAGAGAAATGTATGAGGATGAAAGAAAGAGCTCTAGACTTCAAGAGCAGTTGAATTCCATGAGGGAAGAGAAGCAATTGCTTTCTGACCAATTGCGGGAAATGGAAGGCCAACTTCATATTGCAAACATGAATCTGGAAAGGATGCGTGAATTGGAGACGTAACTCCTTGTTGCCAAAGAAGCCTTAGCCAAGTATCAGCTTGAAGAAGAGGTAAACAATTCTATTTTGTCTTCAAATTCTTATAAGAATGTTTATGTTGGTTCTTTTGAGAAACATACCAGAGGCATAGGGTCCAAGTTGATGTCCAAAATGGGATATGAAGGAAAAGGATTGGGAAAACATGCACAGGGTATAGTTGAGCCAATAATGGTTGAGGTAAGGCCTAAGTATTTGGGTCTTGGCTATGGACAATCTTATGGAGAAAGTTCCAAAGCAGCCATGAAGGCAATTGAAACAGTTCCTAGAAGGAGTTTCATTTTAGGTTCTCTATCTCAAGGTTGTAAAGGTTGTATCCTTGAGGAATGCAATAGTTTGAAACATGCTTTGCAGGAAGAAGGTGTGCATAAGCATGCACTTGAACAAGAAAGTGGTGAAAGCTCTAAAACCATTGAAGGGATTGATAGTGTTCCAAAGGGAGCTTCTTCTTCTTTCAATTCACCTCCTTATGAAGGTAATGAAGGTGAAAGAGAAAGGTATAAATCTGATTTCCATCACACTTCCTTTGATCATTTAAAGCATGGAAAAATTCCACATAAGCATTGGAAAAGAATTACATGTTCTTTTTGTGGTTTGGTTAACCATAGTGTTTCTAGATGTTGGAAAAGAATGGCAACATACAGGAAACTTTTGAAGGAAAGGAGGCAAGAAGCCAAAGTTCCATTGAACAATGAAAATCATGCTATCAAGAAGATGAACATGTGTTTCACTTGTTGCCATAAGCAGGACATACTGTTGAAAGGTGTTGGACTCTGAATCCAACAATGCTTCCATGAAAGTTGAAGAAATTGGAGAAAGAGTATGGCAAGAATGGGAAGGAAGTTTCCATCATTGATATGTGTCAGGATGATACACATGTTGATATCGATGTGCCATTAAAGAAAACGCCTTTGAAATGGATTGGTAAGAAATGGTTAGAATTCTTATCCAATTAAAGTTGCATGTCTTTTGATTGAATACATTTATTTTTTAAGGGAATGCAAGTTGCAGGATGGTAAAAGATGAGTATGATACTCACTAGTTTTGCAGCAATGTTTTTCATTTCAACTCTTTTCACCCATATGTGTTTTTATTGGGTTGACGTACCTGTTGGTCTTTGCAAAAGAAGAGTTGAAGTTACACCTGTACATAGATGTTGTAGGTGTATTTGTCGAACTATATATAGTTCATTGTACATGATACATGCATAGGTGTTTGTAAATGTATCTTGTTGTTGGTCGACTTGTGTCAATTGTGCCACTTATGTTGTCGACTTGTGTCGATTGTGGTGCACATGTTTTGTCGAATTGTGTCGGTTGTGTACACATTTGCTATGTTGATGGTTGAGTCCATTGTTCAGCATATTTCAAGACAACTTGTTGCTGATGATTCTCTTGTTGCACAAGGTACCTTTGGTGTCATTTGGTGCAGGGAAGGAAATTGGTGCAAAGCAGTGCACAATCCCATGAGCTGGAAAAGCATGCATTCAAAGAGGGCTCAAATTTCAGCATGGGTCTCTACTTCTTTTGAGAATTTTTTGCAGCAAGTATCCCAAGAGTTTGGGATGAGCATTTGTAGTACCTTCAGCATGCTACAGCCAGTAAAATCTTTCTCATTTGGGAGGCATCTCTTCTTCTGGAGCGGAGGTGCCATGGATGGGCATTGTGACAGTTGGCAAGCCCATAGGTTCAGAGGAATATTTCAACTCATATATCAGCAAGTTTAATTGTTGGTTCCTGCAATTTCAAATTTGTCTGGCGAAAGAACTCGGTCGGGATTCGACAAGTACTTGGCTTATGCAGCAAAAAGTTGCCATGACGACAATTGGCAAGGCAGGACATTTTGACATCAGTATGCTCTTTTGGCTGAACGGAAGAGGATATTTCTGTTCCTCAAGTGCTGTACAGTTCAGTTCAGAGATTCAGTAAGCTTTTGGGGACCAAAAGGCTTCTAATTTGGGAGGTGTGATCAGGAACTCAAGACCAAGTGCCGTAAAACGGTCAAAATGAAAGTGCTCAGAACTGGTTTGAACCTAAATGATCGGATAGAGCTCGTCTTCCTGATTCTGGCACTATGAACAGTTCGGAAAACGGTCATCGTATGAGAAAGTTATGCCAAAAAGAAGAATTGCCCAAAAACATTGAAATTTTGAAAAAAAAATAAAACAAAATATTCCACAGAATGTTTCTTGAAATATTCCTTTTGGGCAACGAATGGCAATCTGCCACGTGGCAGACCCGGAGGCTACCATGTGGCCTGGATGATGTCGACAGTATGTTAGACGCATGTTTAAAAATTTTGGGAGTTCTGAGCCTTAAACCCGCGACCTAGATTCTACAAGCACCACGGCTTACCGTTGGGCCACAACGGCGGAACTTGAAAGCAAGGTGATT
Source organism: Pinus tabuliformis (assembly GCA_031772625.1). Taxonomy (NCBI): domain Eukaryota; kingdom Viridiplantae; phylum Streptophyta; class Pinopsida; order Pinales; family Pinaceae; genus Pinus; species Pinus tabuliformis. The sequence continues at coordinate 911,489,511 of CM062809.1, read as the reverse complement.
GGAATTCTATTTAACCTTTGAACTGGAGTTGGGTGGGGCCCGAAGGGGGCCAACCCCTAAGCGCCAGCCCCCTTTACATGGAACCTTGGCCTGAAAAACCGTGGGCTTAAGTCCTTAAACTACACGACTTATTTTAACGGTCCCCGTTGATGGATGTTACGTGGTCACATTGCCACAAACACGGGACAAACAACCGCTTCACCTAACCGTGCCATTAAAGGTTGGCACTAAATCCGAGGCACAAAACCGCCAAGTCCGGGTAATGCGGTCACATACACCGTACGACAAACAATTAGAGTGCGGTCAACCTGGCGGGAAATTTGGCGGACCGCCAAATTTGCGCGGTCTCGCCATAATTGGAGGATCTATTTGGACTTCCACTACAGGTAGCTGGAGTGATTCTAGGCCAAACTGGAGGAAATCTTCAATGAGCCATAACTTTGGCTAGGAAAGTCCTTTTTGGAAGAATTTTTTTTGGATTTTGCGTCTCTTCGACCTTCTAAAGCCATTGGCACAGGTTTCACAGCCATCTGAGGTCGTTTGTAGGTGATTTTGCTTCGTGGAAGTTCCAGGAGCCACTAGGGCCAAATCAGTTTGGGAGTTGCATTGGGAATTGTGTAGCCAGTGAATGTGGAACGAAGGTCATTCCTGAAGTTTTTAAGCATTCTGAATCCATTTCTACAGCTCGTTTTGCCTTTTGAGGCATTCTTCTCACTGTTTAGCTTCAGGGAAGTTTTTAGAGCCACTAGGGCCATTTCAGTGCTTGAGCTGTTTGGGGGCTATGTTCATCCATTTTTGGTGATTCAAAAGCCTATGTCTGCTATTTTCGACCTTCTGAGTCTAATGGCAGAGGTTTCAGAACCAATTGAGGTCATCTTTACCTCGAAATTCTCCATGCAAGTTTAAAGGGCCACGAGGGCCAATTGGGGAAAGTACTGTATAAGGTACAATTTCACTGTTTAGTGTTTGGGAAAGAGCATGTTTAGCTAATTCATGTCTTCTGATTCTGTATTTACAATCAGATTTGTCTTTCGAGACACTCATATTCTTGTATTAACCTTTGTAGCATTTTTAATACAAGAGGACAAGCCTAGTTTGAGAGTCTTGGTCCAACAGATGTAGCCCAGAAGGGGTGAACTGCTTCATCATTTGGATGTCTTTATTTGCTGAAGATGATATGCTAAACAAAACTGATGTAAAGAGTTAAATAGCAAATATACATAACTTTCATACACACATAATCACATATTCAGCTCTAGAAAGTTATTTGTCTTATTCCGCAAGACATCAAACTTCAAGTATGTGTATGTCAAAGACTTCTAAGTGTTTACTTTGTTATTTCTCTAGGCAGAGCCTGTAGAAGGCCAGGTAGCCTCTGGAACTCATCCTCTCTTTAGAGGTGACATGTCCGGTGAATGCCCCTACAGTCTATCTCTGTATAAGAAATAAGAAGTTTTCACATTTTCAGAGGTCACTTGGAGTGTATAGCTCACATTTGAAATTATGGGAAATGGATACCTTGCACCCTTAAAAAAGTACATTCCATTTTCAGATCACATATACATGTAGGAAGTATATGTAATAATCAAAATAATAGTCAGATCAATAAGTCTAAACAAAAGTAAAGACATAAAGGAGATTGAGGATCCACTTATCACATCTCTTCAAGAAGTTAGAGGTATCCAAATACTCATATATACATGCAAGAAGTATATGTAATAATCAAAATAATAATCAGATCAATAAGTCTAAACAAAAGTAAAGACATAAAGGAGCACCATAAATCAAAAAATATTTATCTTTAATGAGAGGTGATCATCTCCCTCTTGAACCAGCCTTCATTGTCCATTGTCCATATGATAATGTTTCCTTCAATACTTCAACCAACTTTATCATCAACCAGGCCTAATAGAGACTATCCCATCTAGGGCTTCATCAAATTTGTCACAAGTGCTTGATATTATTCGCATTGACCATGCTAGGGTTTCTATAATGTTGGGTGTGGAGCTTGATTATCTTATGTATTCAAAGGTTTCAGCCAAATGTATACCCCAGGAAGATTGTACACCCCTCCAAACGGGGGGGTCCGGGGGCCAGTGGTCCCCTAGCGGGGGTTCGGGGACAGCACCCCCGAAGCTAAAAACAGATGTAAAATTGCTTTGTAAAAGTATTGTAATTTCTAGTCAATCTAGGTTGCTCATTAGGCGGATGATCTAACAGTAGAAGTTATGTTTAATTTAGGGTTTTTTTTCCCTAGAAGGAAACCCCTCACTATATATGACGGAATTGTATTGTGTCGATTGAGATCTGTATTCTGAGTGAGGAAAAGAGAGGAGATTGAGAGCGAAGAGGGAGTTACAGTGGATCTGTTGTAGGTTGTATCTTTTCAGATTGTTGGATAATATAAAAAGAAGGACTGGCTATTTCTCCATGGACGTAGCCAAAACTGGGTGAACCACGTATATCTGTGTCTCTCTTGTTTAATGCATTTTCTGTGTTTATATTTCTGCGATATTTTATGTGTTCCATTGCTCTGTAATATATAATTTTCTAACATAGATTTCATATCTCAAATCTTTGTCATTAACCAGGGTTTCTCTCAAACCCTAACCTCATAATATCCATCAAACCCTAATACACAAATTGTCTAAGGTTACCCTCAAACCCTAGAATTTTTTAGATCTCCTCCATCCTCTCTTGCATCCTTCAAAGGTGTCTTCATAAGGGTGATCTTCAATGACTTTTCTTCAGCATAGCTTCGATACCATGTTAAGTTTTCTTAGGGCTATATTGTTCTTTGCTTTGATAATTGCATTTCTTCATTTAAACATTAAATTCACCCCATAACATCGTAACATTATCCATATTTACATCATTATTCAGCAAGATATGCAACTATGTAGAAAGAGTGATATCAACATCATCAATGCAATGAAATATAAAGGAACAATAGAAGGAAAGCATTCATACATAGATACACCGGGATTGGTTGGAGACCAAGGAAAAACCCACTAAGGGGAAACCCTTTCAAATCATTCTTATTAGATTGTCATTGAAAGATTCAACAAAAGAGAGTACAATGATCCATATATTCATCCATACAAATATCCAACAAAAATCAACCAAAAAGTATCTATGAGATGAAACCAACCATGCTCATACTCAAAAACCCTGATTCAGAAGCTTGTAATGAACTATCACTATTTGCGGACAACTGTCGAACATTGCGGTCAACGAGCAAAAACTTTGGTCAACATAAATATAATTTTAGGTCCCATTTGCAAGGAGGAAGTGGGGATGTGAGCAACTGGGAGATTTCAGTCACTCCCTTGAGCATGCAAGCCAGCGACCAGTCAAATTTGTCCTTTGGTAAGCCTACGACTAAGAAACAAAACCCTAGAAAACATGCACGAGCTTCGAACCCTGTAATATCGAACCTATGCCAAACACTTTCTACAAACCTGCCTCAAACCTACAATGATGTCCAAATGAGGTTGAGGTCACTTATATTTATAGCCTTCCAAGGCTGTCCAAATTTCTTTAGGGATGACCTGATCAAATATGCACGTGGGCTTATAATTCAAAAATACACGTTCCCTTCTCTGAATTTGATGATATTTAGGTCGATTTTGTTCCTTTTGAAAAGAGGAATTAAATGCAATCATCATCTCTAACAAATGAGTTGTCCAAAGTGGAATTTGGACCTAGTTTCCAATTTTAACACAAAGCATATGCAGAGAAAAGATGATGACAATATCTTTGGTGATAATAAGAAACCTGGTAACAAAGATGACAGTGTTGACTTTGAAGAACACAACAGTCTTCAACAAATACCCAGGTTTTATTTGAGACAGGGAAAAATATGGAGAGTTCATCAATATTTTCAATTCCATATCAATAAAGGACTACACTGGTGATAAAGATAGGTATAATGTTGATTTGAGGTCTTTGTGATGATGATGTAATTGTTGTCCATGGAAATAGATTAGTAAATTCACGTGGAAATATTTCCTTAACATAGGTTGATCATGATGTTGGCATGGTTGAAAGTATAGGTTTTATTGCTTGTGAAAATAAGTAAGAATGTTTCAACCATTCAATCTCAGATGCAATGTTGATAACCCATAAAACTAGCTCCCTTGTGCCAAAAATTAACATGAAAAGAAGATTGCAAATGTGAACAAATTTGAGGATATGAATCATATAGGTGATCTAAGAAAGGGTAATTAAATCGTTGGTTAGCTTGAGCATCAAAGAGTTAATTGTATAGATACCCACATTTCAAGTGAGTAATAATATATAGTTTTCAAGGATTACGGGATCTATGTTGTCCATGGAAACCCACTACATAGACATCTTTTTCATAACTAATAAAACTTTAAACATGTTACACATTTTCTCCAAAGGTGTGAGAAAATGTGCCAATAGTAATTGTGGTATGTGCTTGAAATTATTCTTTGAGGATGTAGGTATATTTTATTTCAAACTTGATTAGACCTGGGAATTTTGTAAAAGGTCAATGAATATGTAGAGAGAAGAGGATATTAAGAGGACATGACAAAAATTATGTCTAAAAAAGTATATAGAGTAATCATAATTGTATTCAGAAGTTCAAGAATTTTTAAATTTAATAAAATTAGAAGGAAAAAACAAAATGCAAAAATGAAAGAGAAAAAGATTACATGTGTTTAACATTAAATATGAAACATCCACAAGAGAAGAATTTAAAATTCTTCAATTTGATGAATAAAAAAAACCATGTGCTATCAATTTGAAAAATGGAGTGTAGAACTTCATTTAGCTAGCCAAACCCAAATCCAGACCTGTGCACATTAAATCAAAAGGCTTATCAAAGCTAGACATAATCATATATCTTTAGACAATAATTTTGAATTCATCGAAAACTTTAAATGCACTCCTTAGGGTAGTGGAAAATAGAAATACACATTAGCTGACATCAGTCGAAAATCCTATTTCTCATTAGCTTATGGAGTGGATTCAAAACATCAGCTGGTGAAATAGTTCTAGCACATAAGTCGTTGCCCGAGTCAACGTTCACATACACTGAAAGGAATGTGGTACTTAATGCACTTGATGTTGGTCCATGCAGGATTAATGTTGTTCATGAAAAATAATTGGCATATTTTCAAGTGCTACTCACTTTTGTTATTTTATTTCCATACAGACTCATGCCAAACTTGTTCGATGCTCTTGGTCTCCACTTTTATTCAAGTCTTTTGTTGCATGGAAAACAATATTTCGAGGTTTACGAGCCAAGAATGTTGAAAATGAAGCAAGAAAATCTCTGTTTGACCTTGCCTAGGTCAAACTAGAGAAAAAAATGAGTTTCCACATCAGCAGGAATTTTGGAGGTAGTTAACTGAGGGTGACATGGAACTTGTCACTCAGTGAACTCAGTTAATTCAATTTGGGGAAGCTTGAGTTCAGTTCAGTATGATTGATTTCTAATTTGTAGCAATTTATTTCAGTTAAATTGAGTTATTATCAGTTAAACTAGTTCTAACTGTTGGAGGAACTAGTGGAAGGTCAAGTTGTGGAAGTGTGACTTCAACCACACTCAGTGATCAACCAATTAACTAATCAATCAACCCAAAATAATTGATGCATGCAGAGAATTCGAGTTACCCAATTGAGATGGAGATTCCAAGGTAGTGTACTATCAGTTGTAGACTATTCCAATGTGTATAGGTGGTGCATGCAGTCAGAGGATCAACCTAAAGGAATTGCACAATTCAAATTGAGAAATTTCCTAATTAATATGGGCCTAATTCCTCAAGGAACAATGTAAGGAAATAGGAGCTTGGAAGGCTTGAAAATTGGCTAAGTGTTGGCCAGGGTCAATTAGTCAGGAAGAGAGATAGAATATACACTTGCAGGTTGTGCTCAGGCTTGAGCAAGCATATGTATTACATCTCTATTCTTTAACTAATGCAATACATATAAGAAGGGGTTTTAGTTGCTTTCCCCTAGATAAATCTTTGTGCATGTGTGATGTTTCTTCTTGCATGCTTATGAAATGTGTTCTTGATTTTGAATTTAATTCCATAGAGAAGTAGAGTAGATTTGAGTCTTGTGTTTTCATAAATTTCATGAGAAGTTTCAAATCTAAACATAATTTCTACATAGTATTAGAGTAGGATTCACAGTAGAGAAGAAATTTCGAAGTTGGTTAGCAGGAGGATCGAATTTGCAGGATCAATTCTTCAGAGCTAGAAGGATGACTTTCCGTGGGCTAAGTCTCGAGTATGCCCTCCAGGGAAGCTCAAATTTTGTTACTTGGATGGACCGCATGGAGGCGGTGCTAGAAGACTATGGATTGAAGGAATTTGTTGATAATGACATCCCAAAACCAGGTTCAACTGATGCCAAAAATCTGGTAGAATGGAAGATGTGTGTAGCCAAATTGAGGAGAATAATATTGGAGGGAGTACGAGACCACATTGTCTCCAATATCCATGGGAAAGAAAATCCTCATGCAATGTGGCAAGCACTGACAAATATGTTCCAGAGTAGCAGTGACCACTGGAAACTAGAGCTCAAGGATAAACTTTGAAATATCAAGATGCAGAAGAATGACTCTATTCAACAGTATATGAGCAAGTTCACATAATGTCATGATGAACTTGCAAGAGTTGGTGTCACAATCTCATATGATGATTTAGTAAGCATATCACTTCTAGGCCTTCTCAAGAGTTGGCATAGCTACCAAGATTCGATGAATGGGAGGGAGAAACTACCAAATTGGGAACACTTATGGTTTGATTTGTTACAGGAGGAAATAAGGCAAAATACCAAATATGGGACTTCATCAAAGGGCGAGGATGAATAAAATAGTGCATTGGCTGGAAAGGCAAAGAAGTGAAAAGGGAAGAAATCCCAATCCAAACCAAAATCCAGTCAAGGGGGAAGAAGAAAGACTTTTCCAAAATTAAGTGCTTCCATTGTCATGAATTCGGGCACTATGCCACGAAGTTTCCACACAAAAAATCAAGCAAAAAGACCTCAAGAGGAGTGGCAGGTGAATCTTTGGCTTCACAATTCGAGTTTGACTTCACTCTCATCGCATGCATGGCGAGCACAGTGATGGGGAGCGTGTGGTACTTGGATAGTGGTGCCTTGTTTCACATGACGAGGATGTAGGTTTTAACCCTGTACAATGATTACCTGCAAAAGAATTCTTAAAACAGAAAATATACAATGGCGAGAACATAAAATAAATAGCCACAGGATAGGTGAAGCAGATTAGGTTTATGTGAAGAACCTGTACAAGCTACATGTGGAAGATTGTGTCGCATTAAGCACGAAGGTGGAGAAGGTGCAGTGTCGCGATGTCAGTGAATTTGGCATAGAAGACTTTCTCATTTACATCATGGCACCGTGAAGATTGTGCAATAGATAACCACGGTCCTCCCCAAAGGAGCACTTGAGAAGCAAGATACATGCAAATGGTGTACCTTGGGGAAGTACACAAAAGCCACATTCCACGATCGCGACAACAAAGCACATGAAATCCTTGAAAGGATCCACTTTGATGTCTGTGGACCTTTCTCGACAACCTCCACTGTCAGGCACAAATATTATGTTAACTTTGTAGATTATTTTTCACAGAAGTGTTGGATCTTCTTCATGCAAAAGAAAGATGATACATTCTCCAAGTTCATTGAATTCAAAGTATTGGTTGAGAAAGTAACCGGCAAGAAGGTGAAGGCTCTTATGAGCGATAATGGAGGTGAGTAAGTGTTGAATGAGTTTAAACATTTATGTGCAAAAGAAGGCATTCAATGGGAGTTAACAGCACCCCACAACCCACAATAGAATGGGTTGATAGAGAAGAAGAAGAACCATAACATTATGGGAGCAGCATGGGCGGTCTTGAATGACCATGGCTTAACTCTGCATTTGTGGGTTGAAGCATGCAACATGACAGTCTATGTGCATAACAGGAGTCCTCATCAGATTCTTGGCATGAGTACACTGGAGGAAGATTTCTCGGGAAGGAAGATAAATGTGTCGCACTTCAATATTTTTGTAGCCTCTGTTTACTGCCATGTCTCTAAAGAATCAAGAAAGAATGTAGATTTAACAGTAGAGATCGGGGTATTTGTGGATTGCACAGAAACTCCTCGCAATTACCGTGTGTACTTGTCATCCCTCATAATAACAGTTGTGTGAAGGGATGTAAATTTTGATGAGGAGAAAGCAATGAGATTTTCTCTTGAGAGGGAGAGTGAGTTGCAACCAAATCAGGAGCTTCTAGCTCCAAATAAATAACCTTAGGAAGGTGTGTAGCAGTCCACAAGTTGAGGAGCAGAGAGTGGAAGCATCCACTCAAGCTGAGCCATCCAGCGAAGGAAGGAAAATAACCAGTGAAGATGAAAGATTATTGCATGATGCTAGAGAGAATGTGGGAGCACCCACTTCACAGTGCAGGCAGAGAAGGTCACCTGATTGGTACACTGGCTACATGGCTCTAATGACTGAGCTTGTAGAAACTGAGCCCCCCTCTTTCGAGGAAGTAGTAGAGGACCCTGTATTGGTTGATGCAATGGTGGAGGAATATGATTCCATTGTAAAGAACAGTGTTTGGGAAGTGGTCCCAAGTCCAGCATATAAATCAGTTGTGGGTTCGAGATGGATCTTCAAGGTAAAGCATGCAGCAAATGCAAGAATAGAAAAGTACAAGGCCATATTTGTGGCCAAGCGGTTCTCTCAAGTTGATGGAATTGACTATGAGGATACCTTTGCTCTTGTAGCAAGGTACTCCTCCATTATATCAATTCTTGCATTGGTTGCAGAGTTGGGGTGGAAGATCCACCAAATGGATGTAAAAACAACATTCCTCAATGGAGTTATTGAGGAGGATATGTACATCGAGCAACAAGAAGGTTTTGAGACCTTTGATCGAGAGTCGCATGTGTGCAGACTCAAGCGAGCATTGTATGGACTCAAGCAATAACCACGTGCTTGGTTCACCAGGATTGACAACTATCTCACCAGGTTGGGATTCACCAAAAGTGAAGTGAATGCAAACCTTTATCATATTGTGGTAGAAGGTAAGTGGTTGATTCTTCTCTTATATGTTTATTATTTTATTTTAATCGGTGATGAGAAGTTGATCTGATCTTGCAAGGATGACCTTGCAAGATAATTTGAAATAAGGACATGGGACTCATGCACTAATTCCTCGGTTTAGAAGTATAGTAAGGAGATGGGGAACTATTTTTCTCTCGAAGCAAGTATGAAAATGAGATACTGAAGAAGTTCTGCATGGAGAGTAGCAAACCCATGGAGACTCCTCTAGTGACCAGTTGGAGGAAAGAGGATGCCACTTTAGGTGAGGAAGTGGAGGCTACCATTTATCGGCAGCTTGTGGGTTCACTAATGTATCTTGTGAACACATGACCAGATATGTGTTATGCAGTCAACCAACTAAGTCAAGATATGGTTAGGCCAACCAAATTATTTTGGAAGGTAGCTAAGCATGTTCTACGGTACCTCAAAGGCACTACCCAGTTTGGACTATGGTACAGACAAACAAAGGGAGTGAAGTTATGTGGCTTCATAGATGCAGATTGGGCAGGGAGTCCATCAGACCGGAAGAGTACATCAGGAGGAATTTTTAGTGTTGGGTCTGCAGTTGTTTCTTGGTACAATAGGAAGAAAAGATCTGTGGCACTCAGCTCAGCAGAAGCAGAATACATGGCTACCATTCAAGTAGCATGTGAGGCGATCTGGATGAGAAATATTCTTGTGGGACTATTTGGTCAGATGATGGATCCAACTATGATCTATTGTGATAATCAGAGTTGTATCAAGCTCTTTGAAAATCCTATATTTCATGATTGATCCAAGTATATAGATATCTGGTATCACCATCTACGAGATTGTGTGTAGAGGCATATAATGTTGTTGGAATACATTCCGACAAAGGAACAAGATGCAGGCATTTTGACAAAGGCTTTTTCATGAGGAAAAAACAAGTTCCATAGAGGCAGGATTGGGTGACAAAGAATCCCTTTCTTGCTAAGAGGGAGTGTTGAAATTGCAGCAAGAAAACCTCAGTTTGACCTTGCCTTGGTCAAACTAGTGAAAATTCGAATTTCCACATCAACAAAAATCTTGGAGGTATTTAACAGAGGTGACATGGCACTTGTCACTCAGTTAACTCAGTTAATTTAAGTTGGGGAATCTCTAGTTCAATTCAGTATGATTGATTACTAATTTGTAGCAATCTATTTCAATTAAATTGAGTTATTGTCAGTTAAACTAGTTCTAACTGTCGAAGGAACTAGTGGAAGGTCAAGTTTTGGAAGTGTGAATTCAACCACACTTAGCGATCAACCAATTAACTAATCAATGAACCCAAAATAATTGGTGCATGCAGAGAATTCGAGTTACCCAGTTGAGATGGAGTTTCCAAGGTAGTGTATTATCAATTGTAGACCATTCCAATGTGTATAGGTAGTGTATGCAGTTAGAGGATCAATAAAGGAATTGCGCAATTCAAATTGAGGAATTTCCTAATTAATAAAGGCCTAATTCCTCAAGGAACAGCACAAGGAAATAGGAGTTTGGAGGGCTTGAAAATTGGCTAAGTTTTGGCCAAGGTCAGTCAGTCAGGCAGAGAAATAGACTATACACTTGCACGTTGTGCTCAGGCTTGAGCAAGCATATGTATTACATCTCTATTATTTGATTAATGCAATATAGATAGGAAGGGGTTTTCAGCAATTGCTTTCCCCTAAATAAATCTTTGTGCATGTGATGTTTTTTCTTGCATGTTTATTATTTGTGTTCTCGATTGTGAATTGAATTCCGTAGAGCGGTAAAGTAGATTTGAGTCTTGAGTTTTAGTAAATTTCATGAGTAGTTTCAAATATACACATAATTTATACAAAGACATGGCACTGGAAGAGTTGTTTGAGACGATTTCCCATGCTCTATTGGCATCCATTGATCATGACTGTTTGAATCACTGGGAGGCCATCTTTATGTCATGTCATTGAATCAAGCGATTGAGCACAAATTAAAGAGACACATGGGTTGATCCATTTTTATTATAAGAGAAATTATAGGCATATGCAATTTTTATAAGAGGGGGTTTGTTATTAGAGTGAGAAAAAAAATTGGGAAGCAACTTTGATGAACTTCAAAAGTTCCAGGTTAGTCTATGATGAAATGGGAAAGTATGGGGCTGTTGAGAATCAAGTCCAGCGTGTAAATGAGATGGAAACTAAACATTCGATATTTATTATACAAAATGTGTAAATCCGACAAACAAGTTTTGAACTTTTGGACCTTAACACTCAAGAAGGCCCGACAAACTGCAGTAGATATGTTACAGTACAAATTGGAAGAAATCATGATAGAGGCAAGGACTCGACAAGCAACATCTATGACTAATTTCCACTGTCTTGGTAGAGGTTTTCCCATTAAGAATGCTAAGACTCGCTTATATGCCTTAAAATCTCACTCATTGGAAAAAAACCTTTATAGTTTTGCTGCAAGTTCCCTGACAACAAAAAAACAGAATTCTGAGTTGGTTTTGCGAAAGGATTCCTTAAAAAAGGGTAGAGAATCCCCTTCTATAGAGGCAAGGGTGAACAATGGATAAAATTTTGCTTACAATTCAATGAAAAATGAAAATTGTATCTAATCTCTTTCTACCCATTATTGGGGTTCTAGCAGTAACAACGGTGATCATTCTTGACAAAAAACAATAATCAAACTTTGTCTTGCATATCTGTAGATGACAATTACCAATGATAAAAAATGAAGGCAATTACTCAGCAACTAAATGTTTTTACTTACAATACTGTAATTGATGGGTGTGCCAAATTTGAAATGATGGACAAAGCACATGATCTATTTGACAAAATGGCTCAATGTAATACTATCTCTTGGATTGCATTGATTGCATGTTATTATTTTCGAATGTATTTAGGGTAGGCATGATAATGAAGAACTGGATATTTTCATGAAATGAAGCTCGTAGGTGTTGAACAAGGTGATAATCCACACTCTTCAACAAGTATTAGACTTTTGTGCTCACATCCGTTGGTTGTAGATTGGGAGTTATCTTTGCATCTATAAAATCATTTTATTAGTGCATCCAATCACAGTAAAATTAGTACCAACATGTGCAAAGGAAACATATCATAACACTCTGCAGAGAGGGCCAGCTAAAATAGGCATTGCATATATTGAACACAACAAGCATATAAATGGTGGTGTTGATGACGTCTCCTCTATTTATTTTTCTTACTAGCAGACTTGCATTCGAAAGAGATCTTTAGCAGGGGTGGAAACACTATTAATAGCCTCTGAGGCCATCCTTTATCCTATGACAAAAAGGAGGGACTCCACATGCATGTTTGTGTTGTTTATGCAATATGAGGAGAAGTTATCCCCATGTGCCCCATTGCATTTAAAATTATGGCTTTCATGCCTTCCAATAGCATTTTTAGTTCTCATAACTGTGTGAAACTTATATAGGCTCAGTTTCCTTGGGGATATTGTGATGTTGAAAAAGGGGATATGATCAATGTTGTGGCAACCATTGTTACAAATCTAATATATTATCAGGATGCTTGTTGAAGAATTAATATGCAATATTGAATTGACTGTGCACTCAATCAACCATACGTCTACCCATTGGAGATATATATACATATGTATTCAAGAAGTTGTCCATTTTCAAACACCCAAATTGATAACACATCTACTTTAAGTGATAGGTAAAACACATAGGCTTGGAGACACCCAAATGATAGTTGTAGGTGACTTACACAGAAATCAAGCCAATGCAATATACAGTGAACAGGGCAAGAGCCAATTTGGTTGTTGATTCCACCAAATCCTTGTCAATGTCCCATCTCATCTCTATTTATGTGATGTCGTCATCTAATAACAAATAATTTTTAGAAAATAGGCAACGGAATTATTCTTATTGCTCTCAATAAATTCAGTATTTTTTTTCACATTCACGTGCGTAGGAATACAAACAATGGAAAACAAATTGAGTATCATATTATATGCATACAAAAATTACGTGTATTTCTTTTAATTTGTGAAACACGTAGGAGATCATACACGTTGAATGAGGTTAATGGAAATCAATTCCTTGTCTTTTTCTTTACAAGAGAAACAAAGAGAGACCTTGAATCGTAATCCATGGGCTCCACTGGTGGGGTTTTCTCTGTAAATTAATATTCTTTGGGGGTTCTCATTACTTGCAACTGAGCAAGTTTCCTTCTAGTAGGTGTAACACAATATAAAAATGGCATTGTAGTAAGTGCCACAAGCTTGATAAAGAATATTGCATGTATGCTTTACCAAGGAAGGTATGATAGAAAAGAATCATGCACATGATGGAACGATTCTCAGAGAATCATTTTACCAACCAAATTTCATTTGGATTCAATTTATTCAAATTACTTTTATAAACGCTATGGATTTGTCTTGTGTCTACCCATTAGTGTAGTCACTGCAAATACAAGTGACTGTAAAACCATTCTTACCCTGGCACGTTATGCACATGGTGAGAGAGATATGATGGATGGATTGTAGACTGATCTAGCTAGTTTACTATCATGAGTATTAAGCAGTACAGAGTTGGTACTTTACTTTATCAATGAACCAATCAATCAGAGTCGTTACTTTTAAGTTGGAAAATATTCATGAATGCAATTGCAGTAGAAAGTAAGTTGTATGTGGGAATTATGCAGAAATCATTGTATAGGGGATCCATTTTATAAGGTAATCTGAATGTTGATCCTTATGAACCATAGAGAATGAAGAATCATGTGGAACAAGTCACAAGGTTTTGGAGGTTGGTTTATACCAAAATGCCTCTAAACTTGCTTTACTCTTTTTGTTGTAAAGTGCCTCCATGATTTGAGGGATGGCCACTTCATATCCGGTTGAGCACAAGCAATGTCTAGTCTTCTTCGTAATATCATAATAAGATAATCCCATGGTGAGAGATTCACAAGGCTTTTACATCAAAATCATTCTTCTCTCTCCAATGCATAAATAACATGGGTCTTATAGATCCGTGGTTTCCACCAATGAAGAAAGCGAGCATAGGCTCTGTTAGGAAAGATTGACCACAAAGCATGCCTATCATTAGACTTGTTTGCAAATTTATCTATGGAAGTTTTGCATGATACATCTCTCGTAGGATTGAATTTTTCTAAAGTGTTGGTATTGTTACCCGCTACTAGTGGGTGATCCCATAGGAGAATTTTTCTCCTAGAGTTATCTTCAACTTGCAGCTAGCAGCCCTGATAGCGACCAATGTAGTCGGTGTTGTGCCAGATGTCTTTTCTCCCTGAGCCATTCCTATGTCCCTTCGCGGATTTGTCGAGATCGTATGTTTGAGGTGGACCATCCAATCCTAAAGGTATGATTTTTCATTATGTGATTGGGTGCTTATGCTTGTTTTTCTTTAGCACACTTGGCTATGGATTATTGGGTGACTTGGAAGGAGGAAGGGTTTGATTGTAGGCTTGTTCCCTTACCTTAACCAGGGGGTTAATCCTCAACCCTAGTCCCGTGAGATCTCCCCTACTGGATTTTAGCTTTAGGATGGGCACTACTTAGGAAACCCCAATTTTGGTAGCACGGTCCTATTTTCCTATTACACATTTTTCACTCCCCTTTGCATGTTACATGCCCTATTTCATCATCTTCCCTCTTTGGGTCCACATGATTATTGGGTCCACAAGGCTCTGATACTCCCCCTCCTCTTGTCTACATGTCTAGTTCGAGCCTAAAACAATGCCCTGGAAGTTGATGCAACTCAAAAAAGATAAAAGCATAATATGGACACATATAGAAGGAAATGTACCACAAAATGAAAAATATGATCGTGACAATAAAATTTAGCACGTGAGAAAAATCCAAACATGAGCTCTACCTTTTATCATTATGGTCATCACCCTAGTTCCTAGGGCCCCTATGAGTGCCCCCTGCATCATTAAGGAGCCCATGTATGTCCCAACCCTTGGTGAGGATGAACTGCCCCACCTTAAGGGGGTAATCATTTCTATATCATACACATCATGATCTCATCCCCTGGATCCCCAAGCAGTAAAAGAAAAGAAAAAAATCAATAAAAGGCAAAAGGCAAATGAAGAAGGGTGGAAAAACAAAGGTCGAGGTAACTCATTTACCATGATTTCTCCCTCATCATTACCACCTTTGAGCCCATATAATTTTTCCTTGATACCCCTATGTCCCAATTCACCTCATCATTATCCACATGATACTTGTTACCCACCATTTTGTGGGTGATATCCCTAGGAAAAAAAATTGTCCAAGATGGTCCTCAGCTGGTAGCCAGCAGCACCTTGCAGCCACCAACTATCTCATTGCGCCATTTCTCTGCCACCCGAGCCATCCATGTGGTCCCTCACCCATCTGTCATGATCGTATGTTTGAAGGTGGGTCTCCCAAACCTAAAGGTATGCCTCGCCATTTGGTAATTGAGTATTGTGGTTTGTTTATCATGGACACTTCTAGGCATGGATTAATGGAGGGATTCAGTGGAAATAATGGGATAGGTTTGTGCTTTTGTCCCCTAGACCGCTTTTGGATATTAACCTTGGATTCTCGTTCTATGGGATCTCTTTTATTGACCATTTGGCTTTAGGGAAGGTATTTCATGGGAAACCCTAATTTTCGTTGCGTGATTTTGCTCCCTCATCTACATATATTACTCCCTTTCCACTCATTATTAGCACATTAATAATTTCTCCCACTTGGGTCCACATTCCTCCACTTGGTCCACATAGGGCTAGCCCCGCTTCCCCTTGCCCACACCTTGGGTTGGGCCTTGAATGATGTCCCGAAGGTTGATGCAGCTGAGAAAGAAAAAACATAATTGGTCACATTCAACAGGAAAACATACCACAAAATGCAAAATATGGTCGGGACAAACACATTTAGCACGTCGGAAAAATTCAATACATGAGCTCTACTCCATCATCATGGCCATCACCCTAGTTCCTACGGGATCTATCATCCCCCTTCATCATATAGGAACCCATGATTGTCTCAACCCCTGGTGGGAAATGAACCATCCTATCGTAAAAGGGGGTATCCACTGATATATCTCAGACATCATGCTCTTACACCTTGAGCCCCAAGCAGTAAGGCAAAAGGCATATAAATAAAGGTGGAAAAATCAAGATCGGGGCACATCATGTACCACGATTTCTCCCTCCTATACATTATATACCCAAGTGTGGGCTTCCCTTTTATTAACTACACTTGTACCCCGCATGTGGCCCAGGGTTGCCCCTTCTCATTCCCTATTCCATTCACCTATTTATCACATGCCATCACCTTTTAAAGGATGTACCTTGGACATATTATCCCCTTTAAAAGTAGAAAACACCTAATGGGATACTTGGTTAACCCCATTTGGAGTTTGGATACATTAGCACATGCCAAAGCCCATTATGGAAGGGCATGCCATTATGAAGTCCCCATGTGTGGTCCCTGGTTTGTAAACTCTTTTACTCTATTTATTTGATGACTTGTTGTACTGGAAGGCTAGGGAATGCATTGGATCTTATGTAGGATTGCAGGTGGTCTCCATCTTGGGTTTGGTCTCTCTATAGTGGCTCATAAACCAGAGGGCTACATTGGCACATGTAGGGTGTGTGTTGAGGGCCATGGTCCTCCACTGCAATAGACAACACTCCATGGATCCCCAAAGATGTTCAGATATTGGCTCAAGGTCCACCTATTGGATGAGGAAGATGCACCTAGTTCACCTTTGCCCAACTAGCCTCGTAGATATACCATGCACTTGGAAGCTGGCCCAAGATTTGTAGGATGATGTGGCATCGCCTACACCATCATTTGAACCCTTAAATATGGTCTACAATCATCTTTGACTCATTTGGAAACCCATGAAGTTATTATTGTGCCCCCACACCCACTAAGAGCACCACCGTTTATTTTTTGGAGAAAAGGGGCCACCTCCTTGTCCATCACTTTTGAGGGTCATATTCTTCATTATTGATCAGGAGCTCAGTACCAAGTGTCGTAAAATGGTCAAAAATGAAAGTGCCTAGAACTGATTGGAACCTAAACGACCGGATAGAGCTCATATTCCTGATTTCGGCGCCGTAAACGGTTCGAAAAACAGTCGCCGTATGAGAAAGTTATGCCAAAAACAAAATTGCCCAATAACCCTTAGTTTTTGAATTTAAAAAATAATAATAATAATAATAATAATTTAAAAAGAATATTCCTTGGAATATTTTGTGGAATATTCCTTTTGGCCAGCCAATCACATGCTTCCACATGGCAAGCCCGGAAGCCGCCACGTGGCCCAGGATGGCGTCAGCAAGGTATGTGCGCTTTATTAAAAATTTTGGTTGAAGCGTGGTTTGAACCCACGACCTGCTAGAACCCAACGTAATGCCTTACCAACACACCACCGGAGCGGGACTTGAATGTGGTGGCAACGAAAGTTTATTTAAATTTTAAAACAGTGGATGGGCGGAAAACGAAGGGGGCCAGCCCCCACATACCATATGACCTCAGGCCCAGAACCTTGGGCTAAACCCCTAACCACTAGCGCGGAATCCTATGCAAACAGCCAGCGTGAATTTTTGGTCACATGCATTTATTAAAAATGCAGTTAAGATGGCGAATATTCTGGCAAGAGCGTCAAAATTGGCGGACCCGCCATATTTGGCGGGCCTATCTGGCCGTAACTAAAGTTAACTGGAGTTTTTTTAGGCCAAGCTGGCAGTTGGGAGTAAATGGCCATAACTTTCGCTAGGAAAGTCCGTTTTGGACGAATTTTTTTTTGATTTTGGGTATTTTGGAACTTCTGAAGCCATTGGCATAGGTTTTCACAACCATCGAAGGTCATTTGCAGGTTTTTTGGCTTCGTGGAAGTTCCAGGAGCCACCAGGGCCAAACCAGTTTGGGAGCTGCATTGGGAATTGTGCAGCCAGTGAATGTGGAACGAAGGTCATTTCTGAAGGTTTTCAGCATTATGAATCCATTTCTACAGCTCGTTTTTCCTTCTGAGGCATTCTTCGCACTGTTTAGCTTTAGGGAAGCTTTCAGGGCCATTTCAGTGCTTGAGCTGTTTGGGGGCTATGTTCATCCGTTTTTGGTGATTCAAAAGCCTATGTCTGCTATTTTCGACCTTCTGAGTCTAATGGCGGAGGTTTCAGAACCAATTGAGGTCATCTTCACCTCGAAATTCTCCATGCAATTTTAAAGGGCCACCAGGGCCAATTGGAGAAAGTACTGTATAAGGTACAAAATTCACTGTTTAGTGTTTGGGAAAGAGCATGTTTGGCTAATTCCTATCTTCTGATTCTGTATTTACAGTCAAATCTGTCCTTTGAGACACCCATATTCTTGTATTAGCCTTTGTATCAATTTTAATACAAGAGGACAAGCCTAGTTGGAGAGGTTTGGTCCAGCAGATGTAGCGCAGAGGGGGGGTGAACTGCTTTATCATTTTGATGTCTTTATTTGCTGAAGATGATATGCTAAACAAAACTGATATAAAATATTAAACAGCAAATAAATATAACTTGCATACACACATAATCACCTGTTCAGCTGCAAAAAGTTACTTGTCTTATTCCGCAAGACCTTAAACTTCAAGTATGTGTATGTCAAAGACTTCTAAGTGTTTACTTTGTTATTTCTTTAGGCAGAGCCTGTAGAGGGCCAGGTAGCCTCTGGAACTCATCCTCTTTTTAGAGGTGACATGTCCGGTGAATGCCCCTACAGTCTATCTCTATATAAGAAACAAGAAGTTTATACATTTTTAGAGGTCATTTGGAGTGTCTAGCTCACAGTTGAAATTATTGGAAATGGATACCTTGCACCCTTAAACAAGTAAATTCCATTTTCAGATCAATTATCGCCCCTATGGACCTCATCAAGCCTCTTGGAGGGCCCTACAACATGTATTGTTTATCATTTGACCTCTTGAGAGGCTTATTATTTCATTTATGAGCTAGTTTGGTGGGCTTGTTACCAAAACTTAGGTTATTTGCACATTATTTTATTTCTTAGGCTCATGTAGGCCTAAGAGACAAATTTGAACTTTTAATTATTTATAAATACAAGTGAGATGGGTTCATTTTCTCATCATCACTTTGGATTGGATCATTCTTCTCTTTAGAGAATTTCACACTTTTTCTGGGATGATGAATCAGGGAATGGATGAATTTTGATGTTTGGATTAGGGTATTTTATCTTGGAGCTTCTTTATTGTCAAATTTTTTATGGTTGGATATATTTTATTACATATAAGTACACACATTTAATGTTATTCTTGTTTTACTTTTGTCATATGCATTGAATGGGATTTTCACTATATTAGGGCTAATTGTTGCATTACATAATTGCAAAATTGTGGAATTATTGTTTCTATATAGAATATCTCAATGTTTGGTCCATGTATATGAACGAAATATCCTAGGGATAATTCCACTGGTGAATTTATCTTGATAAACCATCTCTTTTTGCCAAGCGAAGTATAAAAGCTTTGAGGTCTCCTCTTCTTGCCCTAAAGGCCAAGCAAAGTAGTCCTCAAGGCCTCCTTGACCGAAATACAAGTTCCTTTCTCATCATTCTCCTAGACTCCATTCTCCCCAAGGGATTAGGCACTGGTCCACCATCACTCAAAGAACATTTTTCTCCACCTTTCCCTCTCTCTTCTAGGTCTATCTATGTTGGGTCACCTAGGGTATCAATTTCCCGACAAAATAGCCAAAGAAAAACTTCGATCTCCTAGCCTCTACTGTGTTGGTGTGTCCTCAAGGCCTCCTCCAATTTTGAAGCCATTCTGACGTGGAGTTGTGAGATAACCCAATCCCTAGCTCTAAGATCAAACTTTGCCCTGATATTCCCTAGGTTAGCACCTCATAGGATCAATTTGATACTTTTAAGTCAAAATTCTTGTTTTAATCTTTTCCCTTTCCTTGTTTGGGTTAAAAACACCATTGGTTTCTAGATTCTCTCTCCTTAACTTAGGTTGGGTCCACTTGGTCCCATGTGGTCCCACACCTTTGAAAATTCAATTCTTTATGAACCATTCGAGAAGTCAAGATCAATAAGGATTTTAGGATTGGGAAACTTCTTTACAAGGCATATTCTTCTAACCTAACCCTCAAAACCTCACCTCCTTATCCTAGAAAAAATTGTACCTTGTCAAGTGGTTACCTCTAGCTAAATGGTGGTATATCACTTCCTTCCATACTGCATCAAAAATGACCCCATTTATGGATATCATCTACCATCCCTCACATCATCATTAAGAGAAAATTCTAACATTTAAGCAGTGGAAGATCACATCGAGCATCAACGATAAGTTCTCCAACTCTTAAAGGATAACCTCACTCTAGCACAGAATCAAATGAAACAACGGGCAAATCAACATCACAGTGTAAGAAGTTTTGATGTAGGTGAATGGATATTTTTAGGACTACAACCATACAAACAAATGTCCCTCAAACAAGCTAAGAAGGATAAAAAATTATCACCCAAGTACTATGGTCCTTACAAGGTGTTGCAAAAGATTGGTACTATGACTTACAAATTGGAGCTACATGTATCTTCCCAAGTACACCTAGTTTTCCATGTTTCATGCTTAAAGAATGTTATCGGTGACAAGCTCCCAGTTCAAACAGTGTTTCCAGAACTTGACGAAGAAGGAAAAATCATATTTTATCCTAAAGCAGTCATGGAAACAAGAACCCGACTGCTACGGAATCGATTAATTTCAGAGTATCTCATTAAGTGGAAGAACTTGTCCACAGAAGATTCCACATGGGAGGATGCATCTAGAACTTCTCGAGTGTTGAGGACAACACTTTTTTGAAGGACAGGGGCATGTTAGGTTCCTATAATACTAGTGTATTCCCCTTATTGTTATTGTTAGTGTATCCAGTATTGTTATGGTTGTGCCCATGTATCCCCTATATTGTTATTGTTGCGCCCCATAAAAGCCCACTATTTTTATTGTTCTGCACTTACATTATTATTGTTATGTAGGCTCTGATTATATTGTGACCCCTTAGACCCCTATATATACCAAGGAGGTCTTATCATTTGTATCGCCCAAGAATTGTTCATTTATGTGATGTAAAGGAGGTTTCCCCCTCGAAGAGGCTATTTCTCAAGTCATTGATCTATCTTTTCTTCTATTTTGTGAGTTGGTTGAATAACACATGTCATGCTGGTCAACACTGCACTATGGCAGTCTTGTGGCACTCTGTCTCAGGATCTTCAACGTTCCATGGTGTAAGTGACCCATACGCCTATGCCAAAGCTCCCCAAGGTCACGATTCTACTCATTAACTCATCTACTGTTAAAGGCTACAACTGCCTCAAACTAAAGCCTGTATAGGTTCTTCACTCTAACTCTAATTTTCTCAGTTGCTCCAGAGTTGAAAGGCTTGATAAAGGCCTTTCATTTGTTGAAGATAACCTCATAACCCTTGTTCTGCAAAGTTCAGACTGAAACAAGGTTTCTCTTCAAACCTGGGACATAGAGGACATCTCTAAGGTAGAGAGGATTCCCAAACTCCCTCTCAAACTTGATAGTACCCATGCCCTTGGTTAGGTACCTGCCATCATCTCCCATCTCTATGTGAAATTGCATGTCCTTTTCAGTCAACTAGCTGAAATACTCCTTGTTCCCAGTCATGTGACATGAAGCTCCACTATCAAAATACCACACACCACTAACCATTGAAGTTTCCATGCAACCTATGAGTGAGAACTCCTGCTCAAAGTGAGAAATGAACTCCTCCACCACTGCTAATGTTTCCAGTTGGTCCTTCTTGGACACCTTCTACATGTTTGGACACTTAGTAGAGTAATGCCCAAACTGATGACAAGAGAAGAATTTTATTTCACTGAGATATTTCTTCTTCTTGCCTTCGGAATTGGAATCTTCCCATCCAGCACTTTTCTTTCCATTTGCCTTATCCCCTTTGCCAGCTAGGGAAAATTTCTCCTCTTCCTCTTGGCACGAGACCCAGATTTGGATTGCTTTCGAATCACGTCTTGTACACAGTCACTTCATAGTTGTTCCCAATTTGGAAGCTTCTCACTGCCACTCACTATGTCAATGAAGTTTTCCCACAACTTGGGAAAACCCAATAGTGCAAAGTTGACAAGGTCTATGTCTGAGATTGTCTCCCCAACTCCAGCTAACTCGTCCCTCGCTTGTGTGAATTTGGTAATATATGAGATCACTAGCTCAAACTTAGCCATTTTAATATTTATGAGTTTATCTCTAAGTTCCAACTTCTTGGCCTCAGTTGAACCGTCGTACAACTCTAAGATGACTACCCACATAGCTTGAGTTGTCTTATTTCTAGACAATGAGGTTTGTTGTGATCATTGGCACCTTCAAGGATAATTATTCTAGCCTTTTTGTCCTTCTTATTGTATTTCACCAGCTCCCGAGGGTCTAATGGTTGGGGTGGTGGACTGTCCACAAACCCCCAAACATCTTGCCCTTCCAGCACTACACCAATATTCTTCTTCCAAGAAGTAAAAATTGAAGCCCCATCAAGGCGGTCCTCAATTATCAGCCCCAAATATGCCATTTTGTTGTTCGTGTTACTCAAAAACACTAGCGCAGAGCTTGTTAGGAGAAAACCCTTGTGCAAAGATGGTTTTGGTAAACCCTAGCACAAGTCCTAATAAATTGTGCCCTTCACTGCCTTTAAGCTACTCATGAGAAAATAAACACGCTCTCTAGTCTTCAATCAAAGACTAGCTCTGATACCATGTTAAAATTTTAAAACCCAGCAACTAATTTAGTGAATTTCACTGAAGTGAAAGGAACTCCAACTGAACTTTCAACATTTATTCATCAAATACACTGAGTTTAATAATTGAACTATTTGCAATGGGAAAAACAAAATTGAAGACACAAGCACATTCAAAAATTCAAATGCCATAAATTTTAACCAGGAAACCCCAACTGGGGAAAACCTACAAAATGTGTGTTCTCTATTATTTTCTTTAGCAAATGCAATCTCAGAAAATTAGATAAAAGAGGGGAAAACCTTCCCTTTCCTCAGAAATCGATCAACACCTCTCTGCCCCACTTTAGACTTTATCTATCCCACTCGGCCTCCCGTTCTTGCGTCGTACTAGTTTTGGACAACCTCGTAAGGTCCTCTACATAGGCACTCTTGCACTATTAGCTGGAAATTCATATTTGGAAATTTTATGGCTATATGACCACTTTCTTCCTTGCTGGCATGAAGTGTAGGTAAAACCCTAGTGCTGGAATTTCACTCTGGTCTTTTGCTGAAGAGAGAACACACAAATATGATGCATAATCGAACTACCCACCAGTTGCCTTTATCTCCCCTTCAAGACTTGGGTCCACAAAGCACTCAAAAGACTAGTGGATTATGGGTCCCTCTGCTAAATTTAGTGCACCTCTAAACTTGGTTGAACCCTTGTTCCTTTAACTCCATTCAACACCACTACCATTGAAACTTCATTTTACCTCTATAACCTGAAATATTATGTTGCCACTTCATGCTCTTGGAAACATAATTGTGGATTCAAAACCCTATAAAATAGCAAGAGTACATCTCTACCCAGACATTGAGACTCTACACTATGTAAAATATGATTAGGACCCCTCCTGAATCAATCAGGTGCTTCTAGTAAGCAATTTAGGCAATCTTTCTCAAGAACCATTTTTTACTTTTATGATATATATTCCACTGTTCTCCCTCCAAGATGATTTTTTACCAAGCTTCTCCTTTGGTATATTTAGTAGACTATGAGACATTTTTTTAAGTGGTGATAAAATCAATTCTATCCATCTAGAACTTTGATGGTTATATGTGCACCCTTCTCTAGAAAACTGACATTTCTATAAATCTAACATTCAAATGCTTTCTCCATTTGTGTGAATCTTACAGACTCGTTGTTAAAGAATAATTCTTGGTACATAATCACCCACTCTTCATCCATCATGTATCTTCCTCTTCCAATAAAAGTGGAAATCCTACCATTCGTGAACCATAACCTCTAGACAATAAAGCAAATTAAAAAAAATAAAATATAAAAATATAAAAAAAAAATCATTGGTAAACTTGAAACTTTGGCATGTCAATTTTAGCAAGTATAATGGTAGTGCCATGGTTTTGGTATATAGTGTTGGCACAAGCCCATGTTCATTTTCTTCCATGGAGCATAACCATGATGGCCAACTTCATTTACAAGCCCTTATCTCATGACATCATGCCCATACAATGCATAATCATTGATTACATGATGTTGATTTGCCCGTTGTGACCTTGAAGTGTCTTCCCATTAGGTAAGGTCACCATTGCTTTAGTGCATGTAGTATTGCCAACATTTCCTTCTTATAAGTAGGTGTGTTTAAATACTTTCCTTTGATTGGACAACTTCCAAAAGCAATGGGTCTTCTTTCTCACATTAAAACAACACCAATTCCATTCCCTGAAGCATCACATTCCACAATAAATGTTTTTGGGAAGTCTAGCATAGCTAAGACCGATGTTTGGCACATTGCCTCCTTAAGATGTTCAAAGGCCTTAGTTTCTTTTGTAGTCCAAGAAAATGCATCTTTCTTCAGTAATGTTTTAGAGGTGTTATTATTCTCCCATAATTCTTAACAAAGTTGTGATAATACCTTGTCAACCCGAGAAATCCTCGAAGATGCTTTACGATTATGGAATTTTCAATTCCTTAATAGCTATAATTTTGTTAGGATCTACCTTAACACCCTCATGAAATACAATAGGACCCAAATATTCCACCTCTTTGTACTCCAAATAAACATTTGGTGTTTTTGCATATAATTGCTTCTCCTCCAATAGTTTGAGCACCCTGTCAAGATGTTGAACATTATCCTTCCAAGACTTATAGATTAGTATATCATCAAAAAACACTAACACAAATTTTCTATGGGTGGGTTTGAAATTGGAATTCATCAAACCTTGAAATGTGGAAGGTGCATTTGTAAGGCATGAACAAAAATTCATAATGACCCTCATGAGTTATGAATGTTGTTTTTGGAATGTCTTCAATCTTCATTCTAATTTGATGATATCATGAACGAAGATCGATCTTAGTGAAGTAAATTTCTCCATGTAATTCATCCAACAATTCATCAATCATAGGAATGGGAAATTTATCTTTAATAGTGAGTCCGTTGAGCTCTTTGTAATCCGGACACATACGCCATGATCCATCCTTCTTGTGCACCAATACCACTAGAGTAGAGAAAGAACTTTGACTAGGTTAAATTATACCAGCCTCTAGGATTTCTACAACCATACGTTCAATTTCACTCTTTTGGCCATAGGGATATCTGTAAGGCTTGATGTTTGGAGGAACAATTCCTAGAATCAAATGAATACCATGATCATGATCATGAATATGTGGGAGGCCTTTAGGAGTCTCAAATACCTTGTAAAAATTGTTCCAACAAAGATAATAGGCCAAGAGCATCTTGGATCTAGTGCATTCAGATGTTTGTGGACCATTCTCCTCTCCATCCTTTATGAGATATAGATATTATGTCACCTTCATTGATGACCACTTGAGAAAGACATGGATATTCTTCATGAAGAAGAAAGATGAAGTCTTCTTGAAGTTCATGGAGTTCAAGGCCTTGGTAGAGAACCAAACAGGTAAAAAGATCAAGGCTTTGAGGTCAGACAATGGTGGGGAGTACATCTCCAATGCCTTCAATAACTTGTGTGCCAAGGAGGGCATTAAGAGACAACTCACCACATCTTGTAACCCTTAGCGGAATGGGGTTGTTGAGCACAAGAACTGGAGCATTTTTGCTACAACCAAGGCCATGTTGCATAACCAGAGGCTATCAATTTTTCTTTGGGCAGATGCATGCAACATTGTATTCGTTTTGCAGTATAGGAGTCCACACAAAGTGTTAGGCATAGTCACAACAAAGGATGATTTCACGGGAAAGAAGCCTTATGTGTCTCACTTTCGAATCTTTGTCATTTTTTTTACTACCATGTGTTTTTTGATAACCAGAAGAAGTTAGAGCCCACAGCAGAGAAATGCATTTTCATGGGCTACAATGAGACATCTAAGGCATACAGGGTGTACATCCCAACACTCAAGAAGACAGTGATCAGGCATTATGTGAGGTTCGAGGAGAAAAGAGCTCTCAGGAAGTCCTTTGCGAGTGAGCGGGGTGCAACATAGGAGAAGGAGATGCATGCTCCCGAGAAGGAGACTCAACCAACTCCTCAAACTTCATCATAGCCAGTCACTAGGCATTCCGAGTAGCATGCAAATGAGGAGAAAGCATGGGAACAAGAGGAGAGAGTAGAGAGAGTGGATCCCACTCAGCGAGTGACTCCTAGCACAGGGAGAGGGCAAGCCAAGTGGACAGATCAGTTGATCAGGGAGGTTAAGGAGAGAGTTGGAGTTCCCAACTCTACATTCAGACAAAGTAAACATCCACAAAGATGTGCGGGTTACATGGCGCTAATGACTAAGTCGATAGATTCAGAGCCTTCTTTCTATAAGGAGGTAGCCTTTGAGTAGGTATAGCAAGATGCCATGGTCGAGGAGTATTCCTCTATCATGATGACTGATGTATGGGAGATAGTTCCATGACCAATTGGAAAATTAGTTGTCAGTTCACGTTGGGTGTATAATATCAAGCACGCAGTTGATGGGAGTGTGGAGAAGTGCAAGGCTAGATTTGTGGCCCAAGTGTTCCCTCAAGTCAAGGGGGTATAGAATACAATGAAACGTTTGCACCTTTGACCCAGTATTCGTCCATTAGAACCATATTGGCGATTGCAGCAAAGATGGAGTGGAAGATCCACCAAATGGATGTGAACACTGCCTTCCTTAATGAAGTTGTTGAGGAAGAGATATATTTGAGCAACCTGAGGAGTTTGAGACTTTCAACAAAGATATGCATGTTTGCAGGTTGAAAAGAGCTCTTTATGAGCTCAAGTAAGCACATGGAGATCCAGTAGCACCATATCAGAGATTGTGTTCAAAGGGGTAAAGTAAAACTCTAGTACGTCCCTACAGAGGAGCAAACAACAAATATTCTGACCAAGGCATTGGCAAGGGGCATATATGTCTTCTTCATAGATAAACTAGGTGTAATACAAAACACCTTTGGAAGAGGGAGTGTTGAATGGAGTTAGAGGAAGGGTCCAGCCAAGTTTAGAGGTGCACTAAACTTAGCAAAGATACCCACAATCTGCCATTTGCATTTTTTTTATTATTTCCCAGCAAAGGGACCCACAATCCACTAGTCTTATGAGTGCTTGTTGGCCCAAGTTGAGATCTTGAAGGGGGATAAAGGTTGTTGGTGGGCAATTCAATTATCCACCAAATTTGTGTTCTCTCTTTAATAAAAGACTACAACGAAATTCCAACACTAGGGTTTTACCAACAACGTAGACCAGGAAGGAAAAAGGTGGTTGTATAGCCATAAAAATTCTAGATACAAGGTTTCAACTAGTAGCGTGAGAGTACTAGCGTAGAGTGCCTGTGCAAATGGTTGTACGAGGATGTACAGAGTTAGTATTGTGTAACAGAGGGAGGTCGAGTGGGCTAGATAAAGTCTAAAGTGGGCATAGAAAGGTGTTGGTCGATTTTTTAACAAATGGAAGGTTTTCCCTCTTCTATGTAATTTTTTGGGATTGCATTTGTTGAAGAAACAATAAAGAACACACAACTTGCAGGTTTAGGGGTAAACTTTATGATGTTGAATATTTGAAAGTGCTTGTGTCTCCAATTTTGTCTTTTCAACTGCAAATATTTCAATTAGTAAACTCACTATATTTGATGAATGCAAGTTGAAAGTCCAGTTGTAGTTCCTTTCGCTTTAGTGAAATTCATTGAATTGGTTGTTGGGTTTTAAAAGTTTAACAAGTGAAGAGGAAAAATAGATGGATGATTTAAGGGTTGAATGAATTTAATCCTACTATATCCATATTCCATTGTTTATTAGTATTTTTAACACCCAGTCAATGATGAGGGATAATGTCTTTAGTGAATATTGCATTCTAGGTCAAAATACATAAAGTATCTTCATTTTGATCATTATTTTGAGGCAGCTTCTTAGCACGTAGAATGGACTTCTATTAACCCTTTAAGTTTCATATTATAGAAAAGGATATAGCTATTTGAAAAATATCTAGAATTTCCACTAGTCATTTTCATATGGTTGGGTAACGCTGAAATTTAGAGCAGACATCAAATGGCAGTGTCTTTTGGCATAAAAAATTTCCAGTGGTGGAATGAGGACACTACATACTACATTTCTAATTTTCAAAGTGTGTTATTTTTTCTAATATTGACATTTAAACATTTTAGAATTGTAGCAACCAAGAAAAGAGAAAAAATTGAAACAAAAGGAGGGAAGGTATTGTTGGATTTGTTTGTCAAAGCTCCAAAGTGCTGCAGTAAAGTTCATTATATGAAAAAAGTGAAAACAAAATCAGACTAATGCCATCATATCAATAAGTCATTAAACATGTCCAAATGATTCGTTAATGGCCACATTGACGGAAGAACTCTTCTTGAAGCTCCAAATTACTAGGCTCAACTACCTAATGTAGAAAATAAAGATCAGAGGTTGATGTCATCCAATTAATAGATCCTGAATGATGTCAATGACTTCTCTACTCCCTTCAATGGTTGCTTTAATGGAGGAGCATATGCCTATGACTTGCCATGCTCCTGGCAAGGTAGCAAGGTTGTGTTATGGACTTTTATACGTCAAGGACAAAAAATCTTGGGGTAGATGACATTATTTTATGATTACTTAAAATCAACATGCAAACTTAACCATCTTTTCAAAATAGCCACTTTTGGAAGCTAGGGATGGTCATGTTCTTTAACTTGTTAGGAATTCTAATGTGATTAAAGATGATGGAGTGAGAACATTTATTCTTTGTTTTTTTAAGAGAAGATGTATTCTTTGTTTAGGAAGACTAGATGTTTTGTCTTGTGGCACAATATCCAAATATATCACCCGAGGTTAGGAAAATATGTGTAAAATGCAACATCAATTGATGTATCAAATGCCTTACTAACACCAACAAGATAGATATTTAAGAAAAACTTTTCTGGATAAATCACATTGATCATTTAAGGTCAATGTGTTTCGAATCCCTTATGAGGTTCGTCATGAAGACAAAAATGGAAATCAAGATTAACAAACCAAATATTTATAATATATATGCAACAGTAAAACACTAACAGTCATTAAGATTAATAATATAATAATAAAATGGAACATTATAGAAATCTAACAAATAATAAACAATTTATTTATTTATTTAATAATTTATTTATTTAATTATTTATTTATTATTTTTATTTAAGGAAACACCTAGAAATATATTCACTACTATCATCTAATTTATAACAAATATAAAAATATATATCTAAATGAACATTAATATTATTATAAATTTCATTCTATTATAATGAGAAATTTAAGTTATAATCATTCTCCAAATAATAAATATTATAAAAGAAATTAAAAAGAAAAGTAATGAACTTATTATTATTATTATTAAAAATAAATAAACAAATAAAATAAAATAACAAATAAAAACTCAAAAATCAACGAAAAGGCACAACTAGGACACGAGAAAGAAACCGAGGAGATCAAGGATGGAAGAAATGGAAGGGGCTTAGGAGTAATATTAGTAAAATTTAATAGCAAGAGGATTGAAATGATAATCCAAGGCACATTCGTATAGCGAGTAATTGAAATATAGGAAACATTATATGCAAGAAGATCATATCCACTTAGCAATAATAGTTCAATATATGTAATACATGAATTGAGGGATGAACAAAAAATATAGTAGCTCACAAAACAATCCAAGTAGAATGGTCTAGATGGGCTAAAAATAGAAGTTGCAACCCCATCTTTGAAGCTCCTAATTTAATGAAAGGTTGATTTCATTTGTTGTCAGGTCAGGTGTAACTCCACGAATTTGAATTGATTTGCATTAAGGGAGAATATGAATATATACAAGGAGAGGGAAACTATTGGGTTTCATCTCCCAGTTTCTCCTCATCTTCCAACTTCCTTTTTATTTTTAATATTTACAATATTTACATCAGTTTACCTAATCCCAAAGATAGGTGTCAACATTCCGCCCCATAATCTGAAGGGACGTTGGTGAGCCCAAGCATCATTCTGAATCTTTCAAACCTTTCTCTTCCAACCGTTTTGGTGAAGATGTCTACAATCTGCTCAATTATGGAACAATGTCGTAGGTGGATTGTTTTGACCTCAATATGATGTCGAATCAGATGGTATTTTGTATTGATATGCTTAGTTCGATCATGGAACTTTGGGTTGTTTGCCAACTTAAATGCAGAAGTGTTGTCAATCAAAAGAGGAGTTGAATGCATTTGTTTCTCCCGCAAATCTTCCAGAATTTTCCTGAGCCACACAATTTCCTTCGTTGATTCAGTGGTTACCACATATTCTGCTTCGGTTGTGGAATCTATTGGAACTTATTGTTTGTGTGACCTCTAGGAAACAATGCCTGACCAAGACTCATAACATAACCTAAAGTAGATACTCCAGTGTCTTTATCTCCATTGAAATCTGAATTAGAGTATCCAATCAAGTTGATGTCATCCACCTATGTATACTTGAGTCCAAAGTCTTGAGTTCTCTTCAAGTACTTTAGAACTCTTTTTGCAATAGACCAGTGACCCTCACAAGGCTTTTGCATAAACCTGGAGAGCATTCCAATAGCAAATGAAATATCTGGTTTGGTAGTAATCAGGTGGTTGAGACTTTCTGCAAGTTGTTTATACTTTGTTGCATCCTCAAATTATTTTCCTTCAGTTGATGTGAACTTTAAGTTATGTTCCATTGGAGTAGTCAAAGGATTACACTTAGTCATGCCAAACTTGTTCAACAAATCTCCAATGTACTTCTTCTAAGAGAGGAATATAAACTGCAGATGTTGAGTTACTGCAATACCAAGATCATAGTGAACATAGCCCAAATCTGTCATTTCAAAGCCTTTCCTCAGTTCTTTCTTTATGGATGCAATGTAACTCTCATTGTTCCCTGGCATCAAAAGATCATCTACCTAACCACAACATATATAATTGTTTTCCAACTTTCTTGACAAACAAAGTTGCATCATCAAGATCATAATGTTAGAAATTTAGTTTTAGAAGATGCTCAGTTAACTTCTCGTACCAGGCTCACGGTGCTTGCTTGAGGCCATACAAGGATTTTACAAACTTACATACTTTGTGTTCCTAACCCTTCACAACAAATCCCTTCTGGTTGGGGCATAAAACATTCTCTTTCATATCTCCATTCAAGAAAGTAGTTTTACATCCATTTGATGGACTTTCCAACCGTTCTGAGCTGCTAATGCAAAGAGAGTGTCTAGATGGTATCCCATTTTGATGTGGGGGAAAAAGTCTCCTCATATTTGAACCCTTCTTTCTGTGCAAAACCTTTTGCCAAAACCCTGGATTTGTGCTTGTCAAGTGAGCCATATGCTTTAAACTTGTTCTTGAAAACCCACTTGCAGCCTATTGGTTTGGTTCCCAATGGAGGATCAACCAACTTTTAGGTGTCATTCTTTATCAAAGCATCATATTTTTTTTGCATCACTTCTTTCATTCGTCATGAGAAGCGGCTTCTTTGGAAGAAGTTGGTTCAAATATATAGACAAATTCAGTTCACAATCATAAGAAACAACTATATCAACAGGTGAATCAGGGTTGTCTACATCACCTCCATTCTGTCTAGTTGAGCTTCTTGTTCCCATCTTTCCAACCTCATCAGGACAAACACTTTCAAGTGTCTTTGTCAACCATTTTGGAAGACCTTTCTGAGATGGCCCGGGCTGCTCAGTTGATTGAGATGGGGCTAAATCAAGATCTAGTTTCCCAATTCTTTCAATCACATCACTCAAAGTGTCATCAATCGTTAGAGCTTCATGTGGGGGAGAGAGTGCTTCTAAAGAAGATTACATAGATTGATCAAGTATAGGAATCCCCACTTCAAGATGTGGAATCTCATTATCAAACTCTTGATAATACTTTGCATGTTCGAATATATCAAAGCAATCAAACTACTGCTCAACAACATTGTCTTAGAAGAATCAAGAAATATCACCTAGAGATATTATAAAGTTCCCATTCACTTCATCATAGAGATGGTATGCTTTGGAGGTATTTGAATACCCCAAAAATATACATTTGTGACTCCCTACACTGAGTTTGTTTCCCTATTCTTTTGGTATCAAAACATAGCAGGTGGAACCAAAAGCCCTAAGATGTCTCACCGGAGGAATGTAGCCATACCACATTTCATAAGGAGGCTTGTTTTTTTATAGCATTAGATGGACACCTATTCTTTATATACACAGCACAAAGAATTGCATCAACCCAAAACATCATCTTAACACTCATGAAAAACACCATCAAACATACCATATTTAAGATTGTCTTATTCATTCTTTCAGCTATTTCGTTCTGTTGGGGATTATAAGGCACGGTTATTTGATGTTTGATCCCATGTTGGCGAAGATAGTTTTCAAATTCATTTGATGTATATTCTTTTCCATTATCATTACAAATAGATCCAATATGAGATTGTGCGTCATTTTCAATCCATGGATGAAAGTTCTTGAATATTTCAAAAACTTCAAGTTTGTTCTTCAATAAATAAACCCAACACATTCTGGTGTAGTCATCAATAAATGTCATCATATATTTATTACCATTTACAAAAGGAACAACATTGAGCCACATAAATCATAGTGAATGAGTTCAAGTTTTCTATGTGCTCTAGAATGAAAATCATGAAAAAAATTGTTTGTTGTGTTTTCCTAAGATACAATCATCACATTGATTGAGTTTACTAGGAATGGTTGGCAAATAAATAACACCATTTTTCTTCAACAAATTAACATTGTCATAGTTCAAGTGTCCAAATCTAGCATGTCATAAAAGACTTGATGGATATGTAACTTCATCATAGTGAGAACTGTATGAAAAGTTTTGTGCACGAGCATAGGTTCCTTGCAGCGTCAAAAGTCTTTCATCTCCTATCCCAGTTATGACAAGTGAGTGATCTGATGTTTTTCTGACCTCAACTTTGCCATCAAATATGTGAATAGAGTGTCCTTGCCGGCAGATGTGGACCAAAGACAGCAAGCTTCTCCTCAACTATGTGAGGTATTGAACATCATGTAAAAGAAATTCTGGAAGACCAGGCAGTTTGAGTCTGATAGTGCCAAGCGCTGATGGCTTGAGTTTTGACTTGTCTACAAAGTGTACTGCTCCACCAACATTATCAGTGAATTCTTCAAAGAAATGTCTTTTGAAAGTCATGTGGCAAGTTGCTCCTGAATCAAGCAACCAAGCTTCTTTTGAATCATTGAATAACTTTTCAGTTACTCCAATGTTGTAATGTGTCACAACATAATGAGAGGACTTTGGTGCTTTTCCTTTCCCTTTTTCAGGTGTTTTACCTTTTCCTTCATTTCTCTCTTGCTCAATTTTTTCCCAAGGAAGCTTACATGTGGAAGCATCATGCCCATCTCTATTGCATCATATGCAATGAAGATCATACCTTTCTCTTTGAAAATGTCTACCCCCCTGCGTCTAAAATTCTTCCTTCCTCAACCTCTTCAGCGACCTCTTCCTCTAGAAGAATCTTGTGCATGATTATTCTCTTTTTGTGCAAGGCACACAGCGTCTTCAGAATACTGAGGAGTTGTCTTCTTCCCGAAAGCCTTCTCTCTTTCAGCAAACTTCTTCTCAAAGGAGTCAAAGGTAATCTCCTTAAGTTTGCCACTTGCTTGAAATGACTCAAGATGATGTGAATAGGTAGGATATAGTACCTTGACATAAGCTATGAGAGAAATATCTATTTCAACACCAGTGGCTTTTATGTCATGCATAATAGATCTTATCTCTGATGTTAAGGCAAGAGGGTCATCATTTTTCAACTCAATATTGAACAACTTTATCATCAATTGAACAACTTCAAGTTCAAAGCGTGAGTCATACAATTCCTTCAACTTCTTTAAGAATTCAAAGGCATTTGAAAATGAAGAAATATGATGACTCACCTCTTCATTTATTGATGTTGCAATCAAAGCATAGGCCTTATTGTTCTTATTTTCTCAGATGGCAAGCTCCTTGTCTGAAGTGGGCTTTTTCAGTGCATTGGTTCCTTCTCCTTCACAAAGTCCTTTCCACAACTCACTGAAAATCAAAGTGTGTTTTATCTTCCTATACCACTCATGATGGTTATCTTTGCCAATGAATACTACTCCCACAATAGAGATTAAGGAGTGCATTGTGTACCCGAAAAATATCCTCTATTAAAATGTAAAAAAATATGGTCCAAACTCTCACTACTACTCACACCATATATTAAACATCTCCATAATATATTTGCGACATACATATGTGCTTCATAATGAGAGAACTCAACGTATGGCTTTAACAGAAAAGAATTATGTATAGTATATTTGCGACATACATATGTGCTTCATAATGAGAGAACTCAACGTATGGCTTTAACAGAAAAGAATTATGTATAGTAAATGATCATTATACCATATAACCCACTTTCATATTTCATGTGTAACAAATATGCCTTCATAAATGGTTACCACCTTCATAAGTGCATGTGGCCTTCATATGCCAACCACTCATAACATATTCATAGGGCCTCCTTGAAAAACTCAACACATATATAAAATGAACTTCACTTCATATACACTTTATATAAACACACACACCACATGCACCGTGTTCAGCACTCAGTCAACATGTATTCAAACCAATAACAACGAACAGATGCATGGAGAATCACACACAATTTGGTCTTTACACATAGTATTCATCAATGCATCATTCAATTTCCAATACCAAAAGCATCCCTTTAAAAACAATTTCAACGCAACATAAAAACTTCAACATAGGTTGCATATCACGGTAGTCAACATATATCGGTCCTTCATTCTAGTGCACAGATTTGAGTGCTCCATTCAATGATTAACCTGCTCATGAAGACCACGGTTGTTGCACGTGGTCTACGATCTCACGTTCTCGTGGTGCATACCATTTCAACACAGAACAAGTCAATCATATTATTTCAACGCAAAAGAGACTTGAGCTCTAGTCCAAAATGGCACGCGTTCATATCCCACGCTTGCCGTCTTTCAAAATTATTCAACGTAGTCGAACACACGACTTGCAACTTCAAAACTGCAAACACAACTCCATGCTCCACGGCTCAATTGGAAGAGACTCGTCTCGCAACCTTATTCCCACACTAGTTTGATACTTTCCAACCTTAATCTTCCACATCCTTCGGATTCGACTTGTGAATATAATAATCTTTACTTTTATAAACTTCTTAATGGGGTGGAGACAACATCCTTCATAGATGTGTTGTCGAAACTTAGGGTCCACTTTGCTCAATTTAGCGTCGCAACATAAATCTTGCAGTGTATTCACGACATTCAACCAAACGAACACAAAAGTAGGGGACAAAGAACAGAGGAAAAAAGAATATGGTAGAAAACGCAGGAGTTATTAGGCAGAAAATGTTAAAAATGGGGATTGGCTCTGATACAATGTAGTGCAAGGAGTAACTCCACAAATTTGAATTTATTTGCATTAAGGGAAAATATGAATATATACAAGGTGAGGGAGACTATTGGGTTTCATATGTCTCTTCATCTTCTAACTTCCTTTTATTTTTTCTATTTACAATATTTACATTAGTTTGTTAGAATATTCCGCCCCATGGGAAATAGTAAAGTATAACTTGGTTTAGTGTAGAGTTAAGTAAAGTGTGTTTCTTTACTATGTACTTTTGTAACTTACAATCCGACGATCACGATATGTAGTGATCCGATGGTTCATTTTCTCCTTGGTATTACTAACACTTGATCCATGGCTTAACACCCGATTGGTCCATGATCTCTATTTAAAAAGCATGGTCATTTGTAGGGTAATTGTTAATGAGAGACGCTTATGTAAATTTTTATTCTTTTATTAATAAATTGTCTGAAGTGGCCGCATTGGCTCAAGCCGTGCACTATTTTCCTCTTTGAGGGTTTTAACCACGTCAACAATACGGTGTATTGATCTATGATCTGTTTGTGAGCGGTGTTCTTTGGTGTTCTGTCTAAGGAACTTACCCTGTAAATTCATTGGTAATCCAAATCTGAAGCCGGTAGAACTGCATCTGACAGTCGTTTCCTAGATCTATTGTTTCTGACTGCTTTTGGGCCGAGAGGACTGCTCTATTGTGTTAGAAGCATCTGTTCCAGTGAGGAACCCCTTTCGTTTCACGCGAAAAGGTTTCTAGTGGCCCTAGCTACGTCATTTTTAAAATTTGGAGGTATACAGTGTTTACTTGCAGTTTCTAGTTTTTTTCTCTGTTTATTTCGGTTTATTTATCTCTTTGTTTTCTATTATTATGTCTATACCTTTCATTTCTGTGTATACTCTTTTCCCTGTGACTCTATGCACTCTGGGCAAATCAGAAATAGAAAAGAAGTTTTTTTTCTCATGTGTATGCTCTTTTCTGTTGCGCCTTAGTGTGATCTCGGAAAATCAAAAACATTGAGGAAAATTGTTAGTTTCCGGGTAAAACTAACTTCAAAACATAAAGTTTTTTTTTTTGTATGTCCATTTTGGGTTTTGTGGTTTTTGTTTTGCAAGCAAAAAAGAGCTTTCTCAAGTACGCACGCACCCCAACGCTTCAGTGACTACCAAAAAAAAACCTTCCTCTTTTCCAAAGATTACTAACCTTTTAAACTAACTCACTTGATCCAAAGTTACTTTATGAAAACAGGGGTCTTGAGTTGAAGTCTTTTTCTTTGTTGAGCTAATTAGATTAAGTTTGGAAAAGGCGCAGATTTATTTTTTAAATATAACAATATCATTCATTTTCGCACATTCCCGAGCTTCGTCAGCATATTCAACAACTTTTCTTCAAAAAGCCATAACTTCATCATCCGGAAGCCATTTTCAGATCCGTTTTTTTTAATCAGCGTAATTTTTCGAGATCTTTCTATTCGAACACTTAGTGTCAGCATCTATAGCTTCAGTTTCTATTAAAATAGAAAGTCCATGCCAAGTTATTATTGACAGCACCAACTACTTCCAATGGTGGTCCTACATTGTGGATTTAGAAGTAGAGGTCTTTACAGAATAGCCTCAGGCCAAGAAACCAAACCGAAAGATGAAGATAAAGCAACCAAATGGGAAAATAGGCAAGATCAAGCATGTGGGTTGATAGGGATGTCTATTTCTCCGGACCTTAGATTCCATATCGCAGAATTTGATACTCCTAATGAAGCAATGAAACAAATCATTAAGTTTTTGGAATTGAAAATGAACTTAGAGCCTATCAACTCAAAAGTGAGTTGCTTACATTGGACCCCAATAATTTTTCTTCCATTAAAGATATTTTGTCCAAGTTCAAGACCCTTAGACTTCTCTTGAAAGGTGTTAAGGTTAAGAAAGAAGATAGTAATCTTATCTATTCCATTCTTACTAAGTTGGGACCAGCGTACTTTTGTTTCCACCTACCATTCTACAAGAGAAACCTTCATTTTTCAAGTACAAGACTACAAGTCCCCTTCCTTTGATTCCTTTTGTGATTCTTTAATAAGAAAACAAAAAAATCTCTTACGCCTTGGTCTTCTTAATCTTGGAAACTCTTCTAAGAAAGCCTTAGCCGCCCAACAGCAACCAAATTCAAAGAATCCTAAGAAGTCATATCCTAAAAAGAATGGTCCTAAACCAAACAAGGATCCTAAGCAATTTCAACCTCAAAATGAAAAATCATTTCAACAAAATGATAAGGCAAATAAAAACAAAAGGAAGAACATTGATAGACATTGTCACTTTTGTAATCGAGATGGCCACATAAAATCCAAATGCTTTAAGAAGATGGAAGCATTGGAAGCAACAATGAAGAAGCATAACATCCATTTGGAACACTCTTCAACTTCAACTTAATCTTCAAGAATAACATTTTCTGCATGTGGTTGTCAAACATCTCTGTCTGAATATGCACTAAATGTATCTTCTTCTTATAATTCTCATGAGTGGCTCATTGATTCTGGAGCTTCTTATCACATGGCCAAAAACAAAGCCATGTTTTCTTCTTTAAATGATTGTAACACCAAAAATATATATGTTGGTGATGATAGATCTCTTAGTATTATAGGGACTGGCACTGTTCATATAAACTATGGGCAATTTAATGATGTATTATATGTTCCAACTTTATCCTGCAACCTTCTATCTGTAGATCAGATAACTCATTAAGGACTTAATAAATCTAGACAAATTTTAGCTACTGGCATTGTCGATGATTCTACAAGGTTGTATAAGTTTAACAACTTTGGGTCATCAAATCTTCCCTCGGTATTTGTTGCTCATAATGATGAAGTGAGCAAACTTTGGCATGAGCAATTTGGTCATTTAAACTATCGCTCAAACAGGGTTTCCCATGGTATCGTGCAGAGATGGTGTTTGTTCCGGATGTGTACTCAGAAAACATCATCGGGATAGTTTTGAAAAATGTGCCTCTTGGCATGCCTCAATCCCTTTACAGCTTGTGCATAGTGATTTATGTGGTCCACTTCCGATGGTTTCATTCTCTGGCTACAAGTATTTATTAATTTTCGTTGATGATTTCCCCAAACGCACTTGGGTATACTTCTTAAAACTCAAGAGTGAAGTATTTAACATGTTCTTAACCTTTAAGGCCTTCGTTGAAAAACAATCTAGACATCAAATTCTTAAGCTAAGATCTAATAATGGCGAAGAATATGTTAACAACAAATTCATCAACTTTTGCACTGAGAATGAAATTCAAATGCAACATATTGTTCCATATACTCCACAACAAAATGGTGTAGCTGAAAGGAATAATCGTACCTTAAAGGAAATGGTTAATTATATGCTTCAATCTAAAGGACTTAGTCTTAATTTTTGGGCAGAAGCAATTAATTGTGCAAATTACATAATAAATCGCACCCCTATAAAGGTTTTAAAGAATATCACTCCAGAAGAAGCATGAAGCTCAATTAAACCAGATGTAAGTCACTTTCGTGTTTTTGGAAACGACACATGTGCCCTTATTCCAGATATGAAACATAAAGCTTTAGAACCTAAAAATGAAAAATGTATTTTTGTTGGATATTATGAAGATGTCAAAGGATATAGACTTATTCCACTTAAGTCCAAAAATGTTATTATTAGAAGAGATGTAAAGTTTGTTGAAAATATATCGACCTACGAACCTAGTTCGGTGGGTGTGCCACCTCTCTCTATCTCTTCTACTTTTGA
Organism: Pinus tabuliformis; assembly: GCA_031772625.1. NCBI lineage: Eukaryota > Viridiplantae > Streptophyta > Pinopsida > Pinales > Pinaceae > Pinus > Pinus tabuliformis. The sequence goes on along the minus strand of CM062809.1, from coordinate 911,450,088 downwards.
AAATATTTCTTCTTCAGATGATAAAAGCGAGGATGACAATCCTCCCCCACCTTCTCAGGATCCTTCTTCAGCTCCTCAGCTTCCAAAATGGGTCTGTGCTACTCAAGATGCAGCAGGCGCTCTTGTCGGTGATCCTACAGATCAGTGGCGTACACGTCCTCAGTTCAATAGAGCCTCTTCTTCACTGGCTCAAGCTTCAACGAATTATGATCTTGACACCTTTGCAGAAGCTTCAAGCCATCCAAATTAGGACGCAACTATGAATGAAGAATATCGTCCATTATTGGCAAATGATACATGGGATCTTGTTCCTCTACCAAAGGGACGAAAACTTGTTAGATGCAAATGGGTTTACAGAACCAAGTATGGACCAGATGGAAAAGTTGATAAACATAACGTTGGTCTTGTTTCTGAGGGTTTTTAACAAGTTGAAGGCATTGACTATACTGAAACCTTCTCCCTTGTTGCCAAAATGAACTCTATCCACCTTGTTCTTTCCCTTGTTGCCTCTTTCAAATGGAAAGTCCATTAGATGGATGTTAAATCTACCTTCTTGCATGGGGACTTGCATGAAGAAATCTATATGGAACAACCTACTAACTTATTCAAACAAGCTCAAGCCTTGTATGTCGGCTTAAGAAATCCCTTTATGGTCTCAAGCAAGCCCCTCGAGCTTGGTATCCCAAAATGGATAGCTTTCTTTTAGAAATTGGCTTTTCTAGGTGTCATTCTGACAACACTGTCTACGCCAATAAAGTGGGCAAGTCCCTTATCATTCTTGTTCTTTATGTTGATGATCTTATCCTTATTGGTAGTGATCCCAACCTTATAAACCATGTGAAATCCAGCCTTAAAAAGAAGTTTGAAATCACAGACTTAGGACACTTGCATTATTTTCTTGGTCTTCAAGTCTTGCGATCCAAGGAAGGTATTTCCCTTTCCCAATAAAACTATGCCTGTGAACTTCTACGCCATTTTCACATGGAAGACTGTAAACCAGCGCCTTCTCCCTTTCAGTTTGGAGCCAAACTTTCAATCACTTGTACTTCACCTAAAGTTGATGCTACCTTATATTGTCAACTTGTCAGAAAACTTTTGTATCTGACCCATACTCGTCCTGACCTTTCCTTTGTTGTTGGCCTTATTGCTCACTTTATGCAAAACCCACATGAAAGTCATTGGAAAGCAGCTAAAAGAATACTTCGTTATGTTCGAGGTATAGTTCAGTTTGGGATAATTACAGTGCCGAAGCATCTCCTCTATTGGTTGGTTTCATTGATTCCGATTGGGCTAGTGACCCTAATGATCGGAAGTCCACTACAAGTTATGTGTTCACTCTTGGTTCAGGATTACATGGGCTTGCAAGAAACAAAGTGCCATTTCTCTTTCTTCAGCAGAAGCAGAGTATCGTGGTGCAATAGAAGCTAGTAAGGAAGCCTTGTGGAATCGTCAGATCTTATCAGAGTTTGGCTTCTAGCAACAACATCCAACTACACCTTGGTGTGATAATCAAAGTGTCATTAAACTATGCAAATATCCAGTCCAACATCAGCACAGCAAACACATTGAACTGCACATGCACTTCATCAGAAAGCTCATTCATGACCATGTTTTTGAAGTGCAATATTGTTCAACAGATGATCAAGTTGCAGAATCTTTACAAAGGCTCTCACAGAGGCGAAGTTTACTAAACTTCGATTTATGGTTGGAGTTCAGGAAGTTGTCACTAAGGGGGGATAGGCTCTAATGCCTCCTTCCTTCTCCTATTGTGTCATATTTGTACATCCTTCAATCATATCCCAAGTTGTTCTTAAGGGAGGATGTTAGGATATTCCAACACATTGGAAATAGTTAAGTATAACTTGGTCTAGTGTAGAGTTAGGTACAATGTGTTTCTTTACTATGTACTTTTGTAACTTACAATCCGACAATCACGATATGTAGTGATCCGACAGTTCATTCTCTCCTCGATATTACCAACACTTGCTCTCTGGTTTAACCCCTCACTGGTCCATGATCTCTATTTAAAGAGCATGGAGGGTCATTTGTAGAGTAACCGTTAATGAGAGAAGCTTATGTAAATTTTCATTCTTTTATTAATAAATTGTCTGAAGTGGTCGTGTTGACTCAGGTCGTGCACTGTTTCCCTCTTTGAGGGTTTTAACCACGTCAACAACACTGGTGTATTGATCTGTGATCTGTTTGTGAGCAGTGTCCTTTGATGTTCTGTCTGAGGAACTTACCCTGTAAATTCCTACACAGTGTACCTAATCCCAAAGATTAGGTGCTAACACTTGTAGCAAGGGTAACAAGGGTAACCATTGTTGAGCGCATAGGGTAACCATTGTTGAGCGCATAGTTGATCTTGTGTATCATGGCTAAATACCTTCCAGTGGAAGCTTGGTGAAGCACAACATTGCCATGAAAATAAGTATTTTTTTATGAATGTAAAATTTATTATTGATTAATGATTACATTTTAGAGTTGAAAACCAAATAGAGACTAACATAAATACTATGTTATAAACATTATAACATATATTTTTCTTTACAACTCATTAGGAACAACTAAAGAACAAAGGCATGAAATCACTTGTTGGCGAGAAACAAGGCTTCAGGCTTAAAGATTTTGATATTACATAACATATAATGCATTGAATAAAATGTATAAATCAGGGGGAAGGGAATGTAACACCCCCAAAATGACCCCTACATGTACTAGTACACACTATTATTATGTTGTTGAGCCAACTTATGTTGGCTATGTGTGCTTATGTTATTGTGCTAGCTACTAAGACCTACAAGACTATGTACAGATATATTTTGAGACTGGAATTCCTCTGTGTTTAGGCTAGAGAGCCTACGATATAAAAGGCTAACAAGTATGGCAGATGTAATGAATAAAGCACATATTTATTAATAAAGAGCAGCACAACTAACAACTAGGGGATGAAAAGAGCATGGGGAGCTAGTACCTCATGAAAGAAAAGGCAACCTGGGTTGACATTAAGATGTATTATTATATTATAATATATTGTTATAATAAAAAATAAGGGGCACTACTTGTATAACAAGACATGTTAAGGGTTCAACATCCTCAAGGGATTTGACCACCCACTTGACCATAAGAACAGTGCCTTTGGTGAAAAAATCAATCGAACCAAGGCCCTCCTCATCCTTAGGCATAGTGCACACATCCTAAATAATCAATGGAAGGCTCCTCTAGGCAACATACTTAGACCATATTATACCCTCGTATTGTGTTCAAGTTGATAAGATTGGGCCTTGTTGGTGGATTGACATGAGATATAATATGCATGAGAACTCTGAAAAACATGACCAACAAAAATTAGCTTACCTACAAGAGGAGATCCTCATGGTCCCAAACCTAAAACTTGCTTTAAAGCCTTTGAAGATGTCAGCCCTACATAGATATTGGTGAACTCAAAAAAAAAAATACCCAAGTACCAAACAATGACCTTGTAACAAATATAGGACTAGGATATAGAAATCTACTTTGGTGGTGAATCCAACCCAATTAACCAAAGATATGCTTTGTGACCATTGATGACAATGCTTGGAGTAGAGAAAAATTTATCCAAGCATGTGAAAACCCCATCAATTGGATCCCACTTCATACTCTCAAAGAAAAGACAATCATGTACAGAGCAATTGTTAATTATCTATGAACCATCCAAAGCATAGAATAACATGAATATGCCCTACAATATGGGAAACCTCCAAAGAAACCCAAAGCATTTGCCATCAACACATAGAAATAATGAGCCATGAGCACCCTTGATGAATGGATTGATATAATAAAATCCATAGGGACAAGCGATTATTTACCTATCCTAGCAATCATTTGTTTTGCAAATCAATTCTAAGAGTCAAATATATTGGATTTAACAAATATTGAATCTTGTAATGTTATTCTTAACTTTTAGAGTTTCTTTATTAGAAGAGGAATATTTTACCTCATGATTCTTAAAAGAACTAGAAGAGTACGAACATACTTCTTCTCTATGAACAAATATTGAACCTTGTAATGTTATTCTTAACTTCTAGAGTCTCTTTATTAGAAGAGGAATATTTTACCACGTGATTCTTGAAAGAACTAGAAGAGTATGAGCATACTTCTTCGCTATTAGTATGCTATTGAAGCAATACTACTTCCCATATTTGATATGATGCATTTGTCTCAAAGATGAAGAGGTCGCATTCTCTAAGCAAAGTTAGTGCAAGAAGGTTTGATGTTTCTTTTTTACTCTAGATTTCTTTTGTTATCTCATCATTCTAGGGAACATGATTGTTTTTCAATCTCTTTTGGAGGATATGTACATTTGTACTTTGGTCTTTATAGAATTGTCTGACATAGTTTAGGCATTAAATAAATCTTTGTGAATGAATCTTTTCAAGTATTTTGTCCAAAATTCTGCAATATTTAGTAAATCATGTCTTTTCAGTTCTACATATACTTTGTGCTATAACAAGACCAAGAAACTTTCATATTTTTTGCAAAATCAAGTTTCTTATTTTCCAAAGCAATTCCATACCTAAAAATAGTTTCAAAAATTCCCTTAAGTATTTCAAAATGTATTGGATAATGCAGCGAGAGACTATGAAAATGTGAACCACTCTACCTATAAAGGGATTCCAAAAAGATCCTTACGTCCATCCAACTGTGCTCAAAGTTCTATTTTGTCCAAATTTCTGCAATATCTAGTAAATCATGTCTTTTCAGTTCTACATATGCTTGTGCTATAACAAGACCAAGAAGCTTTCATAATTTTTGCAAAATCAAGCTTCTTATTTTCCAATTCCATACCTGAAAAAAGTTTCAAAAATTCCTTGAAGTATTTCAAAATGGATTAGATAATGCAGCGAGACTATAAAATTGTTAACCACTCTACTTATAAAGATTCCAAAAAGATGATACAAAAATACACGCTGCCAAAGTTCTATTGATGGAACTATGGTAGCACATCTAAGTTTACCGCTGCCAAAAACTTTGCATACTAAGCAACATTGTGCTAAATATCATCTTGATGTGGATAAGATTTTGCCAAAAATGTTAGATTCCAAGTGCATGATACAAAAATTACACGCTGCCAAAAATGTTTTGCATGCTAAGCAACATTGTGCTAAATATCATCTTGATGTGGATAAGATTGAAAGCATAGATGAAAAGTTAAATAGTTTAATGCAAAAAAATGAGGACTTTAAAAGAATAGTTCTCAATAACAAACAAAGCTTTGTTAGATCTAAAAAAATTAACTCTCGAGGAAGGAGTGCCCCTTAATCTTAATGATTTTATTGAAGGATATAATCCTTTTGATAAGCATGATAAATCTTTAGTAATGATTTTATTGAAGGATATAATCCTTTTGATAAGCATGACAAATCTTTAGTTTTAAAGTTTATTAGATTAATAACATGCATAAGCCTATCTTTGATTGGGAAATTTATGGTGAACTATTTTCGAATTCTGTTAAGGGAGAACTATCAAAAATTTACGGTGAAGATAACATTTTTCCCTTGATTGAAGAACACTCAACATGTGAATGTGACTTTATACATCATTGCATGGACATAATTTATACTATTTATGCGTCATCATCAAAAGAAGACTACACTTCTGAACATCAACTTAAAACCACATACAGAGCCAACATGCATGCGCAGCAAACCTTTTCCTTGGACTTAAAAAATGATATAGTGTCTCATTATTGCAAGCAATATGACAGGAAATAACCAAAAAAAAAAACATAAATGCTTTGAAATGAAAACAACAGATCCCTTATTTGAAAATTTTCTTCCTCTTTTTTGGTCATATAGCATGCTTTTTGTGTGCAGCACTTGGAGACTAACGTCATCCTACACATAACCCAACTTTCAAAATAACGAAGTAGTTGGATAGTGGGCCAAGAAGAAGAAAAAACGTGGGATGGAAAAGATAGGGATGAAAAAATCGTAGAAATATGGAAGATGAAGAGGAAATGTTGCATTTACTCCACATGCAACTTAGATATGGGAAAATTTCTCTATTCTTGCAAGGAAAACAAGTAATGACCTTCAGATCACTTTATGTGGTGGCAATTCAACAATTTATGTGGTGGTGATTCAACAATTTAAATGATGATTCGACCCAGCCACAGAACCATGGGCCTCTAAAATATTTTCTGCAATGGTGGGTAGCATTTGCAAGCTAAGAGAGCTAAATATAATGAAAGGTTTATCACTGGTTTTGACCATTTCGACTGTTACTATCCCAAGCATGTGGGAAGATATCAGATGGATCCAGTGGTGACAGATTAAATGGATCCACATCGATCAAGGTGATTCAACCCATCCACAAATGCAAGGGCCACTCAAATATTTTCTGCTCTAGTGGGTAGCATTTTCAATGGTGATTCGAACCACAGGGATTAGGCTCAACATATAATCTACATGTGTTATATGTCATTCCATAGTGCCCTTTGTGATCTAATCTAATCTCGTGTCATATTGGATCCTACCCATACCATGCAGCCATCTTGATGGGATTATTTTGTAGTGACAACGAGGAACTACTTACCAGCAAATAGGTTCTGTGTGATAGGTGTAAATATGGAGGAACCTACTCATAAATATAAATTAAAATTATTTTAATGTTTTTTTATTACTTTTAAATATAACTCAACTCATTTCACTATACTAAATTATGGTTATATTATGTTATAATTTACTTACATATAATATTATGTAAATTAATCTAAATGCTACACTATATATTATATTATTTCCCTCTATAAAAATTTTGTTGTTCCCTAATAACAATTTTTTTGCCAATGAGAGCTCCCAGACTCCAAAAGCCCTAGCCTTGTCACATGCCTATAACGAATGCCTTTTATGGATATATCTTGTTTATAATAAACTACCAAACTAAATAGAATTAACCGCCTCCTAAAATGCAACTATCCTCTATTAAGCTAAACATTTCCAGGTATGGATTAAAACTAGATCTTAGCTTGTTTGCACAGTACAACCATGACAATAGGACAAATAAAATGCCACACAGCTAACTACCCACTATTAGGATGCTGGAGTGATTCACATTTGCTTTCATCTAAATTTAAGTTAATGACCTGATACCCTTTCACTATGTCCCCATTTCGAGGTGATAGTAAAATCTACACATGTTATTTGTGCAGATATTTACTGTCGATGTGCTACATCCACCCTTAGGGAACCATTTTTTATTCCCTGAGAAATTTGCTGCTCAAATATCATCCATGAGCTCAAAGATTTATTCTGCTCCTCAAGAACTTAATTGCTCAAATATCATTCATGAGTCAAAGATTTATTCTGCTCCTCAAGAACTTAATTGCTCAAATCTCATTCATGAGCTCAAAGATTTATTCTACTTAAGAACTTTCCAATGACTACTTTCTTGCCCGATTCTCAGCTCGAAAAAAGTAATGGCCTATTGAAGAAGTTGTACATTTTCCACTTGCTTACAACAATGTGCCTATGTGGCTTTCAAGTGTAAGTGGTATAGCACGTACCAACTAATGTGGCATTCCTATAATATGGATTAGTTGGTGCCAAGAAATTTCGAGGCATCAATGTGAGGACTCATCCCAAGCACCTATGACAAGAAAAAACTTCGTGTTGATGACAATACCTGCCCAATCATTGCCATCCAAAAAAACAAGCATGTTGATATAGAATGCAATTTGATCACCAAATATGAAGAAACTATTGGTGTACCAATCAGAGTAATTAAAATAAATAAATATAAATATAAATTCAAGCATCAATGTTAAGGGTACTTCCAAAAGCCAAAGGGAAATGACCATTCCAAGAGATATTTAACATTGTCGATGGAAAACATTAAAATTTTCTTGCAAGTCACCAATGAAAACAAATTCTTCCAGTCATTGATGGCAATTTTCTTGCAAATCGTTGATGAAACCTTTCTTGCAAAATATCGATAGCGAGGCTAAGGCATCAAATCAAAAATGAAATTGCAGCAAGGTGAGTTGCGGCACAACTTAAGGAAGATTCAAGGCATTCAGAAAAGGATATGTGTAGTTGCCAAGGTAAAGGGTGCTAAGGGGCTGAGAGCAAACAGGTTCAATTCATCTAAACAACTACGAATTCAGCGCACCAAAGGCAAATAGACTGTCAATTCCAAAAGTGAAATTGGAAGCTGATGAGGGAAATTCACTCAATTTGTCTTATTCTCATTAAAATGACTTAGAAAAACTTTACATCCGAACTGAAGCATTGATCCTGCAGGATTTACACGAGAGTCTTCTAGGTAAACATGATTTCTTTAGGAATATTTACATTGATTCTCAAAGGCATTCTACAGCCAAGAGAACTAAGCTACACAAGCATGAATTTATTCAAATAAGGGATAACAAGCTACAACTACATGAATTTTTATTGGTCAATGGCAATCTACAACCAGTTGACACATTTCACGAGTAAAACTAACATATAAGTGCTGAAATGCTGGAGGCACAGGGACCAATTAACTATCTACTTTCTTAGCTGCGAAGTCACACGCAACACTCCTATACCCATAAAATTCCATGTAGAACGCACCCAAATTATCAGCTTCTTCCCTAATCCCAATGATGGAAAAAATCATCTAACACAGCCCTCATTTCTGGAAGTTTAAATTTGTAATTTTCAGAAATCCAATTACAGTAATGTTGTAGCATAAATTCAAAGAGAAATAACCACCAAATTTAAGTGAATACTCACATAGAATTACAAAAAGACATTTCATGTGGGTTTCCAAAAATTATTCAACATCAGTGCGTCAACTATCCCAACCTCAAACATTGTGGAAACAATCAGATAGTAGCAACTAGGAACGGAACTAAGTGTTTGAGTAAATCCCTGTTCAATGACGTTTTTAATCTAAAAGGTGAACACAATAAATAAATAATGATGCTATACATAGCAACAGGAAACAGAATAGAAGTCCCATAATAAAGTCAATCTTAAACTACAAATACCTAGCAGGTTCAGAGACTGCCTGAAGCTCTCACAACACTCCCATACTCATAAAAATTCTATGTAGCCAAAATTATCAGCTTCTTCCTTAATAACAAAGATGGAAAAAATCATCTCACACAGCCCTCATTTCTGGAAGTTTGAATTTGTAATTCTCAGAAATCCAATTACAGTAATGGTAGCATAAATTCAAAGATAAATAACCACCAAATTTAAGTAAATACTCACATAGAATTACAAAAAGGCATTTCATGTGGGTTTGCAATAATTATTCAACCCTAGTGCTTCCACCATCCCAACCTCAAACATTGTGAAAACAATCAGATAGTAGCGACTTGGATTGGGGACTAAATGTTTGAATAAATTCCTATTCAATCACCTTTTTAACCTAAAAGATGAACCCAATAACTAAATAACAAAATATCATGATATGTGAATTTCAAAAAAATGATGCTATACATAATTGATTATATACTCGCTAGCCATAACTTGCTCCCTTTTATTCGCCATTTTCTCAGTCTTCCCCATCCCCCTTGCTGATCATTCACTTCTTTCCTTCTCTCTCCGGTTTGACACTCCCCTTCCACCCCATCCCTCCCCCGAGGCCCACGCCGAACTACCTCACGATTTGATGAAGGAGACCCTAACATGTTCTCCTCTACCCTACGCAAGATGCTCCCATCAAAAACCCAATTCTCCTTGCTTGATTCTGCTTCCACTAAATACACGTCTTTCAGCTGCCATTTGGGAAGCAGCACTCAAATCCTTCCCCCACTCCACTCATTCCACTTCCATCTCCCCTAAAGTTGGATCTTGCCCCATGAACAAATGGTACGATGATGAATGCAAGACTCTACATCGAGAACTTCGATATGCTTTCAACCACTCTCAACCCTTCTACTCCGACCTCAATGCTTCTTATCGTCATCTCCTTCGTCACAAGAAACGACTCTTTGTCTCCCATAGAAGACAAGAACTCTCTGCTCTCCTTGCCCACTCCCCTAAACAGTTAAGGTGTACCATCCTACCCCAACGCTCCCCTCTTCCACCTGACCTCGACCCTAAATCCATGTTCTTCCAACCTTTATGATATTCCCAGCAAGCCCAAATTCATGTTACCTCCCCACCCTCTTCCTATTATCTATTCTCAAACAAAGATATTAGAGAGGCCATTTGGTGATGAACAGTAGCAAAGCAACCGATGAGGAAGGCTAGCAAAGTTCTTTAAGCACGGTTTTCGTGCTTTGGTTAGCTACTTGACTGATCTCTTCAACCATGTAGTCCGTGAAGGTTTTCCACCTACATGGGCACACCACATCATCCATCTGATCCACAAATCAGGTTCCAGCTCAAATCCCAATAACTACAAAATGATCACGGTGGGTCACATGTTCTCAAAGTTGCATGCTACTATTCTACATAGGAAGCTCTCCAGTGACCTTGAGTATTGGCAACTCATAGCTAAGGGACAGGCAAGTTTTTGACCGGATCATCAGACCATTGACCACATCTTCATCCTTCGCGTCGTGATTAAGGAGGCACGACACCACTCTTCGAAAGTCTACTGTTGTTTCGTAGAGGGAGGCCTTGCTCCAGAGACTCAAAGATATTGGAATCTCTGCAACCCTATTGACCGCTATTATGCGCCTATATGAGTTCATTCTTGGTCGTCTTCACGTAGCCCATGGGATGTCTAATTTCATTCGAAGCACTATTGGGGTTAAACAAGGTTGTCCACTATACCCTACCCTGTTTGGGATCTATATTGATGAGTTGGAAGCTTTTCTACACGAGCATATCCAGGACACTAATGGCTGCCTTCTTCACCAGGTTCTGATATCTATTCTACTCTTTGTTGACAACATGGTCCTCCTCTCCGCATCCCCAGAAGGATTACAGAGACAGCTAGATGCCTTAGCTCTGTTTTGTGACCATCTACAGTTGACGGTCAACCTGGGTAAAACCAAGGTTATGATCTTCAATGGGGTGAAGAAAACCTCATACCTTCACTTTCTATTCAAACGGGAGGAGATTGAGATCACCAACACATACACTTACTAGGGGGTGCAATTCTCAGGTCCTCGCTTTAGTCTGTGTCCAGCACTTCAGCCTTGGATCAACAAAGGGTATGGATCCTTAGCCCTTCTCGAGAGACAATGCTTTCGACATCACTTCCAGGACATATCGTCCAAGATGAGCCTCATGGACACCTTGATTCATCCCATTGTTCTATATGTCTCAGAGATTTGGGGGCTGTCTTTACTTGAGTCAAACCGGGCTTCAACTGAGAGAGTCCAGATTCTTCTTCTTTGCCGCAACATTAGGTGCAAATTGACAGTGCCACAACACATCATCCTTGCAGAGTTTGGAGCTCAACCCTTTCGACTTGAGACGGTCTTCAAATTGGTTTCATTCTTGCATCGTGTCCAGCGCTTGGCAAAGTCGCTAAAGAGTAGGGACCACTATCCTTACTTGGCAAATTGCTCTTCTAAGACTATTGCCCGTTCTACTCCCTCAGGCCAACCCAGATGTTGGTTTACAGGAGTTTCAAACCTCTTTAGAGTCAATGGGAATTCAATTGGATTGTCTCCCTCCTTTCTAATATTCCTTAGATGCTCCTGGTCACCTTTCACCTACTAGACAAGAGCTAAACAAGATCATCAAGGAGGACATCTACAGGCAGTTTGTCTAGGTCACCTGGGTCAATCCTCCAGGAGGGTTGCGCCCAAAGATGGCCTTCTATGCTGAGCACTTCTTGGAGTTGAGAGACGGGCTCATTGTTCGACTCCAATATACGTTTCACCATTGGATGCATACTCTTTGCATTCCTCTAGGCCAGTTCAGAGTAGGTTCTCATAGACTTCAGGTAGAGATAGACCACCAAATGGATAGACTAGACAGACTCTGCCAGGTATGTCATTTACAGGAAGTGGAGACCAAGGTGCACTTCATCCTTGGATGCCCTGTCTACTACGAGATTAGAGGAAGGTTTCATTGCTTGTTCAGAGATTCTCGAACCCTCGCCGACTTTTTCAGGTACCCCGATCAGAGATGTTTGGCCCTCTATATGCAGGAGGCTCTCAGGTTCCAAGCGCATATTCTTCAACCTCCCATTAGACCAGACCCCACACAGAGGATCATGGCATTTTTCAGGGTACTACCTTCAGACAAGGGCACCAAGAGATCGATTGATACTAGTACATATCTAGACTCTAGATGAGTGAGGATCCGTGGGACCTCACCCTGCCACACGAGATCGCAGCAACAGTTTCACCCCAGATCCATTCCTGGGAGATAGACTAGGTCCTCCAACATTCAGCAACATGTGAACCCCCAAGATACAATTTAGTGGATAGTCTGCACTTGTCATCGACTCTTCATCAGACCAACAAACTTTGTTGAGTTTCTTCAATGTTATTCATTCAGCCTCAGATGTTAGGAGAGATGGGTCAGATCCTCAGACCTATTAGCTCATGGGTCTTCTCCACTAGGGCTAGATGTTGATTTACTTCATGCATTGTATCTTTGATTTACTTTATGCATTGTATCTTTTATAGGAGACCATTTGGTTCCCCTGCTTTGTATATACATCAGTGTACTCAACAGTCCCTTTGACCTACTTTGTGGTCATTAGTTGGACATTAATATAATTATCTTATCTTATATAGCAAGAGGAAATAGAATGAAGTCCCATAATAAAGATCAACCTTAAACTACGAAGATAATACCCAAAAGGTTCAGAGCAATGTTGCAAACATCAGCATCGGGATAAAAATCAGCAAGGGTTCAAAAAACCAAAAAATTGTAAAAATCTGGAAAATATCGGTAAAAACCAGCAAATATCGGCAAAATTAAGATACCATAAAAATATCAGTAAAAATGGGCAAACATCGACTAAGCCAAAAAAATTGTGATTTCAAGATAAAATCGGGATGTTATCGAGATGTTTGTAACACTTGTTCAGAGACAACCGAAACAACAACAAGCAGTATTTAGAGAAGCAAACTAGTTGTAAGTGCAAGTAAATCTACATATGAAATAAAATAAAACAGATTAATAGAGTGACATAGAGTTACCCATTGTAGAGTATCAATAGCTACCAAAAAGAAACCAATCTTTGATCAAATATGAGAGAATGAATAAGTTCCTATTCAATCACCTTTTTAATCTAAAAGCTGAACCCAATAACAAAATATCATGATATGTGAAATTTGAAAGAAATGATGCCATACATAGCAACAGGAAACAGAAAAGAAGTCTTATAATAAAGTCAACCTTAAACTACACGGATAATACCCAGAAGGTTCAAAGCAAAGTTGCGACAAACATTGGAAAAATTAAGATAGCATAAAAATATCGACAAACATCAACTAGGCCAAAAAAATCATGATTTCGAGATAAAATCGGGATGTTATCGAGATGTTTGCAACACTGGTCCCAAGACAACCCAAACAGCAACAAGCAATATTTAGAGAAGCAAACTAGCTATAAGAGCAAGTAAACCTACATATCAAATAAAATAAGATTAATATCCACAACATCAAATAAAATTATTATAAATGCAAAAAAAAAGGAAAAGAGAATAAATTGCAAAAATGTCCAAGATGTTTTTCATGAAGATAAATGATACCCTAAGACAAGTTACCCATTGTAGAGTATGAATAGCTACCAAAAAGAACCAGTCTTCGAGCAAATATGAGATAAGCTTATCCCATTGTTGAACTTCATATTTACTGCCTCAGTCAACATCCTTTTTGATTTTGAAATTCCCTAATAACCACAGCATCACTGCAAGAAATGGAAACCAAGTTGCCACAGTAAACACTGCCTGAAGCTCTCACAACACTCCCATACCCATAAAAATTACATGTAGAACACAACACCCAAATTATCAGCTTCTTCCTTAATCCCAATGATGGAAAAAATCATATTACACAACCCTTGCTTCTGGAAGTTTAAATTTGTAATTTTCAGAAATCCAATTAAAGTAATGTTGTAGCATAAATTCAAAAAGAAATAACCATCAAATTGAAGTAAATACTCGCATAGAATTACAAAAAGACATTTCAAGTGGATTTCCAAAAATTATTCAACCTCAGTGCCTCCACCATACCAATCTCAAACATTGTGAAAACAATCGAATAGTAGTGACTTAAATTGGGGACTAATGTTTGAATAAATTCCTATTCAATCACCTTTTTAATCCAAAAAATGAACCCAATAACTAAATAACAAAATACCATGATATGTGAATTGCAAAAGAAATGATGCTATATATAGAAACAGGAGACAGAATAGAAATCCCATAATAAAGTCAACCTTAAACTACAAAGATAACACCCAAAAGGTTCAGAGACAATCCAAACAGCAACAAGGAGTATTTAGAGAAGCAAACTAGCTGTAAGTGCAAGTAAATCTACATATGAAATAAAATAAAACAGATTAATATCCATAATATCAAATGCAAAGAAGGAAAGAAAAAAAAAAGAGAATAAATTGCAAAAATGTCTAGGATGTTTTTCGATGAAGATAAATGATGCCCTAAGACATATAGAGTTACCCATCGCAGAGTATTAATAGCTACCAAAAAGGAACCAGTCTGAGCAAAGACGAGACAAGCCTATCCCATTGTTGAACTTCATCTTTAATACCTCAGAAAACACCCCCTGGGATAACCACCAAATTTAAGTAAATACTCACATAGAATTACAAAAAGACATTTCATGTGGGTTTCCAAAAATTATTCAACCCTAGTACTTCCACCATTCTAAGTCACCTGACACGGGGACATGGGGATTAGAGTGTCAGACACGAACACATTGACCCCCTGGAACAAGACACTTTAGGACACGTTTATATATATTAAAAAATAGATATTTCTTACACAAATTCTCATTCATTATAGAAATTCATTGATTCAAACATAGATCTTCATCTAGATGCAAGTTTTACAAGTAACAATATGCATACAAAAACAATTGTGACATAAATGATAAATCATAATACATATTCAATCATCAATGATCCAATAGGAGAAAGACAAGATACTGTAGTTTTCTCATTAAGTCATCAAAATCAAAATGTGTTACATAGGTAGTACAATGCCAATGGCAAATAGAAATTTCTTATATATATTAAAAAATAGATATTTCTTACACATTCTCATTCATGGTAGAAATTCATTGATTCAAACATAGATCTTCATCTAGATGCAAGTTTTACAAGTAACAATATGCATACAAATACAATTGTGACATAGATAATTTATCATAATACATATTCAATCATCAATGATCCAATAGGAGAAAGACAAGATACTGTATTTTTCTCATTAAGTCATCAAAATCAAAATGTGTTACATAGGTAGTACAATGCCAATGGCAAATAGAAATAGCAAATACAAAACAACTACAACTCTACAAGCCTCAAGGCAATAGGTAGCTCATGAGTCATGAGTCATCAATCCTCATCATCAAAATCAGCATCACTGTACTCATCATCATGGTCACCATTGCTCTCCTCTATTGCATTCTCCTCCTTTGTGTCCAAAGTCATCTATGCATCTACTGGTGTGGAGGATGACCCCTCTACAGTATCACCATCATCAAATGTAACGGGCTATAGCACTGGCTCATTGAGATCCAAGTTGGCCAATGTCAACTCAACACAATTGTCCGAACCCATATCATCAAGAAAGACATCCCACATCTTTGTCTTTCCCTTCAACCACTCATCACTCTGCCTATAAATAAGATGAAGGTTGGTATGCACATACACCATTGTCTTTGCCCTGGACTTCTCAAGTATGGTCTCTTCTTGACACTATACAAATTACCATATGTGCTCCAATTCATCTCGCAACAAGAGGATGAAGTCAACTGAGAGAGGAGCCTCATGGCTAACTACTGTAGAGGGCTTGTTACCCCATGAGTTGCCCACCAAGAATAGGGCTTCTTAGCACCCTTGTCTCTAATCACATCATATCCTGCAAATCAACCACTGCCAACAAAAAACTCTGCAAACGCATCCTCCACCTCATCAAGGGATGCTCTATACTGAAAATTCTGCCTAAATGCATCTTTCTTCCCCTGTGAGATTTCACCATCCATGTGAGAAGGGAATTTGCAGGAAGGTCCACCTTTCAACCACTCATGGCTATAATATTTTGGGTTCAATGAGTGAGCCAAACAATGTACAGGTGTGCAATTCTTGTCCCGTTTGCTGACAAAATATCGTGCATGGTGGTGAAGAAGGCCTCTGATGATGTCTCATACTCTAGGCACTCACTCTGTAAAATAATGCTCCTCACAGACTTAATCATGGAATTCCATCCCTCATAAACCTCTCCTAGAGATGGGTTGGTCTTTATCTGCAAATCGAAGCAAAAAAATGATAGGGTTCATGATTTGAATAAGTAGATCTACCCTCTCCCACCAAGCATCATTTAACATTGTGTCCTTCACTCTTTTAGAGGCTGCTTGATTTGTCTTTCTCCAAAAAGACCAAAACTTTGAAATAACCATGCCCCCAAGAGCAGTCTTGACCTCCCTCAACCTCTTCAACATGATGAATGAGGCGGCAAACCGTGTATCTGCAATCTTCAACAATGATAGATTAGTGTACTCCTTGTAGATAGTATGGGCATTTGTATGATTTTCTACAAAGTTGTGGATATTTCGCCCATCCTCAATAATGCTTCCAATCCAAAGCACATCAAAAGCAATAGATTTGAGGGATAAGTTCAATGAATGGACAATGCAAGGTGTCCAAAACACTTGTGGACATTTAGCTCCCGCAATCATGCCAACAGCCTTGCAAACAAGTGCATTATCTGTAATGATTTGCACACAAGAATCAACACCTACATCTTCAACAACTTTAATAACCAACTCACCCATATATTGTGCATCCATGTATTTTCCAAGTGCATCCACTAATTTCAAGAAAATTGGACTATTCAAGGAAAAAACACCATGAAGGTTGATGAGTGGGTGTCATGTTGAATTTGTTCATCCATCAAAAACAATGCTAACCCTAGATGTTGGCCATGTTGATTTACTAAGCTCAAGCATTTTGTCCACCTCTTTCTTTGCCTTCGTCAACAATGTGGTTCTAAGCTTCTCTGACCCATACCCTGTTGGAGCACAATACCTTGTTGGAGCCCTTTTGAGTTAGAGATAGGCACATCTCAATAAATAGAGGTGAGCATGCAACATTAAAAGATATGAAGTTCAAATAGAATAAAAAAGGCAATTGTGAGATCAAGCTCTTCTTGTTTCTCTTTCTAAAAAATCTTGTCCATTAGACCAAGTGTAATTACCTTTCTTTTCACTGCTTGGCCCCCACTAGAACTCTCAAATGGGAATTGTTGTTGTACAAGCTGCAATTCCACAACTTGGTAAAGCCAACAAATGAGCTTTCACACAATAATATGTGCTCATGAAATTAATGTTGCAATAGCTGCATTTCCAACTCACATTGTCTCCTCCCTTCATCTTGTTGCATGGCCCTTGCTCTCTTGTGAGTCATGACATATTTCCACAAGGGATATTTGTTATCTTGAGGATGTTGTCTTCCCTCAACATTTGTAGTTGTTGTTGTAGCCCAAACATTCTTTCCCTTCCTTTGCCCCTTCTTTGCTGCCCTTGATTGAGCCATGAATGTTGTAAGAAATAAACAAAAAATGCACAAACTTGTAAAAGAAATGCACATGTGAACTATTGCAATAAAAATGCAAAAAAATAGAGAGAAAATGCACGTGTTGCTTGAATCTCCTTGAAAATGCTTCCACACCCTTTGCCCTTTGCTCTCACCCTTTGCTCTTAGCTCTCACACGCCCTTTGCTCATCCACAATGACTTTGGTGAAGAATACAAAGGCCAAATCGCACTTTTAAAGGTGCGTGAAGGGCAAAATTCCACCACACGTATCCTGGAATCGGGATACGATCATGTCCCACTGGGACACGATCCGAAGGACACATGTCGCACCAAATCGTGTTTGATTTGTTTTATTGGGAGCGAATCCAGTTTCTTAGTTGTCATCCCAACCTCAAACATTATGAAAACAATCAAATAGTAGTGACTTCGATTGGGGACTAAATGTTGAATAAATAAATTCCCTATTCAATCACCTTTTTAATCTAAAAGATGAACCCAATAACTAAATAACAAAATATCATGATATGTGAATTTCAAAAGAAATGATGGTATACATAGCAACAAGAAACAAAATAGGAGTCCCATTATTCCAACCCATTGTTTTGACCATCCCAACCTCAAACATTGTGAAAACAATCAAATAGTAGCAACTTGGATTGGGGGCTAAATGTTGAATAAATTCCTATTCAATCACCTTTTTAATCTAAAATTTGAACCCAATAACTAAATAACAAAATAGATCTATGAGCAAAAAAGACATGTCGAGCCCAGCCAAGAAAGAGAATCAGTATGCTAAGAAGGAGCCCAAGACAAAAGTACAGCCAGCTCCGTTGGAGTGGTTTCTGTTGAGCTTCCAACTCACCCAAGATGGAAGAAACAGGCAATCCAAGAACGAATTTTAGAGAGATCAATGACTGTGAGTACTTGGGACCCGTTCGGTCAAGCGCTACAAAAAAATGTTGCGGATCTATTCGGCCTACAAGAGTTTCAACATGGAAGTCCACATATTTGTTGTCTAGCTATAGAACTACATCAAGCCACGAGGGCATTTATGCTTGCATCTAGGGTTATCTATTGCAATGGGAATGATGATGAAAACCTAACCGTAAGGCTTTTGAAATCAATCGTTTTTTATTGTAAGGACCAGATTATGAGGCAATCTCTCCAAGGGATTGGCTAGATCTGTTTTTTTTCTCTCCCACCTCAGCAGCAAACCTAAATTATCTTTCTCCAAATCGGACTCTTCAAATTGTAGATCTGCCTTCTATAAACCCAGATCTGGATATTCACCGTTCATTAAGTGAGGCGTATGTCATCAGTATATTTTAGATGCAAATCAACAGTTTTCGGCATGACTAAGGGATCTTGATGAGCAACAGGTAGAGGGGAGCATTCAATGCCTAGATCTAAAGCTCAAGGAGTTTTTACAAGTCTTTATCGAAACTCTTAGTGGGAAATCAATCCTGCTAGATGTCAAGGGAACAGATCTAATACAAGATCTGAAGCAACATATGCAAAACACATCAGGTATTCCATCATCCTTACAAAGCCTTGTTTTTCAAGGAAAATTATTGCAGCTAGAAGATTATGGCATTCACAAGAATTCAATGGTTATCCTAAATTTAAGATCGCAAGGCGGAAAACCCAACAGTGAACACCCCAATTGGATCTTCTTCCGCTAACAAGGGCCCAAATTCATTTTCATTCAAAGACGCCCTCAAAGGAAAGGCTGCAACTTCAAGTAAACTTGAACAAACTCTCAATATTCTTGGGCCCTATATTGTGGAGCAAATGAAAGAAACTCTGGTAATGACAATAGATCTAGCAGACAACAATAATATCTGTACAAACTATCAATCCCAAGCAATCATTAGCAAGTTCAACGATTTCTACCCAAAACCTGTGGATCTTTTTCAGCGGATCTTTACGACTAGGACGATAAATTGTGAGATTCACTTATGCTCCAAGGGCTTCTTCATAGTAAAATTCGAATCATCAAAGATAAGATCAAAGAACACGTTTTACATGAGGGTCCATGGTTCTAGGGAAATGCAGTGTTATTTATCACCCCATGGTTCCCAGATTTTGATGCTAATTCAATGACAGTCTCCAAAATACCAGTGTAGGTAAGATTGCATAACTTACCCATTCATTTCTGGCATCCAAAAGTTATAATAGGGAATTTATACATTTGCCAGGATATGTGTTGAGGAAAACCTCGATAAAGAACTACTAAATCGTATCCTTTTGACACACAACAACCAATGTTGGACCCAGTTCTTAAATTATGAGAACACAGAATTTAGGTGTCGTCTTTGTCTTCAAACTGGACATCTACAAACCACATGTCTCTTGGCAAGGAAAGACCCGGGGAAGAAAAAGAAACCAGTCAAAGACCTAGAGATGACAATTCCCAACACCACAACCCAACAAAGAAGAGGAAGAGAAAACTTGTGGTCCCCCAACACTGAGGAAAACCCAAATCCAAAGACATCTTCAACGAACAAAGAAATTAACCAAGAAGGAACAGTGGTATTAGTTTCGCAAAATCCAAGAGGACACTCAGGCCAAGAAATGTCAAAGGAGAAGGAGGATTCAAATGTCCTTGTACCTCTAAGAGCTCAAAATCAACTAAGGAACATTCGAGGAAGACAGAAGAGAACCAACTAATTATTGTAACAACCACTCCTTATCAAGGATGATGGCGAAAAGTAGAAAAGAAGAAAGGGGAAAATGGTGACTATGCTTATTTGCTTATATCCCCAATCTTTTTTTTTATTAATTTTTTTGTTTTTTATGGGCACCAGTTTCTTGAGTGGTGCCATTTGGGACAGTAAAAGAATGCACCTTGTGCATCTACATATGTAACATTTTATAATTAATAGAAAGTTACAATTTTTCCAAGGAAAAAAAAAACCTATATAACAAAATATCATGATATGTGAATTTCAAAAGAAATAATGCTATACATAGCAACAGGAAACAAAATAAAAGTCCCATAATAAAGTCAACCTGAAACTACAAAGATAATACCCAGAAGGTTTAGAGACAACGCAAACAGAAACAACTGTTATTTAGAGAAGAAAACTAGCTGTAAGTGCAAGTAAATATAAATATGAAATAAAATAAAACAGATTAATATCCATAATATCAAATAAAATTATTATAAATGCTAAAAAGGAAAAAACGAGAAAATAAATTGCAAAAATGTCCAGGGCATTTTTCAATGAAGATAAATGATGCCCTAGGACATAGAGTTACCCATTGCAGGTTATGGATAGCTACCAAAAAGGAACCAGTCTTTGAGCAAAGACGAGAGCAGCTTATCCCATTTTTTACTGCTTCAGTCAACATCCTCTGGGATTTTGAAATTCCCTAATAACCACAGCATTACCGCAAAAAATGGAAACCAAGTTGCCACAGTAAACACTGACTGAAACTCTCAAAACACTCCCATACCCATAAAAATTACAAGTAGAAGTCACCCATATTCTCAGCCTCTTCCTAAAATCCAATGATGGAAAAAATCATCTCACACAGCCCTCATTTCTGGAAGTTTAAATTTGTAATTTTCAGAAATCCAATTACAGTAATGTTGTAGCATAAATTCGAAGAGAAATAACCACCAAATTAAGAAAATCCTCACATAGAATTACAAAAAGACATTTCTTGTAGGTTTCCGAAAATTAGTCAACCCCAGTGCTTCCACCATCCCAACCTCAAACATTGTGAAAACAATCAGATAGTAGCGATTGGATTGGGGACTAAATGTTGAATAAATTCCTATTCAATCACTTTTTTAATCTAAAAAATGAACCCAATAACTAAATAAAAAATATCATGATATGTGAATTGCAAAAGAAATGATGCTATATATCGAAACAGGAAACAGAATAAAAATCCCATAATAAAGTCAACCTTAAACTACAAAGATAACACCCAGAAGGTTCAGAGACAATCCAAACAGCAACAAGCGGTATTTAGAGAAGCAAACTAGCTGTAAGTGCAAGTAAATCTACATATGAAATAAAATAAAACAGATTAATATCCATAATATCAAATAAAATTATTATAATTGCAGAAAAAGGAAAAAAGAGAAAATAAATTGGAAAAATGTCCAGGATGTTTTTCAAAGAAGATAATTGATAACCTAAGACATGGAGTTACCCATTGCAGAGTATGAATAGCTACCAAAAAGGAACCAGTCTTCGAGCAAAGACAAGAGAAGCTTATCCCATTGCTGAAATTCATCTCTACTGCCTCAGTCAACATCCTCTGGGATTTCGAAATTCCTTAATAACCACAGCATCACCGCAAGAAATGGAAACCAAGCTGCCACAGTAAACACTGCCTGAAGCTCTCACAGCACTCCCATACCCATAAAAATCCCATGTAGAAGACACCCAAATTATCAGCCTCTTGCTTGATAACAATGATGGAAAAAATCATCTCACACATACCTCATTTCTGGAAGTTTAAATTTGTAATTTTCAGATATCCAATTACAGTAATGTTGTAGCATAAATTCAAAGAGAAATAACCACCAAGTTTAAGTAAATACTGACATATAATTACAAAAAGACATTTCATGTGGGTTTCCAAAAATTATTCAACCCCGGTGCTTCCACCATCCCAACCTCAAACATTGTGAAAACAATCAGATAGTAGCGACTTGGATTGGGGATTAAATGTTTGAATAAATTCCTATTCAATCACCTTTTCAATCTCAAAGATGAACCCAATAAGTAAATAACAAAATTTCATGATATGTGAATTTCAAAAGAAATGATGCTATACATAACAACAGGAAACAGAATAGAAATACCATGATAAAGTCAACCTTAAACTACAAAGATAATACCCAGAAGGTTCAGAGACAACCCAAACAGCAACAAGTGGTATTTACTATTTAGAGATGCAAACTAGCTGTAAGTGCAAGTAAATCTACATATGAAATAAAATAAAACAGATTAAAATCCATAATATCAATTGAAATTATTATAAATGCAAAAAGGGAAAAAAGAGAAAATATATAACAAAAATGTCCAGGATGTTTTTCAATCAAGATAAATGATGCCCTAAGACACAGAGTTACTCATTGCAGAGTATGAATAGCTACCAAAAAGAAACCAGTCTTCGAGCAAAGATGAGAGAAGCTTATCCCATTGCTGAACTTCATCTTTACTGCCTCAGTCAAAATCCTCTGGGATTTTGAAATTCCCTAATAACCACCGCAAGAAATGGGAACCAAGCTGCCACAGTAAACACTGCCTGCAGCTCTCCCCCTCAAGGGGACTGACTTAGAAAACTCAAACATTGGTGATTACTTGGCCTAACTTAAAATACCTTTCATTTTTTTTTCAAGTTGTTCGTATGCACCTCGCCTGCCTGCTTGTATAGAAGCATTCTTCAACTTTGTCATAGTTTCGACTGGTATTTGCAATCCTCTGTTAAATGCCTCCAGGGAATATTTTAGTGCTTCTGATACTCTTCGTAGGTCACAAAGCCCTTCAATTAACACTACAGCACAGTCTAATTTTGGGAAAATGGACTTCTGTATCATCTGTCTCCACATCATTACAGCCATATCTGGATCATCTGCTTCAAAAAACATTTTCATTGCCATAACATAATTAGCATAGACAGGATAACATTGATTCCTAGTCATTTCTCGGAAAATGCTCGAGGCCGCCTCCACGTCGCGGACAGTGATAAGAGCTTCAAAAATAGCATTGTAAGTATTAGAATCAGGAAAGGCACCATTAAAAACCATCTCATCCAAGAGACGGTACGCAAATTCTACCTGGCTCGGCATTGCACAGCAACACACGCCAACCATTGCATTATAAGTGGGCAAATCAGGGGCCATACCACTTTGCTTCATCATCTCCCACAAGGGAAAAGCATACTTCGTGTCCTTGCGCTGGTAAAGGATTTGAAGCGTATTACAGAAGAAGCTCAGATCGGGAAAACACTTCTTAGTCTTCATTACGTGCAGAAACTTCAATGCCTCTTCGACTTGAGAGCAATTGACGAGATTGGTCAAGAAGGCATTATAAGCCGCTGTGTTGCCCGGCAGCCATCCGACGCGGATGATCATTTCCCCAAAGGTAGTTTTAGCCTTACTCACATTACCTTCATTCTCCAGCAGCAACGCATACGTGTCAGCATCTGGGGTGATTTTATCCTTCATCTTATCGAAGAATTCTACGGCCGACTGCACCTGATTGTACCTGCACAATGCACTCAGAAAACAATTTAGCGCGACGACATCCTTCCGGCATCCATACTGCTCCAGCACATCGAACGTCATCCTCGCCTCCTCAATCTTACCGGCCTGCGCATAATTCCCAAACATAGAGGAAATGGTTTCCATGGACACGATGCCCTCGGTCCTCATTATCTTAACGCAGTCCCACATCGCGTCAAACAATTTTTCTTTGCCCAGCAAATCCACGAGCAAATTCCACGCGAGGGGGCTGTGCTTCCTGCCAAGCTTCAACCCAGCCCAACGGAAAAACTTCAAGGCATCCATGCCGGCCCCGTAGGACATTTTGAGCACATCCTCCACAAACTGGACTGAAACCCCAAACCCCAACTGGTTCAATGCGTTTTCAACGCCCATCAGGGGCGGTTGCTTCAGAATGTTGCTCACAACCATTTCAATCGGCATCGTTGGGGGATACAATAAAGGGTCCAAACCGGGCTTTTTGGGTTCTGGGGGTTTTTCGATTTCCTCTTCGCTTTCTTTGGATTCTCGAAATCTTGCTTTCTTCTTCTTGCCCATGGCGGCTGCTGCCGTTAAGAGATAAACTTCAATGGAAACAGAATATTGGGGTTAGAAGGGTTTTCGCACCTGCTTCAGACGGAATTTCGCATTGTGGTTTTCGAGCCCCAGACGCGCGTGCTCAGGGTTCTCCCTTCATGAGGGTTGGCCGGTGCTTCGACAGTCCATACACACGCCTCGCACTGCACTGCAGATATTTGATGCAAATATGTGTAGGGTTTCAGATACGGTCGATAAGGTCTTAAAGCTTTAAACCACCAGCGAGAGAAAATGAAATTTTGAAGCGTGCCGTCCCGATTAAGAACCCAGGGTTTCAAATGAGCCGATATTAAACTAGATATAGCGAGCCTTGGTAGCGAGTGAACCCTATTTTGGTGTCTGAACGAGGGATCCCACCTTGGTAGCGAGTGAACCCAATTTTGGCGACCTTGGTAGCGAGTGAACCCAATTTTGGCGACCTTGGTACGAGTATGACGTGGCATGGTAGCTGGGACAGAAATTATACCAAAGAGCATACTTCTAGTGTTTTTGTTTGCGGATAAGCGCTTTACCGGGATATTAGAAATGCCAAATGTTTACTTGATTAATAATAAAAAATAAAGTAATATAAATAATAAAATTCAATTGGTTGTGTTTTGTTAATGAATAATGCACGGGTTTAATTTTTCGTTTTAATTGGGGTGATATATTGAACATGATGAAGATGTACTCTGACCAATCTTACAAAAAAAATCAATTTGTTATATTTTGATTTTGTTATTAACTTGTAAATAGATTTTATTACAATATCATAGGCCAATACCATAACTTATTAATACCACATGCCCAAAAGCTAAAACTCATTTCACAATCAAAATATTTTATAACAATATAACAAGATTCTTAACCATGGATATTCACCCTACTTTAGTGTGGATATTATAAATTTACAATACCATGTGCTTATACCATGACTTATCAATACCACTTGCCCAAAAAACATAATTTATTTTACAATCAAAATATTATATAACAATATGATAAAATTATTCGCTAACATTTTATCATGGATATTATATACTTGTAAATAAGCTTTGTTACAAAACCAAAGGCCTAAACCATGGCTTATTAATACCATATGCCCAAAAACCATAATTTATTTCACAACCAAAATATTTTATAAATATTTTTATTTTATTTTATTTTATATAGTTTTTTAAATTAAATTTAAGAAGTAAAAGGTTATAATCACTTTTGAGATATATCTAAACTCGTTATCCTCACAACTTATTAAAAATGTTCTCATAGGAATTAACTCACAAATTTAATAAAATTATATAATATAAATAATATTATTAAGAACCACCATAGATCCATCTTAATCAAGGATCCAAGCTATGAGAGCGAGCAAAGTGACTAACAATAATAAAGGAAAGATAGTGCATGATTCTTTTAGGTTTTTCACTAATGAGTTTTATTTAACATGATTGGTCCAAAATATAGATTTAATATTTTACGACCAATTGAGTTTTTTTAATATAGATATTTTCTTAAACACAATACAATGGAATCAAATTTAAGAGAGGGAGAGGGGGGCGAGAGAGGAGGAAAGACAAAAAGGGCAGCAGATAATGACAGAGTTGTAGGGCAGAGAGAGAGAGAGAGAGGAGAGCGCAGAGAGAGAAGGAGAGAGGGAGGGAGAAATGGAGTTAGAGGGGAAGAGGGGGCGTGGGAGAACAAAGACATAGAGAGACAGAGGTGGAGAGAGAGTGAGTGAGAGATGAGAGGAGGGAAGATAGAGAAGAGGAGAGGAGAGAGATAGGGAGAGAAGGGGAAGGGAGAGAAGGGAAAGAGAGAGACGGAGACACAGAGATGGAGGGGAGAGAGAGAGGGAGACACAGAGATGGAGGGGAGAGAGAGAAGGAGAGTGGGAGGGAGATAGTGATGGAGTTAAAGAGAGAGAGATTGATGGGGGGGAGACAGAGGGAGGTGGGAGAGAGAGGGGGAGAGAGGAATCAAGAGAGAGAAGGAGAGGGAGATGGAGGGAGAGAGAGATGGAGTTGGAGGGGGGGAGAGGAGTGACAAGGGAGAGATGGAGAGAGTGTGAGGGAAAGAGAGATGGGAGGGAGAGAGGAGTGACAAGGGAGAGATGGAGAGAGGAGAGTGGTTGAGAAGGGGAAGAGAGATGGGGGGTAGGCAGAGAGATAGATAGATAGATAAATAGATATGGAGAGAGTGTGTGTATTTTTGGGGGGTGAGATAGAGAGGGGGAATAAGAAAGAGACACATAGATACAAATATAGATATATATAGTATTAAATACCAACCTAGATCCATCTTAACCCTAGATCTATCAAGCGCTGATAGGGATCAAATATCTCGAGGTGCAAACCCTTCCTCAAGTTTTGCACTCAAAAAAGAGGTTTGTGCCTCGAGATATTTGATCCCTCTTGACGCTTGATAGAGTCAGGGTTAAAATGGATCTAGGCTAGTATAACTTCTTAGATGATGCCAAGCCATGCGTTGAATTGATACATCTGTAGAAATTATGGTGTAGATTTGCAGCTGCTTATGAAGTTTTAATCAAAATCACAAGACACAAACCTACTCTATTACTCTGCAGACATTAATTCACAATTTAGAACAAAAATCTCAAACATGCAATAAGAAATCACACACATGCAAATAGCATTTTTCCTGGGGAAAGCAATCTGCTAAAAACCCCAATGCTTGTTTGCATTAATCTGATGAATAGAGATGTATTGCAATTGCTTTTCTCAACTGAGCACAACTTGCAAGTGCATAACCTATCTCTCTGCTCATTGAGAATCTCTGACTCAGACTTAGCCAATTTCTATCTCTGCTTGAACCCTTATTTTTCCTTGTTAGGCCCCTATTATTTAGGAAAATCCTCAAATTGATTGCACAATTCCTCAAGGTTGATCACTAGACTACATGCAACACCTGACACTCAAGACTAGTTTACAATTGATGTTACACTTCCTTGGAATCTCCACCATAGTTGGTGAACTCGAATTCTCTGCATGCACTAGCTATTTTGGGTTGATTGATCAGTTAACTGAATGATCATTAAGTTTGACTAAAGTCCCACAACACAACTGACCCTCCACTAGTTCCTCCAACAGTTGGAACTAGTTTAACCGAAAGCAACCTAAGATAAATGACCTTGATTGCTTCAAATTAGCAATCACACATGCATAACTGAACTATAACTCCTCCAACTTGAATCTATTGACTAAAGTAGGTGACACAAGCCATGTCACACAAGTTAACTGCATCCAAGTTGTCTGCTGATATGGAAATTCAAATTTTCTCAATATAATGAAGGCAAAATCAAATTGAGAATTTCTTGTTGCATTTTTTAGCACTCCCTCTCAGCGTGAAAGGGATTATCAACTACCCCTATCCAGCACCTGGGGAACTCGAACTTCCCTCTTGACAAGGCCTTTGTCAAAATGTCAGCATCTTGTTCCTTTGTCGGAATGTACTGCAACAACATTAACCTCCTTTGCACACAATCCCGTAAATGGAGATACCCGATATCTATATGCTTGGATCGATTGTGAAAATCAAGATTCTCAGAAAGCTTGATGCAACTCTGATTATCACAATAGATCACAGTTGGATCCATCATCTGACCAAACAATCCAACAAGTATCTTTCTCATCCAAATCGCCTCACTTGTTGCTTGACTTGCAGCCATGTATTTTGCTTCCACCGCACTGAGCACAACAGATATTTGTTTCATGTTGTACCACGAAACAACTACGGAACCAACATTGAAAATTCCACTTGATATACTCTTTCGGTCTGATGGACTCCCCACCCAATCTGCATCTATGAAGCCACACAACTTCACTCCCTCTGTCTGTTTGTACCATAGTCCAAATTGGGTAGTGCCTCTAAGGTACCGTAAAACATGCTTAATTGCCTTCCAAAATAATTTGGTTGGCCTAACCATAGATTTGCTCAGCTAGTTCACTGCATAACACATATATGTTTGTGTGTTCACAAGATACATCGGTGAACCCACTAGATGTTGATAAATGGTAGAATCCACTTCCTCACCTTCAGTGGCATCTTCCTTCCTCCAGTTGGTTGCTAGAGGTGTCTTCATGGGTTTGTGACTCTCCATGCGAAACTTTTATAGTATCTCATTTTCCTACTTGCCTTGAGAGACAAACACTTCCCCATCGCCTTGCCATACTTCCAACCCGAGGAAGTAGTGCACGATACCAATGTCCTTCATTTCAAATTCCCTTGCAAGTCCTCCTTGCAAGATCTAATCAACTATTCAACACTAGTTAAAATCAAATCATCAACATATAAGACAATATTAAGCAATTTACGTTCTACCAAGATATGGTCAAGGTTTGCATCCACTTCAATTTTGGTGAAGCCCAAACTAGTGAGATAACTATCAATCTTGGTGTACCAAGCATGAGGTGCTTGTTTGAGACCGTACAACTCTCGCTTGACTCTGCACACATGAGTCTCTCGATCAAAAGTCTCAAAACTTTATGGTTTCTTGATGTACACCTCCTCCTTAATAACTCCATTGAGGATTTTTTTTTTTATATCCATTTGGTGGATCTTCCACCCCATTTGTGCAGCCAGAGCAAGAATTGACCTAATCGATGAGTACCTTTCTATAAGAGCAAATGTCTCCTCATGGTCAATTCCTTCAACTTGAGAGTACACCTTGGCCACAAATATGGCCATATACTTCTCTATGCTTTCATCTACTACTTGCTTCACTTTGAAGATCCATCTTGAACCCACAACTGATTTATCTGTTGGTCTTGGGACCACTTCCCAAACACGATTTTTTACAATGGATTCACATTTCTCCACCATTGCATTGACCCATGCATGTTGCTTGATTGTTTCCTTGAAAGAGGATGGATCAGTCTCTACAAGATCAGTCATTAGAGCCATGTATCCAGTGTACCAATCATGTGACCTTCTTTGCCTGCGTTGATTTGAAGGAGCACCCACATTCTCCCTCGCATCCTGCGCAAGTCTTTCAGCTTCCCTGGTTCTTTTCCTTCCTTCTCTGGATGATTCTGCTTGGGTGGTTATCTTCACTCTCTACTCCTCAATTTGTGGCTGCTCCACAACTTCCTGAGGTTCCTCCTTTGGAGTTAAAAGCTCCTCTTCTAGTGGGATATGAATCTCCCTCCTAAGAGAGCATCTCATGGCTTTCTCCTCATCAAATTTTACACCCCTTCTCACAACTGCCATTCTGAGGGATGGCAAGTACACACGGTAGTTGTGGGGAGTTTCTATGTAACCCACAAATACCTCCAATTATGTTGTTGGCTCAAGCTTCTTCCTTGATTGTTTGGAGACATGGAAGTAAACAAAGGCTCCAAAAATCCTAAAGTGCGACATATCTGGCTTCCTCCCCAAGAAAGCCTCCTCTGGTGTAATCATGCCCAAAATCTGATGAGGACTCTGCTTTTGCAAATAGATTGTTGTGCTGCATGCTTCAACTCACAAATGCAGAGGTAGGCCTTGGGCATGCAACATAGCCCTTGTTGCTCCCACAATGTTACGGTTCTTTCTCTTAGCCACCCCATTTTGTTATGGGTTGTAAATTGTTTTCAACTCTCTTTGAATGCCTTATTTTGTACATTTTTTTTTAAATTCATTCGACATGTACTCACATCCATTATCGCTCCTGAGAGCATTTTCCTTCTAGTCAATTTCTTTCTCAACTAGTGTCTTGAATTCTACTAACTTGATGAATGTCTCATCTTTCTTCCACTTGAAGAAGATCCAACACTTTCATAAGAAGTCATCAATAAAAATGACAAAATATTTGTGTCTGACAGTGGTGTTTGTCGAGAAAGGTCCACAGATATTAGAGTGGACCCTTTCAAGGACTACATGTGCTTTGTTGTCTCAATAATGGAAAGTGGATTTTGTGTACTCCCCCAAAGTACATCCTTTGCATACATCTTGTTGCTCAAGTGTTCCTTTCGAGAGGCTAGTGGTTATTTGTTGCATAATCTTCAAGATGCCACGATGAAAATGGACACGTCTTCTATGCCAAAGTTCACCAACATCGTGGCCCTGCACTTTCTTCGCCTTTGTGCTTAATGCAACATAATCTTCCACATCTAGCTTATACAAGTTCTTCAAACGAACCCTAATTCGGTTCACCTATCCCGTGGCTATGTGTCTCAGGAAAGCTTTTCCTTTGTTGAAGATCACATAATAACCACGTCCTTCCAAAAATGTAACAAAGACGAGATTTTTCCTTAGGCCCAGAACGAACATGACATCCTTGACCCTGGGGGGGAGCCCAACTCCCTCTGAAAGGTGATTGTTCCAACCCTAATTGCGCTATACCTTCCATTGTGCCCCATCTCAATATGCATCTGCTAATATTTCTCCTCCAAGTCACTGAAAATGTCTCCACACCCTATCATGTGGAACAAGGCACCAGAGTCCAAGTACCACATGCTCCCCATCACTGTGTTGACCATGCATGTGATAAGGGTAAAGTCATGATTGAACTATGAAGCCAATGCTTCGCGTACTACTCCTCTTGAGGTCTTCTTGCTTGCCTTTTTGTGTGGACACTTCGTGGCATAGTGCCCGAATTCATGACAATGGAAGCATTTAATTTTGGACAAATCTTTCTTCTTGCCCCCTTGACTGGATTCTGGTTTTGTTTGAAATTTCTTCCCTTTTCCCTTCTTTGCCTTTCCATCCAATGCAAAGTTGTCTTCATCCTTTCCCTTTGATGAAGTCTCATCTCTGGTATTTTTCCTTATTTCCTCCTATACCAAATTAGCCCATAAGCGTTCCCAATTCAGTAATTTCTCCCTCCCATTCACGGAATCTTTGTAGCTATGCTAGCTCTTGGGAAGGCCCATAAGGGTTAGGCTTACCAAATCATCATCTAAAACAATAACACCAACTCCTGCAAGCTCATCACGAGCTTATGTGAACCTGCTCAGGTACTGCGGAATAGTGTCATTCTTTTGCATCTTGATATTTCAAAGTTTATCCTTGAATACCAGCTTCCTGTGGTCACTACTATTCTGGAACAAATATGTCAATGCGAGCTTCCTGTGGTCACTACTATTATGGAACAAATATGTCAATTCTTGCCACATTGCATAAGGAGTTTCTTTCCCATGGAGATTGGTGACAATGTGGTCCCGTACTCCCTCCAATATTTTTCTCCTCGCCTTTGCTACATCTTTCTTCCACTGAGCATGGTTTTGGGAATTAGATTTTGGTGGTTTTGCAACATTTGTATTGATGTATTCTAGCAATCCATTGTCATCCAATACCACCACCATGCGATCTTTCCATGCAACAAAATTGCAGGTGCCTTCCAAGGCATACTCTAGCCTTAGTCCATTAAAGGCCATCGTCTCAGCTCTGAAGAGATCCTGCTGCACTGAACTTCGAATTCGAACATCCTGAGAAACAATTTCGAAATACCTGCTCTAATGTGAATCCAACTCTTATACCATGTAGAAATTATGGTGTACGTTTGTAGCTTATTATGAAGTTTTAATCAAAATCACAAGACACAAACCTACTCTACTACTCTGCGAACATTAATTCACAATTTATAACAAAAATCTCAAACATGCAATAAGAAATCACACACATGCAAATAACATTTTTCATGGTGAAAACAATATGCTAAAAACCTCAATGCATTCTTGCATTAATCTGTTGAATAGAGATGTATTACTACTGCTTTGCTCAATTGAGCACAACCTACAAGTGCATAACCTATCTCTCTGCTCACTTAGAAGCTCTGACCCAAACTTAGCCAATTTTTTCCTATGCTTGAGCCCCTATTTCCTTGTGTAATTCCTTCATAAATTAGGCCCCTCTTCTTTAGGAAATTCCTCAAATTGATTGCTCAATTCCTCAAGGTTAATCATCGGATTGCATGTAATGCCTATACACTCAAGACTAGTTTACAGTTGATGTTACACTGTCGTGGAATCTCCATCACA
The DNA here is from genome assembly GCA_031772625.1 of Pinus tabuliformis. Lineage (NCBI taxonomy): Eukaryota > Viridiplantae > Streptophyta > Pinopsida > Pinales > Pinaceae > Pinus > Pinus tabuliformis. Next base: position 911,417,637 of record CM062809.1, on the reverse strand, counting down.
GCTGGTGAACTCGAATTATCTGCAAGCACTAGCTATTTTGGGATAATTAATCAGTTAACTAGATGATCACTGAGTTTTACTGAAGTCCCATTGCACAACTGACCCTCCACTAGTTCCTCCAACAGTTGGAACTAGTTTAACTAAAAATAACCTGAGATAACTAACCTTGGTTGCTACAAACTAGAAATCACACATGCATAACTTAACTCTAACTCCTCCAACTCGAATTTACTGAGTAAACTGGGTGACACAAGCCATGTCAAACAATTTAAATATATAAATTATTGTGTATATCTTAAATTGCTCATGAAATTCATTAAAACACACGGCTCAAATCTACTCTACTTATCTGCGGAATTCAATTCACGATCGACAACACAAATCATAAACATGAAAGAAGGTTTATCACACATACACAAAGATTTATCTAGGGGAAAGCAACTGCTCAAAACCCCTTCCTATTTGTATTGCATTAATAAAAGAATAGAGATGAAATACATATGCTGCTAAAGCCTTAGCACAACCTACAAGTGTATAGTCTATCCCTCTGCCCGACTAACTAACTATGGCCAACATTTAGCCAATTTTCAAGCCCTCCAAGTTCCTATTTCATTGTGTTGTTCCTTGAGGAATTAGGCCCCCATTAATTAGGAAATTCCCTCAATTGGATTTCACAATTCCTTTAGGCTCGTCCTCTTACTGCATGCACCACCTGTAGACTTCAAAATAGTCTAAAATTCATAGTGCATTGCATTGGAATCTCCATCTCAACTGGGTAACTCAAATTCTTTACATGCATAAGTTATTTTGGGTTGATTTATTAGTTAACTGGTTGATCACTTAGTGAGTTGAAGTTACATTAACACAACTTGACCTTCCACTAGTTCCTCCAATAATTAGAGCTAGTTTAATTAACCATAACTCAATTTCACTGAAATAGATTGCTACAAATTAGCAATAAATCACACTAAATTGAACTCAAGCTTCCTCAACTCGAATTAACTAAGTTAACTAAGTGACAGGTTCCATGTCACCTTAGTTAAATACCTCCAAGATTTCTGTTGAAATGGAAATTCAAATTTTCTCTAGTTTGACCAAGGCAAAGTCAAACTGAGATTTTCTTGCTGCATTTTCAACACTCCCTCTCAGCAAGAAAGGGATTATCAGTTACCTCGATCCTGCCTCTATGGAACTCAAATTTTCCTCTTGACAAAGTCTTTGTCAAAATGTCTGCATCTTCCAACAACATAATCCGCCTGTGCATACAATCTCGTAGATGGTGATACCAAATATCTATATGCTTGGATCGATCATGAAATACGAGATTTTTAGAGAGTTTGATACAACTTTGATTATCACAATTGGATCCATAATCTAACCAAATAGTCCCACAAGAATATATCTCATCCAGATCGCCTCACATGTTGCTTGACTAGCAGCCATGTACTCTGCTTCTGTTGAGTTGAGTGCCACAGATCTTTGCTTCTTGTTGTACCAAGAAACAACTGCGGAACTACACTAAAATTCCTCCTGATGTACTCTTCTGACTTAATGGACTCCCCGCCCAATCTACATCTATGAAGCCACATAACTTCACTCCCTCTATCTGTCTGTACCATAGTTCAAACTTGGTAGTGCCTCTGAGGTATCAAAGAACATGCTTAGCTGCCTTCCAATATAATTTGGTTGGCCTAACCATAGCTTGACTCAGCTAGTTGATTGCATAGCACACATCTAGTTGTGTGTTCACAAGATACATTAGTGAACCCATAAGCTACCTATAAATGGTAGCTTCCATTTCCTCACCTGAAGTGGCATTCTCTTTCCTCCAATTGATTTCCAGAGGAGTCTCCATGGGTTTGCTACTCTCCATGTGGAATTTCTTCAGTATCTCATTTGCAACACCCTCCTGATTCCTCCCACATTTACCCAATTTAACCGGTCTATTGGGGTAAACATGTGACGAGAGGCTAATATGATCTTATTCAACTCCCCATGTATAGTTAAGGAAGTGGAACCAACAAAGCACAACCAATTTGACCTTCTACACATGCTACATAACCTTTAGGAGCCAACCAACCCTTTCAAGTGACCAACCCCTGAGGTAACTTGACATTTTACTTACCTAGAGCCTCAGTCACTCCCATGACATGGGCATGCATGTGACTAGGACCCTCTAGTCGCTCCCACAGCAAGGGCATGCCAACAATTGGGGACTTTTCCGGCTAGTTCAAAGCCAACAATCTCAGATTTTGTGCCACTTTTTCAAGGCCAGGACTCAGGCCACTACCCAAAACTCCATGGAACTTCCAGAAATGAAAAATAACATAGAAACAAAGGTACTAATGCAAACATTTGGTCAATGACTTGACTGGGCCGCTACTACCCATGACAGGAATTTTGTTAAACATGTCACAAATATGCATTCTATAGGTCATAATAGCATATCTGAGCATAGGGGTCTCATACTTTTCTGAGAATTGTTAAGAATCATTGATACCTTATCACATTAGTTAAATTATATCTATTAGGTCATATATTCATTATTCATTCATTTACAAATAAAAATAGGATGAGAGCCATACATCATCATTGTCATAAAACATACTCGTAACCATCATATAAACAACAAAAATGATAAGGATACAACAACCATAAAATCCACATATAGACTAGTACATTTACACATGACATACCAAGGAGAAGGAATTATTATCAATGAATGCATAAGCCAACCAGGTATGGGACTTCCACAAACCACCCAACAACAGATTGGTTGAACCAAATCTTTCTTTTATCCAATCACCCTCGTGCCATATTCCAAGCATGAATGTGGGACTCATAACTAGAAATCAACTAGGGCTTCTCGAGGCTACACCACCTCACCCTCATCAATAGAACTAGGCTTTACCGCAATCCCCACCGAATCACTAGGCCCTAAACAAGCATGGATGCCACCGAATTTCTCCACCTACACCATGAGGAATTTTCTTGTCTCCTAGTCTCTAGGCTTTACCACAATCCCCACCGGATCACTAGACCCTAATCAAGACTCCACCCTCAAGTCTTTACTGTATATCCTACCATTCACTAGCCAAGGATTCCTAGGCCTAATTGAGGGCACCCACCTCTAGGCTTTACCGTATATCCTACCATTCATCGGTCAAGGATTCCTAGGCCCGCTAAGGTAACACAAGGTTCAGCTTTACCGCAACCCACAGTCCAATTCAGGGGTTAATAGGCCAAGGCTTTACCACAATCCACAATCTAATTCAGGGATCATTAGGTCATGTGTTTTTTATTTAAGAGACCACCTTGCTCAATTTCGAATCCATCCGACAATTCAGCTCAACCAAAACATGAGAACCCCATCACACCATGGCTATCTGGAAATGGAATGCGAGGTTGAAGAACATTGTCACTCCTGGAAATACTCATGCCAATGACAACAAGAGAACCAAGAACACACATGCATAACCATGCATGCCAAAACTAGCAAGGAAATCATACATGCAACTTGATACTTGCAAATAATCCCATTGTAGTCGCTTGATCTTGCTCTTCCTTGCTTGATCTTTGCTTCCTCTTTGCCATCTTTTCTTTTATTGGTCCAATGTTGAAGTGATCCAAGAAAACTCTAAGTGTCCAAGAGTGTGTGAGAGAGAGAATAGAGAGAGCTCTAAAATTGAAATGACAAAAGATACCAACTGATCATCATAAGCCTTTTTATTAATGAGATCTCTATTTTCTTCAATTTTCCATTATTTTCCTTCATTTTCCTCCTCACATGTAACCTTGACCTTACACCTTCCTTTTCTCCTAATTTGTATTATTTTCATAAATAAAATGCCAATTAATGCCTCGTGCCTTTCCAAAGCCTTTGCCAATTTCCTTAGCCATATTAAACCAAATAAACATCCACACTAGTATGCTTTGCCCAACATTCAACTTGGACTAAGTGTCCCATAACTGTGGTTATTATTTTGCCTTTGTTAACTTTTATTTACATGGAATTTTCACTAGGGCTGTTACAAAACACTCCCCCTTGGGGGAACACCGTCCTCGGTGTTCAATGACACCTACAACCAACAAGACTGCTGAAAGCAAAATACACTGCCCATGGAGCTTTATAACTTAGCTCGTTGCAGTATTTACAATGATCAACTTGTTGAAAAGCGAACCAACATGACAACGTAACAACATGACAACCATAATGTCATGACGACCATATAGCTTATTAGAGTTTGATAACACAAATCATGGTGTTATTTACATCCATATACATGTGTACATATACCAAAAACATTCACTCAACCAGTGAATAGAGAAGGATACATAGCCTGCATCTGTTTCGCCATCTCCCTTGTAGCTTCATTGGGCCCAAAGTGCTTCCATTGCACTTTAACCTGCTCGATTGCTCAGTTCCAGAGCATGACCATATTTCTATGCAATATACACTGAGATTCCGGCTAGAATTCTCCATCTACCTCCACCTGCAATACAGATCAGTCAATCACATGATCAACATCCTTAACATACTTCTTAAGCAATGACACATGGAAAACATGATGGACCTTCACTGTTGGAGGCAGTGCAAGTCGATAGGCTTCTCGTCCAATCCTTTCAAGAATCTTGAAATGTCCACAAAACCGAGGTGTCAGCTTGCCACACGATTTAATCCGCAAGGAGCTCTTCTTGGGATTGATGCGCAAATACACTTGTTCCCCAACCTGAAACTCCTTAAACAACTTGTTTCGGTCTACATAACTTTGATGCATGTCTTATGTTTCCTTTAGATTCTTCTTGATAACCTACATTTCATGTTCCATCTCTACCAACATATACGGTACAATCAACACCCTGTTAATTGGATCACTCCAACTGATGGGAGTATTACAACTCCGGCCATATAGTGCCTCAAACATACTCATCCTTAGTGACTCCTAAGAGCCATTGTTATAAGCAAACTCAACCAATGGAAGGTACTCCTCCTATCTCCTTTATCGATGCATCACATACATCCTCAACATGTCCTCCAATATCTTGTCGACCCTCTATGTTTGTCCATTTGTCTGTGGATGATAAGTTGTATTGAAGGCAAACTTTGCTCCCAATCCTGTGAAAAACTCCTTCCAAAACTTGGGAGTGAACTTAGCATCCCTGTCTGACACAATCTTCTTCGAAACACCATGAAATCTGACCACATCTTATATGAAGATTTGTGCTACATCACTAGCTAAATAAGTAGACTTCACCAGAATGAAGTGCGTTACCTTAGTCAACTTGTCTGCCACAACCATGATGGAATCATGTTGTCTAACTCTTCCTCGGAAAACTTGTGATGAAATCTATGGAAATGACCTCCCACTTCCACTCTGGAATCACAATTAGTTGTAGCAGTCCACCTAAATGCTTACATTATGCTTTCACCTGCTAACAATCCAAACATCTAGCCACAAACTATACCACATCCTTCTTAAAATTTAACCAATGATAAAACTTTTTCATTGTTGTCAATGTCTTCTAGTATCTTGGGTGACCTAAATACGGTTTCACATGAAAGTCTCTCAAGATACTCTTCTTGAGCTCACTACTGTCTGACACATATATCTTGTCCCTAAATTTGATCAAACCATTTGTTGTAAGACAATAGTCTACATCATGACCACCTCTACCCTACTATAACCTGTGCATAAGCTCCATGCACCTGTCATCCCATTGACATGCCTGTAAGATCCGATCTTGTAAGTCTGTCCGGTAAGAACTCATAGCAGCTATATGATTTACCTGTATTCACCTGCTAAGAGCATCTGCAACCTTGTTCTCCTTACCCTTGATGTACCTGATCTCAAAGTCGAACTCACTGATCATGGCTAACCATCTAGCTTGTCTGACATTTAGATTTGTTTGGTAAATAGATACCTCAATCCACTATGATCACTCATCAATACAAACCTCCTGCAAGAAGATAATTTCTCCACATCTTCAATGCATGGATGATTGCTTCCAACTCAAGATCATGTGTTGGGTAATTCTTCTTGCGCTCTTTCAGTTTCTGTGACTCATAGCATACTACCTGTCCTTCTTGCACAAGGACTCCACCAAGTCCTTTCTTGCAAGCATCTGTACACACCACAAACTATTTGTCTGGATCTGTAATCTTTAACACTGGAACATTTGTCAACAACTACTTCAACTATTCAAAATTGGCTGCACATTCCACTGTCCATTCAAATTTCTTACCTTGCCTCTACAATGACGTAATAGGATATGCAATGTGAGAGAAGTTCCTGACGAACCTCCTATAGTAACCTGCTAACCCCATAAATGATCTTACCTCTTCCACATTTCTAGGAGCTGCCCACTCCATGATAACTCTTATCTTCTCCAGATCCACTGTTATTCCTTCCTTGGAGACAACATCTCCCAAGAAATGTACCTCTGTCTGAAAGAACTGAATTTTCTAAGATTGGCATACAATTTATGCTCTCTCGACAATCTCAACATTGCTACAAAATTCTTGACATTCTCTTCCTCATTCTTAGAATATATCAAGATGTCATCAATGAATACAATAACAAACTTGTCCAAATAAGGATGCGACACACTGTTCATCAGACACATAAAAGTAGTCGAAGCATTAGTCAAACCAAATAGAACTACAACAAACTCATAATTCCTGTACTTGGTCCTGAGAGCTGCCTTGTATATGTCTTCTTCCTTAATGTGTACTTGATGATATCCCTTCAACTAATTGAACAAGTCATCAATCCTCAGAAATTGATACATGTTCTTGATGGTTACCTTGTTCAACTACATGTAATCAATGCATAGCCCAAGAGTACCATCCTTCTTCTCCACAAACAATACCGATGCACCCCAAGGTGATACACCTGGCCCAATGTATCCCTTGTTAATCATTTCCTTCAACTATAACTTTAGCTCTACTAACTCTGGTGTGCTCATCCTGTACAGTGCCTTTGATGTTGGTGTTGTCCCCGGTACCAACTCAATAGAAAAGTCTACTTCCCTATGCGGTGATAACTTTGAAATCTCTACTAGAAACACATCCTGAAACTGTTGCAAGATCAAGTACCTGCTCAATACCTTTGCATCCTCAACATCCTTACCTTTATCACTAGAAATATGCATTGCAAATAACACACACCTTTTTCTGTGACTGCGCTTTGCATTCATGGTTGTCACCATCCTAACTGATGTTGCTTTCTCCTTACCGTGCAAGATTCTCTATTCCCCATTGTCATCCAATCACTCAATGGCCTTGTCATAACAATCCACGTTGGTCCTATGAAGATACAACCAGTCCATGCCCAAAATCATTTTATATAATCCCAATGGCAATGCATTCAAATGTGTTGAGGTAGGCATACCATTCAACTCAAAAGCACAATCTCTTACCCAATGATGAACTCTCTTCTTTGTACATGTAGCCAACTGCACTAACCAAGATTCTGCATGCACTTATTTATTCAAACCACATTTATCCACTAGGTCGGGACTAACATAAATATAATTAGATTCAGGGTCAATAAAAATGGAAACAACTTGATCACAAAGCTTATCATCCATCTCGATAATGGTTGCCTGGTGCTTTGCCTGCTTGTTATCCAAGGTTGCATAAATTTGTGGAATGCTCTGCCCAACATCCCCAACTGTTTGCGCCTCCTGTGCACTATAGATCTTAGGCCTACCACCCTGATTTTGCAGACAATACCTCTTAAGATGTTCCTTACCACATGTCCAACACTCCAACCGTTTTGTACCATCACCTCTATTTTGCTGATGTGACCCATGTCCCTGTCTAGCTACGTTGAACTTCTTGTATGGTGCATCATTCTCTTTCTCTTCTACATTATGAGGCCTTCTTCTTTTTGGCTACCATTTACCTTTACCTTTACCTTTATCTTTCCCTTTCCATCCTTGCTCAGATTCTTTCTTACGCTTTGATTGCTCATAACAGTGTTTCAATTTCCCAATAACTTCCTCAAGTGACCGAGGCTCGTCATACTCAATCTGATCTCTAAAAGCTAATGGCAATCCACTGACAAATATCTAAAATTTAGCCTTCTCATCCTTAAGATACAATACATACCTCAATAGATCCAATAACTTAGTTGTTTACCACTCATCTATCATCAATCCCATCTTTAGTTCATAATTTTTTTTGGCCTTATTGTTGTGGTACCTTTCTGAAAAGTACTTCTTCCTGAAAAGTCTTTTGAATTCATGTCGACTCAACTCTTTGTCTTGATGTCTCTGACTCGTTTTACATCTTCCTACTAAATGTATGCTTTCCTTTTTAGGCTGAATATAGTTATTATGGCCTTCATATTCTCTATGTACTCATGCAGTTTAAAGAACTTCTTCATCCCAAGTAACCAAGCCTCTACATCCTCCGATTTCTTCAAATCTCCATCAAAGGTAGGTGGCTTAGCTTTATTAAACTCATTCGACGAATATCCATTGTCACTCCGCCTGTAAGGATGATAATGATGGCAATCATAGTGCTTGTCATAACCAGAACTAGAATAGAACTTGTGTCCATCAACTCTCCTATCCGGAGTGTTCATGAACCTGCCATCTCTGATAGTTTCATCCCTATTCGACTTGTGCCTACCATGAGATCTACTGCCATATGCCCCATTAGTTTTGTCCTCCTTCCCATGGATAATCCGAAGTGGTACCTGTCTCTACAATTCTAACAAACTCTGAAGGATTACTGCATTGACTTATGCTTGTTTCTCCTGTTCTTGCACGATTCTATCATTGTCTGCTTTACAACTTCTTAATTCTTCCTTCAAGCTTCTTAATGTATCTACTAATTCATAAGAGTTCCCAACATCATGCTGCTCATCTGATCCATTAGGAGAGTCTCGGGAATTGTAGTCTACCATCTTGCTAGTCATATTTGATATTCTTCCTACCAAGCATGCCATGTCATCTAAACCAAAATATAAACATAATCAACATACCTCAGTATAGTTCGGAAGGATATCTCATTTGCAAGATCAACCAGATTAGCACAATACATGTATAAACATAATCATAACAATACAAAAACAACATTTCAATTATTATCAATGCATGGCCATACCGACCACATACCATGACCTCATGTACGACAACTAAAACCATACCAATGTATGTTTAACAACATGTAAACATTGTCGCGCATAAACAATGCCTAACCGACATACACTCATGACGACTCATTCAACAACAACACCATCAACTTTCACATGGTGACACAATTGTGACCATGACCAACACCATGCATATGCAACAAGCACATAGACCACAAGTATAAGGAATACATATGTAACCGACATGAATGCGTGACCAACACACTGCCCATCCAGTCTAAGGGGTGAACCATGCTTTGTTACCACTCTATAACACCCTCCTCCCACATTTACTCAAGTTAACAGGTCTGTTGGGGTAAACATGTGACAAGAGGCTACTATGATCTGATTCAACTCCCCATGTACAGTTAAGGAAGTGGAACCGACAAAAAACCAAGTTGATCTTCTCCAGATGCTACAAAACCTTTGGGAGCCAACCAACCCTTCCAGGTGACCAACCTAATGTAACTTGACATTTTATTGACCTAGAGCCTCAGTCGCTCCCATGACATGAGCATGCATGCGATTGGAACCCCCCAGTCACTCCCACAACAAGGGCATGGCAATGACTAGGGACTTTTCCAGCTAGTTCAAAGCCAACGACCCTGGATTTTGTGCCACTTTTTCAGGGATAGGACTCAGGCCACCGCCCAAAACTCCATGAAACTTCCATAAATAAAAAATAACATAGAAACAAAGGTACTAATGCAAACATTTGATCAATGACTTGAATGGAACCCTACTAGCCATGACAAACATTTCATCAAACATGTCACAAATATGCACTCTACAGGTCATAACATTAGATATGAGCATAGGGGTCTCATATTTATCTAAGAATCGCTAAGAAGCATTGATACCTTATCACATTAACTGCATTATCATCTATTAAGTCATATATTCGTTATTCATTCATTTACAAATCAAAACATGATGAGAGGCATACATCATCATTGTCACAAAACATACTCATAACCATCATATAAACAACATAAATGACAAGGATACAACAACCATAAAATCCACATACAAGCCAATACATTTACACATGAAATACCAAGGAAAAGGATTTCTTATTAATGAATGCATAAGCCAACCAGGTATGGGACTTCCACAAACCACCCGACCATAGATTGGTTGAACCAAATCTTTCTTTTAGCCAATCACCCCCATGCCATATTTCAAGCATGAATGTGGGACTCATAACCAGAAATCAACCAGGGCTTCTCGAGGCTACACCACCTCACCCTCATTAATAGAACCAAGCTTTACCATAATCCCCACCAAATCACTAGGCCCTAAACAAGCATGGATGCCACTGGATTTCTCCACCCACATCGTGAGGAATTTTCTTGTCTCCTAGTCTATAGGCTTGAGCGCAATCCCCACCGGATCACTAGGCCCTAATCGAGACTCCACCCTTCAGGATTTACTGTATATCCTACCATTCGCCGACCAAGGATTCCTAGGCCTGATTAAGGGCACCCACCTCTAAGCTTTACCGTATATCCTGCCATTCACCAGTCAAGGATTCCTAGGCCCACTGAGGTAACAAAAAAGTTGGCTTTACTGCAACCCACAGTCTAGTTCAGGGGTTACTAGGCCAAGGCTTTACCGCAATCCACAATCTAATTCAGGCATAACTAGGCCATGTGTTCTCTCTTCTAGAGACCACCTCACTCAGTTTCAAATTCATCTAGCAATCCAACTCAACCAAAACATGAGAACCCCATCACACCATGGCTATCCGGAAATGGAAAGGCAAGGATGAAGAACATTATCACACTTGGCAAAACTTATGCCATTGAGAGCAGGAGAACCAAGAACACACATGCATAACCATGCATGCCAAAACTAGCAAGGAAATCATACATGCAACTCAATACTTGCAAATAATATTGTTGTAGCCGCTTGATCTTGCTCTTCCTTGCTTGATCTTTGCTTCCTCTTTGCCTTCTTTGCTTTTCTTGGTCCAATGTTGAAGTGCTCCTAAAAAAATCTAAGTGCCAAAGAGTGTGAGAGAGACTGAATAGAGAGAGAGGTCCAAAACTGAACTGACAAAAGGTACCAACTGATCCTCATAAGCCTTTTTATTAATGAGGCCTCTATTTTCTTCAATTTTCCATTATTTTCCTTCATTTTCCTCCTCACATGCAACCTATGACCTTTCACCTTCCTTTTATCCTAATTTCCATTATTTTCATAAATAAAATTCCAATTAATGCCTCGTGCCTTTCCAAAACCTTTGCCATTTTCCTTAGCCATAATAAACTAAATGAACACCCACACTAGGAGGTTTGCCCAATATTCAACTTGGAATAAGTGTCCCATAATTGTGGTTATTACTTTGCCTTTATTAACTTTTATTTACATGGAATTTTCACCAGGGTTGTTACATCATTTGCATACTTGCCTTGAGAGACAAACAATTCCCCATCTCCTTGCCATACTTCCAAACCGATAAAGTAGTGCATGAGTCCCATGTCCTTCATTTCAATTTCTATTGCAAGGTCCTCCTTGCAAGATCTAATCAACTTCTCATCACCGGTTAAAATCAAATTATCAACATATAAGACAATAATCAATAATTTACCTTCTATCACAATATGATAAGGGTTTTCATCTGCTTCTCTTTTGGTGAAGCCTAACCCGGTGAGATAATTGTCAATCCTGGTGTACCAAGCACGGGGTGCTTGCTTGACTCCATACAACGCTTGCTTGAGTATGCACACATGCAACTCTCTCTCAAAGGTCTCAAAACCTTTTGGTTGCTCAGTGTACACCTTCTCCTCAATAACTCCATTAAGGAATGCTATATTTACATCCATCTGGTGGATCTTCCACCCCTTCTATGCAACCAGTGTTAAAATTGATTTGATGGATGAGTGCCTTGCTAGTGGAGCAAAGGTATGCTCATAGTCAATTCCCTCAACTTGATAGAATCCCTTGGCCAAAATCTGGCCTTGTACTTCTCTATGCTTACATCTATTGCATGTTTTACCTTGAAGATCCATCTTGAACTCACCACTGATTTATCTTATGGTCTTGGGACCACTTCCCAAACACTATTCTTGACAAAGGAATCATATTCCTCTACCATTGCATCAACACATACAAGTTTCTCTACTACTTCCTCGAAAGAGGATGGCTCAGTCTCTATAAGCTCATTCATTAGAGCCATGTAGGTGATGTACCGATCAGGTGACCTTCTCTACCTGTATTGTGAAGTGGGTGCTCCCACATTCTCTCTAGCATCATGCAACAATCTCTCATCTTCTATGGTTCTTTTCCTTCCTTCTATGGATGTTTCTACTTGAGTGGCTATCTCCACTCTATGCTCCTCAACTTGTGGCTGCTCCACAACTTCCTGAGGTTCTTCCTTTGGAGGTAAAAGCTTTGATATGGTTGCAACTGAAGCTCCCTCTCAAGAGAAGATCTCATTGCCTTCTCCTCATCAAACTTGACATCCCTTCACACAACTGTCATTATGAGGGATGGAAAGTACACACGGTAGTTGTGAGGAGTTTCTGTGTACCCCACAAATATCCCCAAATTTGATGTCGCTTCTAGCTTCTTCCTTGATTCTTTGGAGACATGGCAGTAAATTGAGGCCCCAAAAATTCTGAAATGCGATACATCCAACTTCCTCCCCGAGAAAGCTTCTTTCAGTGTACTCATGCCAAGAATCGATGAGGAATCTTGTTCTTCAAATAGATTTTTGTGTTGCATGCTTCAGCCCACAAGTGTAGAGGTAGGCCTTGGTCATGCAACATCGCCCTTGTTTCTCCCACAATACTACGGTTCTTCCTCTCAACAACCCCATTCTGTTATGGGTTGTGGGATGCTATTAACTCCCATCGAATGCATTCTTTTGCACAATTTTTTTAAACTCATTCGACACATACTCACCTCCATTATCGCTCCTAAGAGCCTTCACCTTCTTGTCAGTTTCTTTCTCAACCAGTGCCTTGAATTCAATGAACTTGGAGAATGTTTCATCTTTCTTCCGCATGAAGAAGATCCAATGCTTCTGTGATAAATCACCTACAAAGATAACATAATATTTGTGCCTCATAGTGGAGGTTATCAAGAAAGGTCCACAGACATCAGATTGGATCCTTTCAAGGACTGCATGTGCTCTGTTGTCTTGATCATGGAAAGTGACTTTTGTGTACTCCCCCAAGATACACCCTTTGCATGTATCTTGTTGCTCTAGTGCTCCTTTGGGGAGGCATGTGGTAATCTGCTACATAATATTCAAAGCGCCATGATGCAAATGGCCAAGTCTTCTATACCATAGTTCATCGGCATCACGACTCTGCACCATCTTTGCATTCGTGCTCAATGTAGCATAGTATTCCACATCTAACTTGTATAGGTTCTTCACACGAACCCCAACCTGCTTCACTTGTCCAATGGTTATGTGTCTCAGGAATGCTTGCCCTTTACTGATGATGACATCATAACCACGGTCTTCCAATACTACAACAATGATTAGATTATTTGTTTATACCTGGGAAAAACATCATATCCTTGAGCCTAAGAGGGGAGACTGACTCCCTCTGAAAGGTGACTGTACAATCCTGGTTTTGTTGTACCTTCCATCGTCTCCCATCTTGATGTGCACCTCGAGATATTTCTCCTCCAAAGCATTGAAAAATTCTTTATTCCCTGTCATGTGGAACGAGGCACCATTATCTAGGTACCAGACACTCCCCATCACTGTGCTTCCCATGAATGCAATGAGAGTGAAGTCAAGCTCGAACTATGAAGCCAAAGCTTCACCAACTGCTCCTCTTGAGGTCTTCTTGCTTTCCTTCTTGTGTGGACACTTTGTGGCATAGAACCCGAGTTCATGACAATGCACTTGATTTTGGACAAGAATTTCTTCTTACCCCCTTGAATAGATTATGCTTTGGATTGGGATTTATTCCCTTTTCCCTTCTTTACTTTTCCATCCAAGGCACAATTTTATTCATCCTCACACTTGGATGAAGTCCCATCTCTGGTATTCCACCTTATTTCCTTGTGTACCAAATCGGACCATACGCGTTCCTAATTTGGTAGTTTCTCCCTCCCATTCATTGAATCTTGGTAGCGGTGCCAAATCTTGGGAAGGCCTAAAAGGACTAGGCTTACCAAATCATCTTCTACAACTGTAACACCAACACTACCAAGTTCATCACGACATTGTGTGAACCTGCTAAGGTACCGTGGTATAGTGTTATTCTTATGCATATTGATATTTCAAAGTTTGTCCCTGAGTGCCAGTTTCCTGTGGTCAATATTGTTTTGGAACAAATCTGTCAGTGCTTACCACATTGCATACAGAGTCTCTTTCTCATGTAGATTTGAGACAATATGATCTCATACTCTGTTGACAGTGCTAGACTTTCCAACATTCAAGGGGTCTCCCTGATATGTGGTCCCAATTAGACCTCACACCATTTAGGATAGGAGCCCCATTCAAATATCGCTTGGTTACCATTTTCTTAACGATTTTCCTTGGCTCTAACTATCAGTAAGAGAGAGGAGTGCATATGTGCCTTTGAAAGGCAAGTAAGTGTGCCTGGTGAGTGTTCAATTGTAGGTGTGTCAAGGTTCTTTTATTGTGGAGTGAAAAGAAACTGAGCCTCTAAGAGAGAGGTAAGAGTACCACCCTAGTAGAGACACACATGAAAAGGAAAGATCCATCTAACATCCAACATAATAGTCCACAAAGATGCGACAGTCATTGCAACCATTATAACATATTCTCAACACGATAAGCACTAAAATAACTGAAATATTTCAACTACTTTAGTACATGTGAAAACAAACATGAACCATAAACATTCACAGAACAATCTTACAAATATTCATAATCCATGCATGAAGAACGTGTTGGCCATTAGGCCTCATATATTAAGTAGTTCCCAGACACATGTATACAATGAACACCACTAGCTCCAATAGTGGAGCATTGGAGCCACTACTTGCTCCTCAAAAGAACTAGCTTGTCTCTTTGATGCCTTGCTAGAGGATCCAAGGTGAAAAGTATTGTGCTCATACAATGAGGGTGTATATATAACCAATTGGGTCATGCTTCACCTCCCTTGTGACTCTTTAACTACCCTCATGATTGTTTGACATCCTATGAATTTTTGACTTTACATAACTCTTTATATTTTGTACATGTCCTTTGGACTTCCACTTAACAATACGTTTTCGAATAGGAATTTACATAATCCACAAAAATGATGTGGCATATGATGACTCATAACATGACATGACATGACTGACTCTAATGACATGGACTGCATGGCAACATGGCAATGCCAAGTCATTCTTGTTGCTTCTTGCTATATGTCTTCTTGAGAATGTTCTTTTGTCCATCTCCATACGGCTTAGAGATAAGGAGTCTTTAGTGATATCAGGTCTTGAGTTGTGGTTGCAAACTGGTGTCCCTTTTCTTTCTTCCGATTGATCATCTTGCATATTCAACCGCAGAGGTGTCTTCTAGCATGTTAACCTTCTCGGTATCCTTATTCATCACACTGTCATGGTATGAAAGAGTACCTGCGTCTACAATTCACTCATGACAATATGACATCATTTCGATAAATACCTAGTCAAATATGTTGCCTAATGATCCATTGACTGAGCCAAAACTGGGTGGCAGGCTAAGGGAGAGGCTCAGTGACTGTGCAATTGCATAGATCAGGCAGTCAGGGATGAAGCTTGAGCCTTGATACTGCACAATGCACAGTTCAAGCTGGATTGAGTAAGAATATTATGCAGTTGGGGAGCTCAAGGAGGCAAGTCAAGGGATTGAGCATTGATGCTACCTACTACGTAATTCTAGAATTAAAAGGAGGTTAGGTGACTGTGTAACTATGCAGTTCAAAAGCTTAAGGGCTAGGCTTGAGGACTGAGACTGTGTAATGCACAGTTCATGCCTAGATGGAGGGAAAATTTGCGCAGTTTTGGAGCTTAGGGGTCAGGCTTGAGCACTGAGACTGCATAGTCCTCGGAGGCATGAACTACGCATTGCGCAGTGTCAAGAGGCAGCGTTGCAGCTTGAGGGTTGAGACTGCATAATGCATAGTTTAGGAGGGTCGTATGAGGCTAAGTTGCTTGGTTAGAGAGTTTTCTGAATTTGGATAAGTGTGGGATCGATGAAGCTGATATGAAAATTGATAATACTCAATCGTGATCACACACTTATAAAAACTATTGACACAACATAGATCATCCAAACACACATGAACAATAAATTTCCTTCAATGCGACAACTTTGTGAAGACAAGTGCGACACCAAGGATACACTTTGCGGCAACCACAACGACACTTGTGCAACCATGCTTAAAACTTTGGAAATGAGTGTGAAATATGTTTACATGGAAAGATCAACTCATTTGCACAAAGATAACCCCTCAAAACCACCAAAACAATCTTACGTACATCATGCGACACTTAACATGCGAAAATACGACATTTTGATTTTCTTGCGAAAGGGACCAAAACACTTAGAGAAAAAACATGCGATAAGTCTTACTGTTTGCAACGATAGTATAAAAGGCCAAAATAGGCTCCGAAATTTGGTGTAGGCCAAAATTTTGGAGGGTGTTGTAGCAATGAAAACACTTGGCGACAGACTGGTAGAATTCCAGCTTCTTTGTCTTGGTTGACTCTTTTGTGCAGGGTCTTAGTTCTTTAGGGAGTATTGATTCATCTTGCAAATCACTTTGGCCTCCCCACTTACACCATGAATAAACATGGTCCCCTCTGTGTCTCCTCGGTTGAACACAATCATAAGATCAACAATATTGCAATGTTTCAAATTATGAAAGGGTAGTACAGTTCACGAGCTTTAGATTTTTTAGAGTATAGTTTTTCATCTCTGGTGTTGCTCCACTACCAGTAGGCCTGGACAGTACCCCGACGGAGTCACTACAGGAACAAAAACATTGCTCCACTGCTAACGAGCTTGGACAATACCTCGACGGAGTAGCTTGCTTCACCTCTCTGTGCAAGAATCCTTTCTCTTCTTTCACCTTTATTTATATAGCATTGTGCATAAGCACTTATTCATTTCATGGGCGGAAGAGGGATCTTGACTTATTGAGAGTAGTAGAGGTTATTCCTTCAGAGAAGCATATAGAGACATTTAGGTTTGCTCATTTGGATTTTTCCCCTTTTCCTTCTCCACTGATTGGATAAATGTGAAAACACCCGTTGAGAACCGAGTGCAAGCATAAGGCTTCCAGAATAGACACAGTTATCATGGTTTGACACAAAACTCTCCTTATGGAAGGATCATATTTTCTGTCAGAACACCATCGACCAAAATATGTAACCAAATCAAAGAAGGAGGACCAAAGGTTAGCCAAATGCTATAGTGTCACAAGACTCTTTTCAACTTAGCCACACACAAAGAAGCCATAAAGAACGTTCACACATGACTCTTATTTACATGGACGAAAAATGAAACAAAATACCATCAAACAAACAAATAAGAAAAGAAACTATGTACATAGGGTAGGGCACAACCCCAGATCATCATTGAAAATATTGTTTTAAATATTGGCCATTAACAGGAAGAGAGTCAATCTTCCCATCTAGAGATTGAAGACGATATGTGTGTTGGCCAATATTTTCATGCACAGTGAATGATTTGACCCACAAGGATTGGAACTTAGTGTGATTGCCTTTGTCCTCATGGGCTTTATCCCACTTATAGACTTCTTGTTGAACCACCTATTTATACGACTCCGGTGAAGATAAAATCTCTCTTTTGTTGTTAGTCTTTCTCCTGCATCTTGCGAAGGGTGTCTATCCTACTCTGAACCAATAAAAATGGCTTGCCCTAGGATTCTTGTGAAAGTTGAAGGGTAGGCAAATACATGTTTGGGGGTAGGATGGCTTCTTTTCCATACACTAAGAAGTAAGGAGACGTATTCAAAGAAGGTTTTGGAATGACTTGATCAACCCATAGGGCATTCACCAAAGCGGAATGTCAGTGCCTATGTTAAGAGAAAATGGTCTTCTTAATGATACAAATGAGGTTCTTATTTGTAGACTCAACAAAACCATTTCTTTGTGGATAGTAATTAGATGAATGTTTCAATACAATTCCATTTTCCAATGCAAAAATTATATTAACGATGAAAAATATGTTGCATTGCCAAAAACAAGTGAATTCGGAATGTCGAACCTGGAAATGATATTATTCTTAAGGAAGTTGACAACTTCCTAATCATTCACTTGCTTGAGTGGAACCAATTCTGTCCATAGCGTGAAGTAGTCTGTGGCAGTGTTGCTTTGATGTGTGTGGAAAAATATCACCAATGACATCTAGGCCCCATTGTTGAAATGGTTCTTTCAAAGTGATAAGATGCAACAAAGCGACTGACTTCTTTCCTCGGTCGACACACTTTTGATAGATTAGACACTTGTGGGCGTATGCGTGATAATCTTTGAATAACGTGGACCATTAAAAATTGCCCCCCATGACTCTATGCATTGTTGTGTCACCCACAAAATGTCCCCCAGCTAGTCCATAGTGGATATCATGCAACACTTTCTCTAAATCATGCGCTTCCAAGCATCTGAGAAATTCTACATTGTGGTCCTTTCAATTCTCCATTATGGTGCTTTCTAAAAAGCACCCCATGCACCAACTGTAAGATAATGCTTTTAATTTGTTTGCCTTCTTTTGTCGTGTAGATAAGTGTGAGGGAAATGTGTCATGTTCAAGATACTGGCGCACATCAACATACCAAGAGTTTGTGATAGTAGCGGGGGAAGCTCGCTCGACATTATACATTTTGATTTCCTACTCCCATCTGGATGGATATTCTTCTTTTGCATCCACTGCTTCTGCTGCTAGTTGACATATACCATGGCCCTTGATCGTGTGAACTGATTTGAATTCTAACTCATACTCTTGTAGACCAGTCATCCAGTTCGCTCTTCTCTCACCCACCTCTTGTTGGCCAAATAATGATCTGACTGCTAGGTGTGGAACAAAGATAATGTTATGATTCTTCAAGAGATAGGGCCAAAAGTGCTTCACCACCTTATGGAGTGCATATTCCTATTTATTAATGGTGGGATAGTTAAGTTTAGGTCCTTGTAGGTTGGCACTCATAAAATATATTGGTCGCTCATTATTTTGATCATCTTTTTGTGTAAGCACAACAACAAGAGAAGTATTAGAAGCGAAGGTATAGAGCATAAAATATTTATTGAAATTTGGGATGTACAAGGCTGGTGCTTCTGCGATAGCTTTCTTGATATGGGAAACACATCCTTTTCCCTTTTGTCCCACTTGTATATTGCATCCTTCCTTACCATCTCCTGCATAGGTTTCACAATTTGAGCGTAATCGGAGATGAACTTGCGAAGAAAGTTGATCTTCCCCAAGAAGGACTACATAGATTTCTTATTCACTGGGAAGGGAATCTGCGTAATAGCTCTGACCCTTTTAGGGTCTACTTTAATCCCACTTTTCACGATAATGTGGTCCAAAAGATTACCCTTAGACACTGCAAAAGTACTCTTCTTGGGATTAAGGGATATCATGATCCGGATTTAGACAGGAACGCAATAAAACACACAGATAACCATAAAGACAGATATGCAGCGGAAATAATACTTCATTTCATTAATGGAAAATACTGAAATACGCTTACAAACAATAATGGAAATAAACCAGCTAGGGCGATGGTAGCTTATCTCTGAGAAGAGATGTGGCGGCTACATGCCTCTGAACTGTTCTCCGAAAAAACTGTGTTACAATGAGGCTCGAGGGCCTATTTATTATTGAGAAACAATGGAAAACCCTTCACATTCCAAAACCTAACCCTAGAAGATGAAACGCCAAATTGTGGGCCCCGTTTTTGGGTAAGTTGGTACATCAACTTCCCGGGGTCGCGAATTGGTCGTACTATCTCCGTTTGACGCGCATGATAGCCCGTTGGAAAGATCACTCCGAGGACTACGACGGAAAAGATGATTTTTAGATAAAAAAATTGCTGGCAGTGGATTTCCCAAAAAACGTCGTTTAGGGCCTCAAAACGGCTCCGGAAGTTTAGGACCCTAAAAACTGCTAAAAATAGTAAACTGCGCTATAATTAAGGAAACAGAAAAACCGAAAGAGACAGTTGTGGGGGTCCAAATGGGATAGGTGGGTGGCCACCAACATCCACCTGGATCATATCCTGTATTTTCGACATCACTCAAATATTTGCTTCAAATGGCATAGGTGGTCAAATCTCTTCTTATAAAACATTATGACATCATCAATATACACCAATACACTTCTCGATCAGTTTGTGAAATGTGATGTCCATTGCACGTTGAAATGTCGCACTGACATTGACTAGCCCAAAAGGCGTTCTTATAAATGCAAACGTTCCCAACTTTGTTTAAAATGTAGTCTTAAGTCTGTCAGACTCTAAGACCAGAACCTAGTTGTATCCTGAATAATCATCAAGCAAAGAGAACATTTCTAACTGCATATTATATATAATATATGTTCCATAGATGACATAAGGTAGTTATCTTTGTTCGAGGCACCGTTGATATTTCAGAAATTGACACACAAGCAAATTTCCCCAGACTTATTCTTTATTGCGACTAGATTAGATACCCAGGTTGAATGTCGCACCTTGTAAATGATCTAAGAATCTAGCAGATTCCTCAACTCCTTTTGAATCAGGGGCTTAAGCGTCAGATGTACCTTTCACAACTTATGCTGAAAAGGCTTGGTCCCTTCCTTAATCGGGATAAAATGTTGGATTATTCACGTATTGTGAGTTTGGAGATCATCATATGTCCACACGAAAACATCTCGGTATTTCTTGAATAAGCGGATGAAGGCATGCCACTCTTGTGGTGTGCAACAAGTACCGAGATTGACAAACTTGGATATTTCTCCATTCCAAGATTAAATTGTTCATGAAACAACGTTGAAATGTGGGTTTTGGCATTAACTCGCCCTCTAAAGCAATTCTGCAAGTCATACAACTTTTCCAATGATACCATGCCCTTCGACATGGGGTTTTCCTTATTCGTGTGAGCTATATCTTGCAACGCTCTTTTGTGGCTGTCTTCATCGATAACTGCATCTTTTAGTACTTCAATGTTTTCCATGAAGTGCAATATCTACTAGTCATCATTAAAAAAACGTAAATTAGTGATATTTTTAGGGATGGATGGTTTATAAAGAATTTCAATAGAGAAACCATCCCTGAGTGGCGATAACCCAACAATAGCATTTGCTAATGCATCTACAGTTACATTATAAATTCTAGGAACATATAAATTTTAAAAGCTTGGAATTGAGAAATTAAACACCATAACCCTTTTTGATAACCTTTCAGATGAGGTGACACACAATGTATAGTATTGCGTACCTGTCGTATGACGATTTCAATGTCATATATTGCTTTGAGAACTCCAACATTGAGGTCAATGGCCTTCTGTAAGCCCAAGATGAGTGCCTCATATTCCATAATGTTGTTAGTGCACTTGAATTCCAAGCAGCTTGAGAGCAAGTGTTTTCTCTGTCACGGGTATACTAAAACACGACCAACTCTAGAGCCCTCCTGTGTCTTTGAATCGTCAAAATGCAAAGTGCAAACATCATATGTACAAGAACTATGCCCTACATCAATATTATTACTACTACTATCTATTGTACAAAGGTCATTTAGACCAGTTGGACTAGGAAGGAGTTCCAATTTTGTATCTGGTGGGACTGGGGAAGGTTGTGCAAGGTAACACCCTAGGCCAGTCTCCAAAAAGCAATTACCAAAAATTAGATATACGAAAGAAACTGATTCATTCTTTCCCTCGAAGGGTGTGATAGTGTGGTTCATGTAAGGCTCAGAGTCTACCTAGATTTGGTTATTTCTACCCTTATATAGAATCCATAAGTGTGACTAGTTCGTTGCAAAATATCCCTGTAATTTACTGGACTAGTATCTACTCAACAATACACCGTGTGCTTCTAGAATGTCCATAATTACTATGTTTATGCATGGATGAACTCGTTGATCGGATGATAGGTGAATGAGCACATTTCTGAGTTCACCTATAATATGGACAAGATTATTGTCCAGTTGAATGATCTGTGCATTTGTCTTATCCCATTCTTCATTGATTTTTTGAGCTACAGATAGTGGCATTACTTTACAGACGCACCAAAATCAACTAAGCAATTGTGTACATTGTAATTAAAATTTTCAAATGTGAATAAAAACATAGGGTAGAGTGTGTTAGCATCTAAAGTTAATGCATTAAGAACAAATTCAAGGGGACCAAAAGACTTACCAGATCCCTCCTACGAAGAAGCGTTGGTACCTGAGGTGGGTTGTTCAAGAGCGCGGAAAAGCAATTCTCGCTGACTTGCGATCCTTGTAAGTTCCAAGAGTGAAATGTTAGCATGCGATTTCTTTATGTCTTCGACTATATTATAATCAAGTGTGGGGAACATTTCTGAGGTGTCTGGAGGGCTAATTTTATCTGCTACCCCTGTAATGGTAGGCTTAGTTTTTTTGTTTGCGGAATTAATTTTTGTTGTAACGGTGTTTCCAAACTTGATTTGAGTGTTCTGAGTTGAGTTGACAGGTAGTGTGATCTTCCTTCAAAAATTCTCTTCCAATTTCTGCCTCATCAACTCTTTTTCGAATACTGACCCTTGGCTTCTCAACTTATATTGATTGTTTTTCTTTTGATCCGGGTCCTCACTCAGTGGCGGTTCTTTGGCATTTTTCTTGTGAGTTGCATACACACAACTGAATGTATTTATTGTGTGTCCAACACTCGCAGTTTCTTCAGCTTCAACTGTTTCTTCCTTCTCTTCCGCTGGCTCAGTGTGCTCATTTGAAAGTACTGTATCAATGATATGCGTAGCCAGAGCATGCATGCTGTGATTCCATTGTAGACATGTATTTTATTAGTGATATTCTTGATGAAATGAACAATATTGATCCATGCCCATGCTCTCAACATTCAACACGACGTTCTAGCTTTGTGCAGACTTGGCTGGTTGGTTGATGCTACTGCCAGAGTTGGAATCCCTTCTCAAAAAGTTGAATTTAGGGGGCTTGTTTCTTACAGTGGTCTCGTTTAACCTCTATTTTAACTCTACCAACTCATTGGATAAAGACTTGATGGTCCAGGTCAAGCTCTCAATATCGATAGCTTCTTTATCCTTGGTCTTACCTAAGGAGACCTCAAACCTTTTGCTTGTGTCTTTGGAGTCTTTTGATGGTTCATCGTCTACGATGAATCTAATTGTGTTCAATTCCTTTGCAACTGCAATGGCTTCTTCATAATTTTTTGCTAAAGTTTCTTTCGTAGTTCTCATCGCGATCTGTGCGATGCTTGTTGGTAAGGCATACATGTAATAATCAATTGTGACAGAGTAATGAGGTTTCGTATTTGCAAGAAATTTCTTCAAGATATGATTAAACCTTTGGTTAAAATCTTTCACTTTTTCTTTTTGCTCCATCTTCAGATTACCCATCTCTCTTAAAAACATGGCGAGAGTTTTTTCATTAACAAACTTTTCAAGAAACAACGTTTTAAAACACTTCCAATCCTAGATAGAGTTCGGAGGAAGACTGTGATACCATACAACTGCTTTGCCATCCAAGCTACAAAGGAAAAGTCTACATGTGACATCATTATAACATACCTCAAAAGTTTGCAGATGTAGGTAGAAGTTTTCTAAATGGTCTTCCGTTTTAATTGCTTTGTCAGGGTCATGCTTTGTTAACAACTTTTCTAGGTGCTCGACATCTTGTGTAAAACACCCAGCAGTGCAAGTGGGCCCTAAGACATCCAATCCAGATCTTGGTCCACCATATCTTTGTCTCTGTGGTCCTCCTCTTCGTTAGAATCTGATGGATCTTCTTCCTCTTTGTAACCACCTAACTCGTGGAAGGTGTTGTTTGAGAGTACAACATCGTCTCCATCGCCACCGTTAAAAGATGGAGGATGCTCTAATTTATCTACATTTTTTGTAGTCTCTACTAACTCTTCAAGGTTGGTAAGAACAAAATCTTCGACTGTAGAAACCATTATCCTAGTAGGAGTGGTAACGTTCTTCTTTGAAAAATAAGGAAGATTATGTACTCCAGGGATCAATCTGATAGCTCTTGCAAAATTACGAGTTATAGGCCAGATGGCCTAGATATGGTCATAAGAGATTTCACAAGTTTGTCCAAAACTGAGTTGAGAAGACTTGCCAACTTCAGGAATATGAGCATGGGAGGTGATGGGAATATTGTTGCCTTGACTGAAAGAAGTAGGATTAGGGTGGGTGAGGTTATCATCCATAAAAATCTAGATGCCCTCCTTCTAGCGCCAGAAATGTTGACAGTGTTGGACCTGCCAACATTAAAGGGGTCTCCCGATATGTGGTTCCAATTAGACCTCACACTGCTTGGAATAGGATCCCCATCCATATATGGTTTGGTTACAGTTTTCTTAAAGGTTTTCCTTGTCTCTAACTGTTATCAAGAGAGAGGAGTGAATATGTGCCTTCGAAAAGCAAGTAAGTGTGCATGGTGAGTGTTCAATTGTATGTGTGTCAAGGTTCTTCTATTGCAGAGGGAAAAGAAAGTGAGCCTCTAATAGAGAGGTAATAAAACCACCCTAGAAGAGACACACATGAACATGAAAGGTATGTCTAACATCTAGTGGAATAGTCCAGACAGATGTGACGATCAGTGCACCCATTACAACACATTCTCAACACGATAAGCACTAAAATAACTGAAATAGTTCAACTACTTTAGTATAAGTGAAAATAAACATGAATCATAAACATTTACATAAGAATCTTACAAATATTCACAATCCATTCATGAAGAACTTCCTTGCAATCATGCTTCATATATTAAGTAAAATTTCTTGTACACATGCATACAATGAACACCACTAGCTCCAATAATGGAGTGTTGGAGCCACCACCTGCTACTTAAAAGAACTAGCTTGTCTCTCTAAGGCATTGTAGGAGGAGCCAAGGTGAAAAGTCTTGTGCTCATAAAATGAGGGTGTATATATAACCAATGGGGTGATGGTTCACCTCCTTGTTACTCTTTGACTACCCTCATGACTGTTTAACTTCCTATGGCTTTTCGACTTCACATGACTCTTCATATTTTGTATATGTCCTTTGCACTTCAAATTTATAATACATTTTTGAATAGGAATTTACATAATACACAAAAATGATGTGGCATATGATGACTCATGACATGAGGTGACATGAAATGGCATGACACTGATGACATATATTGCATGATGACATGGTTGTAACACCCTCCTCTCACACTTACCCAAGCTAACTTGTCCACTGGGGTAAACATGTGATGAAGAGTTACTATGATGTGATTCAACTCCCCATGTACAGTTAAGGAAGTGGAACCAAGACAACAACACCAAACTGACCTTCCTCAGGAGATATAGAACCTTCACGATACAACCAAACCTTTGAGGTGCCCACTGCTGAGATAACTTGTCATTTTGTAAAGCTAGACCTCCAGTCACTCCCATGACAAGCCATGCATGTGACTGAGACCCTAAAATCGCTCCCATAGTAAGGAATGCATGTGAGTATGGCCTCTTTAAGGTAGTTATGAGCCATCAAACCCAAATTCTATGCGCCTTTTCAGGACTAGGTCCCAGTTCTCTGCCTAGAACTTCATGAAACTTCCAAAAAAGATAAATAACCATGAATTAAAAACACTAATGCAAGCATTGGTAAAAGGACTTGACTTGACCCCTACTAGCCATGACATGCATTTCATCAAACATATCATTAACATATAATCTACATACCATAACAACAGATCTGAGCATAGGTGTCTCATACTTATCTCATAATCGTCAAGAAGAATTGATGCCTTGTCACAATAACTGCATTATCACTTATTAGGTCATATATTCATTCCCATTTCATATACTAATCAAAACATGATGTGAGACATAACCAAATTCTATTAGAAACCATGCTTATAACCAATAGAATAACAAGGATAAAAGAACCATAAAAACCACATATTAACAAATACATGTACACATGAAATACCAAGGGAAAAGGAGTTCTTATTAACGTATGTATGAGCCAACCAAATCACGGACTTCCACAAACCACTTGACCATAGATTGGGCTAAACCAAATCTTTCTTTCAAGCAATAAACCATGTGCCATATTCCAAGCATGAATGTGGGATTCACAACAAAACCAATCAAGGCTTCCTCGGGCATTACCGTATATCCACCAAGGGATTCCTAGGCCTAAAAGCCTCATCAATACAACCAGGCTTTACCGCAATCCCACCAGATCACTAGGCCCTAAACAAACATGGATGCTTCTGGATCTCTCCACCTAAACTGTGAGGAATTTGTTTGTCTCCACCTCTCAGCTTTACCATATACCTCGCCATTACTGGTCAAGGGATTCCAAGACTGAATTAAGGGTATTCACAACCAAGATTTATCGTATATCCCACCAAGGGATTCCTAGGCCTTGTGATTAATCTTGATACCATCCCACTCAAATTTGAATCCATTCGACAATCCAGCTCAACCAAAACAAGAAAACCCCATCACCCCATGGCTATCCTTAAGTGGCAAGGCAAGGCTGAAAAACATTGTCACATCTAGTAAAACCCATGCCAATGACAACAAGAGAACCAAAAACACACATGCATGTACCATGCATGCCAAAACTAGCAAGGAGATCATACATGCAACTCGATACCTGCAAGTAATCTCATTGTAGCCGCTTGATTCCCACTCTTCCTTGCTTGATCCTTGCTTCCTATTTCTTTATTGTCCTTCCTTTGACTTATTCCCTCTAATGCTAGAGTGCTCCAAGAATACCCTAAGTGTCCAAGAGTATGAGAGACTAGAGAGAATAGAGAGAGATCCAAAACTGAACTGACAAAAGGTTGTGAAATGATCCTTAGAAGCCTTTCTATTAGTGATGCCTCTATTTTCTCCAATTTCCATTATTTTTCCTTGATTTTTCTCCTCACATGCAACCTATGACCTTTCACCTTCCTTTTCTCCTAATTTCCTTTATTTCATAAATAAAATGCCAATAATTGCCTCTTGAATTTCCAAAGCCTTTTCCAATGTCTTTGCCAATTTCCTTTAGCCATAATAAACCAAATGAACACCCACACTAGCATGTTTTGCCCAACATTTAGCTTGGAATAAGTGTCCCATGACCTTGGTTATTATTTTGCCGTTATTAATATTTATTACATGGAATTTTGACTAGAGCTGTTAAAAAACCCTCCCCCTTGGGGAAACACCGTCCTTGATGTTCAATGACAACTACAACCAGCAAGAACTTTGAAAAGAAAAACATACTACCCATGGAGCTTTATAACTTAGCTCGATGCGGTATTTATAATGACCATCCTACTGAGAAGCAAACCAACATGACAACCATAACGACATGACACCCATACCACTTATTGGAGCTTTATAACACAACTCATGGAGGTATTTACATCCATATACATATATACACATACCAAAACATATGTCAAAAACATTCACTCAACTAGCGAATAGAAAAGGATACATAGCCTGCATATGATCAACCATCTCCCATGTAGCTTCATCAGGCCCAAAGTGCTCCCACTGCACTTTAACCTGCTCGATTGCTCAGTTTCAGAGCATGAGAATCTTTCTCTGCAAAATACATTGAGGTTCCAACTAGAATTCTCCTTTTGGCTCCACCTGCAATACAGACCAATCAATAACATGATCAACATCCTTTACATATCTTTTAAGCAATGAAACATGGAAAACATCATGGAATTTCACTATCGAAGATAGTGCAAATCGATAGGCCACTGATCAATC
Organism: Pinus tabuliformis; assembly: GCA_031772625.1. Classification (NCBI taxonomy): domain Eukaryota; kingdom Viridiplantae; phylum Streptophyta; class Pinopsida; order Pinales; family Pinaceae; genus Pinus; species Pinus tabuliformis. Next base: position 911,389,612 of record CM062809.1, on the reverse strand, counting down.
CTCTCAAGGATCTCAAAAGGCCACAAAACCAAGGTGCCAGCTTGGCATATGATCCAATCCTCTGGGAGCTCTTCTTGGGCTTGATGCGCAAGTACACTTGTTCCCCAACATGAAACTCCTTAAACATCATGTTCTTATTTGCATAAATTTTATGTCTATCCTGTGCTGCCTTCTAATTCTTCTTGATTACTTGCATTTCCTATTCCATATTTGCCAACATGTCTAGTCCTAAAAACACCCTATTCATTGGATCACTCCAACTGATGGGAGTATTACAACTCCACCCATACACTGCCTCAAATGGACTCATCCTTAGTGACTCTTGATACCCATTATTGTAAGCAAACTCAACCAGTGGAAGATACTCTTCCCACCTCCATTATTGATGCATCACATACATCCTCAACATGTCCTCCAATATCCTGTTGACCCCCTCCCTCTGTACATCTGTCTATGGATGATAAGTGGTGTTGAAGGCCAACTCTATACCCAAGCCTACAAATAACTCCTTCCAGAATCTAGAAGTGAAATTAACATCCCTAACTGCCACAATATTTCTTGAAACACCATGCAACCTTACTACATCTCTAATGAAGACCTATGATACATGATTAGTTGAATAGGTAGACTTCATTGGAATGAAGTGTGCTACCTTTGTCAACTTGTCCACCATGACCATGATGGAATCATGTTGTGTAGATGTCCTTGGCAAACCTGTGATGAAATCCATGGAAATGCCTCCCATTTCCACTCTGGAATCAAAATCGGTTGTAGCAATCCACATGGGTGCTTACATTCTACTTCTACCTATTGACAATCTAAGCATCTAGCCATAAAATCTGCCACTTCCTTCTTTAGATTCGACCAATAATAAAACTTCTTCATTGTTTTCAATCTCTTCTGGTATCCTAGGTGACCTGAATACTGACTTGCATGAGATTATATCAATATAGTCTTCTTGGGATCATTGTCATTCAACACATAAATGTTGTCCCTAAATCTGACCAACCATCTGTAGTAAGACGATGGTCTACATCCTGATCACCTATACCCTGTTGTAACTTGTGCCTAAGCTCTATGTACCTGTCATCATGTTCTTATACCTGTAAGATATGATCTTGTAAGCCTGTCCCATAAGAACTCAAATTGTTATATGATTCACCTGCACTCTCCTACTAAGATCATTTGCAACCTTGTTATTGTTACCTTTGATGTATTGATCCCAAAGTCAAACTTACTAATCGTGGCCAAGCATCTAGCTTGCCTAGAATTCAGATTTGGTTGGTCAAATAGATACCTCAATCCACTATGATAACTCATCAATACAAACCTTTTGCTAAGAAGATAATGTCTCCACATCTTCAATGCATGGGTGATCGCTACCAACTCAAGATCATGTGTCAGATAATTTTGCTTGTGCTCATTTAGTTTTTGTGACTAATAGCACACTGCCTGTCTTTCTTGCATTAAGAATCCACTAAGTCGTCTCTTGTAGGCATCTATACACACCACAAACTCTTTATATGGATCTACGATATTTAGCACTGGAGCATTTGTCAACAACTGCTTCAACTGCTCAAAATTGGTTGCACATTCCTTTTTCCATTCAAATTTCTTACCTTACCTCTACAATGACGTAATATGATATGCAATTCGAGAGAATTTCCTGATGAACCTCCTATCATAACCTACTAGCCCCATAAATGATCTTACCTCATCCACATTTCTAGGAACTGCCCACTCCATGAAAGCTCTTATCTTTTCCGAGTCCACTACTATGCCTTCCTTGGAAACAAAATGTCCCAAGTAATGTACCTATGTTTGAAAGAAACTGCATTTGCTACGCTTGGCATACAACTGATGCTCTCTCAGCAATCTCAATAATGTTGCTAAGTGTTCAGCATGCTCTTCCTCATTCTATTGAAAATAGCAACAAGAAATACTAAATATAGAAGTGCTAAAAATAACACTACCATAAATAACATTTCAGGATTTTAGTTAGTCCCAGAACTAAAATAGAGAAGTAAAATTCGAATTTGATCTTAGCAGTTGTTTGTAAAATAATTAATTAATTCATCTAAAGTTAATTAGTTGTAGAAAATCAAACATGAAGTCTATGTGAGGACATGCTACAATTATCCCATTAATTGAGGAATTTATCCCTTAGTTAAAGAGATAAGGATGAGTTGTAATTTGAGTTGTAATTAGTTAGCTCAGTTCACTGAGTTAAGTCCAGTTAGATTAGTTCAAATAGTTTGTTGAACTAATTGTGAGTTCAGTTAATTATTGCATGCATGCATGTAACTGATGCACTTTAGATAACTGACTATTATCTCATAAATAACTCATGCATGTTAGTTTAGACAAAGACCCAATTGAGATCAGATGATGGGACAATGTAATATCAGTTGTAGGAATATTCCATGGAGGATATCTCTTGCATGCTGAAGGAATTCATTCCTTGGAGATTGCATAGTTACTTTTGGGTTTGGTGAGTGCATTGTGATGAGGCCAATTCACACAGGTGGCAACATTGGACCCGAAGGGAAACTATGCAAGGAAATAGGAGGCTTGGAGGGCTAAGGAAAGGCATATCTTGTGTCTATTCAACCTATGAGTTGTATTGTTCGATTGCAGAGAGAGCAGGATAGCTTGTGAGTTGATTCTTTGTGTAATATGAACATATTTCCACTTGTATGATAATACAGAGATCGAGGTTTTTAGTTGAGGCTTTCCCCAGAGTATTCTTCTATGTTCATGTGTGATTAATTTCTCATTCTCAGTTATATGTGTTCTAATTGATCTTGCTCATATTCGATTAAGCTTCCGCAAGTTTGTTGTTGAAGTAGTTCTTGTATTTTGCTTTAGTATATTGCATAATCTATTGATCTACAATGGGAATTTCTACATGGTATCAGAGCAAAGGTGATCAAAGCGAATAAAAATATACAAAGAAGGGAGAAGTTCGAAGTTCCTGATTATAGAAATAAAGTTCTTATCACATCTCAATTTCACCAATGGCGTTCAACGGTTTAAGACTCGAGTATGCCCTTGATGGCAGCTTGAATTATATAGCCTGGAAGGATCGCATGGAAGTGGTACTAGAGGACAACGGTCTAAAGGACTTCATTGATCAAGAAGTCCCCAAGCCGGCAACAGCTAATGCTACAAAATTGGCGGAATGGAAGAAATGTGTGGCTAGAGCAAGGAGAATCCTCCTAGAGGGAGTTCGAGACCACATTGTCTCAAGTCTCCATGGGAAGGAGACACCGTTTTTGATGTGGAAAACATTGAAAGATCTATATCAAAACAACAACGATCAGAAGAAGTTGGCGCTAAAAGACAAGCTTCGAAAAATCAAGTGTGAAAAGGGCGACACAATCTCTACATATTTGAACAAGCTCACCACCTTTAGGGATGAGCTTGGAAATGTAGGTATCACGAAAGTTGATGATGACATGGTGAGTCTTGCACTCCTCGATCTTCCTAAGAGCTGGCATAGCCACCAAGGGTCGGTTAATGGAAGAGAAAAACTGCCAGATTGGGAACGACTTTGGTCTGATCTGATGCAGGAGGAGATAAGAAGAAGCACCAGAGATGGATCCTCATCAAAGCAAGATGATGAGGAAAATCTAGCCTTAGCGAGTAAGGTGAGGAAAGGGAAAGGGAAGGTATCCCATCCTAAATCCAGTTCTTCCCATGGTGGGAAGAAGTTTGACAAATTGAAACTGTGATGCTTTCATTGTCATGAAGTGGGCCATTATGCTATGAATTGTCCACAGAAGAAATCCAAGAAGGGGTCCTCGAAGGGATCTGATGGTGAGGCACTGGCCTCACAGTTTGAGTTGGATTTCTCTCTTATCGCATGCATGGTTTCATCCATGGTGGGATGTGTGTGGTACCTGGACAGTGGAGCTTCATTCCACATGTTAGGTGACAAGAATCTTTTCAGTACCCTGGAGGAGAAGGATCTCCAGGTGCATATCGAGATGGGCGATGATGGAAAGTACCGTGTTTTAGGTGAAGGTACGATTATGTTTCAGAGGGAGCATGGAGCTCCTCTCACATTGACTGATGTAAAGTATGTACCAGGTCTGAAGAAGAATCTTGTGTTCGTTGCTATGCTAGAAGATAAAGGCTATGATGTAGTCTTTAGTAAAGGAAAGGTATTCCTGAGGCATATCGACATTAGAAAGACCAAACAAATTGGGATTCAAGTAAAGAATCTCTATAAGTTGGAGGTAAACGACTGTGCTGCATTGAGTTCCAAAGCTGAGATGGTGCAGAGCCAAGATGTTGGTGAGCTATGACATAGAAGATTGGGCCACTTGCACCATGGAGCCCTGAAGATCATGCAACAGATTTCTACCGGACTTCCCAAGGGAAAAATGGAGCAAACGGATACATGCAAAGGTTGTACCTTAGGTAAGTATGTGAAATCTTCCTTTCCGGATCAACACAGTAGAGCTGGAGCAATCCTGGAGCGAGTTCACTTAGATGTTTTTGGACCATTCTTTACAGCCTCCACCACTAAACAAAGGTACTATGTTATTTCTATTGATGATTTTTCTTGTAGATGTTGGATCTACTTTATGCAAAAGAAGGATCAGACCTTCTTGAGGTTTTGTGAGTTTAAAGCCTTGGTAGAGAAAGAATCTGGAAAGAAAATAAAAGCCTTGCGTAGCGACAATGGTGGAGAGTATGTCTCCTAACAGTTAAGGAATTCTGCGTTGTAGAAGGAATTAAACGGGAGTTGACGGCACCCCATAACCCACAGCAGAATGGGGTGGCCGAAAGGAAGAATAGATCGATTGTGGGAGTAGCTCGAGCGATGTTGCATGACCAAAGCCTACCACTGCATTTGTGGGCTGAGGCATGGAATACAACAGTATACTTGCAAAACAGAAGCCCGCACCGTATACTGGGAATGAAGACACCTTTGGAGGCCTTTTTCGAGAAGTGACCAAATGTGAGTCACTTCCGAATCTTTGGATAATTGGTTTATTGCCATGTGACCAAATATGCCCGGAAGAAGCTAGATCCAACAACTGAGTTGGGAATACTTGTGGGGTACACTAATACACCCCACAACTATCAGGTGTACCTGCCTACTAGTTAGAGGACAGTGGTACATAGGGATTTGAAGTTTGACAAGTAGAAAGCCATGCGAGTATCAATTCAGAGGGAGCTCAAGTTACACGCAGAGGAGGAACTTTCAGTTCCTAAGGAGGGGGAGCCTCAAATTGATGCAGAGCAACCGAATGTAGAGGATCCGGGAGTGGAGACATCCACTCATGCTGAGTCTTCCAGAGATGGGCGAAAATGCTCAAGGGAAGCTGACAGGTTGATGCTAGATGCGCGGGAGAATGTGGGACAACCATCTTCTTAGCGCAGATAGGGAGGCCACCTGAGTGGTACACTGGGTACATGGCCCTGGTTGGGGAGTGTGTAGAGTCCGAACCTTCTTCATTCGAGGAGGTAGTGCAGCAACCAGTCTGGGTTAATGCAATGGTAGAGGAGTACGACTCTATCATTCGGAACAGTGTGTGGGATGTTGTCCCAAGACCTCAGGACAAGTCAGTGGTGAGTTCTAGATGGCTTTACAAGGTAATTCAGGCATCTGATGGCAGTGTTGAGAAACATAAGGCAGGGTTTGTTGCCCGTGGTTTCTCATAGGTCGAGGGGATCGACTATGATGAGACCTTTGCTCCTGTAGTAAGGTACTCATATATCATATCGATGTTGGAACTATCAACTTAGATGGGTTGGAAGATCCATCAGATGGAAGTGAAGACATCATTCCTCAATGGGAAGATTGAGGAGGAGGTGTAAATTGAGCAGCTAGAAGGTTTTGAGACCTTCAATCATGAATCACATGTGTGCCGACTCAAGAGGGATTTATATGGGCTGAAGCAAGCACCCCGTGCTTGGTACACTAGGATCAATAACTATTTCATTGGGTTGGGCTTCACCAAGAGTGAAGCAGATGTGAACCTTTACCACATCATGGTAGAAGGTAAGCCATTGATCATTGTTCTTTATGTGGATGATCTGATTTTGAAAAGTGATGATCTGTCGATCAAGTCTTGCAAGGAGGGCCTTGCAAGAGAGTTTGAGATGAAATGCATGAGTCTTATGCACTACTTTCTAGGCATGTAGGTGTGGTAGAAAGATGGTGAAGTATTTGTGTCTCAAGGCAAGTATGCCAATGAGATACTCAAGCGCTTTCACATGGAGAAGTTCAAGCCCATGCAGACTCCTCTAGTTGGGAACTGGAGGAAGGAGGTTGCTACTTCAGGTGAGGTAGTAGCTGCTACTGTTTATCGACAGCTTGTGGGTTCACTTATGTATCTAGTGAACACACGACCAGACTTATGCTTTGTGGTGAACCAGCTGAGTCAAGCTATGGTTCAACCTACCAAATTGTTTTGGAAGGTAGCGAAGCATGTGCTGAGATACCTTAGAGGCACATCTCAGTTTGGATTGTGGTATAGATGGACAGAGGGAGTGAAGCTTCAGGGCTTCACAAATGCGGATTGGGTAGGGAGTCCATTAGACCGGAAGAGCACTTTTGGAGGAATCTTCAATCTTGGTTCAGCTGCAGTTTCCTAGTACAACAAGAAATAGAGGTCAGTTGCACTTAGCTCAGCAGAGGCTGAATACATGGCTGCTAATTAGGCTGCATGTGAGGCCATTTGGATGCAGAAGATTCTAGTGGGATTGTTTGGTCAGAGGATGGATCCAACTGTGATCTATTGTGATAATAAAAATTGTATCAAACTCTCTGAGAATCCAGTTTTTCATGACAGGTCCAAGCACATTGATATCCAGTATCACCATCTTCGAGACTGTGTGGTCAAGAGGATCATGTTGTTGCTGTATGTTTCGACCGAGGAACAGGATGCAGATATTTTGACTAAGGCATTGTTAAAATGCAAGTTCGAGTTCCATAGAGACAGGATTGGGGTTACTAATAATCCCTTTCTTGTTGAGAGGGAGTGTTGAAAATAGCAACAAGAAATGCTAAATATAGAAGTGCTAAAAACATCACTGCCATAAATAGAATTTCGGGATACCTTCCTATTTTAGTTAGTCCCTGAACTAAAATAGAGAAGTAAAATTCGAATTTGATCTTAGCATCTATTTGTAAAATAATTAATTAATTAATTTTGAGTTAATTAGCTATAGAAAATCAAACATGAAGTTTATGTGAGCACATGCAACAGTTATCCCATTAATTGAGGAATTTATCCCTTAGTTAAAGAGACAAGGATGAGTTGTAATTAGTTAGCTCAGTTAACTGAGTTAAGTCCAGTTAGATTAGTTCAAATACTTTGTTGAAATAATTGTGAGTTCAGTTAGTTAATGCATGCATGCATGTAACTGCTGCACTTCAAATAACTGAATATTCTCTCATAAATAACTCATGCATGTCAGTTTAGATAGAGACCCAGTTGAGATTAGATGATGGGACAATGTACTATCAGTTGTAGGAATATTCCATGGAGGAAATCTCTTGCATGTAGAAGGAATTCATTCCTTGGAGATTGCACAATTACTTTTGGGTTTGGTGAGTGTGTGATGAGGCCATTTCACACAGGTGGCAGCATTGGACCCCAAGGAAAACTGCACAAGGAAATAGGAGGCTTGGAGGGCTGAGGGAAGGCATATCTTGTGTCTATTCAGCTTGTGAGCTGTATTGTTTGATTATAGAGAGAGCATGATAGCTTGTGAGCTGATTCTTTGTGTAATCTGAACATATTTCCACTTGTAGGATAATACAAAGATCGGGGTTTTTAGTTGAGGCTTTCCCCAGAGTATTCTTATGTGTTCATGTGTGATTGGTTTCTCATTCTCAGTTATATGTGTTCTAATTGAACTTGCTCATATTCAATTAAGCTTTCGCAAGTTTGTTGTAGAAGTAGATATTGTATTTTTCTTTAGTATATTGCATAATATGTTGATATACAGTGGGGATTTCTACACATTCTTAGAATATATTAACATATCATCAATGGATATAATGAAAAAATTGTTTAGATAAGGATGCGACACACATTCATCAAGCACATAAAGTTAGCTAGAACACTAGTCAAACCAAAAAGAACCAAAACAAACTCATAATTCCCATACCTGGCCTTGGGAGCACTATTGTAGATGTTCTCTTCTTTGATGCGTACCATGATGGTATCACGATCTTAGATCAATCTTCGAGAACACTGTTGCTCCCTTCAACTGATCAAACAAGTCATCAATCATCGGAAATGGGTACGTATTCTTGATGGTCACTTTGTTCAATTACCTATAATCAATGCATAACCTAAGAGTACCATCCTTCTTCTTCACAAACAACATTGGGGCACCCCAAGGTAATACACTTGGCCTAATGTATCCCTCATCAAGCATTTCCTTTAACTGCAACTTCAAGTCTACTAACTATGTTGTGCTCATCCTGTATGGTGCCTTTGATGCTGGTTTTGCCCCTAGTACCAACTCAATAAAAAAGTCCACTTATATGTGAGGTGGAAACTCTAAAATATCTGCTAGAAACACATCCTAAAACTGTAGCAAGATCGGGTACCTAATCATAACTTCTACATCCTCAACAACCTTACCTTTATCACTAGAAATATGCGCTGCAAATAACACACACCCTTTTATGCGATTGCGCTTTGCCCTCATAACTGTTGTAGAAATTTTGTATAATTTAACACATATTCAATGGAGATTATCCTGATCATGTACTATTGTGGAATACATACACAATACATAAGCTCCTCTACGTTGATCATCAATATAGCAACATCAATAACAATAAAACATCAAGAGCATTCACACATTAACACAGTATGTAACTCGGGGAAAGCAACTCGCTAAAAACCCCACACTATCTGTATATTAATGATTGAGAACATGTAAAATTACAAAGTACAATGCTTATCACAAGCAATCCAGTACCAGCTCCACCTGTTACACACAATACAGCTCAGATCTGATCTCCAAATCTATTCCACTGCTTGCCTGCCTCTCCAGCTCAATACCTGCTCAAGAACTGATGAGAATGGTTTACCAAACTCGTATTTCACCTGCAAAGAATCACTCACACTGTGTTGGACGTGAGCATAGGCTACAATTCTTGATATTGTCCAATTCATTGGCATACTCAATCCCTCTGATTGTGCAAATCATCATGCACAACTATAGTCACAACTGATAGCAATCTGATCCTCTAACACCTGTCCCTGCTGAACTGAACATGCACTGACATGAACTGAGTTAACTGATGTATTCTATAGTTGCATTATGAGTTAATAACTTGTGAATTAATTAATAACTAATTCACCCAACTCATCTCTAGTCTATTTGCCAGTTAGACTAAATACAACCAGTTTAACAAAGCTAAATTGAACACAGCTCCATCAACTGCACCTCCAGTCCACTAAACTCAACTCACTTGAGTTGTAACTGAAGTCCTGCATGCAAATATTAGTCATCCCATAGGTAACCACGTATTTCCCTCTGGGATTTGCATGTACCACATCCGTAGCTCATCCTGAAGTGCTCCAAGAGAATAAGATCAAGTTTATAGTCCAAATATTATTATGAGACAATAATATTTGACTTTTCTATTTTTGACAGCCAGTCTAAAAATAGACTTTGATCACTCATACTGTGATCACTCACACTGTGGTCACCCATATTGTGGTCACCCACACTGTGATCACTCATACTGTGGTCACCCACACTGTGATCATCCCTGCTGGGATCAAAAATAGAACTTGCGCCATAATTTGTCTGCGGGTCCACTTAATGAAGGTGACTCTATTCATAACCTCCTCTACGTTGATCATCAATTTACAGAAGCAGAAACATTCACAGGCGTACATAGAAGCATCAATCACACATATCAACACAGTATTTTCCCTGGGAAAGCATCTCGCTAAAAACCCCAACTATCTGTATATTATAGTGATTGAATCATGTAACAATACATAGTACAATACTCCTCACAAGTACTCAGTACTATCTCCACATGCTACACACAATACAACTCAGATCTGATCTCCAAATCTCCCCCGCTGCTTGCCTGCCTCCACAGCTCAATACTTGCTCAAGAATTGATGAGAATGGTTCACCAAACTCATATTTCACCTGCAAAGAATCACCCACACTCTGTTGGACGTGAGCACAGGCTACAATTCTTGATATTGGCCAATTCATTGGCATACTCAATCCCTCTGATTGTGCAAATCATCATGCACAACTATAGTCACAACTGATAGCAATTTGATCCTTTAACACCTGTCCCTGCTGAACTGAACATGCACTGACATGCAACTGAGTTAACTGATGTATTCTATAGTTGCATTATGAGTTAATAACTTGTGAATTAATTAATAGCTAACTCACCCAACTCATCTCTAGTCTATTTGCCAGTTAGACTAAATACAACCAGTTTAACAAAGCTAAACTGAACACAACTACATCAACTGCACCTCCAGTCCACTAAACTCAACTCACTTGAGTTCTAACTGAAGTCCTGCATGCAAATATTAGTCATCCCATAGGTAACCACGTATTTCCCTCTGGGATCTGCATGTACCACATCCGTAGCTCATCCTGAAGTGCTCCAAGAGAATAAGATCTAGTTTATAGTCCAAATATTATTATGAGACAATAATATTTGAATTTTCTATTTTTGACAGCCAGTCTAAAAATAGACTTTGATCACTCATACTGTGATCACTCACACTGTGGTCACCCATACTGTGGTCACCCACACTATGATCACTCATACTGTGGTCACCCACACTGTGATCATCCCTGCTGGGATAAAAAATATAACTTGCCCCATAATCTGCCTGCGGGCCCACTTAGTGAAGGTGACCCTTTTCACTAAGCTCCATCATCTTGTTGCAATCTCAACAACTGTCACCATTCTAACTGATGTTGCCTTCTTCTTACCCTGCAAGATTCTCTGTTCTCCATTGTTATCCAAGCACTCAATAACTTTGTCATAACAATACACCTTAGTCATGTGAAGGCACACCTAGTCCATACCCAAAAACATACTATATGATTCCAATGACAGTACATTCAAATGTGCCAAGGTAGGCATACTGTTCAACTCGAATGCACAAGATCTTAGCCAATGATGAACTCTCTTCTTTGTACCTATAGCCAACTGCATTAACCAAGATTTTTCATGCACTTCTTTATTCAAACCACACTTATCCACTAGGTCAGGACAAGAATAACTATAATTAGATCCAGTGTCAATCAAAGTAGAAACAAATTGATCACAAAGCTTACCATCCTTCTTGATAATAGATGCCTGGTGATTCGCCTACCTGTTATCCAATGCTGCATAGATCCATGGAATGTCTACCCAACATCCCCAACTGTTTGTGCTTCCTGTGCATTGTAAATCTGAGGCCTACCATCTTGATTCTTTAGACAATCCCTCTTGAGATGCTCCTTGCCACATATCCAACACTGCAATTGTCCCTTACCATCACCTTTATTCTGCTGCCCTCCAGATTGTGACCCATTAAACTTCTTGTAAGGTGCAACATTTTCTTTCTCTCCTACATTTTGAGGTCTTGTTCACTTCAGTTTCCATTTACCTTTAGCTTTTCCTTTCCCTTTCCAACCTTGTTGAAATTTTATCTTACACTTTGATTGGTCATAACAGTGCTTCAATTTTCCAATGACTTCCTCAAGCGATCGAGGCTCATCATACTCAATCCGATCTCTAAATGTTAATGGCAATCCACTGACAAATATTTGAACTTTAGCTTTTTCATCCTTAAGATACAATACATACCTCAATAACTCCAAGAACTTGGTCGTATACTAATCATTTGTCATTGGTTCCATCTTTAGCTCATAGAATTCCTTGGATTTACTGTCATAGCACCTCTCTGACAAGTACTTCTTCCTGAAGAGTCTCTTGAATTCATGACAATTGAACTCATATGTCTTGATATCTCTAACCCGCTTTACATCTTCCCACCATATGTATGCATTCCCTTTGAGGTTGAAGATAACTATTCTAGCCTTCATATTTTCCATGTAATCATGCAGCTCAACGAATTTCTTCATCCCAAGTAGTCATGCCTCTGCATCCTTCGACTTCTTCAAATCCTAATAAAAGGTAGGTGGATTTGCTTTCTTGAACTCATCAAACAAATATCTTCTATCACTCCTCCTGTAAGGATGATAACAATGATGACCATGGTACTTGTCAGAACCATAATTATAATAGAACCTATGTCCATCACCTCTCCTATCTGGTGTATCCAAGAACCTGCTATCTTTGATCGTGTCATCCCTATCCGACCTGTGTCCACCATGAGTCCTAGGCCCTAAACTGAGACTCACTCTCTAGGCTTTACTGCATGTCCAAAACCCAGGATTACTAGGCCCAACGGAGAGAAAACCACCTCTTGGATTTACCTTATATCCTACCATTCACCAACAAGGATTCTTAGGCCCGTTGAGGCAACATAATCCTGGATTTACTGCAACCCACAGTCTGGCTCAGGGGTCACTAGGCCAGTGGCTTTACCATGATCCACAGTCTGATTTAGGGACCACTAGGCCATGTGCTATATCATTTGGATATCCACCCCACTCAACTTCGAATCCATCTGAAAATCCATCTCAACCAAAACATGAGAACCCCATCACACCATGGTTATCCAGAAATGACAAGTCTAGGCTGAAAACACAGTTACACCTGCCAAAACCCATGCCATGATAGAAAAGAACCACATGCAATGCCATGCATGCCAAATCTAGAAAGGAAAATACACATGCAAGTCAATACCTGCAATGAAGCCTATTGTAGCTGCTTGATCCTGCCTTTCCCTTCTTGATCTTTGCTTCCTCTTCCCTTCTTTACCTTTCTTGCTCCAATGCCAAAATGCTCCAAGAAAACTCGAAGTGTCCAAGGGTATGAGAGAGAGAGAGAGAGAGAGAGAGAGAGAGAATAATGAGAGAGCTCCAGAACTCAACTGAAAAAAGGTTACCAACCGATCCTCAGTAGCCTTTTTATGAATGAGGCCTCTATTTTCTTCATTTTCCATTATTTTCCTTCATTTTCCTCCTCACATGCAACCTATGACCTTTCACCTCCCTTTTCTCCTAATTTCCATTATTTTCATAAATAATTGTGCCAAAAATGCCATTTTGCCTTTCTAAAGCCTTAACCTTTGCTAGTTTCCTTAGACATAAACAACAAAATGAACACACCCTAGGATGTCTTGCCTAACATTCAGCTTGGAATAAGTGTCCCATCAACCGTGGTTATTGTTTTTAACTTTTATTACATGGAATTTTCACCATGGTTGTTACAAAACCCTCCACCTTGGGGGACACTGTCCTCGGTGTTCAATCACACATATACCTCAACAACCTGCTTAAAGAAGACATATTGCTCATGGATCTTTATAACACAACTTACAATGAAAGACCTGCTCAAAAGCAAAACATCATGACAACATGATAACATACCGCATAGTGGAGCTTTATAACACAACTCATTATGGTATTTACAATGATCATCTTGTTGAGTGCCAACCCACATGGCATCATAACATCATGATAACATAATCACATGATAACATAGTAACATGACAACATAATCATAATGACATAACACCCATACCGCATAATGGAGCTTTATAACATAGCTCATGGCGGTATTTACATCCATATACATATGTACATATAACAACATCACCAAAAATATATACTAAAAACATATACCACATCATATATATCAAAACATATACCAAACACCATATCTAAGCATATACCAAAACACCATATCAAAACATATACCAAAACACCATATCAAAGCATATACCAAACCACCATATCAAAGCATATACCAAACCACCATATCGAAGCTGCTTTGCCTCAACCGGAAAATAAGGAAGGATACATAGCCCGCATATGATCTGCCATCTCCCATGTAGCTTCATCAGGCCCAAAGTGCTTCCATTGCACTTTAACTTGCTCGATTGCTCGGTTCCAGAGCATGAGCACCTTTTTCTGCAATATACATTGAGGCTCCGGCTAGAATTCTCCATCTGGTTCCACTTGCAATACATACCAATAAATCACATGATCAACATCCTTAACATACTTCTTAAGCAAAGATACATGGAAAACATCATGGACTTTCACTATCAGAGGCAGTGTAAGTTGATAGGCTATTGGCCCAATCCTCTCAATGATACTGAAGGGTCCACAAAACCGTGGTGCCAACTTAGCACATGATCCAATCTGCAAGGAGCTCTTTTTCAGTTTGGTGCGCAAGTACACCTGTTCCCCAACCTCGAACTCCTTTAACAATCCTTTCCTCTACATAACTCCTTTGCCTATCTTGTAATGCCTTAAGATTCTTCTTGATCACCTGCATATCATGTTCCATGTCAAATAACATATCTGGTCCAATCAATACTCTGCTAACCGGATCACTTCAACTGATGAGAGTGTTACACATCCACCCATAAATGCCTCAAAAGGACTCATTCTCAATGACTCCCGATAACCTTTGTTGTACGCGAATTCTACCAAAGGGAGTTACCTTCCCACTTCCGTTGCTGATGCATTACATACATCCTCAACATGTCCTCTAATATCTTGTTAACCCTCTCTGTCTGTCCATCTGTCCGCGGATGATAAGTTGTGTTGAAGGCCAACTCTGTGCCCAAACCTACAAATAAGTCATTCCAAGACTTGGAAGTGAACTTCACATCCCTTTCTGACACAATATTCTTCGGAACACCATGCAGTCTAACCACATCGCTGATGAATACCTATGCCACATCGCTAGCGGAGAATGTAGACTTCACTGGAATGAAGTGTGCAACCTTTGTTAACCTGTCCATAATGACCATGATGGAATCATGCTGCTTCATTGTCTTCGGCAACCCTGTGATGAAATCCATGGAAATGACCTCCCATTTCCACTCTGGAATCGCAATCGGTTGTAACAATCCACCTGGATGTTTACACTCTACTTTCACTCGCTGACAGTTGAAACACCTCGCCACAAACTCTACTACATCCCTCTTCAGATTAAGCTAATAGTAGAATCTCTTCACCACTATTAGTGTCTTCTGATAACCTGGGGACCTGAATAATGTTTCACATGAAACTCCCTCAAGATCACCTTCTTGAACTAATTGTTATCTAGTACATATATCTTGTCTCAGAACCTGACCAATTCGTCCGCTGTAAGACAATAATCCATACCCTGTGCACCTGCGCTCATACCTATACTGCCACCTGTACCTGTACCCTTCCATGTACATGTACCTGCACCTGTACATGTACCTGTAATATCACTTGTACCTGTCAAACACCCTACTGCAACCTGTGCATAATCTCCATATACTTGACATCTTGCTGACCTGCTTGCAAGATCCTATCCTGTAAGTCTGTCCCATAGGAGCTCATAGCTGCCAAGTGATGTACCTGTACCCATCTGTTGAGAGCATATTCCACCTTGTTCTCTTTTCCTTTGATGTACCTGATCTCAAAATCAAACTCATTGATCATGGCCAACCATCTAGCCTGCATCACGTTTAGATTCGGCTAGTCAAACAAATACCCCAACCCAATATGATGACTCATAAGTACAAACCTCCTGCCAAGAAGATAATGTCTCCACATCTTCAATGCATGTATGATCACTGCTAACTCAAGATCATGTGTCGGGTAGTTCTTCTCGTGCTCATTTAGTTTCCAAGACTTATAACATACCACCTGTCCATCCTGCATAAGGACTCCAGCAAGCCCTCTCTTGCAAACATCTGTGCATACCACAAACTCTTTGTTCGGATATGCAATCTATAGCACTAGTGCATGTGTCAAACACTACTTAAGTTGCTCAAAGCTAGCCTCACACTCCTATGTCCATTCGAACTTCTTACTTTCCTTTGCAATGATGTGATGGGATAAGCAATCTGCGAGAAGTTCCTGATGAACCTCCTATAATATCCTACCAAACCCATGAAATATCTCACCTCATCCACGCTCTTAGGAGCTACCCATTCCATGATGGCTCTTATCTTATCTATATCTACTGCAATGCCCTCCTTGGAGACAACATTCCCCAAGTAATGTACCTCACTTTGAAAGAAACTACACTTGTTGAGCTTAGCATACCACTGATGCTCCCTCAATAACCTCAACATTGCTGCTAAATGCTCGACATGCTCTTCCTCATTTTTAGAATATACCGATATATCATCAATGAACACAATAACAAACTTATCCAAATATGGATGTAACACACTATTATCAAGCACATGAATGTAGCTGGAGCATTAGTTAAGCCAAATGGAACAACAATAGACTCATAATGCCCATACCTAGTCGTGAACGCAGTCTTGTAAATGTCCTCTTCTTTGATGCGTACTTGATGGTATTCGGTGTTGGGCTGTGTTATATTCCTTCTAGTACTAACCCATGTGGTTAACCAGGGGGTTAGAGGGGGGGCGGAGCCCCCCCTTCGTTGCGTTGATTATGTAGCGGGGGGGTTACAGGGGGTTTGAGGGGTACCCGTAACCCTACTTTACCCTATGTTAGGTTGGGCGGACCCACCTATAATTTGGTGCATGATTTTCGCTCATGTTTTTGGATGCTATGGTTTTTATTCCATGGTTTTGGACGTGATGGTTTTTTGGTCCATGGTATTGGATGCTTCGGCATGTATAAATATGTATTGTAACATTGAAAGGAACATAATGAAAAATCAAGCTGGTAGTCCCAGTTTTGGGATCCAGGGGAAATCTCTGTGTATATGTGTTTTATGTGTTATGCTCTCACATTGTTTATTTTTTGTGTTTTAGAATTTGTATGCAGGTAATTTCTATACAGGGTTAAAACCTACATTTGGTATCAGAGATGTTTGGGCTTCAAGGGGACGCCTTTGTTGCTGAGGGGTTTCACTCAGGCCTGTGTTAGACCCTATTCAGTGGGAGATCTGCGAAATCGATTCTGGTGGTGAAAGAAGATGGCGAGTAGTGGAAAGATAGAGATCGAGAAATTTAATGGTCAGAGTTTTGAGTTGTGGAAACTTAAGATGGAGGATCTGTTGGTGGATAAAGATCAATGTATCGCAGTAGATCCGGGTACTAAACCAACGAGAGTGTCCGATGAAGAATGGAAGAAGTTGGATCAGAAGGCAAAGAGCACAATTCGATTGTGTGTCTCAGATTTAGTATTACTGAATGTATCAAAGGAAGCTACGACAAAAGCTTTGTGGGACAAGTTAGGGACTTTGTACCAATCTAAGTCTTTGGTGAATAAACTGTTCCTGCGGAAAAAGATGTATAACCTGAGGATGAAAGATGGAGACTCAGTGACAGAGCATCTAAACGCATTTAATATTATGGTAAGTCAGTTAGCATCTGTTGATATTAAAATTTCAGATGAAGATAAGTGCATTAGTTTGTTGTGTTCTCTACCAGATTCGTGGGATAGTCTGGTTATTGCAATAGGTAGCAATGCAATTGCCTTACAGTTTGCTAAAATAGTCTCATCCTTGCTGACGGAGGAGATGAGATGGAAAAATATGGAGAGCTAGAATGGTGATGCCTTGTCTGTACGAGGACGGTCCCATAACAGAAACAAAAATAAGTCATCGAGTGGGAGATCTAAATCTAGAAGGAGATCTAATCTCTAGGAAAACCTGTAAAGGTGTTGTGTTGGAAATGTGGAAAGGAAGGGCACTACAAAAGGGACTGTAAATCTAAAGCTCTTGATAAAGGAAAGGGATCTGATGATGCTCCTTCTATAGAGGCGAAAACCCCCTCAGATGAAGGTGAGGATGTGTACTTGGCTTCTTCAAGTACACATGTAGATCACAAGGCATGGTTGATTGACTCAGGTGCATCCTTTCACTTCACTCCCCATAGGGAGTGGTTCTGCGAGTATGAGAAATACGATGGTGGTGATGTCTTCTTAGGGGATGATAGGAAGGCTAGAATCGTTGGTCATGGAAAAGTAAAGTTGAAGTTGCAAGGTGGAAGGGTTAGAACACTTCCGGGTGTTCTGCATATTCTTGCATTGGTCAGAAATCTGATTTCTGTAAGCAAGTTGGATGATGCAGGTGTAAAAACAGTGTTCGAGAAGGATGCCTGCAAGATGGTTCGGGGAGCACTAGTATTGATGCAGGGAGTTCAGATTGGAACTCTTTACAAGCTGCAAGGTAGCACTGTTGTTGATGGGTGCAACAGTTTTGTGGTTCCTAAAAGTGGAGTAGAAAATCTAGTGGTCTCTGGAGAAAAGACCATGCTGTGGCATCAAAGGCTTGGACATATTGGAGAGAAGGACCTTCGAATACTTCATGGTAAAGGTATGGTAGAAGGTATGAGTAATAGCTCTCTGGATTTTGATTTCTATGAAAATTGTGTATATGGGAAGCAGAATCGGGTGAGTTCCCCCTCTGGTGGCAAGAGGGCGAAACAGATATTAGATCTTGTGCACAATGATGTGTTTGGACCTGTGAAGGTTCCATCACTGGGTAAGTCTGTGTACTATGTATCATTTATAGATGACTTCTCAAGGAATACATGGATATATTTCCTTAAGAAGAAATCTGAAGTCTTTGATAGGTTTAAAGAATTTAAGGCTCTGGTGGAAAACCAGACAGAGAAGAAGATAAAGGTGTTGAGGACAGATAATGGTGGAGAGTTTTGCAGTAAGGAATTTGAAGAATTCTGTAAGAAGTGTGGTATAGCACGACAAAAGACTACTCCATATACACCTTAGTGAAATGGAGTTGCGGAAAGAATGAACAAGACGTTGATGGAAAGGGCAAGAAGCATGCACAATGGTGCCGGGTTAGGATAGGAATTCTGGGCAGAGGCAGTGTAGACAGCATGTTACCTGGTCAACAAATCACCTTCATCAGTGTTGGAGGATAAGACTCCA
Organism: Pinus tabuliformis; assembly: GCA_031772625.1. Taxonomy (NCBI): domain Eukaryota; kingdom Viridiplantae; phylum Streptophyta; class Pinopsida; order Pinales; family Pinaceae; genus Pinus; species Pinus tabuliformis. The sequence goes on along the minus strand of CM062809.1, from coordinate 911,370,655 downwards.
CAAGAGGTATGGATTGGTAAGAAACCCTCTCTTTCACATCTGAGGGTATTTGGATGTGATGCATATGTACATGTTCCAAAGGAGAAACGAACCAAGTTGGATAGTTCATATCCTACGGAACCCCCTACATTGGTGAGACTGGTCACTCTATTAATCAAAGGATTAATGAGCACGTAGCGGACCTTAGACACAGGAGATCCAAATCTTCCGCATTAGTAGAGCATGTTGAGAAAACCAATCATCATGTCTGTATTGAGGAGGCCAATGTTATTGCTAGGGTTGCGCAGTTCCATCACCATAAATTTAGGGAAGCCATTGAGATTGAAAGAAGACCTAGCAATCTCAATAGAGACGACGGTTGGAAGATTAGTAGCTGCTGGATTCCTGCCCTCTCTTCCTAAGCGTGTCTACCATTCCTCTCCCCTCCCTCTTTGAGTTATAGGTTCTAGATATTTTCTTTCCCCCTTTTTACCTGAGCTTGCTTTCTAGAGCTTTTTTCCTTTGTTCCTCTTAATAATATCACCCTTATTTATATATTTGTATAGTCCTTTTCATACCTGTGATATGTTTTCTACTTTACCAATAAATTCTTATTAATGGGTTGCCCTTCATTTAATAATTATACTATAATAATACATTGAATCCTTACTAACAATGATTTTCCTAAAACTAATCTTTATCAACTAGAATATAATAATAACTAATATCATTATTTTGGTTAATATTACTAATAATATACACTAAATATTAATGTAGATATGACCTTTTCTTAACTAATCCAATTGATTAAGTATAACAATTATTAATATTTTATTAGTTACTAGATCCCATCTATTCACTAACTTTCCTGGATCTGATATATTTTCCCATTAAATAACCTCGATATTAAACTTATTCTAAGTGATTAATCTTACCATCATTATTAAGATTAAGAATAAGAATAATATAACATTAATTATCACTAGTTTATTACATCTAATTCTTTTCGATTAATAACTTTGGTTAACTAATTAAGGGAATATCGTAAATTAATTCTATAATTTTCTAATAATTTACCTTATATATAATTATTAATACTTACACACTAATATATTAGTGTTTTACTAATTAATGTATATTAAGGAGGACCCTAGCCTTTATTAACATATTAGGATTATTTTATTAATAACAATATAATTTTGTTCACATCCCCTAGACTTTTGGCTCATATAGGTTAGATTTATTTATTTTTATATTTTTATTTTATTTTTAAATTAAACAAAATATTTTTAATTTAGCCGTTTCTGGGTCAATTATAGTCGTTAGCCCGATCCAACCTAATATAGCCGTTTTGTTTTGTTTTTTTGTTTGTTTTGTTTTTGTTTGTTTTGTTTTTGTTTTTGTTTTTTGTTTTTGTTTTTGTTTTTTGTTTTTGTTTTTTGTTTTGTTTTTTGTTTTTGTTTTTTTGTTTTTTTTTGTTTTTTTGTTTTTTGTTTTTTTTGTTTTTGTTTTTTTCCTAGCCGTTGGTCAGCAGGTTCTCCCTATTTAAGATTTAGCCATGATCTAGTTCTTCAACTTGTCCTGACGATGAACCACACTTGTTGGTTTGAAACGCGTCGACAAATGTACTATCATGTGATTTACGCCGAAATATTTTCCTCATAAGAGGATACCTTGTCTTCAAGATCACCAAATCAGTGTGATATATGTAGAGCATAAGCATAACAATATATAGACATACACAAATAAATGTATCAATACATAAACATCACTCTAGCTAGGGTTCAGTCACCAATGCAAGGCCATATCAACAATGCATGCTATGACCTCATGAATGACAACAACCATTACTCTATTGTACACATTGCCACGTGAAACCAACAACATGCATAAGTGATGCCTAATCAACTACAATACACATAAATGCATGTAGTCGAACATAAGCAATCAACCTAAAAGACTGATACATGTAATCAAAATATTCAAGAATGTAACCTAACATACAAGGATGTAAGTAGGTGACATAAAATCAACATGTAAGTGACATATAATCCATATGCAACCAGTCACATACTCATGACAAATACACTTCACGAAATCAATATCAAATTCTCCATGATAACCATACTACAACCATAATCAATCATCAAGCAAATGAAACAAGCACATGAAATGCAAGTGTAAGAGACACACATGCAATTGACATGCATGCATGACCAACACACACTGCCCATCTAGTCCGAGAGTTGAACCATGCTCTGATACCACTCTGTAACACCCTCCTCCCACATCCACCCAAATGCAATTGACATGCATGCATGACCAATGCACACTGCCCATCTAGCCCGAGAGTTGAACCATGCTCTGATACCACTCTGTAACACACCCCTCCCACATCCAACCAAGTAACCATGCCAACTGGGTAAACATGAGACGAGAGGCTACTATGATCAGATTCGACCTCCTATGTAACTTTAAGGAAGTGGAATCAATGAAAACATCACACATAGTCATCCAACATCATCAATAGAACCCTTAGGAGACAAGTCAACCACTCAGACAACATGTCCCTGGGTCCCATTGTTGTTCTGGATCTCTTAGGCCATAGTTGCTCTCATGTTATGGGAAAGGGAGCGACCAACAACCCAAAGCCACTCTCACATGCTTGCCTGCCAATGACCAGGGACCAAAATTGCCAGTTCTGTGCCAGTGACCTCGAGATTTAAGCCACTTTTTCAGGTCGAGAGCCCAGGTCACTACCTAGAATGGATTGATAGCTTGAAATTAGTAAAAGTACAGGGAAAAAATGATGCAAAAGCAATGAGCTGAACAAGTCCATAACTAGACCCCTACTAGCCATGACAAGCATTTCATCAAACATGTCATCAACATGTAACCTGCAGGTGTAAACAACATAATTAAGTGTAGGGATCTCATACTTATCTGAGAATCATTATGAACCATTGTTCCCTCATGTCATTTGTTGCATTATCGTCTATTAGGCCATTGATACACTATCAATTCATTTACAAGTAAAAACATGTTGAGAGCCATACATAGCTTAGATAATCTTCGGCAAAATCACATAACCAATCTTTTGTCGACGCGTTTCGAACCAACTAGTGTGGTTCATCGTTTCGAACGGACTTGGGCTTTGTTCACTACTATCTTGGTATTGAAGTAACTCAACATTCAAAGTTTATATTCCTCTCTCAGAAGAAGTACAATGGAGATCTGTTGAACATGTTTGGAATGACTGAGTGCAATCCTTTCACCACTCCAATGGAACAAAATTTAAAGCTCACATCTACTGAAGGAAAAAAATTCGAGGATGCAACAAAGTATAGACAACTTGTAGGAAGTCTCAACTACTTGACTACTACCAGACCAAACATTTCAGTTGTTGTTGGAATCCTCTCCAGGTTTATGCAAAAGCTTTATGAGGGACATTGGTCTGCTGTAAAAAGAGTTCTAAAGTAATTGAAAGGAACTCAAGGCTTTGGACTTAGGTATACATAGGTGGGTGACTTCAACTTGATTTGATAATTTGATTCAAACTTCGATGGAGATAAAGAAATTGGGCTATCTACTTCAGGTTATGTTATGAGTCTTGGATCAGGAGCTGTCTCCTGGAGGTCACACAAATAATCAGTTCCAGCGGATTCCACAACTAAGGCAGAATATGTGGTAGTAGCTGAAGCAATAAAGGAATTTGTGTGGCTCAGGAAAATTCTGGAAGACTTGCAGGAGAAACAAGTGCATTCAATTCCTCTCATGATTGACAACACTTCTACAATAAAGCTGGCCAAGAACCCAAAGTTCCATGATTGAATGAAGCGCATCAATACAAAATACCATCTGATTCGATATCATGTTGAGGCCAAGACAATCCATCTACGCTATTGTTCCACAAATGAGCTAATTGCAAACATTTTCACCAAAGCGCTTGGAAGAGAAAAGTTTGAAAGATTCAGAATGATGCTTGGACTCACTAACGTCCCTTCATATTAAGGTGGGGAATGTTGACACCTAATATTTGGGATTAGGTGAATCCATGTAAATATTGTAAATGAGAAAATAAGGAGAAGTAGAAGATGAAGAGACACTGGGAAATGAAACCTAAGAGTCTCTCCCTCCATGTATATATACATGATCAATCTCTATGAAAAATCACAATTCGCTTTGAGGAGTTACCTCCTGGCCTGACAATATATTGTGTCCACCCACTAAGTCCCTTTAAAATCTCAAATAAAGCTTCCCTAACTGGCTTTGCAACTCACATTCCCCTCATGGACACAAAGAGAGATATCTTTGACCCTGTTTGCTCCTTAAATTTATGGAACTCCGCCAAAACATCCTAGCAAGCCAAATTGATTCCCTTGTATACATAGCAGCAGTAAAATTAGGTCTTTTCTCTACTATATTTCCCCATACATATGTTTATCCTGAGTTTATCACTTGGTTAGGTTTTGCAATGTATCCCCATAAATGTTTTGTGATGAATGCAGTAGGAGAAAATATCTTTCAGGCCTCTACTCTTCTAATTCATGAACCCCTAGACTTTCCCTCTTCAGAACATTATACTGCATTTACAAAGGAAACCATGGTAACGAATTTTCAAAATTTGGCTGTTAGAGACTATACTCAATTATCATTCTATCTGATGCCTTCAAGACAAGTTTTATCTACTGAACCAACTCAGTTTCCCTTGGAAACTTTTGATGAACATGCTAAGCCAATTCTACAAGTAATTGCTAGGGTTTTGGGAAGGGATGACAATTTTGTGATTGAGCATGATATGCTAGGAATGTTCAATTTAATCATGCAAATTGAAACAATTCTTGATATTCCAACTTTTTGGTAAGGGTTGATAAAATCTCAATTGTCAAATTTAAATCTTATTGGTTGTTTTATGTTTCCATCACTTGTGTTTTATTTGTTCCTTTATGTTCATGTGGAAAGATTTATGCATTTAGGCCTGAACATAATGGATGTTCACAAGAGTAAACAATCAGTAGTAAACTGGACTGATACTGTGAGAAGGCTCCCAAATTATGAAGGTCTTGAATATTTCAGTACCTCTTTCATGTCAGTCATTTATTCCATCATAAATAGTTCTATGCCACCATGTCTCTTACCAAAAGATCAAGCCTTCTTACAACTTAACACAGATATCAAACTTGGAAATTGGTTTCAATTCGAAGATCATTTTGAGATTAGATTGTAAGGAGTAGAGGTTTCCCCTTACAAGCTTCCTTCTTTTGTGCCAATGAGATTGTTTGCTCTGGAATTCATTAGGAAAAGTCTGAATGTGGATGAGATTCATTTTGTACCAACAAAGAAAGGCCATTTAGTCAAGTTTCCCAAGACTATTGGGCCTTTGAATGTAAATAATAGACATGCTATGGAATAATTTGAGAGAATACTTTAGGATATGCGGCTCCAGTAAGGGGAAAATGGCCTTATGATCCTCACCATATAATTTCAAATAGACGGGTAGAGAACTCTTATGATCCCTACACCCATGAGTCCAGACCAGATATTGAGAAATTGGCCAATGGTGGTAAATATGGAACATGAAGGAGAATGGAGTTTGATACTCCTAATCCTATTTAAAAAGGCTTGAAGAGGGCAGTTGAAGAGATAATTGATTTCGATGAGGAAACAAGTCACAACTCTAATAAGACAAAATTGCATGAAAAGGAGAAGGATTTTGAGCCTCTAGTTGGAAGTTCATCTACTACATCTGGTTTTCAATTGCAATTGTGAGAAGTGACATGCACACCTTATTCCAATGTCCCAGAAGAATCCTCACAAAGCTCTGTTTTGGTTCTAAAGGAGATGTATAGCTAAATTGAAGAAAATAATAATAAAATCAAAGAAAATGTTGTGTCCCAGTTGGGGGCTCAGTCAATTTTTGAGTATCATACCAGATTATTGTTAGCCATGTATTTAGAAAGAACTTACCTTAAATTATCTTTTTCTCACCCATCTTCTTTACCTGTTTCTTCATCAACAGGCTTCAAGAATGTAAATCTGACTATGGATGCAAGGGAGATTCCATTACCTGATAAAATCAACTTGCACAGGAAAACTGGAGAATTGATTTTCAGTGATTTAAGTAAAGCATCCCTAGCAACAAATAATACATAAGCATTGTTGGGAAAAGTTGTGAATCAGTTAAAGTTGGAAAAATCAAATTTCAGAGATTTGTTTACTTGGAATGAAGAGTTGAAAAAGTTAATTGTCAAAATTGGTGTTAATCTCGAAGATAGGTCTATTGTATAAAAACTATTACAAGGATCAGAGACAAAAATCCAAGTGCTTAGGAAAAAGTTATAATTGCCTATTGTAGAGCATGTCATGGCCCTAGAGGTGTCCCAAGTGGAGAAAGAAAAGGAGATCTTGACCAGAGAGCTACTGGAAAGAAACAATGACGTGGATGCCTTAAAAGAAATGAATGCTAGCTTACAACAGAAGCTAGATACTCATGTCTGCACCATCCTAAAACATCCAGATTCAGAGGATCCGGGTGACAAATTGACCAGAGTTATGATAGAATTGAAAATTTCAGAATATTAAATGAAGAAGATGCAAAAGAACTTGTAGGACACACATGAACTCTTGAAGATTAAAGAAAAACAACTAACTATGGAAAAGGATAACACATCAAAATATCAAAAGGATGATCAGATAGCCTACAATGAAATTAAGGAATTGAGGGAAAAAAGTAAAAGGCAATATGTCACTTATATAGGCCAGAGAGATAATCTCGAGTGATATTATTCAACAAGTTAAAGCTATTTGGGACAATAAGATGATAATGGAAGAATAAAAAATGATTTTCAGGGACCTGTGAAGTATCATTGCTTCTCATAAAGAGAAGATGATCGATTTTCTTAATTCCAAGTCTTCTGAGGAATTAATAAATATGCAAGTGGAAGATAGAACAAAACTGTTGTTGGAGATCAATAATATGGATCCGAAAAACTTGTACAAAAAAACAACATATGCTAAGCTTAGTGAAATTAGAGAATATGTGTTGAAGTTTAATACAAATTTTGATAAGAGAATGAGGGCAGGATTTCCCTCTTGCTGGGACCAACAAGGAAATTTGCTTCCCTGGGAAACTTATGAAACTTTGTTGATTGAAGCTAAAAACAAAATTGACTCTTCTCATGAGAAAATAACAGTTATCAAAGGGGAAACCATTTCCAATTATCTTCACAGGGACTTTCAACTATGGTGCTTGGTTAAAACCCTCTTTACAAAGAACTCATCTTATAACAGAATCACTAATTTCAGAATGGCTCATACAAGATTTATTAAATGTCCAAGTTCATATGTCATTATATGGAAGAAATGCAAAGCATGGATGTCTCCAACAATAGTAGCAACAAAAGCTGGACCTTCAACAAGCGAGCCTACACAGGAATCACAAGTCATCCAGTGAAGAATAACCACCAGGCTTTATTTTTTAAAATCTTGAAATATTGTATTTGTAGTATTTACACAATTTTGGTTCCGAGTTTTGTAAGATTTGAAGTCCTCAAAAGGACTAAAGCAGTTTTAAAGTATTCAACAGTTTTGTGACAGTGAACAGTTTTTATAACTGTCACCATTATAATGTAACTATAAAAGAGACCTGAGAGAACTATTTGGGGTTCCGATTTTTACATTAGAAGGCAAGAATTTTCTTTGTAATGTTTTCATCATTTATTGGAGAATAATAAAGCTTTTCAAGGTGATTCTAAGCAATCTTTTGAAACTGATATGTATTCTTATTCTTTGTAAATCGTTTACTATCTTTCTTCTATGGAAAAAAGTAATGAAGTTGCTAGTTGTTTCTATCATACAGATTTACTGAAGTTATAATACCTGTAATCTTAAACTAAATAATCTTAATATTCGCTCCTCTTTTCTGCAAGTTCATTTCTGAGTCTTTCACATTTCCCTCTAAAGTTTGAGACAAAATATTATGTAATAAGAAACCTTTCGTTTTGGACTTTTCATTATTTCTTTCTATTATTTTGTTACAACTTCGAATCAGTTTCATTGTCAGTAAGGCCAAATTGAGAAGTATCTTCACCCAAGACAAATTTTTAAACGTTACTTGTAGATCAGTGTTCTAAATTATCATAACGGGGCATCAATTTAAATTTGTTATCTTTCTGAATAGATCTCCTAGGCACTGACCTCTTCTCAGCCAGAGGTTATCTCTAGGGTTACAACATCTTTTGCCGTCGTTGCTGGGGAACAGAGATAGAAGTTATTTTTCCCTCGGTTGTTTTTCATAAATCATTTCTTTGTTTGGTGAGCAAAGAAAGTGTGTTGGCTGAGATTTCTCACTAATATTGACTAAAAGAAGCATTCCTAACTCCCAGAAAGCCTCACACGAGGTCAGACACGTCACAACAGAAAGCCCCAGTTCTTTTTTATCCTAAAAAACTGGTTTCTCAGAGGGTTTGGAGAGAAAAGTCTCCATCAACTCTAAGTCCCACTTTGTCGACTCCTAGTACTAGTTCTTTATCACAATATCCCAGAGTTCATCACTTAGAATATATTATACGAAATTTGGATTTTTCTCAAGGCAATTTGGTTTCTCCTCCAACCCTCTTTCCTGAACCTACTCTTGAAGAGAGGTATTTTGAGCCTATCTCTTTTTATTTTCCACGTATTTTAGAGATTGAAGAAATCAAAACAGTTGATCTTTCTGTTTCATATCAGACTGTACTTGTAGTTTCTCAACCAATGCCTGTATTTGTCATTCCACCTCCTCCTTATGTATTTCAGGCAGGAAATACCTCTGCTCCTCTTCAAAATCAAAGTATGGTGATTCCGACTTTCCTTTTGAATCGATATGCTCCTTTAAATCTGCGTCAACCCATGAATGTTATTCCTCAGGATTATTTGAAGTTACTACCAAGGTTTACAGGAGAGGATGAAATTACAGCAGAGAAACATGTAGCTTTTGCAGAAAAATTGAATGTGGAATATTTAGATGTGGTTATGAGGTTGTTTGTGCAATCATTGGATGGAGAAGCAAGAAAATGGTTCAAGACCCTCCCAACAAATTCAATTAACACCTGGGAGGAATTAGAGAATTATTTTATACATAGATGGGGAGAAAAGAAAGATCATGGATATTTCTTAACTGAATTTAATGCAATAAAGAGGAAACCAAATGAAGAAGTGGCTGAATTTATCAAGAGGTTTAATAAATTGTATAACAACTTCTTGCAGAAATAAAACCACCTCCTGTTGGTGCAAAAGTAGTGTTTGTAGGAGCGTTTGAGTCATATTCTGGCTTTACTATGAGGGAAAGGAGGTCTCCTACTTTAGACCAAATTCAAACTAATGCATTAGAAATTGAAGCCAATTTATCTGCAGGAAGGAATATTAAGCGAAAGGATGAAGTAGTTGATAAAAAGAAGGGGAAGGAAGAAGCAAAACCTTCTAATCAGCCTAGAGATTCACATGAGCAAAAGCTAGATGAGATGGCGAAAGTCATCAAGATTTTGTCAAACAAATTAGTAAAGTTGGAACTTGATAATAAAAATCCTCTTAGATAGATTTAGGAGGCACATAATAGAAGTTTTAATCCTCAAATCAGGAGACCGCTATTGCAAATCATGCAAAGGGAGAAGAAAGACTAGGATCAGGTCCAACCCCCTTTGTACATTGAAGATTAACCAGAGGAAGCTGTGGAGGAGACTCTCAGATTGAAGGAAAATCAATATTCTACTCTGTCAGAGGAAGAAGAAGGAATAATGGATAATGAGGATTTGAATATTGAACCTCAAATTGCATTAGATGATGAAGAAATTGATGAATATTGCAAGAGATTTTCAGATTTTATGCAGGCAAAGTTGCACAAGAAGTATGATATGAGATCAAAGAAGAGGTCGAGAACTCAAGATCATGTAGAGGATCAACCAAATCAGACATCCCAACAATATCTACCAAAGGTGGATGAAAAGGGGAAGCAACCTGTAAGAACAATCCCAGTTCAGTAAAGAGAGAGTTCTAGAAGGCAAAATTAAGGTGACACAAGAAAAACAAGTCTAGCAACCTTTAGTCAGTCAAAAAAATGTGCAAAAAGAGAATCCAACAAATGAGGAACAGTCTAAAGCAGCAAAGGAGGCCCATTCTTTCAACATTCAGAAAAAATTGGAGAGGATCAAAATACTTGTTCCATTGACTGAGTTGGTGAAGAAGTCTGATTATAAGAAGCAGATTTCAGATTTTATCAATTTATTTCAAAATAATGATGCAGCTAACACAGTCAATTTACAGGAGGAGAGGCTAGTGGTAATGTTTGGTCCTCATGTAGAGCAACAAAATTCTTCAACTCCTCCTTTTTATATTTCTATTTTAGTACATACTTTTATCCTTCATAATTGTATGTTGGATTCAGGGGCTTCTCATAATTTGATGCCTCTCTTAGTGCTGAAGCAACTAAAGCTCCAAATTACAAAACCATACAAGGATTTATATTTCTTTGATTCCAAGAAGGTGAAGTGTGTGGGACTTATTAAGGATCTTGTGGTTCCTCTAGCTCAGATTATGGCCAAAAGTATTGTAATGGATGTTGTGGTTGCAGACATCCCAACCTGCTTTGGAATGTTGTTGTCTAGATCTTGGGGAGATAAGTTGTGATGAGTGTTGAAGCTTGTTTCACTTATGCAATTATTCCAGTTTTTGGGGGTGAAGAAATAAGGCTATTTAGGGTGTCGAGGTTTGTAAAAACCATCACAAAGGAGGGTTCTAGTAATTCTCCTATTTACAATCAGGAAAAATATGGTTTTTCCTGTTTCATGTTGAGAGTATCTGAGGAAGTTGCTGAGGATGCACAGGTGTAGGTTTCTACAACAGTTCAAAACAAGGAAGTAGTAGTAAGTTGTGTTTGGAAGTTATATTTTGATGGAGCATAATCAAAGGAAGGGAATGGTGCAGGGGTTCTTTTGCTTTCCCCTAAAGGTGAGATGATTCCCCTTTATTACAAGTTAGAATTTGATTCTACAAATAATATAATAGAGTATGAGGCTCTGATTCTCGGTTTACAAGCTACTAAACATATGGGGATAAACTGTATCTTTGTCTTTGGAGATTCCAAACTAGCTGTGAAGAAAGTCAGAGAATAGTGTCAGATAAAACATCCAAGGCTTAGAGCTTGTTAGAATGAAGTTTGGGATTGAGAAGATAATTATTCTCAACTTTTAATAATCAAATTCTACCAAGGGATGGAAACAGATTCACAGATTCACTAGCAGTGGCAACCAACACCTTCAAGCCCCCGCTAAATCCAAAATTGAGGTATGAAGCTGAAATTTATAGTAGACCTTTTATACCAGACAATATCAAATATTGGCAGGTATTTAAGGAAGAAGAACAAATCAAAAGGTTTATGGAATTAGTAGGGGAATTCACTAATTTAGAAATTGATCAAGGAATGGCAATTGAAGATGTGCCAGAGGAGGAAGTTGAGGATGAATTTCCTTGGAAAGATTTAATGGTTGGTCATAAAATTGTCCAATTGAAGATTAATGTGTTTCCTAAATGTTTGGTACCTTTAAAAAATTTGTTTGACGCAAATGATGTTGTTGTAAATGTTGGTAAGAAAAACTGGGATAATGATGTTGAAGATTGCAACCTTGGAATTGAACAACACCCTAAACTTGTGAAGCTAGCAAAGGGCATCCCTCAAGACTATAAGCACAAGTATGTGGATCTGTTCAAGAAATATGTTGATGTTTTTGGATGGTCCTATGAAGACATCAAAACTTATAATACAAACATCATTAAGCATAAAATTCCTTTGAAGTCAGGGGAAAAGCCATATAAACAGAAATTGAGACAAATTAATCCTTTGCTTTTGCCTTCAATAGGGAAAGAAGTGAAGGAATTATTGCAGGCAAAACTAATTGTTCCTCTTAGATATTTAGATTGGGTAGCCAATTTGTTGCCCGTGAGGAAGAAAAATGGAGAAATTAGATTGTGTATAGATTTTAGAAATCTAAATAGAGCATCACTGAAGGATAATTATCCTTTGCCAAAGATGGATCACATCCTACAAAGAGTAAAAAGGTATTCTAGGTTATACATGATTGATGGCTTTTCAGGTTATAACCAAATTGCAGTACACCCAGATGACCAGAAGAAAACAACCTTCACAACTCCATGGGGGACTTTCATGTATGCAAAAATGCCATTCGGGTTGATGAACGCTGGTGCAACCTTTCAGAGGGCTATGGACATAGCCTTTGTGGGAGAAAAAGATAAATTTGTGGTTATTTATTTAGATGATATTACAATGTTTTCTAGATCATATGAACAACATTTGAAGCACTTACAACAAACTTTTGAGAAGTGTAGAAGATATGGGTTATCATTGAATTTAAAAAAGTCTCACTTTACTTTGAGAGAAGGGAAGTTGCTTGGGTATATTGTATCCAGGGAAGGGGTAAAAATTGACCCAAAACAAGTTGAAGCAATCAATAATATAACTCTACCTAGAAAAAAAAAATCAGGTTTTCATGGGAAGTATCAATTTTCTCAAGAGATTCATTCCCTATTATGCAAAGATTGTGAAAGAAAATACTGACATGTTAAAGAAAGATGTAAAGGTAAAATGGACCCCAGCTGTTAGAGAATCTTTCATAAGAATTAAAGAAGCTTTTGGAGAAGCTCTAGTTTTGGTGAGTCCAGATTATAAAAAAACCTTTCCAATTTTTTTCCTTTGCTTCACCTTTTACTGTTGCAGTTGTACTTCTACAGAGAAATCATGACAATAAGGAACAACCAATGGCCTTTTTCAGTAGAGTGTTGAGGGATGCTGAGTTGAAATATAATATCTTGGAGAAACAAGCCTATGCTTTGGTGAAGGCTTTGAAAGCTTTTAGGACATATGTTTTGCAATCTCAGATCACTGCATATGTACCTAACTCTGTAGTTAAAGATGTGTTAACTCAAAGTGATAGTGAGGGCAGAAGGGGAAAATGGATAGCCAAGATTCAAGAATATGATATGGACATCAAACCAACAAAATTAATAAAGGGGCAGGGATTAGCAAAGACCTGACATAAGCAAATTGCCAAGCAATGGGGATCAATTTGCTTGCTGAAGTTTCTGAGTCAAAGATAGTTAATGAAAAGGGAGAAGAGAAGGAACAAGATAACATAATTCAATATAAGTATCTTTTCTCTGATTGGTATAAAAATATTGTTCATTATTTATCTTTTCTTAGTTTTCCAACTTCTCTTGACAAAAAAAAATATAAAGCCCTTAGATTAAAAGCTCAAAATTATGTGATAACTAATGGAAGATTATATTGGAAAGACCCTGTTGGTGCTTTATTGCTTTGTCTAACAGAAGGGGAAATAGTGGAGATTTTTAATGAATATCACATATTTCTTTGTGGTGGCCATTATAACTAAAAGGTAACAACACATAAAATTTTGAAAGTTGGTTTCTATTGGCCTTCTTTATTTTAAGATGTTTTTAGGTTGGTTATAAGTTGTAACAAGTATCAGCTTTTTGTTGAGAAGAAAAAATTGGCACCTCTTCCAGTGATTCTTGTATTTGTTAAAGAGTTTTTCAAATAGTGGGGATTAGATTTCAATGTGGAGATAAATCCACCTTACAATGGACAACACAAGTGGATTTTAGTAACCACTGATTATTTTATGAAATGGGTGTAAGCGATTACAACAAGGAAAGCAACTAATACAGTGGTAATTAAGTTCCTTGAAGAAAATATCTTTGCATGGTTTGGTTGTCCTAAGAAGTTGGTTACAGATAATGCCCAAGTGTTCAAATCTGCAAAACTAATTATTTTTTTTCCAAAATTACAATGTTATTATTTCTCATTCCATCACCTATTATCCTCAAGGAAATGGGTTGGCAAAGTCTTCAAACAAAACTCTAATAAGAATACTAAAGAAAACTATTGCAGATAATAAGAGGAATTGGGATTCACAGTTGAAGTTTGCCTTGTGGGCTAATAGAGTGACTACAAAAAGGTCCACTGGCATGTCACCCTTTGAGTTAGTGTATGGTACAACAACTCTTTTTCCTAGCCAGTTAATTAAACCAATAGTTGCACTCATCCAAGATGCTAAGGAGGAACCTAATGCATTAACTCGAAGAATTAACCAGTTAGTAGAACTCAATGAGAATAAAGAGCAAGTGATCTGGTAATCACCCTATGAGTGACCTCATTGAAGATTTATTGAACAAAAGGTATTATAGACCCATGTGTTGGTGTGTGTGTGTTCTATGTTATTGAAACAACAGATCGATTAGATTGCAAATACACAGAAAATAAATGGAAAGACAGCAGAGAAATACAGTAAGCAATACAAAGACACAAGCAATTTTTAATAAGGAGTTCACCCTATTCTCCAGGGCTACGTCTCCGGTCCAGCTTCAGTGGTGGCCTTATTTTATTGTGTCTTTTAGCAGAGAGATTACAATGCAGGGACTCAATATGAGTTCTCCTGAAGTAGATTTTGCTTGGCAGGGTGGTTCTTGGATTCCCCAAGCCACTCGGAGTACACAGACTCTTATTCTTCCTACCAGCTCTGTGACCCTTCGTCTACAGTGGAAAGAACCAACTGTGGTGCTCAATCCGGGCAGATTCCTCTATGGGAAGGCTTGATTTCTCAAGCTCTTTGGTGCTCGATGCTGCCTATGGTCATCTCGACCCTCTGTCTCCTCTACTTGGCTTTACTTCTCTCTGTGCTCAGTCCTCCTCTCAGGGTTCACTGTTCACTGTCTCTCTTGGTCGCTTGGATTCTTCGTTCTCCCTGCTGGTCTCTGTTCAACTTTCTCTATTCATGGCTTTAGCCATTCGACCTCCACACTTGTTCGGTTCCTCTCCCGCCTACGTCGATTCGCCTACCGCCTGTGTGCTTGGAGTTCCGTGTTCGGGGTTAGCATGAATGCTCGAGAAGTAGCCATGTGTCCTCACTGGGACAGTGCCAACCTGTTCGTCGATTCGTTTCTTTCTCCATCGTGGCAGTCAACGGATTCCAAATCCCCTTAAATCACATCTTAATTCCTTGTCAATTCTGCTCTATCTATCAAACGCAATCTCAGCCATCCGATCTGGGTTCCTCCAGATGCAACGTCATTCACAGCGCTGAGCGTGGTTGACTTGCTTGACCGATAAAGCGCAATTGCGGTGGTTTTTCTCTCACCTCCGCTGCCACGCGTCGATCGCTGAGTGTGATCACTCTGTTTTCTCCAAAACCGCTTAGTGTTCAAGGGCGCCCCGATCAATACCGCTGGTTTCCAGGGTGGGGGTCCCGCCTTTGTACTTTAGCGCCTTTACCTTTTTCCGCCCGTGGTCCTCTGGTTCCCCCATGTGACCGAGTGCTTAAGGCTCCTCGTTGTTCCGTGCCAGCTGCCATGGCCACTGGTTCAAGGTGTTTTCGATTGTTGTTTTGGATTCTTCAAGGATTTGTTTCATCCCAATATAGTCATGGTTCTATGACAGTCGTTTTATGGATCCAATTCGGATCACGGCCTCCCAACTTAAAAGCTTTTGGACCACCAAAGTTAGTTTTCTTCAAGCATCGACTAAGTGAGGAAACTGCTGTCTCACTTGTCCAATCTCAATCCACTTCGCACTGCTCAGCTTCGAACCTTTAAGCCCAATTCTGAGGTATTCCACCTGTCCACTGCACGTCGTCCTTACCTTCCTGTCCAGCACTGTATCTTCCTGCAACTCATTAAGATATTCAGGTAGTAGGTCATCAACAGAAGGCAATTGACTCTACTCTTCAGGGTCCTCAATCATTGAAGGTTCAAACAACCTCAAGCAATCTGCGTTCACGACTGAGTAGATGTGCATGTAAGCTGGAAGATCAAGGCGAAAAGCATTTTCACCAATCTTCTCAAGTATCCTGAAGGGTCCATACCTGATAGGTTTTAGCTTCTTACCTTCACCTTGCATTCTGTCCTTGCTGATATACAGCCAGACTTGGTCTCCAACTTGAAAACTATGCTCCAACCGATGCTTATCATGCCTAGCCTTGGCCTGGCTCTTTTCCAGTTGTTCCTGTACTGCCTGGTGGATCTCCTGGATCTGTTCAATGAACCTAGTTGCTTTGTCCACATCACTGTGTCTGTCAACCATGGTATCTTTACCAAAGACAAAATCCAAGGGAGACCTTGGTATGAAACCAAAGCAGGTCTCAAAAGGAGATCTCTAGGAAGAAGAGTGTTTGGCTCTATTATAAGCATGCTGCACATAACACAAGTGTTCATCCCAAAGCTTGGGTGTTTGCTGCAATATCCTCTCAGTAACTGGATCACTGTCCTGTTAACTACTTTTGTCTGGCCATCTGTTTGTGGATGAAAAGTTGTGCTTTTCTTTAATTTGGTGTCCATTAGTTCCCACAGACTGGACCAAAACTTTCCCACAAATCGGGTGTCTCGATCAGATATAATAGAAGTGGGCAATCAAAAATGAACCCATACATGTTCAAAGAATAGTTTTGCAGTTTGTTCAGCTGTAATCTATTTACTACAGGGTATCAAAATACATATTTTGCTGAACCTATCGACAACAACATATAGATAATCATGACCTTTCCTAGATTTAGGCAGTCCTCCAACAAAATCCATGGAAATGTTTTCCCAAGGGTGAGAAGGAACTGGCAATGGAGTGTACAAGTGTAGTTTTCTATTGCTGGGCTTGCTTTTAGCACACATAGCACACCCCTTTACATATCTAGAAACTGTCTCACTCATTCTTGGCCAATAACAGAACCTTTGTAGCTATGCAACTGTTTTACTTACCCCAAAGTGACCTGATATCAGAGAAGTGTGTGCTTCCCTAATTATCTTTGCTCTCTCAGTTTGTGGAATGCAGAGTTTCCCACAATGATATAAGAGTCGGTCCTTCACATGATAGTCCAATTCTTCTACTCTTTTCCCTTGACTCAAAGTTTTATATACATCTTTAAAGTCCATAGCCTGAGCATATTGTTCTATGTAGCTTTCATGTAGCATAGAATTATGCTTAAGTATGGTAGATGCATTTATAATGGGTCTTGATAACATGTCTGCAACCTTATTATGTATGCCCTTTTTATAACTAATGACTAAATGAAACTGTTGTAGAAAACCCATCCATCTGTAATGTCTTGATTGTTGCAACTTAGTTTGGGAGTGTAGATATTGAAGTGGCTGATGATCAGTATGTATTACTATTTCTTTGCCCATTAAGTAACGTTTCCACTTTTTCACACTCTGAACTAATGCATACAATTCCTTATCATATGTAGGATAGTTAACTACTGTAGGATTAAAAGTCTCAGAATGATAACATAGGGGTTTACCGTGTTGTGTCAACACTGCTCCCATAGCATAGTCACTGGCATCAATTTGGATCTCAAATGGTATTTGTAGATCTAACAGTGCTAGTACAGGTGCTGTACTAATTTTTTCTTTCAAGGTGTCGAAGGTTTTCTGCTGTTTGCCTCCCCACTGAAACACCTTGTTCAATCCTGTCAAAGCATGTAAGGGAGCTACAATTGAGGAGAAGTTTGAAATGAACTTCCTCCAATACTGTGCTGCCCCTAAGAAGCTTCTCACTTCTGTAGCAGACTTGGGTTTATGCCAGTTTACAATGACTTCCACTTTAAAGGGATCTATTTTCAATTCACCTCCCCTACTATGTGACCCAAATAATTTAGAGAGGTTTTTCCAAATTCACATTTGGAGAGTTAAACATAAAGTTTTTCTCTTTTCAAAACATCTAATGTCTGCTTAACATGCTTTAAATGTTCTTCCCACATTTTACTGAAAATCAGAATGTCATCCAGATACACAATAACAAAATCATTAAGAAAAGGTCTGAGTACATCATTCATTAATCTCATGAAAGTAGCAGGGGCATTGGTCAAGCCAAAAGGCATAACCAGCCATTCATATAATCCCTACTTTTTTTTGAAAGCAGTCTTCCATGCATCTTGCTCTGCAACTCTGACCTGATGGTATCCACTATGCAAATCGAGCTTGGTGAAATAAACAGCTTCCTTCAATTGATCTAAAAGATCATCTATGCGAGGAAGGGGATAACGATTTTTGATCGTTATTTTATTCAGTGCTCAATAATCAATGCACATTCTCCACGAACCATCTTTCTTTCTCACCAAAACGATTGGTGACCCACATGGTGATGTGCTAGGCCTGATGAACCCTTTCTCAAGCAACTCCTACACCTGCTTCTTGATTTCAACATTCTCTAAAGCAGATAACCTTGTATACCTGTGGCTGCAATAATTGTTTCATCTCTCGAGTCTGACCCCAAATCCTTCTGAATAGTTGCAGCAGTCTTCTTCTTCTTGCCCTTGGACTTCTTAGGTCTCAGCTCTGGATGAAGAATACAACAGTGCTCATCATCATGCCCCTCCTTTTTGCAGTGGGTGCATGAGGCTTTGCCTTTTTGTGTAGCGTTAGCCTTCCTTGCTTTCCACTTTTGCTTTCTTTTCTCCTTGCTCTTGCTTACAGTGGGTTGGGATGGTCCCCCAACTTCTGGGTTTCCATTCTTTCCTCTAGCTTCTAGATGAGTAGCTTGTACAGATACCTCATCTATACTAGTGGGATTAAACATGAGGATAGTGTGCCTCATGTAGCTGTGTAGACCACCAATGTACTTCAAAAGAGTTTCTGGTGAGTCTAATGAAATACCCAACATCAATGCTCTCTTTTGGAACTCTTGAGTATACCCTTGTACACTTTGCCCTTTCAACTGTCGAAGAGTTTGCTAGCTCATCATGGCTTGTTGCATGTAGGCCAATGGATGGAACTACTTTTTGATTGCAGTAACAAATTCACTCTAGACGGAGATGGTCTTACCATGCTTCCTCATATCAGCTTGGGTTCTGCCTTCCCACCATACCAAGGCAGTGCCCCCTAGGCGAAGGCTTGCCAACTAAATATTGCTCTTGTCTGGGTCTATATTTTGTACTATGCAGTACACATCAATTTGTCTTATCTAATTGTCCAACTTTTTAGCATTTAACTCTCCATCATATATAGGCAAATCAAATTTAACATCTAACTTAATCAAAGATGCTTTCTTATTATGCACAGGGCTACTGGGAGGTGTAGGGAAGCTTTCTTATTTCCCCTTTCCTTTGGAGTGGTCATGGGAATGAGATTCATCTTCTTCTTTATCTTGCTTAGAGCCTGATGAATCTTCACCCTTATGCTTTCTAAAGTCCCTATACATTTCTTCCACCATGGACTTTATAGCTAGGAAACTTTCTACGAATTGAGAGTCTGGCCCTATAGAACCTTCTTCTGACATTGTCATTTGAGAATAGACTCTCCCACTTTCAGGATTAGTTTCCACCAATTCTCCTCCTCCTAATTTGAGCTTTGATCTAGTGAGCATTCACAACTAAACCAACACAAGCTTGTCTAACCTTACAACCTAGAGCTCTGATACCACTTGATCTGATAATCACCCTATGAGTGACCTCAGTGAAGATTTATTGAACAAAAGGTATTACAGACCCATGTGTTGGTGTGTGTGTGTGTTCTGTGTTATTGAAACAACGTATCAATCAGATTTCCAATACACAGAAAATAAATGGAAAGACAACAGAGAAATACAGTAAGCAATACAAAGACACAAACAGTTTTTAATAAGGAGTTCACCCTATTCTCCAATGCTACGTCTCCGGTCCAGCTTCAGTGGTGGCCTTATTTTATTGTGTCTTTCAGCAGAGAGATTACAATGCAGGGAGTCAATATGAGTTCTCATGAAGCAGATTTTTCTTGGCAGGGTGGTTCTTGGATTCCCCAAGCCACTCGGAGTACATAGACTCTTATTCTTCCTACCAGCTCTGTGACCCTTGGTCTACAGTGGAAAGAGCCAACTGTGGTGCTCAATCCGGACAAATTCCTCTATGGGAAGGCTTGATTCCTCAAGCTCTTTGGTGCTCGATGCTGCCTGTGGTTAGCTCGCCCCCCTGTCTCCTCTGCTTGGCTTTACTGCGCTCTGTGCTCAGTCCTCCTCTCAGGTTTCACTGTTCATTGTCTCTCTTGGTTGCTTGGACTCTTAGTTCTCTCTCCTGGTTTTTATTCAACTGTCTATGCTCATGGCTTTAGCCATTCGACCTCCACGCCTGTTCGGTTCCTCTCCCGCCTATGTCGATTCGCCTGCTGCCTGTGTGCTTGGAGTTCCCTGTTTGGTGTTAGCATGAACTCTCGAGAAGTAGCCACGTGTCCTCAGTGGAATAGCACTAGCCTGTTTGTCGATTCATTTCTTTCTCCATCGTGGCGGTCAACGGATTCCAAATCCCCTTAAATCGCGGCTTAATTCCCTGTCAATTCCACTATGTCTATCGGATGCAATCTCAGCCGTCCAATCTGGGCTCCTCCAGATCCACCGTCATTCGAACGCCGAGTGCGGTTGACTTGCTCGACCGATAACGTGCGATCGCGACGATTTTTCTCTCACCTCCACTGCCACGTGTCGATCGCTGAGTGTGATCGCTCTGTTTTCTCCAAAACCGCTTACCGTTCAAGGGCGCCCCGATCAATACTACCGGTTTCTAGGGCGCGGGTCCCGCCTTTATACTTTAGCGCCTTTACCTTTTTCCGCCCGCGGTCCTCTGGTTCCCCCACGCGACTGAGTGCTTAAGGCTCCTCCTTTTTGGCCTTATTTGCCCAGCGCTTAGCGCATCAACTCCTTTTCTCGATCCAGGGCTCCCAGGGGCTATTTTGATCTCCTGTGTAGTATCCATGGGCCTCGGTCAGCGCGCTTTGACCGAGGTCCTCATCGTTCCGCACCACTGCCATGACCACTGGTTCAGGGTGTTTTCGATTGCTGTTTTGGATTCTTCAAGGATTTGTTTCATCTCGATGTAGTCATGGTTCTATGATAGTCATCTTATGGATCCGATTCGGATCAGCAAGTGATTGAAAATAAAATCAACTACCAAGAAAAGATGAAGCTTATTTTTGAAAAAAAGGCCAAAGAGGTAATCTTTCAGCATGGAGATCTTGTCTTGAGATGGGATGTTAGAAGAGAAGAAAAAGGAAAACATGGCAAATTCGATCCCCTATTGCTTGGACCTTTCAAAATACCAGATTTCAGAGCCAATAATAGTTTTACTATGGAAGATTTGGAAGGAGAACTACTGCAACTGCCTATTAATGGGTAGTATTTGAAACATTACTTTCAACATTAAGAATTTTTAATTTCTTTCATTGTAAATAATAGCTTGATTATTGTAAGTACCCGGTGAGTTTTCATTGTAATGTTCTAAGCTATAATATGAATCCATGCCCAAAGTGAAGGCACTAATATGCGGTTCTTAGTGTTTTGCTCCAAAACACAATCCCTGGGTGGCGCCAGATGTTGTAGCTCGTTTTCACCATGTCAAAATGTGAAAAAGAAAAATCATATAAATAAATAAATAAATAAATATATATATATATATATATATATATATATATATATATATATATATATATATATATATATATATATATATATATATATATATATATATATATATATATATAAAGGGAAAAATCAAAATCAAAAGTTTGTTTAGAATAAGATTTTGTTTTTTAATAATAAAGCTTGGTTATTTCTAAGCCGAGGTGATGCAATATTCATTAAAGGCATAGGCTCGGTGGGGCCTCAACAGGATTCAAAGGAGAGTCAAGTGCATGAAGACTTAAATGGTGGGAACTTTGGTCGTGTAACTTTAACAACGATGTCAGACCTTCCCCATGGAGAAAACCCGACATCGCAAACTGCACGAAGGTTATTTGTGTGGGTGCCTCTATAAAAGAGTCAGCGCCCAATCACTGAATTCCGATCAATGGTCAGGATTTGACGTGGGATCACCCGAGGATCATCCGACTTACTGCTATGGGTGCTCCCGTGAACGGTAGAGGGTAACCACCTCGAGTCTACAGTAAGCGAGCGCGACTATTAGTTTAATTTACACCTCATTGTCCACATAATCTAGTCTTCCATGTCACCCCTGTCACATCGTCCACATCACCCCCTATCATGTCACTTCATACACTCATCACCTCCACATTTACTCCCATTTTCCCTCACTTTTCTCATTTTCCCATAAAATATTGTTTTCTTTCTCACAAAGTACATTGTCTATTCCATTTCTACGAATCTACAAGCACGTCCACATCTGCCAGCTTATCACACTTGGATTCCAACATCAACATTTAGTATCCATGTATTTATATATTGTGTCCACCCACTCAATCCCTTTAAAATGTCAAATAAAGCTTTCCTAACTGGATTTGCAACTCACATTCCCCTCATGGACATAGAGAGGGATATCTTTGACCCTGTTTGCTCCTTAAATTTGATGGAACTCTACCAAAACATCCTAGCAGGCCAAATTGATTCCACTGTATAGATTGCAATAGTAAAATCAGGTCTTTTCTTTGCTATAATTCCCCATGCATATGTTTATCCTAAGTTTATCACTTGGATAGCTCTTTTAAAATATCCCCATAAATGTTTTATGATGAATGCAGTAGGAGAAAATATCTTTCAGACCTCAGCTCTTCTAATTCAACAAGCCCTAGACTTTTCCTCTTCAGAACATTATAGTGCATTTACAGAAGAAACCCTAGTAGTGAATTTTCAAAATTTGTCTGTTAGAGACTATACTCAATTATCATTCTATCTAATGCCTTCAAGACATGTTTTATCTACTAAAACAACTCAACTTCCCTTGGAAACTTTTGATAAACATGTTATTCCAATTCTACAAGTAATTGCTTGGGTTTTGGGAAGGGATTACACTTCTGTGATTGGTCGTGCTGTGCTAGGAATGTTCAATTTAATCACAGAGCCTGAAATTATTCTTGATATTCCAAATTTTTGGGAAGGGTTGATAAACTCTTAATTGTCGAATTTAAATCTTATTGGTTGCTTTAGGTTTCCATGCCTGGTGTTTTATTTGTTCCTTTATGCTCATGCAGAAAGATTTATGCATTTAGGCTTAAACACAATGGATTCTCATAAGAGGAAACAATTAGTAGTAAAATGGACTGATACTGTGAGAAGGCTCCCAAATTATGAAGGTCTTGAATATTTCACTACCTCTTTCATGTCAATCATTTATTCCATCATAAATAGTTCTGTGCCACCATGTCTCTTACCAAAATCTCAAGCCTCCTTACAACTTAGCAAAGATATCAAAGTTGGAGATTGGTTTCAATTCGAAGATCATGTTGAGATTAGATTGTATGGAATAAAGGTTGCCCCTTACAAGCTTCCTTCTTTTGTGCCAATGAGATTGTTTGCTCTGTAATTCATTAGGAAAAGTCTCAATGTGGATCAGATTCATTTTGTACCAGCAAATAAAGGTCATTTATTCAAGTTGACCAAGATTATTGGGCCTTTCATTGTAAATAATAGACAGGCTATGGAAGAAGTTGAGAGAATACTTCGGGATATGCAACTCCAACAAGGGGGAAAATGTCGTTATGATCCTCACCATATCATTTCAAACAGAAGGATAGAGAACTCTTAAGCTCCCTACACCCATGAGTCTAGACTAGATATTGAGAAATTGATCAACGATGGTAAATCTGGAACAAGAAGGGGAATGGATATTGAAACTCCCCATCCTATTGAAAAAGGCTTGAAGAGGGTATTTGAATAGATAATTGATTTAGATCAAGAAACAAGTCACATCTCTAAGAAGCCAAAATTGCATGAAAAGGAGAAGGAGTTTGAGCCTGTGGTTGGAATTTCATCTACTACATATGGTCTCAATTGCAATTGGGAGAAGTGAAATGCACAACTTCCTCCCCTGTCCCAGAAGAATCCTCACAAAGCTTTATTTCAGTTCTAAAGCAGATGTATAGCCAAATTGAAGAAAAGAACAAGAAAATTAAAGAAAATGTTGTGTCCCAGCTGGAAGCTCTGCCAATTTCCGAGTATCATACCAGATTATTGTCAGCCATGGATTTAGAAAGAAGTCTAATTAAATTATATTTTTCTCACCCATCTGCTTTAATTGTTTCTTCATCAGCAAGTTTTAAGACTGTAAATATGACTGTGGATGCAAGGGAGATTCCATTGTCTGATAAAATAAACTTGCACAAGAAAATTGGAGAATTGATTTTCACTGATTTAAGTAAAGCATCCCTAGCAGCAAATAAGACAAAATATTTGTTGGGAAAAGTTGTGAATCAGTTAAAGTTAGAAAATAAAATTCTAGAGCTTTGTTTACTTAGAATGAAGAGTTGAAAAAATTAATTGTAAAAATTAGTGTTAATCTCAAAGATAGGTCTATTGTACAAAAACTATTACAAGGAGCAAAGACAAAAATCCAATTGCTTAGGACAAAGTTTAAATTTACTGTTGTAGAGCATGTAATGGCCCTAGAGGTGGCCCAAGTGGAGAAGGAAAAGGAGATCTTGACCAAAGTTCTGCTGGAAAGAAACAATGAAGTGATTGTCTTAAAAGAAATGAATGCTAGCCTACATGAGAAGTTGGATACTCATGTTTGCACCATCCTAGTATAGCCAGATTTAGAGGATCCAATTGGAAAATTGATCAGAGTTATGGAAGAATTAAAAATTTCAAAAGTTGAAATGAGGAAGATGCAAAAGAACTTGGAGGACACATATTAACTCTTGAAAATTAAAAAAAACAACTGACTATGGCAAAGGATAATGCATCAAAATATCAAAAGGATTACCAGGCAGCTTGCAATGAAATTAAGGAATTGATGGAAAAAGTAAAAGGTAATATGTCACTTACACAGGCCAGAGAGATAATCTCAAATGATATTATCCAGAAAGTGAAAGCTATATGAGACAACGTGATGATAATGGTAGAGAAAAAATGATTGTCAAGGACATGGGAAGCATCGTTGCTTCTCATAAGGAGAAAATCCAGCAACATGCTCAATTGGAAATAAGATGATTGATTTTCTTAATTCCAAGTCTTCTTAGGAATTAAGAAATATGCAAGTGGACGAAAGAACAAAATTGGTGTTGGAGAACAATAAGATGGTGCAGAAAAACTTATACAGAAAAACAATAGAGGCTAAACTTGGTGAAATTAGAGAATCTGTTCTGAAGTTTAATACAAATTTTGATAAGAGAATGAGGGCAGGATTTCCCTCCTGCTGGGACCAATAGGTAAATTTTCTTCCCTGGGAAACTTATGAAACTTTGTTGGTGGAAGCTAAAAGAAAAATTGACTCTTCTCATGAGAAAACACCAGTTCTCAAAGGGGCAACCATTGTCAATTATCTTCACAGGGACATTCATCTATTGTGGTTGTTTAAAACCCTTTTTATAGAGAAGCCATATTATAACAAAATCATTAATTTCAGAATGGCCCATACAAGATGTATTAAATGTACAAGTTCAGATGTCATTGTATGGAAGAAATGCAAAGCATGGATGTCTCCAACAACAACAACAGATGTTGGACCTTCTACAAGCGATCATGCATGGGAATCACAAGTCATCCAGTGAAGAACAACCACCTGGATTTATTTGATGAAATCTTGAAGTATTGTATTTGTAATAATTACACAATTTTGGTTCTTAGTTTTGTAAAAGTTTAAGTCCTCAAAAGGATAGAATAGGACTAAAGTAGTTTTAAACTAGTTCAACAGTTTTGTGATAGTTAACAATTTTTATAACTATCACCATTATAATGTTACTATAAAATAGACATGAGAGAACCATTTGGGGTTCCAATTTTTGACTTCAGAAGGAAAGAATTTTCTGTGTAATGTTTTCATCATTTCTTGGAGAATAATAAAGCTTTTCAAGGTGATTCTATGGAAAAGAATAATGAAGCTGCTGGTTGTTTCTATTATACATATTTACTAAAGTTATATTACTTCTAATCTTAAACTAAATAACATTAATATGCGCTCCTCTGTTGGGTCCCTATAATACTAGTGATTACCCCATTACTACTGTAGTTATACCCCTTATTTATATTGTTGTGCCCCTATTACCCCCATATTGTTATTTCTGTGCCCCATAGAATCCCTCTATTGTTATTTTTGTGGCTTTATATTATTATTGTTAGGTCGGCTGGATTATATTGTGACTCCTTAGACTCCTGTATATAGAAAGGAGGTTTTGTCATTTGTATCATCCAAGAATTGTTCATTTATGTAATGTAAAGGAGGTTTCCCCCTCGAAGAGGCTGAATTCTAAGGCGTTGATCTATCTTTTCTATCTTTTCTTGAGCTGGTTTCATAACATTTGGTATCAGAGCTTTTGATTCTAGGGTTTCGCTGCTCGAAACAGGTCATCGTGGCAGTTTCACTATAACTTTTTTTGTGTGATGTTTCAGAAGTCACAAAAAAACCCATTTGAGAAGAAATCGCGTTGAACCTTGGGTCCGAATTTCAGAGCTTTTCGCGCGATATTTGCGGAGATATGATCCGAGGAAGTTGGTCTTTTTGCAGACTCCTGAATTACATTCAAAATAGGTGACCTGGGGAAAATCGTCATAACTTTCTCTCTGGGGATTAGATTGAAATTTCGTAAGAAGGTACAGAAAGAGGACGGACTGTAGTTTCTTGTGTGTTTGTTTTAGATTCAAAGGTTGAAACAGTGACTCGTGGCACGTCGTACAAGTTCACTCTACTGAACCAGTCTAAAAGCAAGTCACTGTGGGAGATTTCACATAACTCTTCCTTGGAGAATCCAATTTGGCTCAGACTTGTGGCATTAGAAAGAGGACGCAGAAGGCTACTGCATGTAGCAATTTCAGAACTGGATGATCTGAAATTACAGAGATACATCAGATTCAATATCAGGCTTCTATAAAGTGAAAAACGGTGTGTAGTTTTTTTTTTTTAATTTTTGTGTAAGCTTGGTTTAACGGAATTCAAAGGGCATAGTAAAGCATTATTATCGGTAACTGATGCCCCGAGGAAAGAAAATGCAAACACCTAGTAAGGAACCTGAAAGCTCTAGCATGACTCATGAAGAAGAGGAAGAAATGCTACATGATATATCAAAATTACAAGAACAAGTGCAACAAATGTCACGCTCACAAAAGCTAACAGAAGCTAAGATAAGTGGTGTGGAATCTAAGATAAATGGCGTGGAATCTAAGATAAAGGGCATGGAAGCTAAGATGGATGATTCGAAGATAGATTTGAAGAGAGACATGGCAGATTTGAAGATAGATTTGAAGACAGACATTGAAGAATTGAAGAAGTTGCTACAAGAAAGGGTCACTGATGGTGAAAGGTAGTAAAGGAAACTCATGATGAGAACAAAAGAAATGTTAATCATGATTCCATAGACGCTAATGTTGGATCAAAGAATCACCATATTCCAAAAATCGATATGAGGAAGTTTGATGGCAAGGATCCCGCCACATGGATATTACAGATGGAGCAATTCTTCGATCTCAATAATGTGCAAAACGCACAAAAGGTACGTATGGAAACTGTATATTTGGAACCAAATCAGTTTGTATGGTATCAATGGCTTTGCTCTCGTAAACAATTTATCACTTGGGCAATTTTTACGGAAGAATTGATAGCACATTATGAAGATACAAAAAGCAACACTTTTTTTAGCCAATTGATAAGTCTCAAACAAAAGGGTTCAGTAATGGAGCACATTGAGGAGTTCCAAAAATTGAACATAAGGGTAAAAGATATTCCAGAGGAGAATAGGATTGATGTGTTCATAGGGTCTTTAAAGGATAATATCCAACATGATGTTTGCCTTTGGGAACCTGATTCATTAGAGAAGGCATTCAGGTTAGCAAGAAAAATGGAAAGCAAAATTATGGCAACCAGGAAGCATACCACTCACAACTATAAAGACGGAAGTGTTGTTGCCCCTAGTCTTCCACAACCTATAAGGTTGACACCACAAAAATTGGAAGAAAAAAGAGCAAAAGGGCTTTGTTACAGTTGTGATAGCAAATACACTAAAGGTCATAAGTGTGCTGAGAAGAAATTATTCTACATAGATTGTGAAGAGGAAGAAGAAAAGGAGCAAGAAAGGTCAAAAGAAGAAGATATACTCCAGGAACAAATAGATGAAGAAAAATAAATCCGACCATATCTTGTAATTCATTGGCGGGAATTACCACTCTTCAAACCATCAAGATAGAAGGACAAATCAAGAAGAAAAAGGTAATAGTGTTGATTGATTCAGGAACCACCCACAATTTTATTCATTGTAGCGTAGCAAAAGAATTGAATTGCTTCCTATATCCAGCACCAGAGTGTCAAGTGATGATTGCAAGTGGAGGAAAAATAAATTGCTCTGGAAAGTGCCATAATATCAAGCTATCCATGGAAGAATATGTATTGACTAGCCCAATGCTTTCCATTCCAATGGGAGGTGCTGATGTTGTACTAGGAGTCCAATGGCTACAATCCTTGGGTACAATAACTTTTAATTTTAAGGAACTTTTCATCAAATTTTCTACGGAAGGAAAGGAAGTTGAATTAAGGGGTATTGCAGGGAAACCAGGAAAGATAATCAGCTCTAATGGCATGACAAAGCTTCTAAAAAAGGAGCAAAGAGGTGTAATTGCACAATTATGTTCGCTAGATGTTTCCACATTGGAATCATCTATTTCTCCAGATCTCCAAAAAGTCCTGGACAATCATTCCAAGGTATTTGAGACTCCAAAAGGTCTCCCACCTATGCGTGATCATGATCATGCTATTCATCTGATTCCAGGAAGTGTTTCTCCAAACATCAGGCCGTACAGATATCCCTATGTCCAAAAAAGTGAAATTGAACGTATGGTTGCAGAAATGCTAGAGGCTGGTATAATTCAACCGAGTCAAAGTTCTTTCTCAGCTCCAGTAGTATTGGTGCACAAGAAGGATGGATCATGGCGCATGTGTCCGGATTATAGGGAGCTCAACAAGCTCACTATTAAAGATAAGTTCCCCATTCCTGTTATTGATGAATTACTGGATGAATTGCATGGATCAATTTACTTCACCAAGTTGGATCTTCGTTCGGGATATCATCAAATCAGAATGAAGATTGAAGACATTCCGAAAACAGCATTTAGAACTCATGAGGGTCATTATGAATTTTTGGTCATGCCTTTTGGCCTTACCAATGCACCTTCAACATTTCAAGGTTGATGAATTCAATTTTCAAACCATTCCTTAGAAAATTTGTGTTAGTATTTTTTGATGATATACTAATCTACAGCAAGTCTTGGAAGGATCATGTTGAACATGTTGACAGGGTGCTACAACTATTGGAGGAGAAACAATTATATGCAAAAAGATCCAAATGTTTCTTTGGAGTCCAGGAGGTGGAATATTTGGGTCATATTGTATCTCATGAAGGAGTTAAGGTAGACCCTAGAAAAATTAAAGCCATTAAGGAATGGAAAATCCCCACATCCATAAAGCATCTGCGAGGATTTCTTGGGTTGACAGGGTATTATCGCAAGTTTGTTAAGAATTATGGGAGAATAGCAGCACCTCTAACAACATTATTGGAGAGAGATTCATTTTCATGGACTTTGAAAGCAACAAAGGCCTTTGAACATCTTAAAGAGGCAATGTGCCAAGCACCAGTCTTAGCTACACCAGACTTCACAAAAACCTTTATTGTGGAATGTGATGCTTCAGGAAATGGAATTGGTGCTGTTCT
Source organism: Pinus tabuliformis (assembly GCA_031772625.1). Lineage (NCBI taxonomy): Eukaryota > Viridiplantae > Streptophyta > Pinopsida > Pinales > Pinaceae > Pinus > Pinus tabuliformis. The sequence continues at coordinate 911,341,021 of CM062809.1, read as the reverse complement.
AATGCAAGATGAAATACCCATTGCTTTTGAAAGTCGTCCAATCAAGGGAAAGTTTTTAAGCAAAGCTATTTATGAGAAGGAAATGTTGGCAATACTCCATGCACTTAAGAAATGGCGACCCTACCTAATGGGAAGACACTTCAAGGTAAAAACGGATCATGATAGCCTTAAATACTTTTTAGAACAAAGATTATCCTCTGAAGAGCAACAAAAGTGGGTCACAAAGATGTTGGGTTATGACTTTGAAATCATCTACAAAAAAGGGAAGCAAAATGTGGTGGCAGATGCACTCTCAAGAAAGGATGAGGATGTGGAAGCATTGTTGTGTGCCATTTCTATTATCCAACCAGATTGGATAAACGAAGCAAGGGAGGAATGGAAGAATGACGAAGAAGTGTGGGCACTTATTCGAAAGCTACAACAAGATTCCAGTACTTCTGATACATTTAGCTGGCAAAATGATTCGTTATGGTACAAAGATCGCTTATACCTCTGTAAGAATTCCCAGCTAAAACAAAATATTCTTATGGAATTGCACACTTCTCCCTTAGGAGGGCACTCAGGATTTTTAAAAACTTACCACAGGGTTAAGAAGTAATTTTTTTGGGATGGCCTTAAATCAAATATTCAAAAGTTTGTGGCGGAATGTTTGGTTTGCCAGCAAAATAAAGTTGAAACAATTAAGACACCGGGTCTATTACAACCTTTATCTATTCCAAGCCAACGTTGGGAGGAGGTTTCAATGGATTTTATCACAGGTTTACGTACAAGATTTTTGTTAAAATGGAGATTCAAATTTTCTCTAGTTTGGCCAAGGTAAAGTCAAATTGAGATTATCTTGCTACATTTTCAACATTAACTGCATCCAAGTTTTCTATTGATGTGGAAATTCAAATTTTCTCAATTTAATCAAGGCAAAATCAAATTGAGAGTTTCATGTTGCATTTTTCAACACTCCCTCTCAGTAAGAAAGGGATTATCAACCACCCATATCTTGCACCTATGGAACTTGAACTTCCCTCTTGACCAGGACTTTGTCAAAATGTTAGCATCTTGTTCCTCTATCAGAATGTATTGCAACAACATTATCCACCTCTGCACACAGCCCTGTAAATGGTGATACCAGATATCTATATGCTTGGATCGATCGTGAAAAGCAGGATTCTCAGAGATCTTGATGCAACTTTGATTATCACAATAGATCATAGTTGCTTCCATCATCTGACCAAACAATCCAACAAGTATCTTTCTCATCCAGATTGGCTCACATGCTGCTTGAATTGCAATCATGTATTTTGCTTCTGACAAGTTAAGCGCCGCAAATCTTTGCTTCGGACCCAACATTGAAAATTCCACCTAATATACTGTTTTGGTCTAATGGACTCCCTGGCCAATCTGCATCTGTGAAGCCACACAAATTCACTCCCTTTGTCCTTTTGTACCATAGTCCAAACTCAGTAGTGTCTCTGAGGCACTATAAAACATGTGTAGCTTCCTTCCAAAATAATTTGGTTGGCCTATCCATATCTTGGCTCAATTGGTTGACTGCATAGGACATATCTGGTCATGTGTTCACAAGATATATCAGTGAACCCACTAGATGCCAATAAATGGTAGCATCCACTTCCTCACTTGAAATGGAATCGTCCTTCCTCCAATTGGTTGTTAGAGGTGTCTCCATGGGTTTGCAACTCTCCATGAAGAACTTTTGTAGTATCTCATTTGCATACTTTCCTTGAGAGACAAACAGTTCCCCATCACCTTTCCATACTTCCAACTTGAGGAAGTAGTGCATGAGACCCATATACTTCATTTCAAATTCCCTTGGAAGGTCCTCCTTGCAATATTTGATCAGCTACTCATCACAAGATAAAATCAAATCATCAACATATAAGACCATAATAAGCAATTTACCTTCTACCAAGATATGATAGAGATTTACATCCGCTTCACTTTTGGTGAAGCCCAAATCGGTGTGATAACTATTGATCTCGGTGTAACAAGCAAGGTGTGCTCGTTTGAGACAGTACAATGCTCGCTTGAGTCTACAAACATGAGTCTCTTGATCAAAAGTCTTGAAACCTTATGGTTTCGTGATGTACACCTCCTCCTCAACAAATACATTGAGGAATGTTGTTTTTACATCCTTCTGGTGGATCTTCAACACCATTTGCGTAGCCATAGCAAGAATTGATCTAATGGATGCGTACCTTGCGTACAAGAGAAAATTTATCCTCATAGTTAATTCCTTCAACTTGAGAGTACCCCTTGGCCACAAATATGGCCTTATACTTCTTTATGATTCTATTTGTTGCCTGCTTCACTTTGAAAATCCATGTCGAACCCACAACTGATTTATCTATTGGTCTTGGGACCACTTCCCAAACACTGTTCTTTATAATGGATCCGTATTACTCCACCATTGCATACACCCATACATGTTTCTTTACTACTTCCTCAAAATAGGATGACTCAGTCTCGACAAGCTCAGTCATTAGAGCCATGAAGCCAGTGTACGATTAGGTGACCTTCTTTGCCCACGCTGATTTGAAGGAGCACCCACATTCTCCCTCACTTCCTGCACAAGTCTTTCAACTTCCATAATTATTTTCCTTCCTTCCCTAGATGATTTTGCTTGAGTTATTGTATCCACTCTCTACTCAATTTTTGGCTGCTCTAGAACTTCCTGAGGTTCCTCCTTTGGAGCTAAAATCTCTTCTTATAGTGGGATCTAAAGATCCCTCTCAAGAGAGCACTACATGGCTTTCTCCTCATCAAATTTTACATCCCTTCGCAAAACTGTCATTCTAAGTGATGGAAAGTACACACGATAGTTGTGAGGAGTTTCTGTGCAACCCACAAATACCCCCAATTGTGTTTTCAGGTCAATATTCTTTCTTGATTCTTTGGAGACATGGCAGTAAACAGAGGCTCCAAATATCCTAAAGTGTGACACATCTGAATTCGTCCCCGAGAAAGCCTCCTCCGATGTAATCATGCCCATAATCTAATGAGGACTTTGGTTATGCAAATAGATTGTTGTGTTGCATGCTTCAACCCCCAAATGTAGAGGTAGGCCTTGGTCATATAACATCGCCCTTGCTGCTCCCATAATGCTACGATTCTTTCTCCCAACCGCCCCACTCTATTGTGGGTTGTTTTCAACTCTCGTCAAATGCCTTCTTTCGTACAATTTAAAAAAAATTTCATTTGACACATATTCACCTCCATTATTTCTCTTGAGAGTCTTCACCTTCTTGCTGGTTTCTTTCTCAACCAGTGCCTTGAATTCTACGAACTTGGAGAATGTATCATATTTCTTCCACATGAAAAAGATACGGCACTTTCATGAGAAGTCATCAATAAAAATGACAAAATATTTGTGTCTAGCAATGGAGGCTATCGAGAAAGGTCCATAAACATCAAAGTGGATCCTTTCAAGGACTGCATATGCTTTGCTATCCCCATCATGGAAATTGGATTTTGTGTACTTCCCCAAAGTACATCCTTTGCATACATCCTATTGCTCAAGTGCTCCTTTGGGGAGGCCAGTGTTTATTTGCTACATAATCTTCAAGGTGCCATGATTCTAATGGCCAAGTCTTCTATGCCAAATTTCACTAACATCGCATCCCTGCACTTTCTCCGCCTTTGTTCTTAATGCGGCACAATCTTCCACATCTAGCTTATATAGGTTCTTCACACCAACCCCGCTCTATTTTAGCTGTCCTATGGCTATGTGTCGTAGGAATGATTTTACTTTGCTGAAGATCACATCATAACCACAGTCTTCCAAAAATGCAATAGAGATGAGATTTTTCTTTAGGCCCAGAACAAACATGTCATTTGTGAGCTTGAGGGGGGAGCTCAAACTCCTCTGAAAGGTGACTGTACCAACCCTGTCATGTTATACCTTCCATCATCCCCCATCTCGATGTGAATCTACAAATATTTCTCCTACGGGTCACAGAAAAAGTCTTTACACCCTGTCATGTGGAACGAGGCAATAGAGTCCAAGTACCACACTCTCCCCATTACTGTTCTAGCCATGCATGTGAGAAGGGTAAAGTCAAGCTCGAAATGTGAAGCCAAGGCTTCACCTGATGCTCTTCCTAAGGTCTTCTTGCTTGCCTTTTTGTGTGGACACTTTGTCGCACAATGCCCGAATTCACGGCAATGGAAGCATTTAATTGTGGACAAATCTTTCTTCTCGCCCCCTTGATGGGATTCTGGTTTTGTTTGAGATTTATTCCCTTTTCCCTTCTTTTCCTTTCTATCCAATGCAAATTTTTCTTCATCCTTACCCTTGGATGAAGTCCCATATTTGGTATTCCACCTTATTTCCTCCTGTACCAAATCAGACCATAAGCATCCCCAATTTAGTAATTTCTCCCTCCCATTTGTAGAAATTCTGCAAATTCTCTACAAATCTCACTCTAAGACCATGTAGAAAATTTGTCTGTAGATTAACCCAATAATGCAATATAACTAAAGCAGAATATTATAACCTACTTCTACTATCAATTTGCAGAAGCTTAAAGATCGAGCTGAACACATATAACCAGAAGAAGAATAATCAATCGCACAATACACATGAGAATACTTTGGGGAAAGCCTCAGCTAAAAACCCCACTATCTGTATTATCATACAAGGTGTAAATACATAGGAATCATACAAAGCCTTAGCTCTCACAGTTAGCCAGCTCTCAGTACAATCCTCACAGATGATCACAGGCAATCCTGGCTTATTTCCTTGCATTGTTCCTAGTGGATGATCTTCACCTCACCAAGTGGAACAATGCTGTCACACACTGTCAGAACTGCACAATCCTCAAGGAATTTTATTCCTTCTACATGCATGAGTTTTCTTTATAGGAAAACACATGCAATTGATAGTACACTATCCTTGACTTTAATCTCAAATGGGTCTGTCTCAGAATAGACATGCATGAGTTTCTAATGAGGGAATCTTCAGTTAATTGGAGTACACTAGTTGAGTGCATGCATGCATCAACTGAGTGATAACTCACCATTATTTCCTCAAACAATTTGGAACTAATTTAACTAGACTTAACTCAGTAAACTGAGTTAACTAATTACAACTCAAATATAACTCAACCTTATCTCCTAAATTTTAGGGATAACTCTTGCATGACTTCAGAAATACCTCTAACTTGAAGTTATCCAACTAATTAATTTGAAACAAATTAATTAATTATTTCCAACTAGCTACTAAGACTAAATTCGATTTTAATTCTCAATTTAATTCAAGGACAAATTAAATTGGAATATTCTTGTTGCCACATTTCAACGCTCCGTCTCAACAAGAAAGGGATTATTTGCCACCCCGATCCTGTCTCTATGGAACTCAAATTTACACTTTGACAATGCCTTTGTCAAAATGTCAACATTTTGCTCCTCTGTCGAAATATACACTGCAGCAACATGATCCTCCTCGATTTGTGAAAAGCCACAGGCAACAAATCTTGCCTTATCCTTCTCCACACTTCCATTAGCAGCTTGCTTTACCTTGTAAAGCCAACTGGAACTCACAACTGACTTGTTCTCCGGTCTCAAAACCACGTCCCAAACATTATTACGAACTGTGGAGTCATACTCCTCCACCATAGCATCAACCAAAATCGGCTATTGCATTGCTTCCTCAAAGACATATGGCTCGATCTCAACACATTCCCCAATAAGGGCCATGTATCCAATATACCTCTCAGGTGACCTCCTCTATCTGCGCTAAGAAGATGGTTCTCCCACATTCTCTCTTGCATCCTTCAACAATCTGTCAGCTTCTCTTGTGCATTTCCATCCATCTTTGGAAGACTGCTTGAGTGGATCTCTCCACTCCTGGAACCTCTTCATGTGACTGCTTCGCATCAGTCTGAGGCTCCTCCTCCTTAGGAACCAACAATTCCTCCACAGCTTGTAGGTGGAGCTCCCTCTCAAGGGAAACTTGCATGGCTTTCTGCTCATCAAACTTGAGATATCTGCGAACCACTGTCCTCCGATTGGTAGGCAAGTACACCCGATAGTTGTGAGGTGTATCAGTGTACCCCACAAGTATCCCCAACTTTGCTTTCGGCTCAAGCTTCTTTTGTGCATCCTTTGTCACATGGCAATATCCCGATGAGCCAAAGATCTTGAAGTGACCACATCTGGTCTCTTACTGGAGAAAGCTTCCTCTGGTTTCTTCATCCCAAGTATGTGATGCGGGCTTCTATTCTGCAAATAGACCGCTGTGTTGCATTCCTCAGCCCACAAGTGAAGTGGTAGGCCTTGGTCATGCAACATCGTCTGTGTTTCCCCTACAATAGTTCTATTCTTCCTCTCGGCCACCCCATTCTGTTGTGGGTTATGAGGTGCCATCAACTCCCGTTTAATTCCTTCCGCTGCACAGAAGTCCTTAAACTCTTGAGAGACATTCTCCACCGTTGTTGCTTCTCAAGGCCTTGATCTTCTTCCCTGACTCCTTCTCGACCAAAGATTTGAACTCACAAAACTTTGTTAAGGTTTGGTCCTTCTTCGGCATGAAATAAATCCAACATTTACGAGAATAATCATCAATGAAAATCACATAATACCTTTGCTTCGCTATGGATGCCGTTGAGAATGGTCCACACACATCAGTATGAACTCGCTCTAAGATAACCTTTGCTCAACTGTCTCATTCATGAAAGGAAGACTTAGTGTACTTTCCTAAGGTACAACCTTTGCCTATGTCAACTTGCTCAAGTTTACCTTTGGGAAGTCCTGTAGATATTTGATGCATTATCTTCAAAGCCCCATGATGCAAATGGCCCAACTGCCTGTGCCACAACTCGCCAATGTCTTGGCTTTGCACCAATTCTTTTTTCGCACTCAATGCTGCACAATCATCTACCTCTATTTTATAGATATTCTAACCTCGAATCCCTATCCTCTTGGTCAGACTCATGGCTATGTGTCTTAGGAACACCTTTCCTTTATTGAAGACAACATCGTAGCCTTTTTCCTCCAACATCACGACCGATACTAAGTTCTTCTTCAGTCTAGGCACACACTTCACATCTGTCAAGGTGATAGAAGCTCCATGCTCCCTCTGAAAAGCAACCATGTCCACTCCTAAAACACTATACCTTCCGTTGTCACCCATCTCTATGCGCATCTTGAGGTCTTTCTCCTCCAAGGTATTGAACAAACTTTTATCTCTAATCATGTGGAATGAGGCTCCACTGTTAATATACCAAACACAACCCATCATCGATGACACCATGCATACGATGAGGGTAAAGAACATTTCGAACTGAGAGGCCAACGTTATAGACATTTTTGGGCACTACAACCCCAAGCATAAAATGTCCATAAACCAAGGGCTCCTAAGTCGCTAAAAGTGTTGTTCCAACCCCTAAAGGAACAAGGTCAACTGATTACAGCTTCTCCCAAAAGTTCTCCATGAAAAACTACTCAGAACTGGTCAAAACAGGATCATTTCACCTGCTCCATAGGCAAAGTGCGTTTCATCTCACCTAATTACACTCAGTGGGTGTGTTGCATTTCAAAAGCCCTTCTATGGGGTGTGATGGGCGAGAAGAGACAAATGGCAGTGTCAATCCGCGAGGTGGAGAAGCATGAAATCTTCTAGAAACTTCTCCTGTGACACTTGCCTCTTTGAATTCGACCAAGGATGAGTAAGAGATCATCAATCTCCAAGTGGAAGCAAGAACTATCAGAGGGAAGACACTAATCAAATCACAAGCTGACTCATCTCCCTTACAGACATCTATATATGGATCCCTCATCCCAGAGATCCAGAGGCTGGAATTTTGCATCTTGTAAGGAATTGCTGTTGGTTTCTTGAGGCAACATCATAGTGTTGGGTGATCTAAGCTTTGCATGAGGTGAAGAAGGGCTCACTTGCCGAGAGGATGATGTTGGGTCAAAACAACTGGTTGTAACTCTCTTGGCTCTTTCTTGATTATCAATAAAGCTATTCAAGTTTTCCTCCATACTCTTGTATGATTTATGTTTTATGCATTTGTATGGTCAATTTACATATGATCCTAGATTGTTTATGATAATAGATCCATGTTCTTGTATAGTGTTATGCTGCTTTGATTCTACAGGTACTCTGTGAAGCTGGGTATACAAGAAAACAAGTAGCAAAGGACTATCAGAAGAGAGAGGAATCGAGCAAGGAGCCAAGCGCAAGACAGAGGTTGGTCTCCTTTATTCTTCTCTCATCTATCTTTCATAAAGGAAAACGAAATTAGTTTTACTTTGTTTGTTTCTAAGGTAGCTACCATGCCTTAGTGGGATTAACAGTTCTGCATAGACACTTTTCCCTGTAACAAAATGATGACTTTGCTGGGGAGAGACTAGGTTGTTTGTCTATCTACATTTGTTTACTTTATAAACTTACAAACGAAGTCTGAAGTTGAGCCAGGTAGCTTTCGAACTGCATTTGCTATGCAAATGCAAAGGAGATAAATGCCGCTTCAGTCAATCTCCGGGTTTTGTTTATGAATTAAACAACTGATTTACAAACACTCTAATTGCCCTTGTGGTGGCTCTAGTAACTTCCTTAGATCTACCCCTATTGTTGATTTACTGATTACCACTTGCTCGACCAAAATCCCTGAACTGAACTGCAAACTGTGACCCGGAACCCAAGAAAAGTCTCGTTTCTGGTCCAGCGCACTGTCTGTTCTGTGAATCTCAAATTCAGCGCACTTCCCGAGTGTAGTAGGTGCGCTGCATTTCAAATTCACTGTGTTACAGGTGTGCTGATCAGACTAGGCATTGTTCCTGAATTTTGGTTTCTGTTCACTCTTTTCAGATCTATTCAAGAATTTTGCTGCCTGTAGTCAGTACACCTCTGTTTGAAACCCCTTTCCTTGCTGTTATTCCGCCTCCATTGTGCAAAGAACTGTAAATTTTTTTGTGTATTTGTTGAGTCATTTTCAATTCTCCTTTGCAAAAAGTAACGTAATTGTACTGTCGTTTCTTGATTTGAAAGTGTTGCAAGTGTCGTTTTCAGTCATAGAAGAGAATCTGATTGTTCTTGATAGTCGATTACCCTGTTACTATTGTATTTGATCTGAATTAGTAGTTTTTCTAGTGTCGAAAGCAAGTTTTCATTTCCAAATCGCAAACTGTTGTCATTGTCTTCATTTTGATTTTGAAAAGAAACTTGTTAGTAATTGTCGCTTTGAAAATAATTCATATTTGCGCATTAGCTTTCTTTTATCATTCGCATATTAAGAAGGCTGAAAACAAATACATGCATGTGCATTTGCATTTAGACTGTTTGATTGGTCTGATTTAGGACAGTGCATATAGTGTGTGCTCTATGCTCTTTGTTGAAAGAATACTGTCTCTCTTTCCTTAGTAGCTAGGATTTTCATTGCACAAAGAAGATAAAACGACTGTTTATCATCTTAGATTGCATTTTAGGAATTGTACATCTACATCACGCGGTGAACCTGAAAGGAAAATTTCTTAAGTAAGATCAACTATAAAATAAATTTAATGAATCTAACAACGCTTTGGAACCTAATGCACAACATCTAGAAGTCTAGGCTAGAGACGTATTCCGGCGTCGTAAACCCTGGTAACTGTTGTTTTCACTGTTGGTTGGGTGATTCCTCCACTTTGAGACGATAAGTGCCAGTACGGATTTGTACTCCCACGTACCGTCGAGTATATTTTGGGAGACCACAATAGGCTTAATCCTTTATCCATAGGAAGCCGTGTCTGCTGCCCTATCAATCGCAATGCACTGAACACATCATTCGGGAAGATTGACTGCCGTGCCGTAAAAAGTATTCTGTAGTTTTGTGATTGGTTTGGTAATCCCTCTGCCTAGATTTCTAGAGCAGTCCCTTTCGTTCCTTTTCAGACTCCTTAATGAAAAAGGTCCATCTAAGCACTTGTCACTTCAGGCTCATTAAAAATCGAAGGCGACTAGAGTCATCTTTTGTTTTTTCTCGACTCTTAAAAATTGAAAAAACAAGTTTTGTCAAAGCGTCTAAAATTTATTTTAAACGGAATAATCACCACCTTTCCTACATTGGTCTTAGGTTGAGAGAATGGAGTCCACCAACCAAGGAGTTCCCCTTGGAGGAAATCATAGTCCCTTCTCCTCTTGGGGAGATGTTGGTGCACCCCACATGGCCACATTGTCACTTCCAGGATTGACGATTAGTTTGCCCGTATGGTTTTTCTCAACCTCCGTCGTTTAGAACACCGCAATTCCTGAACAATTGAGTCAGCAACTAGACAATTCCAGAGTTACCCCCCAACCCTCTAATTCGTCCAATTCTTCCTCTCCTCCTTCCTCTTCACTTGATGAGGCTGGTAAAGCCAAAAATCAAGTACCTGAGAAGAAGAAGGAAAAGAAGAAGAAAGAGAAGAAGAAGGAGGAGCCAAAGGAAAAAAGGGGCAACCAAGCGTCGTCTAGCGAAAATCCACACACTGCACCGACCATGTCTAAATCGCCATGTGTCATTTGCAAAGGAGACCACTATCATAGAGATTGTCCCTGCATCCCTCGAATCTTAAGGGACTGGTCCCCTCGTTTGCACAACCCGGTGTCTTCAACCCCTGATGATCATGTTGAAAGCACACCGTCGACTAGTGAAAGTGAAGCCCCTGGAAAAAAAGGAAAGTGCAAATTTCCTTGTAAACTGTGTAAGGCGATCACGCCGTCCACCGTTGTCCCTTCTTAGATGAGGCTAAAAGAGTTTTGGATGATTGTCCGGTTTCACCGTTACGACTTCCTTCTGGATCTAAGAAACTCTTGCCGAGTCCGTCACTAGTTGAAAATCCGGCTGACCCACCCAGGTGGTCGGCCGAAACGTCTATCATTGAAGATAAACCATCTGAACCCATACCAAAAGAAAGTCAAAAGGTCAAGGTGGCAATTGACCCGGTCTTGCCTTCAGAGATTCCATCTTCAGATGATACAGTCACCGAAGAGAACAAAGATGACACCGTCCAAATTCTTTTCGTAAACACAGACTCCGATGAACATGGGGGAAATTTACCCATTCCTTTACCGCAGGAAGGAAGTTCGTCAGAGTCGTACCCGGCTGTCTATTCGGTCCCACCTCCAAGCAACCTAGTTGTTTCCTTCGACTGGAATCAACTAGGTAGACCTCGTTTACCGTCTAGTGTACCATTCCGAATCATTGCTCAAGTATATAGAATGGTTATGGCCGGTACCATCATAGATGAAGGGGCTTCTGTGAGTATCCTTTCCTCGACTGCTTGGAAAGCGCTTGGTTTGCCATCGCTTTTGCCTGAGATGAGAAATCTAACAGGCTTTGACAAAGGAACCAGTCGACCGTTAGGGATCCTTCCCAATGTGCCCATAACATTGAGAGGGAAAACCGTTCACATGAACGTAATGGTAGTCCAAGGACCCCTGGATTATAATCTACTCCTTGGACGAGACTATATTTATTGCATGGGAGCCATTGTCTCATCACTCTTTAGAGTAATGTGTTTTCCGCACGAAGGAAGAGTGGTCAAGCTCGTAGACCAGCTTTCATTCCCTGGTTCACGCATAGCAAATAGTCATATACCATCCCTGAATGGTCTTTTCATGCAAGGAATGTCTCATCAATCTCCAGTCCGTCCACCCGATGAGCGCGAGTAATTCGGGGGACATGACTGAAACCCAGGGGGCATGCACCCTAGTCTGCTTCGGCAGGAAAACTTCAGGTATAGGATAGGTTTCCGCGAGAGATTATGACTAGTCTGACACTCCCATCCGTAATTGGAAAAAGGGATTAGACTGGAATAAGATTCCCTTGTCAAAGTTATGTGGGTGGAGGCGTCTACGCCACTCGCCTTTGTCTATTTCGGTAGGCATCGCCGAAGAAGTGTTTTGTTTGCGGTGCAGATAAAACAATCTTTGGTAACCTGAAAGAGGTAAACCTTTCCCGATAAAACAAATGTTTTGTCGGTGGATTGAAGGGTGACCTTGAAACTCTATTTTATACCTGGGGGCTTGCAAACCTTTTGGCGTGCAAGCGAAGAGCGAACATTTTTTTTTTTTTAAATTTGTAGGTCCTCTAACCCTTTAAACTCATAGGATTGGTCGTTTCCTAACTTGCATAAAGAAAGGATGTGGGGAAAATATTTGAAAAATTGCCGTTTTTATATATGAGACATCCTTATTATACAATTGGATATATCGATCAGTTTTAACGCGAACTTCATGCTCGTTAAAAAATAAACATAAGAAATGAGCAAATGTTTCCCCCAGCGTTTAAGCTCAATAAAAAATGAACCAATTTCCGGTAAATAACCGTCGTGAATGTAGTACTTCAGCCTTTAAAGCCTTGGTCGTGTTCTCATCATCACCTCCACTCTGTATTGGCTGATCATTCACCTCCATTTGATTGTTTACCCCTTTTGAGGAACAACTGCGAAGAGTGATCCTGTTAGCCATCCTTGTAACACTGCCGTGATTTGGAAATTCCAAACCTTACCTGGAATCAGCTGCTACCCAAATTTATCACTCATTCCTCAAAGACGAGCCTCCTTTAAGCTCTTTTCAACTGACTCGTAAAATATGAAAAGATTGCCGAGCTATTGGCCTCTCTAGCTTGTTAAAGGGACCGAAAGTGCTATCCCTCCTTTAGATTTTAATCTTTTTGGACTTGAGGGATTATTACACAAAAAGATCAAGCGCTTGTTTTATTCGGCTCGCTAAAAGTATCGAAAATTCATCCCTTCTGTATTGTTTTATACTTTTTCGGACTTAAGGGATTAGATGAAGAAAAAGGATTTTTGGAGTTTCCTTTATGTCCCTTTTCAGACTCTCTCAAATCGAAAAGGATCGAGTTATCTTTGTCGTTAAACTCGTTAAAACCTAATAGCGACAAACTTGTCCATAGCAAACAAGAACGAGTTTCACTATCGCTAGGCTCGTTAAAACATAGCGATGGGTTTGCCCGAAGGGCAAATTATAGAACAAGCATATGTTATCCTCCTCAAGCTTGACAAAAATAAAGAGGTACTGGTCAGCAATGACTGGGGAAAAATTGGGAAGAAAACTTGAAAAAACTTTGTTGGTAGCAATTCGCTCTTGAACATGACACTTTCACTCCGCATCCAAGTCGGGTTGGGTTGTTTCATTCACCGGTCACATCACCATGGTCACATTACGCCATCCACATTTGGGGTTAATGCTACCAATTCATCATGTCAGTGTCGCCGGTATGTTCAAGAGAAGTCACTCAGAGAATTCACCTGTGTATCACCCGCTGCAATACATTTACACTCCATTCTTTCATGACCGCCACCCTGAACCTTATATCACCAGACCGTTTTCATCTCCATTAAAATCATTTGCTCCGTTCCGTGTCATTGATGTGGGATTCATTAAGGCCCTCCTATGACGGATCGCTTCTTGTCGACATCAGCTCATTATCCAAGAAGTCGATCTAGGGACACCCCTTTCAGTACTTTGAAGCTTGCATGCCTCAATGGCAAGTTTCTCACTTCCGGCAACAGGTTTACATCAATGACCTTCGACCGAAAGATTTTGTGTGGTGTTCGACTCCAAGTCCTTTAGTCACACAACGTGAATTGTACTGCTGTACCTTGAGGTTCATTATCATTATCGGTGATTCCTCTCGCGCCTGTTAACAACTTACATCATTGGTTGGTAATCAGGCGATGTCTTTACATGTTCGACTCCAGAACATCTCTCACATGGATCAACTTGTACTTTGAGTGAAGATCGAACGAGACTGAAGACTCTGGATCTAGTTTCATCCATCCGGGCTGCGATATATATTCAGGAAAATAAAGACATCAAATGTACATCATTACTGCACAGATAATCATCCAATCAAAGGGATGATGGCTCTACCAGGATCATCAGTCTACACTCAGACGATTGTCTGTCCTATGTACATGAAAATGAATTTATAAAGCTGAGCATGGGAATGCTCGCCTCAGCTAGATCATGAAAATATTATGAAGATAATGTATTGTATTGTATCTTATTACAGGTCTCCTTCCAGCTTGAAAGAACTCCGGATCCTCATGATAAAGCATTTCACCCGACATCAAAAATATTAACGACCTCATGCTTTAGGGGGCAACTGTTATAGGCATTTTTGGGCACTACAACCCATATCATAAAATGTCCATAAACCAAGGGCTCCTAAGTCCCTAAAAGTGTTGTTCCAACCCCTAAAGGAACAAGGTCAACTAATTACAGCTTCTCCCAGAAGTTCTCCATGAAAAACTACTCAGAACTGGTCAAAACAGGATCATTTCACCTGCTCCATAGGCAAAGTGCGTTGCATCTCACCTAAGTACACTCAGTGGGTGCGTTGCATTTCAAAAAGCCCTTCTATGGGGTGCGATGGGCGAGAAGAGACAAATGGCAGTGTCAATCCGCGAGGTGGAGAAGCATGGAATCTTCCAGAAACTTCTCCTGTGACACTTGCCTCTCTGAATTCGACCAAGGATGAGTAAGAGATCATCAATCTCCAAGTGGAAGCAAGAACTATCAGAGGGAAGACACTAATCAAATCACAAGCTGACTCATCTCCCTTACAGGCATTTATATATGGATCCCTCATCCCAGAGATCCAGAGGCTGGAATTTTGCATCTTGTAAGGAATTGCTGTTGGTTTCTTGAGGCAACATCATAGTGTTGGGTGATCTAAGCTTTGCATGAGGTGAAGAAGGGCTCACTTGCTGAGAGGATGATGCTGGGTCAGAACAACTGGTTGTAACTCTCTTGGCTCTTTCTTGATTATCAATAAAGCTATTCAAGTTTTCCTCCATACTCTTGTATGATTTATGTTTTATGCATTTGTATGGTCAATTTACATATGATCCTAGATTGTTTATGATAATAGCTCCATGTTATTGTATAGTGTTATGCTACTTTGATTCTATAGGTACTCTGTGAAGCTGGGTATACAAGAAAACAAGTAGCAAAGGACTATCAGAAGAGAGAGGAATCGAGAAAGGAGCCAAGCGCAAGACAGAGGTTGGTCTCCTTTATTCTTCTCTCATCTATCTTTCATAAAGGAAAACGAAAGTAGTTTTACTTTGTTTGTTTCTAAGGTAGCTACCACGCCTTAGTGGGATTAGCATTTCTGCATAGACACTTTTCCCTGTAACAGCCAATGCCTCACCTTCCAATCCTTCCGAGAATCCCTTCTGGTACTTCTTCGATGGGCAATTAGTTGCATAATGTCCCATCTCGTGACAATTAAAGCATATTACTTTAGACTTGTCACCCTTCTTCCCTCCATGAGAAGAATTTGATTTGGAATGGGAAGCCTTCCCCTTCCCTTTCCTCGCCTTACTTGCTAAAGCCAAATTTTCTTCATCATCACCCTTGGATGAAGAACCATCTTCTGTGCTCCTCCTACATAAGATCTGACCACAGTTGTTCCCAATCCGGCAGTTTCTCCCTTCCATTCACAGAGTGCTGGTAGCTATACTAGCTCTTTGGAAGGCCAAGGAGAGCGATTCTCACCATATCATCGTCGACAGTAGTTATTCCCACACTGCCAAGCTCATCTATGCAAGTGGTGAGCTTGTTCAGATATGTGGAAATAGTATCGCCCTTCTCCATCTTGAATCTTCGAAGCTTATCCTTGAGTGCCAATTTCCTCTGGTCACTACTGTTCTAGTAGAGGTCCTTTAATGTCTTCCACATTGAAAATGGAGTATCCTTCCCATGGAGACTCAGGACAATATGGTCTTGAACTCCCTCAAGGATGATTCGTCTCGCCTTCACCACACACTTCTTCCACTCAGCCAACTCTTGTGCAATAGTTGAAGCTGGATTTGGGATTTCTTGATCAATGAAATCCTTGAAGCCATTGCCTTCTAATACAACCTCCATTATATCTTTCCATGCTATGTAATTCAAGCTACCTTCCAAGGCATACTTGAGTCTCAAGCCATAGAACGCCATTGGCCAACCTTGAAGTATGATAAGAATTCGATTTGCACCTACAACCTCGAACTTCAAACTTCAAATTCTCTTCTCGGTAGACTGTTCATAGCTCCAATAAACTTGGCTCTGATACCATGTAGAAATTCTCCAAATTCTCTACAAATCTCACTCTAAGACCATGTACAAAATCTGACTGTAGATTAACCCAATAATGCAATATAACTAAAGTATAATACTATAACCTACTTCTACTATCAATTTGCAGAAGCTTAAAGATCGAGCTGAACACATATAACCAGAAGAAAAATAATCAATCGCACAATACACATGAGAATACTTTGGGGAAACCCTCAACTAAAAACCCCACTATCTGTATTATCATACAAGGTGGAAATACATAGGAATCATACAAAGCCTTAGCTCTCACAACTAGCCAGCTCTCAGTACAATCCTCACAAATGCTCACAGGAAATCCTGGCTTCTCTAAAGCCTTCCTCTCTTCCCTCCAAGCTCCTATTTCCTTACGCTATTACTAGTGGATTATCTTCACCTCACCAAGTGGAACGCTACTCTCACACACTATTAGAACTGTGCAATCCTCAAGGAATTTTGTTCCTTCTGCATGCATGAGTTTTCTTTATAGGAAAACACATGCAATTGATAGTACACTATCCTTGACTTTAATCTCAACCTGGTCTTTCTCAGAATAGACATGCATGTGTTTCTGATGAGGGAATCTTCAGTGAACTAGAGTACACTAGTTGAGTGCATGCATGCATCAACTGACTGATAACTCACCATTATTTCCTCAAACAGTTTGGAACTAATTTAACTGGACTTAACTCAGTAAACTGAGTTAACTAATTACAACTCAAATATAACTCAACCTTGTCTCCTAAATTTTAGGGATAACTCTTGCAGGACTTAAGAAAGACTTCTAACTTGAATTTCTCCAACTAATTAACTTGAAACAAATTAATTAATTAAGTAGGTGTTAAGACTAAATTCAATTTTAATTCTCAATTTAGTTCAAGGACAAATTAAATTGGAATATTCTTGTCCACATTTCAACACCATTCACCGAATCTTGGTAGCTATGCCTGCTCTTGGGAAGGTCTAGAAGGGTTGGGCTTACCACGTCATCATATGAAATAGTAACACCAACTCATGCAAGCTCATCACGAACTTGTGTGAACCTACTTAGGTACCATGAAATAGTGTCATTCTTTTGCATATTGATATTTCAAAGTTTATCCTTGAGCACCAGCTTCCTGTGGTCACTACTATTATGGAACAAATATGTCAATGCCTGCCACATTGCATAAGGAGTTTATTTCCCATGGAGAATGGTGACAATGTGGTCTCATACTCCCTCCAATATTATTCTCCTCGCCTTAGCTACATATTTCTTCTAATGAGCAAGGTTATGGGAATCATATTCCAGTGGAGTTGTAACATCTATCTTGATGTATTCTAGCAATCCATTGTCATCCAATACCGCCTCCATGTGATCCTTCCATGCAACAAAATTAGAGTTTCCTTCCAATTCATACTCTAGCCTTAGTCCTTTAAAGGCCATCTTCTCATCTCTGAAGCGATCCTGCTTCACTAAAATCCAAATTAAAACCTCCTGAGAAACAACTTTGAAATTCCTGCTCTAATGTGAATCCAAATCTTATAACATGTAGAAATTATGGTGTATATTTGCAACCTTATGAAGTTTTAATCAAAATCACAAGACACAAACCTACTCTATTGCTCTGCGGACATTAATTCAAAATTTATAACAAAAATCTCAGACATGCAATAAGAAATCACACACGTGCAGATATAATTTTTCCTTGGGAAAGAAATCTGTTAAAAACCCCAATTCCTTCTTGTATTAATATGATGAATAAAGATGTATTGCAATTGCTTTGTTCAACTGAGCACAACCTACAAGTGCATAACCGATCTCTCTACTCACTAAGAAGATCTGACCTAGACTTAGCCAATTTCTACCTCTGCTTGAGCCCCTATTTCCTTGCACAATTCCTTGAGAAATTAGGCCCCTATTCCTTAAAAAATTCCTCAAATTGATTGCGCAATTTCTCAAGGTCGATCACCAGACTGCATGCAACACCTCTACACTCAAGACTAGTTTACAATTGATGTTATAGTTCCTTGGAATCTCCACCATAGTTGGTGAACTCGAATTCTCTGCATGCACTAGCTATTTTGAGCTAATTGATTAGTTAACTGGATGATCACTAAGTTTGACTGAAGTCCCAGAACACAACTGACCCTCCATTAGTTCCTCCAACAGTTGGTACTAGTTTAACTGAAAACAACCTGAGATCATTGACCTTGATTGCTACAAATTAGCAGTCACACATGCATAAATGGACTATAACTCCTCCAACTTGAATTTATTGAGTGAACTATGTGACACAAGCCATGTCACACAAGTTAACTGCATCCAAGTTGTCTGTTGATATGGAAATTCAACTTTTCTCAATATAATCAAGGCAAAATCAAATTGAGAATTTCTTGCTGCATTTTTCAATGCTCCCTCTTAGCATGAAGGGGATTATCAACAATCCAATCCTGCACATGTGGAACTCAAAATTCCCTCTTGACAAGACCTTTATCAAAATGTCAGAATCTTTTTCCTTTGTCGGAATGTACTGCAAGAGCATTAATCTCCTCTGCACACAGTCCCATAAATGGTGACACCTGATATTTATATGCTTGGATCGATCATGAAAAACAGGATTCTCAGAGAGCTTGATGCAACTTTGATTATTAAATTAGATCACAGTTGGATCCATCATCTGACCAAACAATCTAACAAGTATCTTTCTCATTCAGATCGCCTCACGTGCTACTTAAGTTACAACCATGTATTATTTTTCTACCAAGTTGAGCACCACAAAACTTTGCTTATTTCCGTATCAGGATATAAATACGGACTTGACATTAAAAATTCCACCCAATATAATATTTTTGTCTAATGTACTCCCCGCCCAATCTGCATCTGTGAGGCCACACAACTTTACTCCCTCTATCCGTTTATACCATAGTCTACACTGGGTAGTGCCTCTGAGGTATAATAAAACATGTTTAGCTGCCTTGCATAATAATTTAGTTTCCCTAACCATAGCTCGGCTCAGTTGGATGAATTCATAACACATATCTGGTCATGTGTTCGCAAGTTACATCAGTGAACTCACCAGTTGTCGATAAATGATAGCATCCACTTGCTCACCTAAAGTGACATCCTCCTTCCTCTAGTTGGTTACTAGAGGTGTCTCCATGGGTTTGCAACTCCATGTAGAACTTCTATAGTATCTCATTTGCATACCTTGAGAGACAAACAATTCCTCATTGCCCTTCCATACTTCCAATCCGGGGAAGTAGTGCATGAGACCCATGTCCTTCATTTCAAATTCCCTTGTAAGGTCCTCCTTACAAGATCTGATCAGCTACTCATCACCAGTTAAAAACAAATCATCAACATATAAGATAATAATAAGCAATTTATCTTCTATCGAGATATGATAGAGGTTTTTATCTGCTTCACTTTTGGTGAAGCCCAAATTGGGGAGAGAGCTATCGATCGTGGTGTACCAAGCACGAGGTGCTTGTTTGAGGTCGTACAATGGTCGCTTGAGTCTGCAGACATGAGTATCTTGATAAAAAGTCTCAAAAGCTTTTGGTTGCTCGATGTACTCCTCCTCCTCAATAAACCCATTGAGGAATGTTGCTTTTACATCCATCTGGTGGATCTTCCACCCCATCTGTGCCAGAGACAGAATTGATCTAATTCATGAGTACCTTGCTACAGGAGAAAATGTCTCCTCATAATCAATTCCTTCAACTTGAGAGTACCCCTTGGACATAAATATGGCCTTATACTTCTCTATGCTTACATTTACTACCTGATTCACTTTGAATATCCATCTCGTACCCACAACTGATTTATCTTTTGGTCTTGGGACCACTTGCTAAACACGATTATTTATAATTCATTTGTATTCCTCCACCATTGCATCAACCCATACAAGTTTCTCTACTACTTCCTTGAAAGAGGATGGCTTAGTCTCTACAAGTTCAGTCATTAGAGCCATATATCTTGTGTATCACTCAGGTGACCTTCTCTGCATGTGCTAATTTAAAGGAGCACCCACATTCTCCCTCGCATCCTGAACAAGTCTTTTAGCTTCTCTGGTTCTTTTCCTTACTTCTTTGGATGATTTTACTTTAGTGGTTGTCTCCACTCTTCGCTTCTCAATCGACCCATTGCTGGGATTCCTACACCAAATGATCTGAGGTCTAATTGGGACTTCTCACTGGGAAGATCCCCTTACATGTTGGTGGGTCCAACACTGTCAACACGATTAGTGATATGCGATATCGCAATTGCAATTAGGATCCTATTGGGGGCTGCTCTAGAAACACTTTTCTTTTTGCGATTGCAATATGCGATTATCGCATCAGAACTTTTCTTTCTTAGGGACAATTTGAAACCACTGACCTCTGCCCTTTGTGATAAGTGAAATAAAGGACCAATGGTGGCCTGCCACTTGGAGCTTCCCCATTCGTTGAAGTTTTTCCATGTCATCTCCTCCTGCTAGCTATCCAAGTCAAACATAAACTTTGATTTGCTCTAACTTATTCGCATGAACTCAAATTTGAGTGTTGTTCACACCGTTGGAATTAGGATGAAGAGCACTTCAATCCGATGCTAAGTTTATCCAAATTCTACCGCTTGAGTTTTGAGCCTTTTACCATTGCACTGGTACTTCTTTAAAGATCCACCTAGATCACCTTGCTAGATACATAGAAAAAAATCAACTAAAGCCATTAAAACATTGCAATCACATCAACCAGCTCAAAGGGAATCAATTGATTCCCCAACCACTCCTGGATCGAGAAAAATATCAAGGAGGAAATCATTAAGCATAACCACTAAGAATTTGGAACAAGAAACATAGATTCCAATGCCAAATCCACTCCTGAGACACAAATCTCTTCTTCCACCACGCCTCATTATGAATCTTGCATCAGTAGTTATGGTACAAGGATGGAATATGACGTGGTTTTAGGTGAAATCGATATATCATACGCTCGGAAATTTTTTGTGAATAGGTTGAAGGAATCATGCCTCCAACAGTTCAAAAACCATCACCATTTATCATTGTCAAAGATACTGTTGCACCTACAGAAAGCAGTAATTCATGACATGGAGATTGAATTTGGTGTAGGTTGGTCCATAAAAAAGGTTAAACTACAAATTTCTAAGAACTGCAAGAGATTTAGGTGTAATCAAACGAAGGACATAAAAAAACCCAACCTGAGCAAAATCTCAAAAGAAGGCTACTTAATGTGGCAAGAACTTGTAAAAACGTATGAGAAGATGGATGAACGAAGGAAGTTAGGTGGGGAGAGTACCTAGGTATTTGAATTTTCTCATAAGATTATATCAAATTTATTAAACGATTTTTATATTTTATTTGTGCATAGTTAAATTCAATTAGTATATGTTTTAGGACAAGGCCTCCAAGGCTAGGATTGCAAAACAAAGTGCCATGCAACACGATGACCAAAAAGGTCTACATGCCTTGACTTGTACCATCGTAAGTATATTTTATATGTGAAATGATATATATATATATATATATATATTCCTAGAAAAAAAGTAAATGATTGCATATTAATTAGTTTAACTAGTTCATGTGCCATGTTTTGACACGAGGAAAAATATGGCCATCATCCAATTTTTTTTGAAAGGACATGTTACAAAACAAAAAGTGGACCGAATTTGTTATCTAGATGGAGAATGAGGTATGAATAGTTCACTTTCAATAAGTTAGTTGTATATTGTTTTGTTATATGTCAATTTTCATTTCTTACAACATAGAGTAGAGGCAACATACCCTTGTTTGCCATATTTAGCCAATGAAAAATTGATTGGAATATGATTGGAACATGATAGGATAAATCAAATCCTCCTAGGGTAATATATCGATGGAATGTTTCTCACCATATCATTGGAATGTTTCCTGTTAGCACACAATCTAGCAAGGCCCTTAGGAAGGGAAAACCTAAGGTACAACTACTAGACTACAATTGGATAATGGCCCACTCTCACTTTAGTAAAGGTCACATTCTCTTTAAAAAATTTCATCGATGGGAGGAGTCCCGAGATCTCTCTACAAAAATCAATGTTTTCCAAGTAGTTCCCTTCCCGAATCTATAAGCCATTGGGGGATATCCCACGGGACTAGGATTGAGGATTAACCCCCAATTTAAGGTGAGGGAACAAGACTACATTCAAAACCATTCCTTCTTCCAAGTCACCCAAAAAGACATGCCCAAAGTTCCCAAGGATAAACTAGCATAAGCATCCAATTCAACAATGAAAAACATACCTTTAGGATTGGATTTCCCACCTTCAAACACATGCTATCGACCAATGGGTGAGGGGAAATATGACTTGATTAGGGAGAGAAGATCAAATGGCACAATACATCAGCTACACTAGTGGATGTCAAGGGTTACTAGCTGTCAGCTGAAGACAATTCTCCTATGGGGTCACCCACTTTTGGTGGGTAACATTGCCCACCATACCTTGTGTTGTCACCCTAGAGACAGTTCTTGGCTGAAAGGGAACCAATGTCTAGGACATATGATTTGATAATCACCCTATGAGTGACCTTAGTTGAAGATTTATTAAACAAAAGGTATTACAGACGCATGTGCTAGTGTGTGTGTGTTCTGTGTTATTGACACAACGGATCAATTAGATTGCCAATACACAGACAATAAATGGAAAGACAGTAGAGAAATACAGTAAGCAACACAAAGACACAAGCAATTTTTAATAAGGAGTTCACCCTATTCTCCATGGCTACGTCTCCGGTCTAGCTTCAGTGGTGGCCTTCTTTTATTGTGTCTTTCAGCAGAGAAATTACAATGCAGGGACTCAATATGAGTTCTCCTGAAGAAGATTTTGCTTGGCAGGGTGGTTCTTGGATTCCCCAAGCCACTTGGAGTGCACAGACTCTTGTTCTTCCTACCAACTTTGTGACCCTTGGTCTATAGTGGAAAGAGCCAACTATGGTGCTCAATCCGGATAGATTCCTCTATGGGAAGGCTTGAAACTTCAAGCTCTCTGGTGCTCGATGCTGCCTGTGGTCAACTCGGCCCTCTTTCTCCTCTGCTTGGCTTTACTGCTCTCTGTGCTTAGTCCTCCTCTCAAGGTTCACTGTTCACTGTCTCTCTTGGTCGCTTGGACTCTTCGCTCTCTCTTTCTTCCTCTCATTCGGCTGTCTCTATTCATGGCTTTAGCCATTCGACCTCCATGCCTATTTGGTTCCTCTCCTTCCTGCGTTGATTCTCCTTCCGCCTGTGTGCTGGGAGTTCCCTGTTCGGCGTCAGCATGAACGCTCAGGAAGTAGCCACGTGCCCCCATCAGAACAGCGCCAGCCTGTTCGTCGATTCGTTTCTTTCTCCACCGTGGCAGTCAACGGATTCCAAATCCCCTTAAATCGTGGCTTAATTCCTTGTCAATTCCGCTCTGTCTATCGGACACAATCTCAGCCGTCCGATCTAGGCTCCTCTAGATCCAACGCCATACGCACACTGAGCACGGTTGACTTGCTTGATCGATAACGCGTGATCACGGTGGTTTTTCTCTCACCTCCGCTGCCATGCGTCGATCGCTGAGTGTGATCGCTCCATTTTCTCCAAAACCTCTTACCGTTCAAGGGCGCCCCGATCAAACCGCCGGTTTCCAGGTTGTGGGTCCCACCTTCGTACGATGGCGCTTTTTGTTTCTCCGCCCATGGTCCTCTGGCTCCCAACGTGACCGAGTGCTTAAGGCTCTACCATTTCAGCCCTGTTCGCCCAACGATCGCGTCTCGAAAATCAGCTCCTTTTCCCATTCCGGGGCTCCCAGGGGCTACATCGACCTCCTGCGCAGTCTCCATGGGCCTCAATCAGTGCACTTTGATCGAGGTCCTCGTCATTCCTCGCCGGCTACCATGGCCACTGGTTCAGGGTGTTTTCGATTGCTGTTTTGGATTCTCCAAGGATTTGTTTCGTCCCGATATAGTCATGGTTCTATCACAGTCGTTTATGGATCCGATTCGGATCAAAATCCAAAAAATAATTTCAAAACTTTTAAAATATTGTTAAAAATTTATTAAAATGTTCCCAGAGGTGATATATTCCCTTGTGTAACAAAAATTAATCTTGGAGATGAATCTTTATGCCCAAATTGGCCTGATATTAGCAAGATTTTAATTATTTTGTTGGAAATTAAAACTGATAAGAGGCTAGGGTTTATAACTTGTGCCTGTTAATAGAATCCAAATTTAAAACTCTAAGATGAAAGTTTAAATGACTTAGATTAAGAATGGAAGTACATAAGCAATCAAGAGCCTATCAAGATGTCTTTGAACAAAACTTACAAGTATTCACTGTAACTATTAAAGATACATAAAATAAATTTGTAACTTGCTCAAATAAATATGTTATGATCATACATGTGCTTCAAAGAAGGAAAATGAATATGGAAAACACATAAGAGAAACAACACATACTACAATGTACCAATACATATTGGAATCAACCTGGTGACTTTTATTATTATCTCCAAGGAAGCCAAAATGATTACACAAGTACTCAAAATGCCAAAACTCTGAACCCTTTTCTAGTGGTTCTCATGTCTTTTAAATATTACATCAAAATTAGTTACAAAGGTAACTATCATAAGATCTATAAATACTTACTTATCCATAACTAAAAAGCATTTTACAATGTTACAGAATGAAATTTTCTCATTTTTTATAGGTTTGATGACTAGTGATGGGTCCCATCAATAGGTATATTTTGAGGCTCATTATGCTATCCTCCAACCCTTAAAATTGTCATTTTCTCACATTAATTCACATTTGTAGCCAAGATAAGCTTAGCAGGAAGACTAAAGGGTGTTTGTCATATTGCATGGCCTAATGTGATTAATATGCAGGAAAAAGAAGCATTTTTGGAGATATTTACTATGCAAGGGCTTGGTGGAGACATCTAGAGAGAATATAGGGGGATTGTCCACTTCATTGACTACGAAACTCGGCTTCAAGACCAAATATTCCTCATCAACAATTCGAATTCACTAGAAATTGAGGAAATCCAAGTGCATGTGAAAGATTAGGGGAACCAAATCCACCAATCTCGAGATTTTGGAGGGGTTCATTCCTCCTTTCAAGAGAGCTACCCCTAGGATACTTTTTGTATAAATAAACCAACCTAAAGGTTCATTAAGATTTGAGTTTTTGTTGAATATAGGAGTAGCTACTGATATCTTAGTGCTTGGCACTGCTATTTTCATATTTCATATGATGTATGTGTCTCTTATTTTATGTTAATGAGAAGTTCACTGTTGGCCTGCATCTGAGTTAGTTTTGGAGGGCTGAAACCCTTGGGTTTGGGCCCAACACAGTGGTTTTATTACCTCTCTTGTATTCTTTCCTTGTTCTTTTTCAAGTCATTTCATTTCTTTTCTTGTTTAAGTAGAAATTACATCACATAAACTTGTAGTTGTAGGTTTACCTATCACCTCTCTTGTGGGAAGAGTGACTGGAAGATCTAAAACAACAACCCAAAAACATGTGTTTATGATTTCTTAGAAATTGTTAAGGGTTGTATTGTAATCATTTTTCATGCTTAGTTTCTGCAACTTAGAGGTTAGTAACCTTGATTTAGCAATTAGAAGTGTGTTTTAGGGTAGAGTAGATTTTAATAAAATTCAACTCATTCTTTCCATGTTAATTTATCTTGATGTAAGATTGATTTATTGATGCATGTGTTTGATAGCCTGCAGGGATTGTTGTTGACTTGTAGGGGAGGGCACACTCTTCCATATCCACCTAGGATATTCCATCTGTCTCTTGCACACTTTACATTGCTTCCAAACTCTGCCACCGAGACCATTCTTCTAGGGAAAATAAAGGACATTGTGGGCATAAACTTTGGTGCAATATAGGCCTTTGAGGGGTACTAAGATTGGACAAGGGCCCCCAACACCCTTAATTCACCTTATTATACCTTCATCCACCTTCCTTCACCTTCAAGACACCATTCATGTCCTCAAAAATATCTTGGAACCCCTCCTTGTAGCAATACATGGCCTCCTGCAACACTTCTTGTAGCAGTCCTGTAGCGTTTTTTTTCTTCAACCATATATGCTCCAGACTTTGACCCTTGCATATTGAAGTTTAATAATTGCCCCCAAGATTTGATTTCATGATTAGGTAATACTTTAAGACCACTACAACCCCATCCTTTCCTCATTGCAAACATAAGATAACAAATATAATTAGAACTAACATTTTTTTTCAAGTTGTGTTGAACATAGAATTCCTCATTTTCAAGCAAGTTATAAATAGATAAATGATTCATGCAAGTAGGATATTGATTTTATTAAGGGTGAAAATAGAGTAGTATGGTTTACTTGTACAACTAGAATAACCTTTTCTTTTCATGCAATTTCAATTAGCATTTACGTTTAATGAATGGCATTTTCTCTTCTGTAGTTAGAATCATGTTCATATCCTTGAAATAATGATATGCTTTCATAAGAAATTATCTTTGTATTTAGTTGAAGGAGTGGTATCTTAACACCTTGATCTGATATCATGGTTGAAGGTGACATGAGTAGAACCTATTCTGCTATGCATATAGCACTGTCACCTCTAGCTTTGCACAAACCCTAGGTTGATAATTTAAGTTCAGAAACCCTTGGGAGTTGCAAGATCCTTGGTGCAATACCAAGGCTCATGAATTTTTGGCACCATTTCCGGGGAGGTGTCTAAGTAGGTGTTGTTTCTACTTAGGATTCACTTTTTTTCTTATTTGTGTTTTGCATCAGTCTTATTGATCTGAAAAAGTTTCAAAAAAGAAGAAGAAGAGAAAATTAAAAAAAACAAAGCTAGTTCTTTCATGCCTTCTAGAAGTAGGGATAGTTCAAGGAAATTATTACCAAAAACCCCCACCCCCTCAAGCACCCAACCTTAATTCTTCTTTGGTGACTTTGAACTTCCCTCTCTCAGCTCTGACTATATGGGAGTTAGAAGACCCTCTAGGTGAGCAACCCAAAAATTTTAAGGAACCCATAGGGGAGGAAGAACCTATCTCATGTACCCAAACCATGGCTAAAAATAGGAACACTGAGCTTTTCCCTTTCAGAGAAACCAATCGAGTGGCCATAATGAAGAATATAAGCCTTGCTTCCCTTCCACATGTCCATGGCCTAACCTTTGAGGATCCTGACACCCAATGTTTGAGTTTTTTTTTTTCTCTATAGGACCTATGACTATGCTTATGATGAACCGAAGTTGAAGTTGTTTCCATCTACCCTCAAAGATGCAGACTTCCACTGGGTTATGAGTTTACCTGGAGGCGACATCACCATCTAGGCCCAAATGCAACAAGTCTTCAATGACAAATAAATGGATTACTATAGGTCCAAAAAAACAAAGGAGAAAATATTTAGGATGACCCTCGGACTTGATGAATCTTAGAGGACTATGAGGAAAGATTCCAACTCAATTATAAGAGGGTTAATTGTACCCTTGACCTTGAGTCACTCAAGCTAGTTCTTATTCGAGGGATTAGGGAGGATGTAATGGAAACCCTCAACATGCTGTCTAGAGTAGATATTTCTACCAATTGCCTTAGGATGACATCAAAACTATATTCAGGAATCAGTCTAGGGTTGCTAGGAAAAAGGGTAGGTCTAGACAAGGCTTGGTTAGTTCCTCTTGTTGAAAAGTGTGCAACAAGAAATGCTTGTTGAGAGTGCAACAAGATGATGGAGCTTAGTGAAAAGAGTCGCCTTCACTAAGTGGGCCCGCAGGCTATTTTTGGCGCAAGTCTATTTTTAGACTATGTCTATTTTTAGACATATGGATCATGTCTATGGATGATTGATCAAGTTGGGAAAAATAGATGGACTTCTATTTTTGATGAAAGTGTGAGTGATCACAGTGTGAGTGATTACAGTGTGAGTGATCACAGTGTGAGTGATCAAAGTCAAAAATAGAAAAGTCAAATATTATTATCTCACAATAATATTTGGACTATAAACTTAATCTTATTCTCTTGGAGCACTTCAGTTTGAGCTACGGAAGTGGCACATGCAGCTGTCAGAAGGAAATTCGTTTTTCTTATGAGTCAGTTGAGTTGTTGCATGCATGACTTCAGTTAGAACTCAAGTGAGTTGAGTTTAGTGGACTGGAGGTACAGTTGATGGAGTTGTGTTCAGTTTAGCTTTGTTAAACTGGTTGTATTTAGTCTAACTGATCAATAGACTAAAGATGAGTTGGGTGAATTAGTTATTAATTAATTCACAAGTTATTAACTCATAATACAACTAATGAATACATCAGTTAACTCAGTTGCATGTCAGTGCATGTCCAGTTCAACAGGGACAAGTGGTAGAGAATCAGATTGCTATCAGTTGTGACTATAGTTGTGCATCAGATCTTGCACAATCAAAGGATTGAGTATGCCAATGAGTTTGCTCACGTATTTGGCCCACATTTTAGCCTTTGCTCACGTCCACAAAGAGTGAGTGACTATTTTGCAGGTGAAAAACGAGTTTGGGAAGCTATTCTCATCAGTTCTTGAGCAGGTATTGAGCAGTGGAGGCAGGCAAGCAGCGGGAGAGATTTGGAGATCAAATCTGAGCTGTATTGTGTGTAACAGGTGGAGATATTTGTGAGAAGTATTATGCTTTGTATTGTTACATGATTCAATCAATATAATATACAGATAGTGTGGGGTTTTTAGCGAGATGCTTTCCCCGGGATACATGCTGTGTTTATGAGTTTGATTGATGCTTCTATGTGCGCCTGTGAATGTTTCTGCTTCTGTAATTTGATGATCAACGTAGAGGAGATTATGTATTATACATGTTCCGCTTAAATTGTATGATCAGGATAATCTCTGTTGAATATGTGTCATATTATTCAAAATTTCTACACCTCTCCCTCTATAAAAACATCAAGCATGAGATAGGAAGTATGTTTGATGATTTTAAGAGTGAAAGGTTGCATACCTTTTAACATATTGCTTTGCATCCTTAAAGAGAGAAGGCCAATAATATCCTAATGAAAGGATTTTATAAGCAGTCCTCTTATCAGCAAAGTGTCCGCCACAAGGTTCGTCATGACATGCCCTAAGGATGTCAGGCATTTCATCCTCCTGTACACATCTTCTGATCATCAAATCTGGCCCTGTTCTGAACAATTCATTAGAAATCCAAGAATAATGTGAACTATCCTGAATGATTTTCCTTTTCTCATTAGGAAATAAATGTAAAGGTAACTTTCCAGTAACTAAATAATTAGCAATATCGGCATACCAAGGGGTTTTGGTAGTTACTGCAAACAAATACTCATCTGGAAATTTATCCTCTACAGGAGAGTCCTCATTAGTGTTTTGGATTCTAGACAAGAAATCAGCTTCTGTGTTCTGTTTACCTGGTCGATCTAACACAGTTATGTTGAATTCTTGTAAAAGCAAAAGCCATCTTGTAACTCTACCATTAGTGACTGGTTTGTTCATGAGGTATCTAATGGCAGAGTGATCAGTGTGGACAAAGGTTTCATAGCCGGTTATATAGTGTCTAAACTTGTTTATCGCATGAACAACGGCTAGAAATTCCTTTTCAGTAACAGTGTAATTTAACTCAGTGGGAGTCAAATTCTTACTTGTGTAATAAATGGCATAAGGGATCAAATCCTTTTGTCCCAAAACAGCTCCTAAAGCTGTATCTGAAGCATCAGTAGAAATGTGAAAAGGGAGTTTCCAATTTGGACCCCTTAGAATGGGTGCTTCAGATATTCTAGTCTTTAAGGCTTCAAAGGCAGATTGACATTCAGGATCCCACTTAAATTCACAATCTTTAGTAAGGAGTTTGAAAAGAGGGGATGCTATCTTAGTGAAGTTTTCAATAAATCTTCTATAATAACCAGTAAATCCAAGAAAACTTCTAACATCCCTTTGGCAATTAGGAATAGGTAACTTAGAGATGACTTCGACTTTAGATCTATCAACTTTGATTCCATCTCCTGAAATATGATGTCCTAAAACAATCCCTTCAATAAACATCATAAAACACTTTTCATGACTTAAAGAAAGATTTGTTTCCTTGCATCTTACCAGTACTTTTTCCAAATTTGCCAAAGCTTCTTCAAATGTATTACCATAAACTGTGAAATCGTCCATGTATACCTCTACACAATCATGAATCAGATCTGAAAAGATTCCTAGTACAGCCCTTTGAAATGTAGCGGGTGCATTGCACAATCCAAAAGGGAGTACTCGGTAGGCAAAAGTTCCCCAAGGACAAGTAAATGTGGTTTTGTCTTGATCTTCAGGGGCTACCTGAATTTGATTGTAACCACTAAAACCATCCAAGAATGAGAAATACTTTTTACCTGCTAAAGTGTCTAGTACCTGATCAATAAAAGGTAAAGGGAAATGATCCTTTAAGGTTGCTTTGTTCAATTCTCGATAATCAATGCAAACTCTCCATTTACCATTCTTTTTGGGCACTATAACCAAGGGAGAAACCCATTGGCTATCTGAAATGGGGTAAATGAAGTTTACCTTGAGCAATTTCTGAAGTTCTTCTTTCACAATTTCCCTAAGATTTGGATTCATCCGTCTTTGTGGCTGCCTAATAGGTCTGCTGTTTTCTTCAATATAAATGTGATGAATACAAGTCTTAGGGTCGATTCCTTTCATGTCAGTGTATTCCCATGCAAAGGCAGTGGAATGTTTTTGCAACAGTTTAGTTAATTCTTCTTGTTGTAGTCTTTCCAAGTTCTTGTTAATGTTTAATGTTTTTCCTGGAAAGATTTCAACTGTAGAACTACCAAACTCTTCCATTGAGAAGAGAGACATCTGTCTAGAGGAGAGATATTCAATGTCTGCATCTAACTGAAACTGTGAAGAGTCATATTCTAAAGGTATCTCAAAATTTTCTAATGTATTTAGAATTTGACTGTCCTCACTAATCTCAGAGATGGTTAGAACAGGTTGAAGGGTATCCTCATCATCAATCCACTCATCTTCTCCTATTTCTGTTATTGCCTTTGCGGGAGGATACAAGTTGAATTTCTTGGTAGAATTACCATCTGATATGTACATGTCCCCAGACCTACAACTTATGAAAGCATCAGCTGTGGCCAGCCAAGGTCTTCCTAAAATAAGAGGATGTCCTCCTAGATTGTTCTTGGGAGTTAAAATCATAAAATCAACTGGATATTCCCAAGAATCTAGAGAGACAGGAATGTCTTCTAATACACCATCAGGTTTAATGATTGATCTATCTGCAAGTTGCAGCAAAGTAGGTGTAAAGAGAAGGTTAGGAAGCTTTAACTGATCCATGGTCTGTCTACTCATGATGTTGATAGCGGCTCCTAAGTCAATCAAGGTATTTGGGATTTCAACCCCATTAATATGAGTTTTGACAATAGGACTACCGGGATCCACATACTTTTGCATGGTAATCTTACCCATCATAATGTCTGCAATTTTTCCAACTAGATGTATCCTTTTGGTATCTCTGGTTCTTTTTATTGTTTTTTTCAAACTCAACTCCTTTATCGTCTTTGCTAGAATGGGAATCTCCTTAATGGCTGTTAACAAGGGAATCTTGATACAGACATTTTTCAATTCATCTAGAAAGCTATAGTCAGGCAACCAAATCTGCTTCTCCACTCCTTTGTCAATTTGCAATCTTTCAGGAAAAGGAGGAGTAGCTGAAGATGTGGGTTGCTCAACTAAGGGAGTTGATTCTTTTTCTTTTTGGGTTTGAAGTGATACTTCAGAACCTTTATTGACTTTGAGAGATTCTTCCTCAGAAATGCTTGGTTCTTGAACACTTGTGGAAGGTTGATCTAAGATTCTACCTGATCTGAGTTGTACTTCATTGAGAGGAACAACCATATAGGTAGGGAATGGTTGACCTTCCATCACATAAGCATTTTGAGGGTTCCTATTATTTGGGTTTGGTAATGGCTGAGAGGGAAGTTGATTTGACTTCTGCTGGGTGAGTTGAGAATTTTGATTTTGTGGAGGAGTTTGTTGTTGTTGAGGGTATGGCAATGATAATTGTTGACCTTGATTTGGAAGTTGGGGAGCTTGCTGATTCTGAAATGATGGAGGATATTGATAGAATTGAGCAAGTCTCGCATAAGGATTTTGCATGCTTTGCAACCATGCTTGAAAAGCATTTTGTGGTTGAGGCCAAGGTTGTTGCCAAGGATTCCAATTTGGTTGGGATTGAGAATTCATAGAGTTGTTAAACCCTTGATTCTGTTGTCCTTGCCAAGGTCTCCTTGCAACAAAACAGAGAGATTCAAGTGTGTTTGGATCCTCTTGAAAGACTGCTTTGAGGCCAGGGATTGAAGGACAATCCTTGGTCTCATGAGTTTCTGAGCAAATGACACATGTTTCTACAACATTTGCTTCCAAGGGACATTCCCTTAAAGCATGCTTCTTTCTACACTTCGGGCAAAAAATGGTCATAGCCTCAGCTTCTGCTTTTTGTTTGTTTTGGATCTTAAGGGTATCAATTTGTTCACTAAGACTCCCTAAGATGTCAGTTTTAAATTCATCAAGCATACTGCCGATTTCAGCCCTACTCACGGATCCTGTTGCAGATTTATTTGCCCTAAGGAGAGAAGGATCTCTAGGCCCTTTTTGAGTTTTTGATTTGCCCCTTGAGAGATGGATACAAAGTTCTGCTATATCATTGAGAGAAAGTTGAGAGATATCCCCTTTCCCCATCATGTTTAAGATATCTATCCATTCATCCCTAATGGCTTTTAATAAGAGGGCTTTTAAGGTCTCTTCATCCAGGCTACTCATCTTTGCTCTTTTTAAGTTATATTGAAACCTTTCAAGCAAATCTTCTAAGCTCTCATCTTCTTTTTGCATCATTTTAAATACCTCGTCCTTGTGATTAGTAGGCATACAATAGTCCAAATACCTATCCAAAAAGGTTTGTTTCATTTCATCCCAAGTCCTAATGGATTGAGTAAGTAACCCCATGAACCATTTCAAAGCTTGATCTTTTAATGTTGAGGGGAACAACTTGAGTTTCTGAGTATCATCCAGATAGTCATAGGTTCGACACACAACTTCAAATTCAAACAAGAATGTTTCAGGGTCCTCAGTTCTTAACCCATGGAAATTTGGGAGGACGGATGGTGATATGTTTTTCATAGTGGCTCGGGAATCCTCATTAACAATGGGAAACCCAAATGAATTATCCCCATCTCTATTTCCTCCTCCAATGGGACCTCTACCTCCTCCATTATTATTGTTATTTCCTCCTCCTCCTCTACCTCTACCTGTACCACCTCCTTCTTCCTCTGCCATGATGATTCTCCTAGGGATTTCAAAATCTTCTGGTTCCTCTACAAAGGGTGAATGAGAAGAGATTTCTCCTTCTTCTTCAGGTGAGTCTATTTCCTCAATTACAATTGGTTTTCCTGTAGGAGAAAGAGAAGAGTCTCTTCCTGGTTCAAACTCAATAGAAGGTGTAGGAGAATCAACTCTAGGCTCTTGAATTCCAAGAATTCTAGGACTAGGAGTTTCGGTTGGAGATAAGGGAGGTGTCTCTTGTCTCTCTCTTGAAGCAGATGGACTTGAAAAGATTGAACTTCGAGCTCTAGCTAAAAACCTTCCTCTAGAATCTCTAGCTCTATGCATGTCATTTTTTTTATTTTTCTTCAAGTCAAGTTAATAGTTCTTTTTCTGATCTTCCAGGTCACTCTAGGTGCAAGAAGAGAGCATACTCAAGAAACTACTAAATCAATAACTTTCTCCTTTCTGATCCTCCAGATCACTTTGAAGTGCAAGAGGAGAGCATACTTAGATAGGCTATTAACTTCTTTCCTTGAAATTTTTTTTTTATGTTTTTTTTTCTAAGAATATGGCTACTTAATTTCACTTCCCCGGCAACGGCGCCAAAATGTTTAGTCAATTTAGTGTTGTCTAAATTGCTAGTATTAATTGTCAACCCGGGGCTCGTAAGCTGATGAAGTGAAGGTGTACTATATGTACTTAAGTAACCTCTTAGAGTTTTCTTATCGTTGGGGGTGTTGTTGTGGTTAATTATGTTCCTAAGATGGAATGATGATTTATAAACAAGTGAGTGATGGTGTGTGTGTAGTGTGAATCCTAAATGGGTGAGAGTGTGTGATTAGTGATTTTTAACTACTTGCTTGAAAGGAAATGCTTGAAAGAAATAAATGACTTGAAAAGATCTTGAAATAACTTTGAAAGCAAATAACCACTTCCAATGGCACTAGACACCATTCATGCAGCTGCAAATAAAAGAAAAGAAAGTCACTTTTAAAACCAAAGATAAAGATTATCTCTCTCTAACTCGCTGCTTCAAACACATGTACTGTGTAAAGCACGGAAAGAAAGTAGCTTAAGTTGAATTAGAAAAGTGATTAAAAATGAGAAAATCTGCTTTAAAGACTAGTGATAACGTTTTTCTCTTTCTAACTCTCTACTTCAGCCATATGTACTATGCAAAGTATGATTAGAAAGTAGTGAAAGAATAGTCTAAAAAAGCACTTAAAACCAAAAATCTACTTTAAAGACTAGTGATAACGTTTTGCTCTTTCTAACTCTCTACTTCAGCCATATGTACTATGCAAAGTATGATTAGAAAGTAGTGAAAGAATAGTCTAAAAAGCACTCAAAGCCAGCTGCAAGTTAGTGGTATTCTGATCTTAAAAGATAACAATTTATGATAGAAGATCATTCATGTGTTAGCAGCTCTTTGAGAAATAAGATTAAAAATCAGCTATAAAAACAAAGGCAGCAACTTGAATCTGTCAACTTCAAATACCATTAGTTTGTAAAGCAAACACACACACATAAAAACAAATCCCGGGCTAAAAGAAACCTGCAAAGAAGTAATACTGATCAGCTTGAAAGAAAAGAAATCAAATAAATGAAACTATACATGCTTAAAGGAATGCTGAATGAGAAAATAAGTAAATACTGAACATAAAATACTTTACAGAGGCTAAGATGAACAGGGGCCCTCTATTCATTCAGCCACAAGAAAACTCAGAGATCTGGAAGCTTCAAAACAACACTATGTCTATTCCTTCATTTGCAAAAGTGTACAAAACAGAGTGCTAGAATAGCACTAAAAAAACAGAGTTCACAACGCTCTTAAAATTAACACAAGTTCAGAAATTACAACTGATAAAAAGTCCCTTGAGCGTACGCAGACGCAGCTATTTATAGGCATTTCTAGGATAGCCTAACACGTACAGCTACTAACTGAAAAACAACTAACTGTAATGCGTAATTATGGTTCCTGGACACATCATACGGCTGCGTGGATGAGCTGGTGCTTCTGTCGTCATGGGCAATGAATCCCATGTTGGATCATGTCCCCTACCATCTGCAAAACGTGGACAAGTCACCGTTTAAGCTGACGTGACCTAGCAGCTCACAATCACCGTTAAACAACCTTTAGTTGACCGTAACTTGACCAGCTTTGACCAGGGGTAAAGATGACGTGGATGGCTGGAAAAATGGGACAGGAACCTCGAGCACGTTGATACCTAAGTGCCCATGTGGCTCATCTGGCAAACTGACACGTGGAACCTTGCGTTTAACAAAAAGGCTGCAGGATCATCAGATAGCTGCGGGATTCCTGCAAGTATGTCAAAATCTAAACAAACAGTCACCCATTAGCAAAACTTACTTGATCATGCCTAATGACACCTAATGTAATGATCTGGGTGGTTTTACAGTGAAAATGAGGCAAAAGTGAAGAAAAGCTGAGGAAAAACTGAGGGAAATGATAGACAAGTAGGTGTAAAGTAGAGACTCTACATACCCCCACTACGAGGGTATTGCATGTCCTCATGCAATGAAAACACAGCTCAATCCATCTGCTGGGATGCCTCTGCTAGGACATCCAACCTCCTCTTCTTCCTCTGTGTAGAGATATTGACTTTTGGTCTTTTGAACAAGCATCTGAATTTCAAATTGATTAGTGCTCTGTTTAGCCTTCTACATTTCTTCTTCAGTTCACTGCTTTTCTTTTTGCAGACGGCTAGGTGCAGCATGGTGTTATTATGAAGCATTTTGTCAATGTTTGCTTGTTCCTTCAATTTCTCATTTTCCTGCCTAATGTGGCGGTTTAGCACTTCAAGTTCAAAGATCTCTTGTTTGAGTACATCTATTTGCTGCTCATGAGGTAGGATATTACTTGGACCAGCAGTGGTCTGCTCCAATGTTTCAAAATAATTGTTTGCTTCTTGCTGCGCTAGATCAATCATTGGTGATTTTCTTAGACTGTGTGCATGCTCAATTTCTGTTTCAAACTCCTGCTGAAATGGACTGTCCTCCCTTGGAGGGGTAGCTTCATCATGTTGTGGACTACCTTCAAAATCTGATTTTATAGCACCCTTCTCAGGTGTGCTTAGATCAATGAAAAGTGTCCTTGTGGTTTTATCTTTATTCTGCAATCTGCTACTCCTTCTTACAGTGGCAACACTCTGTGTTTCTCTTTGTGCCTTTTTCCTTGGTTTTTGTACTTTTACTTTCTTGGAGAGGGCAATTTTCTTATGGAGTTTAGCTAACCTTTGTGCTAAGGGCTGGCTATCTTTTTCTTCATCACTAGAATGCTCTGGAGTCTGATAAGTTTCTTGAACTATGGATTTTCCCTTGTCTTGCTTTTGTTTCTTTTTATCTTCTCTTCTCTTTTTGGCAGCTTCTTTGGCAAGTTCAGAGAGGGTTTCTGAGATAATCTCTTGAGCACTGTCCACAGTAGGTTCAGGCTCAATCTCATGTTCAGGATGATGTACTTCTATTTCCTCTACAGTCTGTCCTTGGACAGTTCCCTCTAAGATATCAGTTTCAGAGGTATCCTCTTTTCTTTTTCTTCTACTTTTTCTAGGCACAGAGGTTTCTCCAGCTTCTTCAAAATGATTTCTCACAAGGAATCTCTCCCAGGTGTCTCGTTTGGCTTTTAATTGTTCCTCCACTAACAACTTGACAAGACTATGATGACCAAGATATGCTTCAATGTTTCGTGGATTCTTTTGAGCCATGGAACACATTTTTCTAAGGCTTTGGAATAGAAAGTAGGGAAGATTTATATCATGTTCTCCTTGAAATTGCAGCATAATTTTACCATGATAAACGTATAAAACCCCAAATCTCCCTTCACATGTGAAAAAATTTTGCACTAACAACAGTAAAATTTTCCATTCTTCTTTAACATGAGAGACAGGGATTCCTTTGGTGAAGATACTTGTGTCCATACCTGGGTTTTTAAAAATCTGCTTCCATTGTTGATCCTGGACTGCCCGGTTTTTGAACCACCGTTCTCCGGTTTGTGGAAGAGATGTAGCTTTTGCTATGCTCCCCTCACTGACTGCAAATGTTAAATCACCCACCTCCACTTGACTGTCTTTATCTTTGAATGACCTTGCAAAGGCTTTTGTTACTTCCTTGTGGTAGCCTTTAAACTTCTTGATGCATTGTAGCCAATTGGCTTTTTGCAATGCCTCCTCAACTTGAGGATATGCCTCCAAGAATTTCGAACCTTCTGGTTCAGCCCTTAAAAGTTTTCCCATTGACCCTACAGATCTGTCTTAAAACACGATTTTGATGGTGGCTTTACACAGAAAATCCTCGGCTCTTGTTCAGAATTTTATGGAACAGAGGATGTATGGGTTCAGCAACAACCTTAGACTCAGAGAATTTACGGCTTGAACAGAGTTAAATGGTGGACAAACAGTGTGAACACAGTGAAACGGTGGCTTTACTGGCTATACATATTCATTGTTTCTCAGAATGAGCAGAGAGGAAAAACAGAGTATGGTTTATGGAGGCAATCGTAGTGAGTGAAACGGAATGAGGGAGATGAGAGAATGGAACAGCGTGAAATGGAGTGTTATGAGCGTAGAGGGTTTCGAAATAATGAGTGAAACGGCTAGATTCTCAGATTTCGGTTGTAGGTTAACACATGGCTGTGGGATGAGGACTGAGAGAGTCGTAATACGGTAGGTTACGTCACTAGGGTACGAAAGCCTTAATGACAGAAGCAGCCGACGGTGATTTTCGAAATCGTGGTTATCATGAACTGATAGACGTGGAGGATTCGTGGATATGTGGTTGCATGGTAGAGAAAATGGGTAATCATTACAATTAGTGGCCAAAAAGACATAACCCAGAAAATTCTGCGTAATGAAATAACTATAGGTTTAAGATTTAAAACGTACCTCAGATCCGCGTTTGATTTGCTTTCTGATAATTTGCCACTAACCCTTTGTCAACTTTATTGCTATTACTTGATTCTTTCCTACTTGTCATTGATGATTTTTGAACTGTAAATATTTCTCAGACAGACTGTGTTTCTCTGTACAGGTGCAGAGGGCTGCAGAAAGGCTAAATGGCTGCAGAATTGCCAAATAGCTGCGGGAACTGCAATGGTGTCCTTCAGCTGCACAAAATAACTTTAGTTCCTGAAAAAAAACTTTATTAATGAAATGAAATGGAATGAATGAATGCGTGGAAAACAGTGAGGTGAAGTGAGGATGGTGAGATGGAATGAGATGGTGAGATGGAATGGATGAAATGGCGAAATGAGATGAGAGAGAGAGATTTTTTTTTTTTTTTTTTTGGAAAACATGAGGTGTCAGGTGACCCTGATTTTCACCTTATGTTTTCTGCATGAGACTGCCAATCAGAGATTGGTTTTCAGGCTCATACATTTATTCTTTTCTTTTTTTTTTTTCATTGAAATTGAAAGAAACAGAGATTAGGCTGATGGAGGAGAAGAATTCTTCTCCACCAGCCTCATTTCAGAATCGCCTTGGAACAACTTAACAAACTCCTCTTTTGAGAGTGGCTTGTGGTAAATTTTCAACCGGTGGCCATTCACAATAAAGGGAGTTTGAAGTTCATCAATAGTCTTCACTCTAACTGCTCCATTATTAAAGACTTCATCAATCTCATATGGCCCAAGCCAATGAGTTTGAAATTTTCCTTTGAAGTCCTTAAATTTTGAATCAAACAAGAGTGCCCAATCACCCTTTTGAAACTTCTTTTCTTTGATATGTCGATCATGCCATTTGCTTCTTTGGTGCTGAACTAGATCGGTCCTTAGAATTGCATCTTGTCTCATTTCATCTAGTTCATTTAACTGGTCCATTCTGTGCTTCTGGGCTTCTGATAAGCTCATCCCCAATTGAACTGCTGTCTTGAAGGTCTTGATTTGGAACTCAATGGGAAACATGACTTCCTTCCCATAAACAAGTTCATAGGGAGAATGTCCTGTGGTGTTCCTCCATGTAGTTCTATAGGCCCATAAGGCTTCAGGAAGCCTTTCCGCCCAATCTCTTCTATGAAGATGAACAGTCTTTGTGATGATGCTTTCAAGAACTTTATTTGTAGATTCTACTTGACCATTCGCTTGCGGATGGTATGGAGTAGATGTTCTATGCTTGATCTTATACTCCTCCATCAGCTTCTCCATCATTCTTGATGTAAATTGGCTCCCCTGATCTATTACAATTTCTCTTGGGACACCAAAACGAGTGAAAATATCCTTAAAAAGAAATTGAACAACTGAATTTTCAGTAGCAGAAGTCAATGCTATAGCTTCTACCCACTTAGTAACATAATCAGTACAAACCAATATATATCTGTTTTTCTTGGATGGCGGATTAATTGGTCCAACAAAATCTAGAGCCCATTTCTCGAAGGGTTCGATGCATACCTGTGGCTGTAGTGGCATTTCATTTGAAAGAGTTGGTCTCCCAACTCTCTGACAACTGTCACACCTTTTAACATATTGCTTTGCATCCTTATAGAGAGAAGGCCAATAATATCCTAATGAAAGGATTTTATAAGCAGTCCTCTTATCAGCAAAGTGTCCGCCACAAGGTTCGTCATGACATGCCTTAAGGATGTCAGGCATTTCATCCTCCCGTACACATCTTCTGATCATCAAATCTGGCCCTGTTCTGAACAATTCATTAGAAATCCAAGAATAATGTGAACTATCCTGAATGATTTTCCTTTTCTCATTAGGAAATAAATGTAAAGGTAACTTTCCAGTAACTAAATAATTAGCAATATCGGCATACCAAGGGGTTTTGGTAGTTACTGCAAACAAATACTCATCTGGAAATTTATCCTCTACAGGAGAGTCCTCATTAGTGTTTTGGATTCTAGACAAGAAATCAGCTACTGTGTTCTGTTTACCTGGTCGATCTAACACAGTTATGTTGAATTCTTGTAAAAGCAAAAGCCACCTTGTAACTCTACCATTAGTGACTGGTTTGTTCATGAGATATCTAATGGCAGAGTGATCAGTGTGGACAAAGGTTTCATAGCCGGTTATATAGTGTCTAAACTTGTTTATCGCATGAACAACGGCTAGAAATTCCTTTTCAGTAACAGTGTAATTTAACTCAGTGGGAGTCAAATTCTTACTTGTGTAATAAATGGCATAAGGGATCAAATCCTTTTGTCCCAAAACAGCTCCTAAAGCTGTATCTGAAGCATCAGTAGAAATGTGAAAAGGGAGTTTCCAATTTGGACCCCTTAGAATGGGTGCTTCAGATATTCTAGTCTTTAAGGCTTCAAAGGCAGATTGACATTCAGGATCCCACTTAAATTCACAATCTTTAGTAAGGAGTTTGAAAAGAGGGGATGCTATCTTAGTGAAGTTTTCAATAAATCTTCTATAATAACCAGTAAATCCAAGAAAACTTCTAACATCCCTTTGGCAATTAGGAATAGGTAACTTAGAGATGACTTCGACTTTAGATCTATCAACTTTGATTCCATCTCCTGAAATATGATGTCCTAAAACAATCCCTTCAATAAACATCATAAAACACTTTTCATGACTTAAAGAAAGATTTGTTTCCTTGCATCTTACCAGTACTTTTTCCAAATTTGCCAAAGCTTCTTCAAATGTATTACCATAAACTGTGAAATCGTCCATGTATACCTCTACACAATCATGAATCAGATCTGAAAAGATTCCTAGTACATCCCTTTGAAATGTAGCGGGTGCATTGCACAATCCAAAAGGGAGTACTCGGTAGGCAAAAGTTCCCCAAGGACAAGTAAATGTGGTTTTGTCTTGATCTTCAGGGGCTACCTGAATTTGATTGTAACCACTAAAACCATCCAAGAATGAGAAATACTTTTTACCTGCTAAAGTGTCTAGTACCTGATCAATAAAAGGTAAAGGGAAATGATCCTTTAAGGTTGCTTTGTTCAATTCTCGATAATCAATGCAAACTCTCCATTTACCATTCTTTTTGGGCACTATAACCAAGGGAGAAACCCATTGGCTATCTGAAATGGGGTAAATGAAGTTTACCTTGAGCAATTTCTGAAGTTCTTCTTTCACAATTTCCCTAAGATTTGGATTCATCCGTCTTTGTGGCTGCCTAATAGGTCTGCTGTTTTCTTCAATATAAATGTGATGAATACAAGTCTTAGGGTCGATTCCTTTCATGTCAGTGTATTCCCATGCAAAGGCAGTGGAATGTTTTTGCAACAGTTTAGTTAATTCTTCTTGTTGTAGTCTTTCCAAGTTCTTGTTAATGTTTAATGTTTTTCCTGGAAAGATTTCAACTGTAGAACTACCAAACTCTTCCATTGAGAAGAGAGACATCTGTCTAGAGGAGAGATATTCAATGTCTGCATCTAACTGAAACTGTGAAGAGTCATATTCTAAAGGTATCTCAAAATTTTCTAATGTATTTAGAATTTGACTGTCCTCACTAATCTCAGAGATGGTTAGAACAGGTTGAAGGGTATCCTCATCATCAATCCACTCATCTTCTCCTATTTCTGTTATTGCCTTTGCGGGAGGATACAAGTTGAATTTCTTGGTAGAATTACCATCTGATATGTACATGTCCCCAGACCTACAACTTATGAAAGCATCAGCTGTGGCCAGCCAAGGTCTTCCTAAAATAAGAGGATGTCCTCCTAGATTGTTCTTGGGAGTTAAAATCATAAAATCAACTGGATATTCCCAAGAATCTAGAGAGACAGGAATGTCTTCTAATACACCATCAGGTTTAATGATTGATCTATCTGCAAGTTGCAGCAAAGTAGGTGTAAAGAGAAGGTTAGGAAGCTTTAACTGATCCATGGTCTGTCTACTCATGATGTTGATAGCGGCTCCTAAGTCAATCAAGGTATTTGGGATTTCAACCCCATTAATATGAGTTTTGACAATAGGACTACCGGGATCCACATACTTTTGCATGGTAATCTTACCCATCATAATGTCTGCAATTTTTCCAACTAGATGTATCCTTTTGGTATCTCTGGTTCTTTTTATTGTTTTTTTCAAACTCAACTCCTTTATCGTCTTTGCTAGAATGGGAATCTCCTTAATGGCTGTTAACAAGGGAATCTTGATACAGACATTTTTCAATTCATCTAGAAAGCTATAGTCAGGCAACCAAATCTGCTTCTCCACTCCTTTGTCAATTTGCAATCTTTCAGGAAAAGGAGGAGTAGCTGAAGATGTGGGTTGCTCAACTAAGGGAGTTGATTCTTTTTCTTTTTGGGTTTGAAGTGATACTTCAGAACCTTTATTGACTTTGAGAGATTCTTCCTCAGAAATGCTTGGTTCTTGAACACTTGTGGAAGGTTGATCTAAGATTCTACCTGATCTGAGTTGTACTTCATTGAGAGGAACAACCATATAGGTAGGGAATGGTTGACCTTCCATCACATAAGCATTTTGAGGGTTCCTATTATTTGGGTTTGGTAATGGCTGAGAGGGAAGTTGATTTGACTTCTGCTGGGTGAGTTGAGAATTTTGATTTTGTGGAGGAGTTTGTTGTTGTTGAGGGTATGGCAATGATAATTGTTGACCTTGATTTGGAAGTTGGGGAGCTTGCTGATTCTGAAATGATGGAGGATATTGATAGAATTGAGCAAGTCTCGCATAAGGATTTTGCATGCTTTGCAACCATGCTTGAAAAGCATTTTGTGGTTGAGGCCAAGGTTGTTGCCAAGGATTCCAATTTGGTTGGGATTGAGAATTCATAGAGTTGTTAAACCCTTGATTCTGTTGTCCTTGCCAAGGTCTCCTTGCAACAAAACAGAGAGATTCAAGTGTGTTTGGATCCTCTTGAAAGACTGCTTTGAGGCCAGGGATTGAAGGACAATCCTTGGTCTCATGAGTTTCTGAGCAAATGACACATGTTTCTACAACATTTGCTTCCAAGGGACATTCCCTTAAAGCATGCTTCTTTCTACACTTCGGGCAAAAAATGGTCATAGCCTCAGCTTCTGCTTTTTGTTTGTTTTGGATCTTAAGGGTATCAATTTGTTCACTAAGACTCCCTAAGATGTCAGTTTTAAATTCATCAAGCATACTGCCGATTTCAGCCCTACTCACGGATCCTGTTGCAGATTTATTTGCCCTAAGGAGAGAAGGATCTCTAGGCCCTTTTTGAGTTTTTGATTTGCCCCTTGAGAGATGGATACAAAGTTCTGCTATATCATTGAGAGAAAGTTGAGAGATATCCCCTTTCCCCATCATGTTTAAGATATCTATCCATTCATCCCTAATGGCTTTTAATAAGAGGGCTTTTAAGGTCTCTTCATCCAGGCTACTCATCTTTGCTCTTTTTAAGTTATATTGAAACCTTTCAAGCAAATCTTCTAAGCTCTCATCTTCTTTTTGCATCATTTTAAATACCTCGTCCTTGTGATTAGTAGGCATACAATAGTCCAAATACCTATCCAAAAAGGTTTGTTTCATTTCATCCCAAGTCCTAATGGATTGAGTAAGTAACCCCATGAACCATTTCAAAGCTTGATCTTTTAATGTTGAGGGGAACAACTTGAGTTTCTGAGTATCATCCAGATAGTCATAGGTTCGACACACAACTTCAAATTCAAACAAGAATGTTTCAGGGTCCTCAGTTCTTAACCCATGGAAATTTGGGAGGACGGATGGTGATATGTTTTTCATAGTGGCTCGGGAATCCTCATTAACAATGGGAAACCCAAATGAATTATCCCCATCTCTATTTCCTCCTCCAATGGGACCTCTACCTCCTCCATTATTATTGTTATTTCCTCCTCCTCCTCTACCTCTACCTGTACCACCTCCTTCTTCCTCTGCCATGATGATTCTCCTAGGGATTTCAAAATCTTCTGGTTCCTCTACAAAGGGTGAATGAGAAGAGATTTCTCCTTCTTCTTCAGGTGAGTCTATTTCCTCAATTACAATTGGTTTTCCTGTAGGAGAAAGAGAAGAGTCTCTTCCTGGTTCAAACTCAATAGAAGGTGTAGGAGAATCAACTCTAGGCTCTTGAATTCCAAGAATTCTAGGACTAGGAGTTTCGGTTGGAGATAAGGGAGGTGTCTCTTGTCTCTCTCTTGAAGCAGATGGACTTGAAAAGATTGAACTTCGAGCTCTAGCTAAAAACCTTCCTCTAGAATCTCTAGCTCTATGCATGTCATTTTTTTTATTTTTCTTCAAGTCAAGTTAATAGTTCTTTTTCTGATCTTCCAGGTCACTCTAGGTGCAAGAAGAGAGCATACTCAAGAAACTACTAAATCAATAACTTTCTCCTTTCTGATCCTCCAGATCACTTTGAAGTGCAAGAGGAGAGCATACTTAGATAGGCTATTAACTTCTTTCCTTGAAATTTTTTTTTTATGTTTTTTTTTCTAAGAATATGGCTACTTAATTTCACTTCCCCGGCAACGGCGCCAAAATGTTTAGTCAAT
Source organism: Pinus tabuliformis (assembly GCA_031772625.1). Lineage (NCBI taxonomy): Eukaryota > Viridiplantae > Streptophyta > Pinopsida > Pinales > Pinaceae > Pinus > Pinus tabuliformis. The sequence continues at coordinate 911,296,251 of CM062809.1, read as the reverse complement.
TTAGTGTTGTCTAAATTGCTAGTATTAATTGTCAACCCGGGGCTCGTAAGCTGATGAAGTGAAGGTGTACTATATGTACTTAAGTAACCTCTTAGAGTTTTCTTATCGTTGGGGGTGTTGTTGTGGTTAATTATGTTCCTAAGATGGAATGATGATTTATAAACAAGTGAGTGATGGTGTGTGTGTAGTGTGAATCCTAAATGGGTGAGAGTGTGTGATTAGTGATTTTTAACTACTTGCTTGAAAGGAAATGCTTGAAAGAAATAAATGACTTGAAAAGATCTTGAAATAACTTTGAAAGCAAATAACCACTTCCAATGGCACTAGACACCATTCATGCAGCTGCAAATAAAAGAAAAGAAAGTCACTTTTAAAACCAAAGATAAAGATTATCTCTCTCTAACTCGCTGCTTCAAACACATGTACTGTGTAAAGCACGGAAAGAAAGTAGCTTAAGTTGAATTAGAAAAGTGATTAAAAATGAGAAAATCTGCTTTAAAGACTAGTGATAACGTTTTGCTCTTTCTAACTCTCTACTTCAGCCATATGTACTATGCAAAGTATGATTAGAAAGTAGTGAAAGAATAGTCTAAAAAAGCACTTAAAACCAAAAATCTACTTTAAAGACTAGTGATAACGTTTTGCTCTTTCTAACTCTCTACTTCAGCCATATGTACTATGCAAAGTATGATTAGAAAGTAGTGAAAGAATAGTCTAAAAAGCACTCAAAGCCAGCTGCAAGTTAGTGGTATTCTGATCTTAAAAGATAACAATTTATGATAGAAGATCATTCATGTGTTAGCAGCTCTTTGAGAAATAAGATTAAAAATCAGCTATAAAAACAAAGGCAGCAACTTGAATCTGTCAATTTCAAATACCATTAGTTTGTAAAGCAAACACACACACATAAAAACAAATCCCGGGCTAAAAGAAACCTGCAAAGAAGTAATACTGATCAGCTTGAAAGAAAAGAAATCAAATAAATGAAACTATACATGCTTAAAGGAATGCTGAATGAGAAAATAAGTAAATACTGAACATAAAATACTTTACAGAGGCTAAGATGAACAGGGGCCCTCTATTCATTCAGCCACAAGAAAACTCAAAGATCTGGAAGCTTCAAAACAGCACTATGTCTATTCCTTCATTTGCAAAAGTGTACAAAACAGAGTGCTAGAATAGCACTAAAAAAACAGAGTTCACAACGCTCTTAAAATTAACACAAGTTCAGAAATTACAACTGATAAAAAGTCCCTTGAGCGTACGCAGACGCAACTATTTATAGGCATTTCTAGGATAGCCTAACACGTACAGCTACTAACTGAAAAACAACTAACTGTAATGCGTAATTATGGTTCCTGGACACATCATACGGCTGCGTGGATGAGCTGGTGCTTCTGTCGTCATGGGCAATGAATCCCATGTTGGATCATGTCCCCTACCATCTGCAAAACGTGGACAAGTCACCGTTTAAGCTGACGTGACCTAGCAGCTCACAATCACCGTTAAACAGCCTTTAGTTGACCGTAACTTGACCAGCTTTGACCAGGGGTAAAGATGACGTGGATGGCTGGAAAAATGGGACAAGAACCTCGAGCACGTTGATACCTAAGTGCCCATGTGGCTCATCTGGCAAACTGACACGTGGAACCTTGCGTTTAACAAAAAGGCTGCAGGATCATCAGATAGCTGCGGGATTCCTGCAAGTATGTCAAAATCTAAACAGACAGTCACCCATTAGAAAAACTTACTTGATCATGCCTAATGACACCTAATGTAATGATCTGGGTGGTTTTACAGTGAAAATGAGGCAAAAGTGAAGAAAAGTTGAGGAAAAACTGTGGGAAATGATAGACAAGTAGGTGTAAAGTAGAGACTCTACACCTCTTAACGCTCCTTTCCTTCCATATCCACCTCAATCTTCCCAATGGGAAAACCCCTCACCAGGGTGGAGGCCTCAGACAACTCAACCTCTTGCTTTACTACCTCCACCTCAACCTCAACCACAAATAACTCACCATACCCCACCTAAGAAACCTCAAATGTCTGCTCAAGCCAATCCAAACCCGAACAATAAGCATACACAACAGGTCTATAGTGGGGAGACATCCTATCCAGTGTATGTTGTGGAAATCCAATAGATCAACCTACAGTCTGGAAATATATTCCTAGATAATCAACCACCCTCTCCACATGAAGAGATTGAATTAGAGAAGGAAGAGAGTGCCCCTCAAGCCAATGCACCTCCTTATCCTAAAAGATTGGTCCACCCTAAACAACACACCCCAAAAGAGGATAAACTTCTAGGAGAATTGAAGAACTTGTGTGTCAAGATACCCCTTCTCTAGTCCATCAAAGGTGTTCCCACTTAAAACAAGCTTATTAAGGAAGAATTTTTCAAAAGGCCTGGGAGAATAAGAAGAGATACCCCTACTATTAATGTTGTTGGATAACTATATGATCTTATGCTTGGAAGGGTAATCTCCCCAAAGTACTTGGATCCTGGTAGCCTAGTACTAGATGTGCACATTGATAGCATTATGGTCCCTAATTCCTTGATTGACTTTGGGGCTGCTATCAATGTGATGACCAGGGAAACCATGCTGAAGCTCAACATCCAAGGGGCCTTAAGGATGACCACTACAATGTTGCAGCTTGTAGACATATCCACAGTAGCTCTCGAGGGAGTTATTGAGGATGTCTTGGTCTCTATTGACTTTTGGGAGTACCCACTAATTTCCTGGTCCTCCAGCCCAAAACTAGGTTTAATGGCTATCCTATCATACTAGGAAGACCTTGGTTAGCCACTATTGATGCCTACATTAGTTGCAAGGTTGGGAACATGACCATTAAGAATGGACATTTATCAAAACAACTTGTGTTGTATCCTCCTGCTCAAGCTTCTATTGAGTATGATTTTTCCTTGTGGTTAGAGGAAGAGTAAGAGGAATAACTTTATCAGACATCCCTCTACCCATTCTGCACTCTAGATACTATTATAGGGGGAGGACAACTTGATGAAGATTATCTTATCGACCATATCTTACAGAGTCAATCCCCCACTGCCATGTCGGTTGATGAACTGATGAAAGAATCTAAGAGTAATCCCTGGACTGATCTGTTCTCTACTAATTCCAACCTAGAACATGCCAAGGTTGTGGACATTGGCTCATCAAGAACTCGAATATCAACCCTTCTATATTATCCAAATACGAAGAACAATTATGCAGTGTGTTGAGGACAAACCTGGATGATTTTTTTTGGGATTATAAGGAGATGAAAGGTGTGCATCCCTCAGTCTATACTCATAATATCTACGTCAAAGAGAGATGCAAGCCTATGCGCCAACCCGAGGATGAACCCATCTCTTAAGGACATTATGAAAGGGGAATTACAGAAGCTACTGGATGCAGGGTTCATATTCCCAATTTCAGATAGTGAGTGGGTGTCCCCTCTCATTTTAGTCCCCAAGAAAAATGGGAAGTGGAGGGTCTATGTTAACTACCAATAACTTAACAATGTTATAAAAGAGGGAAATTTCCCTTCGCCCTTCATTTATCAAGTCCTAGATGGACTTGCAGGGACGAAATTCTTCTCCTTCCTAGATGGATTTAGTGGGTACAACCAAATACAAATCAACACTGAGGACCATGATAAGACCACCTTCACATGCTGTTCGGGTAAATTTTCCTATAGGGTCCTTCCATTAAGTCTAGGTAATTCCCCTGCTACCTTCTATAGAGAAGTTCTAAGTATCTTTGTTGAACTTGTTCATGACATTGTTGAAATATACATGGATGAATTCACTCCTTACGGATGTGACTTCCAGGAATCCCTTTCTAATTTGGGAAAAGTGTTAAAGAAATTCATTGAAATGAATCTTTCATTGAGTCCCGAGAAATGTGATTTTTTGATGAATGCAGGGACTGTCCTTGGCCATTCCATATCCAAGGAAGGGATATAGGTTTACCCAAAAAATTCCATCATTAAAAGGTTCCCTATACCTAAAAAAAGAGAGATATCATGAGCTTCCTTAGATTGGCTGGGTATTATAGAAGGTTCATTAAAGGATTTAGTAAACTAGCCTCACCCTTATTTGGACTTTTGGCTAAAGATTCATACTTTTGTTGGACATGAAACTTAAAAGAGGCCTTTGAAGTGCTTAAAGAAGAGTTGACCACGACACCCATCCTTAGAGGTCCTAACTGGGAATTACCTTTCCATATACACATAAATGAATTAGATAAAGTTGTAGGGGTAGCCTTAGGAAAAGTGGAAAACAAATTTCCTTATGTTATCTATTTCATCAGTAAGAACCTTTCTAAATATGAGCTAAATCATATAATTACTGAAAAGGAGCTCTTGGCTGTGGTACATTCTTTGAACAAGTTTAGGCATTGCATCACTAGTTATCAAAATTTTATTCACATTGATCATGCAACCATTAAGTATTTAATGAATAAATATGATGTCAATGCTAGGATAATTAGGTGGTTGTTATTATTGCAGTAATTTGATTTGACTATTATTGACAAACCAAGGAACAAAAATGTTGTTGTAGATTTCTTATCAAGACTAACCCTGCTTATAAGAAAGGAAGAAATGGTAGATGATCAACTCCCAGATGAACATGTCTCTTCCATCTCGGTGCTTTCACCTTGGTTTGCTAATATAGCCAACTACTTGGTTGCTGGGAGGTTCCATCCTAATCTCTCCTCCAAGGAGAAAAGAAAGATTATTAGGAAAAGTGCCCCATAAGACGAGGAAATAACATAGTTGAATTCCTGGAATAAGGATTTATAAGTCTCGACCTCATCGGGAGAGAAATATGCACCGATATGTAAATTTTAACAATGTCGGGTTTAATTGAAATGTCGAGAGGGATGGTCTCTTCAATATTCAAAAATTTCTTCTGAGAATCGACATCATAAATGGATGCAAAATTCGTAGATAACTCAATGATATTGGGTCGATAAAGTTCATTAAAATAATCCCCGAGGGAATCTGGCAAGGAGGAATGGTGATGATGATTGTCCCATGGTGCATCATTTGGCATCATGATCTACATGATTCTCTCATCGATGGAAAAGGTATGAGAGAGAGGATCATACAATGTACCATAATCTAAAGAACGATCAACCCAATTAATCGAAGAGGAAGGATCACAATAGGCCGCGGGCCAAATGGATGGTTTTGTAATCTTGTTCAATGGGGTTGAGTGGCATACAATCACCAAAAATATCAATATTAGATTGATCTAGTACAACCCATGGATCAGCTACAACATTACAAGAAGAAATCAAATTAATATAGGAGACTGAAGTGGATTTGTCGGGTAGTTGGGGAGGAGGAAGCCTAAAGGTTCTCATGAGAGAGGAATCCTTAAGCGGTCCAACTCGAACATAATGATACAAGTGAGGGGTTTCCCCCACGAGAGGGACACTTCCAGTAACTAAAGAATCAATGGTTATGATACCGCCTTTATGAGGAAAAGTGATCATTTGAAAGTAAGTGGAAACGACGTAGCCATGGCATAGGCCCATGTACGACCGAGTAGAAGATTATAAGCTAGAGGTACATCGATAACTTCGACTTATACTGATACAATCTTATCACTTAATTCTACTTATAGAGAATTCAAAATCCCACACGGTTTGTAAGTTCTTCCATCAAAAGCTTTAAAAGTGGTTGGTGATTGGACTAATTAGGGAGAACTAATAGCCCTACAACAAGACAGGGGAATAATATAGGTTGAGGCACCTTCGTCCACAATAGAATAATGAATATTTTTACCAAGAATAACAACCTGGATCACAAAGGCTAATTGAGCTGGAAGTCGAGGTGTATGGTTCTCATGGTTAAAGACTACTAGGTTGGAATCCGAAGGATCAATACATCCAATTGGTGAGAGCAAAGCCTTCATTTGGGTGGGGAAATTTTGCAACACATCAAGAGTGGACATAGATGATGGGGCCTGAGCCATGTCCTCAACTATGTTATAATTTTGAGCAGCTCTTCAATTTGCAGATTACTCAAAATTCCACAAGGCGTATATGTGTGACCGTCAAAAGCTTTTAATGTTGTTGGTGAACGTGACAAAGGCGGTGATCCAAGTGTTTTCTAGAAATTCATTGACATAATACAAGTAGATGCCCCTTCGTCAATAATGGTTTGATGAATAAGTTTATTCAAGGCATTTACTTGAATCAAGAATGTTAATTGCGCTGGTAACTGTGGCGTATAACCTGCATGGTTGAAAACCACAAGATTGGAATATGTTGGATCGATTCCACCAATTGCTGAAAACAAAGCCTACTTCTGGGAGGGACAATTTTGAAGCACCTCAAGCGCCGACATAGTAGAAGGTGACTGAGCCAGATCTTCTACTATGTTATAATTCTGTGTTGCTCGAGCTCAAGGGTTAAATGTTGATTTACGTAAAACTCCCTTAGGTGGTTTTATTGTTAACTCTAGTGTGATAGGTGGTGGAATAGGATCAGACGAAGTCGAAGTCGAAGGATTAGGTTGATCAGTGGCCTGGTTATTCAACAACGACTGTTGATTTCCATAATCTTTACTTTGTGTTGACACCAAACATCAATTTTAGGCTTAGAAGCAGATAGCATAAGCACTTGGGAAGTGGAAGCATGATCAATAGCAACCATATGTGTCTCCAGGTTTAGAAAAGGATCAATCAACACTGCGGATGTACTAGAAGTCTTAAGAAGCTTTGAGACTTTAGAGCGGTGAGGACAATCTCGTGTAAAGTGCTCATCGTTACAAATTAAACATGGGTAACGAGGTTTCCTAGCTGAAGGAGAGGAATCAAATGATTTCTCTTGAGGGGGATTATTTTGTTTCTTCTTGTTTTTACCCTTCTTCTTGCTTCCAGGTTGCTTTTCATTCTTGCCTTTGTCAGATGACATGGCATTGATTTTGGAAGAAAGAGTGTTATCAGATGCATTTGAAGTTTGATTGGAAATGGAAAGTATTTGACCAGATGGTTTACCTGCCGTTTGTGTGCTCGAAGAACTAATCACACCATCACTAGCATGAGAGTCCTTACTTGATGGTGGTGGAGGAACAGTGAAAGTTGGTCTGGGTGCATTCAGGATCTTGTCATAGAGCGTGCCAGACTGTGTATAAATCAAGTCCAAATATTGGGCACGAGCAATTACTTTCTCTTCAGTGAAAAGTCTGATATACTCCTATACCAATAGGTGTCATATTTCATGATTGACTTGTTGAGCTCTGTAATATGTTCATCCCTTTCCTTGTTGCAAAGGTTTTCCATATTATCAAAAATCAAAAAATCAAAAAATGTAAAGAGGGTATGCCCTAAAAGAAAAATCAAAGGGTGAAAAGAATAAAATGGTCAAAAAAGTGAAAGAAATGAACCCCAAACAAAGAAAGACTAGGAAAGTGTGCAAGTCCAAAATGCCACTACTCTTTTATTTTCTGTAAATACAACATTGTGTGCAACTTGTTAAAATTTTGTCACAATTGATGAAAAGGCCAAATAGCTTAATCTTGGCTGGTTCATGTTTGAATTTCATGTTTTAAAGATAGAGAATAAAATCTGACCAAGCTGTTTAATCTTGGCAGATAAGTAGATAGGTAGAGAAGCAAAGGAGCTCAACAGTTTAATCTGAGCCCTTGGAAGTAATAAGTGCAGACTTAGGTAGGCTTGCCATGCAAAGAAAAGAAAAGTTGATGAGGGTTTGCTAGTCTAAGTGCACTCGAAGAAAGAAGAAAAAATGCTAGGCCAAGTAGGCAGGGTAGGTAGATTGGTGTTGCAGAATGATACTTGTGATGGATTATGTTTCTAAAAAAGTGTTAAATTTCACTTCTATCACTAGTGCAAAGGCAAACATTACACTTGAAGCAGCTCAAGCGAGGCAAGGTTTCATAACTAACTCCCCTCATGTTTTCTCCCTAATCATTTACTAATTTTCCCCCTAAAAAATTAAGAATATGTTCTTAGTATCACTCGTAAAACCACTCATTCCATTTCATAAAGTTTCCTTAAGTAAATCCCTACTTTACTTGGGAAAATGCACTACCTCACCCATAAACTCTTTTTTCCCTTTAGCCTAAGTTTTTTAACATTTTAACTTAGCACTTTCATTTCAAATTTCATATTAACCATTAACTTTTATTATATAACTCCCTTATAATTTTTACCCATCCCGTATTATGTAAATATATGTTAAAAACCCCAAATATTATTTAACCCCGCCCTGGTCGAATACGACAGTATCACTGTTTAAAAGGGATTAATGGTTTATTTGAAACCTATTAATAACCTTCCTGCATGCATTGATGGGTTAATGAGCCATTTGGGTTAATTAATAACATCTCTCCGACCATTAAAAAACCAACCCCGATATATTAAAAACAGAGTTAATTATATCGGCCTCCCGAAAGTTAACCTCCCGCCATCTCCAAAGCGCGTTCGCCGTCCGATCTATGCCTGATCATCCAACGGTCCGCATTCAATATCGAGACCCCCTAACCACCAAATATTAATGTGCGATCGGCTGGTGGTTTTGCCACTGTACCTCTGCCACACGTCACTCCGTCAGCCTGTTGGCTCGCCCTCTACCTAAAACTGCCCAACCCCAAAAGCGGTGCGGGAAAAATCGTTTACCACCCCCCCGCTGATGTCATATGCTGACGTCCTCCGTCCTCTGCTGACGTCACCCGCCATGTCACCTGCCCCCGTCCTCCCGCAAATGTCATCCGTACTACTTACGTCATCCATCCTTCAAATCAAAAATTCCCGCCAAAACTTCATTTTGTCGAAAAAAGGGTAAAATCGCCATTTTTACTATATTTTTTTGCATAATCGCGCTCTCGTGAAAAAACTGTCTGCTCCAGTTTCCCCCACTACCTGACCAGAAAAGCTCCAGCAACGAGCTTGCGTCCTCAACCAAATTTCCATTTTACAGTTTCTTCCTCTTCAAACACAGTTTAAACCAAACAGAGGGACTTCCGAGCTTGCAGAGGAAGGAAATAAAGGTATACAGGGATATTTTGCTACCCTAAACCGGTGGACCTTCAGAGATATGAATTGCTAGAGGAAAGGTGGTGAGAAGACACCTTAGCAGCTTTGTTTTACCAGAACACGATGGAAAATGATGAGAAGAGGTCAAAACACAGTTAAAGAGTATCAGTTCAGCATTAAAGTGTATCAAATCAACGATAAAGATGTCATAGCAGAATTAAAGAAAACAAATCAGAATTAAAGAGCACAGTTAAGACAGGCAGCCGACATAGAGTTACTACAGAAGACAATTGCTAGCCAAATTAAAGAGCCTGCCTCCAACACAACACCAATTTACCCTTTTTTTATCATAGAGACTAGCTGTTTCAATTTTTGTAAACTCTTATTAGTTAAATCTAGATATTATCTCACAGTTGTTATGAGATATTTTCTTGTACATATTTTGTTGTATAAATACCCCCTCCATTAGAGTACTAGGGGTGGATGATGGATTTCTAGACTCTGCTGTAATACTAAAATTTTGGAAAAAAGAGCTGTTGGAATCAATTGTTGTTTGGCCTACTGGATGAAGAATTGAAGCAGAGGACTTGTCACAGATTTCTTGAATCAACCACTGGATCAATAAGTCCTCTATATCTTGTGTTTTACAGTTTTCCTTAGTTTATTATATCATCTGTGTTTCATAAATCTGAATGATAAAGAAAATGTTAACTTCAGAATATGCTTGACTGCACTCTGTTTTCAGTCTTTATTGTTCTCTATGTTTTCTTCAGAATTAGAATAAGCAGTGAAATCTTAATTGCTCTTGTTTCCTGATTCTTTCATATCAATTATTTGCTAAAGAATTCTCAACTGCTCCTTATCAGTGATCATCCATGTTCCCTCTTTCAATAGGTTGAAGGATTCTTAACTGCCCTTCACCCATTTGAGCCCATTCCATCTGTTTCAAGTCTCTATTTGTTCCCTGTTTGACTACCTTGCTCTGTGAAGCCATCCTCTGCTAAGAAACCAAATCCAGAAAGCCATCTTCTTTGACTCCAATAGCCCAATGGACTGAAATACTCTGTTTTACCTCTCTTTTCTATCGAATCTCACCACCCAAACTAAAACAAAACCCTTGAACTTCATAACTAGCCTAATACCTTTAAAAAACAAAGCTAAATCATATAGAGAGATCCCTCTCTGGATACAAATTGACTAGATTTTGTATTTAAAAGATTGGTCTGTGGTTACCTCGACATCCTTCCCTTTCTTACAACTTTTGGGAAAACCTGAGTGATAACATCATTCACGACTCCACTGGGGACTGAATAATTGTTTGTTACTATTGTTTATCTCATAAGCTATAGATGGAGCCTGAAGTTAGCCAGGTAGCCTTTGAAATGCTTTTGCTTTGCAATTGCAGAAGTAAATAAATGCTACTTCAATCTATCTCCGGTCTAGCTTATGAATTGGACAATTGGTTTCAAACACTTGATCAGTTCCTCTTTTTAAAAAAAAAAGTATTTAGGAAAGTTCAAAACTCCCACATCTAAAAACCTCCTAGAAAAGACTGTTAAAGTTGTATTGTCCAATCTATTTTAAGAAAAAACCAAAAACACACCTAGAAACTGGCTTCAGAAAAGGTTCATTACACCATATCAAATCCTGATCCTAATCCCCCACCCGTGTTTGAAAATCCTAATCTGATTCCTAGGATTCTTAGAAGACAAGAGAGCCAAGAAAATTCTGCTAGTTCTCGGCCTCTATACAGATCAAGATCCTGTCTTGTGAGGTGGATCTACCTGGAGGATGAGCCTTCTGATAAGTATTTTGAAAACTCTTCATTTGAGACCTTTTCAGAATCTGGGTTAACCCACACAGTTCAAAATCCAATATTCATTGAAAATTTGCAGATTGAAGTTGTTACTTCACACCTTGACACACATTTGCAGAACTCCATTCAATCTGAGCTTACCTCTGAAAGAATACCAAACCTTTATGTGATTACTACAGCTTCTCCAAGTTCACCATCACTACCTCAAACTACCCTTTCCACTCCTCCATCTACAACACACATTCCCACTATTATCCCTACTCCTTCAGTTGTCACAACTATTTTTGCAACCATGGCAAACCGATACACTCCCCTGCTCTTACCTGCCAATCCAGGGGCTATGCCCCAAGACTATCAAAGTAAAACCCCTTCTTTTGAAGGTACTGGCACTTACACAACTCAATAACATACCAATAAAATGACCGACTATTTTGAAAGTTATGAAATTGATGCTGATGATGTTAGAATGAAAGTATTTGTTCAAAGTTTAACTAGAGATGTTAGAACCTAGTTTAGAGCCCTCCCTGCAAACAATATCAATGACCCACAAGCTCTTTATCAGACCTTCTTGAATAGATGGGAAAAGAAGAAAGATCCTCTCCACATTTTATCAGAGTATGAAAACCTAAGAAGAGGCACACAAGAAACTGTCCAAGATTATTGTACCAGATTCAATAATGTCTACAATGCTATTCCTCAAAATATCAGACCTCCTCTAGATTTGGCCTTGATCAAATTCCCTAATGCATTTGATTTTGATATGGCATACCAACTTAGGGAAAGAGCTCCTCGAAACTTAGAAGAGATACAAAGTATAGCTGTCAGTGTTGAGGCCAACCTGATATCTAAACAATCTAGAGCCAGAGCTGAAAGGAGGACACCTTTTAAGGAAGAACCTTCTGCCTTTGAACATAAATTAGATGTTATTATTAAAGGAATGGATAGACTTGGAGATAGAGTAGAAACAATCGAGAGAAAATCCCCTTGGGATGGTCAACCAAGCAATATTGGGAGAAATCCAAATTTCAGGAAGAATCAAAATCCTAACACCGGAAAGACAGGGCCTAACCAAAATATTAGGCCCCCATTTCAAGAAAATTATGTTGAAGCCTCAACTTTTGATGAACCAACAGAAGACACTCAAATTAATCTGATGGGACTCAACAATGAACAACAAGTTTTCTTGACCCAAGAGGATCAAGAAGTTCACATCCTTAAACAATTCCAAACTCAGTCAGGTGAAACATTTGACTTTAGGGAGGGATATGATACATCCATTTATGAAGTCCACAAACAATACAATCTGAGGAGCAGAAGAATAGATGTCCATGAAACCAGTAAACAGAAAGATACCAAGCAACCTAACAAAGGTAAGAGCAGTACCCCCCCTGTACATATTCTTTCTAAAATGGATGATAACCCTAAAAACCCAACTGTTGAAGATGTATCAGATAATCAACCACCTAACAGACAACTTTCTACTTCTATTCCTTCTAAAGGAAAAGTAGAAGAGCCTCTAGAACTTGATTTGGAAACAACTTCAGCCCATAATCCCACTCTTGAAGAGGAGAAAAACGCAGAAAATCTAGTTATCCGAAATACAAGAACTTAGACCGAAAAACCTTTCAATCTTGAGACAGAAGTAGGCAAACTAAAGATAGCTATTCCATTATCAGAATTAGCTAAACATGATGTCTACAGAAGTCAAATCAGCAGATCACTCAAAATTTCCGTGAACAAAGATTCAGTAAATGTTTTTGATGGCCAGCTTGAATTGATATTTGGCCCTGGAGTAAATGGAAAAACAACAGAGGGAGAAGTTCCTCCTTTCTATGTAGGTTTAAACATACATGATAAAATACTTCATAATGCCATGTTTGATTTTGGTGCTTCCCATAATTTAATGCCTAAATATGTAATGGGGAGACTAGACCTTGACATCACCAGGCCATATAAAGACCTTTTCTCTTTTGATTCAAGTCAGGTCAAATGTTTGGGTTTAATCAAAGACTTATGTGTGTCACTAGTCCAATATCCTGCCAAAATCATCTTAATGGACATAGTAGTAGCTGATATTCCACTAGAGTATGGCCTGTTATTATCTAGATCTTGGGGTGCAAAGCTTCAAGGATCTCTACAGTTAGACATGTCTTACGCTACTATTTCAGTGTTTGGTCAACCCAAAAGACTATACAGAGAAACCTTAATGAAGTATGTAGTAAGTAGTCAAGAGAAACCTCAAAATTTCCCTATCTACTCAATACATTCAGATATGGATTCTTTTATCCTTTACAATGCTAAAATTGATCCCCCACATGAAATAAAAGTTCTAGTAGATGAAACAGAAAAATGCAAATGAAAGGTCTAGTGTTCGAATCCAAGAAATTTCTGAAAATCATGAAACATCAGATAAACCGGAAGAAACTCAAAAACCAGATCTCCCTATTAAACAGATCCCTGAGACTCCAGACACTAAATATGAACATGAAATCCTTTGGTACTTAGAATTTGATGGTTTTGTGAACAAATTAGGAGCAGGAGCAGGAGTTTGGGTGCACAATCTTGAAAACAATCATGCTGAAGGCCATGCCTACATGTTAAACTTTAGTGCACTAATAATATGGCCGAATATGAAGCTCTATTGCTAGGTCTTAAAATGGTCAAGAAATTGGGAGCAACTAGAGTGTCAGTCCTAGGAGATTCTAATTTAATCATGCAACAGATAAAAGGGAAGTTCTTGACAAATGAACCCAGATTAAGGGAGTACAGAGGAACAACTATAGAGATCCTTAATACATTTCTAGAAACTCAGCTTGCCAAAATCTAGAGAAAACATAACTTGCAAGCTCATAGCCTAGCAAATTTTGCCAGCACTTGTAAATTACCAGCCGAACCAAATCATTAATTCACAACTGAAATTAGACAAAGGCCAACCATACCTGATAATGTAAATAACTGGCAAGTGTTTGATAGTGATAAACAGATCAACAATTTTTTAACCCTAGAAGAAGAATTTTCTAGCACTAACATAGATGGAGATACAGTTAGTGAGCTTAATCCAACAAATCAAATAGAAACAAACATTTCAGTAGAAAAGGCAACTCAAACGCTTCATCCAACGAAATTTACCAAAAAGGAAATACAAGATCTTAAGGAAACAGATGTTGATGAGCTTATTGAAGGAGAATTTGAAATTATCAATTTGAAAGACAATCATTTGCCCAAAGGATTAACTCCTTTGGAAGATCTCTTTGATTTCAACGATATTCCAAAGAAACCCCAGATGAAACCTCTAAAAGTAGACATTGAAAACTACAACATAGGAATTGAAGAGAATCCAAAAATGGTAAAATTATCCAAAACTTTACCCCCTGATCAAAAACTTAAGTATTTTGAACTGATCAAAGGATTCCAGGATGTTTTTGCCTGGAGCTATGAAGACCTGAAATATTATGACACCTCTGTAATTCAACATACAATACCCCTCAACAAAAATAAAAAACAATTCAAACAAAAGCTCAGAAGAATCAACCCTGTACTGCTTCCCTTAATTGAAAAAGAAATCAGACAAATGCATGATGCATGGATAATTGCTCCAATCAAATTTTCAGAGTGGGTGTCTAATTTAGTACCTACAAGGAAGAAAACCGGAGAAATCAAATTATGTGTTGACTTAAGAAATGTAAACAAGGTTTCTTTGAAAGACAACTACCCTTTACCTAAGATGGATCATATTTTACAAAGAGTAGTAGGTGCTTCTAGGATTTCACTTTTGGATGGGTTTTCAGGTTTTAATCAGATTCTGGTTCATCCTGATGACCAAGAAAAGACTGCATTTACAACACCATGGGGTACATTCAAATATGTTAAAATGCCATTCGGACTTAAGAATGTAGGGGCAACCTTTCAACGAGCAATGGACATAGCTTTTGCAAAAGAGATTCATGATTTTCTGGTTGTATATCTAGATGACCTCACTGTGTTTTCTAGATCAGATCAGCAACATTTAGATCATTTGAGACAAGTGTTTTTAAAATGCAGAAAGTATGATATTTCATTAAATCCTAAAAAGTCTTTGTTTGGTCTAGAAGAAGGTAAACTGTTAGGCCATATCATCTCCAAATATGGCATCAGAATTGATCCCGCTAGAATAGAAGCTATTCTGCAAATACCCCTCCCCAGAAATGTCAAAGAACTTCAAGCTTTCCTAGGAAAGATTAACTATCTGAGAAGATTCATATCTAATTTGGCTGAATTAATTAGATTGTTGAACAATATGTTAAAGAAATATTCAAAGGTTAAATGGATAATAGAATCCAAACAAGCATTTGAAGAAATTAAAATGGCTTTGACCAAAAAACCAGTCCTTACAAGTCCAAAGTTCGATAGAGACTTCACAATTTTTCATTTGCATCAGAACACAATATAGCAGCTGTTTTACTGCAAAAAGATGATCAAGGATGTGAAAAACCCATAGCCTTTTTCAGTAAAGCACTTAGAGATGCACCTCTAAACTACAAAATCATGGAAAAACAGGCTTTTGCACTTGTGAAAGCTATTAAAGACTTCATAGTCTACATATTATACTCACATGTAGTAGCTTATGTACCAAATGTTGTTGTCAAAGACATCCTGACTCAAGATGGAATTGAAGGCAAACGAGGTAAATGGATAGCTAATATATTGGAGTATGATACTGAAATAAAACCTACAAAGATTATAAAAGGACATGGATTGGATAAACTCATGACTGAAACAAACTTTCAAGCCTTGGATATTAATGAACTGGATAATGAACAGGAGATGGCGACTCTACAAATCAGCGAGGCCTTCTTAGAATCACCTTGGTATGCTGATATAATTCATGTATTATTAAACCTGCAGGCTCCTCCAGGGTTATCCAGAACAAAGAAAAGGTTTTTAAAGATGAAAGCTTCAAAATTCTGTATTTTAGATAATGCTCTTTTTTGGAAAAATCATGAAGGTATTCTATTGAATTGTTTAATAAAAGAAGAAACTGACAAAGTTCTCAAAGAATTTCATGCAGGGGACTGCGGTGGACACCTTTATTGGAAATCAACTGCAGACAAAATCCTAAGGGCTGGATTTTACTGGCCAACCTTGTTCGCTAATGTCAAGAATTTTGTCACTGCTTGCCACAAATGCCAAATTTTTGAAGGCAAAAGAAAACTGTTGCCCTTACCCTCGAGACCAATTTCCACTGAAAAGCCCTTTCAACAATGGGGTTTGGACTTCATTGGAGAAATACACCCTCCCTCTTTTGGCCAACATAAATGGATTCTTACTGCCACAGACTATTTCACCAAATGGATAGAAGCCATTCCTTCTAGACAAGCCAATGATACAGTGATTATAGGATTCTTAGAAACCAACATATTGTCTAGATTTGGCTGTCCTGAAAAGATCATAACCGATAATGTTGATGCCTTCATGTCCAAGAAAATGATAAATTTCTGTAACAAATACCACATCACTTTAGGCCATTCCACAGCCTATTACCCTCAAGGTAATGGTCTAGCTGAATCTTCCAATAAAAGCCTGATTAATATTATTAAGAAATTGTTGGAAGAGAACAAGAAAATCTGGCACAAAAAACTTACAAATGCACTATGGGCGGACAGACTTACTACAAAGAGATCTATTGGAACTAGCCCTTATGACTTAGTTTATGGCATGGAGGCTGTGTTCCCTTCATCTTTAGGAGTTCCTGTAATGAAATTACTGCAAGAATCTCAGGTGGAACCCAATGACATTCAAAGGAGAATAAATCAGACCATCCATTTGCAGCAAAACAGAGAAGAAGTGCACCAAAGATCCCAAGTGTTACAAGAAAAACTCAAGAAAATATTTGATAAAAGGACCAAAGCTAAAGACTTCTACCTTGGAGACAAAGTTCTAAGGTGGGATTCTAGGAAAGAAGACAAAGGAAAACATGGGAAGTTTGACTTCCTGTGGAAAGGGCCATTTATCATCCATGCATTGCAAGGCAACAATACTTATTTTCTGAAGAGCTTGGATGGTATAGAAACAGAAGAAGGACTAGTGAATGGTCGAATGATGAAACATTACTTTGATCTAGTTTTTAAAAGTATTCTGACTCTAACATGTACATACTATATTCTTAATAATGTCACAGTTTTGATTGTATAGTAACTTGCTGCAGTTGAAGCCCGAAGAGAAGGTCCTAAGCGTCACAAGCATGCTGTCATACACACAATAAAGCAACCAGTAAAGGAAGATTTCAGAGCATAGTAAAAATTACTCATAAGGCTCTCTGACTTGCTGTTCTTGAATTTCCACCAGGGAAAGCCATCCCTAAGTGGAGCCACTATTATACTCCTATACCAATAGGTGTCATATTTCATGATTGACTTGCTGAGCTCTGTAATATGTTCATCCCTTTCATTGTTGCAAAGGTTTTCTATATTATCAAAAATCAAAAAATCAAAAAATGTAAAAAATGTAAAGAGGGTATGCCCTAAAAGAAAAATCAAAGGGTGAAAAGAATAAAATGGTCAAAAAAGTGAAAGAAATGAACCCCAAACAAAGAAAGACCATGAAAGTGTTCAAGTCCAAAATGCCACTACTTTTTTATTTCCTGTAAATACAACATTGTGTGTAGCTTGTTAAACTTTTGCCACAATTAATGAAAAGGCTAAATAGCTTAATCTTGGCTAGTTCATGTTTGAATTTCATGTTTTAGAGATAGAGAATAAAATCTGACCAAGCTGTTTAATCTTGGCAGATAAGTAGATAGGTAGAGAAGCAAAGGAGCTCAATAGTTTAATCTGAGCCCTTGGAAGTAATAAGTGTAGACTTAGGTAGGCTTGCCATGCAAAGAAAAGAAAAGTTGATGAGGGTTTGCTAGTCTAAGTGCACCCGAAGAAAGAAGAAAAAATGCTAGGCCAAGTAGGCAGGGTAGGTAGATTGGTGTTGCAGAATGATACTTGTGATGGATTATGTGTTTAAAAAAGTGTTAACTTTCACTTCTATCATTAGTGCAAAGGAGGACATTACACTTGAAGCAGCTCAAACGAGGCAAGGTTTCATAACTAACTCCCCTCATGTTTTCTCCCTAATCATTTACTAATTTTCCCCCTAAAAAATTAAGAATCTGTTCTTAATATCACTTGTAAAACCACTCATTCCATTTCATAAAGTTTCCTTAAGTAAATCCCTACTTTACTTGGGAAAATGCACTACCTCACCCATAAACTCTTTTTTCCCTTTAGCCTAAGTTTTTTAACATTTTAACTTAGCATTTTCATTTCAAATTTCATATTAACCATTAACTTTTATTATATAACTCCCTTTTTACCCATCCCGTATTATGTAAATATATGTTAAAAACCCCAAATATTATTTAACCCGCCCTTGTCGAATACGACAATATCACTGTTTAAAAGGGATTAATGGTTTACTTGAAACCTATTAATAACCTTCCCACACGCAATGATGGGTTAATTAGCCATTTGGGTTAATTAATAACATCTCACCGACCATTAAAAAACCAACCCCAATATATTAAAAACACAGTTAATTATATCGGACCCCGCAAATTAACCTGCCGCCATCTCCAAAGCGTGTCCGCCGTCTGATCTATGCCTGATCATCTAACGGTACGCATTCAATATCGCGACCCCCTAACCACTGGACGTTAATGCGCAGTCAGCCGGTGGTTTTTCCGCCGTACCTCTACCACGCGTCACTTCGTCAGCCTGTTCGCTCGCCATCCGCTCGAAACCGCCCAACCCCAAAAGCGGTGTGGGCAAAACCATTTACCACCCCCCCACTGACATCATTTGCTGACGTCCTCCGTCCTCCATTGATGTCACCCGCCACATCACCTCCATGTCACCTGCCCCCGTCCTCTCACTGACGTCATCCGTACTGCTTACGTCATCCATCTTTCAAATAAAAAATTCCCGCCAAAACTTCATTTTGTCGAAAAAAGGGGTAAAATCACCATTTTTACTATATTTTTCTGCATAATCGCGCTCTCATGAAAAAATTGTTTGCTCCAATTTCTGCCACTACCTGACCAGAAAAGCTCTAGCAATGAGCTCGCGGCCTCAACCAAATTGCCATTTTACAATTTCTTCCTCTTCAAACACAGTTTAAACCAAACAGAGGGACTTCCGAGCTTGTAGAGGAAGGAAATAAAGGTATACAAGGATATTTTGCTACCATAAACCAGTGGACCTTCAGAGACATGAATTGCCAGAGGAAAGGTGGTGAGAAGACACCTTAGTAGCTTTGTTTTACCAGAACACGATGGACAGCGATGAGCAGAGGTCAAAACACAGTTAAAGAGTATCAGTTCAGCATTAAAGTGTATCAAATCAGCGATAAAGATGTCAGAGCAGAATTAAAGAAAGCAGATCAGAATTAAAGAGCACAGTTAAGACAGGCAGCCGACGCAGAGTTACTACAGAAGACAGCTGCTAGCCGAATTAAAGAGCCTGCCTCTAACACAACACCAGTTTACCCTTTTTTTATCATAGAGACTAGCTGTTTCAATTTTTGTAAACTCTTATTAGTTAAACCTAGATATTATCTCACAACTGTTATGAGATATTTTCTTGTACATATTTTGTTGTATAAATACCCCCTCCATTAGAGTATTGGGGGTGGATGATGGATTCCTAGACTCTGCTGTAATACTGAAATTTTGGAAAAATGAGCTGTTGGAATCAACTGTTGTTTGGCCTACTGGATGAAGAATTGAGGCAGAGGACTTGTCACAGACTTCTTGAATCAACCACTGGATCAATAAGTCCTCTATATCTTGTGTTTTGCAGTTTTCCTTAGTTTATTATATCATATGTGTTTCATAAATCTAAATGATAAATAAAAGGTTAACTTCAGAATATGCTTAACTGCACTCTGTTTTCATTCTTTATTGTTCTTTGTGTTTTCTTCAGAATTAGAATAAGCAGTGAAATCTTAATTGCTCCTGTTTCCTGATTCTTTCATATTGATTATTTTCTAAAGAATTCTTAACTGCTCCTTATCAGTAATCATCCATGTTCCCTCTTTCAATAGGTTGAAGGATTCTTAATTTCCCTTCACCCATTTGAGCCCATTCCCTCTGTTTCAAGTCTCTATTTGTTCCCTGTTTGACTACCTTGCTCTGTGAATCCATCCTCTACTAAGAAACCAAATCCAGAAAGCCATCTTCTTTGACTCCAATAGCCTAATGGAATGAAATACTCTGTTTTACCTCTCTGTTCTATCGAATCTCACCACCCAAACTTAAACAAAACCCTTGAACTTCATAACTAGCCTAATACCTTTAAAAAACAAAGCTAAATCCTAAAGAGAGAGCCCTCTTTGGATATAGATTGGCTAGATTATGTATCTAAAAGATTTGTCTGTGGTTACCTCGACATCCTTCCCTTTCTTACAACTTTTGGGAAAACCTGAGTGATAACAAACTCCACCTTTCGCCACATCCTCGGTGATGGATTGCAATAAGGATTTTATAAACCACTCAGCTAAAAGCTGACCAGGAACATAAGTTTTGACCATTCGAGGACGACGACGCCACTCATGAATATGATCAGAGATATGAGTAGCAGTAGTCTATTTAAAGTTGGTCAATAGTTCCGTTCCAGTTTCACATCGTATGGGTAACTAGAAGTGGGTTAAAATTGTGGTATCTAAAGATGTAAAGTTATCAAAAGAAGCTCGTGGTAACTCAATGTACACTTCGCAGCCAGATCAGTAAGCATTCTTTGGAAAAGACCTAGTCTAACTGAATCATCATTTAAGGAGTTTGATGAACACCATAAATGAAAAGTCATGACATGGTTGGACGGGTCTTCTCCAGGGTTTCCATTGAATTTCGAAATATCAGAAGGTAATTTATGAGGAATCACCGGCCACCAAGGTGCATAAAGAATTTGGTCATTGGTGAGACAATTTAGATCTGGTAATTCAAGTGTTGCAACAAAAGGCAACTGTCTATTGAGGTTAGGTTGAGCATATCCAAGGTAAGATGGGATTTCCTGGGCAATAGGCCTTTGCATACCAGCATAAGGCATATGTTGTTGGTAACCTTGATAGGGGTAAGTTTGTTGAGAAAATTCGGTATAAGGTGGTTGTTGAGCACCAAGATACATTTGCTATTGTCCAAACCCAGCATAGGCTTGTTGACCAGGACCTGGGTAAACTTGTTGTTGACCAAACCCAACATAGGCTTGTTGACCAAGTCCAGGATGAGGTTGGTATTGCTGGAATTGTTGCTGTTGATATTGGGGCTGCCAAGGCTGTTGAAGCAACTTTTGTTGTTGTTGATACAACGGTTGTTGATTTAGTGGTTATTTCCCACCAATGTAAGCCTAACCAGGTTGTGAATACACTAAACCAGTGTAAGTCTGAGTCATTCCAGTAAAAGGTAAACTGACTTGAGGTTGTTGGACTCCAGGCACAAGTGGTTGTTGTAAAACTGCTTGAGAAGGATGAATATGTAAACCTGAAACTTGGGGGTCTGAGGTTGAAGGACTAGCTTGCACAGGTTGAGATACAACAATCTGAGCTTGTCACCGCGGTAAAGTTGCAACAACAGATGTAGTAGGTATGGATGAGATAGATTGCATAGGTTGTGATGGATACACAAGCCTAGGTTGAATGGGCATTGTTGGCTTCCATTGATAGATAGTCATTCCAGGCTGACCTAAAGACGATGACATACCGACATATGGTTTCCCCCTAGAAAATGGAGGATAAGGAGATTATGCATATTGTTCTCCGTATGGGGGTAGTCCAATGTAAAGAGGATACATATGACGGTAACTAGATGAACCAACTTGATATTGACTTGATGGGTCCAGCTGTTTAGTATCCGTTAATCAAGAACCAGATAGAATTCCTGTAGAGGACATGGGTGAAGACCAAGGGCTAGAAGTAACACCTGAGTGGGTTCCAGATAAAGATTGGTAACCTGATGGGACGAAGGAACACCATATAAATGTGACTTAGGTGTCGTAGTAAACATCGAAGAGGTTGCGACAAAATATTCTGCCATGGCTGTAACAGAGGGTACACTTTGGGATGTTGACTTTGTCATAGTCAAATGTCCAAATTAATTTCCTAACGCATCAACGGGTGTCTGGAAGTAATCAAGATCAAAAGGAGCAGTAAAATGAGGAGTATGAGGATAAATATAAATTCTGGTTCCAAAATGGAATGGAGTTCTGGGTGGTTCTACCTCAGATTCCTCTTCTCTTGAAATCAAACCAGGTGGAAGGATTTCACCGTCAGGTTCATAATAGATTTCTAGTATTTGTTCCTGAGGTAAAGAGGAAGTCTCGACAGTCACGGATGTCTGAGAATGTACCGGTTGATCTTATTTCGGTATGGTAACGACTTCTGATTGTTCAAATTCAAGATCCAAGTGTTTTGGTAAAAGAACAACAGGTTCAGGTTGGGTTTCTTGAACAACTTCTGGTTCAGAAGTAACTTCTTATTGAACGGTGATATGTTCAAGATCAACTTTTGGTTGAACATATTCACGTTCAGAAGTAATTCCTTGTTGAAAAACTTCGGGTTGAGAATCAGCTTCTTGTTGAACAACTTGGGTTATCGTTTCACTAGATTTAGTTCTAGTGTCCTTAGGTAATTGTGGAGATTCCACTTCAGTAACAGATGTACTAGTAATTGTAGGAGTAACTGGGGTCACAGTACTTACCGGTATAGGTGTTTCTGGTAATTCAGATGAAGAACCAGAAGTTTGTGAAGTATTGGATTCAGTCAAATGAGACTGCTTTGACCGGATAGGTGTAGCTTCAGGTGGTAAAGGCGGTTTACTCGTTGTCCTCTGTGAACGACGGGGTAAGGGTTGATGTTCCTCCATGATTGCTGATTGATTTTATTACAAAAAGAAATAAACAAAAAGGGGTAAGCTAGGAAAAAGGATTACCAAGAAACTATGAACTGCATAATACCTCTTGGCGAACCGAGAAGTACGGGTAGGCAATCTCCTCGAATGTTGTGTTCGATGTATCACAGTGTACAAGGCACCCGACTCGGTTACCTAAGGATGGATAGCAACCTAGTGTTGTCCTTCCATATATACCCGAAATTACGTGGAGGCCCAATCCGTGTTAGCGATATCTAATGCGAAACCACACAGTGAGAGCATTCCTGTATACTTTACGTACTGTAACACCACCCTATATACCGGAAGGTACTTGGACGAGCTACGATATACTCATGTACATGGAATGAGGTATCACACTTGGAATGTATTGCAGACAAGTTAGCGATAGCTACTATTTTTTATGATGCCAGAACACGTCTCTAGCCTAGAACCTCTAAATGTTTTTTGTTAGGTGACAATGGTCCATTAGGTTAATTTAGATTAATTTTAAGTTGATCTTAATTAAGAATTTGCCTTTCAAGGTTCACCACATGATGTAATTGAAATTCCTAGAATGCAACTAATATGATAAGCATTCTTTTCATTCAAATTGAACAATGAAAACCTTAGCTAGTAGGGATAGAGCAATCAAATTCTTTTAATCAAAAAACAAAGAGCACATCTAATGCAATTTCCCTAAAGTATTCCTATAAGCAAACTCAAACTTTTTCAATGCACAATGCAAGTTTTTCTTTTCAATTCCCTTAATGTTGAGATGAACAAAAGGAAACTAATGCACATACAATCAATCAGTCTTTTGCAAGAACGAAGACTTTACGACAGTTCCTTTTTGAAAGAAATGAAAACTTTTACGACACTTTTCTTTTGAGCAAAGATTAATTGACTATAATTTAACTTTGACAATGAATTAATAATGATAAAGAAATCATTTAAGAAACACTAAACAATCAAGGCCAAAGTAGGGCTAGGAAGAGAAATACAAATTGATTTTAGAAGTACAACAATCATTGATCTTTCAACAAGCAAAAACAGAAGGAAATTTGGGAAAAATCAAGTCAAAGGTGGGATTTTTGACCTAAGGAGGATTAGCGCAACCCTGAATGGGAGACAATGTGCTTCAGAGCATTGTCCTCAAGCCAAGGGTGCTCTGCAGCACTTTGTGTCCTGACCAAGCCCGCTCTGGTGCGAGAGAGGCCATTCTAGGGGCTTTCAACCACAATTTTCACCAAAAAACACTTCAAAAACGCTGAAATAAGATCAATGGAGGAAACTAAAGTCTACTAGGGTGTACTAGGATGAAGATAAACTACCCGGAATGATGATCGTTCCCCAATATGGTTGCCAATTTGTTATGTGGAATTTTGCATCTACGGATAAACACAATTTCCCTCGGTGGGTAGCTACACCTAGAACAACAGATTTAAAGAGTTTAACCTTTTTCTATAGAAGATAAATAAGACAAGGGATCTACTTGTTATCTTTCGCTTCCCTTTGTCTCCTTTCAATAGCTCCCGTCGCTCCTTCTCTAACTGAATCCACTCGACAAGTACCTACAATAATAAATAGAGGACAAAAACCAATCAAAGCAAGAGATCTATCTACTATAAGAAAATGGAATCAAAAGCATTTACACATATAATCATCATACATAAAGACCAGAATATGGGAAAAGGTGTAAACAACTTTATTAAGTAGAAGGAAGTACAACCAAAGAAGTCCGATCCCATGTCACTCATCCAGTTTGAGTTCCATCCTTCATCACCCAAAAGCACAACACTTCGGTAGGATAAAAACACTTGCTTACAATCTCAAACCTCACACCAATAGTATCTCCTTACAATTTCTCAAATTCCAGCCCCTGATCACTATGATGAGTGCTCAATTTATAGGGAAGTGGAAGTGGTTTTGTCATAAATTGGGCATTGAATGGCTTTCCAATTTGGGAGTTAGTTTCCATGGAGGAAGGGATGAGAGGATAGGAGGTTATTTGATTCATTCCCTATCCAATTTTGAGCTCATAGGAGAGGATAAGAGGTGGGAATCTTCTAGAATGAAGGAATATTCCTAGAACCCTATGAAGATTTCGCTCAATCTCGTCCAGTGCAAGTCAAAGTGGGCCTAGGTGCTCTGCAGAGCAGGCTTGAATGGGCCTAAGTGCTCTGCAATGCACTTATCCTTGACCAAGGCTACGCTGGTTCCTCAAGGAGTCATTTCAGGATGTCTTCAGGCCAGGAAACTCTTAGGAATGATGGCATTCAATGTGATGGCTTGTCTAGGGCATGTAGCAGCAGAATTAGGGTTTGATGTGCCCTACAAGTACTGATATGAATGATGGGAGTGATGTGCCCAAATAGACTTGTAACACTAATGCATGGGAATTCTGTCTCTTTGATGATCAAAGCAATGGCATAAGGGTATGATTAATCTCCAAAAGCCAACCTCTAGCTTGTGGATGGAAGTAAATATATAGGAGAGGATGGTAGTTTAAGAATTATTATACATTTACCAATCTAGACTTGAGATCCACTCTTGATGGGAGGATAAGATCAAGGGATAAGAGGTGAAAACTCCAAGGTAGGGGAGATATGATTCAAAGTTCTTATCCAATGTAAATGGTTGTAACAACTCATGGAAGCTTCTGGAAGACGAAGATTCAAGATTCTTTTTATTTTTCCCAATTTTTCTTAATCAGCACACCCTCAATAAGGGCAAACCTACTCTAATCAGAGAAAGTGTTGAACTGAGCAACCTGCCACTCAAAGTAAGTCCCTAAAGGGCTAAGGTGTGTTGGGCCTTAAAAGCACTGAAATGAAGGAGTGAAGGTTAGAAACTCAAAGATTTGAGAGAGTCATGCTTAGGGATTTGTGTAGGGAGGATGACCAGGTGTTCATGGATGTTGATGGATCCAATTTGTAGGCCTATTGTCCAGATGTGACAAAATGGCCTATAACAACCTTAAAAAAATAAACTAAAAAAGCTTGCAAAAAGATATGGCTTTTCATTAATGAAAAATTGTCATTATAAGAATGGAAATTTAAAAACCTACAAGTCTATAGAGTAACAAGATGATTCTCTTCTCCATAAAAAAGAAGCTTTCTTTACCAACTCAGGTTCCCCTTATTATACAAAATGTGAGGGAGCATCCTCCTAAATAGGAGAGTTGCTTTTCCCTCCAAAAATTCCTAGAATCATGGCAGTTGTTCCCTTAGGGCTTGTTGCACCTCCACCTTGTCTTTAACTGTTGATAACTCTGATTTTTTACTGATCCTTTAGGTGTATATTAACAACCAAGGGGACAGGGCCCTTATCTTCATTGTAGTCTGCTGGAGGGATGTTGGAGGAGCTCACTGGCCTTCAAAAACCAGTCCAAATTAGTGTGGTTAAATCTCTTTGGCACACACTTCAACATGCAGAGTGCCATGTAAAATATAAAAATGCACAACAATCAATCTCTGAAATACATTTATTTCTAGGTGATAGAGGTTACATATGGGCATTTAAATATACAATTCAAGGGCACATGAACACTATAAGCATTTCATCTTATTTTATGTGAAATTCAATATATTTTTCCAAGTTCTCATGTGCATTTGGTTTCATTTTGTTGAATTTGATCTCACTTGGAATTAAAAATTAGATCTACCATATATTTTATGTTTGCTTGGAGATTTGGGTTTTTTGTATCGGACATGTGTAGGATGAAAATATAAAGGACTAAGACAATATTCATAATGTTATAACCAAATTCACCCATTTCATTTTTTCTTTCTTTTTTATTTTCACAACCCTTTCTTATATTAATTTTGCTACCCAAAAACATAACATTTTATTTATTCCTTATTTATAACCTTGGAGTTTTCATGCTTTGATAAGCCATTCCATTTTCTTGCTTTAATAAGCCCTTCCATGTTTCTTGCTTTAATAAGCCATTCAAATTTTAACATAATAAGTAAAAAATGTCAAACTAGTCTTCTTAATTAAATCTTCAATTCCTTCCAACTTTCTCGAATCCCAAGTGCACTTTTTATTTCTATATTTGATATACCACTTATTCGGATTGTTATGAGAAGACTTCCCCATGAATACAAAACTAGAATATTTGTGACAAAAAGTGAATAATATTACAAAGGTTAATCATTTATGTATGTCTTAACCTTTAAACGTGGAGTTGAAGACAAAATATAAACATACCTGTCTACTCATATCAGCACCCGTTGAGATACTACGAATTACTTTTTCATTAGAATATATTTGAAATGTTGTTACTTATAAAAAAATACACTCTTTAATAACGGATATATACTATTTCAGCTTATTATGGTTGCACGCATAAATACATACGATGCCTGTGTTTATCATTAATGTGTGTCTTTTTGGTGATCAGGTTGGGCATTTACTACCACCTGTGTACACAAGTACTTGATTTTCCCAAAATTTTAAATTGACACGGCTCTTTAATTTTTTCTATAGTTATTAGAGGTAGATATGGTTTAATTGTTTCTGGCCTACATTAGAGTGTGCTTTTATATTTCTAATAGGATTTCGTTTATCACAAAGAGAATTAAAGATCGCCACCCTCTTGCCAAGTTCTTCTCATTACTAAAGGATAGTTATGATATTCATTCAATACTTGAGACTCTTTTCTCAACGTTCACTTAATTTAATATGTCTATGTGACGGGATAAGGATTCCCATTAAAGGGAGTCTAGTCTAGTCTATTATTTTAGTATGAGTTGACTATTGTCTCTAGTTCACTATATTACTCCAATATTCATTTATTGTAATTTTTAAATTTAGCAATCGAGGGTGTCTAACGAAGTTGTTCTAAGTAATTTTAGAACAACTATCATTTTGGTAATTTGGAGGACTACCTCCGTTAGCCCAAGAACCAACTTAGGGCCTAAAGCAGGGGGGATATTTTTTCCTCTAGAGACACCTCAACACTATTCTCTTCCATAGGACAACTTTGAGGGCTACAACATCTAGGAGATGTAGTGAGATTCCAAGCAACTTCATAAGTTGAGATGTACATCAACCTACATGGATAAAGGTATGTAGATCTCTTTCCTTGCTTCTTTCTATATCAATGCATGAAAGAATTTAGATCTAGGGTAATTATTAGAAGATTCACTCCTTTGTCCATGCAAATCTGGGGTAGGTCTAAAGAGTGTTAAGCTCTTAGCCAACAATAGGGAATATATAGTTAACAATGACTACGAGTGGGAAGTCCTCACAATACTTGAGATAGATGTGAACCATTATAGTAGTGCTCTAGGGTGGCGGTTCTCTTTGCTACTTGTGGGACCACTTGTTCGAGTCAAGGCTAGTACTAAGAGTTTGGGGTAACTATTTCCCATACCTTCACTAAATAGGTTCTTGGGGATTTCATCACCTCACAATTCTTAGTTTTCAAAAGGCCCTTTTATACTCTATGATTTGTTTGCTATTATATTATCTTTCTTAGGAGTGTGGTATGTGGCAATTGGTTTAAAAGTGAGCCCCCATTTTACTATTTTTTGTATCGAACTCCCAATATGACATAATGGGTAAACAAGTAGTTCACTGGTCACAAAGACAACATGGTTTCTCTCCCATAGCAGAAGAACCACCAATTGTTCAACATAGCGTGTCGTCTCTAGATAATATTCCCCTAGGCAACTAATAAAGATGATCAAACATCTCATGAGATAGTCTTGAGATTGAAATCATTGACAAAATTCCTTTGCCTCACTATAATCCTCCTTTGTTTGAACCTTTTGATCATGTGTTGTAATTGGTCGACTAGACAACCATTGACTCTTTTTCTTTTTCCACCATTTCCATATAATGTTTGGTATTACTGGGTCCTTAGGCATAAGAATTCCATCAATATCACCATCAACCACAATCGAGGGAGCTACTTCACTTCCCCAATTGGATTCTTTAAGCATGATCATTGCTTCTAGAACCCTACCTAGGATTCCCACTTTTTCCATCTAGAAAAATTCACTAGTTTCATCATTTCCTTCTATTGTTATTCCCATCAATGGCATCAACCAAAATAGGAATCACTCCTAAGGAGGGACCCACATTTACTATGCCTACTAGAAGTGGGCCCCCCCCATTTTCTAAACCTTTAATTGGTAGTCTAATTACTTATCCTATTCTATAATTGGTCTTTCCCAATATTCCTATAGGGTCAAAACATACTCCAAACATGGTTGGGACAATAGTTCTTTCTGGGGCAAGCCATCACTATGGAAACAAAACATAAACAACAACACTCCTCTCACAGGAGTTAACCCAACCTTTGGAAATCCTTTCACTTATGATGACCTTCCTATAGACAAAATACATTTGGGAATATTTCTAGCCTCGAAAATCCTTTTGTTGGAGGTAGTCGACCTTTCAATGGAACCTATATCATCAAAGGGATCCCCCAAGGAAAATATTTTCCTTTTGTAATTACTATCTCTCCTAAAGTTTACCACTTTGGATCATAATATAAATCTGGCACATTTTCTATAAAAACTACAATGTGGGGGTCCCCCAAGCTACACCTAGATTATTGACTTCCCCCCACTCAAACATTTTCCCCATCCTAACTACCTTTCATGACATCACTTGATTTTCTAGATTTGGATAAGTTAATGAATGCCCCTATCTATGACAACCCACAGTGGCCAATTATGCCAAACAAAGTTCCCTTAATTATTCTTAAATTTGATTGCAAGATGAGGGAAAATTATAACACATACATTACCGTGTACCATTTGTGGTGTTCATCCAATTCCTTAGTGAAGATAGCATTGACTTGTGCCTCTTCTAGTGCACCCTCACTAGTGATGCCACAAAAAGGTGCAACAAATCCATGGGCTTATTGTCAAGAATAAGTATTAATTAGATGTATTTCTCAATAATGATTTTGTTCCAACTTATGCAAGTTTTGTTTATGTAGAGGATGTAGGGAAAGTGTTTGACACAATGTGTCAACAAGATATGGTCACATGGACATTGTTGGATATACTCAAAATGGACATTGTCAAGAGGTATTGAGGCTTTATTGCTATATGCAATAGATAGTTATGAAGGAAAATCATGAAATAACTTTGTTAGTATAATTTCACCGAATTAAGAGGGTGGAGACTCAAATTCAATTTAAACAACAAATGGATATTTTTTTAGCATATTCATTATTGCCTCAAAATTTGGATATCCATTGCTTCTCCATTAAAAATCTTGTGTTACAATTCTTCTTCTAACTAGCTTTCTTGTAACAATTATTGAGGCAAGTCCAAAGTCCATCCACAGAACTTCAATTGAATTTTAATAGCATGGCTGATATAATGCTAATTAATTTCAAACTGATAAAAATAGTAGATAGTGGGGACACTTGGAGAATTCTTGAGAAGTTGTTATATGTTTAAAGTAGAGAAAAAAGAAGATAGTAGGATTACATTGAATTCCAGGCATATGGAAAAAATGTGCTACAAATGAATTGAATGATGAGTTTGAGCTAGAGGACCCTGTAGTGATTCCATAATTATTATTTATGTAAACTACGAGTCTATCGAGAGTGTGCAATGATTATTCAATATAATGACTAAAAGAGATGTGATGTTATGGAATAATATTATCAAGGGATATGTTCAGATCGAAAATGACAATGAGGATTTGAAATCATTTAGACAAATGAAATATGGAGGTATTAAGACAAATGAGTTCACCTTGACTAGTATTTTTAGAGGATGTGCTATTTTAAAATATTTGGATGGGATAAGCAGGTCCATTTATTTGAGATCAAATAGAAATGGAAGTCCAATGTCGATGTGGGAAATGACCTAGTTTACATGTACACCGAATATGGGGTATAGAAGATATGTGTAGAGTCTTTCAAGAGATTCCAGGATCAGATGTAATCTCATGGATGATGATTATTTTAGGATATGCCCAATATGGTCTTGGTGAAGAAGCCCTGAAGTGATCCTACTAGATTCAATGCATTGGCATGAAGTTGGACAAGTTTATTTTCACGGTATCATCAGAGCGTGTGTTGACCTTGTATCTCTAGACTAGGGAAAGTAGATCCATGCATGTAGAATGACAAATGGATTTGCGTTAGATGTTTTTGTGTGCATTGCCTCTATAAATATGTCTGAAAAATATGGAAACATAGAGGATATGTGGAATTTTTTTGATAAAATGGTCACAATGGATTAAATCCAATGGAATTCAATGATTGTGGGTAGTTCTTAACTTGTTCATGAAAAATATGCATTGAATTTATTGGAACATTTTCAACATGTAGTTGTGAAGCTAGACCACATTTTTCCTTGCTCCAACATATCTTGGAGAACGAATCTCTTATGGCATGTTTTTAGGTTTTCTTGGGATGTTGTTTGTCCAAGGTAAAGGACAAGTACAATTGTGTGTTGGAGGACCCTACATTAAGGGCAGATGGCTTATGATAGTCTAGATTATACAACAATTTTGAGGAACTTGTACTCATTAGGTATGTATTAATGAGTGTGCTCCAAATACCTTTTTCATGTGAGTTGAGTATTGATTTGTAAAACACAATTTAGTGAATGTTCTAAACATGTAAGAGTTCTAGGCATATGGAAAAAATGTGCTACAAATGAATTGAATAATGAGTTTGAGCTAGAGGACCCTGTTGTGATTCCATAATTATTATTTATGTCAACTACGAGTCTATCGAGAATGTGCAATGATTATTTAATAAAATGAATAAAAGAGATGTGATGTTATGGAATAATATTATCAAGGGACATGTTTAGATCAAAAATGACAATAAGGATTTGAAATTCTTTAGACAAATGAAATATGGAGGTATTAAGACAAATGAGTTCACCTTGACTAGTACTTTTGGAGGATGTGCTATTTTAAAAGATTTGGGCGGGATAAGCAGGTCCATTTATTTGAGATCAAATAGAAATGGAAGTCCAATGTCTATCTGGGAAATGTCCTGGTTTACATGTACACCGAATGTGGGGGTATAGAAGATATGTGTCGAGTATTTCAAGAGATTCCAGAATCAGATTTAATCTCATGGATGATGATTATTTTAGGATATGACCAAAATGGTCTTGGTGAAGAAGCCCTGAAGTGATCCTACTAGATTCAATACATTGGCATGAAGTTGGACAAGTTTATTTTCACGGTATTATCAAAGCGTGTGTTGACCTTGTATCCCTAGACTAGGGAAAGTAGATCCATGCATGCAAAATGACAAATGGATTTGCATTAGATGTTTTTGTGTGCATTGCCTCTATAAATATGCGTGAAAAATATGGAAACATAGAAGATATGTGGAATTTTATTGATAAAATGGTTATAAGGGATTTAATCCTATGGAATTCAATGATTGTGGGTAGTTCTTAACTTGTTCATGAAAAATATGCATTGAATTTATTGGAACATTTTCAACATGTAGGTGTGAAGCTAGACCACATTACATTTGCTGGTGTACTCTTTGCATACTACTTAGATTCAATTTATAGAGAGAATGATATCTCACCTAGAATATGGAATGCTCATATTTGAGGTCATGGCATAAAAATGTTTGTCACACTAAAATTTATACTTATAGGCTCTTACTTTTACCACACAACACCTTGATCTCATTCTAAAGAATTCTAGACCACTCTAAAAAATATTTCAGATGGAACAATACGGCTCGTAGTAATGTCAAATAGAGATAAGTATAACATAAATTCATTGAGGACTAAGCCCCAAGGATTAGCCCAAGTGGTCTAGAGCCAGACATGAAGTTTTTTGATATTGTTGCTAGTTGTTGCTGATCACAGATTCAAATCTCTTCGATTTCCTTGGGGCAAAGCCCTGTAATCACGATAGACAGTTTACCTAGTTTACCATCCATGCAATGTGGGGAATTACTCTAGGGTTTCTCATCCATTCATTCCAAGTAAAAAAAAGTCATCTAGCACTCAAATAAACCATCATATTATCACTGACGAGTTTCACACAATTTCTTAAAAAAAGGAGGCACACAGCTCATAAAAACTGTAATGTTGAATTAAACCTTTTACTAATATCCAGGGTGATGGTGCTAAACTATTAACGCTTATGTTTCAGAGTAAAAGGGATGGATACATATGGATACATACCCCAAAAGGAATTTTATAACTAGGACAATATATGGCATTTTCCTTAAGCAAATAGATGGAATTATATCAATGGGTTATAGGACATGTAGTTAGAGAGACTGTCTCAGGATGAAATGGTTGTAGGTTATGTCATAGGAAACATTACAAATAGAAATTGAAAGCATAGCCTTTATAAGATAAACATCCTACCTACCACCCCATCTTGATATCAATCTCTTGGGTGGCAATAGAAAACGAATGAAGGTTTAAATTATACTCAATCTTTTTATCCATGCAATAAGTTAGAAGGTGCATATTCCCTATTTGAGGTTTATATATGTTAATAAACTAGAAAATACTTAGATGAATTGGTTATTTCATATCAAAGCAACCCATCAAATCCTTTGGCAACAAAGTTTTAATAAAAAATGCAAGATCTAGAAAATGGCAAGAGAAAGTTCAACCCTATGATGATTTGTTGTCAGAGTAATGTTCCAATTAAACGAGGGAATGTGTTATTAAGTACCAAATAATGTGGCCTTAGATTAAAAAAAGGTATGTATTTATGGACATGAAATAAAATCATAAGTCCCTTACAATAGGTGATCCAAACATATTTCCATTATTCTCAACATTGCAAGTACATTCAAGAAGTAGTTCTATTAGTATCTCCCTCTCCATTTTTCCTTGCTCCAACATATCTTAGAGAACGAATCTCTTATGGAATGTTTTTAGGTTTTCTTGGGATGTTGTTTGTCTAAGGTAAAGGACAAGTACAACTGTGTGTTGTAGGACCCTACATCAAGGGCAGATGGCTTATGATAGTCTAGATTATACAATAATTTTGAGGAACTTGTACTCATTAGGTATGCATTAATAAGTGTGCTCCAAATACCTTTTTCATGTGAGTTGAGTATTGAATTGTAAAACAAAATTTAGTGAATGTTCTAAACATGTAAGAGTGTTGAAATAACTACTACAATATACGTGCCCAATGAGCATGCAACTTTTATTTGAACCATGAAATTTAGGATAGAATTCAAGTCTTTGAATGCTAAATAATTAGTTTGAATGGTTAGGTTCACACTTCTAAAGTTTTTCTCTTAAAATGGGTGAAGATTCTTAAAACCATTTTCTTTAATGATAAAGGTATTTACAGTCACCAAAATGCAAGAGGTTGACCTATGTGCTTCCCTGCAAGCACATGATTCCACTCATCACGGTCCACTACTAGGAAATAATATTTGTTGTCAGATACCCTTGAAATTTAGACCCGAAAAAGATGGCATGAGAGAAATTTCATTGCAAAACAAATGCTATTAGATTTATTCATGAGCAATGAGACTTTAAACCAATAAGGATGTGCTATCCTTGCTTAAGAAAAATATTGAATCTGAAAAAGAGGCAGAGTTTTTTTTTTCAGGAGAAACAATTCAAAGAGGAATACATTTCATGTTCTTCGCAGGAAATTACTTAAGAAAGAAAGGTTGCATGATAATTTGATCTCAATTCCATGTTAGGTGATTCCATGTCCTTTGTTGAAGAATATTTCCTTGGATATCAACGTAAATATGTTTTTGATTTCCAAGAGAAGCTTGTATATTTTGGTTGTTAGAATCACTTTGTATACTCTAGTGTTGTTCTCATATTTATTTCTTCTAATATATTGAATCTAATCTATGCCACAAAAATTTGGACTTTCATGAATAAATATAACAAAATTCAAATTCAGAAAGTGATTGCAAGAATGCTTATGCCTAGTCCACTGTTTCAGGATATACTATTGGAAATATGATTACATTGTGGGGGTGGGGGGGGGGGGGGGGGGAGTGGAATATGTATAATGGCAAATTTTAACCAATAAAAAAAAATTGAATGCATATACCATGTCAATCACATAAAAAACATAAGAATACACCATATATATATGGAACATATTTTATTATTAATTGATCTTGTAGACCCCATCCTACTATTGCATTGATTTAGAGGTACCAACAAGAAGGATACAATAATACCCTAAAATGCTTTGTTTGGCAGCAACCAAAAAGAGACACAAATCCCTTGAAATTATTTACTGGAACCAACCACAAGGAGACACCAATCCCCTAAAATGAATTACCAACACCAACCATAAGGAGACATCAATTTCCTAATTAGTAGACACCAATATGCTCTGCCTATCATATCCCTTTCTCTATATATTTCATATTTACTTTGTCCACAATCCTTATACACTTCTCCTCTACTCTGCGGTGCACCACTTCCTGCTTTGTATCTTTTTATTCTACATACAATATTGGCTTGTCTATTCAGACTTCATCCTCAGACTCTTCCTCAATAACACATCTTCCATAAACTTCATTCTCATACTTCTTTTCACATTCAGCGACACATAACTTGGTTCAACTGTTATTTTCTTTCTCACCCTTTCACATGACCACAACTATACCAATGATCACAACCACACTCACAAACTTCTTGTGACAGCCCCAGGCTGATTCCCCTTCATTGTAAATATTTCATATACTTTAATTTTAATTAAAAAGGCCTTAGAGATGGGACACAAATTCTAGAGTTTGGGGATGAAGCTTGCTTGGGGAAGTTGGTGGTTTTAAATATTAGTCATGGACTGACTAAGTGGTTTAATGGAGCTGACTTAATCATTAACCAATAATGATGAAAATTTGTAACTGCCCACCATCTAGGCATACGTGAGGAGAACTTCAACTTAGGCTTCCCATCTTTGGTATAGGTCTTGAGAGTACTATCGTCTCATAGTAGGATACACATCGAAAGGAGATGTTTTCATAATCTAGAAATTGAACCCATGAATAATTAGGGCCACTAAGATTTTTTTTTCAGCAAGGAATCCCATGTTGAAGTCCATTTCCACACAAATGTGAGCATAAGTGGGCTTCAGATAGTATTTAGTATCTTCATTATGGCAATAAAATCTGCTTAAAGAATTACTAATTGAAGTAAGAGTAGCAAGATTCCACATATGCAGAGGGATATTAGGGAGCCTTACTCATACCAAGGTGGTCGAGATAGAAGCTTAAAGAGGGTTGAAAGAGGAGAACCAGGGCTGCATGGAGAACCCTACATTTCCCCAAAACCAAGGAACATATTCATATATTAGCACACGATCACAAGCTTTGTTGAAAAAAATAATGAAGAAACCTCTTTCTAGAGGATATATGTTCATATCTACATAGATGAAAGGCTTCCAATGTTTGTTGATCCATGAAGGAAGTTCAATTAGCTTTAGCCATACACCATTAAATATGCAAATCAGGCCATCTTGGAAATTTTTTTGCTATGATTAAAGCATCGGTCCCCAGAGAGACCTCGATTGATGGAGCCTCACTAACGGGAAACATTTTGAAACCAGAGGAGGGATGGTTATTAACAACAAGCTTTGAAATATCACAAAAGGACTAAGCAGAGGTCTATCGAGAGCCTTCCTTGATTGGAGGAGAGGCAATGCCTTTAGCATCTGGAGTGATAACCAAGGGAAAAAAAGAACCATTCGTCATGGAGGCATTAGAAGCAGCCCCAATGCCCGTGATGGGAACTATGGATGAGAGTGACTGAGAACCAACCATAGAGGGAGAGGAGGGACTCAACCCCAAAACATAGATCTTAAATCGAACTAAAAAGAATGTGATGACCAATATTGGGCGAGTAAACTCTTCCCCATTTCTGAAAGAAAAGAACTAATTGACGAGGAGCAAGAGAAAAGAGGCACCAAAATCCATAAAATCCACTAGAAGCACCGAGGGAGGGAGTGAAATGATTAACTGGTGTCGAATCCTAGCCGTCGGTATGTAGAGGAACCACAAAACCATGTAATTTCAATTTTAATAATTAATT
The DNA here is from genome assembly GCA_031772625.1 of Pinus tabuliformis. Lineage (NCBI taxonomy): Eukaryota > Viridiplantae > Streptophyta > Pinopsida > Pinales > Pinaceae > Pinus > Pinus tabuliformis. The sequence continues at coordinate 911,259,541 of CM062809.1, read as the reverse complement.
GTATTAACATTAATGTTATAAATAATAATATAAATTTTAAGATTTATTAATTGTATTAATTTATTAACACTATTAAATTAGTAAAGTTTCATATAAAACTGTAATGAGAATATTGTAATAAATTAAAAATTGTGCCTAGATTGTGGTCTGTATAGTAAGTGAGTAAAATGAAAATCCTTCGAGGTTAGCTATACATGTAATCTCATGATGGCTTTTATTCTCAATATCGATTAGCCATTTTACTTTCGAAAAGCACAAAGGGTCTTTGGAGGTGTAGATTCTCCAAAATATTTGTAGATACATACATAATTTACACTGCATAACAACCCATTGTTAAGGAATAGTTGTGAGGGAAGGAATACCATTTACCATCAGGAAACTCGTGTCCAAGATTACACATTTATTGGTGAGATTGTCTAGAACAAAATTTTTCATTCTCAAAACATGAAAGTAGCTAATAGTAGACAAGGCTAGTTTTAAATTCCTGATTCGATCAATAATGCTTCATAACCTGCATCCCTTAGGCAAAGATCCATGAACAAGGTGATGGATAACTAGTTGTGAATCTCCCAACACCATCAAATTTTGGATTTTTTCTTCTTTGCCTAGAAGGAGCCCTTGCAGTAATCCATATGCCTCTGCCACATTATTTACGCAATTTCTTGACCCTAAATTGTACTCAATTCCAAATTTTCCATCTATGTTGAGAATAATCCCTTTCGCTCCTTTCACCCTTGGATTGTGCTTTGAAGCACCATCAAAAATCACGATAAAGGATGTCTAATATTTCCTCCATTTCTTCATTTCATCTTGATCTAGCCTCAACATCACCCATTCTGCAGGTCTTGAATTTGTTATCTTATTCCTTGGTAAACCAGGAAGGAGATTAATAAGCCATTCCTTTTCTTGAGAATCCATATTTCCCATATCAATAAGGAGGACATAATTCTTCAAATTTTCAACACGTAGCACTTGAGCTCTTAAGGCTACAAAGTGAGGTTGATACCACTTCTTGTTGAAAATGTTGTCATTCTTAGCTATCCAAACCTTTCGATAGACAAATTTCAAGAATGCCAACCATATTTGCTTAAAATAGGTTTTCCCTTTGAATTCTCCATGGTAGAAACCCTCCAAACACGACAAGAGGTAGGTAGACTGGTTAGGCCATCGAATTCTAGAGAAGATGGTAGAAAGGGAAAACTCCCAGACTTCATGAATAAAGGAACTATTGAGAAATAAATGAGAAACTATTTCATCCTATCTTAGGCATAAATGAAAGCATGATGGGCCAACCATTCCTCTTCTCCAAATATTACACATGGTTAAGATTTTACCATACATTAACAACCATCAAAAGAAGTTGAGTTTTGGTGGACACTTGAGATTCCAAACTCGTGACCGAAATCGAGACTTTGGAGGAAGTTCTGCTTGAAACAATAGAGTAGCCTTTCTAAACTGTAAATTTTGGGTTCTACCATACCTAGTGATCAATAGGAAACCCATGTCCAAGTTTACACATTTATTGGTAAGATCATCTATAGTAGAAATGTTCATTCTCAAAACATGAAAGAAACTAATAGTAGACAAGGCTAGTTTTAAATTCATGATTTGATCAATAATGCACCATCATAACCTGCATCCCTTAGGAAAATATCAATGAACAAGGTGATGGATAACTAGTTGTGAATCTCCCAACTCCAGCAAATCTTTAATGTTTTCTTATTTTCTTAAATGGATCCCTTATAGTAATCCATATGCCTTTTCCACATTATTTGCACAATTTCCTAACCCCCAATTATAATCAATTTCAAATTTTCCATCAGGGTTGAGAATAATCCCTTTTGCTCTTGTATCCCTTGAATTGTGCTTTGAAGCACCATCAAAACTCAACAAAAAGTATGTCTAAGACATAAAAACCATGTGAATTCTGCAATTGACATTTAAGTTGAAAAACACATAATAAATTTGAATAACTTGAAACAAAGCGTTTACATGGAATTTTGTTTCATAACCTTTATTCAAATTACTGAAGATCAATGGATTCAAGTTTTAACTATGAAAGAGGAAAAACAAAATAGGAAACTAACTGGAAACCTTTAACACACGAATCTACGAAATTATGTAATACTGCTTGTAGTGATTTCCATTAATATAAAAATAATATACACGAGGTATAATTTAAAAAAAATTATGAACCCTTCTTTATTCTACAAAGTTTGTCTTTATAGAAAAGATTACAACTTACAAGAGGTTTCTAGTATCTACTTAATTACAATCTTCTAAAAATAAAAGCGTATATGTCAAATACATGCACATAATACATTTCTCCAAGCCTATCTATATCTAAATCATAACAACATGCTACAAAAATGGCTATAAAACTGGGTCAAAAATGGTGATTTTATCCTCTGCCTAATTTGTTGGAACTCGTGCCTCGCCATCCTTCTAAAAATATATTTTGTTGTGTAGGTCCTCCCTTCGGTCTTCCTTATCTAATGCTGATAGTCTCATTGTTATCCTTTTGAAGCCAGAACATAAACAATATAATTGTTGACAGGCTAGTTGTCAGCGATTTTATAAAACTGAATTCCAAAAATGCGCTAATAATGAAAATGTCAACTCTCATTCACCTTTACCAGTGCAAATCGATGATAGATGGGTTATCAGATTACGAATCAAAATTTCACTTTGAAAGTGGGAAATCAAAACAATGTGGTCAAAAATAAACTAGCTAAGTGTGCTATCTTCCTCCAGTAAGATGTCAACATTTGTCCTCTTCTGTCTCTTACTCCTCCGAACCTCGATAATAACCCATTTCTTTGAATCTTTGGTTTTCTTTGGTCTCTTTGAGCTTGTGGCCTTCTCCTGGTTTATGATCAAGTCCTTTTGAGGAGTTTTATCTACATCTATGACATCTTTTGCTAACCAGGATTCTATTTCAAATTTATATTCAGTCTCAACTTATTCCATGGCCTGGTGTGGGGTATTTTTCCACCTTTAAACATCTCTCCCAAGTTTGGTTCCTTATCTACTAGTCTCTACTCTGCTTCGGGCTCAATCATTTTGTGTTTTGCTTTCTCTGTTTGCTTTGCTAACTTCTTTTTATGCAAGTATGGAGACAATGAGAGGACGAACACCCTTTGTTTTCTTTATATTTTCAATTCTTCTGGTATAAACCCTGGGTAATTCAGGAACTGAAGGAGGAACTGGTTCCACCTTTTGTTGGCTCCTAGTTTGTACAGACGAGGTCCCATGTTCAGGATTTTGTGGTTGTTTGATTTTCTTTTTGCTACCCTTCTTCCTACCCCTTTTTGGTTTTGCAGTTTGAAGTTCAAACCCTCCCCAAAACAAAAAATGTTCCCAGGTCCTTCCAACCCTTCTCAATTGGCTTTCAATTAACAATTTTATCAGACCCTTATGATATATGAAGTGGGAAGATGCATTTGGTCTCGCTCTAACTCTAGCAGACATATGTTTCAAGCTTTCCAACAAAAAACAGGGAGTATTGATTCTCAACTAACCTGCTATATGAGGTAAAAATCAGAAATGAAAGAGATTAACTCAACTTTATTGTCCTTCACAAGTGAAGTATGACTGAGTGATTTGCAAGAGATAATGCCACTCATCCTTTAACCAAGACCTCTGAACTCTTGAATGCAAGTTCATTTCCTTAAATTCATCTTTCAAGAAAAAGTTACATTAATGCCAGCCAAAACATGGCTCCTGAATGCTCTTTCTCCATTAGTAGGCAAACCCGTGACTTCAATGATTATCTCCTCTGTGACCTGAAATGAAATTCCCCCAACAGTCACATGTTGACCATCAAATCCTTTTGCAAACGCTCTAGCAACTCCATCATGATAACCTGCACAACGAGAGAAAAATTGCTCCCACCCTGCTTCCTGAAAACATTGTTGAATATTTGGATAGACTTCGAGCAGGTCGGGTGCCTTAGGCTCGCCTCTGTTCAATTTCTTCTCCTTCCCATGTTTCTCACCACCAAGCAAAAACACCAGAAGCGGGATGGTGATTCGATCCTAGGTTTTCGGGGAAAACTTAACAACCCATCCTCATTTAGCATAATAAATACAACAACTCAATCATGGGTTATACAAGTCTTACTATATGAGGTAAATTACTCCAAGATGTGTCACACAGTACATCATTATAACGATTTGAAAACTGATTTAAAAATCTTAACACACAATCATGATTTTTTACCCACATTACCTCTTGACAATAGAATTCAACAATGGATCACGTGACCTCACCATCCGACTCATCAACACTTGTTTGATAATGATTATTCATCTGCTAACCTATATTCTGTCAATGCATTATAAGACAAAAATATGAATTTCTCCTTTTGGCGCTGATATCTTTCTCCTTTTGGCGCTGATATCCTGAATGTCAACGCATTTTTAAATTTTCAAACATAAAATAACGTTGGCACTCTAGTTGTTAGCGCTTTAATCCTGTTTATTACAAACTGACGTTGACACTCCCGTTATCGACGCTTTAAAAATAATTGACTAAAACTATGATAACATAATGCATTTTTGATATCAAGTTTTATGAGCATATCTTTATCCTTCCTTATGCTACTTGAATGTAATGCTTCTTGGAGCAAGACGATATTATCTATTATGGACTTCTCACCCATAAATCCCCCCTAACTCTAATATATGAGCTTGGGAAGGAGAGGCTTTATGTGCTATGTTATTATTTTAGAAGCGATCTTATACGAAAATTTACATAAAGAGATTGGTCTATACCTGGTGAAGGAGGATGGATTGACTTCTTTGGGAATCAAGGCAATGAAGGATGAGTTAATCCCTCCTCCCATACAGTCATGCTTGAATATGTAATCCACTAGATGAATTAGATCAAACTTAATGACATCCCAATAAGCCTAATATAAGTGGGCTCAAAACCCAATTAAACCCAGAATTTTCCGGGCTCAAAGAAAATTCCATTTTTTGGATCTCCTTTTATGTAATTCTTTGCAGAAAGTCCAAACTTTCATCTTCAAACACTAATTTTGGGATTTTACCTAACATATAATAGACAACCTACGAATTGGGTACAAGATGGGCATAGCATAGAAAATTGTAGTAATCAACAACCATCCTTTGGATCGCTTTGAATTCCTCAATCTACACTCCATCCATGCTATCAAATTTATTATTCCTCTAAACTCGGGCCTTAGCCTAGTTATGGAGGAACTTGGTGTTGTGATCTCCAACTAATAACCATAAGCTATCAAAATTGAGGCACTATTATTCCTCTTCTAATATGATTACATGATGTAAGGCCTCAAATTTTACTTGCTCGTATTATAGAATATCTTCATGACGACTCCTCTCTCTATTTTCCTTTGGAATTCTTCTAGATTTAATTTATGCATGTTATTTCCCCTTATCTTCATTATTTGTTTTTATCTACTACTTAATGGCTAACTCCAGTTTTTTTATTTTTATTTTATTTTTTTATTTTTTATTTTTTTCCCTACAAGCTAATTGGAGAACCAATTTCCCACTGCTCCATGCTACCTTTACCAAATCCAAGAATCCTTCCCTTTGGATCCAAAGAGGAGAGAAGCGTAAGGGAAACAACCCATAGTCTATTGTCTATGATACTTCAAGAAATATTGGTTAATGATTTGAGCTTGCCCAAGGAAGAATCTGAGAGGAGACTTGAAAATATTGTGATAACAAGGAATAAGAAACTAAAACTTTGTCTAGGTAGGTTGCAATATTCCCTAGGCCAGATCTAAGATTATTCCATGTAAGTTTGTTGGCACTTGGCCTGATATCTATTAGACACAATGAAGTAATCAAAACCTCTAAAGTTTCTTGAAACTAATCTCGAATGAGGGAGCCTCCTTTCATTATTCCCAAGGATGGAAGGTTGTATTAAAATCCCCTTCCATAATATAATCTTGACTCCAAAGAAAGTCTTTGACGTCTAGGAGAGACACCCATCAATTGATCTTTTCTGTATATTGAACATACACATATACATTAACAAAATTACACACTTTGTTTAATGGGAGATGAAGCAAGAAAACCACCCATCACCGAGGCACCGAATGTGAGTCAATCAACTTGAAAACAGAGGTAGATCAAATCTAACAAAGCCCCTCAGAAGCCCTGCACGATCTAATCACTTTAAGCTCAAAATTCTTCCATAATTTTGACAATTTTTGGAGGGACTCTTGTTCCCCCCACTACAATTCCTATAGTAGGAGGATGGTCGACATTTCCTTTTTTATTAGAGATTTAACTTCAAACATCCATTTATCAGAGCACAACCCCCTACAAATTCCAAGAGCAGAATTTCATTATTTATTATGTGATTTGTTGTCTTGAGAATGGAAGCCAGGGCCGTTTTCTTGAAATTTCTAGTAACCATTTTGGATGGATTAGTTATCATATGGGTCCCTATTTCCTTATATTTTTTATTTTTTTCCATTATGAAGTTGTTGATTTTTATTCCTTCATGGTTTTCTTTGCGAATGATATATTTCCTTTTCCCTATCTACATCTGATTTTTCATCTGCAGAGCTTGTTGGTAACCCTCCACCATGGGTCTTGAGGGCCCTTGGGGAATGGAATTATTCATATACTAAATATAAACCCTCCCCTTGAGTCCCCATAGGGGCCTCCTCTAGGGGAGGCATACCTTATAGCACTACAAGAGAAGATGGATTAACAAGGCTTTGGACCTTCTCCATTATCGTTGTAGATGCTACAATTTCCCCTTATTTTGATAATTGATTCAAGATATCGAAGTTATTGTTTAGATATGGGGATATCTTATTATTACTAGAAAAAGTTCCCTTTCCAAATGCTAGCCATTTCTTTTTTGGATGCATGAGCCTTTTCCATTTTTTCCTTATGGTCACTTGAGGAGGAGCTCGGTTGTTCTTCCTTTCAGAGCCTCTTCTATTTTTCTATTGTTGCCATTGTTCAGTAGCATTAGGATGCTTTAGATTCTCTTTTTCCTCTTCTTTCAATTGCATGTGAAATAGCCATATTCATAAAAAAAAATTCATTTAAATGGAAGTTAATCTTAATCAACTTCTTGTATGTGAGGTCAATTGTCTAGGTTTAGATTTATTGTTGTTGATAAACTCTTCTCTAGGTTTGCCTCCACATAAATCATGGTGTAGGCTTGCAAACCTTCTTGCGGCTTAGATTAGTAGATTTATTTTCCAAGGGAATTTTTTATACTCCTAAAATTTTCCTTGTTCTAACAATGTAGTGGGAAGAAGGAAAGTTTGATCCATACCAGGATTGTTGCTAGAACATCACATTCAAGATTAAACTATGGACTCTAGTGGTCCAGATATAACCCTTGGGCTCCCATTAAGTAGGGGAATTTCCTAAAGATGATATCCTGATAATATTTGTCTTCGAACAAGAAGGTATAAAACCCTCACCTACAAAATGATGTTGAAACCTTATTTTTAATTTTAGGCATCCATTTCTTATCGATCCATGTTCGCGGGGATCTCAAAGAGGGCCATAAACATATAAATTGACCAATAATCCCCTGATTTGCAAGCTTCAGTGCCATCAATATGGATTGATATTCATGAAACTCCACATTTGGGATGTCATTAGTATTCTTCACAAATATGGAGGATTTGGCCTTTTGGAAATGAATCTCTCCAACAACAAGGGTGTTGAATATTGTTGTTATGTCTAGAGGGGGTGGGAAGGGGGTGGAGGGTGGGGGAGAGATGAGAGCCCTCCTGATCCCAATCCATCTTTGACGAGGAGAGGAATGTAGCAAAGGGCATTGGGATGAGCACTATGCACTAGGATATGTAGGAAAAAAGTAGAAAAATAGACAAATAAGAGTGGACATGTTATCCTTCCACTGAAGGGAGCCACAAGTAGAAAATGTCACAAGCAAGAATTTAGCAAAGTTTAATAAATTGATAAAATTAAAATTAACTCATTAATTTATTGTTTTGAAATTCCATAATATCAATGTTTTACATGACATTAATTTATAATTTAGATTTTGATAAATTTAAAATAATTGAATAATTTATATTTAAAGTTTAATAATTTTAATAAATATTTAAATTACAATGGTTTTAATTTAATTGAATAATTAAAATAGTATAATAGAAGGAGAATAATTCAATTTCAAACTAAATGTTTCACAAAATTACATAGCATAATTTAAATATATTTTTTACAAACTTACTATATTTAAATATAAAACATTTTTTTAACAATAATGATAATTTGCATTAATAAAAATATGTGCTTGAAACACGTAGCAAGTACATTAGAGTGACTATTGCAAACAAAAATTCTTCCATGAATTTAAAAATAAAGGAGCTAAAAACCATCCTTTGCCTAAAAGAAGAAGGGGGGGCATATATCCAATAGTAGACCTTCTAAAGCTTGCACCTACTCACAGGGGTTTCATTGGGGAGCAATATCATACCACCTAGGTTCACATTGGGGGATATAAATTGCCGAAAAAATGACATAATATATTGGGGGACATATAAGGGGTAAAGGGTTTTTATATCGACAAATATAAAAAATGGAGCTCAAAGTTAATGAAAAAATATAAAGGGGTATAAAAAAATGTTAATGAAAAAATGGATACCTACAATATCTAGTGAAAGTAGGGATTTTTTAAATTGGGAAGTTGTATTGGGTTCATATTAGTAGGGGGTTAAATAATGTGATTTTTAGAGGAATTTTCCAATATGTAGTCAAATTAAGGGTATTGTTTAATATTCCACGAACACACGTGATATGTTAGAGGTTCATTGAATAAATTCCGCATGCACCGACTACTTCTTGAGAACATGAGTAGATTATCACAAATTCCTTGCACGGGATGATGCAAAAATAAAACATTTCTAAGATTTAAGAGAAATCGACCCACTACTAGACCCATGTATGGCAAGAGGATTTTTGAACCCAGATTTTGGGGTTTTCTTTCTTTGATATTTCTTACTTCTTGTTAAAGGAAGGGAAGAACATGGATTATTTTTTAGCACATGTGAATAGGAATGAGAGGAAGAGGGGGGTTTGATTATCCTCATCCTCTATTCCCAATTCTTCTTATTTTTCCTGTAAGAGGGATTTTTATTTTTTTTCCTTCAGTATCTTTGGACAAAGACTTTTCCTTAATGGATGAATCAATATTCTTTGGAGACACGTGACTTGGGACTAACTAATTAACTAGGGAATCATCCCCCATAACTTCTGTCTTTGAGGACTTCAAAACTCTATATCTATTATTGAAGGGAGGATGCTGATGAGATTCGAGCTTGCTAGCATGCGACCTCTTAGTCAAATAATTCTTTTGTTTCCTTGTAATTGGTTTGAATGCTCCTTGCTCATAATTACTATGAGAAAATGGAAGATGATTAGAATAAATATGAGAAGTTGAAGCCTTAGGATATATTTTTGCAAAAGTTCCCATACTCATGACAAAAAAATACATTTAAAAAAACCTTTTCATAATCCAAGGCTTGAACATGGGACCAATTGTCCAAGTTAACCTGAATCACCTTAGGAAGGCCTTTTGAGAAATCTATTTCAATACAAATTCTAGCCTGGAAGTTATTCTTCTTGTCCATATCACTAGAAATAAATCGACCTAATTTATCTTTTATAGCATTAAAAATGCCTTCACCCAAACAAAGAAGGGGAATATATGGAAACCTAATCCAAACTTGTATAGAAGAAATTTCCACATGGGATTGAAAACTAGAGACCAGTGGGTGAGAAATTTTCCTCTAGTGCCCATGAAGTAAGTTGCAAACCTTTATATTTGACTCCTATCCTCCTTGTTTTCAAAAAGAAAAGCATAATAACTATTTTCACAATAAAAAATACCAACAGTATCATGATTTACCTCATTAATAGAGTTCAATTCTAAAACAGAAATATAGCTACGCCAAATGCCAATGAAATTATCAATCAACCCTCTTTCCTTCAATGTAGTCACATTCTTCTTCGCAGAGGAGGAAAACCCCAAATCAAGAGAGGGAATTGACTCCACCTTTTTAAAAAAATTTCTTGGGAGAATCGTAGAACAAGCAATGATCTCAAACACTGAAGAATTAGAGAAACACCATCATATTATAGTCCCACAATAGGAAATACCCCAATGAATGCATGGAATAGGAAAGGAACATTTGAGATGATAACAAATTGAGCTTGCTAAAAACTAAGACAAACCTTGATTCAATGAAAAAAACTACAAATCTATCATGAAGACTAAAAAAATCCACACCCAACCACAAATGAAACCTTAGTCCTACAACAAAATGATCAAAACAAGGGGGAGGAACAACGATGACTAAGAAACCCTAGCCGCTCACACCTTTGACTAGGATACCTTAAATAATTGCTTTGATAAAAAAAGAAGCTAAAATAATAACAATCTAAAGTATAAATTAATTATATTTAAAACAAATCAAAGGGGTTTTGGATGCAGCCAAAGGCTTCCAGGTGGCATCAGAGGCTCGTGGCTTTCACCAAGCAGGCTATCTGAGCTCCCATGGACCAAATTTGGTGGGACAAAAGGAGATAATGAAGATTTTTAGAATGAGAAAGGTTAACAATGATGGGTACATGGAATTTACATGCAGGAGGTTTTTTATGGTGCCAATGGACCTTCAGAGGTACCTGAATCATTCTATTATGCATATTTGTGGAAGCATAGATCATATCTCATTTTTATGTGGGTATTTTAGGATAGATTTTTTGCGGACAAGATTTATAACGATGCATTTGTGGTTTTTCAATATTGCATGGGCACCCATGGTTTCTCAAAAGGGGACAATATGTACAGATCAAAGCCCGCAATTGCTCGGATGGTTAATTTTTGGCAAATATTGACATATGGAACATTGTTTCAATTTTGTCTACGGATATACAAGGGTTTGGTGGATGGAGTCTGAAACGAATCAACCCCATATTTCCATCAAGGGATTTTATTTCCTCAGGTTTGGATTATGAGGAAGGCTTTCCAATTTTTTTGAAGAATCTAAGTGGAAAATCTTTCCTTATAAGGGTTCGGTCAGTGGATCTAGTATTATATATGAAAAATAAAGTGAAGGAAAAATTAGGTATACCAGCCAATATATGGAACATGATCTATGAGGGTAAACTATTACAAGATGTAAACCATTTGAAGTAGTATGTGTTGGTCCCCTTTTTTGTCCCCACTGCCACTATTTTCCACCTATATTCTTGTCCTTTTTGTACTCCTAAACCTACTATCGTGCCATTTTTATTGCTCTTAACATTGTCAAAATCCTACTACGAGGTAAAGCATTGCAGTGCGACATTTTTCTATTTACTAGTTGAATTTAAGCGAATTTGAGTTGCTATCAATGAACTAACTAATCAATATGGTCGAGTGTGGATATTGCAGCAGCTGAGTAGGATGAGAATAGGAGAGTGCTGGCCCATGAACCATGTTCCACCACTTTTGTACTCAACAACCAATTTGGGATTAGTACCTAACGATGCAAAGGATGTGAGGCTGCATACTTCTAGATGAGTGAGCCACCTCCAACTATGTTTGAACAAGTTCAACTTCCGACATGACAAAAATATTCGCTATCCTCACTGAATGTCGCTAATACCAATATTGGGGATTGGTTGAGGGTTTGTTAGGCTAAATCGAATAGGTTGTTTCAGCCACCCAATTTGGAAGATCGATTTAGCAATCTAAGCCATTAAATTTGCTATGTATGGTCCAGGTCATTTTCAACTAAGTCGATGCCTATAAAAGGCTGCTCTGTAATAATCAGGGAGGTAGAGAACAAAAGATATACTGTCATTTTGTATCTTTCATCTCCAGACTTATTATTTCTAATTGAAAGACTTTTACGATGGCTATGTATTGAGTTCAAAACAATTGGTTGGATAGTTCGCTGTGAATTCATGAGTTAGCTGTGATTGAAGCTTTTTGTTTCCTGTAAGTAAATAAGCTCCCCAGGTGTGGCTAGACCCACCCATCTGGGATTAGCTATCTATCATTTCGTAGGAACATAGTTGTGTGATAGTCACAACTACTTCTCATTTATCTGCCACTCCCCCACTCCTGTTCCTGAACTCCCCCAGACAACTGATAACATTTTGAAGGATGGCAAAAAAGTAGTTTTTGTGGAAGCCTAGGTGGGCTCAAAACGGAAAAGGAAAAGAAATAAGGCCAAGCCAAAGCAACCTGAGTTGAGCCCCATAACAAAGGGTGAAGCATTAGAACCCCTGTTAGAGCCTTCCCAGATTCCCGAAAGCGCCACACCAAAGTCAAAATGTAGGCGACCCCTTTTTCCATCAGTAAACCCCTGGATTTTCTTGCTGAGACCTCTGCTCAGGGCCAATGACGGACTCAGAGCATGGCTCAAGCCCCACGGTCCAAGGCTGAGGGCACAAGCTCAGAGCGTGTCCACATCTCGTCATCTCATGATATTGATGCACAGCAGTTTGAAGTATCCCTTGAGAGAGCCCCCATGGCCACAACCAAAGCAAATATCCCTGCAGATATTCCATGAGACATGTAGAACTTATTTCCCGCTCGAACTTCAGTAAGAAGCAATGTTGCCAAGGCCAGTTAGCACCATTCTTTGCCACGAGGACATGAGGGAAAATCACCTGAAGGCAGTGCATCACAACAATCAACGACACCCACCAGGGCTCCTACTTATGATGCAGAGGAAAATCTAAAGATCTGACTCATCAAGCTATAGAAAATGATTGCCAGGCTCAAAGAACATGCTAACAAGTATAAAGTTTTATTTCATTTTGTCAGAGATGTAAATCATCAAGTGAGGGATTCCAACATGAAGCTATATGCTCATAACGATGCCTTGAAGAGAAAGAACAAGCAACTGCTACGTTGGAAAGCAGCAAGGTACATGCCTGTTAAAAGATTGAATGCAAAAGGGTTAGCTCTCCAGTTTCAGAAGTGCTCCCCACCAATAAAACATGGAATAGAAGTCCTGATTAAGACTATTGGTCTTTGACCACAGTCTCTTTTTGGTTAGCACAGTTTTCCTTTTTGGTGGATGTAATCGATGCATGAGGACATGCATCAGAATCGGCATGGGAGGATGTTGGTCCCCCATTTTGTCCCCATTGCCATTGTTTTCCACCTCTATTCTTGTCCTTTTTGTACTCCTAAACCTACTCTCCTGCCATTTTTATTGCTCTTAACACTGTCAAAATCCTACTACGAGGTAAAGCATTTCGGTGTGACATTTTGTTGTTTATTAATTGAATTTAAGCGAATTTGAGTTGTTGCCAATGAACTAAGTAATCAATATGGTCGAGTGTGGATATTGCAGCAGCTGAGCAAGATGAGAATAGGAGAGTGCTGGCCCATGAACCATGTTCCACCACTTTTGTACTCAACAACCATTTTGGGATCAATACCTAACGATGCAAAGGATGAGAGGCTGCATACTTCTAGATGAGCGAGCCACCTCCAACTATGTTTGAACGAGTTCAACTTCCGCCATGACAAAAATCTTTGCTATCCTCACTGAACGTAGCTGATACCAATATTGGGGATTGGTTGAGGGTTTGTTAGGCTAAATCGAATAGATTGTTCCAGTCACCCAATCTGGAATATTGATTTAGCAATCTAAGTCGTTAAATTTGCTATGTATGGTCCAGGCCGTTTTCAACTAAGTCGATGCCTATAAAGTCTGCTTTGTATAATCAGGGAGGTAGCAAACAAAAGATATACTGTCATTTTGTATCTTTCATCTCCAGACTTATTATTTCTAATTGAAATACTTTTATGATGGCTATGTATTGAGTTCAAATCAATTGGTTGGATAGTTCACTATGAATTCATGAGTTAGTTGTGATTGAAGCTTTTCGTTTCCTATAAGTAAATAAGCTCCCCAGGTGTGGCCGGGCCCACCCATCTGGGATCAGCTCTGTATCATTTCGTAGGAACATAGTTGTGTGATAGTCACAACTGCTTCTTGTTTATCTTTGATTTATCAATTGTTTATATGCTGCGTGGAGATTTCCATTGAATTCAAATGATTTTAGTGTGCTGATTATGTTATGCGTTTTCAGATCCTTTACTTCAGTGATTTGAATGGATGGTTCTCGTGTGATTGGCGCTCTTACTTCTAAGGTAGAGTTATACTCTGTTCTCTAAAGCCACAAATCGTATTACCCTGACCGTGTTGTCATAGATATATAAAACTTGTTTTAATCACATTATCAATTGAATGCTTATGACGAGTTGGTCTATCTGTTGAGAACGCAGAGCAACCCTCTAATGCCGAAGTCGAGATAATATACTGAGTAATCAGAATTGATAGGGTGTGAGTTTAATTATACATTGGATTGTGTTTCAGTCAATTTCGAATAAATCACATTTGTTGTTTCTTCTAGTGATCGAATTGATTGATTTCCTTCCGAGTTGTTTTCATAGATGCGTGTGCCATAGGAGTATTCGTTCCAGATTGATTGATCAGAATGGATTGATTTATTATAAGTTGATTTAGTCCAAATTGATTAGTTTTCTGCTAAGTTATTTGCATAAGGGTGTATGCCATAGAAGCATTGCTTTCTAGATTAATTAATTCAAATGGCTTATCATAGTTTGAGTTAGTTTCGTTTATCAAATAAATTCTCAGTTTGTTAAATAGAATTTGCAGATTGATTGTAGAGTTCAAGTGAGTGATTTGGTTTTAGTTTTCAGTACGATTTCCCTTGTTTCGTTTGGAGTGCTTGAGTGCAGTTCCATAGCTTAGAGTCTGATACTGTTTCCAGCCTGAGGTAATGTGTGCCTGATTGGATTTCGAAGATAGAGTGTTGGTTTGATGAGATTTTGAATAAGTTTGCTTGAGTTTAATTTGAGATTTATGCAACTGTAGGATAGTTTCCTGAGTACAGTTTTGTGTGCCTAATACCAATTTATAGTTGTTTTATTTGTTGTCATTCTTAAGAATAGAGTTAAGGCTTGAAGTTTGTTCTTAAGGTTATGATAGATTAGGAATATGTATTAGTGTGAGAGATAAAGTTGCTTGGTTAAGGGTGTGAAACAGAGTATAGGTTTAAGTTTATTAGTTTGCAGACAAGCTTTTATTGGTTTGACAAGGAGAGTTGGTATTTCATTGAGTTAAGTTTTCCTTTCATGATGATTGAATGCTAGAAGAGTGTATTTTGTTAAGTAAGAGTTTGATAGCAGATTTGAAGTCATTTTAATTTCAGGTACAGGATTTAGATTTGTACTTAGTTAAACAAGCAAGAGGATTGAATAGGTTTTTAGTCAGAGATTCTTCCGAGTTGTGTCCAAGAGTGAAGCTTATCATAGATTTGAAGTTACCTTTGGAAAGTTTAGTTTCAAGTTTACTTGCCTTCCGAACATGCTTGAAGTAGATTAGAATTTGCAACTTTTCATTCAAGAGTAGCATAGGTAACAGAATTAGGGTTTCTTAGGGTTTTCATGAGAGCTGAGTTATTTGATAAAGTGTTTCAATTGGAAGTTTTTGCTTAGCATATATCTTGTGATTCAGATTGGGATTTCATTTAAGTATAGATTCATTAAGAGTTTCAAGTTAGAATTTGGTTATTGATTCTACTAGCTAGGGTTTGATGAATTGTGTAGCTAACTCATTTCATAAAGGAAACCATTAGAACTTTGTCCAAAAACTGAATTTAGAAAGCGCAGTACAACTCGTGTTTATGAGCCCGGATTGACATATAGATGCAGGAGAATTAATACACCCATTAAATCTCTCAACAGTATGGAATCAAACATAACTCTACAATCATTATAAATTTGAGGCTGCGAGTGGAGCCTTTGGAATGGGTCCCCCACATGGTTCGAATTTTGCTGCGAAGGGTCCAAGTTCATTTAAGGATGTAGTGAGAGGGAAAGTGGCCTCACAAGTTAGACAATCCCTAGATCTGATAATCCCAAGCCCTTACCTAGTTGAGAAGATGGAGAAACTCCAAATCTATTAGTAAAATTTCCATAAGTGAGTGGTATTTTCACTGTTCTTCAAGATAGAGCCATAATTTGTCAATTTAATGGTTTCTGGCCTAAGTATGAAGAATCACATAAATGGATCTACCTCAATTGGACTAAAAATTGTGATATTTACCTATGTGCAAAGGGATTTTTTGTGGTTCAATTTGATAATAAAAAAGACCTAGAATATGTCATAAATGAAGGATCATGGTTTTGGGGAAGGGCATGTCTCTTTGTAAATCCATGGTTTCCTAGTTTCAGTGCCACGACAATGGTGGTTAGAAATATGTTAATATGATTAAGGTTATATAATATCACTCTACCCTTATAGTATCACCATATCCTAGAAGGCATTGGAAACTCATTGGGGATATTTCTAAATATTGTTTGAAAAAGAATGGACAAAGGTATATTTACTTTTGCTCGTATATGTGTGGAGATAGAATTGAGCAAAGGAATATCAAATCATGTCCATCTAACTCACTAGGATTTAAAGTGGACATAATGGTTAGATTTTGAAAATACGGCTTTCAGGTGCCATATTTTCCATCAGACAAAGCAATTGCAAAATTCATGCACACAAGAAAAATAAAGAACAAAAAAGAGATCGAAAAAATCCAAAGGGTTGGAAATTTCCAGAATCACCTTCTTCTGCTGAAGAAGATGAAGAAATGGATGAGAGTCAGCAACAACCAGAGGCATAAAATCAACAAGATTCCAAATGGAGGAGGGAGAAGAGACGCATAAGGCCAATGACTTAGTGGTGCTCCAGACTCCTGGTAATTAACATGAGGAAAAGAGAAATTGTATAGAAACAACAGAGATCATAGTAGTAGAGCAGAAGTAAGCAACCATACCCATTCAAAAGGAAGTAGGGGGCATAAAGTGAACCTATACATCTGAGAGTTCGGACTCAAACAAAGAAGCTACCCTAAAGGTGGAAGATAACCAATTGGAAATAGTATCAACCACTCTCAATCAAGGAGTTTGGTGGAAGGTGGAAAAAAAGGAAAAAAAGAAAGGGAAAATAACTTATTATTATCACTTTTAGCCCCGATAATTTCATGTCATTATTATTCTTTTTGTTTTATTGACCGGAGAATCCACAGTTTTATCATTTTTGTACCAACGTTTCAAATCCCAAATGGGATCCATCTTCAGGATATGAGAATGAAAACAATAAAACAACAGAATTTGAATAGATAGATCAGTCAGATCTGAAGATGAATCCCATTTGGGATTTGAAACGTTGGTACAAAAATGATAAAACTGTGGATTCTCCGGTCAATGATTCAAAAGACTCAAGCCACAGATCTCTGAAATCCATTCTTTTTGTTTTTTGTGCATTGGATGAAAGGTTGATCTGATCGAATGCTTTCGAGCATCTGCAAAATGTAATTTTATTCCTTGTTTTTCAAATTAAATAAAATTACTATTTTTTCTTCGAAAAAAATATAAAAATATAAAATAATAATAATAATAATTATTAGTAATTATAAATTATAAATTAATTAGATTTATCTTTTCTAATTGAGAAAAAGTGATTTAGATTATTACACTCTTATAAAATATATTTTTAAAATAATTAATAGTATAAATACTTAAACGTTTAATATAAATAATAATTATTAATGCAATATAGAAATAGGTAAACTCCAAAAAAAGTAAAAACTTGTCTTAGTTAATACAAAAGTATAATAATAGAGGAAATTCAAACTTGAATGTGATAAAAACATTTTACGTAAATAATTTTAAAAAAATATCTCATCTGAATATCTTACATTATGATCATAAAGTGTTTTTTTTTTATGAAATGTTTTTCTGTAGAAGTCATATAAGAGAAATTTTTGGCCGACACGTTTCGAACAAACAAGTTTGCATTTTTGTTTGTTTGTTTTTTTTCTCATATTAAAATGAATGAAACTAAAATAATAATAATTGTTATTTATAAATTATTAACATTATAGAGATTTATCTTTAAATAACAAAAATAAATATTAATAATTAATGTAATATAAAAATAGATTATTATTTTTTTTAATTGATATTGATGAAATAATAAATATAGTTGAGGAAATCTCTCGATCAGGATGAGAGAGGGTGTCAGAAGCGTCAGGCTTCAAAGTGACATGGTTAGTACGAGGATGTTAATTACTACCGTCCCCCACATGCTCAAGGCAGGGGGTGCAGTGTCCTTAGCCATGAATGCATGGTCAGTGGGTTGGCAAGGTGGCCGAGGGAGGAATAATGCAGGGTGGTAAAGATGGGAATGACATTCGACGTGTATGAGCAGTTGCGGCGGGATGATGTGAATGGACTGATGGCACTAACATTGTTTGATTGTCCACAGGGCATCAAGGAACAAGGTATGGCTCCAGCAAAGAGAGGGCATGGTCATGGCGGTAGGGGCCCGGTCCATCGGGCAACCAAGAGACTGAGCACGACAGAAGGCCGCAGGGGCCGCAAGCCTGCTGAGCACCTCATAGCTGAGGCAACTGCAACATACCAGGATGAAACAAATGAAGGATTCTGTAAGCTGATTGACGACTGGGAAGATGAGATCAAAGAGGAAAGGGAACTAGATGAGGAGATAGAAAAATGGAGGTCATTGGTGCCTGATCCAGGGAATACACGAGGTAGAATTACGTAATTCAAACACGCCTTGTACTTGTACTTCTTGATGAAAAGTCTGCTTGGCAAAGCAATGGAACAAATATATGTGGGGATGGCAGTCATAATGCAGGGCCTGTGCGGGTATAAAAAAGACATGGAGAAAATCCTATTTCAATTGCACAAACAAGACATCAGGATGGATCATATTGACCGTCACATCCCTTGCATCGTGGAGCTGTATGGCATGCTAGGGGAAACTGCTAGAGATCCTACTCCTGTAGCATTTGTCTCTGATGAGAAGAATGTTCAAAAAGACTAGTTTCATTATGCTTAGTTTTTGTTTATGTGGGTAGATTTTAAATTTTCTGTTGCATATGTCAGTTGGTATAGTTATATAGTATTTGGACACGAGACTGAGACTTACCTAGCTCTGCTAGAAAGACTGAAGCAATTTTGTTTTTGGATGGCGTATAATGCTGACCGGTGGCCAACAGACTTGGTTTCCCCTTGGGGCAAGTTGAGGCCACCCGGTAAATCTGTGTGGTGTAAATTTGCCTAATATATAATAGAAAATGGATGGACATGCCAAGCTTTACAAAAAAAAAATATAGTTGAGGAAATAGTAGATGTACAATTTTGGACCCATCATAAATATCAATGCTTAATATGTATATATAGTCATGTTTTGTAATAAAAGAATTTATATTTGAGCCTAGAGTGATATGCTGCATCAATTTAGAGTTTCTATTTTCCTCACAAAATAAGAACTTTGTTTTTATTTTTTATTTTTTTCCTCTGAAAATCTTGGCCATAATTTCCTTTTCATAACACATTGACATCACAAAAAACATAGTATAACATCACCAAACATGATGTTGTAATGTCACACATATAGTCCATCATCACTAAACATCACATTATATTTGTCAGTTCACATTACAATATTGCAATGTGTTGAACATAAACTAACCTTGTAATGTGAGAACATAACAAAATGTTCCATCGTGATACAGAAAACTAAACATCATAATAAGATGAACATTGCTTAATGTCCCAATGTGATGAACATAATCCAACATCGCAATGTGTTGAACATAAATTGACTTTTCAATGTGATGAAGAGAACACAACATTGCAATATGAAGAACAAAACTAGAAATTGTAGCGTGATGAACAATACTTGATGTTGCAATGTGATGAAAAATACCTTATGTTGCAATGTGATAAACAATACTTGATGTTACAATGTGACAAATGAATAATGACATCACATTGTGATGAAAAAAATATGATGCTAAAATGTATTGAATTAACTCAATGTCACAATGACCATTACACTGTGGTCATTAAAAAACTAATGTAGTAATGCAATAAAAACAAATCAATGTAAAAATGTTACTAACAAAAGTGACATCACAATTTGAGCATTTCTACAAAATATCAACGTCGAAACATGATGAAAAAAATTTAAGCATTGCAATGTGAAAAAAATAAATGATGCAATGCGATAAACAAAAAATGACATCACAATGTGGTGAACTAAAATTGATGTTGTATTCTGATGAACAAAATCATCATGTTAATGCGATAAAACAAAATTGAGGTCATAATGTCAAGAAAATAAATCCACATTGCACTTTGAAAAACGAAAACCAATGTTGCAAAGTGATGAATATAAAATTAATGTCTCACTGCGACGAATGAAAATCGACATTTCAATGTGACAAAAAAAATGAGTGTGGAAATGTGAGGAACAAAAAATATAATTTCAATGTGCCGAACAAAAAATGATGCAGTAATGCGGTGAACTAAATCAACATTGTAATGTGACGAACTAAAACCACAGTTGTAATGTGGTAAACAATGATCTACATTGAAATGTGATAAATAAATATCAGTGGTGTGACTTGACAAAGAAAAATGACATCACAATTTAAGCAATACAAGCTAACATCACAAGGTGACAAATAAAAATCAATGTTACAATATGACAAACAAAAAATGACTTTGCAATTTGAGCAACAAAATAACTTCTCAATGTGATGAACAAATGTTGATGTCATATAAACAAAACCATTTCCAACCATGGTCAACCATAGTCAACTATAATTAACATGGTTCGCCATGATTAGCTATGGTTGACTGTGGACAAACATGGTCAAGCATGTTAATCCATGGTCAATTATAGCCATAGGGTCTCCTCCCAATCAATCTCTATCATAGCACTTGCATTCATGTGATATTAAAGACCTCTAATCTCACTAGATATTGATAAAAACGTCTAAAAATCATTTTTCGAACCACCATCCCAATACATCTTTCTAATAAAAATAACCCGTACTTTTAATAGGTATTCCATATTTTTATTAAATATCAATTTTCATACCCTCCAATACCTATAACCCTCCACTATATCACATCAACCCCCAATACCTACAATATATTGACTCCATTTTTCATAAGTTTAGAATCTTTTATATGATTTTTTTAAGCATGGTGAATAAACTCGTTGGAGTAATTTGGGTGAGGCATAAGATCAAACATAGCATTTTCCACTATAACACCAAAACTATATTCAATAGCCCGTAAGCTAGATATACAAGGAATTTATGACTTAGCAAGAGTTGAGACTCCATGAGGGTGGGGGAGCCTACTCCTTGAGCATTATCACAATGGGCCAAAGATGCCCCCCCATGGGATTTGAAACTAGGTGGAGGGGATAACATCCCACTGTGCTAACCACTCAATCGTTTGACAAGGAGACACCTCTATATGAGTGAATATGATAAGATAATAGCTAACATGGTTAATCCCATGTGACCGTATTCAATGATAGAAAACATAATCAACCATGGTCTACCATAGTCAACCATAGTGAACATGGTTAAAGTTTGCTTAGTCATGGTCAATATGGGTGACATAATCAACAGAGTTTAAACATAGTCAAACCATGGTCAATTATGGAAAATATGGTTGACCAAAATCAACAGAGTCAAACATGGTCAACCATGTCACCCATAGTTAACCATATTCAACCATAGTCAAACAAACTCAACCATGGTTAAATATGGACAATATTCATACATGGTCAACATGTTTAGCCATAGTCAATCATATTCAACCTTTGTCAAAGTAGCTAAACAACGATCAATTATGATCGTTTTTATTTTTTATTTTTTATTTTTTTATCTATTAGACTAACCTAAGTACCCACGGGGGATTTGAACCGGTGACCTATCGTAAGGAGTGCCTTAACAACGCACCCATTCACCGTCAATCCAAAGCCCCGTGGGCGATCAATTATGATCGTTATGGTCATCCATGCTTAACATTAGTTAACCATAATCAATATGGCCAAGCATCCTCATTTATAATTAAACATTAACAACCATAATTAGCCACATTAACCCATAGTTAACGAAAATCAATCATGCTCAAAGAAGCTTACCATTATCAAACATGGTCAACAAGTTCAACCACAGTCAACCATGTTCAACGATGATCAAACCAACTCGATGGTCAACCATTGTTGCTTTGGTCATCGATGATCAACAATATTTAACCATAGCCAACCATGGTCAACCCTTCTCGTCCACAAATTATTATGATGATCCCTCTCCAACCCTTCTCAACTAATGTGAACCATCATCAATAATTGCTAACCATAGTCAACCTTCAACAACCATGGTCAACCCATTTCAACCATCATTAACCATAGCCAACGACCATCCTTATTCCAATTGTAGATTCTGGGAAAATATTGGAATACGACAAACAACAGTGAGGTCAATTGTTTGACTTCATTGTTGCTTGTTGGATTTTAGGATATTCCCATAATTTGCAATTGAGATACATTTAGCAATAGTCAACCATGATCAACCCTCATCAACCATAATAACCATACTCAACTAATGTCAACCATGGCATACCAATCCTCCCCACACCCATCCACTAACACAAGCACATTAAAAGTGGTTGATATACATAACTTAATACCATTGATTTTTTCAAAGTGGTTGATATACATAACTTGATACCATTGATTTTTTCAAAGTGGTTGTCGTTCATCATATGTCAAGATATTCCTAGAATTTGCAATCAAGATAAGTTTAGTAGTAGTAGACCATAGTCTACCCTCATCAACCATAATAATCATACTCGACCAATGTCAAACATGGTCTACAAATCCACCCATACCCATCAACTAGCGGTTGATTTACACAAATTAATATTATTATTTTTTTACAAAGTGACTATTGTCTATCGTATTCCAAAATAATCCTAAAATTCACAATCATGATAAATTTAGCAACAGTCAACCATGGTCAACCCTCATCAACCATAATAACCGTACTCAAACAATGTCAACCATAGTCTAGTTGTCATCCCCACACCCATTAACTACACAGGGGCTTCACTCAATGGACCTCTAACATATCACGTGTGTTTGTGGCATATTAAACAATACCTCTAATTTGACTACATATTGGAAAATACTTCTAAAAATCACATTATTTAACACCCTACCAATACAAACTCAATACACCTTCCCAATTTAAAAAACTTTTCATTTCACTAGATATTGTCAGTTCCATTTTTTCTTTAACATTTTTTATACCTCTTTATATTTTTCCATTAATTTTGAGCCCCATTTTTATGTCTGCCAAAATAAAAATCTTTTATCCCTATTATATACTCAATATATTATGTCATTTTTTCCTAATCCCTTACTATTGTATACCCAATAAAACCTCATGATTAACTAACACAACCTTAATTCGACCCTTCTACAGCAGTGATAACCTCAGCACCAGTTTGGGTGAGATTGCCAAGCCTACCCTTGCATCTCTGGAATCTCTCATCACTAAAAGCCATCGGAAATGCAATTGGGAAATTTTACTGCAGGTGCCCAGAAACAGAGGAATATGCCAGAACCACCTATGCACGCATCTGTGTGGAAATGGACTTCAGCGCCGGATTCCCAGCTGAAATAAACCTAACAAGTAAAGACTATGTGTGGAACCAGAAACTTGATTATGAAAGTGTCCTCTTCAGATGTCGATGTTGCTTTGAGACAGGGCATCTAGCCAAAAATTGCCCAAAAGCCTCTGAGAAAAATTTTGCTAGAAAAAACCACCACAGATCTACATGGTGGGAAGGAGCACAAAAAGAACACTACACTGTCATCAAAGAAGAATATTCTAGAGAAAACTCTGAGTCACAAGAAAGCAGGGAAGAAATAAACAACTCTCAAGACAAGCAAGAAGAAATCCCGCCCCAGCAAATCAACAGTTATGAGGATTCGAATAACTCAGAAAATAAATCTTCATTTAACAGCAAAGCAGATCTCCCAGACCAAACTTCTTCTCCGACTATCTTCAAAAGAACAAACACAATAGATCGCGAAGCTAAGACACCAATGTTCCAAGAACCAGAAGAGATGAAGGAGATGCAAGATAAAGGAAGTTGGAAGACCGTAGAGAAAAAAAAGAAAGCTACAACACCAATCTCGCCAAGAAAGACGAGGAGCCAGACAAGTAAAAATTAAATTGTAGGTCCGATAGACCAATTTGGTCTCAGTGGACGTTAACCACCATCATCATCAATAATTGATATATATATATATACCATTAATCATATATCAACCTTTTCCCTCTTAAAAATAAATAATTGATATACATATATCTACAACCATTGAATCATATATCAACCTTTTAACGAGGCTACGATAGATGCATACTACATATTAAGGGGTTGGGGTTGATTGATTAAGGGGTTGGGGTTGATTGATTAGTTGTAGTAGATTCCCATGAATTATCTTTATCGGTTTTAAAATTTAATTAAGTAAAATAATCAAAATGGCACCACGGTTAATTAGATGAATATACGCAGGGATTTCTCTTCCCTATAAATTTAGATGTTATGCTGTTGGCATTGTACTCAACTGAATTTGCCCTTTTGAGAAACTTCGTCCTCAGTTGAGACAACGTCGCTTCGGTTCTCTTTCTTTTTGTTCTCGGGGAAAGGGGAAGAGCGAGCGAGCGAACGGGGCGTGAAATTTCTGGTTGGTGGCGCGGTAAAGCAGAGAAAAAGAAATATCTTCATCGGCTATGGCGGCAGAAGATCGAAATTCTGTGGCAGACATTGACATGGCTCCTGCTGATGATGAGCCCCATTCCCAGTCGGGCATGTTCAAGGACAAAACAGATCCGTACACCGGGTGGAAAAAGTTGCAGAAAGAGATTGAGTTCCTCGACATTCAAGAAGGGTGCGTGATGGAGGAGCAGAAAAATCTGAGAAAAGAACTGGCCATGGCGAAGGAGGAGCTGAAGAAATTCCAGTCGGTGCCGCTGCCAATAGGGCAGTTCTTGGAAATGGTGGACGAGAACAACGCAATCATTGCAGCCACGACGGGTGCCCCGTACTACGTGAGAGTTCTGAGCACAATCAACAGGGAACTCCTGAAGCCCTACGCCGCCGTAGCCTTGCGCCGCCATTCGAAAGCCGTAGTCGATGTCCTCCCGCAGGAATCTGAGTCCGCCGTTTCCCTTCTCTCCGACGCCGAGAGACCTGACGTGACGTACAGTGACATTGGCGGTTGCGACGCACAGAAGCAGGAGATTCGAGAAGCCGTGGAGCTCCCATTGACGCACCCCGAGCTCTACCGACAGGTCGGGATCGAACCGGCACGTGGCGCTCTTCTCTATGGCCCCCCTGGTACGGGCAAGACCATGCTGGCCAAGGCCGTGGCCCACCACACGAGTGCCGCTTTCATTCGTGTGGTGGGGTCCGAATTCATTCAGATGTACCTCGGGGAGGGCCCACGGATGGTTCGTGACGTGTTTCGTCTCGCGAAAGACAATGCCCCTGCTATCATTTTCATCGATGAGGTGGATGCCATTGCCACTGCCCGCTTTGATGCTCAGCATGGAAGTGACAGGGAAATTCAGAGGATTCTCATGGAGCTCTTGACTCAAATGGATGGGTTTGATCAGTCTGTCAATGTCAAGGTTATCATGGCCACAAATCGATTTGATACGCTGGATCCCGCCCTTCTGCGCCCCGGAAGAATTGACAGGAAAATTGAATTTCCTCTCCCCGACAGGAGGCAGAAGCGCCTTGTATTCCAGGTCTGCACTGCAAAAATGAACCTCAGAGACGATGTAGACCTTGAGGATTTTGTGTGTCGCCCTGATAAAATTAGTGCTGCAGAGATTGCTGCAATTTGCCAAGAAGCTGGTATGCATGCTGTGCGCAAAAACCGCTATGTTATTATTCCTAGCGATTTTGAGAAGGGTTACAGAGCCCACGTTAAGAAACCAGAGACACAATTTGATTTTTACAAGTAAGCAAAACCTTGGAACAAACCCTTCAGAGGCAACAACACAAATACTTCTTCTTTGTGCTCGTCATTTTTATCAACAAAAAAAAATGAATGTTTTGCTAGATTACAAAGTTGCCATCTCGAAAGTTTAATCCAATCTTAAATTTTGTAGAAGGTAAAATGTTCCATGATGGTGTTGGCAGTTTTTGAGATCCGTTCAGATGGTTGTTTCTAACTATTTGGTTTGTTTTATGGTTATTTTTTGATTTGAAAAGTTTGAATATAAGCATTTTATAATCATTATATTGTGTTGAGTAAAAGATATCATTGTTTTAATAGCATGTGGCATATGTGTAGAAGCTACACATTTTACATAAGAATCCTAGTCAAAGGGTTGAATGAATCCTAACCATCATGTAGTCTATCACATTAATATAGTTAACTAAGCAATTGAGTAAAATATGCAAGTGGGAAGAGGAAATACTTATCAGGACTAGGACTGAGGAATCGTTACCAAGGTCATGCTCTCTAGCGGTTACCAAGGTCATGGTCTCTAGCAAGTAGGAAGAAGTCATGGAAGATTGAATGGAATACTTTGTAGATATCATGGTCAAGGTTGATGTTAAATATATTATGGTCAAGGTTGATGTTAAGTATATTATTTTACATGTTGGCGGGAAGGTCTTAATGTTAAATAAATTAAATATATTATTTTACATGTTCGTAGGAAGGTCCTATTAGACCCTTGATCTGGCCATGTCTGAAATCATATGGCCAGGTCCGAAATCAGCTCAAACTCCACTTGTTTTGAGTTAGACATAACATGTTTTTCTACTTGCCATGGCTTCATTATTATGCGCCTCACTATGAATGTCCTCAAGGGTGGCCAAGTGGAAAAGTTTTGGTAGCCTCTTAGGCTTGCTAGTGGTCGCGATTTTGGGTTTGGGGACCTCGACCACTCCCCCATGCCTCTCTAGCTCCTCATACATTGTCGTTATATGGTGGCAAGTTGGCAGGTTCATTTAAAAAGACTGAATATTTAAAAGACAGAACAAATAACAACTAACGAGGAAACATAAAACCTACAATGGCACTGCTATATGGTGGCAAGTTGGCAGGTTCATTTCCAAATAAAAATATTGAACAAAATACAACTGATGAGGAAACATAACCTACAGCAAGGTTCTCGACATTAACGCTGTAAATGAGAACTTTTGACTAAAACCATAGTAAACCAGAAACTCACAACAATTGAATTGTTTTTTCAATTTTCTTTGCCCAGTTAGGTCTCTTCCCTGGTGATTTATGCTATTGTATGGTCATCTATTGTCTCGAGAACTCAGTTTTCCTGCAAGCTTTATTTTTCAAAATCTCCTTCTCATTGAAAAGCCTAGTTGGCCTAGGGTGCTTCTTAAACAAGTTTGCGGCTTGTGTCATGGATTCAATACCTCTGTTTGAAGTTCTTGGATGTTTTGGTTTTCCAGAACAAGAAATTGATTTCGATTTTGTTTGCAGCTCGGATTTCAAGTTGCCTTGCTTTGCTTTTCCTTGTTTGATTGGCCTAGTTGCTTTTTGTGCTTTTTTTAGAGTCCCTTTTGGCAATTTTGAAAGTTTTTCTTTCTAGACATTTTTTCGGTTTGCTGAAGTCTTTTGCTACTGTTCAGGATCAGTTTGTGCAAGTTTGTAGTCTCTCTTGTTTCAAGTTTCATTTATTAATGAGTTTTATAACTTGCAAGATTTAAAGACTCCTTGTGCTTATTTCTTGATCTTTCGAATTTTAGTAGTGCTTTTGAGACCTCAAAAAGTTTCTTTTGTTTCCTTAAAAGAAAAAACACAAAAACATTGCTTTTCTTTTTCTTTTTCCAAGCTTTTGGTTTATGGTTTCTTTTGTTTTGTTGTTGTGAAGCAATTGGTTTCTTTTGCAATTTGTTCTACTTGCTTTGGAGAGAGATTTGTTTTTAATTTTTTCCCTCTTCATTACCAGGATTTACTTAATTGACTCTATAAAGAATTGCATTTGCTTATGACTGTTGTTTAGGATCTTGCATCATCATTTTAACTTGGATTAGGTTAGTTTGCATCTTAAGTATTCTTAGTCTTTTTAGATTTTGGGTGTGTGTGGATTGTTTCAGAAAAGAAAAGAAATATTTTGCTTACATATAGGTTTTCGTAGAACCCAAGTAGAAATCACTCTTCATCGAAGAAAATAACTGCATGCATATAGTTAGTTTTCTATTGGTTTCTTTTGCGTCATAAAACATTATCAGTTTCACTCTCGTAATCCCTCCTGACTTAATAAAATGAACTAGAACTTTTATTTTTGTCATTAACAAACACCAACAAGTTTAGATTCATTAGGGCCTTGGAATAGGTGAGTGGAGAGTTAACTCTCCAAGGCTGCTCAAATTATAAAAATTAGAATTTGAATAATGAACGAAATCCAATATCGTTAGAAAAGCCGGGAAATCTCTGTGACTGCGAGTTAAGCATGAGGGAGAGTGAAGACAAGGAAAAGAGATACCCCCTCTCCTACTTGTTGGATCCAACCTCACAACTGTTTCGCCCGAATTTTGATACGAGTTGGTATCCATAGTTTCCTTTCCTAGGGCTCACATAGGTGGCTGTGGAGGAGAATCTCGTGGCACCTGAGGCTGACATTGCATCACGTTCAACAATACTTTTGGAGGGTAACCTTGCGAAGCTTGGGTGCTTGCATTAGCAGAGGCTGTTGTCTAGAGGTCAACATAACTACTTCTGATACCTTCGCTAGTAGGCCTGGGGCGTAATTACCCCAGACTATTTTCGGAAGGCCCTTGATTTTGGCTTTCTTGTATTTTGGTGTCTGGTCCTAATCACTCGGAGCGGAAATACTTGAAAGAAGTTTGTTTGTCTGTATCTTTAGGGACTTTTAGAGTTGGCCTAACTTTACAACTTTTTTTGAGTCTTTAAGTATATTTCTTAAAAATAATTCAAAGTGGCTGATTGATCAACTAGTCAGTCTAGGAGACTCCGTGGGATTTCACCTACGAGTCCTAAGCCTTCTCCTCGGAGGCATAGGAGTAATTCTGCCAGTAGTTTTCAATCAGTGGCAGTAGGCGCATCGAATATTGATCCTCCAATTGGAGTTATTAATTCACAAGATAGACCTGGTACAAGTAGAGAGTTGGAGAGAAACACTCCAGTTCTTTCTTGAGTCCTCTTCTAGTCAGAAGACATTATTGAAGTCGAGGAGCTCCCTGAGTCTATTTTGACTCCTAATTCTCCTCTTCCTCCTGATCATCCAGACGTTTTATTATACGTTGAGACTCCGACCAACAGGCCTTCGAGCCTATGTTTATATCGATATTTTCCTTCGATGATCACTACTGGAAGCATGGAATCCATGACAAGTGCTACGAGTATGCAAACTCCGATATCTGTACAAGGAGGAGGAACAATTTATATACCTTCCATTACTCCTAGCACTACTATATTTGGTTCTACTTCCATTCCATATTTGAGTGGAAGTTCTCAAGCTGTTGCCTCTGGCATTGGCTTTTTCCCTTTTGGAATGCCAACCAGTGCGATTCCTTTAGTTCTGTTAAGTATTCCATCAGCTGCCTCCACATCCATGGCAAGTGGATCAACTTATTTTTAGGGTTTCCCGTTTAGGGGTGGTCATATACCACACTCCAACCCATCTTTGGGATCAATACCTTTTTCCTCTACAGGTCAAAGTTATAATTCGTTTCAAGGTTGGACAAACCCTGCGGTTAGTGGGTTAGGAGCCGGGAATCAATCTTATTTTGGCCAACAAGGGAATATGTCATATTCTTCTGTCAGTTCATTCCAGAAATTTTCTCCCTATGCTAATGCATGGAACCCTTACCAAGGGCTCTTTGCTCCTTTTAACACTTCTCTAGGGGGAAAATTTTCTAGTTATGGAAGTTTTTCGGCAGGAGTTGGTCAAAATCTGGTTTTTTCTGGACCACAAGGAGCTCCTTATGGTTCAGTTGGGTCTACGAGTTACTTTAGGCAACCTGGTGCCTTTACAAATCCAGGCCATTCTTTTCAGAACGTTGGGAGTTCTGCCCACATTGGGTGGAATCCTCAGGGTCCTCCGTGACTACCTTTTCTAGCAATGTTAAACTTGCCAGATCTTTCTAAATTGACTAATGATCTGATTAGGTATAACCTAGTTTGGCCTCTGGTCCCAACCAAACTTCCCTCAAATATACCTAAATTTGAAGGGAAAACTAGTGAAGATCTAGGTGACCATGTAACCACTTTCCACTTATGGTGTTCGTCAAACTCCCTGATAGACGATTCAATCAGGTTGAGATTATTTCAACGTACCCTAACTGGGAATGTGGCTAAGTGGTACATAGAACTTCCAGGGGGAACCTTCACTTCTTTCGGCAATTTGGCTACTATCTTTTTGAATCATATTCAATTGCCTATCCGATATGATGCTAGAATTGAGCTTCTGGTTAATTTCCATTAGCATTAGGCAACTCACATTTCAGTTCATATCCAGGAATGGAGGAGAACTTCTCGAATGGTTTCTTAAATCGTTACAACCTGAGATCTCTAAGGACATGTCTCTCTCCGGCTAGCAGGGTATTTTCAGTTGGAACTTATATATGCTCAGTTTGGGGTTCTTCAAAAATTCTAAATGAAGATCCTAGATCCAAGGTGGATATAACCAAACCAATGCTAGGTCCCCATGCCGACAGGTTAGTCGGATCGATTGATGCTAACACGGCTAACCTGTTGAATCAATTGCATCAGTTGTCTTTACAAACTGCTTCTTCTATGCAGGCATCGCCATCTGTATCTACACCTTCCCAACCTACGTCTATAAACGTCGTTCAAACTTCTAACCCCAAAGGAAACCAACAATCTGATGGGAATAAGAAAGGCCGAGGTAGGAAAAAGAGCCAAGATGGGAGGGCAATGCAAACAAGCCCGACAATGATGTCGGAGGGGGTAGGAAAGAGTCCAAGACAAAAGTAAAATTTCCATGCAAGTCATGCAATGGAGATCATTTGACTCATCTTTGCCCTTAATATCCAAGATTCTCAACGCTTATTAGTGTAGCAGGGGTCCTCTAGCTCCCAAGCTGTCCTCACTAACCCTTTTCCCCAAGGGCAACAATTACTTGTTGGTGCGAACTCTAATACTAGTACCCCCACAGGGGGCAATCAGGAAGGGGATCATTCATCAAATGTCTACATGATGAGTTCACATATCGACGTCGCTACGTGATCACGTGATTACGATGAATCAGAATCATCTAAGGCTAAGTCTGCTTCTGATGCTTCAGAGCCGCTCCATATTGAGAGGCCCTTTGTTGAGTCTATACCTCGGATGTCGAAAGGCTCCACAAAGCACTCAACCATTAACCCTAATGCTAGGGCATCCCAGAAATACTCGATTGTAGAAGATATGGCTTAGAGTCCTTGTGCTATGTCAGCATTAGAGGTACTCCAGTCGTGCCCTGCTCAGAGGAGTGCATTACTCTCGACAATCGGAGCAGTAGATCCAAAAAATTCTCTTATGCTTACTTTTGATATGTCAAACGTCAAAAAAAGACTCCAACATCATATGGATTTCTAGATAAAGTCCACATATCGAAATACCAACATCTTTCGAATTGTTATAGATGAGGGAGCTTCCACATGTGTGATGTCCATGTCATGTTGGAAGGCCATTGGATCGCCTCAAGTTGTTCTTTCACCTACTCTATTGACAGTATTTGATGGACACTCTCATAGGCCGCACGTGATTATTCTAGTGTTTCCCATCTATGTTGGGGGGAAGGGGGTAAATATTGAGGTAGAAATAGTCGATACGAATCTGGATTACAACCTCCTTTTAGGAAGGAATTGGATTTATGATATGGATGCCATAGTATCATTATTATTTCGCATCCTTTGTTTTCCTCATGAATGGAGGATTGTAAAATTTGATCAGATGGATTATTCTCTGGGTGACTCCCACGCATCTTCTGAGTTTACTGTTCCATTAGTGGATAATCCCAGGCAACCTATAGAGAATTTAGGAGTTGGAATTTTCTCTTCCTTAATGGGTACTTTTGATCTTTCTGTTCCTACAACTAGAATCAATGTTATTTCATCCTCCAAGGGACCTTCTCGGAGAGAGTTCATTCGAACTCATTATTTTTCGGACCCTTTGCCTTTACCCTCATCTACCACCACATTAGACGGAGGGTAGGCAAGTGGAATGGCACGTCCTATGTTGGCAGCAGAAATTGCTTATCAGTCTATTGTTAACTCTGCAGACTCCCATCCTACTCCTTTCTCACCAGAAGAGTTAGATGGAGATGTGGCTTCGGCCTAGACCCTCGATTCAACTTCGGCTCAGGATTGCTTAGATACTGTCTTACCATCTGAGGAAGCAATTCTAGAAGCAATGATGGGTGTTGATAGACCATGGGATGACCTACATCATCGTTCGTATTTCCTCCCTCATTTGCAATAAATTGAGTTGAGTTTGTCCAATCCTTCTACTAGTGATGTTCATACAGTTTTAAATCCTTTGGCCCCAACACAGTTTTCTATTGAAGGTAACATGTCTGTTATCTCACAAACTGTACTGGTGAACATCTTTAGGAATCCTAACATAATTGAAAATTTCTTAATTGGAGCTAACTATTCCCTTGAAGAAATTCAAACTTATACCAATCTCTTCAAAGAGTTTCGTGATGTGTTCGCTTGATCTTATGAGGAAATGCCTAGAATAGATCCATCTATAGTCCAGCATGAGATCAAGACATATGAAAATGCTGAACCTATTCATAAAAAAATTCGACAGGTTAATCCTAGAAAAGCAGCAGTTATCAAGGCTGAAGTCAAGAAGCTGCTAAAGGCGGGTTTCATATACCCCATTCCTTTAACTGAGTGGGTTTCTAATTCAGTCCACGTAAACAAAAAGCAAGGAATGATTCAAGTATGAATTGAATTTAGGGACCTAAATAAGGCTTGTCTAAAAGATAATTACCCCACGCCCTTTATTGATCAAATTATTGATGAATGTGTGGGTAATGAATTTTTTTCGTTCATGGACGAATTCTCTGGTTATAATTAAATTACTATCCATCCAGAAGATCAGCACAAGACAACCTTTATTTGTCCCTGGGGTATGTTTGCATACAAAAAGATGCCTTTTGGCCTAAAAAATGCTGGAGCCACTTTTCAGCGGGCCATGTCTTATGCTTTTCACGACATCAAGCACATTATCGAAGCATATCTGGATGATTTAGCTGCTCGTTCTCGAAAGATAATTGATCATCCTAAGCATCTTCGGTTGATCATTGAGCGATGTAGTTTTCATAAAATCCAGTTGAATCCGAATAAATGTGTTTTCACAGTCACATCTGTTTGGTTGTTAGGATTCATTGTGTCAATGGAGGGGATTCGTGTAGATCCCTTCAAGGTTGAGGCAATACTTCAGTTGCCTCCCCCGTCTTCCATACGTCAACTTCAAAGTCTCCAAGGAAAAGAAATTTTCTTGAGGAGATTTATAGCCAATTATGTCGAGATCACAAAAGGATTTATGCATTTTCTTAAGAAAGGGGTCCCATTTGTATGAGATGATTTCGTGCAACGATCTTTTGATGCTTTGAAAAAAGCATTAACCTTGCCCCATTGTTGACTCCACCTGATTATAGCAAAGATTTCCTCTTGTATCTCACTATAGCAGAATCAACCATAGGTATGGTTCTAGTTCAGGAAGATGATGCCTTATGTGAGCATGTAATCTACTATCTAAGCCGAGGCTTGGTAGGTCCTGAACTGCGCTATTCTCCCATCGATAAATTAGCTTTGGCAGCCGTCCATGTTTTCCAGCAGCTTTTGCATTACATTTTGCTTCGAAAAACGTTCATCTTAACAGCCGTCAATCCATTTCAATTTGTTCTCAGTAGGCGAGTGTTTGGGGGCAAATATAATAGATGGATTGTCATTTTGCAAGAATTCGATCTCGAATTCATGTCGGCTAAATCTAAGAAATCTTTAGTATTTGTGGAGTTGATATCAGAGCTGCCTTGTGAGGAAGAAATTATACATGAGGAAAGTTTTCCTGATGAACATTTATTTCTTATTTCCTCACAAGATCCTTGGTATGGGGATATCATTATATATCTCCAGACTTTGAAGTTTCCGCCTGCTTTTTCCAAGGACGAGCATAGAAAGTTGCGTCACCTTGCTAAGAATTATGTTATTATAGGTGACACATTGTACCATTGCGGGATTGATTCAATCCTTAGGCATTGTTTAACCTTGCAAGAAGCTAAGTCAGTTCTTAATGATTGCCATAGTGGAGATTGTGGCGGTCATCTATCTGGGCTTGCAATAGCCCAAAAAATTTTGTGAGCAAGTTACTTTTGGCCTTCGATATTCAAAGATTGTATTGAGGCGGTCAAAAGATGCCATCCTTGTCAGGTCTATAC
The DNA here is from genome assembly GCA_031772625.1 of Pinus tabuliformis. NCBI lineage: Eukaryota > Viridiplantae > Streptophyta > Pinopsida > Pinales > Pinaceae > Pinus > Pinus tabuliformis. Next base: position 911,225,153 of record CM062809.1, on the reverse strand, counting down.
TCGGAAAATGCACGCACATCCAGCTCCACTTTTCCCTGTTATCACCGTCGATCCTTTCACGAAGTGGGGCATTGATTTTACTACTTGTAATCCGCCTTCGGCAGGAAATCACAAGTATATCATTGTGGTCGTAGACTACTTTACGAAGTGGGCTGAGGCCATGCCTACTTTTAAGAATGATAGTGAAACAACGACCTTGTTTCTCTTCAATCAAGTTATTTCTTGGTTTGGTATCCCTAAAGAGATTGTCACTGACCATGGCAGTCATTTCCAAAATCAACTGATGTCCGAATTAGCTCTCAAGTTGGGTTTCTGGTAGGAGCATTCATCTCCGTATTATCCTCAGGCCAATGGGCAGGTTGAAGCCATGAACAAATCCCTTAAAATCATCTTGCAAAGGATGATTAACAAAGTTAGATCCAATTGGCACATCATGTTGTATCTGGCACTTTGGACATATCGGACGTCCGTTAAGACTACCACTGTCTTTACTCCTTTTCAACTAGTTTACGAGTTGGAATCTATTTTTCCTGTTGAATGTGAAATTCCTTCTCTTAAACTAGTTGTTGAACTTCTTCTAGAGACTTCTAGTCTCGAAGAGCACCTCGTTCATTTGGAGCATCTTGATGAGCAACGTCGAGATGCCGCCATAATAAACGAAGCCCATAAAAGAGGGTAAAAACTCAATACGATAAAGTTGTCCATCCTAGAAATTTTTCTGAAGGTGACCTTGTCCTGGTCTACGATCAAGACAAAGACGCCTTGGGGGCAGGCAAGTTTAAGTCTATGTGGTATGGTCCCTTTATTGTCAAGCGAGTTTTAAAAAAGGGAGCATATGAATTGATTGACTTTGAAGGAAACAAGTTGGCAGAGCCTAGAAATGGGCTCTACCTTAAGAAGTACTTTGCTTAGGCTTCGGCCGAGCACTTACTTGTTTGTATATACTGTATGTTTGTACATATCTATCTATCGGTTTTAGTGATGTCGATGTTTTTGATCTGCTTTGGCAGGTATTGATGGACGATTCAATATATTTAGGGTTCGCCGATGGTGCGAGTAGGCATACCTGGAACCTTGCTTCTGCGACGTGGGTGATTTATTATCCATCAGGCCAGTTGATGGTTTTGAGAGGAGTATGTATCGGTCCTTCTTCGAATAATATTGCTGAATATACTGCTGTTATTAATTTGCTATCTGAAGCAATATCTCTTGATATTGATTCGTTAATGGTTTATTTAGATTCACAACTGGTGGTATCTCAGCTGAATAACATTTATCAAGTACAAGATCCCTATTTGTATTGCCAATTTTTGAGAGTGCGATTGTTGCAACGATCATTTGGTTATATCACATTTGTTCACATTCCACGATCAGAAAATTCCTTAGCAGATTCTATTGCTAATCAAGCATTGGATTGGCATATAAATCATTCATCAAATTAAAAAACATAAAAAATAATCGAAATATCATCTGTATATATGATCATCATAAAATCGTCTGTATATAGATAGAGTGTTTGTGTCTAAAATAACATACAAAAATTTGGGACAAAATGTCCTACAAAATTTGGGCTTATGCCCATCATCATGTCTAATCATAAAAAGATAAGATCATTTATCTATCTAGTTTAGGATGAGCAACTAGAAAATAAACAATGGCATTGGCCACACGCTGAAATAGTCACACCCAGTCTCGTGGTACTCCTACCATGTGACGTTGCATCTCCTTTGGTAAGTCCTCTATGGCTATCATGGGTACTTGGTGAGTCAGTCTCACCAAGTTCCTCTGAACTGCATGGAGAACTCTCTCAGTCTCAGCTATAGCCCCTTCGACATCTCTTCCACGACACCTATGTTGAGGAAATCCATTAGGTCTCACTGGTCCCACATATGAAACATGATCAATATATTTTGTAAGTGTCTTGTCTCATCAAAAATATTTTTAATTCATTTATATTGAAAATCCAAAAAAATCTTAAAAATTCAAAAATTAAAAAATCATTTATACCTATGGCACCCCATGCTGCATCTGGTGGCAATACTAGATCCGGATCTCCCTGGAAATCCATTCCGGCATAGGGGTAGTCGTCAACTGCAATGACCTGTTGATCCCACCAAAGGAAAAACTCGTCATCAAAAGTCGTCCTGGGGACCTCACCACCCCCTAGGCGTTTCATCAAGTCAGCCCATCTGCCCATCCGCGGATCCCTCGAGCTACTGATGGTCGATAATACCTTGGGTCGAAGCCCAGGTACTTTCTCAAAGAAGAACGAGCATAATATAGTGTCATATTCGAAATTCTTTGTCTGACCCTTCTGTATGGAGGTGAGTTGGTTTTTCATGTTGGTCAGTAGAGGTTTTCACCAATCAAACAGTAGTGAGACATTCCATTACTAGGCTCATGAATACACGTGAATCCTGATGTAAAGCAACAGAACTGTTTACCTTGGTGATGGTAAATAGTAGGATTTTCAAGGATAAACTCTCTACATGCTTGATTTGAATCTGACTTCCAACCTTTTCAGGATGACCAGGATAGTATATGTGGACGTAGTCTTCTACACTGAGACTACCTCTCATCCTGTTAGTAGAATGCACTATCTCTCCCCTTTGAGAAAGATCGGTAATGAAGTAAATATCTTCTATCTCAATCCTTAGGGGCATCTGATCAATCATGAATGCATCATCCTCTACACTCCAATAATGAATCAACAACTCAAGCAATTGAGTATTCGCCTTCATGTTTGTCATTTTAAAGAATTTTAACAAACCACAACATATCAAAGCATCTAAGCCATTTTGATCTTCCATCACTTGGTTACCAATGGCACTATGCTCCCTTTCACACCAGGTAATTTTCATCCTACCCAAAAAATATGTTTCAAATCATTAAATTCATGTTTGAATTTTTTTACTCGTGCACACGTGGGTTCCCTTTTTACATAGTCATGTGTAGGGCCCTCGTATATGTGGGTTACCTATATTCAACCTGCATGTACGTAGAGTTGAAATTTTTAACATATTTTCCTACGGTCAAAATTGTGAAAAAACATCTAAAAAGTATAAAAAATGATTAAAGGCATGATTAAAGGGTTACCTGGAAGTTTTGGAGCGATTTGAACAGTTGAATTTGATGGAGGAAGTTTGTTTGAGTTTTTCTCCACAACTCCTTGCTCAAAACACAAATGAAAAAAATGTGAGTCCAAAAGTCCTTATAAAGGTTGAAAAATGAAAATTAAATTTTCAAAAGTTGGTTTTTATCTTATGGATTTTTTTTGACCTTTTGGCTTGGAGTGTCGAGAATGGGTTATTTTTATAGGAAATGTTGGAGACTTCTTGGATAAATCGCTTTGGTCCCATGATCGCAGACCCGTCATGGCAGGTATCATTTTCTTACTGGAATATAGGTTAGGGAATACCACTCTCCGCTGCATTGTGCATCCTAGCCTCCATATTGCGATATTTTTTCCATAGGGTCCACCCCATCGTATCTTGATTCATAAACCATTTTCACTCGCCGATTTTAAAATCATGATGCGATGGTAGAGCCAACCTTTACATGGGCATATTAGTTAGATCCTCGCTGACATTTGTTGCCCATGATGCTACATTGAGTAGGCTCGGGAGTCCTCTTTAGTCCCGCCATGACTTGTGCGTTGAAGAATCATTCTCGTTCTTCTGTGCTATTTTTTGGTCTTATACCCTAGAGGCTCCTTTGTGTTGAGTTGTACTGCTGCATTGCATATTAACTATTTCAACCTTTTGGCCTTGAGCCAACTTCACTTGGACTTGTGTTTAAGCCACATTTCGACCATGTCTTCTACAAAATCAACCTTGCAATTACTTAGCCTTTGCAACTTGACACACCCTTTTACCCGTGGAAAGAACATTCCTTTGAGTGTCATTGACTAGTTTTTGCCACATTGCATTACGCATAGGAATGTTCCCCTCCCAGGAACTAGAACATCTGCTTTTTTGACACTCATTCTTTCCACTGTACTATGAAATTCTTTTATTCTTTTTCAAGCTTCATATAAAAGAAAAAGACAAAAAAAATTTATATATCCCAAAAAAGAGCGGGAACGGGAAATTATTTCCATATTTTATGGTAGCTAGAGTCAGTTGTGTCACCCTTGAACAAAGCACTCAAAAGTAAGTCTTTACTCCATTAGGATGGGCTTTAGTTTGACTTAGGAGAGCCTTAACCTTGTCATTGAGTCAGTACTCCTCTGATTGGTTATCTCTTCCAATCATATGGAGAGTTTTCTTATGCATCTTGCATGACAAACTTATACAAAGTTATCATATGCTGCCATGTAGTCACAGTTGAGTCGTGCTTTTGTTCAAGGGCAGTAAACCTGAGTCGAATTCTCTGCGGTGTCTCTTGACCTATTTTTTAGTTGGTCATCCCTCATTGTCAGCATCATGTTCGTTATCACATCAACTATATTGGTCCTTTTCTCGTGCCAGTTTGAGAAGGTCTCCATTGACTTCTTGTTGGCGAGTCTTGCTCTTATCGACTACGACAAATTGCTTTGATGGAAGATCTAGAGCGGCACCCTGACCCTATTTTCATTATAGATAGGTTACCTTGTGCTCAACATTGATCAGTATCATGGGTCTTTTACTGAGTGGTTTCCCTTGTGTTCGACATCAGCTTTCATTATCTCACATTGGGATTCGTGCAGTACCTTGATTTCCATTTGACCCTATTGGTGGATTCCTCGCCTCTGTGTGAGATTTCATTATTGGTTGGTTCATAGGGTTTCTATCATGTGCTAATTACATCTTGTGTAAGCCGTAAACATGGTTCGGTTGGGTTACTACATCTCTGTTTGTCCGATTCCTTCCACATTATTGGCCTACGGGTTACACTCGCGCTAGATTGATGAAGGATGCCTTAATGCCTTCTTTCTAGTGGATCTTTTCCCATCGACTTTAGCTCATTGCTCTGGGAAATAGATATAGAGCCCATTTGGAAGTACCTTAGGGTTTGCAGTCTTGAGTGGCAGATTCCTTCGCTATCGAAAGTGGGAAAACATCAATGTCTCTTGATTGATAGATTTTTTCAAGTGTTCGACTACAACTCATTTATTTGCACTTGTTAGATTGTACTGGGTGCCTTGACTCTCATAATCATTATCGGTGAGTAGCCTCACATTTGTTAATAATATACATTAATTACCGGTAATCAAACGATTTATCACATGGTCGACTTTAGATCATTCATTCCCATTATGTAGAAATGTACCACGGCGGTAGGTGAGGACCTCGGGTTTGCATCAACATGTCTTGGTTCACTTGTCAGTTGCTCCTGTTTCTGCTAGTCGACACCATCCACCTTATATGTTGTGGTTCCTTACAGTGACATCCTATATATTGGCACCCGAGTTGCAGTGTAGTACCGTTTATTCCACCATGTTAACTTGGTACTATTTGGATCAGTTTCTTGATTTCAGTGATCAGCTTCATATTTCAACATCATTGATTAGCTATTTATGTGTGATATTCAGACATGTACTTTATTGATTATGATAAGATGATCCATTGTGTATTTTCAGTTCCTTTATACTTGTATGCATATTGGATCCGCTTTTGTACTTGACATGCGAACATGCTTTACTATTTCTGAGCATGGGTATGCCTGCTTCAGAAAACATTTTCTTTCTGATCTCTTTCACTGGCTTGTCAAGCTAAATTCTGGTGAACTCCTCCTCAGTCTCGACATGATTCCTTCTATACACTTAATACATTTTGGCCATCATGTACCCCTTCTGACCTCATATATTAGGGGGCATCTGTTATAGCACCATTTACCACTTTTGGTAGATCTGATGCTTTGATTATGGCCTAGGGAAACCCTTCCTTCCAGATTTGGTCCAAAATCTGAAAAATAGTGTTTTATTCCCAATACGATACTTTTCCCTGTGATAAAAGCATGTACACGCGGGTCAACATATACCCAACCCGCGTAAATGCGTTAAAACACTTAAAAAAAATAAATTTCCTTAATTTCGGGCAGAGTTCACGGGTTTTACCTGTTACTCACCTCCTATAGCCCATGGCCCGACTTTTTCACAACTGAAAAAACTAATTTGCAAAAGTATAAATAAATCTCCATGGGAAGCTCTTACGGGAGAATATATGAGATATTGATACTATAATGAGATTATCCTTGATCAAGTCTGACGAAATCCCTGTGCCTCTTGCACTCCCCAAAGTTTCAGGAAACCCTTGTTTCCTTATTGGAGATATCCTTCATCTTTCTTGAGATATCCTTATGTTGGTGATGGAGGAAGATTGCTGAGGCTGAGAAAGGACAGATCTAGAGGACGGTTCCGCTTGGAGCCGAAGAAGGACTCAGGTCGTATTTCTCCACCTTACTTGTAGCTTACTTCAATAAAGAAATGTTGTTCAATTCCCGATATTAAACATGTTTATGCATTGATTTATGTTGTAATTCGTTTATGAATCTTATATTGATGCGTAATTGTTCATTCATTTATATGATCTAAAGTTAATATCATGAACATGCTTTATGTTTCTACTATTGTATATGTTTCATTTGAATAATTTTCATGTTTCAAAGACATCAACGGAAGTTCAGGGTTTGCACCCTACGGGATCTACTTAAATGTGGGACCTCCGAGTAAGGACACTCTTGCACAGTTCAGTAGAATAAGCATTTAGGTTGATTTATTGAGCATTTCTTGTTGTTGTTTGCCATCCACTCTGTTGGGGTTTTCAACCCAAGACCCTAGGGTGATCTCATTCGCAACAGGCACTCTCTTCCTTCTCTTATTTAAGATCTTTAAGTGGAGAAGGTGGGTGATTATCTGGAGCACCCTCCCAAACCGAAGGTTGATCTCTTGGATTTCCACAACATAAGAAGGATAGGATGTATCTCCACTATAGACTTGTTGTGCTTACTTATTGTTCGGGTTCAGATTGGGTTGAGTAGGAATTTGAGGTTGCTTAGGTGGGGTAATATGAGTTAGATGTGGTTGAGGTTGGGGTGGAGGAAGTAAAGCATGAGGTTGGTTTGTTTGAGGCCTCCACCCTTGTAAGGGGTTGCCCCATTGGGAAGATTGGGGTGGATATGGCTGGGGAGGATATGGAGGAGCATAAGGCCAAGGAGGAGGTGTGGACCTTGATGGATGAGTGGAAGGGTACCAAGGCTGGAAAGGTGCATTCTGATTTGGATTGTAGTGAGGATAATGTGCACCTTACATGCCTTATTGATATTATCGAGGTCCTGGGGCTCTCCTTTGGTTAATGAAGCACAGTTGCTCTGACTCATTCTTGACTCCTCCCTGGTATACAACCTTTAGGCCTGGAGAGGGACATTTCTCTATTACATGATTCTCTTCACATACTAGGCAGACTTCTATGACATTCAGTGGGCATTCATTACTAGGATGTCTTTTAGTACATCTAGGGTAGAAAATAGCTAGTGCCCTTTCTGCTTCTTCTTGTTTTCTTTTGATTCGCATATTATCCCTTTGTAGGACAAACGTATGCAACATTTCACTCTTGAAATCATCCAACATATTCCCTAGCTCATGCTTGATGGATGTTGTGGAGGGAGAGGAACCGACCAATCTTTGGCTAGACCTACCCTTTTTCCTAGAAGCCCTAGAGTAATTCTTGAATACAATTTTGATGTCATCATAAGGAAATTGGTAGATATCTCCTCCAGATAGCATGTTGAGGGTTTCCATTACATCTTCCCTGATCCCTCGAATAAGAACTAGTTTGAGTGACTCAGGATCAAGGGTATAGTTGGCCCTCCTATAATTGAGTTGAAATCTTTCCTCATAGTCCTCTACAGATTCATCACGTCCAAGGGTCATCCTAAATATTTCCTCCTTTCTCTCTTTGGACCTAGAGTAATCTCCGTATTTGTCATTGAAGGTTTGTTGCATTTGGTACCAGGTAGTGATGTTGCCTCTAGGTAGACTAATAAACCAGCACAAGGTTGCATCTTTGATGGTAGAAGGAAACAACTTCAGCTTATGCTCATTAGAGGCATGGTCATAGGTCTTATGGACAACAACAAACTCAAACATGACGGTGTCAGGATCTTCAGAGGTTAGGAAATGGAAATGTGGAAGGGAAACAGGGCTTATATTTTTCAGTCTAGCCTTTGCATTTGTTTATCTGAGAGGGAAATTCTCATTGTTTTGGTTTTCAGCCATAGTTTGGGTAGGTGAGATAGGTTCTTGTTCTCCTATACGTTCTTAAAAAAATTCAGGTGGCTCTCCTAAAGGTTTTTCCAACTCCCCCATAGTTAGAGAGGGAAGTTCACAATCTTCGAAGAAGAATAAAGGTTAACTATTTTAGGGGGTGGGGGGTTTTGGTAATAGTTTCCCTTGGTTATCCCTACTCCTACGAGGCATGAAAGAACTAGTTTTGTTGATTTTTGGGATTTTTTTCAAGAAATTTCAAACCAATAAGACAAATGCAAAACAGAAAATAACAAGAAATTCTTAAGAAGAAACAACACCTACTTAGACACGTCCCCGACAACGGCACCAAAAAATGGTGAGCCCTGGTATAGCACCAAGAGTGTTGCAACTACCAAGGGCTCCTCAACTCAAATTATCAACCCGGGGTTCATACAAACTTACAAGTGACAATGTTATATGCACAGTATTAAGTTCTACTCATGTCACCCTTAGTCATGAAATCAGATCAAGGTGTTCAGAGACCATTCCTCCAACTAACTATAGTGAAAAATTCTTATGAAAGCATAATTGAACCTGATTCTAACTATGAAAGTGAAAATTCCATTCATTCAAATGTAGATGTTAATTGACATTACATGAAAGAGAAAGGGCTAGTCTACCTGCAGAAGTAAAGCTACTCTACTTTGCACATTTAATAAAATCATAAACCTACTTGTATGTATCATTGATCTACTTTACATTTGCTTGAAAATAAGGAATCTAACTTTTAACATGCTTATGAGAAAAATACTAATTCTAACTCTGTTTTGCAGTGAGGAAAGGAGGAGGTTGGAGTGGTCTAAGAGCATTACTTAATCATCAAATCACAAGTTGGGGCCATTATTTAACTTAACTAGGCTAGGATCGAAGTGGGGAGAAAAATTGGTTTAAAAGAACACTGCTATAAGGCTGCTACAAGAATTTGCTACAGGAGGTCCTATATTGCTACAGGAGGCCCTGTTTTACTACAGGAGGGGTTCCAAGAGCCTTTTGAGGGTAGGAATGGTGTTTTGAGGGCACGCAGAGGTGGATGAAGGTAGGAGGAAGTGAATGAAGGTTGTGGGAGCCCCCTAGCCAAGCCTAGGACCTCTCGGAGGTCTATCTTGCACCAAGGGTGATGCCCACGGTGTCCTCTATTTGCCTTAACAGAATGACTATGGAAACATAGTTTGGGAGTAGTGTGAGGTGCAGAGGAAGAATATGGAAATGTCCATGTGGAGATGGAAATATGTGCCCACCCCTACAGATCAAAACAACCTTGCAGCTAGGCCAAATACATGCATCAAATGACCAATAACTCAGTGAGATAAACTATCATGGAAAAGATGAGTTGAATTTGAATAAAATATATTCTATTCCAAAACATTACTCTGATCACTGAACTAACTCCTAAGGTTCAGAGGATAAACATGCAAAAGGATTACAACTAACATTTATCTATTTCCAAGAAATCATAAACAAATGTTTTTTGATTGAGATTTTAAATCTTCCTAATCACTCTTCCCATAGGAGAAGTGATAGGGAAGCCCGTAATCACAAGTTTTTATAGCTTAACATCTACTAAAATAAGAGAAAACTAGCTCAAATGTAGATCAATGGAAAAATTCTCATTAACAGAAAATAGTAGTCTCATACATCACATGAAAGTTAAGAATAACAATGCGAAGCACTAGGCTCAGTAGTTTCTCTTAGCTGAATCAAAAACTTGAATCTTAACGAGCCTTTCAGTTAGTTTATATATACAAGAAGGTATTTTATGGCAGCTCCCTTGACAATACAAGTGATTCCCTCCAAGATCTCAAGAATTGTGGATCGGGTTCTCCTTGATCTTCACATGAACTTGGAGTCCCTTGGTTGTTAGTGAATTCAAGCCATGAGAAAGGCTCATGTGATCCTAAGCCAAGTTGAAGGGTTAAGGAGGTGTACAAACCCCCTATATTCTCTCTTGGTTGTCTCCATCAAGCCTCTGCATAGTAAATGCCTCTTTTTCCTGCAATTTAATCACATTAGGCCTCACAATATGAAAAACACCTTTTAATCTTCTTACTAAGCATGTTATGACTAAAAATGTGAATTAATGTGAGAAAAGGATAGATTTAAGGGTTGGAGGATAGCATAATGAACTTCAAAATATACCTATTAATGGGACCCATCTTCACCCTCGACCCTTAGCAAGTTTCCTGAGACCACCTCACCATGATTTGAAATCTACTGTCTATCCAAAGCTTAACCAAAATAGGGATCCGACTACATCATGGTTATCCAGGAAATGGAAAGCCAAGGTTGAAAACTACTCTCATTCCAGACAAAGCCCATTTCAATGACAACAAAGTAACCAAATAACCAAATGCATGTACCATGCATCCAAATCACAACAAGGAAATCACACATGCAACCTATTACATGCATTGTTCTCCTCTTGTAGCTCCTTTTCCAACCTTCTTCTTTGCTACCCTGATTTCGTTTTCTTGCTTGCTTTCATCCAACTGCTCTCTCCCTCCAAGTCCAAGTGAGAATGCCTCAATGTCCAAGTGAATGCTAGAATTCTCCCAAAGTAACCAAGAAATGATCAAAAGTAACTGAGACTGACTAAGAGAGGCATTGAATGTTCTCCCTCTTCTTTTGTTTCCTTTTCCTTTCATTTTCCTTCAATTTCCTTCATTTTCCCTTACATGCATATTATTGCCTCTTCATCCTCATTTTATCCTATTTTCCTTTATTTCTTTAATTAATTGTCATTTATTGCCTTTTCCAATTCCAATGCCAAATTCCATAGCCAATGATAAACCACAAGTGATGCTCACTATAATATTTTTTCCCTCCATTCAGATTGGAATATGTGTCCCATGGCCTTGGTTTAATTTATTTACATGGAAAATCAACCCAGGGTTGTTACAAACCCCTTCCCCTCGGGGGAACACTGTCCTCTGTGTTCTATGACACTTATGACCAACAAAACATGTTTCTTATTGGATCTTTACAAGCACAACTCAGACTATTTACAATGACAACTACTGAAAACATGAAAAACATACCACTTATTGGAGATTTATAACACAACTCGATGTGGTATTTATAATGACAGATATATAAGGCAACCATGGTTCGTGGTCACTAGGTGGCTACTATGTCCACAGGCAGTAATCCACACAAATCTATCAAATGTAGCCTAATATATTGGGCCTAACCCCAAGGGAATCGAGGAGATTTGACCTCATGACCTCCCAATAGGCAAGGTACTTAGAAACGAGGGCTCGAACAATTGAGCTATCCCTTCGGGCTATATATATATATATATATATATATATACACACACATATACATATACATATACACATATACATACACATATACATATACATATACATATATACATATACATATACATATATACATATACATATACATATACATATACATATACATATACATATACATATACATATATATATATATATATATATATATATACATATACATATACATACACACACACACACACACACACACACACACACACACACACACACACACACACATATACCCAAAAACTCATTTGGTTCAAAGAAGGATATAAAGCTTGCAATTGATCAACCATCTCCCATATAGCTTCATCTGTCCCTAAGTGCTTTCTCTGCACTTTAACTTGCTCTATTTCTTTATTCTAGAGCATGAGTTGTTTCCGTTGCAATATGCACTGTGGCTCTAGCTAGAACTCTCCCTCAGGTTCCACCTACAATAGAGTCCAATCAATCACATCATCAACATCCTATACATATCTCTTAAGCAATGAAACATGGAAAATATCATGGAATTTCACTAATGGAGGGAGTGCAAGTATGTATGTCATTAGTCCAATCCTCTTAAGGATCCCAAAAGGCCCGCAATACCGAGGTGCCAACTTTCCACATGACCCAATCCCCAAGGATATCCCATTGGGATTGATGATCAAGTACACATGCTCCCCAAGCTGAAAATCCTTGAATGCTCTATGTTGATCTGCGTAGCTCTTCTACTTGTCCTATGTTGCATTTAAATTCGTTTTAATAACCTGCATCTCTTATTCCATCTCTACAAACATATCTGGTCTGTTAGTGTCTATGAGTCACCAGTGATCAATGTACTCTTTCTGTGTGGTTGATAGGGTCATTAGTTCAAATTTTTATATTTTCAAATAAAATTTGATCATTGGTCAGTGTCTAGGTCTTCTTACTACTCCCTCCATGCTCATGGTCATAAAATGTTGTCATGGTCTTGTCTTCACTCATTGTGATAGGTCACCTAAAGAGTGTCTTGGTCATCATTGAAGGTCATTATATCATTGCAAGGTTTCAAAGGTCCTTAATCATGGTTTTAGGTATTCATTTGGTGTCGTTATTAGGTCATCTCATCATTGTCATTTAGGAGTCATGTCACCACCAAAGTCATCATGGGAGTTAGTAATTAGGAAAAAGTGTTTTAAATTATTTCTAAGGTACATTTTCCTCCTTGTGAAGATGTAGCTCTACATAATAAAGTGATAAAGTTGTTTTACACTATCCTATCATTCAATTTTCCAAAAAGACAAGTGATGTCACTTCATGACCCAAAGAAAAAATCGACTTCTAGCCTATAAGAAGACCATCCAAGAATTCTAATTGCTCATTACACCCCCATAAGACATCACTCCACCAACAAGAAGCATTTCCACCCCCTGAAAATAATTTTCTTGCCAATAAAGTGCCAAATTTCCTCCCTCTCCGTGCCTTTCTCAGTTGCACTGTGCTTTTCTCCAAATTGCTGTGTTTTTCTCAAGGGAGAAAAATCTACCTTTTCAAGGGGTTTTCTTCATCAACCACAGGTTCTAGCACATCAGTAACAAGTAAGTTGGTTTCATTTTCCCCTCCTCTACCTTTCTTTTTCTTCAGTTCATTCTTGAAAGCTCAGAAAATCACCCTCTCCTAGGGTTTTTCTCCGCTTTTGGTCTCATAGTGTTTTTAATTCATTTGTTGTGAAAAAACCTAAATCTCATGCTCAAAAACCCTCCCTCACCCTCCATACACCTTCCTTGAAACTTTCCCTCACCCATTTCCCTCATTTCCTTCATTTCCCTACAAACCCTAGCCTACACTACACTTTCCTAGGCTAGGACTGTGTTTTTCATTTCTATGCCCATTCCCCTCACTCATTTCCCAAATTTTCACCTCCCTACACTCCCTAACATCTATCCCTACCCCCAAAATTTCCCCAAGAATTTAGACACTCTCAAACCCCTTTATCTCCCTCCATTCACAAAACTGCCCCAAATCCCCTGTTTTCCTAACACTAAACCCTAATTCCCCTTCCTAGTGAGCTAGGGTTTCACAATGGATCTAGAGACCACAACCACTAATCAGAGGAAGCATAAAGGAGGTCAGATTATCAGGTATGAACCCACCAAAGTATAAGATATCATGGCTTCACCATTTCTCAAGAAGTCATTCCAAGATGCAGGTTCCCTTGCTTTCTGCCAAAAGATTGAAGAACTAGGTTTTCTTGATAAATTAACAAGCACCTTTGCCACCAATCTGAGGAGGGATAAGGCAACTATTGTAGGAGTCACTTTTACCATTTCAGCAGAGGCCATTGTCATAGCCATTGGGCTCCCAAATCATGGAGAGGTTTGGTTCAAAAGGACAAACCTAGACATTGAAAATTAAAAAAAAAAATTGAAGCCTCCTTACAAAGCTGCTCCAAAGCATATTTTTCCTTTTAGACACTTGCTTGATAAGTATGCCCCTCTCATGAAGATGATCATGAAATACTTCACATGTGAGGGTAGGTTTTCAAGGATATATCAATACCATGTTAGATTACTGATGCATTTCACAGGTGTTAAACCTCTTAACCTACCTCACTACCTCTACAAAAGCTTGGTCAAAATGGAAAAAAAGGTACATAGAAAAGGGCAAGACCATCAAGCAAGCTTGTTCCATCATGGATTGGTGAAAATCATTGTCTGCCATCAGCTTACATAGGTCAACTTGTCTTGGGAGGCATTCATGCAGTCAACCTCTCTTTTGCCTACTCCAACTCAATCTAGCAGTCAATCTACACCTTTGGCATCACCAAGACCACAAGAAGTGGGTTCTACAAGCAGACTTGTAACAAGAACATCTAGGGATGAGGTGACTAAGACATATACTAGAGGAAAGAGGCTTTTGTTTTCTCCTAGCAGTGTGGAAAGGGCCAAGCCTACTTCAGTTGAGAAAGAGACATCAGCACATCACCATGAGGCACCTTTGCAAGAGGAAGAACATGTAGACTTTGACACCTATATGGCAGATCTAGAAATGCATGAGGAGGACAAGTCACATGAGAAAATCATCAAAGAGAAAGAGGTATAAATCAAAGGGCTAAAGGATGACTTGGAAAAGGCCAACTATATGATTGCATTCCTACAACAAGAAAACAGGCAGCTAAAGGTAAAACATCTCTTGCTCAACAAACCTAAAATTGATGTGGTGGAAGAGCATGACAAAGGAAAGGTAGTGATTGATCTAGAACAGATTGAAGACACAGAGTTTCAGGTCAAGTTCAGAAGGCCAAAGACTAGAGGTTTACAGAGACAAGAAGGGCAAGGGAGTGAGTCATCTCCTCCATTAGGTCAACAAGACATTGGAAAATCATTTGAAGCAGATTTTGAAGAAAACAAGGAGTATTGGCTTGACACCATTAATGATCACTTGGAAATTCTCCTGAAGAAGGCAAATAGGAACACCAACTTACAGAGGCACATGGCAAGGAATTACTACACTCGGCACTGGATCAGTCAAATCAGGGTCAAAAAATTGAAAAGGAAATTGAGGAAAACCCTAATTAAGCTAAGGAAGATGGATAACCTTGATTTGTTGGTTGATGCCTCACTCATTGTCAGAACCATTTTTGAAATTTTGTGACTTTTGGCTATAATAGGAAATTTCAGTCAGCCAAAAGTGCAGCGCCCTGGCACTGCACTTTTCCCTGAGGCTTCCAAATCACAAAAGGTTTATATACATGAATAGATTGTGACCTGCACGTATCAGCCATGTAGTTTGTGTGCCATGTTATCCTTTTGGTTGGAAGAAAAATTCCAAAAAACCACTTTCTGCCACTATTTTCACCCTGGCGCTGCACTTTTAGTGTGACCTTGGGAGAATCCATTTTTTTGAGCCTTGGACTCTATGGAAAACCATACATCCTAATATTTCTAATGATGCCTTTAGATCACAATTTGGAACACTGTAAGTCACTCAAAATTGTTCTACAAGTTGGCACTATGCTTTTCCCAGAATTCACCGTGCTTTTCCCAGAAAGACAGGAATTCTGATTTTCTCCAGTCAACGTCAAGGATGTTGGTAAAATTACTCCTCTAGGGTAATCATGTGATGTAATTAAATGTAAATGAGGTGGAAAATGTAAATTTCATGTAGATTCATGCTTACTTATGTTTGTAAAGTCAAAATGAATCAGTTAGTCTAATTAGGGAGTTTGTTTTTAATGTACCTAGGTTTAGTTTTGGTTAGAGATAATCATGTACATTATTCCTATCATGAGGGATTCGACCCCTAAGAGGGGGAAAGAGTTGTTTTGGTCTATATCTACCCAAATCAAACTCAAGGGAAGGGTTGGACATCAAAGAGTAAAAGGCTTTGGAGCTTGTATTCATCATCTTTTTACAAGAAATT
Organism: Pinus tabuliformis; assembly: GCA_031772625.1. Taxonomy (NCBI): domain Eukaryota; kingdom Viridiplantae; phylum Streptophyta; class Pinopsida; order Pinales; family Pinaceae; genus Pinus; species Pinus tabuliformis. Next base: position 911,209,241 of record CM062809.1, on the reverse strand, counting down.
AACAGGCCAGTTGTAGCTATTATTTAGGAATTATTGTGGTATGATTTTGTGACATTGTTTTTCTTCTGTAAATCACTTAAATGAATTATTAGTTATCCTTCTTTCCATATCTTTTCTTTCAGTGATATTCCTATGAGTTTTTAAACAAAATTCTTAAGCTTAAGCTTTGTTTTGTTAGGAATTTCATGTTTATGTTATCTATCTTATGATAAATGAATTCATGATATTCATGCTCATTTTGAACCTTTTCTTTTTCAACCCTACACTACATCGATAAACCTCAAATTGTCACTGAAACATACCTACCTTGCTCCTTTATATCCCCTAAAACTGAATCTTTTGAAACCTAGCCTAGTTCCTTGACCTCTACTCCTAATCCAACAAACCCTAAAAATTAAACACCATTGAGCTTAATATCTAGCCTAACGTATGATTTCCTCTCCAGTCACTTCATTGGCTGTGAGATTCTTGAGAGAGCCCTCTCTGATTTGGTAGGAGTAGCTACCAGATCTAAAGATTGGTTTGAGGTTACCTCCGTCAATCTCCTTTCTTAGCCTTGGGACACTGAGGAGTGCTAACACGGTCCAATCAACAACATGTTCACTGGATCACTCCAATTGATAGGAGTATTACAACTCCGCCCATAGAGAGCCTCAAATGGACTCATCTTCAAGAATTCATGATACCTATTATTATAAACAAACTCCACCAACAAAAGATAAACCCCCCCCCCCCCCCTTCCTTTGTTGATGCATGACATATATCCTCAACATTTCCTCAAGAATCTTGTTAACCCTCTCTATTTGTTCATCTGTTTGCAGAAGATAAGTTGTACTGAAAGCTAACTTGTTGGAAATGTGCTCACTACTTGGGGGGGTGAATTAGTAGTGACTGTGTTTCTTAACTTTTGTATTCCTTTTATATTTATTGAACACATTCACACATTATGCCATTAGTAGATTAACCATCAAATCAAATAAAAATGCCATGATCATCATATAAAAGACATAACATAATAAAACAAGCACACACACAAAAGACAAAAGGATCTCTGTTCTTGCTTTGCTTCTAATTTTTTTAATCATGCAAATCAATTTACATCATCATAGTTGGCTATGTCCAACAAGGAAGTTTCTCATATAACATAGACTAAGTGAACAACCATCCATTGGAGACTCCTATCCCCTAAAAGCCTTGCCCACCAACCATTGGACTATGAGAATGCTACTTCCTCTACTGAAGCTACCTACACCCATAGGTAAGGAACACTCATCCCTTCTTCGCTAAGCTATCTCGACCTGCTAATCACTAAGGCCACATTTCACAATGTTTCAAATTGGACCCCTGCACAAGACAACAACAAATTTCTCTCTTTGATAATCTCAATACATCATCTCAATCAAACAAACCCAATACATCAGCATATGCACTCTCAACATCATACACAACTCAATATATAAAATAACCTCAACTTTGCAAATACAATGGCAGAAACTCAACACAAATCAATACAACATCCACTCACAATCTCATTCCATCCATACACTCACAATCATCCACACACCACTCTGAACACAAATAACCATAATACATTAGCTGCAAATAATCAATATGCAATCTAAAATAGGCAACTTAAACATGAAATATTGCTACAGTTATGTGAAACAACTCTTTTCCCCTGCATACACAAATAAAATAGTCATAACCAAGGAGTTATGCTCTCCTCATCTCCTCTGTCATCAAGCTCTCAAAATCTGCTATAGAAACATGCCTTGAACACAAGCATTAGCCTCCGAAATTCTTCTGCAACTAGGCACTCAACCTCTAGGGTCTACACAGACTTCATCTCTGCAATATGAGCACTAAATAACCTCACAGATGGTGGAGGTGCTCCCCTATTTAAATCAATTCTCCATCTTCTCCACTACTCACTTGATTAATGTGTTCACACCTCAAACACTTGATTCTCTAGTTGATTTAGGCAATAGAAGCTTCTCCATAAAATTACAATTAATTTCCTTCAAATAAAATCATGAAATAGTTGAGGAGCATGAGGAATATGGAGGCAATTTTCACTTATAGGCATAGTCACTCCCTTAACACTGCCCTATATGTGACTAGAGATATAACTGCTCCCTTGGGCCTACCTTTCTAGTGATTTGAGCCTGAAACCGCTCCCTTGACCCATCAAGCATGCGACTATGGCAAAGGATGGTCAAAGTCAACTTTCTTCAGCTCAAAACCTACCCAAAATTATTCCACTGCTTGTCAACCTTCTGTAGGAACTGAGGGACTCATTGTAGCCACTATAACATTCCAACAAACCACTGATCCATCTCCATCATAAACACAAGTCAAACTAAGTTGACATGAATGACATAAATCAGTTGCACTAGCATATAGGCCATCAAACTATTTCACAATTTCTCCAACACCTGCACTAACATCATCTGCAACCACTAATGTAAGATTTGCAACAAATACACAAGCAAAGTGTGCAACCAATGGAAAAACAAAGTTTGCAACCAATGCACAAGCCAAGTGTCTCTACCTCACATGCTATCAGCAACCAACAACCACTGCAACCAAGCAACATATAAACCAATGCATATAATGTCTAGCACAAGTCCAGGTTGACATCAATGCCAACCATCAATCACTGCCACACTCATCAACTTCAATGCAACCTCCAACACCATGCTACTAGGTTCAACACAATCTCACCCTTTGGCATTGATTTCAACCCGTACTGGTTCAACCAAAGGAACCTCATTCACTCCCCCTTTGACATCAATGGAAAAGGGATGAACTCATCCAAATAACCATAGATGAATAGTCACTACTCCCCCTGGATACTAGTTGTGTCTCAACAAGTAGCAACAACCATAATCATCAATATAGTGTGGAAAACAACATACTCCTCATAGCAGCATGACAACAAATAGTAGCAATAATTTTCTCTCTCTCCTGAAGAAACAATAACAAACTCAAGTAATGGCTCCTCCCATATGGACATCATTGTCAATCAACTCTAATAGTAGTAAAAAACCATATCCATCAATCATAACATAGAGTGGATAATATCAACACATCGAGCAATAGTAACAATGCCTCTAAGTAGCAGCAATATACACTGATCTCATGAAAATATAGCAGCACCAACCATGCTCACTCAAGCACTAACATATCATCCATTTGATAAGAAAGCACATGTAAAAAATTCTCCCCCTAAGCACTATAACATCAAAAAACAGTAGCACAATAAGAGCATAGTGTGGGCAACAACATATGACGAACAAAATGATTTGGTCATCAACACTCTCTCATTGAATATGCTCCTCTTGAATATGTACAAGATGCTACAACTGTCTCACCAAGTTGTTGGACACGATACTTCTGCAACAATCATTTCCTCCTTGTCACATGCAAGAGGCTAGAGAACCAAGGACTATGACCCAAAAATATTTGCAATGAAAATACAAGGCTTCATAGGCCTATTACATGGCTACAAGAATGATAAAATGTGATTATACAATGCCTCCTCAAGGCTGAAAAATGACTCCATCCAAGTCTCAATAATGATACATGGTTCCATAATGGATTTGAAAGCCCATATATGGTTGTAAGACATAACATATACTAGCTGAAACAAAACTGAAATGACTCTCAAATATTTCTTTGAAGACAATCTTGACTTATGACAACTCATACAATATGACCCATGACTCATAATATGAGAGTACAAAAGTTATAACTGTTGTGACAATGTAAGCAACAACCCATGATCAAGATGAATAACTCCATGCCAAAAGAAAATAGACACAACTCTCTCCAAAAATTTTGCTAACACATGTCATGAACTAACAACCTGCAACAATAATAGTCAGTAGCTCCAATATCACAAGTCTTCACGAATAAATCATATTAGCAACTATCCATCAACATGTAGAAATAGACATTAAACAACAAGAATCAATCATCATAACCTCCACCTGAAGACTAACAACAATAAGCTTATAATCATCAGGAAACCATCAAAATTTCATGCATTATGAGCAACAACAACATCAATGAGTCAACTTCAATAATTTGATCTATAATCAATAATGCAACATCAATATATGGAAACAATCCTCAAATAATACCGTGCAACCATGTACATCCTCTAGGCATAAGATGACCATCAAAATGAGGAATCTGCAATATAAATTTCATCCATGCTCCCATGATATCATATGTGTACCAATCAAGCATAATCCATATCATCATCAACAAGTACACGTGATAGTCTTCAAAGTAACATCCTTATGTGCAAGATTCATCATTAGACACTTGAGTACCTGGATATTGATTAAGTTTGCATGACATGAAAGAGAGTAAAACAACTCATGACGGAACACGTGCAATGTATAACACTTCATCCATCAACACCAATATAATGTGCAAGAACTATGCACCAATACTCCTAAAAAACCAACCAACGACTCTTAAGGCACATGCATGCATCACTAATTCTTCCTCGTGTGAAAGATGACAATCCAATGAAGTATTATGAATGAGGTTTCAATGAGAGTAATATTACTCTGTCAAGCTATCACCAAATTCTCTGTGAAGGCCATAGTATCATGCATGATATAAATGTTATATATACAAAAGTATAAAAACATATCAAACTCGCCCTAAGCATATGCCAATTCTCCATCAATTATTGATTGTTGCATAAGACATTTGTTAGTGAGCATAGATATAAGTTATCTTCACACAACATGGCTGCAACAACCAACAAACATGAGACAAAATATAAAATGACCTGCAATATATCAGTCTTTGTAGACTCCCCCTGAACTCATGCACTTCCCTACTATGCCTCAACTTGAAATGAATAGATTCATGAAGTTGAAACTTCCTTCTTGTAATCGCATGCACCTATCAAGTTTGGCTTCTCTTAAAGAAATATCTTATTGTGCACAAAACAAGTATGTACTCCCCCTGAGTAGATTATCTCTTTCCATGACAAAACATCCTTCCTTGAAATCCTTTGAAAAACTAATTCTTTGTAACTAATATTTTCTCATCCATAGTTTCTTTGTCTTGAAAGGTGGGCTTGCTCCTTTTGTTAGGTTAATCTGTTGAAAATAGCAATAAGAAATGATAAAAATAGAAATGATATAAATAACATTGCTATAAATAACATTTCAGGATATACTCCAACTTTGTTGGAAATAGGAAAAAATAGAAATGCTAAAAATAGCATTGCTATAAATAGCATTTCAGGATATATTCCAATTTTAATTTGTCCTTGAATTAAAATTTGAATTTAGTCTCACTAGCTATTTGAAAAACAATTAATTAATTCATCTTGAGTTAATTAGTTGGAGAAAATCAAACATGAAGTCTTTGTGAAGACATGCAACGGTTATCCCTTTGATTGAGGAAGTTGTCCCTTAATTAAGGAGATAAGGATGAGTTGTAATTAGTTAGCTCAGTTAACTGAGTTAAGTCCAGTTAAATTAGTTCCAAACAGTTGGAGGAACTAATTGTGAGTTCAGTCAGTTAATGTATGCATGCATGCAACTAGTGTTCTCCAGATAACTGAGTATTCTCTCATAAATAACTCATGCATGTCAGTTCAGAGAAAGACCCAGTTGAGATTAAAGGAAGGGAAAATGTACTATTAGTTGGAGGAATTTTCCTATAAAGGAAACTCATCCATGTAGAAGGAGTTAGCTCCTTCAGGACTGTTTAGTGATTTCAGAGGTCAGTGTTGTGTGTGAGGTGATTATCACACAGGTTGCAGCTGGAGGACCCAGGAAAAACTGCACAAGGAAATAGGAGGCTTGGAGGATTGAAGGAAGGCATATGTGTTGTCTATTCTGTCTATGAGCAACAGTGAGGGATTGTACTGAGAGTTGGATAGCTTGTGAGCTAAAGCTTTGTGTAATCCTAAGATATCTCCACTTGTATGATAATATAGATAGCGGGGTTTTTAGCTGAGGCTTTCCCCAGAGTATTCTTCTATGTTTCAGGTGTGATTGAATCTTCTTCTCTGTTATATGTGTTCTATTTGATCTTGCTCAAAATCAATTAAGCTTCCACAAGTTTGTTTGTAGAAGTAGATAAAGTATTTTTCTTTAGTATATTGCATTATCAGGTGATCTACAACGAGAATTTCTACATGATATCAGAACAAGGTTTTGTAGAAAAAGTTCTACATGGTATCGGCGCAGTGAACAATATACGAAGAAGAGAATTCGAAGTAAAAAAAAAAATTGGGCCGCGAGTTTTTAGAGCAGACCTGAAATTTTTTGTGAAATTTTTTTAGAAACAAATAGCAGATCTGGATTCCTTGTGGAAAAAGACCCAAATTAAAAAAAAAAAATCAGTTGAATCGGAGTTCGGATGAGGGAGATATCGCTAATTTAAAATCAGCTCTTTTTCCAGAAAATTTCGTGACCGCGGGAAAGATGAAAAAGGTTGGTGTGCTAGCCAAGAACCTGTATGCTCTTGAGGTTCAAGATGCATGCAAAGCCTTGAGGAGCAAGGCAAAGGTTAGAGACTTGGTGGTTGAGAGGGAGAGTAGATTACCTCTCAACATGCATACCCAGAAGAAATCTCAGACAATTGTGGAGGAGCCACAATTGGTGAAGCAGCTTCAAGAGGTTGTGGAGAAGTCGAGAGGAGACCGAGTGGAGGCATCCACTCATGCAGAGACCTCCAGTAGGGGGAAATTTTGAGCCAAGTGGGCAGAGGGATCACATACAACCATACCTCTAGGTGTGAGGTGGGGCGATGTGAAGTGATAGTGCCAAGAAGGCTAAAATAGCGGTAGGATCCTTGAGGTACCCAACCTCTTTGATTAGACCTTGCTACGGGAGCCCCAACGAGGAGTAGCAGGACTGGTTGAGGGGGTAGAGACGGATGTGGATGGAGTGGCAGAGAGAGCTACTATGCAGGAGTCCTAAGACAACAGGCTGCAGCAATGCGAGAGACACAGGAGTGTTGCACCAGTGCAGGATGGCACAGAGAGGTGTGCAACGGTGCGAGATGCAGGGAGTTGTTGTAGCAACGTAGAGGTCAGAGAGGGAGCATTTGTTAGTGACAGAGGGAGATTCAACATCAGAGGGTGTTTCTAGCCCAACAGGGAGGTCAGTTGGGAGATCAGTGACTTACTTCTCAGTAACTAAGTTGTAGTGCAATAGTGGGCAGCACGATGTAACATGATGAGAGGAGGTGTAGTGCGGATGCATGATAGGAGATAGGACTAGCAGAAACATGGATGCAGTAGGAGGAATCAATGTGATTGATGTAGTTAGAGATCAAAGTGATAGAGGCTAGAGCAGTCAGATACTGAAGAGCACAGACGTGCAAAGTTTTCAGTCGACTAGGCAATAACAGTCAGAGACTTTGATGATAGAGGCATCATTCTGATTTAGGTTGGATATTTTTTGTTTCTGGAGTTGTTGGAGCAACAACACTATGGAGAAGTGTTGCATGCAGAACATTCCAAAGGTTTAGGATTGGGATCGAGTTGAATTCCTTTCTTGTTGAGAGGGAGTGTTGAAAATAGCAACAAGAAATGATAAAAATAGAAATGCTATAAATAGCATTTCAGGATATACTCCAACTCTATTGGAAATAGCAAAAAATAGAAATGCTAAAAATAGCATTGCTATAAATAGCATTTCGGGATATATTCCAATTTTAATTTGTCCTTGAATTAAAATTGAGAATTAAAATTCAAATTTAGTCTCACTAGTTGTTTGAAAAATAATTAATTAATTCATTTTGAGTTAATTAGTTGGAGAAAATCAAACATGAAGTCTTTGTGAAGACATGCAACAATTATCCCTTTGATTGAGGAAGTTATCCCTTAATTAAGGAGATAAGGATGAGTTGTATTTGAGTTGTAATTAGTTAGCTCAGTTAACTGAGTTAAGTCCAGTTAAATTAGTTCCAAACAGTTGGAGGAACTAATTGTGAGTTCAGTCAGTTAATGCATGCATGCATGCAACTAGTGTTCTCCAGATAACTGAATATTCTCTCATAAATAACTCATGCATGTCAGTTCAGAGAAAGACCCAGTTGAGATTAAAGGAAGGGACAATGTACTATCAGTTGGAGGAATTTTCCTATAAAGGAAACTCATCCATGTAGAAGGAATTATCTCCTTCAGGATTGCGCAGTTATTTCAGAGGTCAGTGTTGTGTGTGAGGTGATTATCACACAGGTTGCAGCTGGAGGACCCAGGAGAAACTGCGCAAGGAAATAGGAGGCTTGGAGGACTGAAGGAAGACATATGTGTTGTCTATTTTGTCTATGAGCAGAAGTGAGGGATTTTACTGAGAGCTGGATAGCTTGTGAGCTAAAGCTTTGTGTAATCCTGAGATATCTCCACTTGTATGATAATATAGATAGCAGGGTTTTTAACTGAGGCTTTCCCCAGAGTATTCTTCTATGTTTCATGTGTGATTGAATCTTATTCTCTATTACATGTGTTATATTTGATCTTGCTCAAAATGGATTAAGCTTCCACAAGTTTTTTTGTAGAAGTAGATCAAGTATTTTCTTTAGTATATTGCATTATCAGGTGATCTACAGTGAGAATTTCTACATAATCTTGTCATATCTGCAAGCTAGAGACTTGTTTCCATATTTTCTACGTTTGAAACAATGGTTATCCAAAAATATTTGTTTTCTTTCATAATATTTACAATATTTAGCACGATGACCAAAATGATTGCAAGAAAAACAATACCCATAAAGTAAATTTGGATACCTTGTGTTTTTCTTTGTTGGACCAGGAAGGCTTAACTGCTTCCTTTCTTTCTTGAACCTTTGCATGTTGTGTATGTGGTCTTCTCTCATTTTCTTCTGCTAATAGTTTCTTTTCTTCTTTGACTTCCTTTGATGATTATGCTTCTGAGATATTTGATTGACTTGGGATGGTGTGCATGTGATGGTGGCCTTATGATTTTCTACTATATGATTGTCCTCCACTTTCTCTTCTTTTAGAAGGCTTGATTTTTCCTCAAAGCCCAATCTTCTTTTGATAAGAGTATATCTCTGATTGATAAGGATCTCCTGCAAAATTATGTTGCTTTTCTCCAATTTTTTTATAATGAGATAGTTGATTATTTGCATTTTTGAGCTCACATCTCAAAGAGACTAATTCCTCTTCTAGTCTTATACAATACTCTTTCCTATCTTACAACTAATTCTTCAACATCTCATTTTCCTTGATGACATCTTAATGTGGCATCTCTTGATCAATGGATTTCATTTAAATGCTCTCATGACTACTCTCACTATCTCCTTGAGATGAGATTTGATTTTATTTTGCTATGAATGTAGAATATTCTATAATAAGTTATGTTTCTTCAAGAATAGAGTGAGGTTCTTCAATAGCTTTTGAAATAAGAGATCCATCTCTTCCATACATACAATGCAACTTATCCATAATCTCTTTTGTAGTCTTGCAATGTCTTACTATAGCAACATCATGATATATTAGGGTCTTTAAAATGATCTTCTTGGCTTTCTCATTTGATTCATCATATGTATTATATTCTAATGAGAGCAAAACATCTACATCAAGATCAATAAAATATCCTTCCAACCTTACCTTCCATAACACATAACTCAATCCATGAAGAGTAAGAAGTCCATTTTCTCCAAAATCTCCATGATTTCCCATTATCTACCTTCTGGCGGTGAAGTTGCAACAAAGGCACCATGCTCTGATACAAATTTTTGGAAATGTGCTCAATACTGAGGGGGGCGGGGGGTGAATTAGTAGTGACTATGTTTCTTAACTTTTGTATTCCTTTTTTATTTACTGAACACATTCACACATTATGCCATTAGTAGATTAACCATCAAATCAAAGAACACATGTCATTATCATCATATGAAAGCCATAACATAATCAAATAATCACACACACAAAAGACACAAGGATCTCTGGTGGAAAACCCCCCTCTAGGGAAAAAACCACCCTTTGTTGTCGTTTTTTCTCTGCTTCTAATTTTATTCATCATACAAATCAATTTACATCATCATAGTTGGTTATGTCTAGTAAGGAAGTTTCTCATATACAATCTATTACGTGAAGGCCCATCCACTGGAGACTCATATCCCCTAAAAGCCTCGCCCAACAACCATTGGACTATGAGAATTCTAATTCCTCTACTGAAGCTACCTACACCCATAGGCAAGGAACACCCATCCCTTCTTCACCAAGCTATCTCGATATGTTGATCACTAGGGCCACATTTCACAATGTTTCAAACTGGACCCCTGCACAAGACAACAACAACTTTCTCTCTTTGATAAGCTCAATACATCATCTCAATCAAATAAACCCAATACATCAATATATGCACTCTCAACATCATACACAACTCAATCAAAAAAGTAACCTCAACTCTTAAATACAATGGCTACAACTCAACAATAATCACTACAACTTCCACTAATGTATTAGCTGCAAATAATACATAAGCTGAAAATAATCAATATGCAATCTAAAATAGGAAACTTAAACATGAAATACTTCTACAACTATGTGAAACAACTCTCTGCCCATGCATACACAAATAAAATAGTCATAACCAAGGATTCATGCTCTCCTCATCTCCTTTGTCATCAAGCTCTCAAAATCTGCTATAGAAACATGCCTTGAACACAAGCATTAGCCTCTGAAATTCTTTTGCAACTGGGCACTCGACATCTAGGCTCTACACAAACTTCAACTCTGTGTAGGAATTTACAGGGTAAGTTCTTCAGACAGAACACCAAAGGACACCGCTCAGAAACAGATCACAGATCAATACACCAGTGTTCTTGACGTGGTTAAAACCCTCAAAGAGGGAAATAGTCCATGGCCTGAGCCAACGCGGCCACTTCAGGAAATTTATTAATAAAAGAATGAAAATTTACATAAGCTTCTCTCATGAATGGTTACCCTACAAATGACCCTCCATGCTCTTTAAATAGAGATCATGGACCAATCGGGTGTTAAGCCACGGATCAAGTGTCAGTAATATCGAGGAGAGAATGAACCGTCAGATCACTACATATCATGACTGTCGGATTTGTAAGTTACAAAAGTACATAGTAAAGAAACACACTTTACCTAACTCTACACTAGACCAAGTTATACTTAACTATTTCCTATGTGTCGGAATATCCTAACATCCCCCCTTAAGAACAACTTGGGATAGGATTGAAGGATGTACAAATATGACACAATAGGAGAAGGAAGGAGGCATTAGAGCTTATCCCCCCTTAGTGACAACTTCCTGAACTCCAACCATAAATCGAAAATTAGTAAACTTCGCCTCTGAGAGCCTTTGTAATCATATGTTGAACAATATTGCACTTCAAGAACATGGTCATGAATGAGCTTTCTGATGAAGTGCATGTGCAATTCAATGTGTTTGCTGCGCTGATGTTGGACTGGATCTTTGCATAGTTGAATGACACTTTGATTATCACACCAAAGTGTAGTCGGATGTTGCCGCTGAAAGCCAAACTCTGACCGGATCTGACGAAGCCACAGGGCTTCCTTACTAGCTTCTATGACACCACGATACTCTGCTTTTGCTGAAGAAAGAGAAATGGCACTTTTTTTCTTGCAAGCACATGTAATAGGTCCTAAACCAAGAGTGAACACATAACCTGCAGTAGACTTCTGATCATCAGGGTCACCAGCCCAATCAGAATCAGTGAAACCAACCAATAAAGGAGATGCTTCTGCATTGTAATGAATCCCAAACTGAACTATACCTCGAACATAACAAAGTATTATTTTTGCTACTTTCCAATGACTTTCATGTGGGTTTTTCATAAACCGAGCAATAAGGCCAACAACAAAGGAAATGTCAGGATGAGTATGGGTCAGATACAAAAGTTTTCCTACAAGTTGATGGTATAAGGTAGCATCAACTTCAGGGGAAGGGTAAGTGACTAAAAGTTTGGCTCCAGATTGAAAGGAAGAAGGGGCTGGTTTATAGTCTTCCATGTGAAAATGGCGTAGAATATCACAGGAATACTTGGACTGGGAAAGGGAATTACCTTCCTTGGATCGCAAGACTTGAAGACCAAGAAAATAGTGCAAGTGTCCTAAGTCTGTCATTTCAAACTTCTTTTTAAGGCTGGACTTCACATGGTTTATAAGGTTGGGATCACTACCAGTAAGGATAAGATCATCAACATAAAGAACAAGAATGATAAGAGACTTGACCACTTTCTTGTTGTAGACAGTAAGTCAAAATGACACCTAGAAAAGCCAATTTCTAAAAGAAAGCTATCGATTTTGGCATACCAAGCTCGAGGGGCTTGTTTGAGACCATAAAGGGATTTCTTAAGCCGACATACAAGGCTGGAGTCTGTTTGTATAAAGCCAGTAGGTTGTTCCATATATATTTCTTCATGCAAGTCCCCATGCAAGAAGGCAGATTTAACATCCATCTGATGGACTTCCCATTTGAAAGAGGCAATAAGGGAAAGAACAAGGCGGATAGAGTTCATTTTGGAAACAGGGGAGAAGTTTTCAGTATAGTCAATGCGTTCTACTTGTGAAAAACCCTTAGCAACAAGACGAGCTTTATGTTTATCAACTTTTCCATCTTGTCCATACTTGGTTCTGTAAACCCATTTGTATCTAACAATTTTTTGTCCCTTTGGTAGAGGAACAAGATCCCATGTATCATTTGCCAATAATGAATGATGTTCTTCATTCATAGATGCGTCCCAATCTGGATGACCTGAAGCTTCTGCAAAGGTGTCAGGATCATAATTCACTGAAGCTTGAGCCAGTAAAGAAGAGGCTCTATCGAACTGAGAGCGTGTACATCGCTGATTTGTAGGATCATCGACAAGAGCACCTGCTGCATCCTGAGTAGCACAGACCCATTCTAGAAGCTGAGGAGCTGAAGGAGGATCCTGAGAAGGTTGGGGAGGATTGTCATCCTCATTGTCATCATTTGAAGAAGAAATATTTTCAGAAGTAGAAGGGATAGAGAGAGGTGGCACATCCGCTGAACTAGGCTCTTAGGCCGATATATTTTCAACAAAATTTACATCTCTTCTAATGATAACATTTTTGGACTTAAGTGGATTAAGTCTAGATCCTTTGACATCTTCAGAATATCCAACAAAAATACATTTTTCACTCTTAGGTTCTAAAGCTTTATGTTTCTCATCTGGAATATGGGCCCATGTTTCACTTCCAAAAACACGAAAGTGACTTACATTTGGTTTAATTGAGCTCCATGCTTCTTCTTGAGTGATATTCTTTAAAACCTTAGTAGGAGTGCGATTTACTATGTAATTTGCACAGTCAATTGCTTCTGCCCAGAAATTAAGACTAAGTCCTTTAGATTGAAGCATACAATTAGCCATTTCCTTTAAGACGTGATTCTTCCTTTCAGCTACACCATTTTGTTGTGGAGTATATGGAACAATATGTTGCATTTGAATTCCATTCTCAATGCAAAATTTGATGAATTTGTTGTTAACATATTCTCCGTCATTGTCATATCTTAGCTTAAGAATTTGATGTCCGGATTTTTTTCAACAAATGCCTTAAAGGCCAAGAACATGTTAAATACTTCACTCTTGAGTTTTAAGAAGTATACCCACGTGCGTCTGGATAAATCATCAATGAAAGTTAAGAAATACTTGTAGCCAGATAATGAAACAACTGGAAGTGGACCATATAAATCGCTATGCACAAGCTGTAAAGGGGCTGAGGTGTGCCAAGAGGCGTGTTTTTCAAAACTATCCCGATGATGTTTTCCAAGTACACATCCAGAACAAACACCATATCTACAAGATACCATTGGAAGACCTGTCACCATATTTTCCTTACATAGATTCTGAAGGGAGCGATAGTTTAAGTGACCAAATCGCTCATGCCAAATTTTGCTCACTTCATCATTATGAGCAACAAATACCGAGGGAAGATTTGATGACCCAAAGTTGTTAAACTTATACAACCTTGTAGAATCACCAACAATGCCAGTAGCTAAAATCTATCTAGGATATATTAGGTCCTTAATTACAACATCGTGAGGTAAAAATTCAATGATTTTACCTTCACCTAAATGAGTTATCTGATATACAGATAGAAGGTTGCAGGATAAGGTTGGAACACATAATACATCATTAAATTGACCATTGTCTATATGAACAGTTCTAGTCCGTACAACACTAAGAGATCTATCATCACCAACATATATATTTTTGGTGTTACAATCATTTAAAGAAGAAAACATGGAATTTTTTTTGGCCATCTGCTAAGAAGCTCCAGAATCAATGAGCCACTCATGACAATGAGAAGAAGAAGATACATTTAGTGCATAACCAAACCGAGATGCTTGATAACCACATGCAGAAAGTGCTATTCCTGAAGATGAAGTTGAAGTTGAATGGATGTTATGCTTCTTCATTTTTTCTTCCAAGGCTTTCATTTTATTAAACCATTTGGATTCTAAGTGGCCATCTCGATTACAAAAGTGGCAATGTCTATTAGTCTTCTTCCCTTTGTTTTTATTTGCCTTATCATTTTGTTGAAATGATTTTTCATTTTGAGACTGAAATTGCCTAGGACCCTTGTTTGATTTATGACCATTCTTTTTAGGATACAACTTCTTAGGATTCTTTGAATTTGGTTGCTGCCGAGCGGCTAAGGCTTTCTTAGAAGAGTTTCCAAGATTAAGAAGACCAAGATGTAAGAGTTTTTCTTGTTCTCTTATTAAAAAATCACAAAAGGCATCAAAGGAAGGGGACTTGTAGTCTTGTCCTTGAGAAATGAAGGCTTCTCTTGTAGAATGGAAGGTGGAAACAAACACAGAGTAGGCTGGTCCCAATTTAGTAAGAATGGAATAGATAAGGATACTATCTTCTTTCTTAACTTTAACACCTTTCCAAGAGAAGTCTAAGGGTCTTGAACTTGGACAAAAAATCTTCAATGGAAGAAAAATTATTGGGGTCCAATGTAAGAAACTCATTTTTGAGTTGATGGGCTCTAATTTCATTTTTAATTCCAAAAAATTTAGGGAGTTGTTTCATTGCTTCATTAGGAGTATCAAGTTCTGCGATATGGAATCTAAGGTCTGGAGAAATAGACATCGCTATCAACCCACGTGCTTGATCTTGCCTATTTTCCCTTTTGGCTGCCTTATCTTCATCTTGAGGTTTGGTTTCTTGGCCTGAGGCTATTCTATAATGACCTTTACTTCTAAGTAAATCCACAATGTAGGACCACCATTGGAAGTAGTTGGTGCTGTCAATAATAACTTGGCATGGAATTTCCATTTTAATAGAAACTGAAGTTGTAGATGTTGAAACTAAGTGTTCCAATGCAAAGATCTCAAAAAATTAAGCTGATTAAAAAAAAAGGCTCTGAAAATGACTTCTAGATGAAGAAGTTATGACTTTTTTGAAGAAAAGTTGTTGAAGAAGCCAACAAAGTGCGTGAATGTGCGGAAATGAATGATAATGATATATTTAAACCCACCCCCCCCCCCCCCCCCCCCCCCCCTTTCCAAACATAAATCTAATTAGCTCACTTTAAAAAAAAAATTATGTGACTCACTTTTATAAATAAGTGAAAGTCACTTTTACAATGGTACTTTATGAGCTACCCACTAAATTGTAACTTAAATAAAAGCTAAATATACTTTAGAATTATAAGTGACTCACTTTTTATAATGGGTGAGAACACTTTTACATAAAGTAACTTTAAAACATAAGCTACATGTGCTTTTTGAAAAAGTAACTCAACAAAAAGAAAGACTTGAACCAAAGACCTCTATTCTCATAAAGTAACTTTGGACCAAGTGAGCTAGTTTAAAAGGTTAGTAATTTTTGGAAAAGAGGAAGGTTTTTTTTTTTAGTCACTGAAGCTTTGGGGTGCGTGCTTACTTGAGAAAGCTCTTTTTTGCCTAGAAAGCAAAAACCACAAAACCCAAAATGGACATACAAAAAAAAAACCCTTATGGTTTGAAGTTAGCTTTACCCGGAAACTAAAAAATTCCCTCAATGTCTCTGATTTTCCGAGATCACACTAAGGTGCGGCAGAAAAGAGCATACACATGAGAAAAATCCTTCCTTTCTATTTTTGATTTGCCCAGATCACACAGAGTCGCGGGGCAAAGAGCATACACAAAAATGAAAGGTATAGATATGGTAATAAAGAGATAAATAAACCGAAATAAACAGAGAGAAAATAACTAAAAACTGCAAATAAACACTCTATACCTCCAGATATTAAAAATGATGTAGCCAGGGCTATCGGAAACCTTTTCGTGTGAAACAAAAGGGGTTCCTCACTAGAACAGATGCTCTTAATACAATAGAGCAGTCCTCTCGGTCCGAAAGTAGTCACAAACAATAGATCTAGGAAGCAATAGTCAGATGCAGTTCTATCGGCTTCAGATTTGGATCACCAATGGATGCGGCCCTCAAATAGCTCTAATACCATGTAGGAATTTACAGGGTAAGTTCCTCAGATAGAACACTAAAGGACACTGCTCACAAACAGATCAGAGATCAAGACAACAGTATTCTTGACGTGGTTAAAACCCTCAAAGAGGGAAACAGTCCACAGCCTGAGCCAACGCGACAACCTCAGGCAATTTATTAATGAAAGAATTAAAATTTACATAAGCTTCTCTCAAGAACGGTTACCCTACAAATGGCCCTCCATGCTCTTTAAATAGAGATCATGGACCAATCGGGTGTTAAGTCATGGATCAAGTGTTGGTAATACCGAGGAGAGAATGAACTGTCAGATCACTACATATCGTGACTGTCAGATTTGTAAGTTACAAAAGTACATAGTAAAGAAACACACTTTACCTAACTCTACACTAGACTAAGTTATACTTAACTATTTCCTATGTGTTGAAATATCCTAACACTCTGCAATATGAGCATTGAGTAACCTCACAAATGGTAGAGGTAATCCTTTATTTAAACAAATTCTCCATATTCTCCTCTACTCACTTGATTAATGTGTTCACACCTCAAACACTTGATTCTCTAGTTGATTTAGTCAATAGAAGCTTCTCCATAAAATTACAATTAATTTCCTTAAAATAAAATTGTGAAATAGTTGAGGAGCACGAGGAATCTGGAGGCAATTTTTACTTACATGCCCAATCACTCCTTAACACTTCCCTGCATGCAACTCGAGCTATAACCTCTTCCTTGACCCATCAAGCATGAGACTATGGCAGAGGATGGTCAAAGTCAACTTTCTTCAACTCAAAACCTACCCAAACTTGTTCCACTGCTTGTCAACCTTCTGTAGGACCTCAAGGACTCATTGTAGCCACTGTAACATTCCAAAAAACCACTTATCTATCTCTATCATCAACACAAGTCAAACTAAGTTGACTTGAATGACATAAATCAACTGCATTAGCATATAGGCCATCAAACTGCTTCACAATTTCTCCAACACCTGCATTAACATCATCTGCAACCACTGATGTAAGGCCTACAACAAATACACAAGCCAAATGTGCAACCAATGGAAAAACCAAGTTTGCAACCAATGGACAAACCAAGTTTGCAACCAATGCATTTGCCAGGTGTATCTTCCTCACATGTTACCAGGAACCAACAACCACTGCAACCAAGCAACATATAAACCAATTCATATCATCTCTAGCACAAGTCTAGGTTGACATCAATGCCAACCATCAGTCATTTCCATGCTCATCAACTTCAATGTAGCCTCCAACACCATGCTACTAGGTTGACATCAATTCCAATAAAAAAAAACCATCACAAGATCAATGCTAACATAAATTTGTCCCCAATCCTGCAAACAACTCCTTCCAAAACCTGGAAGTAAACTTGGCATCTTTATCTGATATAATCTTCTTGGGAACCCCATGCAACCTCACTATCTCCTTGATGAATATCTGAGCTACCACACTAACTCAATTAGTAGACTTCTCTACAACGAAGTTAGCTACCTTGCTCAACCTGTCAACCACAACCATCATGGAATCATGTTGTCTCGATGTCCTAGGAAATACTATAATGAAGTCCATGGAAATGACCCCCCATTTCCATTTTGGAATCTAAATAGGTTAAAATAGACCAACAAGATGCTTTCATTCAACTTTCACTTTCTAACATTCGAAGCACCTTGCAACAAACTTAGCCACCTCTTTCTTCAAATTTGGCCAATAGAAGAACTTCTTAATAGTTGTCAAATTCAATTGGTATCCTGGGTGGCCTGAATACGGCTTTACATGAAACTAACTCAAAATAAGCTTCTTCAACTTGTTGTTATCTGGCACATAAATCTTTCTCTTGAATTTGACAAAGCCATTTGTTGTGAGGTGATGCTCCTCATCCCTATCAAATTCACTCTGTTGTTGTAATCTTTGCTTCAGTTGCTGGTACTTCTCACCATGTTGCCTTGCATGCAAGATATGCTCCTATAAATCTATCCATAAGAGCTCAGAGCTAAAATATTACCTGCACTCTCCTACTGAGAGCATTCACAACTTTGTTCACCTTGCCTTTAATGTACCTGATATCAAAATCAAACTCACTGAGAGTAGCCAACCATATTCCTTGCCTTGCATTCAGATTGGGTGGGTCAAACAACTACCTCAGTCTACTGTGATCACTCATCAAGATGAACCTCCTACCAAGGAGATAATGTCTCCACATCTTCAATGCATGAATGATGGTTTCCAACTCAAGATTGTGAGTCACATAGTTCTGTTCGTGCTCATTCAAATTCCTTGATTCATAGCAAACCACTTGCCCTTCCTGCATCAAGACTCCACCTACTCCTTCCTTACATGCATTTGTACAAACCACAAAATCCCTATCAGGATCTACAATCTTCAAAACTGGAGCATTGGTAAGTAAATTCTTCAACTGATCAAAGCTAGTTACACACTCATCAGTCCATTCAAACTTCTTCCCTTTCCTATGAAAAGATGTCATAGGATAGCCAATCTTTCATAAGTTCTTGATGAACCTCTTGTAGTAACCTGCTGATCCAGGTGGATATTGGTGGCCACCTACCAAGTCCACTTGGACCCCCACCATTGTTTCTTTCAGCTTTTTAGTTTCCTTAATTGTAGCACAGTTTACTAATTTTAGCAGTTTTTCGGGTCTTGAACTTTCGGAGCCATTTTGAGGCCCTAAACGACGTTTTTTGGGAAAACTATGAGCAACATGGGTCTATGGACCGATGTTTCACTTCCCAAAGTTGTATTTCTCAGATAGATATTTCTAACGAGATATTGTGCACTTCAAACGAAGACCGTATGCCAAAGTTACGACCTCGGGAAGTTGATGTACCAATTTACCCAAACGGGGCACACAGTTTAGCGTTTCATCTTCTAGGGTTAGGTTTTTGTATGTTGATGGTTTTCCATTGTTTCTCAACAATAAATAGGCCTTCAAGCCTCATTGTAACACAGTTCAGAGGCATGTAGCCACCACATCTCTTCTCAGAGATAAGCTACCATTGCCCTAGCTAGTTTATTTCCATTGTTGTTTGTAAGCATCTTTCAGTATTTTACATTAATGAAATGAAGTATTATTTCTGTTGAATCTCTGTGTTTATGGTTATCTCTATAATTTGTTGCATTCCTATTTAAATCCAGATCAGTGGTATGAGAGTGGTCTGATTTTTCTTTGTTTTTCTTTGCATGTCCCTAACGAGGTCGGGATATAAGGAGTTAGGGCTTGAACTGGTCGAACCTTTGCAAGACTAGCCTCACAAATCCCGATGGCCTTCCATGGAGGATGAAAAGAAAGACAAGGGGGTAGGAGATCCTAAAAAAATCTTGTTCGAAGAAGCCCTCGAGCTACAAAGGAACGCGATGATGGACAACTTTGCCCAGATCCTTCAACGGCTACCCAGGGGCAACGCATTGGCTTGCAACAGCTACTCTAGAAATGCCACACCATTTAAGGTACAAGTTAATTTTGAAATCCCCATATTCGAGGGTTAGATAAACATAGATGCCATCGATAAATGGTTAAATATGCTAGAAGGTCATTTTTCTGTTCATAAATTTTCCAGTCGGGAAAATATTATTTTTCGCTCTTTTCAAAGCAGCCCCCATGTCAAGGACTGGTGGGAAACTTACAAGGAGCAGAAGGATGAAAGTACAAGATCACTATTTTCAGTCGCACCCACTTGGGATTCATTCCGGGATGCCATCAAGGAGTAGTACTACCCTGTCGGAAGCTATGAGGATCAATACATAAAGTGGACCACGCTGCGGCAGGGAAGGGACCAAGACGTGCCAGAGTTTACCAATATTTTCCATACCCTTTGCACAAAGTTGGGTATCAAGGATTCAGAGTAGCATTTGGTACTCAAATACCATGGTTTCCTGCACAAGTACATCCAGGAAGAAATAGAATTCCTGAACATCCCCTCGCTTGGCACGACATATCGATATGCCGTCAAGGTCGAGCAAAAATTTAAACAGAAGAAGCGAGACTTTGGATCTACGAATCCGAAGCAAGGGAAAGGTGCCCCCAAACCACATAACAAAGGACAAAGCCAAGGCGGGGTGACTTAAGACAACCCGCAAAAGCTGCAAGAAAAGAACAACATCGTGAAGCAGAAAAAGGACACAGGAAAGTGGTGTGAGTTCCATAAGAGCTCCACTCACAACACAAGTGAGTGTTGGGCCGAGAAGTCACTGGTGGCCGAGCTAAAGGTTTCAGAATCAGATGCATGTTCCGACTCTAAGTCAGAACCTAAAAAGGGGAATGAAAAAGGGAAGCAGATTATCGATGCAGAGCCCAACGCCACCATTTCCACCACGAAGATCCAGAAGGAGGAACCCGAAGATCCAGAGGAGGAGAAGCGTCTCTTCCACTCCCAGATGTGGGTAAAGGGCTCCCCGCTACATTTCATTGTCAATAGTGGGAGCCAAAAGAACCTCATTTCGGTAGAGGTCATGAAGTAGCTGGGCTTACCGACCACAAGACATCCACAACCGTACACCATCGGGTGGCTTCCCCAAGGACGGGATCTTCACATGAGCCAGCAGTGTTACATTCCATACAACATCAAGCCCTTCACGGATGAGGTATTGTGTACAATTGCTCCCCTTGAATTTTGTGATGTATTATTAGGACAACCATACTTGTGGAAGCGACATGCTGTGTATGAATCAAGGCCCCATGTTGTTATTGTTACTTTAGGAAATAAGTTGTACATGATACTGGAGGTAGCACCGCCTATTGCCATCTCTTTGGCTACTACAAAACAATATAGTAATCTCATTTCCAAAACCGGGAAATTTGTTTTCCTGATGATACGCCCTCAAGGAAAAAAGAAGAAGATGGTGGCCACGACCTCTAGACACGGCCCCTCCGCATGACAACTATAGATGGAAAAGGTCTTGGAGGAGTATGAGGACATCTTCACCTCCCCTGTAGGGTTTCCTCTGCACTTTTAGGTCAGGCACTCCATCGATCTGACCCCAGGTGCGCCGCTGCCCAATGGACCAATCTATTGGCACTCTGTTATGGAGAACGATGAAATCAAGAGGCAGATTCAAGAGCTACTGCAGAAAGGTCGCATTCGTCTGTGTTCATCGCCCTATGGGAGCCCGATTGTGTTAGTACAGAAGAAGGATTGAACTTGGAGACTCTGTATTGACTATCGGGCGCTGAACAAGATCACTCTCCATAATAGGTACCTGATCCCACAAATTGATGACCTCCTGGACCAACTAAAGGGGGAAAAATATTTCAGCAAGATCGATTTGAAGTTAGGATATCACCAGGTACCAATCGAACCCTCTGATGTGTGGAAGACTGCCTTCAAAGCCAAGGAGTGCCTTTTCGAATGGTTGGTTATGCCTTTCGAATTGACGAATGCTCCTCCAACCTTCATGAGGGCTAATGGATGACATCTTGTGGCCATTCACCAACTCATTTGTAGTGGAATACTTGGATGACATCCTGATCTTTAGCGAGAATTCGGAAGAGCACCTCCACCACATACGACAGGTTCTCCAAACACTGCGACAACACAAGTTATGTGCCAATTTGGAGAAATTAAATTTTGGCATGACCCAGGTTCAGTATCTGGGATACATTATTGATGAATAGGGGGTGCATGTGGATCTAGCCAAGATCCAAGTCATTCGGGATTGGCCATCTCCAACCACTTTGACAGAGCTCCGCAGCTTTCTAGGTCTTGCCAACTTCTATCGCAGGTTCGTGTTGGGATTTTCTCATATCACTTGGCCCTTGAGTCAAGTCACCAAGGGAGGAGCGAAAGTAAAATTCTTTTGGTCTGAATCTCAACAGAAGGCATTCACAGAGTTGAAAGATCACCTTTGCACGACACTAGTGCTCACATTACTAGACTTGCAACAACCATTTGAGGTCGAGACAAATGCCTCTGACTATGCTATTGGGGTAGTCCTTACTCAACACGGGCATCCAGTGGCATATCACAGTGAGACACTTTTAGACATAGTCTGGAAGTATCCCACTTATGAAAAAGAGATGTATTCCATTGTGCAGGCCTGTTGACAATGGAAGCATTACATTTTGGGGAAGGAAACAGTCATCCACACAGATCACCGACCCTTGCAGTTCATACAGACCCAAGGGAAATTTCAGAATGATCGCCATCAAAAGTGGTCCACATACCTGCAACAGTTCCATTTGAATATCAAGTATAAGAAGGGCAGCACCAATAATGTTGCGGATTGCGTTAGTCGACCACCAATCATGGCGTTAACAACCGTTCTCAACTCTTGTGGGCACGAGACTTCTGATTGGCCACTTCTCTACAAAAGTGACCCAGAATTTGGCCACACATACTAGACATTCTTGAAGAGTCAGCATGTTCCAGATTTTCACCTCCAGGATGCCCTGTTATGCCATCTGGGTCACCTGTGTGTTCCTTCAAGCGAGCGTGCCAAGATGATTTGCGAAGCACACTACAGTTGGGCTGTTGGGCATTTTGGGGTCGAGAAAATAGTGGCAGTACTGCAAAAGTATTTCTATTGGCCGAATATTCGACAGGATGTCAGGAAGTACGTCAGACCATTGCCTACGCCATTGCCAAACCGACCATCAAGAAGTAAGCCCTCTATACCTCGCTGCCTACCCCTAGTCAACTTTGGGAATACATCTCCATGGATTACATGTCAGGCCTTTCTTCCACTAAGCATGGAAATTACTGTGTTTTTGTAGTCATCGACAGGTTCTCAAAGATGGCCATTATGGCGACCTGCAAGAAGAATATAACAATAGAAGCCACAACTAAACTCTTCTTTGAACGAGTGTGGGTACTGTTAGAGTCGGTCTTGTCGCCCTCCATCAATGATCAAAGCTCTTTGCATTTGCATAAATAGGTGTCTCATCAGTGTCAATTTTTGCATCCCATTAGGCATGCCATAACCCTGATGGAGGAGCTGGTGTCTTTGTCCCCCTCTTGGCATTGCTGGATCAGGTCATTTCAGTCCTTAGTCACTTTCAAGCTTATCTTGTCTTGTCTTCAGGTCAAATTCCTAGGTCTAGGGTTTTGGTCAAAATGGTTTACAAGGTCATGTCTCTGAAGGTCAGTAAGTGCTCAGCAAGCCAAAGGGATGGTTTTAATGGTGTTTCTTCACAAATTTCTCTTTTGTACAGTTAATCTTCACCTTGGATTTAAAAACTCTGTTTTTAAAGCCAAGGTCATTTTTAAATGATTTTGCAAAAAATGTAAAAATTCAAAAGTTTTCAAAGGACAACATGTAACCCTGGCTCCCTTGCCAAGATCCCTCAGATGATATCCCTGCAAAAAGAATCGAGCAAAAGCAGTAAATGAGTCAATTTCAGGACAAAGGAAACCAAAAAGGTCAATTTTATAAAGTGTCAAAGCAAAACATTATAAGTGGGTTTTGGCATGAAATTTATTCAAATGAAAGCTATAAAGGCCCAATCTCCCTCCATTTGCCCTCATTATGCATTCAAGTCACTTGCAAGAGAGTTTGGGCGAGTGATTGAGTGAAAGTTGAGCGAATTCGGGAGTTTGACAGGCGCGTGACCCGTCAGGCCAGGCGCGCGACCCGTCCAACGCGTTCCCACAGTTCATTTTTTCAACGGGCGCGACCCGTTGGGTGAGGCGTGCGACCCGTCAGCACCCTCCCTTTGAAATCACCTGCAAATTCACCCAAGGAACTATCAAATCGCTGATTTGCTTAAGGTAGGCCCTCCAAACTCAAATTGGTTGCTTGTTATGTTTGAAGGACATCATGAATGTGTTTTTAAAGATCAAATTGTGCAAGAGAAAAAGCTCCATATGGCTGTATATTAAATTTGTAAAAATTTGCTAGGGTTTTATGCTGTTTCAATGGTTTTTCCCTTGTAATCATTTTTCCTCATTCCCATTTCATTTTCCTTGTATTTCCATGTAAATTTCCCTTTTAAATTTGTAAAGAAAATAAACCCTACCCCTTTTCCCTAAAAAATAAAAATCAAGCCCTAACCCTACCCCTCATAATACCCATGTAAACACATGTATTTAATGATGCATATGCAGTGATGTTTGCAGTGTTTTTCCCTAAATTCCCTGTTGTATACATGTATTCCCATTTTCCTTTTAAAAATTGTCCCTCCCCTAACATTCCCTTCATGCTCCTTGTCCCCCTTGAAACAACATACAAATCAGCATTTTACAAAGCAGAAACAACAGTACATTTTGGCCACTCTGCTCCTTAAACAATGTCAGAAACCGAAACCTATGAGCAGAGTGATGACCAGGCATCAGCTTCAGAGATTGAGATACAGAGGAGGCCTCATAAGGGTGGTAAGGGTGGACATCATAGGCGAGAGGAGCCCACCTCTTTGACAGATTTACAAGCTTGTCCTATGGCAATCTCATGTTTCCAGTACATGTCTTGCTATGAGTTTTGTGAGAGGATCTCTCGGATTCAGCACCACAGAGAGTTGGCTCGCCTGTTTGTTTTAAACTTGCATGATGGACATGTCAACCTTGCCGGGGTGGACTTCACATTGACATCTGAGGTGATTGCACAGGCCACAGGGATACCTAATGTTGGAGAGGTATGGAATAAGCGCAAGGTGCTGGACAGTGTTCATTTTGAGCCTTTTGTTAGACCAGCACTCATGAGACACTTGACAGGAGTGTTTCCCTTCAGATTTCTCAGGAGCGAGTATGCTCCCATGATGAGGCTCATCATGCACTATTTTACCTGTGAGGGCATATTTTCATAGGTATATTCATACCATATTCGCCTCGTGATGCACTTCACCCGAGTGAGGATGATGAACATCCCTGTTTTCTTCTATCAGAACATTGAGAAGATGGTGTCCATGATGCAGAGGAAGAGCCCGGCACAGCAGTACAGGAGCCTTTACCATTATGGTTTGATTCAGCTAGTGGTATTACATCAGTTGGCTCAGCAGGGCATCTCATGGGAGGAGTTCATCTCTCGTGAGTTTTTCACAGCACCATCACTGCCACATCCTGAGGTTATTCATGAGGAGGGAGGACCATCACAGCAGCATGACATCCCTGTCACTAGACATGTCAGCTCCTCACCTTTGGTTACTTATCAGAGAGGCTAGAGGACCTTATTTGCAGCAGCCAGGCGAGTATTATCTCCACACCAGGTGGAAGGGGTCTCACCTTCTTCATCGGCTTAGCGAGTGTTATCTCCACATCAGGTGGAAGGGGCCTCGCTTTCTTCACCAGCACAGGTACCAGGGAGGGGCAAATAGCCCAAGATTGATGAGGGACCATCAGGTGTTCCAGATATAGAGTTTATTGATCTTGATGTCAGTTCTCCTAGCCGAGAGGCAAAGGAGATCATTCAGCACCTCAGAGCTGAAAATGATGCCTTGCAGAGGAGATTAGAGGGGGAAAAATGGACCATCACATACCTGGAGCAGCGCAACAAACAATTGGAGGATGAACAAGCTGTTGATGAGTTGTGGAGGATTCGTAGTGACCGCCATTTGAACCGGAGAAGACCCGGTGATCTATTGCCCGCTGAGCGAGAGTCCATGCTCATCCAGGTAAATGCACACTTGGAGAGGCTGTTGGCTAAGGCAACCAAGAGAAGAAATTGCCGAGGAACATGAAGAACCATTACTGGGCAAGAATGCATGTGTGCAAGGCAAAGATGAAAATGTTCCAAAGGCGGTTGGCCAAGGCACAAAAAGGGAGAAAGAGGCCCGATCCCATCCATATCTTGGCATAGGCCTCACTGAAGGACCATGGCACTAAATAGCCCAGCCACAGCACAAATCCCAAGAAATTTTGAAAATTTTGGGTCAATTTTGATTTTTCAGGCAATTTACAGGTTTTTGCTCATTAACGGGTCTCACCCCCCGCGCGACCCTACATCATGGCAACTCCATTTTGCAAAAACTCAGCATTTCCAGATTTTTCATGAGAAGTTACATATGCTCATCAATGGACTTGAGATTTTATGAAGTTTTGGGCCTCCAGAAAGTCAAAAAACAAGCAAAAATTGACTTTCTGCCACATTTTTGAGTTGCATAAAGCAATCTTGGGAGATTTCAACTTTTGGAGGGGCAAACGACCACCAAATTCAGAAATTCCAGTTGGGTTGGAAAGTAGACTCACAGACCTTTCCAACAAGCCTACTCTTGCTCAGTTTGGACACCGGGAAGTGCCCCAAATGTGGTCCCAAAGGCGCGCGACCTGTCAGGCAGAGGCGCGCGACCCGTCAGGCAAACTTCTCCAGATTTCACTGTACAGCTCAGAAAAACGCAGTTTGACCTTGTTTGACTTTTTGGGGTGGATTATTATCTTATTTGATGTAATTATTGTACTTTATTGACACTTTTACTCTTATGTACCTCTTCTATAAGATTCATTCATGAAAAAGGTGAAAATTAAATGAATGAATTGGTTTCCTAGCTTATAGAGGCAAGTTGTTTTGACTGCCTAGTTTGTAGTGCTTAGTTTAGAAGTGGTTGAAACAACTCCTAGGATAGTGAGCTCGACCCATGGAGGCAGGGAAAGAGGTTATATCATCTATATTATGTACTTTCTTGCTCATTTTCATGGTTGGACTCTTGAGGGAGAAGCTATCATTGTATTATTCACTGTATCTCTGCAATTTTTGGCTAAGGAAGACCAGGGTTTTGCAGTCCTCTTTGGGATTCTTGTGGTTACATGTATTGATGGTGTGTTTCTCTATGTACCTGTAAGTGTGTTATGTGAATCATTTCCTTTCTTTCCCTTCTGCACATTAAGCAAACGAAGTGTTAAAGTAAGAATTCATGACTGTCATGCTCTGCTTTTAAGTTTGTTTAATTTCAATGTTTTCTACTGTTTAAGGAGAATTCAAAGTTATTGTTTGCTCTCCTTAGCTCCTCACTTGTCATTCTTGACCATCCACCTCAATCAAAGGCATCAATACTGTCGCCTATCTCGCCCCAAAGAACCCCCTACAGAAACTGTGTCCAATCCCCGCACCCAAAATTGCCATTTCCCCAATTTTCCACCAAAAAACCCTAAAAACCCCAAATCAACCTTTTTGATCAGTTTACTAGCCTAAAATTAGTGTTACGCTATTGGTCATCTCATCCATTGAAGATTTCACCGAGATAGACCGGAGAGAGCCCTCTCTAGCCCCGTAGGGCTAGCTACGAGGCTAAGTGGTTTGATGTTGCCTTGAGGTTTACCTTTCTCAGCCTGAGGTGAAATTTCAAGTGCTAACAGGTACACTTTGGGATCCCACAGTCTATCATCTCAGATCAAGACAACAATTTCCTCAGTACATTTTGGTCCAGTCTCTGGTTGATGCTGGATGCCAAACTCACTAAGTCCACAACCTTCCATCCTCAAAATGATGGCCAGATTGAACTTGTCAACAGAATGATCATACACATTCTACACATGTACAACTCAAAGCATCCACGCACATGGGACGAGAGCCTCCCCTATGTTCAACACAACTACAACCGGGATCTCCACAACTTGACTGGCCACAACCCTTTTCAGGTGGGCTTGGGATTCCAGCCACTATGTCCCATTGACGTGGCCATGCCATTTGTAGCTACTCACACAGATTCACTCATGTCCAGTTCGAAACATATAGGGCAAACAAATTCATTGAGCACATCCAACATATTCGCTAGCAGGTCCATGACATTCTGGAGAAATCAAATGGCAAGTACAAGCAACGACATGATCAACATCGAGTGCCACACAAGTTTCAGGTGGGCGACAAAGTCTGGTTGTATTTGCAAAAGGAACGCCTTACCGGAGCCTATCGAAAACTCAAACCACTCCGATATGGTCCTTACACCATTACCAAGGCTGTGGGATACAATGCATTTGAGCTCAACATTCCCCCATTCCTTGGCTTGCACCCAATGTTCAATGTGGACTGCCTTTGGCCATACTTTCAACCATTACTAGACACATTCGACATTGTAGAACAACTCACAGCCACAGAGTTAAATCCAGATTGCATGGAACAAGCTGCAACTAATTGGATCATGGACACACAAACCAAGAACACTCGCCATTAGAATATCCAACTGTATTGAGTTGTCAAAGCAGACCAACTCCTTCACCAGGGCAAGTGGCTCACCAGGGACCAAGTTTAGCAGAAGTTTCCTCATCTCATGGAGGAACTCAACGCAATGGGGACCATTGCTTCCTAAGGGGGGAGGAATGATCCATGTGGATATTGGTGGTCACTTTCCAAGTCCACTTGGACCCCCACCATTGTTTCTTTCAACTTTTCAGTTTCCTTAATTGTAGCACAGTTTACTATTTTTAGTATCTTTTCGAGTCCTGAACTTCCGGAGCTGTTTTGAGGCCCTAAACGGCATTTTTAGGGAAAATTGGGAGTAGCATGGGTCTATGGACTAATGTTGCTCTTCCTAAAGTTGTAGTTCTCAGATAGATCTTTCTAACGAGATATTATGCGTGTCAAACGAAGATCGTATGCCAAAGTTACGACCCCGGGAAGTTGATGTACCAATTTACCCAAACGGGGCCCACAATTTGGCGTTTCATCTTCTAGGGTTAGGTTTTTGGATGTTTATGGTTTTCCATTGTTTCTCAACAATAAATAGGCCTTTGAGCCTCATTGTAACACAGTTCAGAGGCATGTAGTCACCACATCTCTTCTCAGAGATAAGCTACCATCGCCTTAGCTGGTTTATTTCCGTTGTTGTTTGTAAGCATATTTCAGTATTTTACATTAATGAAATGAAGTATTATTTCCACTGCATCTCTGTGTTTATGGCTATCTCTATAATTTGTTGCATTCTTGTTTAAATCTGGATCACCTACCAGTCCCATGAATGATATGACCTCATCCATATTCCTCAGAGTTGGTCACTCGATGATAGCTTTAATCTTTTCTAGATCCACTGATATTCATTCCTTTCAAACAACATGCCCCATGTAATGAATCTAAGACTAAAAGAAACTGCACTTGCTAAGCTTGGCATACAACTTACGATCTCTCAACAATCTCAACATTTTTTCCAGGTGCTCTGCGTGCTCATCCTCATTATTTAAATATACCAATATATCATCAACAAATACTATCACAAATTATCAAGATAAGGGCACAACACATTGTTCATCAAACACATGAAGGTGGTTGTAGCATTGGTAAGACCAAAAGGAACCACCACAAACTCATAGTTCCCATAACTTGTATGAAATATAGTTTTGTATATGTCTTCTTATTTGATGCGCACATGATGATATCTTGATCTCAAAACAATCTTCAAAAATATTGTTGCTCCCTTCAGCTAATCAATTTGCAGTAATGGATACTTTCTCTTGGTAGTCACTTTATTCAGCTGCTTGTAATCAATGCATAATCTAAGAGTACCATCCTTCTTCATTAAAAACAACACAGGTGCACCCTAAGGATACACGCTTAGCCTTATGTATCATTTATCAAGCATCTCTTTAAGCTGCAACTTCGATTCCACCAACTTGGGAGTGCTCATCCTGTATGGTGCCTTAGATGTTGGTGTTGCTCCTAGTATCAACTAGTTGAGAAATCCACCTCCATGTGAGGTGGTAGCTCTGGAATCTCTGCAAGACACACATCCTAAAACTACTGCAAGACAGGATGCTTCCTTAGGACCTCATCATCCTCATCTTCCTTCCCTTTGTCACTGGAAACATGTATTGCAAACGATAAACGTCATTTCCTATTTTTGCACTTAGCTTGCATGGATGTAACCATTCTCACTGATGTAGGCTTCTTCATTCCTTGCAAGACTCACTTTTCTCCATCATCATCCAAGCACTCAATGGCCTTGTCATAGCAATCCACCTTAGTCCTATGAATGAACAACCAGTCCATGCCCAAAAGCATGCTATATGAACTCAAAGGGAGCACATTTAGATGTGATTATCTAGGCATGCCATTAAGCTCAAATGCACAAGACTTCACCTAGTGATGAACTCTTATATTGGTCCTTATAGCCAACTACACCAACCAATTTTTTGCATGCACTTCCTTATTCAACTGACACTAATCGACCAAGTCAAGACTAATATAGCTATAATTTGATCCAAGGTTAATCAAAATAGAAACAACTTGATCACAAAGCTTACCTTCCATCTCAATAATGGATGTCTGATGATATGCCTACCTATTATCCACTGTTTGATAGATCCGAGGAATGCTCTGGCATACATCCCCAATTGTATGTGCATCCTGAGCACTATAGATCTAAGGTCTGTCACCTTGATGTGATGAACAATCCCTCTTGCGATGGTCCCCACCACAGGTCCATTTTTTGCTCCTCAGGTTGAGACCCATGTCCTTTCTCTTCTGCATTGAACTTCTTATAAGGTGCCACATATTCCTTGTCACCTACGTCCAGGGAAATTCCTTGCTTCTTGAGCCATTTTCCTTTAGTCTTCTTTTACAAACTCAGGCTTGCACTTTGAATACTCATAATAATGCTTCAGAATTCTGATGGTTTCCTCTAATGACCGAATGTCATCAAACTCAATCTAGTCTATGAATGATAACATAAATTTGTTATGAACCTTTGGATCTTTTTTTTCTCATCCTTGATATCGAGCACATATCTCAACATCACTAGAAATTTGGTTGTATACTCTTCATCTATCATGGAACCCATATTGAGCTCATAGAATTCCTTGGCCTTTCTGTCATAATATTTCTCAGATAAGTACTTCTTCCTTTAGAGTCTTTCAAACTCATCCCAAATAAACTCCTCTTCCCTGATGCCTCTGACATGCTTAACATCTTCCCACCAGATATTTACTTTTCCCTTGAGACTGAAGGTAGCTATTTTGGCTTTCATGTTCTCTGAGTAATCATGCAACCTAAATAATTTCTTCATCCCAAGCAGCCATGCTTCTGCATCTTCTAATTTATTCATTTTCCCATCAAAATTAGGAGGCTTGGATTTCTTGAACTCCTCTGGAAGTACCCCCTCTCACTCCTCCTATAAGGATGTTGGCAGTGATGGCGATGATGTCTCTTGGAACTAGAGCTAGAATAAAATCCATGAGTGTTATCCCTCCTATCAGGTGTATCTAAGGAACACTCTTTATTGTATCATCTTTGTCCATCCTATACCCTTTCCGAGACCTACTTCCATCTGCACCGTTAGTATTTTCTTCATGTTTGTCCCCATCACTGATCCCCAGTTTTCCCTACTTCTGCAAATCTAAAATACTCTGGAGGATGACTACATTAGCCTCAGATTGTTTTTCTTGAGCTTTCGAAAGCCTTTCTTGTGCCTCAATAACACACTCATTGTTTGCCTTGCAACTCACGATTTTTGCCTTCAAGATTCTAATGTATTTTCCAAACCAGGAGAATATCGTTCTCCCTGTTGCTCAATTGATCTCTCCCATCCTACCAATGTCTCTTTCGGCTTGTACGGAGAGTCATATGAATTGTACTCAAGTATTTTTCTCTTCATCTCTTGGCCTTCTATGTCCTGCAATATGCCATTATTAGCTAAATAAAAGGATAATCAAAATCCTACCTCAATGTATCTCAAGGGAGGTTATTGAATTTGCACAGGCCAATCCAGATTAGCACGATACAACATCACAAGCATATCAGCTCATACATGGATTTCATAACCATAATAATAAATAACTAACATTCATGCATGATAAATATATAGACAACTGACATGCATGCATAACAATCTGCATTTACCCTGAGTTCTAGTGTTGCAACCTCACTTTCATACCACTGTGTAATACCCCATCCTAGATTTACTCGATTTTACAAGCTCTCCAGGGTAAACATGAGCTAAGAGTTACTATTACATGACCCAACATCCAAGTTCCTGTTATGGAGGTTGGGTTCTACTAACTAAAAAAATTAGTCAAACCTCTAAGGGACACCTTACCACCTAGATGTCAGACAACATCCACTGGTGGTCTTTCCCTGAGCTAGAAATTTCTTTTGCCTTACCTCACAACCTAGCCACATGCATGTGGCTAGAAGGCTCCACCCACATGCACAAGCCTTCCTCCATGCAGCTACAACCAATATTTCTTGATCAAGTGACTATGGTTGAAGATTCAACGCCAAATTTTCAAGGATAGCCTACAAGCCATTGCCCTGAACTCTCTAAAATCAAGTCTAAGATAATCACAAGTATGTATAACCTATACCTCCAATGTTCTTCTGTTGTAGCTGATTTCCAACCTTCTTCTTTGCTTGATTGCTTGCTCTTGTCCAAGTGCTCTCTCCCTCCAAGTCCAAGTGAGAATGCCTCAATGCCCAAGTGAATGCTCGAATTCTCCCCGATTAACCAAGAAGTGATTAAGAGTAACTATGAGTGACTAAGAGAGGCATATAATGTTCTCCCTCTCCTTTTGTTTCCTTTTCCTTCAAT
Source organism: Pinus tabuliformis (assembly GCA_031772625.1). NCBI lineage: Eukaryota > Viridiplantae > Streptophyta > Pinopsida > Pinales > Pinaceae > Pinus > Pinus tabuliformis. The sequence goes on along the minus strand of CM062809.1, from coordinate 911,176,349 downwards.
TTCCATCATTTTCCCTTGTATGCATATTCTTGTTTCTTCATCTTCCTTTTCTCCTAATTTCTTTTATTTCTTTAATTAATTGCCATTTATTTCATTTTTTCCTTTGCCACTTCCAATGCAAATTTCCATAGCCAATAATAAACCATAAGTGATGTAGACTATAATGTTTTCCCCTCCATTCAACTTGGAATACGTGTCCCATGACCTTTGTTTAATTTATTTACATGCAAAATCAACTTGGGGCTATTACAAAGAGGACGTGTTCCACGTTCCATATGCCAATGTGTTTGGAATCTTGATTCATGCAATGGTTTGTACTAGACTGGACATTGCACATGCAATGGGAGTATAGAACATATAGATGTCATAACTAGGAAATGAGCATTATGCGATGATAAAGAGGGTTTCTAAGTATTTGTGTGGCACTACTACCTATGGATTGTGCTATCAAGGAAGACTAGGATTAGATAGAGTGTTGGACATACATGCCTTTGTTGATGTAGACTGGATTAGATATATGGACCGAAAAATATTTATAAATGAGCATGTGTTTAACTTGTTTGGAGGAGTAACCAATTTCATGAGAAAAATACAATAGGTAGCGACACTCTCAACCATAGAACTTGAATACATGGTGTTAGCTCCCTAGAGCCACACCACATTGTGTTGTGATGTGGAGCCTGGGAACATCTAAATGGGCTATATTTGTTGTATGACCTGCGAGAGAGTTCAAATTCTAGTTTAAATTTCAGTCATCTAACTTCTAGTAATAGAGTTTGTGCTTAGTGTTCTCATGACATTGATTGTATTTTGTTCTTTGAACCATTAACAATTTATGTAAGATGGAATTACAACAAATAAGTGAACCTTGTATTAATTATTCTCTAAGAATCATACATGACTGTGAAATTCAGACTTAAGAATTTACCAGAAAAACACACATTATACGTTTAAGTCACATGCATTTCATTTTCCCCTTTAAATGTCAGATAAAAGAAACAACATATTGAATTTTGATCCCATCCATAACATCAAAGCCTCATGCAAATTTAAATTGTGTCCTTTAATTGATTTATTACAATCAAACCACCAACATAATTAAATTATACATGATATCAAAATCATTTGCATAGACTTTCATTGGATGTTCTTCATGGGTGTGCGGTGCACATGGTAGCTCTTAAAGATTTGTAAAATCTGTTCTAAGCCACTGGTAATTTCAAGAGTGATTTGGGATGAAGGTTAGGGGAAAAACACCATTTAAATTAAGTCTTTTATTGATTCGCATTTCCATTGATCTTGGGTAGGAGCATTCATAACCCTTGGGTTTGACATGAAAATGTTCAAAATAAAAGGTGGATGAAAATGGAGAATTAGGTTTTACACAACTTTAATGAGAAATTAAGAATTCATTTAGGCCAAATAAACCTTGGTGGATGACTGAGAAATTAAGAATTCGGCCATGAGAAAACATATAATTCTGGTATTCCTTTAAAATCATTGCAAGAAATATCAAGTATCCAAGGTACTCTTCAATCTAGCTTGATAGATCTTGCACACCTGAAAAAAACCATCATTCTGATGTCAGAATTCATTTCATCCAAGATCTTAAAACAATTCCACACAATTCACACAACAAATCAGGTTTACAACTTAAAGTGCCATGAAAATTGTATAAACTTGCTTCATATTAGTAGTAAACTTCAAAATAAAGGTGAGATGAACACATACACGATGAGAAAAAACAGAAAACCCAAGAGTTACTTTGTAATTCTTCCCCAAAATTTCTTCAATACTTCCCAACCAGTCTCCAAAAAATTTGGCAGAGTTTCCCCAACAACCAAGATTTTTCCATCCTTTTTACATTTCAAAATGAGGCCTATTTATAAGCACTCCAAAAGCTTGGCCATACCCTAAACTATCATTTGTATATGAGAAACCATCGGTTACAAAACTACCAGTTGTATTATAACTAACTTCTTATAGAAGTTTTCTTTAAGATTATCCTAGTTGTAGAGTGGGCCCCTCTAGATTTTCCTTGAGTCCGACCTTCTCTCTCCTTGTTGGGCCTAGCGTTCCAACCAACACTTGGTGTTGACCAGGCTAGGCACTACATTGGTTCGGATGATCCAAGAAAACCAAAGACACTATCTTTCGTACTTGTTGATATAGAATCTACCTTTGGCCCCGTTGTGGCATCTCTATATATATCCAGTTGGTATATATCCCACAGACTATACCACTCTTCCTCTATGGGCAGAATGTCCAGCCATGCTTCGACTATTTCCATCTCTAGATCTTTAATAGGCTTATAATTGACTTCTCCTTGTCCCTTGAAAAACTGCTTCAACATGAATAGTGGCTTGAAGTGCTACTTATAAAGACCTAACAGATCTCCCTCTCATAAGGTTTGTCCATCATCCTTGGTGCCACTTGGGCGACCTTCAGCTTGATGCAGGCTACCCAGGATAAATTCCTTTGGCAACAAGTCTCCTTCATTATTAAAGAATCATGGTAAGCCCCCTTCATGCAGTTCCTTGCATTTCCCTTTAAACTTTTCCACCTCTTCCATGATACCAAATTTCTCTTCTATATGTGTGTTACACAAAAATATTGTCACCATGACTATTTACAGTCAATATGGGTCTATCATCACTTGTACTATCCTCCTAAGCAAGTCTCAGACCTCAGCTCTTCATGTCAAGCTTTGAAAATGAGAGAAAGACATTAAAAATCAACAAAGCTCTGGTTCCGCACTTTCTCTCACTGTTACCTGCGGTCCTGCACCCCCTGTTCACATTACCTGCGGACTTGCTTGCTTTGTCTCTAAGGGAGTGGGCGCGGACCCTTGTGAAAGTAAAAAAGGCGCAAGTTTATTCTAAAAAACTCACTTTGGGTTAATTCTAGAAGGAATTTTGACGTGGATTGTTCGCTCTTAGGTGGTTCATGCATCTCAAAAGAGAAGGAGCTAATCCCTTGATGAGAGGAGCTATCCCTTTGAAGGAGGGCTTTATCCCTTTGAAGGAGGACCTAGTAACTTCCCTCCATTGCACTATAAATTAAGGCATTGGGCTGGTTGCTAGGGAGGTTAGAAGCTGAACATTTTTTAGGGTAAATGCTGGTGGAGTTGAGACTTCCTAGTTAAGCTTGAGAGGAGAGATCACATACCTTTTGGCTTCATTGGGAAGAGAGTGAAACTTGTCAAAGTAGAGGAGACTTCTTGTTGGACCCTGGGAGGAGCTTGTACAGCATCAAGGCACAGGTTGTAAAGTTCTTCTTTGATTTGAATTAATACAATCAGATTCATTTTTCTCAACAAATTGTCTTATGTCATTTGTTTCATGAATTCCTTGATCATCATGATAAGTATGCTTTATGATATTGGCTTTTTAGGTGCTATTTAATTTGTTTGCTTGTTTGTGTTTGCAGATTCGCTACAAGGGAGCTCATTTGGATCAAAGGAGCGAGGTTTCCACAAACTTGCATTGGACCCAAGGTAGGCCTAAAACACTTGTTTGCCTTTATTTATTAATTGCATATTTAGAGAAAGATAGTTTTTGATTGGCTTTCTTGTCACTAGATATCATTAGATTCTAGGAAGGTCTATCTTGTCCGCAAGATCGACTCATTCCGTGTGACAAAATGATGACTCCGTTGGGGACTTGATTTCTTTATTTGCTTTACTTTGATCTGAGAAACTGTGTTTTTGTTTCTGTTTTTGGCTTGTTGTGTGTGGAATTGGGTAGATTTAGTAGATCTAGAAATGTTTTTTGTTTTTCATAACTTTGGGAGAGGACCGCACCCTCGGCTTGCAACACAGTGCAGACCTGTCCGCACTTTTTCTTTTCACACAGAGCGGTACCGCACCTGTGTGAATTGTGGGCCTGTGAACCCTGCTAAAATTTTGAAAAACTTAAGATTTTCTCTTTTATTCAGCTTAGTTTTGTTTAGATGTTATTATCCCTTGCCCAGACCTACATATGACTTGTTAAGAATTTTTCTTAAGTTAATTCCATTGGCGTTAGGGTTTCAGGTGAAACTCCTAGAAGTTTTGGTTGCCGGGCTTGGTTTTCATTTTGGTCTTGTAGTAGCTCAGAGCTTAGAAGCTGTAGAAGCCTCAGATCACCTTGGTTTTTACTGGCCTTCTTATGAGTCTGACCATTTGCAAAATCTACCTTTATTGAGGAATCCACTTTGTGTTTTCTCTTTGCGAAACTTTGAAAAGGCTTGTGTTAAGTTTGGATTTCGTTTTTAGAAAAGAAAACAAAAATTGGTTGTTTTTTGACAGATTTGTGATTCTGGACAAATTAGTCCTTAGTTTGCCTATAGCTAAGTAAAACATCCTTGAAAAAGACATCTTGTAAGCTTTGACTTCAAATAGTTTTTTATAGTTTATAGATCTCAAGATTAGTTATTTCCATAGTTTTGAGTGTTTTATAAAAAATAAAAAATCTCTTTTGGAAAAAGTTTGTTTTTGTATTATTTGAAGTGTTTGAAAGAAAAGGGAAATTTTTGTGAAGATAACTAGTTGTCTCGTTTTTAGTGCATTGGAAAAGACAAAAAGCTCTTCTTTTGATTTGTTTGTTAAGAAAGATTTGTGTTTACAAGCATTTGCATTCTCAAACTCTTTCCTAGCTAGAAATTCATTGAAGGCAAAAGATTGCTTAATCATCTTAAGTGCATTTTTTAGTGAATTCGAGTCGAGTCTTCACACCACAAGTTTCATCTCTGCACCTCTTGACTTAAAAAAAAACCAATAAAAATAACACTTAAAGTAAAATCTATCTAGTAATCTTTTTGTTTCTAGGGTTCTATTACACCAACATAGCTTAGGCTAGTGTCTTGGAGTAGGGAGTAATTAACTCTCCAAGACAGTAAAACAAAAAAGTAGCTGTATCTTGCTGTAGGAGAAAAATCCAATTGTTGCATCTATGCTCTGGGAAAACTCCTCTTAAAGGAGAAGCACGAGATCGTGTCCGAACCAGTGTGGGAATCAATCCTTCCTCATTGGGAATGATACCAGATATTCACGTATTAAAAACGGTAAACCTCGGATTAACCATTGTCGAGGAGCCTGGGGTCACTTGTTGGTAAACCTTGGATTATGTCAATGAGCCTTCAAGGGTATTGAGCTTGTTACCATGCCCTTGCGTGCGTATCGGATCGTAGATTTTCCCCCCAGGTATATTTGTTTCCGTTGGTAACCATAGTGACCATATTCTATTGGATTCTTCCTAAGGTGACGGTGGTGGGAAGATCCCACTGTACCTGGAGCAGACGTCAGCTAGACTCACTTGGATTTTCTGGGGGGTTCTCTTCACTCGAGACGGTTTAGTGGAGGAACTTGTGCCAGTCTATTCATTAAGCAGGTTGCCGGGGTAACTGTTCGAACCGCCATTTTTGTATTGAACTCTGCGATGTTGGATTTCATCACCAACTAATGTTTTCAGTACAGAAAGTTACTATTTGTGTGTTGTTTGATCTCCTAGATTCTTTAGGCGTGTGATTCAAATTTGTTTGGTTCTTTATAGGCTTTAGGTGGTTTTCATTGAGATCTTACTTTGTTTGCGTGTGAAGTAGTTAAAATATTTAATCGTGGCTAAATTACCGAGGAAGTCCCGTAGACTTCGAGGCCAACCTCCTGAGTTTTCACCGAGCAAGCCTGAAGGGTTGAGAGCCCTCGTAACTCCTAGAGACAGTAGAGTTGGGTCACCTGAAGAAGGAGAGTCTTCTTTGGTGGTACATCCTGATTTTCAAGCTTTAGTAGCAGATTATAATCCATAGTCTGTGTTTGTTTCCGAAATTACTGGTAGCTTTTCATCTACTAGTGATTTAGGTGAGGAACCTAAAATATCTGAACCTGAAAGTGAATTTGCTGCTACTCCAACATCGGGATTTACATCTCCAACTTCTAGTGGTCTTGGTTCACCCAGGGTAAAAAGAATAATTACCCAAAATCTTCCCTCTGGACTTATAGCTATTGAAGAACTTGCTACTCCGGAAGAAGAAGCAGGCATCCCTATCCCTGAAAATCAACCTGTTATAGAACGTAGGGAGCGTGAATCAATCTTTTACAGTCCACCTAGGAGCAGTGCTCGGTATCTTTCATTGGCCAATTTTTTGGAAAACCCGGGACTAAGTTTTTCACCACCTCGTATTCCTTATCACCCAACACCTAGAGGTTACTATCCTCCGTTAAATATGTCAAGACAGTCGTCCATGTTTTCTCAATCTCTAGAATCCTTTTTGTACGGCGGTCCTTCTGTTCCCTCTGGGTATCAATCACTTACTGGTACTTTTTCGGGAGCATCTCCTCAACCTATTGAACAAGGGTTATTAACTGGAAACAATGGTACTAAGCCGTTGAGTGTAGAAGATATTCTCATGATGTCAGGTACTATTCCTAATCCTCAACCTCAAGGTGGCCAGTTACCGCCTGGGGGGCAGCCTCAAAATCCTCAATTATCGCCTGGGGGGCAACCTCAAGGACAGTACATACCTACGGGACAGTACGTTCCTCAAGGTCAACCCTAGACTCAATATGTACCTCAAGGTCAACCCCAGTATCAATATGTACCTCAAGGTCAACACCAGTATCAGTACGTGCCTCAAGGTTATCAACCCCAATATCAGTACTCGAACCAAGGTTTCCAACCACCTTCCGGTCAATCATATGTTCAAGGAACTGGAAATGTACCTCTGAATTATCAACCCTACCCTCAACCCGGTTATGGTCCTCAATATTCTCAACCTGTTATGGGTTCGTACCCTGGAATGAACTTAGTGTGGGATCCATCTCAAAATCAACAGGTCTTGCAACCAAATGTGCAGTTGTCATCTGAAACTGGACAACCCTTAGTTTCTGGTTCACCCCAGCAACCTGTCCAGTCTATTATTCAAACTTCTGTACCTTCTGTAGTTTCTCAGCCTGGGCCTAGTACGCCTCGTACTCCACCTCAAATGGCTACTGCAACTGCTGCAACATCTGTTCAATCTACCCCACCTACTTCTGGAGTATCGACAACTCCGGTTTCTACTATTCCTGTATCAACTCCTCAGACACTTTACCTCAGTCTAGATCCACAGTTCAAACTTCGGTTCAGATGCCAGTAGGACAACCTGGTTCAAGTATGGTTGTCAGAAGTCAACCTCAATTTACTTATCAACCGTACCAGGGACAGTACCAATTTGGTCCCGCTGTGCAGAAGCCAGTCTATCAGTATCAACCGTATCTGGATATACATATCAACAACCTCAAAAACCCCAGTACGGTCCGGTTAATCCTGGTTTTCCAGAAGGGTAAAATATCCCAAATGCAATTCCAATTCCTAGTTATCCTAGATATCCTCCTCCTGGGGCTGGTCTCATGACCCAGAGTTTTAGGGACCCTAATCGTCAGTTACCGTTTATCGCAACTTTGGACTTGCCTGACTTGCTGCGCCTTACGAATGATCCCATTAGCTGAATGGTTTGTGAAATATTTATTGCCAAAGATCACTGAGGATGTAGCTAAGGCCGGAGTCATTATTGAGGAGCAAGTAATTGCTTAAGCATAGTAGCTTGACTTAGGTTATACGTAGTCAGGTACGTTACACGAGAAAATCCCCGATCTTTCTAAGAAAAATCAAATCGCTGCAGCTCCTTCAGGGTCTCATGCCGCTGATGGTATGATTGGTACAGTTAATACCAAAAGTAAGAAGAAATCTTCCAAGAATTCTTCTCCTATCATAACCTTACCAGACTCCCTGATAGGAGATTCTTCCGTGGAAATTTCCACCGATATTCATGTTGTAGTCATCTACAGCCAAATCAAAATCCAGTGGTAAGAAGAAAGGGAAGAAGAAAAATAAAACAGCTAAAAATTCAAAAGAGAAACCAGAAAAAGCGGAATCAAATGATGAGAAACGCAAACCTCGTTATCCTTGTCTCATTTGTGACGAAGAGCATTTTACAAGAGACTGCCCTTATCGTGTAGAGGTTGCAAATATTGTCAAAGGTTCCCAAACGCCTGTTGTTTTGAAGGATCCTTTTCCAAGTCAAGACAGTAAGATGATAGGTTCTTCCTCAAATGCCAACAAAGAACCCGTTGATGGTAAAGAAGCAAAATCTTCTCATTCTAACCCATCAACCTCAGCTCCCGGTTCCGATCCGCTACAGATCGAGAAACCTAATCCAGACTTAGTAATCAAACCACCCGCCAAGGGTATACTTCGAAAGTCAGCTTTCAATCCACATGCGACAGCGGCTCAGAACTATAACATTGTTGAAGATTTGGCTGTTTCACCTTCAGCAATGTCGGCTTTGGAAGTGCTACAATCATGCCCAGCACAGTGTAAATTACTATTGTCGGCTATAGGAGCTGTTGACGTTCAGGACTCGAACCTTATAATTTTTGATGTAGAAAATAGTACACCGCGCTTACCTCATCAAATGGATTTCCAGATCCCAGTGTTAGTAAAAAATAGACCTATTTATAGGACTGTGATTGATGAGGGAGCCTCAACGTGTATTATGTCGATACAGTGTTGGAGATCGCTTGGTTCTCCTTCACTAAATCAATCCCTGATGATTCTAAAGGCCTTTGATGGCCATGGGTTTCATCCATTTGGCATTATACAAGATTTACCTATAGGGGTAGAAGGTAAAATTGTTAATCTAGATGTGGAGGTGGTTGATGCCCCTCTAGATTACAACCTTCTCTTGGGTCGTAGTTGGTCTTACGCTATGACAGTGGTCGTTTCATCGGTCTTTCGGCTTATAAAGTTTCCTCATAATGGAAAGATCGTAACTATAGACCCGCTGACTTACTTTTCATCCGACCCAGCCTCTTCTGAAAGTATTCAGCATGTCAGAAAAACGACTATCCCGTATAAGGATGTTGGAGTAGGAGTAGTTAAAGATGCTGGTTTACTGGGAACTTTTCCTTTTCCTCCTATCAATGCATCGTCTTCTACTGCAGCCATTCATATGATTTCATCGGACACCATTGTTTATGATGATCCTTGGATCGTACCTTCCGAATCTGAGATAGACACATTTGGTGATGTTATGCCTTTGAGTCCATATGAAATTGCGTATCAGGCCGTGCAGTCGTTTTCTGACCCATCTTCAACCAAAATTGACTTAATGAATGTGGTCCATGAGGAATCTTAGATTCAACAACGTTTTCTAAACCTGTTCACCCTGATGAGCAAATTTGTGAAATCCTATGTGTCGATGATTTACCATGGGAAGATCTTCATCACAGATCTTCGTTTTTACCCGAGAATGATCGTTTTGGAAATGATTTTTCATCAATTTTTATGACTGAATATGTCAAGGAACCTCAGAATCCAATGAAAAATCCTGATTCAGAGTTAAATTTTGGAAACATTTCTCGAACTATTCCTATTGATATTTCAGTTAAGCCTAGAATTGTTGAAAACATTCATATAGGTGCCTCGTGTACGGAAGATGAAATTCAAATATATAAGGCCCTATTTCAAGAATTCCGTGACATGTTTGCCTGGTCATATGAGGAAATGCCAGGAATTGACCCTGCAATTTTTGTTCATGAAATCAAAACTTACCCGGATGCTAAACCCGTCCAGCAACGTTTGCGTCAGATACACCCGCGAAAAGCTGCTGCTATTAAAGCAGAAGTTGAAAAATTACTCAAAGCAGGTTTCATTTATCTGATTCCGTTAACGGATTGGGTATCGAATATTGTTCCGGTTAACAAAAATCAAGGGAGAATAAGAATATGTATCAATTATAGGGATATTAATCGAGCCTGTCCAAAGGACAATTACCCAACTCCCTATATCGATCAAATCATTGATGATTGTTCTGGCAGTGAAATATTTTCATTCATGGATGGTTTTTCCGGATACAATCAAATCAATATTCTACCTGCTGATCAACCAAAAACGACTTTCATTTGTCCATGGGGGACATTTGCTTATTGAAAATTACCTTTTGGGCTCAAGAACGCCGGGGCAACTTTTCAAAGGGCCATGTCTTATGCGTTTCATGACATCAAGCACATTGTGCAACCCTATCTCGATGATTTTCCTGCTCATTCATTACATCGAGCTGATCATCTCATCCATTTACGAGAAATCTTTATGAGGTGTAGGCATTATTGGATTAGGTTGAATCCACACAAGTTTGTTTTCTGTATAGAAACGGGTCGGTTACCGGGGTTTGTTGTTTCGAAAGCCGGCATTCGCGTTGATCCCTCGAAGGTTGAAGCTATTGTCAAATTGCCTCCTCCTTCAAGTCTTCGCCAACTCCAAAGTTTGCAAGGGAAAGCAAACTTTTTACGACAATTCATTCCTAACTACGCCGAGATTACAAAGGGTTTTACCCGGTTGTTGAAACATAATACTCCATTCTTTTGGGATGAGATAGCTGAGAAATCTTTTGATGCACTAAAACACGCGTTGACCCATGCGTCGTTATTGCATCCTCCCAACTACAACCAGGACTACTTCATGTATCTTGCCGCCTCCCATTCCACCATTGGAATGGTGTTAGTTCAGGGAGATGAATTCGGTACTGAACATGTGATATATTACCTTAGTCGAACTTTAAATCCAACTGAGCTAAAATACTCACATGTGGAGAAATTGGCATTGGCAGCTGTTCAAGCTGTCCAACGTTTTCGTCATTACATTTTACTATGTAAAACTACAGTAATTTCTGATTGCAACCCTATGATATATATTTTAACCAAGCAATTGCTAGGGGGCAAGTACTCCAAATGGATTGTGATCCTGCAGGAGTTCGACTTGGAATTTGAAAAGTCTAAGTCGAAGAAATATTTAGTTTTTGCGGAGTTAATGTGTGACTGCCCGCGTGTTGACACGGAAACTGTGGTGGAGGAACCCATTGTGGATGAATCCTTGTTTCTAATCAACACTTTAGATCCATGGTATGGGGATATCATCATTTATATCCAGACCCAATCATTTCAGCCAGAAATATCAAGGTCATAACGTTGGAAAATATGATTCCAGTCCCAACAATTTAGAATTATTGGAGATACTCTTTATCGCCGTGGGGCGGACTCTATTTTTCGACGTTGTATAATTCATGAGGAAGCTGAAAGGGTTCTGAATGACTACCACTCTAGAGCGTGTGGCGGTCATATGTCTGGGTATGCCACAGCCCAAAAGATATTGCACGTTGGCTACTTCTGGCCGTCTTTATTTAAAGATTGTATTAACGCAGTCCGAAAATGCCACAACTGCCAAATTTTTGATCGAAAGATGCGCGTTCCACCTGCTCCTCTCCACCCTATAATTGCCGTTGGTTCGTTTGCAAAATGGGGTATCGATTTTATTACATGTAACCCTCACTCGGACGGGGGGCATGCGTATATCATCCTTGCGGTAGATTATTGGCCGAGGCGATGCCTACATTTGAGGCAGACGGCAAAACAACTACGATTTTCGTGTTCAATCATATAATTGCTAGGTTTGGTGTTCCACAAGCGATTATCACTGATCATGGGCATCATTTTTGAAACATTATGATGACTGAACTTACAGGCCAGCTTGGCTTGCGTCACGATAGTTCAACTCCTTATTATCCACAAGCTAATGGTCTGGTTGAAGCCATCAACAAAGTTCTAGTCATCATGATCCGGCGAATCATTTGGATTCATCGGTTGAATTGGCATAACATGCTATTTTCAGTGCTTTGGGCGCATCGAACCTCAGTAAAAACATCAACAGGGTTCACTCCTTTCCAACTAGTTTATGGTCTGGAAACTGTGTTACCCATTGAATGCGAAATCCCGTCATTGCAAATGGCCATCGAGTTACTTCCAGCCACTTCCAAAGAGGAAAAACATTTGTTATACTTGGCTCAGCTAGATGAGAATCGACGTGATGCTGCATTGGCGATCGAAACTCATGCAAAACGTATTAAAGCTCAGTATGATCGAAATGTGACCCCTCGAAATTTTTCGGAAGGAGACCTAGTCTTATTGTACGATCAAGCAAATGATAAATTAGGCGCTGGAAAATTCGTACCTATGTGGCATGGTCCCTATGTTGTCAAGCGAAAGCTAGCAAAAGGGGCCTATGAATTGGTAGACTTTGACGGGGTCTCTTTAGGTAAACCCAGAAATGGTCTTTACCTGAAGAGGTATTATGCTTAAAAAATGGGTGTGGAGATTTTTAGTTAGGTTAGTTTTCTTTCTAGCTGGTGTGTTTTAGTTTTAAAAGTGTGCTTAGCTTAGAGAGTGTTTTTCGTCATTATTCCTGCTTATCTTGGTTTTACTCTTGATATTGCAGATGTCGATGCCTCTCCAAACATACATTGGTTTTGCTGATGGTGCTTGTCGTAATACACATAACATTTCTTCCGTAGCTTGGGTTATCTATTCGCCCTCTGACAAGTTGGTATCTATGCATGGGGTAAGCCTCGGTCAAACAACGAACAACATTGCAGAGTATAGTGCAGTGATTGAGTTATTATCTGAATCTATTTCATTTAGGATTAGGAATTTGATAGTGAGGTTAGATTCTGAACTCGTTGTATTACAACTTAATAGAGTATATGCCATTAGAAATCCAGTGTTATTGAGATTATTTTTGAGAGTGCGTCTCTTGGAACATGAATTTGATTATATTGAATATCAACATATTCCAAGATCTTTAAATACATTAGCAGATGCAATTGCTTCTCGAATGTTAAGCAGACATTTGCAATAATCATACAAGTAAATTTATAAACATTCCATAACATGTTTTACAAGGCAAACCGGTAATAGTGATATAGTATAATATAGGAGTGTGTCGAAATGTACATCGTCCTCGATCATGGGTTGAAAAACACCTTATGATCGGCAAAAATGATAGTACAAAAAGCAAAAATGTCACATGTATCTACAATAGTCGATCATCCTATCACTGGTGATGATCTCGATAAGAAACCACTGTATGGGCCACCTTACAAAGGAACCTCCTAAAAGGTCTTGGGACCCCAATCACATAGCGCTGTAGTCGACGAGGAATGTCATCTATGCCGGTCTCAGGAATGTCTCTTGTCAAACGCTCTAGATGGCTCTCCAATTCGGCCAAGGTCTCTGCTGATTCATCCTGTGGGGCTGGTACCACTGCAGCTGGTTGTTTCCTCTCGTAAGGCCAGAGAGTGACTGGTTGCTATGGACCCACATCTACATTTGAAACTTTTACTATCAAATTTGGGACGAGATAAAAACAAAAAAAATTTAAATTAGGAAAATGTTGAAAATGATTTTACCTGAGTCATCCCATTGCTCTCCTGGTGGAAGAACCATGTCTAGGTCACCATGAAAATCTACCCCAGCGTAAGGAAAGTCCTGAAAAGCAAAAACCTGGTTTTCCAACCAATGTAAATACTCAGGTTTGAATCAAATGACCTCTGTCCCCTCATCAGGATGACGGGCCATAACTACAACCCATTGCATCAGTTTGGGCTCTCGAGGAAGTCCAGCTCCAACAGTGAGGTGCTGTGGGACCAACATTGGGACCCTCTCCAGACCAAAGCTCACAACTAAAGCACCATATCCAAAGGTCTTCAGTTGTCCGTTCTTGGCTCTGGTCAGTTGGCCTTTTACATTAGCCAACACAACATCGCACTAGTTGAAGATGGTGCCTCGAAAGCAGTCAAATGCCATCCGCATTTGGGATCCAGTGGTTATATGTAGTGTGGCACTCCCACAGAGCCTGGTAATAGTAAACGCGATCACCATGAGTTTGGGACGAGATATGGTTTTGATGTCTATCCCTTTGTCTCTAGTCTGGTTGTTACAAAACTCTAGCCAGATGTTATCGACAGACTGGCCACCTGGCCTAGTCCCGAATACAGTCAAATCTTCACCTCTCTTAGGCAAACCAGTCAAAAAGTATATGTCTACCGGCTCCATTTCGACCTGGTGACCACCAATGAAGAAGCGCTGGTCCTGTATGCTCCACTTGTCTACCAGCCACTGCAAGAAGTCCACCTGGGCCCTCATGCCAGGTATGGCCTAGAATTTGTACAAGCCGCATGCCTTCAATGCATCGATCGAAGGTTGGTGATTTATCACGGCAAGATCTACATCCTCATGCTCCCATTCTCGCCAATCAAGCATGATGTATACTCTACATCCAACAAAAAGGCGAATTAGAATATAAAAAATTGATTTTTTTGGGTGAATTTTGAGAAATTTAGGGTTAAAAACCCTTGCTGCGGGGACCGCACTGTCTCTGTTAGAGACAGTGTGTGGGTCCACACCTTGCCTTCACGACAGGTGCGGACCCTGACTTTTTCCCTATTGAGAAAAAGTTGGGGTCTGCAGGCTACCTGTGTTGTGCCTGCGGGCCCCCGCGTGCGGGTTTCTAGCCTAAAAATCCTCTAAAAATGAAATTAAACCCTAAAAAACGATTTGAAATGGATGAATTTGAAGAGTAGGATGATGTGGATTACCTAGAGGAGACGGCGCTCGATTCCGACGGACGGATTTTCTGCAATCTTCACGAGAAGTTTCTGACCAAATGCTCTATTTTCTCACCCAAATCTCAAACGGTAAAAATGAATTGACGAAAGCCCTTTTTATAATTTTTTTGAATAAATGAATTGTTAATTTGTTTATGTTTCACTTTAGAAAGGTAACTTTTGCAGCATTTTTATCCATTTTAAACAGGTATGAGTAATGTTTGAGTTTTTGTTCAAGATAACGGATTTTTCAGGCGAAATCGGTCATTTTCGACGAAAAAACATTAGAGTCACCTTTAAGCTCTTTTCTGACTCCTAAAACATGAAAATATCGCCGAGTTTTTCTTTTTAAACTCGTTAAAACGGAACTAAAAAGACGGTCCACTTACATCTCTTTTCCTGACCGTAAAAACATGAAAATATTGTCGGATTTTTGTCGTTTCAAATTCGATATTGGTTATAAAACGACGTGTCATTGATCGCTTTTTTACTTTTTCGGATCAGAGGCACTAATTACGAAAAGTACTCATTGTTCGTAATGATCAAGCGGTTCTCTCAAGTATTATTTTATACTTTTTCGGGCTTGGGAGACACAAATTTACGAAAAAGGTCAACCATGGAGTCTTCTTAAGTTTTTTCAGACTCTCTAAAAGTGAAAAACGCCGAGTTTTTCCTATACTGGACTCATTAAAATTTAACAGTAAAGGACCTGTTCAATTACAAATAGGAATGGACCACTCCTTCTTAGGGTTCGAATTTAAACTAAGTGCTTATAATCAAGCAAATGTTATCCTCCTCAAGCTTGTCAAAACTAAAGAGGTACTTGCCAGAAATGGTGGGGGAAAAGAGAGAAAAATGAGCCTGTTTTTCATACTTTGTAACCACTCTTGAACACGACACTTTTATTCACCTGGGTTGGGAAATCCTTTGCCTAACAGTTGATCAAACCATATTGAAAGTCTTCAGCCAGTTTCTGGGTATTAAATTTGGGCCAATTGTCACCAAACCATCTGCTATGTCGTTATGTGTTCAAGAGGTCAGTGCAAATAAGCCATTCATCTGCAAAATATATGTCATCCATCTTGACCATCTCTGAGTCAGTCCTTGCAACTAAATTTCTTCAAACTTGATCTATGATTTCGTGTTGTGGGCTTGCCTATGACGGATCGCTTTCTATCGACTTCAGCTCATTATCTAGAAAGATGATCTAGAAATCGTCAGTACCTTGGGATCTGCATGCCTCAATGGCATGTTTCTCACCTTCGATGATAGGTTGCATCATTGACCTTCAATCAAAGGACTCCGTGACATGTTCGACATCAACACATCTATTCACATCTCATGGATTGTACTGAGTACTTTGAGAGCCATTGACATTAATGGTGGTTTCTCTCACACTTGTTAACAGTTTACACCATTGACTGGTAATCAAGTGGTTTCTACCCTGTTCAACTTCGACACATTCATTCGCATGGATAGAATCGTACTATTTCGGGAAGTAGAAATGAAGACCCTGGATCTAGTTTCCGCCATCCAGGCTGCAAGGAATTTTGTATTCATCATACTGTGGACTATTCATAAAAAGATGGCTGCGTCCATACTGTGTCTACATGTGTCTATACTTGTGATGTATTGCAAGATCATTCCTATATCAAAGCAGTAGTTAGTTTTCTAGTCAGTTTTGATCTGAGTATGGGAATGCCTACCTCAGCGATGATATGATCTCATATATATATTTTGCATTGAATGTTTTTACAGGTTCCAACCGGGCTCTCCACAAGATGATCCTCGAAATGATAAAGTACTTCACTCTTCCTAGATGATAAATGAAATCCTCATCTACTACAGACTTCGCACTTTAGGGGGAAATTTGTTACACAAAAATATCGTCACCATGACTATTTACAGTTAGTATGGGTCTATCATCACTTGTACTGTCCTCCTAAGCAAGTCTCAGACCTCAGCTCTTCATGTCAAGCTTTGAAAATGAGAGAAAGACATTAAAAATCAACAAAGCTATGGTTCTGCACTTTCTCTCACTGTTACCTGCGGTCTCGCACCCCCTGTTCACATTACCTGCGGACCTGCCCACTCTGTCTCTAAGGGAGTGGGTGCGGACCCCTGCGAAAGTAAAAAAGGCGCAAGTTTATTCTAAAAAACACACTTTGGGTTAATTCTAGATGATTCTAGAAGGAATTTTGACATGGATTGTTCGCTCTTAGGTGGTTCATGCATCCCAAAAGAGAAGGAGCTAATCCCTTGATGAGAGGAGCTATCCCTTTGAAGGAGGGCTTTATCCCTTTGAAGGAGGACCTAGTAACTTCCCTCCATTGCACTATAAATTAAGGCATTGGGCTGGTTGCTAGGGAGGTTAGAAGCTGAACATTTTTTAGGGTAAATGCTGGTGGAATTGAGACTTCCTAGTTAAGCTTGAGAGGAGAGATCACATACCTTTTGGCTTCATTGGGAAGAGAGTGAAACTTGTCAAAGTAGAGGAGACTTCTTGTTGGACCCTGGGAGGAGCTTGTACAGCATCAAGGCACAGGTTGTAAAGTTCTTCTTTGATTTGAATTAATACAATCAGATTCATTTTTCTAAACAAACTGTCTTATGTCATTTGTTTCATGAATTCCTTGATCATCATGATAAGTATGCTTTATGATATTGGCTTTTTAGGTGCTATTTAATTTGTTTGCTTGTTTGTGTTTGCAGATTCGCTACAAGGGAGCTCATTTGGATCAAAGGAGCGAGGTTTCCACAAACTTGCATTGGACCCAAGGTAGGTCTAAAACACTTGTTTGCCTTTATTTATTAATTGCATATTTAGAGAAAGATAGTTTTTGATTGGCTTGCTTGTCACTAGATATCATTAGATTCTAGGAAGGTTTATCTTGTCCGCAAGATCGACTCATTCCGTGTGACAATGTGCTATCATCTTGTGGTTTTTCTTTACCCAAGCATCATTTTCAATTAGGTGAGATCGGTTGATGTTCAAGTTCATGGCTTCCTCTTTGGTCATGTGATTTAAAAAATTGATTATTACCTCAATTTTACACAAGGTTGCCCTAGTCTGTGCTTCGAGCTTCGAGCTTCCTCATGGGCTACATGAATCATTTTGTTCTTTGCTTGCATTAGTTCTAATTGACCATAGTGCTTGCTAATCGGCCTAGTGACCTTCTTGTGAATAATTCCTTTAGTCTTTTCCAAAATGAACTAGCCCATACTATCCTTTACTTGTGGGTTGGAATGAGCTTACATCCTCTCGATGCATTATTTTACCTGTTGGAGCTCTACCTATGCTCTCCTTAGATCTTACCTTAATTCCAAAGGTGGTGAATGAACTCCTTCGAACTCCGCCTGCATAGTTGGTGTGTCCATTTGTTTAGTTGAACTATATTGGCATTTTCCAAGCTTGGGAGGTGATGTAAGGCTCTCCTAGCCTCAATTTTAGCGCTAAAGCAATAAATGGTCTCGTCTCCACCTTTGAAATTTGCATGACTTTCATCAGAAGTGGAAGAAGTCATCATATGATCCGAGTCTCGGTGGTGAGGGTCAATGTGCCACGTGTAAACCAAAGGATGGTACAACAAGGATGAGTGTGTTGCTCAAGATTCAAATTGGTGTGGGGAGAAGCAGTGTAGGAAAAGCAGATTCAAGGGTTGGTGGATAAAGGTATTTGACTTCTAAACCTAAGTCCCACTGGCATGGACACAATTATGTGATTTCTGCGTATGCTCTGAGGTGTGAAGTGCGAAAATTTCCTACAATGGACATATATGGGGATTATATGCCTGAATTTTTTATTTTCAAGAGATGTGCATGTTAGCACCATGTAAATCCCTTAAGGTTGAGGAAAGGGATCCCATAGGTAACCACAAACCACTTGTAGGTTAAGGTATAGTCCCCCTAACCTTGGAGAGGGCTCTCTTGCTGGATCAACTTCCAATTTAAGAATACTGATAGGATTTGCATTTTAGACTGGTTATTAAGCTCAAAGGTAGGTAATATATAATTTGATGAAAATGTTGGAAGTGAAGGCCACTGAAGTATAGGATTATAGCACATTAGGGAATGCATGAGCCATCAAGACAACAGAGGCAAGGTAGGTGCACACTCCAAGTCAACTGTCGGTTGTAGTATATCGAAGAATTAATGAAACACAAAAATATTCAGTCAAACGTAACAGAGCATATGGTTATGAATTATGTTACAAAACTAATGGCCAAATATTTAGAAGAAACATGATAGAGAAATAAATAATTCTATCATGTATAAGATCCACTATCATCTTGAGCATCTAAGGATGAATTCATGACAATAGTGTTGGAAATTTATATTAATTTAACACAAAGGAAAACACAGACTTAAGGCCACACACCAAAAGAATCTCTGAAAATGATAACATAATCTTGGCTTGAGCTTTTATTAAAAATATGTTTACAATGGTCTTCCTCCTCAATAATTCTCCATCATCCTCCACATGGCCCTTATCGGAACCAATTAGTTAATGCCACATGTATCTAAACGGATCTAGTCTCTGTTTGCCGCATGTCCTTTATCGGTTCAAATTGTTGTGCGAAACGCGTCCCTTTGGGAAGAGAGAGAAAAGGCTCGACCTGCCCTATTCTACGATGAATTTTCTTTGTTATTTTGTTTTCATCCCTCCTGGCACTTTAACACTAGAGGCTTGTCCCTAATACTTTTATCGCATATTGTACTGCACCACCTCCGAACTGTGGGATGTGGGATCTCTGATCACTGATATGCAACATACAAGACTCATTGATACGCCATACAACGAAACCTATGATCGCCGATTTGCAATATCGACGATCGTTAATCAATGTTTTTCTCTGACCTGCATTGTTTTCTCCTTCTCAATTTCTTACATGTGGGATTTGGGACACTCCTTAGGTATTTTCCTTTATTTTCTGGGTTTTGATGAGTAAAATTCAATCTTCTTTGACTTTTGACTATGGGGTCCTTTTGGGTAGCTCCACATACCATCGGAAAGATAATTTTGAGCTCCATATGATGATTTCACCTGCAATATCATCTTAGCCAAACATTATAGACAAAAATCCCTGGTTTTTGAACACAAGACTTCAAGGACTGAATGAAATCTTTGACAAGAAAACCTTTATGCTATGGAACCTAGTGATTCATAGGCTAGATTGACCAAAATGAATAGTGAAATGCCAACACTACTAATTCCTATTATAGGAATCTACCAGAGCCAATGATGAGATTCCTCGATTAGAGCTCGGGACCTTACAACTTTAGACCATAGTGATTGATTGACTTGACCTAACTCCGAATACTTCCCATGGAGAGCATATAGTTTGACCCATTTGGTGCTTTATATAAACATTTTGAGGCATGTGCGGGTAGTGGACATGCATCCACTCACTATTGGTGCTTTGCAAGTGGTGCATACCACCTGAAATCATTCCACATTGCTGAACTCCTCGTCATGAAAAAAATAAAGGTGCAACAAAAGTGATGAGGAGTCACCACATGTCAACATCCATAGTACTTAACTCATTTATCCTTTACATTGTTTCCTGGTGTGAGGGTTCTCACCACCGTCTGATGAGAAAACATCTCCATTATTACATCATGAGGAGTCCTACTCATCATATCCTTTATGGCGCTAGGATGGTGCGATGACTTGTGAGGTTAAGGCATGTGAAGGGAAGTAAATGGGTAGAGTGTGGTAATCAAGCGATGTCTTTCCATGTTCGACTTCAAGAAATTCTCACATGGATCGACTTGTACTAGAGTGAAGATCGGACAAGTTTGAAGACCCCGGATCTAGTTTCATCCATCCGGGCTGCGATATATATTCAGGAGATAAAAACATAGACATGTGCAGCAGATGAGCATCCTACTAAAAGGATGATAATTAAAAGCAGAGAATTATCCGTCTCTTATCAGACGATCATCTGTTTATGTACGGCAAATGTATTTATAAAGCTGATCATGGGAAATGCCCGCATCAGCTAGATCATGAAAAGAAAATATGAAAAGATAATGTATTGTATTGCATTTTGTTACAGGTCACCTCCCGGCGATTGAATGAACTTCGGATCCTCCTAATAAAGCATTTCACCTGATAAACGACCTCATACTTTAGGGGGCAACTGTTATAGACATTTTTGTGCCTTACAGCATAGAGCATGAAATGTCAATAATCTAAGGGATCCAAAGTCCCTAAACATGTTGTTCTTACCCTTAGAGGAACAAGGTCAGCAAACCACAGCACTGCAAATCAGTTCTCCACTGAAAAACACTCAAAAACAGGTCAGTTTTGGATCATTGCAGCTGCTCCACTAGGCATCTGCGCTGCATAGCAGGTACAACAAAGGCTACCTGCGTTGCATAGCAAGTAGAACAAAGGCTACCTGCGTTGGGCGTACTTGGACATGTGGAGGAATCTTTTTCTCAAAGTGCCAGTGCCCAGGAAGCTTCTAAAAAGACACTTGATGATAAGATTCGCCTAATGATGAGTTAAGAGCTTCTAAAACTCCAAGTGGAAGACAGAAACTCCGAGTGAAGAACTGAAGAACAACTGGAGTTGAAGAGGACAACAAGTCACACATCAAGCTGACTTATCTTCACTCCAAAACTCTATATAAGGATCTCATCCCATGGGATCTAAGGGCGGAATTTTGTGCAAAGAATTGCTGTTGGTTTACAGTTGTGAGCATTGGGTGATTGCTTGAGGGAGGTGAAGAAGAGATTTCTCTCCGTCGGGAAGGTGATGCTGGATTGGACCTCTCATGGTTGTATCACCGCCTGAACCTTACTTCCATATATTAATAAAGCATTTGAGGTTCTTCTATTCGCATGTGTTTCAATGGTGTATTGTCTTACTTGCGTCTTTGATTTATGCTAATCCTTGAATCGATTATGAATGCATGCCTCTTGTAGTTTCCTTTTCTTGTCTTATTTGCAGGATCTCGTGTAGCTGGGCCCGTGAAAAGACTTGGATCTGGGAGCAAGCGGCAAACGAAGGAGATTGGATCGACCATTTGCGCAAGACATCGGTAAGTGGATCTCTTCCTTCTATCTCTTGCATGTCATAAAGAAGAAACTTTAGATAGCTTTGCTTTCAGCTGTTGCTAAGGAACTGTCACCCTTAGAGTGGGTTAGGGTCATTCCGAGTTGGATACTTTCCCCCACAACAGACTGGCGACTCCGCTGGGGAGCGTGTCTTGTTGGTAGCTGGTGTTTCTTGCTATTCATTTCTTAAACAAAAGAGTACCGAATCGAACTACATGCGAGTCCTTCGAATGCAAAGTAGAGGGCAGCTACTCTAGCCCAGTGCTGGGCCTGTTTATGATTTGAAGAGCAGATCCAGAAGGACTCTTTTTAGCTCTTTGTGATAGTGTTCATCTTCCTTTAATCATCCTCTAGTGTATACTTGACTGACAGCCTCTGATTTGGCCAAAAACCGCTCATTTTTTAGCAAACTGTGACCCGGAATCTGAGAGAGACGTGACTTGTCTCATCAGTGCAGCTGCCACAAAGGCTACCTGCACTGCAACGCAGGTCCCGAAGTGGCTACCTGCGCTGCATCTCAGATTGATAGTGCAGCACCTGTGCTGATCCAGTTTTGCCTTGTGCAACTGGGATTCCCCACTGTCTGTTGCCCAGTTTTCAGTATTGTTTTTGCAGCCTGTTGTCAACCTGTATACCCAGCTGAAACCACTTCTCTTTGCCTTCATTCTGCCTCAGTTGTATGAAGAAACCGTGATTGTTCTTATTGTATTTCTTGCTGTCATTCACAGTTTCCCATAGCGAAAGTGAACTAGTCTTGCTATGACCTCTTGAATCTAGACCTGTGAGAAAGTGTCGTTGTGATTCTAAGAGTTAGTTTATTGCTGTTCATAGCTGCTTGAGCATTTGCTTTCGTTATATGGTTCGAATTTCAGTATTTCTTGTGTTGAAACGAGTGAATCTTAAGGTGTTCTTTTGATTGTTGGACAAACACTTGTTGCTTTCGCTTGAAATTGAATTCGAAATTATACAACAGCTTTCTTTTTGTAATACATCAACATTAAGGAAGAAGAAAAGAAATACTTGCATTGTGCATGTGCATTTTGACAGTTTGCATGTCGATTTAGGAAAAGTGCATCAGTGTGTGCTCTATGATCTGTTTGAAAAGATGATGTCTTTCTTTTCCTTCAGTAGTTAAGATTTTCATAAGTTGAAAGAATCGAAAAAGCCTGCTTATCATTCTTAGACGGCATTTAGGAGTTGTATCATACATCACGTGGTGATCCATAAAGGCAAACTGCTAAGCAAGGTCAACCTAAAAAGAACTGAATTTATCTAACAACGCTTTGAAACATAACGAAACACAGTAGAGGTCTAGGTAGAGACGTGAACCGGCGTCGTTAAACATAGTGACTGTCGATCTCTACGAAGGTGGGTGATTCCTCCTGAGGGACGATAGCACTAATACGGACTTGTGCCCCCGCGTACCGTCGCGTATATTGGGGGACCCCTATAGGAACAAAGCCTTTATCCATAGGAAGCCATGTCGGCTGCCCTACTGATCGCGATGCAGTGAACACAACATTCACGAAGATCGACCACTCGTACCGTAAAACGTATTCTGTGGTTTCGCGAAAGGTTTGGCACACCCTCTGCCTAGAACTCCAGAGTAGTTTCTTTTGGCCTTTTTCAAACTCTATAACTGAAAAAGTCCATCCGAGCATTTGTCACTTCGGGCTCGTTAATACATCGAAGGAGACTAGAGTCATCTTTAGCTTTTTCTCGACTCTTAAAAATTGAAAAAGCAAGTTGTGTCTAAAGCGTCGTCATATAAAATTCATTTTAAACGGAACATAATCACCTCCTATTCCTGCGTTGATCTTCGAAGTTAGTCTTTTGGCATCGTAAGTTCTTGTAGAATCGCTAAGAAATCTTTTGGATAGACTAGATATGTCTGAACAACCGTCGACATCTAGGACTGTGTCGTCTGACACAGCAGCAGCAGAACCTCCTGCTGCTACTCCAACGATGTTCGCTGGTATACCATCTGTCCCGGCAAATTGTCAACAACAAGCCGGAGTCCAATCGGGGGCGACAATATGGTTAGTTCCTATTTCTTCATCCGGATTATCATCTGGTACTTCTTATGTTGAAACTCAACAAACTGATCCAATGTGTCTTCAAAGGTCAATTTACCCTTTAAGTACTGGATTTCCACCATATGGAGGGCAGTATGCTCTTTCATTGTTCCCTCCCGGAGAACAACCATATGGGAGTTTACAACAAGGTTCAGGTCAAACTGGAATTACATCCAGCGGTTGGGTACCAATACTGCCCCAACAACCAGGAGTTGTATATTGAATGCAACCAGTACACCCTGCGTCGAATATTACCACCACACCTGCTATGGCGAATGCGTCGCAAGTACAAGCGCTACTTGTTGTAATACAACAACCTCTTGTCTCAACAGCTCAATCACAATCTCAGGGTAGTGCCTCCTTATCTGGAGCGACTCAGGCTCAAACAAGTACTGTGACTCCTCATCTTGGTCAATCATCCAGTATTGGTCAACAACAAATGGTCCAACAACCAGAGCTGGTTCAATCTCAACAACCGCCATTCCAGCAATCATATCAAGGACTTGAGCAACAAGTCTTTGTAAGTAATGGGCAACCATGCTATAATGGTTATGCCCATCAACTTTGTCAAAGTTGTCAGCACTATGCTGGTTTGCAAAGACCCATTGCTCAGGCGATACCATCTTATCCTGGATATGCTTCGCCTAACCTGAACCAACGGTTGCCCTTTGTAGCAACTCTAGAATTGCCAGATCTAAACCGGCTGACGAATGATCCAATTGCTTATGCCCCTTGGTGGCTAGCGATTCCGCATAAACTTCCATCGGACATTCCTAAATTCAATGGAAATCCAGGTGAAGACCCGTCGAATCACGTCATGACTTTTCATCTGTGGTGTTCATCGAACACTCTAAACGATGATTCGATAAGACTTCGCCTCTTCCAGAGGACATTGATAGGTCCAGCGGCTAAATGGTACATTGAATTTCCAAGAGCCTCTTTCGACAATTTCAGCTCCTTAGCCACGACTTTCTTAACCCATTTTCAGTTACCGATAAGGTATGAAACGGGAACAGAACTCCTTACCAACTTCAAACAGACAACGGCCACTCACATATCTGATCATATACATGAGTGGCGACGTCGTCGTAGGATGGTGAAAACTTACGTTCCCGATCAGCTGTTAGCTGAATGGTTTATAAAGTCGTTACTTCCGGTTATAACGGAAGATGTGGCCAAGGGGGGAGTCGTAACAGAGGAGCAGGTCATTGCTCGTGCTCAATA
Source organism: Pinus tabuliformis (assembly GCA_031772625.1). Taxonomy (NCBI): domain Eukaryota; kingdom Viridiplantae; phylum Streptophyta; class Pinopsida; order Pinales; family Pinaceae; genus Pinus; species Pinus tabuliformis. The sequence goes on along the minus strand of CM062809.1, from coordinate 911,151,534 downwards.
TCTGGACTTAGTATATACTCAGTCTGGCACGCTCTACGACAAAATACCTGACGCCCCCAGACCTGAATTTTCAATTCCTCCCCCTCCTAAATCGAATACTGACTCTCACGCCAGCAATGGCGTGACTGGCAAACGCAAAATTTCTAGTCAAAATGCAAATGAGGAACTTCTTGCCTCAGAAGTAAATGCCATGTCGACCGACAAGGGAAAACAACTGAAGCAACCAGGGGGAAAGAAGAAAAATAAAAGGAAAGGGAAACCCCCGACAGGGTGTCATATATGCGATGAGGATCATTGGACGAAAGATTGTCCTCATATAGCTGAAGTTAAGAAACTCTTCAAGAGTTCAAAAACCCCAGCAGTATTGACTGATCCGTTTCCTAGTCCAAGTCAAAATCTGGTTGCTAATCAAAATGCTTCCCGATCCCAAGTGCTTATGTTGTCCACCTCAAAGCAGCAAAATAATGCTTTGACAAGGAATAAAGATCACAGGAATCCAAAGCAATTGAACAACAAGGCAAATAAACAACCTAGTAGTTCAACAACAACTTTGACCAAAGTTGTGCCACCCATCGTTCCTAAACCAATGATAAAGTCGCCAAAGGGAGTAGTACACAAATCGACATTTAATCCTCGTGAAAAAATAACACAGGATTACAATATAATAGAGGACCTGACCCAATCGTCGTCCGCTATGTCGACACTTGAGGTAGCGCAAAAATGCACCTCCCAAGAGCAAGCTTTATTATCAGCCATAGGTGGGATTGGCCCAATGGATTCCAATCTTGTGGCCTTTGATCATAAAGGATATGACCCTCAGATACCAGCTCAACTAGCTTTCCTTATTCAAGTGAAAGCCCTCAACAAAACTGTTCATCGAACAATTATTGATGAGGGGGCATCTACATGTCTTATGTCGATGAGTTGCTGGAAAAATTTAGGCTCACCACCCTTGTCGAAATCGTCAACGACGTTAAAAGCATTTGATGGACGATCATACACTCCATACGGGATTTTAAATAACTTGCAAGTTGAACTGGGGGGCAAAACAGTAGAAGTTGATGTGGAAGTAATCGACGGAAACCTCGATTACAACATCCTACTGGGAAGGCCTTGGATATATGCCATGGCTGCAGTTGTGTCGACCTACTTCAGGAGGATTTTATTTCCTTTTCAAGGAAAAATTACAATCGTCGACCAACAAACATTTCTCCCCAACAGTTCTCAAGTTACGGGAAGCAGCACAATGATCCATGAAAGTAATCAATCGCTCCAAAATATTGGAGTAGGTCTCCTAAAAGACCCTGCCTTAATGGGTACTTTTGCCCTACCGCCGGCGAGTAATCTGGCGGAAGTAGCCACAGTGGAAACCTACAATATGAAATCTTCTATATCCAACGGATTCGGAAGATTCCTAAATATTTTGTCAGCATGGATCATCGCCCTAATGGAAATACTGTAAATACAGTGGGCTCCGAGGACAGTTCTTATCTCATGTCAACCTCGTTAAAAAATGAAACAAGGAGTCACGAGGATAGTTCTCTTACTATGTCAACCTCATTACAAAATGAAACAAATCCCCTTTTCAAAATTCAAAGGTAAACCTTCATTCCAACCACCAAGTTGAATGCAATGAAGCTTGGGGGGCACCCTCCTTTGACATGCGTTATTATGATGCTGGGGGCATGCAAAAGAATGAGCAGTTTTGGCAAAGTTCATGCTCGTTAAAAAATAAACGCAAAACCGAGCAGTTTTCACAAGAGTTCATGCTCGTTAAAAAATAAACACACATGTGAGCAGGCTTCCCCCCAGTGTTCAAGCTCATTCAGAAAAAATGAACCGGTAAATAACCATTTGAGACCATAAATTCATTAGCCATAAAAGCCTTGGTCGTGTTTGTGCACCGTCACCTCCACTTTTCCTTTGGCCGATCATTCACATCCACTTGATTGTTTACCTATTTTGAGGAACAGCTGCGAAGAGTGATCCCATTTAGCCATCCTTGTAATACTGCCATGATTGGAAAATTCCAACCTGTACCTGGAATCTGCTGCTATCCCTGTTTATCACTCGTTCCTCAAAATACGAGTCTTCTTTGAGCTCTTTTCACTGACTCGTAAAAAAAAAAAAAATGAAAAGTTTGCCGAGTTTTGGCCTTCCAGCTCGTTAAAAGGACCGGAAGAGCTATCCCTCCTCTAGATTTTAATCTTTTTGGACCTGAGGGATTATTGCACAAAAAGATCGAGCGCTTGTCTGGTTCGGCTCGATAAAGATATCGAACATTCATCCCCTCTGTATTGTTTTATACTTTTTCGGACTTAAGGGATTAGATGACGAAAAAGGACCCCTGGAGTCTATTTTATGTACCCTTTTCAGACTCTCTAAAAATGAAAAGGACCGAGTTATCTTTGTCGCTGGGCTCGTTAAAAATATTAGATAGCGACAAACTTGTCTTTAGACAAGAACGAGTTTCCCTATCGCTAGGCTCGTTAAAACATAGCGATGGGCTTGCCCGAAGGGCAGGTTATAGATCAAGCATATGTTATCCTCCTCAAGCTTGACAAAAGTAAAGAGGTACTGGTCAGAAATGACTGGGGAAAAATTGGGAAGAACCTCAAAGCTTAATGGTAGCAAGTCGCTCTTGAACATGACACTTTTGGCCTCCGTAAATATCGGGTTGGGTTATTATCATTCACTGGTCCCTTCACCATGGTCTCGCCATACCATCCATACATGGGGTAATGCTACCGATCCATCACATCAGTGTCGTTATATGTTCAAGAGATGTCATTCAGAAAGTGTCAACCGGGTCCCATCCACTACCATACATCATCTTTCATCCTTCCATGACCGCCACCCTGAATCATATTTCACAGATCGTTTTCACCATCATCACTAGCTCCGTTCCGTGTCACTGATGTGGGATTCATTAAGGCCCTCCTTTGACGGATCACTTCTTGTCGACATCAGCTCATTATCCAAGAAGTTGATCTAGGAACACCCCCTCAGTACTTTGAAGCTTGCATGCCTCAATGGCAAGTTTCTCACTTCCGGCGATAGGTATACATTAATGACCTTCGACCGGGAGACTTTGCGTGGTGTTCGACGTCAGATCCTAGATTCACGCCACGTGAATTGTGCTGCAGTACCTTGAGGGTCATCATCATTATCGGTGATTCCTCTCGTGCTTGTTAACAGTTTACATTATTGACTGGTAATCAAGCGATGTCTTTCCATGTTCGACTTCAAGAAATTCTCACATGGATCGACTTGTACTAGAGTGAAGATCGGACAAGTTTGAAGACCCCGGATCTAGTTTCATCCATCCGGGCTGCGATATATATTCAGGAGATAAAAACATAGACATGTGCAGCAGATGAGCATCCTACTAAAAGGATGATAATTAAAAGCAGAGAATTATCCGTCTCTTATCAGACGATCGTCTGTTTATGTACGACAAATGTATTTATAAAGCTGATCATGGGAAATGCCCGCATCAGCTAGATCATGAAAAGAAAATATGAAAAGATAATGTATTGTATTGTATTTTGTTACAGGTCACCTCCCGGCGATTGAATGAACTTCGGATCCTCCTAATAAAGCATTTCACCCGATAAACGACCTCATACTTTAGGGGGCAACTGTTATAGACATTTTTGTGCCTTACAGCATAGAGCATGAAATTTCAATAATCTAAGGGATCCAAAGTCCCTAAACATGTTGTTCTTACCCTTAGAGGAACAAGGTCAGCAAACCACAGCATTGCAAATCAGTTCTCCACTGAAAAACACTCAAAAACAGGTCAGTTTTGGATCATTGCAGCTGCTCCACTAGGCATCTGTGCTGCATAGCAGGTACAACAAAGGCTACCTGCGTTGCATAGCAAGTAGAACAAAGGCTACCTGCGTTGGGCGTACTTGGACATGTGGAGGAATCTTTTTCTCAAAGTGCCAGTGCCCAGGAAGCTTCTAAAAAGACACTTGATGATAAGATTCGCCTAATGATGAGTTAAGAGCTTCTAAAACTCCAAGTGGAAGACAGAAACTCCGAGTGAAGAACTGAAGAACAACTGGAGTTGAAGAGGACAACAAGTCACACATCAAGCTGACTTATCTTCACTCCAAAACTCTATATAAGGATCTCATCCCATGGGATCTAAGGGCGGAATTTTGTGCAAAGAATTGCTATTGGTTTACAGTTGTGAGCATTGGGTGACTGCTTGAGGGAGGTGAAGAAGAGATTTCTCTCCGTCGGGAAGGTGATGCTGGATTGGACCTCTCATGGTTGTATCACCGCCTGAACCTTACTTCCATATATTAATAAAGCATTTGAGGTTCTTCTATTCGCATGTGTTTCAATGGTGTATTGTCTTACTTGCGTCTTTGATTTATGCTAATCCTTGAATCGATTATGAATGCATGCCTCTTGTAGTTTCCTTTTCTTGTCTTATTTGCAGGATCTCGTGTAGCTGGGCCCGTGAAAAGACTTGGATCTGGGAGCAAGCGGCAAACGAAGGAGATTGGATCGACCATTTGCGCAAGACATCGGTAAGTGGATCTCTTCCTTCTATCTCTTGCATGTCATAAAGAATAAACTTTAGATAGCTTTGCTTTCAGCTGTTGCTAAGGAACTGTCACCCTTAGAGTGGGTTAGGGTCATTCCGAGTTGGATACTTTCCCCCACAACATGGTTGATGACGTTCAGAAGCAGGGCAAAGACCTTGTTGAAGCCGACAACCCAACTAATGGAGTTTGTCTCAGGGATTTTACCAGGCATTAAATCTTGACACCAACACATGGCAACCACTCATGCAAGAAAGAAATAATTATGATTATATATATTGTATCTAGGTATTAAGTTGGTACAATAAGCTTCAACAATATATTATGACAGTTAGAGTGCAATATTCCTTACAAAGAATCTAGGTTATCATTAAAAGGCAAAGCATATTGATGTTCAGTATCACTTTGTGAGAGATATGATTGAAGATAAGAACGTGTTGTTGGAAAAAGTAGAAAATTTGAAGAATATGGTAAATTCGTTAACAAAATATGTGAGCTTTGAGAATTATCTTAGTGTAGAGAAACAATGGGAATTATTTCCCTTCATTGTTTATCATGCACTCTTATGCCCCCACTCAACTGCAAAGAAAAAAACAAATGGATTAATGTTGGGTACATGTTATATTATTTGCACCACTGTCCCCATGTGTTGTAAAAAAGTGTGATGAGCAGTCAGAGGATCATTGGGGGGGTTGTAGCACACAAAAATAAAAACAATAGTTTTTTTTTTCACTTTTGACATTTTTTGGCACATGGTTTTTGCTAAAAGTCGTTTTGTGCCACATGGTGTTTTTTCCCATTGTCTAAATGTAGTTTTTGTTAACAAACTACGATTGTATCCTAATATAGAGTAAATGGATTGGAAGTTCATGGATTCCATAGGATATATTGTATTGTAATACTGCAAAAAAGAATATATATCAAAAACAATATTGTTGGTTTTCTCGGTTTGGGTTTCCAAGATAAAATTTGTGTTAATGTGTGTGTTTCCATTGTACCTTTTTTTTAAAATTAAGAATCTACTTGCAACAATTATTTAAACAGGGTTAAAACAAATAGCCATGGATTTTCTTGGTCTTGGTTGAAATTTATAGTTTTCGGATAGTTCTTTCTAATGAGCTATTCTACACTCCAAATAGATCTTGTATGCAAAAGTTGTGCCTCTAAGAAGTTGTTGTACCAACTATCCACCTCGAGGTCTGCAAAAATTTCGTAGCTTCATCTTCTAGGGATAGGGTTTTGGACCAATATGATTATTTATTTATGTTAGAAGGTCATTATTTCCGCCTCTTGTAACAACTTTTGTGAATGTATGTAGTTGTTGTCTCTCTCTCTTCAAAGATGGCTACCACCATTCTAGCTAGTTTGTGTTTTGCATTATTTTGTTATTACATTTATTAGTAGAAGTTGGGTTTTCATCATATTATTGTTCTCTTTTTTACATATATCTATTTGTGTGTGTTTCATTTCCTTTCCCACCTTTCATTTCATTCCTTATACAATCTAGATCATTATATAAATTCTGATTCAATAGATTCAATTAACTAAAATTGATTTGTGATGGTTCTTCTCATGGAGAAGAAGTTTTTCAATGTAACTTCTAGGTGATGCATAAGATAGTGATCCCTCATGCTACCACTTTGTGCATTGATGGTTATTGAATTACATCATTTCCAATAAAGTGTTTACAATTTTGGAGAACCTATCACTACTACATCTTGGTTCCTGCAACATCATAACAATGAGTTAAATTGTTTGAAGTTTGTTTTTTAGAAGCCTTTGTTTAGACTTGCTAGTGAGGGCTCCTACATTTCATGAAAGGACTTTCATTGAGTATTGGCGGGAAAAGGGTGAAACTTATCAGTCATCAAAGCTATCCTAATAGAATTTACTAATGTTTCTCCTAATTCTTGAAGTAATTGTTTGTTGCTTATTTGGCCCCTTATTTGTCCTCTTTATCCAATCTTAGATTTTATTTTGAGGAATTAGTTTTGACATCAAGGGATATGGTTTAGTTGTGCATACATTTAACTTTTTCTACCTAGATTTTCTTTATTTCTGATGTTGGCTTTCGTTAAGAGCTAGATTTGCTGCTCTAAAAAAGACTTAGAGTTGTTTGCTCCTCGAGGTACTACGATAGCTTGGAAATCAATATATTATATGTAATAAACAAATTGTGTTGTTTGTACTTAAAATGTAAAATACACAAATGTATTGTAAATTATTGATATACTAATAGAATGAATGAATTGTTACAATGAGGGCCCTACTTATATACTAGGCAAGGTGCCCCTTCAAAAATAGACATGTCCTTTAGGACATGTCTCTTCAATAATTAATTATTATTTATGATATATTTATGTTTGTTACATTTCTACCCTTCTAAGGAGTGTTTTTTCCTAAAAGCATCATAAGCAAATTTCTATTTAGTTGCGTACGTCACTTATCTATTTTTTATAAGCATGACTTTAACAGGTAGATGTTGATTTTCTTTTTTATGGATCCACTTCTTCATCTTTTTTTTAATTCTATTTAAATTGGTTTTACTTTTATCTTTTAAATTACTCACTTTATTTTTTTTTATTTTTTAATATACCTAAAGTTTAAACTTTATCTATTTATTTATTTATTTTTTATTTTTTTAAAGTTTTTATTTATAATTTACCACTTCAATTTTTTATTGTCATATGTCATACCATATGGTCATGACCGTACATGCGTGCTGCTTCAGTTGACTACACAATATGGAATTTTGGATCTTGAATTTTGACGCAAAAGGACAGTATTCATAACATGATTTTGTTTTTAGTGTCATGGTCAGTCCAACAATCAATCCCCATTCATAATGTTCATTTGTCTTGGCATATGCTTGTCATGGTTAACTAACTATTTGTATATTAGGCTCCACTTCTTACATAAAGGAAATTTTATCAAGAACTCCCCATTAAGAATCAAGAGGTCAAGAACCAAATATATTCTTACTCGGTTCCCAACATTATCATCGATGACAGTCTCGCCATCGATGAGAATCAGGTGATAGGAATCCTTAGTGTTTCTTCTCCTAGGAAACAGATCCGAATCCTGCGAAACTCAAACTTGATGTTGATCAAATAACACCCTTCACACTTGATAAACATCATGTATCAAGATCCCTTATCCTTCCAAGATGTGTAGTAGTAATTCTCCCTCAATAAACCTAATTGATCTCAATTCAAACACACATGCTTAGATCCCAGGAATCATATGTCAAACCCTGGGTTTACTTATGTCTCAAGCGTCACATAACACTACTTCTGCATATGATATTTTCAAGGCAAAGGAATTATATCCCCAAGCAATGTCACAGTGGATTGGGTCTTTGAGAAGTTGATTAATTCCATGCCTTAAATTAACCCTCTTGGCCAGGATAAATACCATTTATGTTGAACAATACTTTACCGTTGTTGAGGTTTTGAAAATCCTCATGGTCATTGTCATATAGGTTTTTAACACCATTTGATTGAATACTCTACCCCCTGTACTCATCCAATCTCGATCATACATGTCTCCATGCGATGCTTTATTGCCCACCATAATGGTGAAACCCAATCTAAGAAAATATGTATAGGATCTCTTAAACATGTTGTAATATGTAGGATAATCAACATGTTCACACATTTCGTAAAAACACTTGAGAGGATTTGTGGAATTGTTCGATATGGTAAACTCAAGTTATAATGATTGCTCCTCGTATAAATCATTGTAAATTAATTTATTGATTAGTTTAGGAATGACATCCAATTTATGTTGCCATTGAGACTACCATTCTATTATGACATTTTTTCTAGTGAGGATCCATATTGGGTTGAGGATGGCTGTTGGAAAACACGCATTATAATAAGTAGTACAACCCCCACCATTGTCAAAACAACAACTTAAGGAATGTCCCTCCAAGGTAGGCATCGGAAAAATCTTCTTCCACTGAATATTTTCTTCTCTTAAATCATTAACACTTATATTGTACATTCTATGGTCGTTTCCATCGATCAAAATAAAGTAATATACATTTTCTTCATTGTCATCATGCACAAATTTTACATCATTTATTAATTCTTCAGGGATATCTGGTACTAGGAGATTAAATAAATTTCTTTCTTTGTCATTGTAATTGTTGTTGCTGCTGAGTATTTAAATTATATGGCTTCCATGCTCATTGATTTTAGATTCCTTCTCATCATGTCCAATTTTTATTATTATTATTTATTTATTTATTTTTATTTTTATTTATTTATTTTTTTTGAAGAAAAAATCGTAATTTTATTCAACCTGAAAACAGGGACAAAATTACAATTGCAAATTCTTGAGGGAATTAGATTCACATGAGCCAAAAGACCTACGAAAATGAGGAGCTTAAAGCTCCATAGTTAACATTCCTCCAATATGGAGGTCCATAAAACAAATTTAAAAAATTGGGCATAAGCCGCTCAGATAGCCCCCAAAAAAATCCCTAGAAAACCCTATGACAAAGTATGAGGAAAACTAAGAGGTCAAGCACACACACTGGCTAAAAAACAGAAGGAGCAACAAATAAATCTTGAAACCCCATCAAAAGAAACATGGGCACATGCCACCTAGAAAGCCCAAGAAACCCCACGTAAATTGTGGCAGAAGCGCTTGGTAGATGACAACAACAGTAGTAGCAGTAACATCAACCACCCAAGAAAAGCGTAAACCTAGCCAAGATGGCTTAAGAACCACCACGAATTCACACCCATAATGCCCATCTCCATTGTAGCAGAAAAGAGAAGCATGAAACCAAGGATAAGATGACTATTCATTCCACCCCATCCCCCTCAACTCTCTTCACAAGATCAAAAAGAGAGGCTTGAAACTAGAAATACGACGAAAATGGAGCCGCCTCAACCCAACCCCCTCAACTCCATTAGCAAGATCCAAGCCAACAATAGGGACAAAAAAATGTCACGCAATGAGGTTGGTGGCGAAAGACGACAAGGCACAACATCACGATGGCTATTATTTACTATTTTACTTCCTCATCATCTACAAAAACAATTTTGTTGATCCTAATATCCTTTGGATTTCATAAGTTTTTTCATGACAGGTTTAGGTTTCTTTTATGTGTTTGCATGAATAAATTTTATTGTCAAAAGAGGACCCTTCAAAATGCCCGTTGTCAGAGCCTTGGTGCATGGATATTCCATCTCTACAATTTTTTTTCTGACTACTTGTTCTGTTATCATTAATGGGGATTGGTATTTCAGGTTTACAATTCTTGTGGTTGCCTTGATATTCTTTATATTTTGGTTTTTCATTTCTATAACTTACATGGTTGTTTTCAGAGTATCTATTCATGGGTGTTTCATCACTGCTGAATTATTCTCTTCATTCTCTATAAAATGTCTAGTTTTTGTTAATTTGATTAGTCTTTGGCATCTCATTTATTTCACTGCGAGGTGTTCCTGATTCAAAGTGTTCAACATATTTTTCCATGCTAGAGCATCCTTCATTGCCAGTTTCTTTCATGTCAATGTCAACTTCTATTGTAGGTACTAAATCCAACGTGATTATGTAAATGATATTTTTATTTCTTGTAACATTTCTCGAATTTCATTTAATAGTTCAAATCTAGATTTATGATATTCGCTTAATTCCTTGAAATATGTGTCCATGATTTCGAGGCCTAAGCTTAATGGACAAACTGTGTAGCAATTGAATGACGAGAGAATCAAATAAAGAGTGTTGTTTGTACATAAAATGTAAAATACACAAATGTATTGTAAATAATATATATTGGTAGAATAATAAAATGAATGAATTGCTATAGTGAAAGGCTTGCTTATATTTTAGGCAAGGTTCTCCTTCACAAATAGACATGTCCTTTGGAACATGTCTCTTCAATAATTAATTATTATTTAACATATATTTATGTTTGTTACACTATATATTCCATGTCTTCCCCTTCCTCCAAATTTGAGAGAGTTTCTTCTCCTTGTTTCATATTTGTATCTTCTTGAACTACTTCATTGGATTTTTTTTTCTCTTGATTGGTTCGACTTTTGCTTCTTGCATCTTGGGCGTTTTCCCCTCCTGCTTAATGGATTTTTTTTGGGGTTCCCTCGACAATTTTTGGCAAGACCTCATATCAATTTTATGATTTTTCTATTGTTGCATTAACATACATGGAGCGCTTCCTACTTTCATTTCTTTTATTAACTGATTTCTTCCAAAGATCGACCACCATTATTACACCAGATACAACTATTTCATAAAAGCCACAAATGGGCCTATTACAACATTTCTCTAGAGACTTGAACCCACGAAGTTGGGGAAATGAATTGTTCACCAAACCACTCAAGAAAAGATCCTTTCACACACACATATTTATACATGTGATATATTAATTTTTCTTTTTAATCATTTGATTGATGGAGAGAATTAAAACCTCATTACAAAAATGAATTGATAATAAGAAAAAAATTGGAAGATCAAAATTAGATAGCAACAAACTAAAATAAAGAAAAAAATACCTATAGCTAATGGAAAAAGTTGTTTCAATAGTTTTTTTCTACTTGAATCTAAATCTTTTGAATATTTTTTTAACAATTATACAACATTCTAAACATTATATAATGAATCTATTTTGGGAGTGAAATTTTTTGGAAAATGTTGTGAGGAAATTTACAACTCTCCAACATTTTGGGTGGACCCACCACCCATCATTAGGGTCCACCCATCATCATAGACTAAAGCAATTTTTTAGATCATCGGCAAATATTTTTGTGTCCTTTATAAAGCTATTCATAATTCTCATTAACAAGTACTTAAATGCTTAATGTTCAACTATAATAAAGATTATAGATTAAGTAATCGATAAAATGTACTTGAATGCTTAATGTTCAATTATAATAAAGATTATAGATTAAGTAATCAATAAAACGTACTAAAATATAATAAATATAACAAAATAAAATAATAAAAAGAGTAAACTAATCTAGGATGGACATAATAGAATTGAAAAAGTCAAATTATAAGGAAAGGTAAAAATAAATTAACTCAAAGGATTGACTGAACCGCAAAAATGGAAGATGATTAAACTCGATAAAATAATAAATTACATGAAAATTAGAGGTATTAAAAAAATTACAATAAATCTGGACTAACTTGAAAATATACGATTTTAATAATATTCATATTAATAGATAAAGCTAAAAAAGGGGATTGATAATAATTATTCTATTTAAACCAATTATTATAATAGATTAATCTAGAGAATGTAAAATTAGACAAAAGACAAAATACTAATAATAATTTTTTTATTAATTTATCAAAATAAATTAATCTCTAGAAGGTAAGATTAAAAATAAAAAGAAAGGACCAACCATTCAGATAAGAAGGCATTCAAATTATAAGCAAATATTTGAGGAAAAGAGAGCAGGATAAGGGCAAAGAGAGGGAAAAAACTAGGGAACTTTAGTCCAAGGGAAGGGGGAGAAAAGGTTAAGAAATAAGGAGCTAGATAAGGGGTTTCCAATAGGTACTAAGCTTGTATCCTTCTTCCCTATTAAAGTTATAGGGGTGTTCTCTATCTCAATGGCTTTATGAATGAGCTGGGTTGACTAGAAAGGTGTCGAAGCCAGGATCTTGGTATGGTCAAAGCTAATTAGGTGTTTGGTTTTGAAGGAGTGTTATACTAAATCTTACTTCAAAACCTTATTATGGGTTGTATCAGCTATTTTCTCCTTCAAACGAGCTTTAAAAGACCTACTTGTTTACCCAATGTAAGACTTACCACATGAATAGGGAATTTGGTAGACACTAAGACCAAGCTGTGACAACCCAATCATTTTTCCTGATTATGAATGCATTGTAAATGTCATACATTTTAGCTATGAAAAAAAGGGTTGAGTCATGGGACACATATTCCTAGGACTGGGGAGGTTACTTGCTTGGGATGTTGAAGATTTTCTTGTTGCAAGAAATAAAATATGAATTGGTTATTTCAGCACTTGAAATTTGTGTGGTGAAATTGATCTAGACTTATATAGGAATGCAACAAAATACAAATACAAACATAAACACTGAGATGTAGCAAAAGTAAAACTTCATTTCATTAATATGAAAGAACTGAAATATGCTTACATACATAATGGAAATAAACTAGCAAGGGTGATGATTGCTTATCTCTAAGAAGAGATGTGGTAGCTACATGCCTATGAACGGTGTTACAATGAGGCTTGGTAGACTATTTTATCATTGAGAAACAATGAGGAACCCTAAACATCCAAAAACCTAACCCTAGGAGATGAAGCGCCAAAAGCTTTTGGGCCTCATTGGGGTAAGTTAGAATGTCAACTTCCTGGGGTCGTAACTTTGGCATACGATATTCATTTGGCTATCATAATACCTCGTTCGGAAGATCTCGAATAGGAGGTTGAAAACAAACTATAAAGAAAGTTTGCAATTTTTTGGTCTCTTTGTTTTCCATAAAAACGTCTTTTAGTCCCTTAAAACGACTCTGGAAGTTTAGGACCTAAAAAACTGCCAAACATAATAAGTTGTGCTACAATTAAGGAAACTAAAAAGAAACAACGGTGGGGTTCCAAGTGGAATAAGAAGGTGACCACCAATATTCACCTGGATCAGTCCTCCCCCCTTAAGAAGCAATGGTCCCCATTGCATTGGGTGCCTCCATGAGATGGGGAAACTTCTGTCGAACTTGGTCTTTGGTGAGCCAGTTGCCTTGGTGGAGGAGTTGGCCAACTTTGACAACCTGATACAATTGGATCTTCTATTGGTGAGTGTTATTGATCTACATGTGCATGATCTGATATGTTATGGCTTGCTCTATGCAGTATGGGTTTAACTCTGTTGGTGTGAGTTGTTCTGCAATGTCTAATGTGCCCAATAATGGTGGAAAGTATGGTTGAAGGCTGTCCACGTTGAACATTGGGTGTAGGCCAAGGAATGGGGGAATATTGAGATCAAAATCATTATCTCCCACAACCTAAGTGATGGTGTAAGGCCCATATAGGAGCGGGTGAAGCTTTCGGTGGGCCCTAGTAAGACGATCATTCTTCAAATGTAACCAAACTTTGTCACCCACCTAGAACCTATGTGGCACCCGATGATGATCATGATGTTGCTTGTACCTAGCATTGGCTCTATCTAATATGTCATTGATGAGCCTCAACATTGGGTAATTATATGGGCCTTAATTCACCTCATAGCTTAGTCAAACCAAATTTTCTCATAACTTATTACATGTTTTTGATTATATTTTGTTTATGAGATGAATTAGAGTTGGATATTATGCTTAGTGGACTAATATGCATTGAATGCAGGATTAAAGGAGAAAATCAAGGAATTTTGGCAAAGAATAAGGTCAAAACTTGAATGGGACAAGGGAGAGGGGTTGTAGGAGGTAAATCCTCCTCATTTACTACTCCTCCATTCAAATATTCCTCCATTCATCACATCAGCTCGGAGTGCAAACAACCAAATCATGAGGATTAGAAGGCAGTCGAGCAAGTGAGAGACAAAGCACCAATTTATCTCGTGTTTGGGAGCCGAGACTCCCTAATTTTAAGGAAGTCATTAGGGACTTCAGTTGTATAAGTAGAGAGGCCTAGTACCTCAGTATGATTTAGATTTTTATTGTAAAACTCTAAGTTGTTTTCTACCTGCAAGACTTGTGAAAGTTCTATTGATGCAATTTGTTGTTTTGGTAATAAGAATGAGTTTTGTTTTGAGCCAACACTGAGTTAACTCAGAGGGATAAATCTCTTTGGTTAGGGCCCAACCCTAGCAACCAAGGCTCCTCTTTCTTGTACATGTATGTTTAGTGTAGTTTCATATTTTCATTGTTAATTTTCTTTTTAGATTCATTTCCATTACAAGTAGTGTAGATTAAATTGGCTGTTTATTAGTATGCTTCCATTTGTGCCTTACTCCAAGTATCAGGTTAGCAAGGATAAAAAGGATCACCACAAGGTTTTTAGCAAGTGTCTTGGCCTCACTTCCTCCCTCTCGGATCATGACTTGAGGAAGGGACCCTTAAGCAGCCCCAAAAACACAGATTTCTAGTTCTTTTATGAGCTTTGGAGTTTGCTCTCTTTAAATGAGTATTTGGTTAGATTTGTAAGGTAGATTTCCATTTTCATATTTTTCATCTTTATTTCTGCAGTAGATATCATCCATGCTTTCATTCCTTTCAGCAAATTTCCTAATGCATAGTGTAGGCAGTTAATTCATCAATTTTGCTTTTCTAGCTTATGGAAATTTTTCTTGTTTGCATAGCTTTTTGGAAGATATACATGTTTCATGCAGAGAAGGTTCCTCAGGAGGAGACTAAGACCTCATAGCCAACAACAACATTCCACTCCATTTACCTTAGCCATCCCTTGTTTTCACCATCACCTTCACTAGTTTTCCATCATTTTTCATAGAAATTCTTCCAAGCACATTGAGCGAATCCAACCATCTACTATCTTGGATATTGACTTCTGAGTGATTCTATACCTTCTCCCACTCCATTCCACCCATCAATCACCTTTCCTATTCCTTCCATCACCTCCAACACCTCACATTTTTCTCTCGGCTGTATCCTGTAGGTTCATTGTAATTCCTACATGATCATCTTGTAGGTTTGTAGTACATCTTGTAGGTTTTGCTGAAATGGCCTTTTTTAAGGCCGAATTGATGGAAAACCTCTAGGAAGTCACTAGAAACCTCCCAAGGGTCTTCCACACCATCCAACCATCTCATAACCCTTCCAACCATCCTCAAACATCCTTAATTCACTTGCCACATCCACAAAAGCAATTAGTTTTCATACTTGATTTTGCATAAAAAGACAAAAAAGCAAAAACAGATTTAGTTCAGTCTCTTTACTTGCACATTAGTGATGTTTGATGCTTCTTACTTCTATAACTTAGATAGTAGCATTTGTTTCATGTTGATTTAGCATTTCTTCCAAGCATAGTTCCTTAGTGGTTAATTAGGAAATGGTGTGATTTAGCATTACATGTCGACCTTCTCCATTATTGCAGTAGAGTAACTCTCTCTTAGAGTAGATTTACCTTTCTTCCATCAAAGAATCAAGCTTCTTCTGACTCCATAGAAGTCTGGCTTGGAACCCCAGTGGTCTCTCGCCAGTTGAACAGTGACAACAGGAAGAACCATCACTTTTACTTGTGTATACAACACTATCACCTCCAAGTTTGTATGAACCTCGAGTTGATAAAGTAAAGCTGGTAGCCCAGGAGTTGTAGCATCCTTGTTGCAATATTGATGCTCATCACTTTTTGGCGCCGTTGCCGGGGAGGTTTCAGAGTAAAATGTGATTACTGCTTTCTTTTCTTCTATTTCTTGTCTTCAATATTTTGTCATTAATTTATTTATGCAAAAGTAATCTAGTTGTTTCCTTTCTTTCATTTTGAATTGTTTGCTTTCCTTTCCATTTTGCAAGAAAGATTTGATTTCAGCAAGTAGCTTTTTCATTCTGTCAATAATTTTCATTCAATTAGCAATTTCAATTATGCAAGTACTTTCCAAGTTTGAAAAAAATACAAAACCAAACCAAAAATGTTTCCTTTCACGCCTCGTAGGAATAGGGACAACTTAGGGAAATTTTTGCCAAATACCCCCACTACATCAAACAACCAACCTTTCCTCTTCTTCGGTGGCTGTGAACTGGAGGAACGCTTAGGCGAGCAACCTGACATATTTGAAGAACCTACAGGGGAAGAAGAAGAAGAAGAACCCATTCCTATTGAACCAATGGCTGAAAACAGAAATGAGAGAGGGAATCGAGATAGAGTTGAGGGCGCCTTCCCCATCAGGGAAATAAATGGTGACACTAAGATGAAAAATATAAGCCCCTTTTCCCTACATCATGTCCATGGCCAGACCATAGAGGACCCCGACACTTTCCGATTTGAGTTTGCTGTTATATGCTGAACCTATGACTATACACATGATGAGCAAAAGTTAAAACTATTTCCATCTACCCTCAAGGATGAAGCATTGCGCTAATTCATGGGTTTACCTGGAGATAGCATCACAAACTAGGCTCAGATGCAGTAGGCCTTTAACAACAAATATTAAGACTACTATCGGTCAAAGGATACTAAAGAAGAAATTTTTAGGATGACCATAGGCAATGATGAATCCCTAGGACTACTAGCTGGTCCTGCTTAGGGGAGTAAGGGAAGATCTTCTGGATACCCTACATTTGTTAGTAGGAGGATATATCTACCAATTACCCTATGAGGATATCAAGACTGTCTTTAGAAACCATTCTAGGGAAGCTAGGAAAAAGGGTAGAGGTAGTCAACCTATGGTCAATACATCATCTTCCAACTCATTCATCAAGGGTGAAATTGGAAACATGCTAGAAGATTTCAAACGTGAGATGATGGAAACCCTTGCCTTGCAAATGGACACCATGCACATTAAGAGGAAGCAGAGAGAGCCTTGGCCATTTTTTGTCCTAGATGCACCAGGAGGCATCCTAGGAATGAATATCCATTGAACTCTATTGAAAGTTGCTCGGCCTGTGAAGAAAACCACTCCATAAACAAGTGCCCTTCTTTTCTTGGAATCAAAGTTGTATATCAAGGAGTTGAAGGGGTCAATGGGCAACTCTACTACATTAACCAAAGGAGACCTCATGGGCCTAGACCACACCAACAGGGCATGCAAGGGTCGTCCCATGCATATTACAACCCCAACCAAACACAACCATACATTCTTGGGGACCACCTGCTCATCCTTCTTGGTCTACACCCCCTCCTTGGTCCTTTGCATCTTAGTATCACTCTGAGCTAGCGAGCCAATCATTTCAACCTTATACTCCACCACAACCTCAATGGAATGCACCGCCCCAGGGGTGGAGGCCCCAATACAACAATGCTCCAACTCTATTGCCTCCACCACCTTCCCAACCATAGCTCCTACACTTCTGCTCCACCCAAGCAATCATAGATGCATGCCCAGCAAAATATGAACCCGAACAACAGGTAGACTCAACAAGTATACAGTGGCGAGACATCATATCCAGCTTATGCTGTGAAAATCCAGGAGATTAACCTGAGATTTGGGAGAGTTCTCCTGGATAACCAACCTGCAACTCCACCTAGGGAGATTGAGGAAGAGAGAGAGGAAAGCAATCTTAAAGTAAATCCACCTTTTCTTGAGATATTAGCCCAACCACTCCAGCCTACCCCAGCAGAGACTGAACTTCTGGGAGAATTGAAAAATCTATGTGTAAAGATCCCACTTCTCCAGGCAATAAAAGATGTTCCTATTTACAATAAGTTGATTAAGGAGAAGTTATTCAAGCATCTAGGGAGGCAAAGAAGGGATGCCCCTACCATTAATGTCATTGGGCAGTTGTCCGACTTAATGCTGGGGCAGGTAATATGTCCAAAATACTTGGACCCTGGAAGCCCTACAGTAGATGTGCACATCAATGGCACCATTGTCCCACACACTCTGATCGATCTTGGGGCAACCATTAATGTGATGAACAAGGACATAATGCTCAAGCTCAACCTCCAAGGTTCATTGAGGAAGACCAAAACAGTTTTGGAACTTGCAGACCATTCCATAGTAACCCCTGAGGGGATTGTGGAGGATGTGATGGTCTCCATTGACTCTTGGTAGTACCCTGCCAATTTCCTAGTTCTCCAGCCTAAGGCTAAGCTTACTAGTTACCCTCTCATCCTTGGGAAACCATGGTTAGCCACTGCTGATGCTTACATTAGCTGCAGAGCTGGGAATATGACCATCAAGAATGGGCATATGTCCAAGCATTTAGTCCTATAGCCTCCTACTGAATCTTCTCTAGAGCACGACTTACCTTTATGGTTGGAGGAGGAGGAAGAGGATGAAGTTTATGTTGAAATTTGGTACCGGAGGACAGGTGGTTCCCTTAGGCTTTGATCTTTGGCCTAGGGAAAAGTGTCCAAAAGAATTTAATTTTTCTCCTAAAGTAACTTTATAATTTTTATAAAGTTAAATCTAATTTAAAAGTGACTTTAAGTGATAAAGTTACTAAGTCTAATTTTAAGGTGACTTTTATAAAGTCAATGAAAAATTAGAAAGGAAAAGTGACTTTGGAAATAAATGACTAAGTGAGTCTTTATTAAAGTGGGGTGAATTAAAAAATAAAAAGTGAGATTTAAATGAGCATTTAATCTCAGCCTTAGATCTCAATTTGTTTCAGCCATCGGATTTAGGGATCACCCAAAAGTCACTTGGGGTTAGATTAAAGGAGGAAAAGGAGGAAAAGGTCATTCATTCTTTCATGAGCAGATTGAGAGAAAGAGAGCAAGAAAGCAAGGGAGATTTCTGGACACGGAGGAGAAGGAGACAACAACTTGGCACACATTCCAAGGCAGCAGTTGAGCAGATTTGTACAGCTGATTCAGCACATAGTGAAAGATAGATTTTGGCACGATTTTCGAGGAGTGGTTTGCACAAAAATCGAGGAGCAGTTTGCTGGTTTTTCTGCACGCAAAATGAGGGCCGTACAACAGCATTTAATGCTGAAAGTGGGCACAAAAATCGAGGAGGCCGTACATCATTTATTGCTGTCCTGTTTGCTGTAATTTCCAGTTTGCTGTGAGGCATGGGAAAAGAGATAAGTTGTAAATTTACTTGCTGATTTTTTGCTGAATATTTGTCACTGTAAAAAGGCAATTTTCTGAAATAAAGAAGAGCTCTCAAACTGGTTTTCCCCAAGAGTTGTAAGGGGTTTTTCCAGGGACACATTGACCAAAAATCTCAGTGTTTAAATGTGATTTAATGGTTGTTTATTACTACTGATTTTTATTTCTGCAATTTCCAACATTCTGTAAAATTTCCAGAATTTGTGTTTTCAGTAAAATTATTTTTTCCAGCTTGTTAAATGTATGGTTATGGGAAATGGAATTTAACTATATGGGAGAAATAAGGAGAAACTGAAAACCGGGGTGGGAAAACAGAAATTTCTACATGGTATCAGAGCTTGAGTGCTGAAGGACAGTTTGGGACAACAAAAGGAAAAATTACAGTTGTTGATTTTTCACTTAGAAAATTCGAGCAAGCTGATTTTTTCATAAACAAAAGTTTTACCTTTATTACAGCAGTGCTATTTTTCAGTTTTAGGACAACAGGATGTCATTGGAATTGAGGTGGAGGATAGGTTGGATGGGCATACAAACTACAACGTTTGGAAGGAGAGAATGCAGAGTATCTTTGAGGAGGCAGAAGTCTGGGATATCATGGTGCATACTACACAGAACCTCGTTGTTGTGCCTACTGATGCTACTTAGGTTACAGCTTATAATAAAAAGAACAACAAGGGTAAGAGGCTGATTCTAGACGGAATCAAAGACCATTGCATTCCTCATGTGAGAGGAAAGAGCAATGCCCATGAGATGTGGACAACATTGTCCAATCTCTACCAGAGTACCAATGAGAACCGGAAGATGGTCCTGAAGGAGAAGCTGAAGAACATTAAGATGGGTAATGATAGTGCAGCTGGATATCTCACAAAGATTACTAATGTGAGAGATGAGTTGGCAGCGATTGGAGAGGCCATTCCACCCACTGAGTTGGTGCAGATTCCAGTGAATGGCCTCCCCCGTTCATGGTTGAACTTTGCTGATGGGGTTTGTGCACGTGAGACCCTTCCCACATGGGAGAGGTTTTGGGATGATTGCATTCAGATAGAGATCAGGAAAGGTCAGGTTGGGGCAGCCAAGCCAGTTGAGTAGGATGAGGATGTAGCACTGGTGGCAGGAGGCAAGAAAGGCAAAGGGAAGAAGCAGGCTTCCACAAGTAGTGGTGGGGGCAAAGGTAAATGTAAAGGTAAACAGGGGAACACACAGAAGGACTATTCCAAGGTGAAGTGTTGGAATTGTCAAAAGATGGGACACTATGCAGTTGTGTGTCCGGAGAAGAAGAAGAAGAAGGGGAAGAACCAAGACGTGGCAGCTTCAGCAGAGATTGAGGACTTTATAGGTCGTTTTGACCGGGAGTTTGCATTCACTACATGTGAGTCCTCTAGTGCAGGATCACTTGCCACACAGGGTCAGAGGGAGCATGCTTTTCCCTCGATTAGCGGAGCATCTTCAGGTATCTGGTATGTGGACAGTGGGGCTTCACGTCATATGACAAGAGTCCGTGAGTACTTCTCGGAGCTTTTAGAGAGTGGCACTGATATAGAGGTAGTACTCGGTGATGACAGAGTTGTTAGAGCAGTCGGGGTGGGGACACTGAAATTTCAGAGGGAGTCCAAACCTCCCTTGAAAGTGTCAGATGTTCTTTATGTGCCAGGGATGAGGAAGAACCTCATATCCGTCTCAGCTTTGGAGGACAGAGGATATGAGGTACTGTTCAGGGGAGGACAGGTGTTGATGTATCCCAGGGGCACTCCAACTGATTCAGCTAGAGTGATAGGTGTACGCCATGCAAAGGTGTAAAAGTTTGCATTCCAGCCCCTTTTGGCATTGAGCAGTAGTACCAACAGCAGAGCTAGCAGTTCTGAGCTGTGTGAGATTTGGCACCGCAGGATAGGACATATGTATCATGGAGCCTTGAGGACATTGCGGGAGATCACTACAAGTGTGCCAGATTTCAGTACTGATCACTTTGATACTTGCAGAGGTTGTGCGATGGGCAAGTTTGCCAAATCCCGTTTTCCCAGCAGTGACAGTAGAGCGACTGGGATACTTGATTTGATTCATTCTGATGTGAGCGGTCGAATGTCTCATGTTTCCTTGAGTGGATATGAGTATTATGTTTTATTCATTGATGATCACTCCAGGAGGACCTGGATTTATTTCTTGAAGACCAAGAGTGAGGTCTTCAAGCGGTTTTAGGAGTTCAGAGCTCTTATGGAGACACAGACAGGTCGAAAGATCAAGTCCCTGAGGTCGGACAATGGAGGGGAGTACACCCTTGGAGAGTTTGTTGATTATTGTGCGGAGGCAGGCATTAGGAGGGAGTTCACTGTTCCTTACAACCCCCAGCAGAACGGGGTTGCGGAGAGGAAGAACAGATCCATCATAGGGGCTGCCAAAGCCATGTTACATGATCAAGGGTTGCCATTGTTCTTGTGGGCAGAGGCCTGCAACACATCTGTTTACTTGCAGAACAAGAGTCCACATCGTGCCTTGGGGCACATGACTCCGGAGGAGGCTTTCTCTGGGAAGAAGCCTGATATTGGTCATCTTCATATCTTTGGATGCATTACATACTCCTATATACCCAAGGAGAAGAGGACCAAACTAGATCCCACCACAGAGAAGGGTATCTTTGTGGGCTACAGTGAGACCTCAAAGGCCTTTCAGATTTACATTCCTGCACAGAGGAGAGTTGTTGTCAGACGGGATGTGAAGTTCGAGGAGGACATGGCCTTCAGGAGGCCACGGGAGTTAGAGTATCTAGATCAGCCAGACCCTCAGCAGCAGTTGAGTCAGTCACAGGGATCCAGTGGGCAGGGATTAGGAGGATCAGGAGGTACATCTATGAGGATGTTAGGTCCGTTAGTGAGCAGTGGCTCACCGAGCCAGAGGGGTGGTGCTCCGGGCAGCATGCAGAGCAGTTCACAGAGCAGTTCACTAGGGAGTCCACTGATGGACAGTTCACACGGTACCTCAGCTTCTACAGGTTCAGGTGTAGGCAGGAGGACAACAGACAGACAGTCAGGAGTTCAGGCTCCTGATGATGATGAGGAGGAGGAGTTTCATTCTCCGGTGGGAGAAGTGTGTTCAGGGAAGAGGAAGCCCAAGTGGCTTCAGGACACCTTGAGAGATGCCACATCTGTTGCTGAGCCGAAGAGGCCGGTCAGAGAGAGTAGACCACCTGAGAGGTTTTGTAGCTATATGGCGATGGTTACCAGCATCCTTGACTCTGAGCCTTCTAGCTATGAGGAGGCAGCTAGCCAGCAGGTCTGGAGAGAAGCCATGCAGGAGGAGTATTCTTCTATCATGAAGAATGATGTTTGGGAGGTGGTGCCGAGGCCTGAGGGAAAATCCGTGGTTACTTCCAGATGGTTTTACAAGGTAAAGCATGCTGCAGACGGCAGCATTGAGAAATTCAAAGCAAGGTTTGTGGCTAGAGGGTTCTCCCAGGTAGAGGGAGTTGATTATGAGGAGACCTTCGCTCTTGTGGCTCGATATACTTTGATCCGCTCCATTATATCGATAGCATCAGAGATGGGTTGGAAGATCCACCAGATGGATGTGAAGACCGCATTTCTCAATGGATTCATACAGGTGGAGGTGTACATTGAGCAGCCACAGGGCTTTGAGGTGCATGGGAAGGAGTCCCATGTGTGCAGACTGAAGAAGGCCCTTTATGGGCTGAAGCAAGCTCCCAGAGCTTGGTACTCCAGGATAGATACATATTTGCAGGGGATGGGTTTCACAAAGAGTGAGGTAGATCCAAACCTTTAATTTATTGTGATTGGTGAGGAGCCTCTCATTCTGGTGCTGTATGTGGATGACTTGGTCATTACAGGTGTAGAGAGACTCATAGAGCACTGCAAGAGAGATCTTGCGACAGAGTTTGAGATGAAGGACATCGGCTTGATGCATTACTTTTTGGGCTTGGAGGTGTGGCAGGAGGAGGGGCATTTCTTCCTGGGGCAGGGGAAGTATATTGTGGACATCCTTAGTAGATTCCACATGGAGGATTGTAGACCCATGTCGACACCGATGATCACGAACTGGAAGAAGCTTCATGCTTCGGATTCTGAGTTGGTGGATCCCACATTGTACAGGCATCTGATTGGTTCCTTGATGTATTTGGTCAACACTAGACCAGATATCTGTTTTTCAGTCAACACGATGAGTCAGTTTATGTGTGAGCCTAGGAAGGTTCACTAGGTGGCTGCAAAACACATTTTGCGGTACTTGCAGGGGACAGTGGATTATGGTCTGGACTACAGGCAGGGAGATGGAGTGAGATTGGTAGGATACACTGATTCTGATTGGGCAGGTTTTACTTCTGATAGGAAGAGCACTTCAGGGTGTTGTTTTGGGTTGGGTTCAGCAATAGTGTCATGGTTCAGCCGGAAGTAGCAGTCAGTAGCACAGAGTTCAACAGAAGAAGAGTATATGGTAGCCAGTCTAGCTAGTTGTGAGGCTATCTGGCTTCGCAAGATGTTGTTTGGCTTATTTGGTTAGCCGTTGAGACCTTCAATGATTTACTGTGATAATCAGAGTTGCAATAAAGTCACAGAGAATCCAGTATTTCATGACAGGTCAAAGCATATCGAGATCATATATCATTTCATCAGACACTATGTTCAGAAGGGAGCTGTGAAGCTTGAGTATATTTCCACTGATGAGCAGGTTGCAGATATTCTTACCAAAGCCTTACCACGGGGCAAGCATGTCTACTTCAGAGACAAGATGGGTGTGGTGAGGAACACCTTCCTCGGTAAGAGGGAGTGTTGAAATTTGGTACCGGAGGACAGGTGGTTCCCTTAGGCTTTGATCTTTGGCCTAGGGAAAAGTGTCCAAAAGAATTTAATTTTTCTCCTAAAGTAACTTTATAATTTTTATAAAGTTAAATCTAATTTAAAAGTAACTTTAAGTGATAAAGTTACTAAGTCTAATTTTAAAGTGACTTTTATAAAGTCAATGAAAAATTAGAAAGGAAAAGTGACTTTGGAAATAAATGACTAAGTGGGTCTTTATTAAAGTGGGGTGAATTAAAAAATAAAAAGTGAGATTTAAATGAGCATTTAATCTCAGCCTTAGATCTCAATCTATTTCAGTAATTGGATTTAGGGATCACCCAAAAGTCACTTGGATCACCCAAAAGTCACTTGGGGTTAGATTAAAGGAGGAGAAGGAGGAAAAGGTCATTCATTCTTTCATGAGTAGATTGGGATAAAGAGAGCAAGAGAGCAAGGGAGATTTTTGGATAGGGAGGAGAAGGAGACAGCAGCTTGGCACACATTCCAAGGCAGCAGTTGAGCAGATTTGTACAGCTGATTCAGCACACAGTGAAAGACATATTTTGGCACGATTTTCGAGGAGTGGTTTGCACAAAAATCGAGGAGCAATTTGCTGGTTTTTTTGCACGCAAAATGATGGCTGTATAGCAACATTTAATGCTGAAAGTGGGCATGAAAATTGAGGAGGCCGTACAACATTTATTGCTGTCATGTTTGCTGTAATTTCCAGTTTGCTGTGAGGCATGGGAAAAGAGATAAGTTGTAAATTTGTTTGCTGATTTTTTGCTGAATATTTGTCACTGTAAAAAGGCAATTTTCAGAAATAAAGAAGAGCTCTCAAACTGGTTTTCCCCAAGAGTTGTAGGGGGTTTTTCCAGGGTCACATTGACCAAAAATCTCAGTGTTTAAATGTGATTTAATGGTTGTTTATTACTGTTGATTTTTATTTCTGCAATTTCCAGCATTCTGTAAAATTTTCAGAATTTGTGTTTTCAACAAATTTATTTTTTCCAGCTTGTTAAATGTATGGTTATGGGCAGGGGAATTTAACTATGTGGGAGAAATAAGGAGAAACTGAAAACCGGGGTGGGAAATGAGAAATTTCTACAGTTATTGCGCCCAAATTTATACTTTAGAAACAACCATGCGAGGAGGACAGCAGGATGAATATGACTTGATTGAACACCTACTCCAAAGTCCAACTCCCAGTTCATTTCACTTAGAAGAAGCAGTAAAGGAAACCCAGAAAATAATCCAATTGACTTATGCTTGGCCGATTCCAACCCACTCCATTTCAAAACCATAGAATTCGGCCTAGAGAGAACCTTGAAAATCAATCCATTCCTTTCTGCTCTCCGAGAAGAGAAGTTATGCAACATGCCAAAGGAAAAATTAGAAGCCTTCGGTTGGAGTTACAAAGAAATCAAGGGATTACACCCCTCAATGTGTACTCACCACATATACATCAAATAAGGTTGCAAGCCGGTTCGAAAACCCCAAAGGAGGATGAATCCAACTCTTACAGATATAGTCAAAGAAGAACTGCAAAAACTGTTAGATGTAGGATTCATTTACCCTATCTTCAATAGTGAGTGGGTCTCTCCTTTGGTGTTAGTTCCAAAGAAGAATGGTAAGTGGAGAATTTGTGTCAATTATAGGGAGTTGAACAAAGCCACAAAGAAGGACCATTTCCCTCTACCCTTCATTGACCAAGTGCTAGATGGCCTGGTAGGGAAAAGGTTTTTCTCCTTCCTAGATGGATTCAGTGGGTACAACCAAATCCAGATTTGCCCAAAAGACTAGGATAAAACCACATTCACTTGTCCTTGGGGTAATTTTGCCTATAGGGTCCTTCCTTTTGACCTATGCAATGCTCCTTCCACTTTCCAAGAGAGCACTCCGGAGTATTTTTGCCGAATTAGTCCATGATGGGGTGGAAATTTATATGGATGATTTTACGCCTTATGGCTGTGATTTTCAAGAAGCTCTGTCTAACCTAGGAAAAGTACTACACAAATGCATTGAAATGAACCTGTCTCTCACTACAAAAGAATGTGAATTCTTGATGACTACAAGGACTGTGCTAGGTCATTCAATATCTCAGCAAGGACTGTAGGTGGACCTAAACAAGATAGCTATCATCCAAAGGGTCCCACCTCCTCAAGAGCAAAGAGATGTTAGAAGTTTCCTAGGGTTAGCTGGATACTACCAAAGTTTCATAAAGGACTTCAACAGGTTGGCCTCTCCTTTATTCGGTCTATTGGCCAAGGTCTCTGAGTTTATATGGTCAAAAGATGTCAAGAGGCGTTAGACATCCTAAAGGACAAGTTAACCACTGCGTTGATTCTCCGAGGCCCAAATTGGGCCATCCCCTTTCATATCCATGCTGATGCCTCACACAAAGCGATAGGAGCAACCCTAGTTCAAATAGATGAAAAAATGCCTTATGCTATCTATTTTATAAGTAAGAATTTGTCAAAGGCTGAACTAAATTACAAAGTGACCGAAAAGGAACTCCTTGTTATTGTGCATTCATTGAACAAATTTAGGCATTATATTATAGCTATCAAAAATTTGTGCATACTAACCATGTTGTAATCAAATATTTAATGAACAAACCAGATGTGAATGCTCAAATTTTAAGATGGTTACTTTTATTTCAGCAGTTTGATCTAACCATTGTTGATAAACTTGGTAAGGAAAATGTTGTTGCAGACTTTTTGTCTAGAGTAAATTTGCCTTTAGGTGAAGAAGGAATGGTTCATGGCTAGTTGCCAGACGAGCACTTATTTGCTATTTCAGTTCTATCTCCATGGTTTGTTGATATAGAAAACTATTTGGTATCAGCATAGTTCCCACCAAACTTGTCCTCCACAGAAAAGAGAAAGATAATAAGGAAGAGTGCCCCCTTCACTTGGATTGGGGGCAATCTCTTCAAAATTGGCCAAGATCAAATCTTGAGAAGATGTGTCAGGGAGGAGGAAGTCTTCGACATCCTTCTGACCTGTCATGATGGGCCTTGTGGAGGTCACTGTGTAGCGAAGAGTACATCATTCGAAGTGTTACATGCAAGTTATTATTGGCCCACTCTTCATCAGGATGTAAAAAAATATACTAGTCAGTGTGATCGATGCCAAAGGATGGGAAGGCCTACTCCAAGAGATGAAATGCATCTATAGCCTCAAGTGACTTTCGAGCCATTTGACAAGTGGGGCATGGACTTCATTGGGCCTATTGACCCTCCTTCCAAGAAAAAAAAATACATTATTGTGTGCACTGATTATTTGACTAAGTGGGCTGAAACCAAGGAAATTAAGGCAGCAAAGAAAGAGAAGTGGCTGAGTTCCTAAGGGAGAATGTATTCTACAAATTTGGGTGCCCTAGAGAGCTCGTCACAGACCATGGTAGCCAGTTTACCTCCAACATGATTGAAGAATCGCTCAACCATCACAAGATCAAGCATAGAACCTCCACACCCTATCATCCACAAGCTAATGGGAAAGTGGAGGTGACCTATAGAGCATTGGAGGGCATCTTGAACAAAGTGGTAAGCAACAATAGGAAGGATTGGGCAGATAGACTAGTTGAGGCCACCTGGGCCTATAATGGCACATGGAAGACCACCATTGGATTTACACCCTATGAGCTGGTCAATGGGAAAAGGGCCTTGCTGTCCATCGAATTCGAGTATAACACATTAAGGTTGGTAGCCCAACTAGATCTAGATCTCAGCAGTGGACAGAAAGAGAGATTGTTCTAGTTGAATGGTTTGAATGAATTTAGAATGCATGCCCTCTTACATACAGAGGTAGTTCAACTTCAAAGGATGATCTGGCATGATAAAAACATCAAGGAGAAGTAATTTTAGGAAGGCAATTAGGCGTTGCCATATGATTCTGGGTATAAAGACTTCAAGGGAAGTTAAGGACAAGATGGCTAGGACCTTATGTTGTGGAAACATGCCATGATAATGGTTCTGTGCAAATCAGAACCATAGATGAAGAGGCCATTCCTTTGCTTGTTAATGGACACCGATTGAAAATTTACAAGAGACCTTTATCAAAACAAGAGTTCATTTATGACATCAATAAAAAAATGATGATAGTGGAGCAAGTTCTAGCTTCTCCCTCATCAAATCACTGAGAAAAAAGAAAAAAAAAAGAATAAGGACTCAGGTGAAAACCTCCATGAGGCACCTGAGTCCCATCATTGGGTTGAAAACCTCTTGAGGCGGCTTAGTGGTGTCAAAACAAAAAAAAAGAGAGAGAAAAAAGAGAATAAGAAAGATCCCTGGGTGAAAACCTCTCTTGAGGCGCCCAGGGCAAACAACTAGGGTGAAAACCTCTCAGAGGTAGCCTAGTTGTTTTAAAAAAAAAAAAAATTAATCATGAAATTTCCATTTGCAGGTCAGCAAGAAGGACGGTCAAGGAGCAAAGGAGGATCACAAAGAGACACTCACATATTTATTTTTCCACTCATTACCATTCATTCCTCCACCATTTTTGTCATTTTTTCCACTCCATTGCTTCAGTTTACAAAGGGACTGTGTTTTCTACAGGATCCCCTGTAAACCTACAGGATCCCCTGAAAACCTACAAGATGATCCTGTAGGAATTACAGTGACCCAGAAATCCTACAAGAAGTAGTCCTAAGGCAAATGAATGACTTTCTAGGCCAATAAAATTCACCCTCTTCATCATTCAATCACCATACCTTGTCCACCATCATCACCCCTGCACTCACCATTAAAAAAAAATCAGTTTCAAGAGTATTTTTTTCACGTCTTCGAAAAGAAGGGAAGCAGGGAGGAATAAAGAGCATCACCTGAATAAAGAGGGAGAAGTAGCTACAGGACATCCTGTAGCAGCCTATCCCACATAATACCAATCATAAGAGCAACAAGCCTCCAACATGATGATCCAGGAGCTCCAAAGTAGCAGAACCACCATATTCAACCAAAGGTACCTGCACAAACAAAGGAATCATTAGCAAACAACAAGAGCAAGAAAAAGAATAGCATGCAGCCAATACACACAACAACACCTCTGGTCTTCGACAACTGCAACAAAGCATTGGCACCATAGGTAGGTATCCCGCTCGCACTCTCATATGCATCATGTAGTCAAAAAAATTTAAGGGTTACGAGTAAGTTGGTTTATAAGTGAAAATGTGTCTAGTTAACTTGGGCACCTTCGTTCAGTCAACACATACACACCAGGGTGTTCTCTCACACGTGGCTGCAGTCAACTCAAAGACAAAGAAGGAGTAGGACAAAAGCAGTTAAAACTATGGATGCATAAGGTGGGAGTTGATTACGAGGAGTGGGGAATGATGAGGTGGTAGTGGGGACCAACGGTCCAAAAATGGAAACGTACCTTTGTTTCCAGCACACCACCTCACCCCAAATAACCATAAGAGGAAATAATCATCGTTCCCATGCATTCATGCATTCACTTCCTCGAAGCTCACTCTCTCAGGTCGCTCTCATACCCAGTCAACCCACCGAAAGAAAAACTCCATCGTTTTACTGCACATGAATTCCTACAGGATTGCACAGGAATTCCTACAGGATCATGCACAGGAATTCCTACAGGATACACAGAGGCTATCTACAGGATTGGCCGAGAAGAGTTTCAAAAGGGATAACACGGGAGTTGGCCACTACAAACAATCTAAAGAGGTAGGCTCTGTAATTACATCCCTTTTTACAAAGTAATTGAACCAAAAATCCTCTAAGTTTGAGTGAATTTAGCAGATGTATAAGGGAATTACATGCACAGTCATTTCGGTTTTGGTTCTGCATTTGAAAATTGTCTCAACCCTCTCATCTCCTCAAACTTCACCAACCAAGATGACAAGAGGGTTTAATATGAGGGGGCCCATAAACACTGTGAGAATCCAACAACACCCCCAAGTGTTTGAAATCTTCACAAGACATAATTGGATGTGGTTTTTCGAAAAATTCAGAGGGTATGATGATGAGGTGGCTTGAGAATTTTCTCTCTCGCTTGTTCCACTCACCAGAATCCATGCCACTGTGGTGATAAGGGACCTCTCTATAGAACTCACCCCTGAGCTCATCAGCAGAGTCACCACACTTCCCCTAGAAATATCATGGAGGAAAGAGGACAAAGAATATAGTCAGGTTGCCAAAAGGAAATTATTTTTAGAAGGTGAGGAACCCACTCTGGTAAAAAATGGAGTAAGGTGGGAAAGTCTGCCATATCCATGGAATGAGGTAAGCTACCAACTAATCAAATAAATTTCATGTGAGGGTGGGTATAGTGTGGTATATGGCTATCATTTTAGGATTCTTGAAGAATTGAGATTTGGAGCAGAAACAACCCCTCACCAAAGGCTCAGCATACCATACTTCCTACTACAGTCACTAATAGACTTAAGAATCAAAGTGTAGGAGGGAAATTCCAAATAGTTATCTCACCATGGGTTAATTAGGATCCTTATAGAATATGCTATCCAAAACCTCAGAATTCCTATAATATGGTTAGTTTTTAGAGACATGCCAGGAGAGGATGACATCATAGCTCTCACATATGATGTTAGTCCTACTGTCAGTGAAGAGGGAGAGGAAAATAATGAAGCAGGAAGAAGAAGTAAAGTGGGAAGAGGAAGAAACAGAAAGAGATGAAGATGAGATGGATGAAGAAGGAGAGGAAACAAAAGAAAATGAGGAAAATGAAGATGAAGATGAAGAGGGGAAAGAGAAGGAGGATGATGAAGAAACAGAGGAGGATGATAAGGAGGAAACTAATAAAGATGTTGAAGATCTAAAAGAGGAAGAAGACATGAAGGACATAGGTGAAGAAGGCAATGGAAAAGAGGGGAAAGAAAACAAGGAGGAGTCACCTAGGGTGTCTCCAGAAGCCACTTAGAGAGAGGAAGCAACTGCCCTCACTACTCTTAGCACCCCCATCAAGTAAAAAGGAAAAAGACAGAGGCAGAACCCATTATATTTCAGGACAAGAAAAAGCACAAGAATAAGACAGGGGGAACCCCAAAAATCAACCAAAATTCCCATTGTGATTGAAGACTCCCCTACTCAAAAGGAGAAAAATCCTTCCCCTAAGTCTCCTATCACATATGTGAGAAGGCATAGTACTAGATCAACCTCCTCCTAGGGAAAGGCATTCCTACAGGATACACATCAGAATCTACAGGAAGCAGAAGTAGTCCTACAGGATACTTTGTTGAACCTACAGGAAGCACAAATGTTGGAAAGGGAGGTAGGAGAGCAACAAGAAACTAAAGAAGAGGACCCAGAGACAAAAGAACCCAGCCCCCAACCTAGCCTGGACTCCTACTACTTGTTTTGTTGAAGGAGGTTGTGTCATACCTCAAAAATTTTCTATCCCACTGTTCTTCGAGCTTGAGAAGGAGAGGGCCAAGACTCACCAATGGATGCAAATTGAAAATCGCCAAATCAAAGGGGGCGGAAGACACTGGGAACATGGAAGAGAAACTCAAGGAGACGGGCAAAGATCTAAGTGGCTTGAGAGACAAAGAAGCCATAATGAGAAATCAACTAGAGATAGAAAATGCATGGTTGAGGGGATAGCTGCAGGAAAGAGAGAATCAATTGGCATGTATGGCCTGTTAGTGCTTGAAATTTCACCTCAGGCTGAGAAAGGTAAACCTCAAGGCAACATCAAACCATTTAGCCTCGTAGCTAGCCCTACGGGGCAGGGGAAGGCTCTCTCCGGTCTATCTCGGTAAAATATTCAATAGATGAGATGACCAATAAGGTAACACTGATATTAGGCTAGTAAACTGATCAAAAGGGTTTATTTGGGGTTTTTTTGGGTTTTTTGGTGGCAAATTGAGGAGAGGGCAATTTTGGGTGCGGGGATTGGACACAGTTTCTGCAAGGAGTTCTTTGGGGCGAGGTAGGAGACAGTATTGATGCCTTTGATCTGAGGTGGATGGTCAGGAATGAAAGGTGAGGAGCTAAAGAGAGCAAACAATAACTTTGAATTCTCTTTAGACAGTAGAAAACATTGAAATTAAACAAACTTAAAAGCAGAGCATGGCAGGCATGAATTCTTACTTTAACACTTCATTTGTTTAATGTGCAGAAGTAAAAGAAAGGAAATGAATCACATAACAAGCTTACAAGTACATTGAGAAACACACCATCAACACATGAGTCCACAAGAATCCCAAAGAGGACTGCAAAACCCTGGTCTTCCTTAGTGTCAAGCGGAAAGAGTCGATTGTGCGGACACAACCAACCTCCCTAGGAGCCTAAGACTCTCTAGTGACAAACAAGACAAACAAGAGCAATCCTTCTCTAAACATGCATTTACTATATGGGAAATCAAGTGTTTAGATCCTACCTGTAGTCCAACGCTGTTGTAGTAGTCCAGCTCCGCTGATCCGGATGAGCTCCTCCTTCACTTTGAAACCTGCATACACTAACAATCAAACGATTAAATAACACTTGATAATCTCATAGAATAAAACATATTTAACACATAGACCAAGGAGTACATGAAACAACTCATAAATAACAAGTTATTGAGAAGAATGGACTCATTTGCATTAATAGGTAACAAAAGGAACAAATACAACCTGAGCCTTGGTGTTGTGCAAGTCCTTCCCAGGGTCCATCAAGAGTTCTCCTTTACTTTGACAAAGCTCACCCACTTCCAAATAGAACAAGCAAAGATGGCAATCTCTCCTCACAAGCTTCTAAATGGGAGTCCTAATTCCTGCAGCATTTACCCTTAGAAATGTATAGCTTCCAACCTCCCCTCCTTCTGGCCCAATGCCTGTATTTATAGTACTCAAGAGGAAGTTAATCAGGTCCACCATCAATGGGATAATCCCCTCTTTGGATGGGATAGCTCCCTTATTGATGGGATAAGCTCCTCTTTGGTAGGAGTGCATGAACCATCTGGAGGCGCTCAATACACGTCGAACAACCTTCTAGAATGCTCTAGAAATGACCACAAGTAACTTTTTAAAGATGAAACTTGTGCATTTTAACCTTTACAGGGGGACGCACCTGCCCCTTTACATACAGAGCGTCCAAAGACGCAGCTTTTGTGAACATTGGTTGCGTCCCCGCAGGTAAGGTTGAGAGAACCTGCGTCTCCAGAGATAAATACATTTAGAAAGACTTTCTCTCTTTTTTGGAGTTTGACATGGAGAGCAGAGGCATAAGACTTGCCTAAGAGGGTAGCATGACTGTTGATAGAGCCATACTAACTATAAATAGTCATGGTGACATTTTTTAGTGTAACAGATTGCCCCCTAAAGTGCGAAGCCTGTAATAGATTAGGGTTTTGTATTATCTAGGAAGGGTGAAGCGCTTTATCATTTCAAGGATTATCTCGTGGAGAGCCTGGTCAGAACCTGCAATTTTCAACACAAAATACATGTATAAGATTATATCATCACTGAGGTAGGCATTCCCATACTCAGATTAAAACTTTAACTAACAGACTAACTACTCTGATACAGGAATGATCTTGCAGTACATCATAATCATAGACTTTTGTAGACACAGTATGGGCGCAGCCATCTGTTTATGATTAGTCTACTTAGATAATGAATACAAAACTCCTCGCAGCCTGGATGGTGGAAACTAGATCCAGGGTCTTCATTTCTACTTCCCGAATTGGTACGATTCTAGCCATGCGAATAAATGAGTCGATGTCGAACATGGTAGAAACCACTTGATTACCAGTCGATGATGTAAACTGTTAACAAGTGTGAGAGAGACCACCAGTAATGTCAATGGTTCCCAAAGTACCCAGTACAATCCATGAGATGTGAATGAATGAGTTGATGTCGAACATTTCACGGAATCCTTCGATCGAAAGTCAATGATGTAAACTGATGTCAAAGGCGAGAAACCTGCCATTGATGCATGCAGACTTCAAGGTACTGACGATTTCTAAGTCATCTCTCTAGATAATGTGCTGATGTCGATAGAAAGCGACTCGTTGCAGGCAAGCCCGCAACACGAAATCATTGTTCAAGTTGAAGAAATGTTGCTGTAAGGACTGACTCAGGGATGGTCAAATGGATGACAAGTATTTTGCAGATGAAAGTTTTGCTTGCAGACCTCTTGAACACATAACGACACGAAAGATGGCTTGGTGATGAATAACTCAAAGTTAATCCCCGGAACCCGGCTGAAGACTTTCAAAGTGGTTTGATCAACTGTGAGGTAAAGGATTTCCCAACCCAGGTGAATGAAAAGTGTCGTGTTCAAGAGTGGTAATAAAGTTTCTTCTGAGACAAAAGGTAACAAATAGGCTCATTCTTCTCTCTTTTCCCCCACCATTTCTGGCAAGTACCTCTTTATTTTTAACAAGCTTGAGGAGGATAACATATGCTTGATTATAAGCTCATCCTTCGGATGAGTCCAACCTAGTTTTGATTCGAACCCTAGGAAGGAGTGGTTCGTTCCTGTTTGTAATTGAACAGGTCCTTTACTGTGAAATGTTTTTAACGAGCCCAGTATAGGAGAAACTCGGCGTTTTTCAATTTTAGAGAGTTTGAAAAAACTTAAGAAGACTCCAAGTTGAACTTTTTCGTAGATTTGTGTCCCTCAAGCCCGAAAAAGTATAAAATAATACCTAGGGGAACCGCTTGATCTTGCGACCAAGGAGTACTTTCATAATTAGTGCCACTGACCTGAAAAGTAAAAAGCGATCAAGGACACGTCGTTTTATTTCCATATCGAGTTTGAAACGACAAAAACCCGGCAATCTTTTCCTGTTTTTACGGTCAGAAAAGAGCTATAAGGGGACCGTCTTTTAATTCCGTTTTAACGAGTGTAAAAGAAACGCTCGACAATCTTTTCATGTTTTAGGAGTCAGAAAAGAGCTTAAAAGATGACTCTGGGGTTTCACTTTTTCGTAAATTTTAACGAGTTCGAAAAAATGATAAAAATGTACTCATGGTTTTCACTTTTTCGTAAGTTTTAATGAGTTCGAAAAAATGATAAAAATGTATTCATATGGCCGACTTTCAATTTAATTTACGAGCAGGAAAAGACAGAAAGAACTCGGCATTTTCATTTGTTTTACGAGAATGAAAGATAGCAAAATAATCTCGGTATTTTCATGAGTTTAACGAGTCTTGAAAATAACTGAAATTGACTCGAGATAGGTTTCATTTTTACAAAAAGCTTGAAACAGAGAAAAACTATGCTTCAAAGTAGTTTCATTTTTTAAACAAGCTTGAAACAGAGAGAAAACTGTGCTTGATGCCCCCTAAGCATAACTGCTAGAGCGCATGCCCCCCAGCTTCCTTTCATTCAACCAGTTGGATGAAATGAAGGTTGAGTTACGAGATCATTTGAAAGACTCAACCTAAAACTGTAAGAAAATTATGCAAAAAACTGAAATAACTAACCTAAATATACAACTTAACATTTACGAGATCTAGTCAATCTCTCGACTCAAGTAGAGGAGGATTTGTTTCATTTTTTAATGAGCTTGACACAGGAAAAGAACTATGCTCAGATTCGGTTTCATGTTTACGCAAGCTTGAAACGAAAAACTATGCTTGTTATAAGTTCACATGCCCCCAGCATAATGACGCAAAACGAGGTACATGCCTCCCAAGCTTCATTGCATTCAATGAGGTGGATGGAATGAAGTTTCACTTTCAATATTTAACTTGAAAAGGGAGTTGTTTCATTTTTTAGTGAGGTTGACACAGGAAAAGAACTATCCTCAAAACCCTTGTTTCATTTTTTAAACGAGCTTGACACAAGATAAGGAACTATGCTCATAACTACTCTACAATCTACCTAACAAAAAACTTTACTCTAAAAACCTTGATTCATTTTTTAACGAGCTTGACACAAGACAAGGAACTATGCTCTAAAATCCTTGATTCATTTTTTAATGAGCTTGACACAAGACAAGGAACTATGCTCATGACTACTCTCTACAATCTACCTACTTAACCTACCCTTGTTTCATTTTTTAACGAGCTTGACACAAGACAAGGAACTATGCTCAAAAAGTTCGCATGCCCCCAGTATAATGATGCAAAGCGAGGTACATACCCCCTAGGCTTCATTGCATTCAACCATATGGATGGAATGAAGGTTTACTTTCAATATCTAACTTGAAAAGGGAGTTGTTTCATTTTTAAGGAGGTTGACACAAGAAAAGAACTATCCCCATACCTGATTCATTTTTTAACAAGGTTGACTCAGTAACATGAACTATCCTCAAAACTCTACTTTCTACAATCTACCTACATATCCTAAAATCTAGCTGATTCATTTTTTAATGAGGTTGACTCAGTAAAAGAACTATCCTCATGCCAGCCTGTTCCATTTTTTAACGAGGTTGATACAGGAAAAAACTATCCTCGTACACACTGATTCATTTTTTAACGAGGTTGACACAGTAAAAGGAACTGTCCTCATACTCACTGATTCATTTTTTAATGAGGTTGACACAGTAAAAGGAACTTTCCTCACAACATTGATCATGGCTTCCAACTGGAAGAAAGACACGTCAATGGACACACCTTGATCATGGCTTCCAAGAGGTCTTCATCAGAAGGAAGAATACTTCTCTGGAAGGAACACATGTCAAGGGACTCAAAAGGGATAAGAACATCGTGTTCAAATAATCCCATAGAGTTTTCCATGTCAATTACCGGATCTAAATCAACAGTGAGAGGCTCACTTACATCGGTAACTGAAAACATGGGACCAGTTGCCACATAATTAACCCGTGTCAGGTTAGATACCAATTTAGAATTAGGAACATTTAGGGGTGTCATATTATTGGTAGTTGAGACAAGATTAGGGAACGAAAGCTGGTCTACAGTCACAATACTGCCATTGTGAGGGAAAGACATCACGCGAAAGAGTGTCGATACGACAGCTTTCATTGCATAAACATAGTCTCGCCCAAGGAGTAAATTGAAATCCAAGGGACCTCAAACTACCATAAGATCAATACAGACAATTTTACCTTCCAAGGTAATAGAAAACTGAGGAAGGATCCCGAAAGGTTCACTAATGGTTCTGTTAAAAGCTTTCAGATTCTGCGTAATAGGCGCAAGCTGAGGGGAACCCAAAGCTTTCCAAACAGTTGAGGATAAAATACTAACAAAAGCACCTTCATCTACCTGAGTACGATGTATGTCCCTACCACCAGCCTTGACAATGATTTGGAAAGGGATGGAGGAAGGAAAATGAGGTTCTGTCAGTCTATTCCAATCAAAGGAAAAGACCTCAGTGCTTGGAGGGGGTTCTATAGAAACAGGTGAAATGCCCCCCGGCATAGAAGAATCTGATGTAACAAGAAGAACCTGAGCGGTATGAAGTTCACTCTCTAAAGGGAAAGTGGGATCGACCAAATGTGAAATTGAATCGACCACTTGATCAACTAATTGATCATCAACCTGAGTGACATGAGTTTCATTCTCCAATGGGAGAGTGTGATCGACTGTACTTGAATTTAGATCAATCACTCCGTCAGTTGACGGCAGGTTGGGAGAAAGTTTACGGTAACCAGATGGAAATTCTTGCTGTGGAACAGTAAGTTTTTCCAACAACATTGAGGCTTCATCCATGTGAGGGAAAATGTGAGTTTGATGACTCCCTTTGCATAACTTACAAGGAAACCTAACTTTACCCTTTTTCCTAGAAACCTGACTATCACTGGTTGATGGATCAATGGAAAGTTGATGAGATTTTTCTGACCATACTTCCAAGACCTTTGGAATACCAGGACAATTGACAAGGAAGTGGTCACCCTTACAAAGCCTGCAAGGGTATTTGGGTTTACGATGCATGTCGGAATTTTCTTCAACACAACTAACACTTACAGTCGTGGTTGGTTGGTTGACTTCTTTCTTATCTTGCTTCTTCTTCTTCTTCTTCTTCTTCCCTTTATTCTTCTTCTTAGCCTCCTGGTTACTAGCATCAAGGCTTTTACCAGGCGAAGAGGAAGAAATGGAGGAAGAAAAATTAGGCGAAGAAGGTAAAGGGTCAACAGAAGGTTGGTGATGTTGAGATGGTGAACTCTGTTGAGGTGAAGCATCCGGTTGAGATGGAACAATTGGAGTATTTTGGGCCAACGAAGTTGAAAATAACCATATCGGTAAACCTATTGTAAATCCAGGTAATGACAAAGTAGCCATATAAGGAGGACCAGCATTTCCGAAGTAAGGAAAAGTACTAGGATTCTCATTAGGAGGGGTTCCTATGTTGATAAATTTCGGAACATTTGCCATTATGTTCAACTTCAGTGAATTTTATTAACAATTTAAAGCTAAAAATAACAATTCACAATTCACACCTAACAGTTAAAATTCACAATTCACACCTATGGTCTCTAAAAGTAAAAACAAACAAATTAACATGCGCTATCAAATCTAGGAGTCAAACCATACACAAACAGTAACCTTTCGGACCGAAAACACTAGTTGGGGATGAAATCCAACATCGCAGAATTCAGTACAGAAGTGGTGGGTGGAACAGTTACCCCGACAACCTGCTTAATGAATAGACTGGACCAAGTTCCTCCACTTTAACCGTCTCGAGTGAAGTGAACCCCCCAGAAAATCCAAGTGAGTCTAGCCGACGTCTGCTCCAAGTACAGTGGGATCTTCCCTCCACCGTCACCTTGGGTAGAACCCTAAAGATAATGGTCACTAAGGGTACCAACAGCAACAAATTCACCTGGGGGAACATTCTACACTCCGACAGCACGCAAGGGCAGAGTATCAAGCTCAATCCCCTTGCCGGCTCCTTGACAATAATCCAAGGTTTACCGACAAGTGACCCCTGGCTCCTCGACAATGGTTAATCCGAGGTTTACCGTTTGTAATACGTGCGTGTCTGGCGTCGTTCCCAACGAGGGAGGATTGATACCCTCACTGGTTCGGACACGAGCTCGTGCTTCTCCTTTAAGAGGAGCTTTCCCAGAGTACAAATGAAACAGTTGGATTTATCCTACCACAAGATGAGCTACTTGTTTGGTTTTGCTGTCTTGGAGAGTTAATTACTCTCCTACTCCAAGAAACTAGCCTAAGCTATGTTGGTGTTTCAGAGCCCTAGAAATGTAAAAATTACTCGATGAATTTTAATTAAGCGCTGTGTTATTAAGGCTGTTATTACTCAAATGGGTAAATGGATATGAAACCAATGGTGTTATGACCCGACTCAACTGAATGCAATCGAATATGATAATGTAATCGTTTCAATTCGATGAATCCTAACTAAAGTAAGGAGAGAGTTTCCATTCACTTCCAACAATGCAAAAAATTGATCACTAAGAGAAAATATAACAAATTCTCTAATGCACTAATTTTATCAAGAAAAACTAATGCAAATCAATTCCAAACCATTTTTTATTTTTATTTTTATGTAAATTCAAACCAAAGAAAACTGATCTAAATCTACAATTGATTTTCCAGAATGTAAACTATGCTATTGTAATCTAAGCACAATTCACTTGAAAAGTATGCAAACGTAATCTATGCACATTTTTCATTCATATTCTGAAAATGAGAATTCTAATTATGCAAATGTGATCTATGCAAGAGAATTCTCAAACACAAGACGATTCTAATGTGATCTAAGAACCAATCAAGTGCAAGTCAAGAAAATTGGGTGAGAGTTCCAAAGATCAAATAATAAAAACACTCAAAGGCGATTAACACCCATACACAATTTAGCCCCCCCTGAGACAAACCTCCAATTAATGACCAAAGGAAATCAAATCAAGAATTTCTCAAAAAAGAGACTCAAAACACCCAATTGATGAAAGCTTAAAGCAGGAATGCTAATGAAACAAGCTTAGGTGAAGATCTTTGACAGGAGACTAATGGATTTGGGCAGTAAAAACTAAGAAAAAGCAAAATCTAAGAGGAAAAATGTAAAAAATGGATTTTTCTTAAATTTTAGCAGGGGACGCAGGCAACCCGTTAAGACAGGCGCGGACCCGCTCTCTGCACACAACGACAGTGCGTACAGGGACGCATTGTGCAATACTCAGAGGGTGCGTCCTACTGGAAAATTCAAGAAAAACTAAATTCAATCTAACCCTAAGCTAACCCACCCAAAAACAAAGTCACAGAGCCAAAAACCAGAAAATAAATGACTTTTCTCAGATCAAAGTTGCATACAAAGGAAAAGACTTTCACATCAATGGATTCCCCAGCGGAGTCGCCAATTTGTCAAGCGGAAAGAGTCGATTGTGTGGACACAACCAACCTCCCTAGGAGCCTAAGACTCTCTAGTGACAAACAAGACAAACAAGAGCAATCCTTCTCTAAACATGCATTTACTATATGGGAAATCAAGTGTTTAGATCCTACCTGTAGTCCAACGCTGTTGTAGCAGTCCAGCTCCGCTGATCCGGATGAGCTCCTCCTTCACTTTGAAACCTGCATACACTAACAATGAAACGATTAAATAGCACTTGATAATCTCATAGAATAAAACATATTTAACACATAGACCAAGGAGTACATGAAACAACTCATAAATAACAAGTTATTGAGAAGAATGGACTCATTTGCATTAATAGGTAACAAAAGGAACAAATACAACCTGAGCCTTGGTGTTGTGCAAGTCCTTCCCAGGGTCCATCAAGAGTTCTCCTTTACTTTGACAAAGCTCACCCACTTCCAAATAGAACAAGCAAAGATGGCAATCTCTCCTCACAAGCTTCTAAATGGGAGTCCTAATTCCTGCAGCATTTACCCTTAGAAATGTATAGCTTCCAACCTCCCCTCCTTCTGGCCCAATGCCTGTATTTATAGTACTCAAGAGGAAGTTAATCAGGTCCACCATCAATGGGATAATCCCCTCTTTGGATGGGATAGCTCCCTTATTGATGGGATAAGCTCCTCTTTGGTAGGAGTGCATGAACCATCTGGAGGCGCTCAATACACGTCGAACAACCTTCTAGAATGCTCTAGAAATGACCACAAGTAACTTTTTAAAGATGAAACTTACGCATTTTAACCTTTACAGGGGGACGCACCTGCCCCTTTACATACAGAGCGTCCAAAGACGTAGCTTTTGTGAACATTGGGTGCGTCCCCGCAGGTAAGGTTGAGAGAACCTGCGTCCCCAGAGATAAATACATTTAGAAAGACTTTCTCTCTTTTTTGGAGTTTGACATGGAGAGCAGAGGCATAAGACTTGCCTAAGAGGGTAGCATGACTATTGATAGAGCCATACTAACTGTAAATAGTCATGGTGACATTTGTTAGTGTAACACTTAGCCAAAAATTGCAGAGATACAGTGAATAATACAATGATAGCTTCTCCCTCAAGAGTCCAACCTTCCAACCTCTGAAAATGATTAAGAAAATACATAATATAGGCAAGCCAACCTCTTCCCTTGCCTCTAGGGGTCGAGCTCATCCTTCTAGGAGCTGTTTCAACTAATTCTAAACTGAGCACTAAAATCTAGGCAGTCAAAACAACTTGCCTCTATAAGCTAGGAAACCAATTCATTCATTTAATTTTCACCTATTTCATGAATGAATCTTCTAGAAGAGGTACATAAGAGTAAAAGTGTCATAAAAGTACAATAATTACATCAAAGAGCCTAATAATCCACCCCAAAAAGTCAAACAGGGTCAAACTGCGTTTTTTACGCTGTACAGTGCATTTTGGAAAAATCTGCCTGACGGGTCGCGCGCCCCTGCCTGACGGGTCGCGCGCCTTTGGAGCCACTTTTGGGGCACTTTCATGTGTCCAAATTGGGCAAGAGTAGGCTTGTTGAAAAGGTCTGTGAGTTTACTTTCCAACCCAACTGGAATTTTTGAATTTGGAGTTCATTTGCCCTGTCAAAAATCAAATTTCCCAAGACTGCTTTCTGCAATTCAAAAAAGTGGCAGAAAGTCATTTTTTGCTAGTTTTTTGACTTTCTGGAGGCCCAAAACTTCACCAAATCTCAATTCCATCCATGAGCATGTGTAACTTTGCATGAAAAATCTGGAAATGTTGAGTTTTTTCCAAATGGAGTTGCCATGATGAAGGGTCGCGCGGGGGGTGAGACCCGTTAATGGAGAAAACCTGCAAATTGCACAAAAAATTCACATTTGACAAAATTTTCTCCAAATTTCTTGAAATTTGGGCTGGGAGTCCCCAATAAGGTACCATGCTCAGTCAAAGAGGCTTTGGCCAAAATTTGGAGTGGATCGGGCCTTTTCCGTCGTTTTAGTGCCTTGGCCAACCTCCTTGGATCTGGCGATTGCAATTTTGACATTTCTTTAAAACCATGACACCTGTGCAAAAACGGAAGGAGGTGTTTCTTCTTTGGCATGTTATGGACAAAAACCTCTCTCAGTTTTCCAAAATTCATCTTTTATTGCTCTGGAACATCATTTTAGTGCAACTTGTCCCGATGTGTGAAACAAGGAATTTTGTCGAAATGGAGCGAAATGAAGGGGATAGGGGGCTTCTAAATTCTTGATGAAATTTAGGGGAGTAGGGAGGGATGTTAGGAAGCAGGGGAAAGTGGAATCTCAGAGATTGAGCGAGGGGAAGGAGTCCAAAAGGGCAAAACACAGGCCAAACCTAGAAAATTGCCAAGTTGTAGCTAGAAACTAGGGTTTGTGCAAAAATGAGGAATTTGGGGGATCTCAGTGATGGGAAGCATTTGGTAAGGTACTTTAAAAATAGGGGAAGGTGTATGAACATCAGGATATGATTTTCGCTAATGATTTAACTGTCCAAGAGATATTGCCATCAAAACCCTAGGAGAAGGAAATGACCTTGCCTAGGTGCCACTGAAGCATGAACAAGATGTAAAATGACTCATTAGACACTGACATGATAATGAAAACCCTATGAATGATGATATAATCAGCTGAATAGTAACATAGATTGGCATTTGGGCAACTTTGAAAACAGTGAGAGCAAACCCTAGACCTAATGCCTAGTGACCAAATTTTGCTTGAAAACTTTTTGAAATGACAAAATTTGACCGTGACACTCTGAGACCACTTTGTGAGAGCATATTTGATCACTGGAGGAAGGCTGGAAAGACTGACACTAACATGACCAATCTCTCTTTGGGAGAAATCCAGTGTAGTATGCCAGCTAAATCCTATGCCCTATACCTCGAAGAATAGTGGCTGCAGTTCCAGATTAAGACCCTACCACAAAGAGGTACCATGCCATTTCAGGACTACAAGCGGTTCATTGATCTTTGTGATCAAAGTAGAATAGAAGATAGGGCCAAAATGGCTGAGTTTTATTTGCACAAAATGGCCCTAACAAACATAAATGTATGGGACCCTAATGGAAAGCTAGGAGATTTACAATTAATGACATTGGCGTCATGGATGAACCATGAGGAGTCAAGGGCTGCAGAGATGAAAAGGATATTCGTAAGAGAGCAAACTGAACCTCTTGTGATCAGAGCTGAACAATCAAATCCCATGGCCCTC
Organism: Pinus tabuliformis; assembly: GCA_031772625.1. NCBI lineage: Eukaryota > Viridiplantae > Streptophyta > Pinopsida > Pinales > Pinaceae > Pinus > Pinus tabuliformis. Next base: position 911,108,094 of record CM062809.1, on the reverse strand, counting down.
ATCAGTACCCATATTTTGACTACAAATGATCCTCAGATGACACCTAGATATCTTGCTTCCCAAGAGCAATAAATTTCACATTTTGAGGACATGTTTAGGTTGCTAGGAGATGATAACATACATGCTTTCCTGAGGAGATGGAACACACTACCATACAGATTAAAGATAAGAGAGTATCAGTCTCCTCAAAGGTTGAGAGAGGCACTAAATAGGACACCCATGTATAAGCAATCTATGCAAAGGTTGAAAGTCAATTGTATTGGCCTAAAACTCAGTCCATCACTACTCTTAGGGATTCTAGAAGGGAGAAAGGAAGAAGAAGAAAATAGGAAATGGGAAGAGGTAGAAAAGAAAGATAGCTTCTATGAACAAGAGGAGGAGACCACAACAGAGGCATGGGATGTCAGAGAGGCCACTAGAGCCATGAAGGATATGGATATTTATTAAGTTGCTCAGAGGATAAGAAACACTTTCAGTAGGGGGTTATGATGAGCCTCATCATTGGATAATTATATGGGCCTTAATTCACCTCCTAGCTTAGTCAAACCGACTTTTCTCATAACTTATTACATGTTTTTTATTATATTTTGTGTATGAGATGAGTTAGAGTTGGATATTATGCTTAGTGGACTAATATGCATTGAATGCAGGATTAAAGGAGAAAATCAAGGAATTTTGGAAAAGACTAAGGTCAAAACTCAAATGGGACAAGGGAGAGGGATTGTAGGAGGTAAATCCTCATTCACTACTCCTCCATTCATCACATCAGCTCGGAGTGCAAACAACCAAATCATGAGGATTAGAAGGTAGCTGATCAAGTGAGAGACAAAGCACTAGTTTATCTCGAGTTTGGGAGCCGAGCCTCCCTAATTTTAAGGAAGTCGTTGGGGACTTCAGTTGTATAAGTAGAGAGGTCTAGGACCTCAGTAGGATTCAGATTTTTATTGTAAAACTCTAAGCTAATTTCGAGCTGCAATGCTTGTGAAAGTTCCATTGATGTAATTTGTTGTTTTGGTAATAAGAATGAGTTTTGTTTTAAGCCAGCACTGAGTTAACTCAAAGGGCTAAGCGCCCAACCCTAGTAGCCAAGGCTCCTCTTTTTTGTACATGTATGTTTAGTGTAGTTTCATAGTTTCATTGTTAATTTTCTTTTTAGATTCATTTCCATTACAAGTAGTGTAGATTAAATTGGTTGTTTATTAGTTTCCTTCCATTTGTGCCTTACTCCAAGTAGCATGTTAGAAAGGACAAAAAGGATCACCACAAGGTTGTCAGTAGGTGTCTCGGCCTCACTTCCTTCCTCTGGGATCATGACTTGAGGAAGGGACCATTAAGCAGCCCCCAAAACACAGATTTCTAGTTCTTTTATAAGCTTTGGAGTTTGTTGTCTTTAAATTATTATTTGGTTAGATTTGCAAGGTAGATTTCCATTTTTACCTTTTTCATCTTTATTGCTAAAGTAGATCTCATTCATGCTTTCATTCCTTTCAGCAACTTTCCTCATGCATAGTGTAGGCAATTAATTCATTAATTCTGCTTTTCTAGTTTATGGAAATGTTTCTTGTTTGCATAGCTTTTTGGAAGATATACATGTTTCATGCAGAGCAGGTGCCTCAGGAGGAGACTAAGACCTCATAGCCAACAACAACCTTCCACTCCATTTACCTTAGCCATCCCTTGTTTTCACCATCACCTTCACTAGTTTTCCATCATTTTTCATAGAAATTCTTCCATGCACATTGAGCGAATTCAGCCATCTACTAGCTTGAATATTGAATTCTGAGTGATCCTAGACCTTCTCCCACTCCATTCCACCCATCACACATGTTTCCTAGACCTTCCATCACCTCCAAGACCTCAAATTTTTCTCTCGGTTGTATCCTGTAGGTTCATTGTAATTCCTACAGGATCATCCTGTAGGTTTCTTGTACATCCTGTAGGATTTCCTGAAATGGCATATTTTAAGGCCGAATTGATGGAAAACCTATAGGAAGTCACCAGAAGCCTCCCAAGGGTCTTCCACACCATCCAACCATCTCATAACCCTTCAAATTATCCTCAAATATCCTTAATTCATCTGCCACATCCATAGAAGCAATTAGTTTGCATACTTGATTTTGCATAAAAAGACAAAAAAGAAAAAAATGATTTAGTTTAGTCTCTTTACTTGCATAGTAGTGATGTTTGATGCTTCTTATTTCTATAACTTAGATAGTAGCATTTGTTTCATGTTGATTTAGTATTTCTGCCAAGGATAGTTCCTTAGTGGTTAATTAGGATATGGTGTGATTTAGCATTACATGTCGACCTTCTCCATTATTGCAGTAGAGTAACTCTCTCTTAGAGTAGATTTACCTTTCTTCCATCAAAGAATCAAGCTTCTTCTGACTCCATAGAAGTCTAGCTTGGAACCCCAATGGTCTCTCGCCAGCTGAACAGTGACAACATGTAGAACCATCACCTTTACTTGTGTATACAACACTGTCAACTCCAAGTTTGTACGAACTCCGGGTTGATAAAGTAAAGCTGGTAGCCCAAGAGTTGCAACATCCTTTCTGCAATATTGGCGCCCATCACTCTTTGGCGTCATTACAATAATGTGATTACTGCTTTCTTTTCTTCTATTTCTTGTCTTCAATATTCTGTCATTAGTTTATTTCTGCAAAAGTAATCTAGTTGTTTCCTTTCTTTCATTTTTCATTTTCTGCTTTCCTTTCCATTTCGCAAGCAATATTTCAATTCAGCAAGTAGCTTTTTCATTATGCCAGTAATTTTCATTCAATTAGCGATTTCAGTTATGCAAGTACTTTCCAAGTTTGAAAAAAATACAAAACCAAACCAAAAATATTTCCTTTCATGCCTCGTAGGAATAGGGACAGCTTAGGGAAATTTTTGACAAATACCCCCACTGCATCAAACAGGGAACCTTCCCTCTTATTCGGTGGCCGTGAACTGGAGGATCCCTTAGGTGAGAAACCTGACATATTTGAAGAACCTACAAGGGAAGAAGAAGAAGAAGAACCCATTCCTACTGAACCAATGGCTAAAAATAGAAATGATAGAGGGAATAGAGAGAGAGTTGAGGGCGCCTTCCCCATTAGGGAAACCAGTGGGGACACTAAGATGAAAAATGTAAGCCCCTCTGCCCTACCTCATTTCCATGGCCTGACCATAGAGGACCTCGACACTTTCCTATTTGAGTTTGTTATTATATGCTGAACCTATGAATATCGAGATGATGAGCAAAAGTTAAAACTAATTCCATCTACTCTCAAGGATGCAACATTGCGCTGGTTCATGGGTTTACCGGGAGATAGAATCACAAACTGGGCTTAGATGCAGCAGACCTTTAACAAAAAATATCAAGACTACTATCGGTCAAAGGATACTAAAGAAGAAATTTTCAGGTTGACCATAAGCAATGATGAATCCCTAGAGGATTACGAATAAAGATTCCAGCTTAGTTACAAAAGGGCCAAATGCACACTTGACCCTGAGTCACTAAATTTGGTCCTGCTTAGGGGAGTAAGGGAAGATCTTCTGGATACCCTAAATTTGTTAGTAGGAGGAGATATCTACCAATTACCCTATGAGGATATCAAGACTGTCTTTAGAAACCATTCTAGGGCAGCTAGGAAAAAGGGTAGGGGTAGTCAACCTATGGTCAGTACATCATCTTCCAACTCATCCATCAAGGGTGAAATTGGAAACATGCTGGAAGATTTCAAAAGTGAGATGCTGCAAACCCTTGCCTTGCAAATGGACACCATGCACATTAAGAGGAAGCAGAGAGAGCCTTGGCCATTTTTTGTCCTAGATGCACCAGGAGGCATCCTAGGAATGAATGTCCATTGAACTCTATTGAAATTTTCTCGGTCTGTGAAGAAAACCACTCCACAGACAAGTGCCCTTGTTTGCCTGGAATAAAAGTAGTATATCAAGGAGCTGAAGGGGTCACTGAGCAGCTCTGCTATATTAATGAAAGGAGACCTCATGGGCCTAGACCATACCAGCATGGCATGCAAGGGTCATCCCATGCATATTTCAAACCCAACCAAACCACAACTATACCTTCTTGGGGACCACTTGCTCATCCTTCCTAGTCTACACACCCTCCTTGGTCCTTTGCATCTTAGTATCACTCCCAGCTAGCTAGCCAATCATTTCAACCTTATGCTCCACCACAACCTCAGTGGAATGCATTGCCCTAGGGGTGGAGGCCCCAATACAACAATGCTACAGCTCTATTGCCTACACCACCTTCCCAACCACAACTCCTACACTCTTCTCCACCCAAGCAACCCAGATGCCTGCCCAACCAAATCTGAACCTAAGCAATAGGCAGACTCAGCAAGTATACAGTGGGGAGACATCATATCCAACTTATGCTGTGGAAATCCAGGAGATTAACCTGAGATCTGGGAGAGTTCTCCCGGATAACCAACCTCCACCTCCACCTCCACCTAGGGAGGTTGAGGAAGAGAGAGAGGAAAGAAATCTTAAATTAAATCCACCCTTTCCTGAGAGATTAGCCCAACCACTCCAGCCTACCCCAGAAGAGACTGAACTTCTGGGAGAATTGAAAAATGTATGTGTAAATATCCCACTTCTCCAGGCAATAAAATATGTTCCTATTTACAATAAGTTGATTAAGGAGAAGTGCTTCAAGCATCCAGGGGGTGAAGAAGGGATGCCCCTACCATTAATGTCATTGGGAAGTTGTCCAACTTAATGCTGGGGCAGGTAATCTATCCAAAATATTTGGACCCTGGAAGCCTTGTAGTAGATGTGCACATCAATGGCACCATTGTCCCACACACTCTAATCAATCTTGGGGCTGCCATTAATGTGATGACCAAGGACACAATGCTCAAGCTCAACCTCCAAGGTTCATTGAGGAAGACCACAACAGTTCTGCAACTTGTAGACCGTTCCATAGTAACCCCTGAGGGGATTGTGGAGGATGTGATGGTCTCCATTGACTCTTGGGAGTACCTTGCAGATTTCCTAGTTCTCCAGCCTAAGGCTAAGCTTATTGGTTACCCTCTCATCCTTGGGAGACCATGGTTGGCCACTACCGATGCTTACATTAGCTGCAGAGCTGGGAATATGACCATCAAGAATGGGAATATTTCCAAGAAGTTAGTCCTATACTCTCCTGCTCAACCTTCTCTAGAGCACAACTTACCTTTATGGTTGGAGGAGGAGGAAGAAGATGAAGTTTATTGTGCCCAAATTTATACTTTAGAAACAACCATGGGAGGAGGACAGCAGGATGAAGATGAATTGATTGAAAACCTACTCCAAAGTCCAACTCCCAGTTCATTGCCCTTAGAAGAAGCAGTAAAGGAAACCCAAAAAAATAATCCAATTGACTTATGCTTGGCCGATTCCAACCCACTCCATTTCAAAACCGTAGAATTCGGCCTAGAGAGAACCTTGAAAATCAATCCATCTCTTTCTGCTCTCTGAGAAGAGAAGTTATGCAACATGCTAAAGGAAAATCTAGAAGCCTTCGCTTGGAGTTACAAAGAAATGAAGGGAGTACACCCCTCAGCATGTACTCACCACATATACATCAAAGAAGGATGCAAGCCGGTCCAGCAACCCTAAAGGAAGATGAATCCAACTCTTAAAGATGTAGTCAAAGAAGAACTGCAAAAACTGTTAGATGCAGGATTCATTTACCCTATCTCCGATAGTGAGTGGGTCTCTCCTTTGGTGTTAGTTCCAAAGAAGAATGGTAAGTGGAGAATTTGTGTCGATTACAAGGAGTTGAAAAAAGCCACAAAGAAGGACCATCTCTCTCTACCTTTCATTGACCAAGTGCTAGATGGCTGGCAGGGAAAAGGTTTTTCTCCTTCCTAGATGGATTTAGTGGGTACAACCAAATCCAGATTTACCTGGAAGACCAGGATAAAACCACATTCACTTGTCCTTGGGGTACTTTTTCCTATAGGGTCCTTCCTTTTGGCCTATTTAATGCTCCTTCCACTTTCCAAAGAGCACTCTTGAGTATTTTCGCTGAATTAGTCCATGATGCGGTGGAAATTTATATGGATGATTTTACACTTTATGGCTGTGATTTTCAAGAAGCTCTATCTAACCTAGGCAAAGTACTGCACAAATGCATTGAAATGAACCTGTCTCTTAGTCCCAAAAAATGTGAATTCTTGATGACTGGAGGGATCGTGCTAGGTCATCCAATATCTCAGCAAGGACTGTAGGTGGACCTAAACAAAATAGCTATCATCCAAAGGGTCCCACCTCCTCAAAAGCAGAGAGATGTCAAAAGTTTCCTATGGTTAGCTGGATACTACTGAAGGTTCATAAATGACTTCATCAAGTTGGCCTCTCCTTTATTTGGTCTATTGGCCAAGGACTCTGAGTTTATATGGTCAAAAAGATGTCAAGAGGCCTTAGACATCCTAAAGGACAAGTTAACCACTATGCCAATTCTCCACAGCCTAAATTGGGCCCTCCCCTTTCATATCCATGCAGATGCCTCACACAAAGCCATAGGAGTAGCCCTAGGTCAAATAGATGAAAAACTGCCTTATGCTATCTATTTTATCAGTAAGAATTTGTCAAAGGCTGAACTAAATTACATAGTGACCTTAAAGGAACTCCTGGTTGTTGTTCATTCATTGAACAAATTTAGGCATTATATTACAGGCTATCAAACATTTGTGCATATTGACCATGTTGCAATCAAATATTTAATGAACAAACCAGATGTGAATGCTCGAATTTTAAGATGGTTACTTTTATTTCAGCAGTTTGATTTAACCATTGTTGATAAACCTGGTAAGGAAAATGTTGTTGCAGACTTTTTGTCTAGAGTAGATTTGCCTAGAGGTGAAGAAGCAATGGTTGATGACCAGTTACCGGATGAGCACTTATTTGCTATTTTTGTTCTCTCTCCATGGTTTGCCGATATAGCAAACTATTTGGTATCAACATAGTTCCCACCAAACTCGTCCTCCAAACAAAAGAGCAAGATAATAAGGAAGAGTTCCCCCTTCACTTGGATTGGGGGCAATCTCTTCAAACTTGGCCGAGATCAAATCTTGAGAAGGTGTGTTAGGGAGGAGGAAGTCTTCGACATCCTTTTGACCTGTCATGTTAGGCCTTGTGGAGGTCACTATGCAGCAAAAAGTACATCATTCAAAGTGTTACAAGCAGTCTATTATTGGCCCACTCTTCATCAGGATGTAAAAAAATATATTAGTCAGTGCGATCGGTGCCAAAGGATGGGAAGGCCTACTCCAAGAGATGAAATGCATCTACAGCCTCAAGTGACTTTCGAGCCATTTGATAAGTGGGGCATGGACTTCATTGGGCCTATTTACCCTCCTTCCAAGAAAAAATAATACATTATTGTGTGCATTGATTATTTGACTAAGTGGGCTGAAACTAAGGTAATTAAGACAACAATAGAGGAGAAGGTGCTTGAGTTCCTAAGGGAGAATGTATTCTACAAATTTGGGTACCCTAGAGAGCTGGTCACAGACCAAGGCAGCCAGTTTACCTCCAACATGATTGAAGGATTGCTTAGCCATGACAAGATCAAGCATAAAACCTCCACTCCCTATCATCCACAAGCTAATGGGAAAGTGGAGGTGACCAACAGAGCACTAGAGGCCATCTTGAACAAAGTGGTAAGTAGCAGCAGGAAGGATTGGGCAGATAGACTAGTTGAGGCCACCTGGGCCTATAATAGCACATGGAAGACCACCACTAGATTCACACCCTATGAGATGGTCTATGGGAAAAGGGCCTTGCTATCCATTGAATTCGAGTATATCACATTAAGGATGGCAACCCAACTAGATCTAGATCTCAACAATGCACAAAAAGAGAGATTGTTCCAGTTCAATGGTTTGGATGAATTCAGAATGCATGCCCTCCTACATACAGAGGTATTTCAACTTTAGAGGAAGATCTGGCATGATAAAAACATCAAGGAGAAGCAATTTGAGGAAGGCGATTGGGCATTTCTATATGATTCTAGGTATAAATACTTCAAGGGAAAGTTAAGGACAAGATGGCTAGGACCTTATGTTGTGGAAAGATGCCATGATAATGGTTCTGTGCAAATCAGAACCATAGATGAAGAGGCCATTCCTTTGCTTGTTAATGGACATTGATTGAAAATTTACAAGAGACCTTTATCAAAACAAGAGTTCATTTATGATATCAATAAAAAATGACGATAGTGGAGCAAGTTCTAGCTCCTCCCTCATCAAATCACTGAGAAAAAGAAAAAAAAAGAATAAGGACTCAGGTGAAAACCTCCATGAGGTGCCTGAATCCCATCATTGGGTTGAAAACCTCTTGAGGTGTCTCAGTGGTATCAAAACAAAAAAAAAGAGAGAAAAAAGAGAATAAGAAAGATCCCTGTGTGAAAACCTGTCTTGAGGCGCCCAGGGAAAGAAACTAGGGTGAAAAACTCTCAGAGGCAGCCTAGTTGTTTTTCAAAAAAAAAAAATTAATCAGAAAATTTCCATTTGCAGGTCAGTAAGAAGGACGGTCAAGGTGCAAAGGAGGATCACAAAGAGACCCCTGTCACTCACATATTTATTTTTCCACTCATTATCATTCATTCCTCCACCATTTCTGTCATTTTCTTCCACTCCATTGCTTTAGTTTACAAAGTGACTGTGTCTTCTTCATGATCTCGTGTAAACCTACATGATCCCCTGAACAGTGACCCAAAAATCCTACAGGAAGCAATACTAACGCAAATGAATGACTTTCTAGGCCAATAAAATTCACCCTCTTCATCATTCAATCACCATAACTTGTCCATGATTATCACCCCTGCACTCACCATTAAAAAAAAATCAGTTTAAAGAGTATTTTTTTCACGTCTTTGAAAAGAAGGGAAGCAGGGAGGAATAAAGAGCATCACCTAAATATTCCTTGCTCTTCACACTCCCATTCTTTCTCTCCATCCATGTCACCATCCTCACAACCCCAACAAAAAGAATGATTAAGAGTTCTAAGGGAGAAGCAGCTATAGGAAATCCTGTAGCAGCCTATCCCATAGAATACCAATCATAAGAGCAACAAGCCTCCAACATGATGATCCAGGAGCTCCAAAGTAGCAGAACCACCATATTCAATCAAAGGTACCTGCATAAAATAAGGAGTCATTAGCAAACAACAAGAGGAAGAAAAAGAATAGCATGCAACCAATACACACAGTAGCACCTCTAGTCTTCGACAACTGCAACAAAGCATTGGCACCACAGGTAAGTATCCTGCTCGCTCTCTCATATGAATCATGTAGTGAAAAAAATTTACGGGTTACGAGTAGGTTGGTTTATAAGTGAAAAGGTGTCCAGTTAACTTGGCCACCTTCGTTTAGTCAACACATACACAACAGGGTGTCCTCTCACACGTCGCTGCAGTCAACTCAAAGACAAAGAAGGAGTAGGACAAAAGCGATTAAAAATACAGATGCATAAGGTAGGAGATGATTACGAGGAGTAGGTAATGATGAGGTGGTAGTGGGGACCAACAGTCCAAAAATGGAAACGTACCTTTGTTGCCAGCACACCACCTCACCCCGAATAACCATAAGAGGAAATAATCATTGTTCCCATGCATTCATGCATTCACTTCATCGAAGCTCACTCTCTCAGGTCACTCTCATACCCAATCAACCCACCGGAAGCAAAACTCCATCGTTTTACTACACATGAATTCTTACAGGTTTGCATAGGAATTCCTACAGGATCATGCACAGGAATTCCTACAGGATACACAGAGGCTGTCTACAGGATTGGCCGAGAAGAGTTTCAAAAGGGATAACATGGGAGTTGGCCACTTCAAACAATATAAATAGGTAGGCTCTGTAAATACATCCCTTTTTACAAAGTAATTGAACTAGAAATCCTCTAAGTTTGGGTGCATTTAGCAGTTGTATAAGGGAATTACATACACAATCATTTCTGTTTTGGTTCTGCATTTGAAAATTGTCTCAACCCTCTCGTCTCCTCAAACTTCACCAACCAAGATGACAAGGGGGTTTAATATGATGGAGCCCATCAACACTATGAGAATCCAAAAACACCCCCATGTGTTTGAAATCTTCACAAGACATAATTGGATGGGTTTTTTTGAAAAATTCAGAGGGTATGATGATGAGATGGCTTGAGAATTTACTCTCTCCCTAATTCCACTCACCAGAATCCATATCACTATGGTGATAAGGAGCCTCTCTATAGAACTCACCCCTGAGCTCATCAACAGAGTCACCACACTTCCCCTAGAACTATGATGGAGGAAAGAGGACCAAGAATATAGCCAGGTTGCCAAAAGGAAATTATTTTTAGAAGGTGAGGAACCCACTGAGGTAAAAAATGGAGTAAGGAGGGAAAGTCTGCCATATCCATGGAGTGAGGTAAGCTACCAACTGATCAAATAAATTTCATGTGAGGGTAGGTATAGTGTGGTATATGGCTATCATTTTAGGATTTTTGAAGAATTGAGATTTGGAGAAGAAACAACCCCTCACCAAAGGCTCAACATACCATACTTCCTACTGAAATCACTAATAGACTCAAGAATCAAAGTGCAAGAGGGAAATTCCAAACAGTTAGCTCACCATGGGTTAATTAGTATCCTTATAGAATATGCTCTCCAAAACCTCAGAATTCCTATAACATGGTCAGTTTTCCGAGACATGCCAGCAGAGGATGATGTCAAAGTTCTCACATATGATGTTAGTCCTACTGTTAGTGAAGAGGGAGAGGAAAAGACGAAGCAAAGGAAGAAGAAGTAAAGCAAGAAGAGGAAGAAACAGAAAGAGATGAAGATGAGATGGATGAAGAAGGAGAGGAAACAGAAGAAAATGAGGAAGATGAAGAAGAAGAAGGGAAAGAGAAGGAGGATGATGAAGAAACAAAGGAGGATGTTAAGGAGGAAACTGATAAAGATGTTGAAGATCTATAAGAGGAAGAAGATAGGAAGGACATAGGTGAAGAAGGCAATAGAAAAGAGGGTAAAGAAAACAAGGCGGAGTCACCTAGGGTGTCTCCAGAAGCCACTAAGAGAGAGGAAGCAGCTGCCTTCACTACTCTTAGCACCCCCATCAAGTAAAAAGGAAAAAGACAGAGGCAGAACTCATTATATTTTAGGACGAGAAAAAGCACAAGAATAAGACAGGGGGAACCCCAAATAGTAACCAAAATTCCCATTGTGATTGAAGACTCCCCTACTCAAAAGGAGAAAATGCCTTCCCCTAAGTCTCCTATCACACATGTGAGAAGGCATAGTACTAGATCAACCTCCTCCTAGGGAAAGGTAGTCCTACAGGATGCACATCAGAATCTATAGGAAGCAGAAGCAGTCCTGCAGGATACTATGTTGAACCTACATGAAGCACAAATGTTGGAAAGGGAGGTAGAGGAGCAACAAGACACTAAAGAGGAGGACCCAGAGACAAAAGGACCTAGCCCCCAACCTAACTTGGACTCCTACTATTGGTTTATTGAAGGGGGTTGTGTCATACCTCAAAAATTTGCTATCCCACTGTTCTTCGAACTTGAGAAGGAGAGGGCCAAGACTCGCTAATGGATGCAGATCGTCAAATCAAAGTGGGTGGAAGACATTGGGCACATGGAAGAGAAACTATAAAGGAGATGGGCAGAGAGATAAGTGGCTTGAGAGACAGAGAAGCCATAATGAGAAATCAACTACACACAGAAAATGCATGGTTGAGGGGACAACTGCAGGAAAGAGAGAATCAATTGGCATGTATGGTCAGTTTGTTTTTGGAAGAAATCCAGTGTAGCATGCCAGCTAAATCCTATACCTTATACCTCAAAGAACAGTGGTTTCAATTCCAGATTAAGACCCTACCACAATGAGGCACCACGCCATTTCAGGACTACAGGCGGTTCATTTATCTTTGTGATCAAAGTACAATAGAAGATAGGGCCAAAATGGTTGAGTTTTATTTGCACAACATGGCCCTAACAAACATAAATGTATGGGACCCTAATGGAAATCTAGGAGATTTACAATTAATGGCTTTGGAATCATGGATGAACCATGAGGAGTCAAGGGATGTAGAGATGAAAAGGATGGGAATGCCTGACGAATGGGAAGGCCTACTCCAACAGATGAAATGCCTGTGGAGCCTCAAGTGACTTTTGAGCCATTTGACAAGTGGGGTATGGACTTAATTGGGCCTATTGACCCTCCTTCCAAGCAAAAAAAATACATTATTGTGTGCACTAATTATTTGATTAAGTGGGCTGCAACTAAGGCAATTAAGGCAACAACAGAGGAGAAGGTGGTTGAGTTCCTAAGGAAGAATGTAATCTACAAATTTGGTACCCTAGAGAGTTGGTCATAGACCAAGGCAACAAATTTACCTCCAACATGATTGAATAATTGCTCAGCCATCACGAGATCAATCATAGAACCTCCATTCCCTATCATCCACAAGATAATGGGCAAGTGGAGGTGACCAACAGAGCACTAGAGGCCATCTTGAACAAATTGGTAAGTAGCAGCAGGAAGGATTGTGCAGATAGACTAGTTGACGCCACTTGGGCCTATAATAGAACATGGAAGACCACCACTGGATTCACACCCTATGAGCTGGTCTATGGGAAAATGGCTTTGTTGTCCATTGAAATCGAGTATAACACATTAAGGATGGTAGCCGAACTAGATCTAGATCTCAGCACCGAACAAAAAGAGAGATTGTTCCAGTTGAATGGTTTGGATGAATTTAGAATGCAGACCCTCCTACATACAGAGGTAGTTCAACTTCAGAGGAAGATCTGGCATGATAAAAAAATCAAGGATAAGCAATTTCAGGAAGGCGATTAGGCGTTGCTATATGATTCTAGACATAAAGACTTCAAGGGCAAGTTAAGGACAAGATGGATAGGACCTTATTTTGTGGAAAGATGCCATGATAATGGTTATGTGCAAATCAGAACCATAGATGAAGAGTCCATTCCTTTTCTTGTTAATGGACAACGAATGAAAATTTACAAGAGACCTTTATCAAAGCAAGAGTTCATTGATAATATCATTAAAACAAAGACAATAGTGGAGCAAGTTCCAGCTCCTCCCTCATCATATCACTGAGAAAAAGAAAAAAAAGAATAAGGACTCAGGTGAAAACCTCCTTGAGGCATATGAATCCCATCATTGGGTTGAAAACCTCTTGAGGCGGCTTAGTGGTGTCAAAAAAAAAAAAAGAGAGAAAAAAGAGAATAAGAAAGATTCGTGGGTGAAAACCTCTCTTGAGTCGCCCAGGGCAAACAACTAGGGTGAAAAATTCTCAGAGGCAGCCTAGTTGTTTTTCAAAAAAATAAAATAGTTTATCATGAAATTTCCATTTGCAGGCCAGCAAGAAGGACAGTCAAGGAGCAAAGGAGGATCACAAAGAGACCCTTTTCACTCACATATTTATTTTTCCACTCATTTCCATTCATTCATACACCATTTCTGTCATTTTTTTCCACTCCATTGCTTCAATTTACAAAGGGACTATGTTTTCTACAAGATCCCCTGTAAACCTACAGTATCCCCTGAAAACCTACAGGATGATCCTATAGGAATTATAGTGACCTAGAAATCCTACAGGAAGTAGTCTTAAGGCAAATGAATGACTTTCTAGGCCAATAAAATTTTCCCTCTTCATCATTCAATCACCATACCTTGTCCACCATCATCACTCTTGCACTCACCATTAAAAAAAAAAAAATAGTTTCAAAAGTATTTTTTCCCAGTCTTCGAAAAGAAGGGAAGCAGGGAGGAATAAAGAGAATCACTTGAATATTCCTTGCTCTCCACACTCCCATTCTTTCTCTCCATCCATGTCACCATCCTCACAACCCCAACAAAAAGAATGATTAAGAGTTCTAAGGGAGAAGTAGCTACAGGACATCCTGTAGCAGCCTATCCCACAGAATACCAATCATAAGAGCAACAAGCCTCCAGCATGATGATCCAGGAGCTCCAAAGTAGCAGCACCACCATCTTCAACCACAGGTACCTGCATAAACAAAGGAGTCATTAGCAAACAACAAGAGGAGGAAAAAGAATAGCATGCAACCAATACACACAACAACACCTTTGGTCTTCGACAACTGCAGCAAAGCATTGGCACCACAGGTAAGTATCCCGCTCACACTCTCATATGAATAATGTAGTCAAAAAAATTTAAGGGTTATGAGTAAGTTGGTTTATAAGTGAAAAGGTGTCCAATTAACTTGGCCACATTTGTTTAGTCAACACATACACAACAGGGTGTCCTCTCACACGTGGCTGCAGTGAACTCAAAGACAAAGAAGGAGTAGGACAAAAGCGATTAAAAATATAGATGCATAAGGTGGGAAATGATTACGAGGAGTGGGGAATGATGAGGTGGTAGTGGGGAGCAATGGTCCAAAAATGGAAACATACCTTTGCTGCCAGCACACCACCTCACCTTGAATAACCATAAGAGGAAATAATCATTGTTCCCATGCATTCATGCATTCACTTCATGGAAGCTCACTCTCTCAAGTGACTCTCATACCCAGTCAACCCATCGGAATATAAAATCCATTGTTTTACTGCACATGAATTCCTACATGATTGCATAGGAATTCCTATAGGATCATGCACAAGAATTCCTATAGGACACACATAGACTATTTACAGGATTGGTCGAGAAGAGTTTCAAAAGGGATAACACAGGAGTTAGCCACTGCAAACAATCTGAAGAGGTAGGCTCTGTAATTACATCCCTTTTTACAAACTAATTGAACCAGAAATCCTGTAAGTTTGAGTGAATTTAGTAGCTGTATAAGGGAATTACATACAAAGTCATTTCTGGTTTGGTTTTGCATTTGAAAATTGTCTCAACCCTCTCATCTCCTCAAACTTCACCAAACAAGAATACAGGATGGTTTAATAGGAGGGAGCCCATTAACACTGTGAGAATCCAACAACACCCACCCCCAAGTTCTTGAAATCTTCACAAGACATAATTGGATGGGGTTTTTCGAAAAATTCAGAGGGTATGATGATGAGGTGCCTTGAGAATTTTCTCTCCACCTTATTCTACTCACCAGAATCCATGCCACTATGGTGATAAGGGGCCTACCTATAGAACTCACCCCTGAGCTCATCAGAAGAGTCACCACTCTTCCCCTAGGAATACCATGGAGGAAAGAGGACAAAGAAGATAGCGAGGTTGCAAAAAGGAAATTCATTTTAGAAGGTGAGGAACCCACTAAGGACAAAAATTGAGTAAGGAGGGAAAGTCTGCCATATCCTTGGAATGAGGTAAGCTACCAACTGATCAAATACATTTCATGTGAGGGTAGGTATAGTGTGGTATATGGCTATCATTTTAGGATTATTGAAGAATTGAGATTTGGAGCAGAAACACCGCCTCACCAAAGGCTCAGCATACCATACTTCCTATTGCAATCACTAATAGACTCAAGCATCAAAGTGCAGTAGGGGAATTCCAAACAGTTAGCTCACCATGGTTTAATTAGGATCCTTATAGAAGATGCCCTCCAAAAGCTTAGAATTCCTATAACATGGTCAGTTTTCAGAGACATGCCAACAGAGGATGACATCAAAGTTCCAACATATGATGTTAGTCCTATTGTTAGTGAAGAAAGAGGGGAAAATATTGAAGCAGAGGAAGAAGAAGTAAAGTAGGAAGAGGAAGAAACAGAAAGAGATGAAGATGAGACAGATGAAGAGGGAGAGGAAACATAAGAAAATGAGGAAGATGAAGAAGAAGAGGGGAAAGATAAGGAGGATGATGAAGAAACAGAGGGGGATGTTAAGGAGGAAACTGATAAAGATGTTGAAGATCTACAAGAGGAAGAAGACAGGAAGGACATAGGTGAAGAAGGTAATGGAAAAGAGGGAAAAGAAAATAAGGAAGAGTCACCTAGGGTGTCTGCATAAGCCACTGAGAGAGAGGAAGCAACTGACCTCATTGCTTTTAGCACCCCCATTAAGCAAAAAGGAAAAATACAGAGGTAGACCCCATTATATTTCAGGACAAGAAAAAGCACAAGAATAAGACAGGGGAAACCCTAAACAGTAAGCAAAATTCCCATTGTGATTGAAGACTCCCCTACTCAAAAGGAGAAAATGCCTTCCCCTAAGTCTCCTATCACATATGTGAGAAGGCCTAGTACTAGATCAACCTCCTTCAAGGGAAAGGCAGTCCTACAGGATACAAATCAGAATTTACAGGAAACAGAAGTAGTTCTACAAGATACTCTGTTGAACCTACAGGAAGCACAAAAGTTGGAAAGGGAGGCAGGGGATCAACAAGAAACTAAAGAAGAGGACCCAGAGACAAAAGAAGCCAACCCGAAACCTAACTCGGACTCCTACTATTGGTTTATTGAAGGAGGCAGTGTCATACCTCAAAAATTTTCTATCCCACTGTTCTTCGAGCTTGAGAAGGAGAGGGCTAGGACTCACTGATGGATGCAGATTTCCAAATCAAAGGGGGTGGAAGACATTAGGCACATGGAAGAGAAACTCAAGGAGATGGGTAGAGAGCTAAGTGGCTTGAGAGACAAAGAAGCCATAATGAGAAATCAACTAGAGACAGAAAATTCATGGTTGAGGGGACAATTGCACGAAAGAGAAAATCAATTGGCATGTCCGGCTAGTCTCTCTTTGGAAGCAATCCAGTGTAGTATGCCAGCTAAATCCTATGCCCTATACCTTAAAGAACAATGGATTTAGTTCCAGATTAAGGCCCTAGCACAAAGAGGCACCATGCCATTTCAGGACTACATGCGGTTCATTGATCTTTGTGATCAAGGTACACTAGAAGATAGGGCCAAAATGGCTGAGTTTTATTTGCACAACATGGCCCTAATAGACATGAATGTATGGGACCCTAATGACAAGCTAGGAGATTTACAATTAATGGCTTTGGCATCATGGATGAACCATGAGGAGTCAAGGGCTGCAGAGATGAAAAGGATATTGGCAAGAGAGAAAACTGAACCTCTTGTGATCAGAGCTGAACAATCAAATCCCATGGCCCTCATCAATACCCATAATTTGATTGCAAATGATCCTTAGCTGGCACCTAGATATCTTGCTGCCCAAGAGCAAGCAATTTCACATTTTGAGGACATGTTTATGCTGCTAGGAGATGATAGCATACATGCTTGCTTGAGGAGATGGAACACACTACCATACAGATTAAAGATAAGAGAGTATCAGTCTCCTCAAAGGTTGAGAGAGGAACTAAACATGACACCCATGTATAAGCAATCTATGCAAAGGTTGAAAGTCAATTGGATTGGCCTAAAACTCAGTCCACCACTACTCTTAGGGATGCTAGAAGGGAGAAAGGAAGAAGAAGAAAAGAGGTAGTGGGAGGAGGTAGAAAAGAAAGAAGGCTTCTATGAACAAGAGGAGGAGACCACAACAGAGGCATGGAATGTCAGAGAGGCCACTAGATCCATGAAGGATATGGGTATTTATTAAGTTGCTCAGAGGATGAGTAACAATTTCAGTAGGGGGTGATGATGATTGTGGAGTACGAAAAAGGTATGTTTTTAATGATCATTTCAATGGCTTTTCAGTGGGACTTGTGAATCTTTTACATCACAAATGTGGAAAACAATAAAGAATTATGACAAAATATGTGGAATCAGTATGCAAGACTTAACCGTTGATAGTTGTCATTCTCCTGTGCAGGAAAGGGTAAAGACGAGGAGCTGTTGTTCGAAAGAAAAATACAAGAACAGGGTAACTGTTGTCCCCTTGAAGAAGGACTGAGTGAAAACGAGGCTAAGTAGGTTGAAGCAAACCGGTCCGGAAAAGGAGGAGAAGGCACTAGCTCGGCGGAGGAGAAAAGAAGTGATTAAGGACTAACAGTTTCACGAATCTTTATCTTATTGCTTAGACATCTTCGCCGTCACCCTTATATAAAGGGATGACACTGTTAGCTTTGCGGGGATGCTTTTATGTAACTTTCTGTTAAAGATTTAACTTTGATCATCGAGTCTCGTTGAAATTGGCTCATTGTACTTTCTGTTTCATGCATTAATATAAACTTGGTGATTATCTTATCTCTGCGTCTGGATTAACTTAAAGCGGTGTACCCTTGAGGCTAAGGGCCCGGCCCCAGAGGACACTTGCTTCTGTATCACTACGATTTGATTTCTGCGTGGTTTGCTTATCATCATTAGTTGGTAATCTGATATGCTTTATAAGTTACATCATATGCTCTGTTAAGATTCGTTCATTAAGGTTCTTTATGTTGGCTCTACATTATATCACCAATACTTTCAGAGTTGATTAAATATTATTAGACTTAATTGAACATTGTTATCATTTTGTTACGGAGCTTTTATGCTGTGTATTTGTGTTAAGGAAATTATCTGAAAGATGTGTTCTTTATGATCCAGGATTAATGTTGTTCCATTTTGAAACACAGTTGTAATTCCTCTTGATGATTGGTGTTAAATCAAATTACTTTTCAAGGGTGTTGTGTGTGTGTATGATTTCCTAATGCTTTTCCATAATTAGTAATTAGTGTTGTTCCATTAGCGCGTGTTGCATGATTTGCTTGGAGAATGAAAGATTGGAGTTTTGATTACAATGAGTGCATTTGAGTTGATAGGATAAAGCTTGATTACTGCTCGTGAGTTTTAGTTATTCTATTGCTGTTCCATTTTAAGCATTGCTATTCCATTCTAGATTTGCTGTTCAATTTCTTATTTGTCGTTCCATTTTTACTTGCTGTTTCATTTACTCGCATTTGGTGTGAGAGACGATCTGTGGCTGTAGTGAGCCTTGGCATTTACTGCCTCGCTCCCAGACCCGTGGTCCATGCTCTAATTTCCTTTCCATCAGTTTCTAAAGGGATGGGCTATTGTTGTCGAACTCTTGACTGATAAAGTTGCCTAGCTTTAAGAGTGTGTGCTTTAGTCATTTGAAGTAACTTAGTCATAGAAAAGCATCCGTTTACTCTTGTATTTTTGTAGAACGTTGCACTACTAGCATTACTCTGAAAAATAGCCTCATATTGAGTCACTCTTTGAAATAACCAAACGCTCCCGGATTGACATATTAATGTGAGGTAATTAGAGGTGAAAGAGACCATTTTTATAGCTCTACATTTTGGCGCCATTGCCGGGGAAAGAGTGTAGCCATTTGTCTTTTTCAGAGTAGTGTACGAACCTGTTAGGGAAGAGTTGGATCTTAAAAACGAAAGGTAAGAACCTGCGTGCGGAGCATGTAAAAGCCTTGCTCCACTGACCTAATGACCCTAGTCAAACCACTAATATTCTTGTTATATTTAATTATTATTATTCTTAGAAAATAGCTAAATCATAAATTAAAAGAATTCATTTGTTAATTTAAATAAATGTATATGTATATCTAAAAACAAATAATATATAATTTATTATTTTTAGAAATTAGCTAAATCAGGTAACTTATATATTAAAAGAATTCATTAGTTAATTTAACTAAATGTATTCGTTTAATAATAAAGGTATATGTATACCTAAAAATGAATAATATATAATATCTATATAATCCATATTTATTATTTAAATATAATGGTCATGGAAATTAAATTAATAACTTATAATAATTCATATTTATTAAATAGTCTATATTTATTATTATTCCAATCCTAAGGAGAGGGAAGACAGAAACCCTAAGACTTTGGCAAAATCAGCCCCAACCCCCATTTTCAAACTGGTCACCACCATCGTTTCCTTCTTCAAACCCGTGGCTGAATTAGCCAAGCCAATCTGGTTGGCCGAATTTCCCTTATACTCCACCATATTGGCAAAATAGCCCATATCCTCCACAATGGACTCCCCCTACTTCACAAGGTTCACCCTGGCAGACAAACTGGCAAAGACCGATGCAACGACCAGTAGGAACTATTCCACTACCTCAACCTACTCTGCCAGCTTTACAACAAAATCCCCAGTCTAATCTGAGACCGCAACTCCCAGCCCAACCCAACCCCAATCCAAATAACAGACCGGTCCAATCTCTTCAAATCATAGAATCACCAGAAATAGGACCTGACCTACGGGAGTGTAACGATCTTCAATTACAATTTGGACTTATCATTGAAAATGAGGGAGATAAAACAGTTCATATTGAAGATCAGTTATCAAGAGAACATCAGTTGCAACAAGAGGATGTAAATAAGCAGCAGACTCATAATCAAGCAACCACATCCTCTCCCCCGTTCCCAGAACGATTAGTCATACCTTGACCTTTACAGTATCCTGACTTTGACATTCTGGGAGAATTACAAAATTTGTATATAAAAATCCCGATCCTCCAAGCCATTCAAGATATCCATATATACGCAAAAACTATTAAAGAATTGTGCATAAAGAAACCAAGGAGGAATATAACAACTAATCCAAGAGTCCAAGTAGTCGGTACTTTATCTGATTTATTATCTGGGAAAGAAACACCCATTAAATATGAAGACCCAGGAAATCCAATTGTAACTGTTCAAATTTACGGTCAGACCCTATCTAATGCCTTAGTTGATCTAGGAGCTGCAATCAATATTTTAACAACCACTACCTGTCAAAAACTCGGCATTACATCTGTAGAACCTACCTCTACTTTGTTAGAATTGGTTGACCGATCTGTGATTAGACCAGAAGGTACTCTTCACGATGTCATGGTCTCTGTAGATTCCTGGGAATATCCAACCGATTTCCTGATAATTAATCCAAAAACCCGACTTGATGGACACCCGCTAATCCTAGGTAGGCCTTGGCTTGCCACCGCCGATGCTTACATTGGTTGCCGGCAAGGAAATATGACCATAACCAAAGGACCTGATATCAAGAATTTGGTTCTATACCCTCCAGCACAGCCAAGTCTCACAATAATTAAAACTAACAAGTATCCTGTATCATACCTTACTGATAACATTAGATCTCCATTGACTATACAAGAGGCACTTGATTTTAAAGATCAAACAGAAGATGATGCCATTAACAACTTCATTAGTCAAACTGAATCCAGATCCTGCACACAATGTCACATGATAGAAGCAGCATTTGATAATGAATTAGAAGAAGATCCTCTGAAAGACACACATGATCAAACAATACCTGTTACTTCTGTCGCAAATAGTAAAATTGTGGAAATTGAACTGGGAAAAAATTTAAATATCAATGCCAACCTCACATCTGAACAAGAAACTAAGCTCATCCATCTGTTAAGAAAATATCAACAAGCATTTGCATGGGATTACCCTGATATGAAAGGAATCGACCCACAATTGTGTACACACCACATTTATATAGAAAAAGATGCTAGACCTGTCCGTCAACCGCAAAGAAGACTTAATCCTCATCTAAAGGATGTGGTAAAAGCGGAACTTCAGAAACTTTTAGATGTCAATTTTATTTATCCTATTTCTGACAGTAAATGGGTCTCTCCGCTTGTGGTGGTACCAAAAAAGAATGGGAAATGGAGAATTTGTGGATTACAGGGAACTAAATAAAGCAACACAAAAAGACCACTTTCCTCTCCATTCATAGACCAAGTGCTAGATACTTTTGCAGGAAAGAAATTCTTTTCCTTCCTGGATGGCTTCAGTGGATACAATCAGATTTAGATTGCCCCTGAAGACCAGGGCAAAACTACTTTCACTTGTCCTTGGGGAACATTTGCCTACCGAGTTCTACCTTTTGGCCTATGTAATGCTCCCGCCACATTCCAAAGGGATATCCTTAGCATTTTTGCAGATTTAATAATTGATGGACTTGAAGCATATATGGATGACTTTACACCCTATGGACATGATTTTGATCCAGCATTAAATACCCTAGAAAAAGTCCTACACGCTGCATAGCTACCAGACTTTGCTTAAGCCACGAAAAATGTTATATGATGATGACTGAAGGACTTATTCTAGGACACTATGTTTCAGCAGCCGGCATTCAGGTGGACCCGGCAAAAATCCAAATACTTTTGCTTATTCCCACTCCTACTACTCAAACAGAGGTACGCAGCTTTCTTGGATTTTCTGGATATTATAGACGATTTATAGAACATTATTCACACATTGCTGCACCTTTATATGCACTAACTGGTAACGTTGATTTTCTTTGGACAGAAAAATGTGAACGTGCTTTCAAGGATTTAAAGAAGCTCGTATCCACAGCCCCAGTCCTTCGAGGACCAAATTGGGATTTGCCATTTCAGATATCAGCTGATGCCTCAGATACAACCATTGGCGCAATCCTTGGGCAGGAAGAGGATAAAAAACCATACGCTATCTATTACATCAGCAAAAATTTATCCCCTGCTGAATTAAATTACACTGTTACTGAAAAAGAATTCCTAGCTGTAATACATGCTGTCAATAAATTTAGACATTATATCACAGGCTATCCTGTTATCTTGTATATGGATCATTCCGCCATAAAATATTTAGCAAATAAGCCTGTCACAAATGCCAGAATAACTAGATGGTTGATCTTATTGCAGGAATTCGATATCACAATCAAGGACTGGCCTGGAAAAGAAAATCCTGTAGCCGATTTTCTCTCAAGAATGCCAAAGCCAATTGATGCAGCAGTAGTTGAAGATCAATTTCCGGACGAACACCTGTTTGCTGTTGCCGTTCGAACACCCTGGTATGCTGATGTCGCCAATTACCTTGCAGTAGGTAAACTACCAAAACACTTAACCCCTAATGAACGAAAACAGATTGTTCAGAAGAGTACTCGATTCTCCTGGATTGGGGGCTATTTGTTTCACACAGGGGCAGACATGCATATCAGGAGATGTGTTCGAGAAGATGAAATCTTTGACATCCTAAAAGCCTGTCATGACGGACCATGTGGGGGACACTTCGCTGAGCGTAGAACTAGACACAAAGTATTACAGACAGGATATTATTGGCCCACGATTTTCAGAGATGCAAAGAAATTTGTCCAAGCTTGTGACAGCTGCCAGCGAGCAGGACGTCCTGGTCAAGCTGACGAGATGCCTCTCAAACCACAGTTAGTCATCGAACCATTCGAGCGATGGGCTCTTGATTTCGTTGGACCCATCAACCCCTCATCAAATCAGAGAACATATATCTTGGTGGCAACAGAATATGTCACCAAATGGGTTGAAGCAGAAGCATTACCAAGAGCCACAGAGGACTCTGTCATACAGTTCCTATTCCATCTATTTGTACGTTATGGCCTTCCAAGGGAAATAATTACAGACGGAGGACCACAATTTGCTGGCAATAGGTTAGCTGCAACACTTAATAATTATCATGTCCAGCACAAAATCACTACTCCATATCACCCACAGGCGAATGGAAAAGTAGAAAACAACAATAAGGTAATAGAATCAATCCTAACGAAAACCATTGCGTCACATAGGCGTGATTGGGCTGCCCGACTGCCTGAAGCACTCTGGGCCTATAGAACAACATGGAGAAGCACCACTGGTTACTCACCTTATCAATTAGTGTTTGGAAAACAACCTATTTTTCCTATAGAATTTGAAATCCAAACATTACGAACAACAAAGGAAGTTGGCTTAGATCTAACCGAGGCACAGATTAATCGATTGCAGCAGATCAATGAATTGGACGAAATTAGGCTCTCTGCACTACAAAAAACAGCATTGATTCAACAACAGCGAGCTAAATGGCATGACGCCCTCATAAAAAACAAAGTCTTTCACGAGGGAGACTGGGCTCTGTTATATGAATCTCGGTTTCAGGACTTCCTTGGGAAACTCCAGATTCGTTGGTTGGGACCATACGAAATCCAGAAGGTACATGACAATGGAACCATCACTTTAATCACCACTGATGGTTCTGGATATACCTTCAAAGTGAATGGCCACCGAGTTCGTATCTATCGTAAACCACTCACTCAGGAATCCTTCTGCCAACAGCTACGCAAAGACACTGATATGGAGATTTTAGGAGAGGAAGAGAAGTCTTCCTCACCTATAATTCATTAAGGAATTCATTTCTTTTCACAATTTGTACATAATTTCTTTTCTTCAAACTCGTTTGTGTACATATGTTTGAACTAAATGTGTTCTTTTGCTCAAAGATTTCAATTTTTTCCGTTCCTGAAACGAATGGCATTTGTGTGTTTCTGCTGTTCCTTTTCAAAAGGAACAACATTTTTGATTTCTCGATTTTTCTGTTGTTCCTTTTCAAAAGGAACAACACTTTTGATTTTTCTGCTGTTCCTTTTCAAAAGGAACAACACTTTTGATTTTTCTGCTGTTCCTTTTCAAAAGGAACAACACTTTTATTTTTCTACTGTTCCCTTTCAAAATGAACAACACTCTTGATTTTTTCTGTTCATGTTTCAAAGGAACGACGTTTGCTTGTTTTGTTGTTCCTTTTCTAAAAGGAACATCATTTTGATTTTTGCTGTTCCTTTTTCAAAAGGAACGTCATTTTGAGTGTGTTGCTGTCCTTTTTTTCAAGAGAGATAGCATTTTTTTATTTTATTTTTTTGCTGTTCCTTTTTCAAAAGGAACGGCATTGGTGTGTTCTGCTGTTCCTTTTTCAAAAGGAACGGCATTTGCACTTTTGAGACCTATGCTCCTTTGTTGTTCTTCTCTCAAAAAGGAACACTTCTAGCATACTTTTTCTCTCCTTGTGAAACAGCTTATCCCTTTTGCTGATCCAAATTTGAGGATGCTTCTTGCTCCTGTTCTTTCAAAGTATTTTAGAGACAGCTATGCACTTATGCAATGAATACAAAATCACAACATACTGAAATCAGAAATTATAAATCGCTATCTTTATAAGGCTCTGTATTGGTAAGAGGACAGAAGGAAGGACATACTTATCTTTTGTTGTCATTGTCTTACTAATTTTGCCCTGATTGGTTATCTTTATCATGCCATTCTTTTTAATCCCCTTTGATTTTTGTTTAAGAATAAGAGAAAAGGGTTTATATCCTCCTATTGAGATGATAAGACTTGTTCCACCATTCCTACTCTTAAGGAGTGTTGAACCACCCTTTGTGTATATATAAGGAAAAGTGCTTTATGAAAAAAGAAAGTAAAAAACAAATGAATTATAAATTGTCAAATGCAGGATAGGGGGTCTCATCAAGAGCCAGCCTACCATGATCATGAGGATGGAAGTGAAGTGGCATTCCCACTATGGCCACCACACTAGGGATATGGTCCAAAAGGTATATCAAATAAACAAACCTTGGAACAGGAGGTCTCATCACGAGCCGGCCTGCCCACTCTTTGCCCCCTTCTCGTGAATGGCATTATGGCTAACTGGTTACCAAGCCGAAATAATGGCCTACACTTTGACATTACATTCATTAATATGCACATAAAGGATCATGGTTCCAGGGGTGAAATAAACAACTTTGTCAAGGTTATGGACACCTATCGGCAGCAGAGCACTGTTAATGGTATCGAAGTCACATTGATTAAACCAATAGGTAGGATACTAATACTCTTTTGTTTCTTATATCCTAGGCACTAATCATACATTATTTCCCGACTTATATATCGCATGAACATTTATTACACCAATCATGGCAAAGGAGGTGACAATGACCACTTGAGATTTGGCAAGTACGACAAACGTCCTATCCCCCGGCCTCGCATCATATCACAGCAGCCTCTTACATAATACGCGATCCAACTTTACGCCTCGATTTCGGTAATCCGTTGTTTTTCTAAACATGGCATATTTTCATACGCTGTTCCTTTATGACTTGGTTACAGATCGGGTGCCGCTCCTTTCTTTGACAGCTGGGGCAGAGTATCGCATTGTGGGGGGGGGGGGGAGGTTAACCTCATTATTCCCCGAATTATGTGTCAGCTCACTATTCGGGAAAGATAGTGTACCAGGAAATGGCACGGTTTAACGACATGATATTTCTATTTTTTTTTTCTACACAAGTTGCTGTTCATAAGTCATTTCTATTGCATACTCTGTGTTTTTTTTCTAAATCCTACGATTATTACCCACTCTGTGTTTCAAGCAACACAAGCAGTTGCTGTTCCATTGAGAATCCATAGTGAAACCATGGGAGGCAGGGCAATTCGAAGCGAACCACAGGAGTTGACAGTCTCCGCTGCTGCTCGGGAGATCCTGGAAAGAGAAGGATGTCTGACTTATCTCAGTCGCTTGCAGGAGTCCAATGAAACAGTGGCGATGGAATTTCTGTAGAACCTGTAGGAGGATCACTCCACAGTGAGGGGGAAATGGATAGCAGTCACCGACGATATAATCGCAGAAGTCTCGGGACTACCAGCCACTGGACCTATATGGACATTAAAGAAGGAAAGACTACAGAAGATCATGGAAATTTTCCAGGAAGAAGGCCAGAGCTTAACGATTAAGGGGAAGGGAGTTCTGCCAGCAACGCTAGGAGAACCCTGGGCAGAATTAGCAAGAACAGTACAAAGCTACATCACCTGTTAGGGGAGAAAATACGTGGTAAGGCCACGACATCTTAAACTCTTAGATGTTCTAAAGCAGAAATGCTCTGTAAATCTTCTTTCACTTTTGAATTCTTTACTTCATGACGTCACACGAAGCCTAAAAAAGGCACAGCATGTAGAGTCAGTTGTCAGCCACCATGGATTAATCCGACTAATAGTTAGTCATAGCCTCACCCAGCAGCAAAGCAGCTGGGAAGAACTAATTGCAATAATTGAGGGGAGAGCGACAACACCTTCCCCAAAATGTAAACATACTACAAGCACACCAGAACGTCTAGAAAAACGTAGAGAATTTGGAAAACAAAAACATGCTACAAGCACATCTGAACGACCAGAAACACGCCAGGAATCAGCAAAGCGTAAGCATGACACTGATACACTGGAACAGCCAGAGAAACACAGAAAATCAGTCCAGTTAGCTTGGATAAGAGGAAGTATGGAAGAACTCCAGGAAAGCACCAGTCAGCCAGTGGTAATTGAGGATGAGCAACCCTCACGGCCAGAAGTAGAAGAAGAACAAGTCGAAGGAGAAAAGGAAGGAGAGGCCGAGGAGGCTGAGCAATCCGAAGAGGAAAATGAAGAAGCAGCTGAGCATTCGGAAACAGAAGCTGAGCCTCCTGAGACAGAAGCTGAGCCTCCTGAAACAGAAGCTGAGCATCCTGAAATGGAAGCTGAGCATTCTGAGGCAGAAGCTGGACAATCCAGGCAGGAGGAGGAAATGGGACAGCAGGTAGGTAGCCCACCACAGGACCCAGTGGGAGAAGATGAATTGGCCGCAATCTTGGCCAATATGGGTGAGTATGGCCAACCTTCCACTCCATCATACCTCCGCGACAAACCCCAGGAAGAAGATACATCTGAAAAACCACATGCAGAAGAGGCAGAAGAAGGAAATATGCCTGTTCATGATGAAAAGGAGATAGGAGACACTGAACGGGAACAATTTGTTCCCAAGGCACCAGAGGAAATTCCGGAGGAAGTAGGGATAGAAAAAGAAGTCACGGAACCAGTTAGGGTTCCTACCCTAGAACAACCAGCACAAAACAATGAAGAAGCACCCCAGGAGAAAGATCCAGGGACTAGTCACGGCCCAGAACGCAACAGAAAGCCTGCTGTTCCTTCTAATAAAACATTGGAAATTAGGGAATTACGAAAGGAACAATGGAGGTTATTGAGCATAATAGCCCAGATCCACCAACAGATCAGGATCCTGAAAGCGAGGCAGAGGGTAAGGAAGACCGTTGGGAAGAAAAAGATGATCACTGCAGTAAAAATCCGCAGGATAAAAAGGCGGAGGACCAAAAATTGCCCTGCTGATCAAAATCCTGCTGAAGATCCAGCTGCTGTTCCAAATGAGGCTGAAGGTCCAGCTGTTGTTCCAAACGACGCTGAGGGACAAACTGCTATTCCATTTGAAAAGGAATAGTAGCAAACTGGTATTCGTGTGAAAAAAGAAATGGACAACAAGAAAATTCAAACGGAGGCACCACCCTCAGGGGTGATAAGGGTTCTGAACTCGAAACAATGCAATAAGGAAGTTCAGGTAAAACTCTCAGCCTCCACTGATGCATGGAAAAGAGATCCAAAGACGAGGACCTTGCACAAGGGATTAAAACAGGCTCAGCAATAAATGGAGAGGCTTAGAGAGCAAACAGTCCCTCGCGAGAAGTATGAAGAACTACAACAACAACTAAGGAACGTCAACCAATCCGAAAGCCAGGCCTTTGAAGGGTGGCGAGAGGAACAAGAGAAAGTTGTAAAGGTAACCCGTAGGCTAGATACTGTTATCAAACAGATGGATACCTTGTGTTCTTTATACAATGACATTTTAGCATGTAGGGCCCCTGCTAAAAACTATGCTCTGTTTTTA
The DNA here is from genome assembly GCA_031772625.1 of Pinus tabuliformis. Lineage (NCBI taxonomy): Eukaryota > Viridiplantae > Streptophyta > Pinopsida > Pinales > Pinaceae > Pinus > Pinus tabuliformis. The sequence continues at coordinate 911,079,755 of CM062809.1, read as the reverse complement.
CTGGAACAATACTTACAACTAAAAATAAAAGTCGTTAAAGCAGGCGCCTCGATATAAATTAACACTATCAATGACTTTATAGATTGTTGTAAACATTATGGGGTGAAGATCCAGAGATTGCTATGTGAATTTTATTTGCATAACCTCGTGCTAGATCAGGAGACTGAGTTGAACCCTGGCCCTTTTGTTGGGGACATTCAATTGCAAGCATTCATCTCATTCGGGGTTAATCAGATTAAATGGCTCAAAGCCTATAACACTTTCCAGAGGCAGGAAAATGGCCTAGACTTGTGGGTAAGGGCTGAGCCTAGGGACCCAGTACGGTTGTGGAAAGCACATAGAAACCTCATGAGAACTCCGGGTGTCATCGAAACGTTAGGACCCATGCATGAGGCACTCATTCGACAAAGTTTAGAATATTTTCTTTCTATCAAAGACCTCGCCATTGATGCAGCCAAATTCCGGTACCGAATCTCTAATCCAAACATCCAGCTCAGGGAGCCATTTAAGTATGAGAATTTTCAATTAGCTTCCAACCGTTTGAACCTCTATGGCGAAAGCATTTTGAGGGCAGGGCCATCCTGGTTAGGATATAGATTCTGCAGTCCAATTATCTGGCACCCTGCACCCGGATATCAAGCCCTATATGAGATGCCTGAGGGTCAAACAGGCTAGTTCTTTGACTACCTAGTCACTCACCATGGCTGTAGGCCTCCACATGAGATTCCTTCTCCAGCCTATTCTCTCACTGCTTTGCATGTCAACTATAACGTTTTCATGAGGGCATGAAACAGGGTAAGCAGGGGGTGTGTGGAGTACTAAAGAGGTATGTTTTTAATGATCATTTCAATGGATTTTCAGTGGGACTTGTGAATATTTTACATCATGAATGTGGAAAACAATAAAGAATTATGACAAAATATGTGGAATCAGTATGCAAGACTTAACCGCTGATAGTTGTCATTCTCCTGTGCAGGAAAGGGTAAAGACGAGGAGCTGCTGTTCCAAAGAAAAAGAAAAGAACAGGGTAACTGTTGTCCCTTTGACGAAGGACCGAGTGCAAACGAGGCTAAGCAGGTTGAAGCAAACCGGTCCGGAAAAGGAGGAGAAGGCACCAGCTCGGCGGAGGAGAAAAGAAGTGATTAAGGATTAACAGTTTGGCGAATCCCTCAGGATCTTCGATCTTGAGGGATCGCTGCTTTATTTATCTTATTGCTTAGACATCTCCGTCGTCACCCTTATATAAAGGGACGGCACTGTTAGCTTTGGGGGGATGCTTTTATGTAACTTTCTGTTAAATATTGAACTTTGATCATCGAGTCTCGTTGAACTTGGCTCATTGTACTTTCTGTTTCATGCATTAATATAAACTTGGTGATTATCTTATCTCTGCGTCTGGATTAACTTAAAGCGGTGTACCCTTGAGGCTAAGGGTCCGGCCCCGGAGGACACTTGCTTTTGTATCACTACGATTTGATTTTTGCGTGGTTTGCTTATCGTCATTAGTTGGTAATCTGATATGCTTTATAAGTTACATCATATGCTCTATTAAGATTCGTTCATTAAGGTTCTTTATGTTGGCTCTGCATTATATCACCAATACTTTCAGAGTTGATTAAATATTATTAGACTTAATTGAACATTGTTATCATTTTGTTACGGAGCTTTTATGCTGTGTATTTGTGTTAAGGAAATTATCTGAAAGATGTGTTCTTTATGATCCAGGATTAATGCTGTTCCATTTTGAAACACAGTTGTAATTCCTGTTGATGATTGGTGTTAAATCAAATTACTTTTCAAGGGTGTTGTGTGTGTGTATGATTTCCAAATGCTTTTCCATAATTAGTAATTAGTGTTGTTCCATTAGCGTGTGTTGCGTGATTTTCTTGGAGAATGAAAGATTGGAGTTTTGATTACAATGAGTGCATTTGAGTTGATAGGATAAAGCTTGATTACTGCTCGCGAGTTTTAGTTATTCGATTACTGTTCCATTTTAAGCATTGCTGTTCCATTCTAGATTTGCTGTTCAATTTCTTATTTGCCGTTCCATTTTTACTTGCTGTTTCATTTACTCGCATTTGGTGTGAGAGATGATCTGTGGCTGTAGTGAGCCTCGGCATTCACTGCCTCGCTCCCAAACCCGTGGTCCATGCTCTAATTTCCTTTCCATCATTTTCTAAAGGGATGGGCTATTGCTGTCGAACCCTTGACGGATAAAGTTGCCTAGCTTTAAGAGTGTGTGCTTTAGTCATTTGAAGTAACTTAGTCATAAACAAGCATCCGTTTACTCTTGTATTTTTGTAGAACGCTGTATTACTAGCATTACTCTGACAAATAGCTTCAGATTGAGTCACTCTTTGAAATAACCAAACGCTCCTGGATTGACATATTAATGTGAGGTAATTAGAGGTGAAAGAGACCCTTTTTATAGCTCTACAATGATCCTCATCATGGGATAATTATATGGGCCTTAATTTACCTCCTAGCTTAGTCAAACCAACTTTTCTCATAAATTATTACATGTTTTTTATTATATTTTGTTTATGAGATGAGTTAGAGTCGGATATTATGCTTAGTGGACTAATATGCATTGAATGCAGGATTAAAGGAGAAAATCAAGGAATTTTGGCAAAGACTAAGGTCAAAACTCGAATGGGACAAGGGAGAGGGATTGTAGGAGGTAAATCCTCGTTCACTACTCCTCCATTCAAATATTCCTCCATTCATCACATCAACTTGGAGTGCAAACATCTAAATCATGGGGATTATAAGGTAGCCGAGCAAGTGAGAGACAAAGCACTAGTTTATCTCAAGTTTGGGAGCCTAGACTCCCTAATTGTAAGGAAGTCGTTGGGGACTTCAGTTGTATAAGTAGAGAGTCCTAGGACCTCAGTAGGATTCAGATTTTTTTTGTAAAACTCTAAGCCATTTTCGATCTGCAATACTTGTGAAAGTTATATTGATGTAATTTGTTGTTTTGGTAATAAGAGTGAGTTTTGTTTTGAGTCGGCATTGAGTTAACTCAGAGGGATGAAGCTCTTGGGTTAGGGCCCAACCCTAGCAGCCAAGGCTCCTCTTTGTTGTACATGTATGTTTAGTGTAGTTTCATAGTTTCATTGTTAATTTGCTTTTTAGATGCATTTCCATTACAAGTAGTGTAGATTAAATTGGTTGTTTATTAGTTTGCTTCCATTTGTGCCTTATTCCAAGTAGCAGGTTAGCAAGGATAAAAAGGATCACCACAAGTTTTCCAGCAGGTGTCTCGACCTCACTTCCTCCCTCTGGGATCATGACTTGAGGAAGGGACCCTTAAGCAACCCCAAAAACACAAATTTCTAGTTCTTTTATGAGCTTTGGAGTTTTTTGTCTTTAAATTAGTATTTGGTTAGTTTTGCAAGGTAGATTTCCATTGTCATCTTTTTCATATTTATTGGTGCAGTAGATCTCATCCATGCTTTCATTCCTTTCAACAACTTTCCTCATGCATAGTGTAGGCAGTTAATTCATCAATTCTGCTTTTCTAGTTTATGGAAATGTTTCTTGGTTGCATAGATTTTTGGAAGATATACATGTTTCATGCAGAGAAGGTGCCTCAGGAGGAGACTAAGACCTCATAGCTAGTAGCCACCTTCCACTCCATCCACCTTAGCCATCCTTTGTCTTCACCATCACCTTCACTAGTTTTCCATCATTTTTCATAGAAATTCTTCCAAGCACATTGAGCGAATCCAGCCATCTACTAGCTTGGATATTGACTTCTGAGTGATCCTAGACCTTCTCCCACTCCATTCCACCCATCACTCACCTTTCCTATGCCTTCCATCACCTCCAACACCTCACATTTTTCTCTCGGCTGTATCCTGTAGGTTCATTGTAATTCCTACAGGATCATCATGTAGGTTTTCCTGAAATGGCTTGTTTTAAGGCTGAATTGATGGAAAACCTCTAGGAAGTCACTAGAATCCTCCCAAGGGTCTTGCACACCATCCAAACATCTCATAACCCTTCCATCCATCCTCAAACATCCTTAATTCACCTGCCAGATCCACAAAAGCAATTAGTTTTCATACTTGATTTTGCATAAAAAGACAAAAAATCAAAAACAGATTTAGTTAAGTCTCTTTACTTGCACGGTAGTGATGTTTGATGCTTCTTCTTCCATAACTTAGATAGTAGCATTTGTTTCATATTGATTTAGCATTTCTACCAAGCATAGTTCCTTAGTGGTTAATTAGGAAATGGTGTGATTTAGCATTACATGTCGACCTTCTCCATTATTGCAGTAGAGTAACTCTCTCTTAGAGTAGATTTACCTTTCTTCCATCAAAGAATCAAGCTTATTCTAACTCCATAGAAGTCTGGCTTGGAACCCCAGTGGTCTCTCGCTAGCTAAACAGTGACAATAGGCAGAACCATCACTTTTACTTGTGTATACAACACTGTCACCTCCAAGTTTGTACGAACCCCGGGTTGATAAAGTAAATTTGGTAGCCCAGGAGTTGCAGCATCCTTGCTGCAATAGTGCCACTCATCAGTCACTGACCTACTAGAGAATGTGTTGAATGCGCTTAATGAAGTTTTTATCCTTGTTAACTTCAGCCTGGACATGATTTAGATCTATTTGAGTAGTTGTAAATGGTATGGCCACATCAATGGGGCATAATGGCTGAAATCGCAATCCCACCTGAAAGGGGTTGTGGCCAATTGAACTATGGAGAGATCTGTTGTAACTGTGTTGGACATAGGGGAGAATTTCATCCCATGTGTGTGGATGATTCATGTTGTACATGCGCAGAATGTGCATGATCATCCTCTTGAATACCTTTATTTGGCCATCAGTTTGGGGGTGGAAGGTTGTGGACTTAGTGAGCTTCATATCCAACATCGACTAGAGGCTTGACCAAAATGTACTCAAGAAGTTGTTGTTCCAATTTGAGATAATGGACTATGGTATCCCAAAGTGTATCCACACTAAGAAGAGCTTAGTAGTAGCTTTTGTTGTGATACTTTTTTTGCAGGTCGCCAATATGGCCATCTTAGAGAATTTGTCGACAACCATGAAAATGTAGTCATTGCTATGCTTAGTAGAAGGAAGGCCCGACATGTAATACATAGAGATGGATTCCCATGGCATACTAAGAGTAGGTAGAGGAGTATATAAGCCTTGTTGCTTGATGGTCGATTTGGCAATGGCATAGGCAGTGCAGGATCTGATGTACTTCCCAACATCTTGTCGAAGGTTCAGCCAATAAAATTACTTCTGCAGCACTGCCATTATTTTCTCTACTCTGAAATGTCTAGCGACCCGACTGTAGTGCACCTCCCAAATCATCTTTGCACTCTTTCTTGAAGGAACACAAAGGTGACCCAGGTGGCATAAAAGTGCACCCTAGAGTTGAAAATCAGGAACTTGCTTGTGTTCCAGGAGCATCAAGTATGTGTTCCCAAATTCTGGATTGCTTTTGTAAAGATGCGACCACCTCGAAGTCTCGTACGCACAAGAGTCGAGCACAGTGGTCAGCGCTATGACTGGCAGTCGGCTGAGGCAGTTTACAACATTATTGGTGTTTCCCTTCTTGTACTTAATGTTCAAATGGAATTGTTGCAGGTATGTGGACCGTTTTTTATAGTGATAGTTCTACAACTTTCCTTGTGTCTGTATGAACTGTAGGGGTCGGTGGTCTATGTGGATGACCATTTCCTTCCCCATAATGTAATGCTTCCATTATCGGCATACCTGCACAATGCAATACATCTCTTTTTCGTAGGTGGGATACTTTCAAACTGTGTCTGAAATTGTCTCACTATAATATGCCACTGGATGCCCCTGTTGAGTAAGAACTACATGTTAAAATTGGACAACTAGGTCCAAACTCCATGTTCTGATGCTCAGATTAAGAGGCTGATATTGTTGTTGGATTCCTCTTTCTGAGAGGTGTAAAATCCATATAAAAATAGTCTTAATCCGATGAGCAGAACTTATATTTTGAATTTATTATTCTTAATAAATTATATGTGCAATGTCAGCCAGTTTTGTAATGTAGGCTCACATGCCCAACAGATGTGTCACACATCCTCATTGATGGATATATATACAGGAAAAGTTGGAAAGAATTTGAACACAACACAACTCACATCTTCCTCTCTCATCCTAAAAGTACGAGCTACCTGGAGGACGAATTTCAGCCACACGTGGGAAGGACGAAGAGGGTTTCTGCTACTAGGGTTTCGTAGAAGTTTCAGGACAGCGTTGACTTTTGTAGAACTGACTTGGGTTGACTCATCTACTGGTTGGAGGGTTGTTGTGACACATGCTGGGCTGGCTGACCAAAGGAGACTTTGCTGGTTGAAGCATCCTGTTGACCGCCGAAACGAACACATACATTTTTCTTGTTTCTGATTTGTCTTCTGTAAGATCTGCTTATATGTTCTATCTGCATTTTGCTTATCTACTTGTATGATTGCTGTGAGAAAAGTGAAATTGCTCTTAGCATAGAACATCTACAAAACTTTACATGGAATCAGAGCTGAGGTGAAGACAAACTCTATCTATAGCAATCATCATCGAAGAAAATGGATTCCTCTAAGCTGGAAGTCATCACTTGGAGTCATAAGCACAACCTCTTCATGTGTAGTCTCCTCCTCTCCACGTCTGGGTTTTTGGTGAAGGAGAGAGACACCATGAGTGATACGTTAGTCTTCAAGTGATGCCCTAGCTGCTGTACATTGCCCTAGCCGCAGAGATCTGAACGCAGTCAAGGGAGGCATTGTTACGCTGCACAAGAAGCCTTTATACGCTGCCTGTAGCAGCCTAAACGCAGACTTGTTCACGTAGTCAATGGAGGAAGAAGAGCCGCAGTCATCAAGCATAGAAGAATTCATAGGAGATCTGGCCGCAGTTGAAAGGAGACCTGTAGCTGCCAAGCCAATACGCAGTGTGAAGGTTCACGTAGCCCTAAACTTCAGCCACGTCCCTAAACGCTGTAAAGGAGAAGACGTTATGTATGCACAGCACTATACGCTGTCATGATACGCATACGAAATTAAGGAAACTATACACACAGCGTGGACATCTATACGCTCAGTTATGGACAGTCTATACGCTGTCACCTTATACGCAGTTATGGAAACTATACGTTGTCACCTTATACGCATACGCAGCAAATCTATACGCTGTCATTATACGCAGCAATGGAGAATCTTCGCATAAGGGAGCCGCATCCGCAGCAAGGTATTGACTGCACCATGGTGCAGTCATGACACTCTCGGCATCCTGTAACGTTCGTTGATCTGGCAGCGTGGGATCTGGCAACATAGATCAGGCAGCGTGTATTAAATGATCTCGGCATAAGGACGCAGTTACCATGAATGAATACCCTCGACCTCCAACGATATACCTGTAGTTGATCTATTATAAAGCAGTTATACTACAGCATGGGATCCGTGTTAATGCCACGTAACTGTAGGTGACAGCGTGGTAAAATCCAACGTTGTCTATGAGAAGAAGCAGTCTTGACACCAGATCTTGGTGGTTCTTCTATAGATGTTCAAGTATATTGAATAACAGTATGAAGATAATCCAGTAACGTATCTATTGCAAACAGTGATCTGAATTACAAGAAGTGACAAGGGTAAGGATCTCGGTTGGATGAAAATCTCGAATGAAGGGACCGAGTTATCTCACACAACAGTCCTGAAATACAGTCTCGGTGAAATCTCAGTAAAGGATTTCGGTGCTATCTCAGGGACAAGGTCTTGTTACTATCTCAAGAAAAAGTCTCGGTGCTACCACAAAGGACAGTGACTTCAATTCGGTGTTGTAATTTCAGTTTCGGTGTTATTGCAGAAGGAGAGGTTCAGTGCCATTGTAGAGATAAACTCAATGACCACAAGATTCGGTACTATTAGAGTGACCTCAGCTTGGTACCATCACATGACCACTATGAGAGGACGTTCTACTTCAACAACCTTAGTGATGCATGAGATCAAGAGCAGCATGATGATGCATGATGCATATGCAGTGGTGCAGCTTGAGAACCTGATGTAGGATGATGATAGGTGAAGGAGTCACCTTGGAGGATCAGTTGAAGCAGAATGTCTTCAACTGATCTCATTGTTATATGAGATGATCTATGCTCAGATCTAGACAAGTCAAAGTGTTGACTTCTGTTGTAAATGTACACTCTCTCTCTTTCTCTGCTGCACTTTGAAGATAAAAGAAGAATTGATCAAGGGTTTCCCCACACAACTGATCTCATCCTTGGGGGATGTTCTTACTATATGACATTTACTGATGACTTCTCTCGCAAAACCTGGATATACTTCTTGAAGAAGAAGGATGAGGCTTTCATATGGTTCCGTACCTTCAAAGCCTCGGTGGAAAATATGACCGGAAAGAAGAAAAAGATTTTGAGGACTGACAATGACACTGAATATGAGTCAAATGAGTTCAAAGACTTTTGCAGAGAAGCTGGCATTAAGAGTGAGACTACCACTGCATATACTCCTGAGCAGAATGGTGTTGCTGAACGCAAGAATAGGACTATTGTGGAAGCTGCCCGTGCCATGCTATGTGACCAGGGTCTTCCAAAGTTTCTGTGGGGAGAAGCTGCAAATACTGCTGTGTACATTCAAAACCGATGCCCTCATTCCGCTTTGGACTCCAAAACTCCCGAAGAGGTTTTCTCTGGTAAGAAACCTGATGTCTCACATTTTAGAATTTTTGGATGTCCTGTCTATTTTCATGTGCCGAAAGAAAAGAGAAGTAAGCTGGATGCTACTGGGAAGAAAGGAATGTTTGTGGGCTACAGTGAGACTTCTAAGGCATATAGAGTCTATGTACCTGGTCAAAGGGAAGTAGAGATAAGCCATGATGTCACTTTTGACGAAGATGCCTCCTTGAAGAAAGTAGTAGATCTTCCTAGATCTGAAGAAAACCATGAAGAAAGACCTGGAAATCTGGAAGAACCCCAGGATGAGACTATGCCTGATGTTGAAGGGCAAATGGACCCTATTGATCCTTCCCCTTCTCTAGGAAAGAGGCCATCATGGCTCAGGGACACCCTCGAAGATGCTGAGGGTCATGCTGCCCCAAGGGATCATTCCGAGAAAGCAAGAAGCCGTGTAGATACCAAGGGTATCTAGCTGCCATGAGTACTATTATACAATCTGAACCTGGATCTTTTGAGGAAGCCATCAAGCATCAAGTCTGGAAGGATGCTATGCATGAAGAATATGAGGCTATTATGAAGAATGATGTCTGGGATGTGGTCCCGAAACCGAAGGACAAATCTGTTGTCACCGCTAAATGGCTCTACAAGATTAAACATGGATCTGATGGGAGCGCTGAAAAGTTTAAGGCAAGATTTGTTGCCCGTGGCTTCTCTCAAAAGGAAGGAATTGACTATGACGATATATTTTCACCTGTGGCTCGATATACCACCATCCGATCCATCATAGCCCTTGCTGCTACGCAAGGATGGAGTCTTCATCAGATGGATGTCAAGACCGCTTTTTTTTGCATGGTGCAATAAAGGAAGAGGTGTATGTAGAACAACCTCTGGGATTTGAAGTTCAAGATCGAGACACTTATGTCTGCAGGTTGAAGAAAGCCCTCTATGGGTTAAAGCAAGCACCTAGAGCTTGGTATGAGAGGATGGATAGTTACTTGATGAAGCTGGGCTTCACTCGAAGCAATGCTGATCCAAACCTTTACTTTAAGGTTGAGGAAGGAAAGCCTCTCATTCTAGTGCTGTATGTGGACGACCTCTTCCTGACAGGTGATGACCCTCTCATTCATCAATGTAAGAGGGAGCTTGCTGCTGAGTTCGAGATGAAAGACCTAGGACTGATGCACTATTTCCTAGGCCTGGAGGTCTGGCAGAGACCTGGAGAGATTTTCCTTTCTCAAGGAAAGTATATTGTGAAGCTTCTGGAAAGATTTGGGATGGTGGACTGTAAGTCCGTGTCGACACCAATGGAACTCAACTTTAAGAAGTTGAGTGGCAGCGCTGCTGGGCCTATCTTGGCCAATCCTACTGAGTATCGTCAACTCATAGGAGCTTTGATGTTCTTAGTGAACACCCGTCCGGACATATGTTTTGCAGTGAATACTTTGAGTCAACAGATGGTTGAGCCTCATCATTTTCACTGGGTTGGTGCCAAGAACCTTTTGAGATATCTTCGGGGCACGATAAACCATGGGCTGAGATACACTGCCGGGAGTGTGATACTCCGGGGATATACTGATGCCGATTGGGCTGGCAGTGTGGTGGATCGTAAGAGCACATCTGGATGCTGTTTCAATCTTGGTTCTGCTTCGATCTCATGGATGAGCAGGAAGCAGAAGTCGGTGGCTTTGAGCACCGCGGAGGCCGAATACATTGCTGCTAGTATGGCCTGTTGTGAAGCAGTTTGGTTGAGGAAGCTCTTTAGTGAGCTGTTCCAACATGTGCTAGATACCACTGTAATACTCTGTGATAATCAGAGTGGGATTCGTATGACTGAGAATCCTGTGTTCCACGACCGATCCAAGCATATTGATATCAGGTACCACTTTATCCGGGATATGGTACAGCGAGGCGCCGTAAGGCTCGATCATATAGGAACTGATGAGCAGGTCGCGGATATTCTCACTAAGCCCCTGGGGAAGGTCAAGTTCCTAACCTTCCGTGAGAGTCTTGGTGTCGTGGAAAGACCCTATGATGTGGGTCCTGTTGGACGATGAGCTCTGGGAGCTCTGGGGGGCTTTGGGGATAGCTTCTCGGAGCTATAAGCACTCATAATGCTTCTGCCCCACCCTTGTGATTATTGAGCTGGTTCGCCACTCATTTAATCTGTGCCCCATATGCATCCTACTCATTGAGTTCAGGGCTCATGGGAAGTACCTCTCATTTGGCCAATGAGGTGTGGAAAAGCTAGAGACTATTAGCAAAGACTGATGGACGCATCAGAGATTGCCGTACTCTCTATCTAGGATGGCATGGTCCAACCACTTGATCTGGGATCAAGATTTGTGAGGTATGGGACCTCTGGACTGATTATGTCAGTCGGGGAATGATGTCTTTGTGACTGACCCACTTCTGTTCTGAAATAAAGAAGCCAGCAAAGCAAGTTTCGGCGGGATGACTCACGATGTTAATTGCACTAATAGATGGAGTTCTCCCTAGTTGAGAGGGAGTGTTAAAATTGGAAAACTAGGTCCAAACTCCATGTTCAGATGCTCAGATTAAGAGGCTGATATTGTTGTTGGATTCCTCTTTCTGAGAGGTGTAAAATCCATATAAAAATAGTCTTAATCCGATGAGCAGAACTTATATTTTGAATTTATTATTCTTAATAAATTATATGTGCAAGGTCAGCCAGTTTTGTAATGTAGGCTCACATGCCCAACAGATGTGTCACACACCCTCATTGATGGATATATATACAGGAAAAGTTGGAGAGAATTTGAACACAACACAACTCACATCTTCCTCTCTCATCCTAAAAGTACGAGCTACCGGGAGGACGAATTTCAGCCACACGTGGGAAGGACGAAGAGGGTTTCTGCTGCTAGGGTTTCGTAGAAGTTTCAGGACAGCGTTGACTTTTGTAGAACTGACTTGGGTTGACTCATCTACTGGTTGGAGGGTTGTTGTGACACATGCTGGGCTGGCTGACCAAAGGAGACTTTGCTGGTTGAAGCATCCTGTTGACCGCCGAAACGAACACATACATTTTTCTTGTTTCTGATTTGTCTTCTGTAAGATCTGCTTATATGTTCTATCTGCATTTTGCTTATCTACTTGTATGATTGCTGTGAGAAAAGTGAAATTGCTCTTAGCATAGAACATCTACAAAACTTTACACTACACTAATAGCATATTCAGAGGCATTTGTATAAATCTCAAATGGTTATTGCAAGTCATGTATTATGAGCACTAGTGCATAGAAAATATGATGATTCAACTTGACAAATGCTTTCTGTTGGGATTCAGAACAAAATAATTTTGCTTTCACTCCACCCTTGGTGACTTGGCTTAGAGGCCAAGTGATATGAGAGAACCCCAACACAAACCTATGGTAGAAATTAGCAAGACCTAGAAAGTTGCAGAGCTCTGTTAGAGTGGTTGGGGCTGGCCAATACCGAATAACTTGTATCTTATTTGGGTCCACATGCACACCCTGCTCAAATATGATGTACCTCAAATATTAAGCCTGGGTCATACCAAAAGTGCATTTCTCCAGATTGACACACAATTTGTGTTGTCACTGGTTTTGGAGGACATGTCGAATATGGTGGAGGTGCTCTTCCCAAACCTGGTTGAAGACCAGAATGTCATCCAAATACACTACCACGAATGAGTTGGTGAAGGGCTGCAAGATGGCATCCATTACCCTCATGAAGGTTTCAGGGGAATTCGTTAGCTTGAAAGGTATGACCATCCATTCAAAAAGTCAATCTTTCTAAAATATTTGGCCCCCTTGAGTTGGTCTAGAAGGAAATCAATCTGTAGGATTGGATACCTATTTTGGATAGTGATATTATTTAGTTCTTGATAGTAATTATAGAGCCTCCAAGTCCCATCCTTCTTATGTACCAACACGATCGGGCTCCCACAGGGTGATGAACTCGGCCTGATGTGCCCTTTTTGCAACAACTCTTGAATCTGCCTCTTGATTTCATCGTTTTCCATAACAAAGAGACGATATATTGGCCCATTGGGTAGCAGTGCACCTGGGGTCAGATCGATAGAGTGCTTGAACTAATAGCGCAGGGGTACCCCTATAGGTGAGGTGAAGATATCCTTGTAATACTCTACGACCTTGTCCATATGTTGTTATCGTGTGGAGGAGCCTTTTCTAGAGGCCACAGATGTGGCCACAACCTTCTTCTTTCCCGGAGGGTGAATCATAAGGAAGACAAATTTCTTAGTCTGGGAAATGATCTTACTGCATTGCTTCGCAGAGATCAAAGAGATGGTGATAGGCGGTGCTACCTCTAGTATCCTGTATAACTTATTTCCCAAAGAAATAATAACAGTGTGAGGCCTAGACTCATACACAACATGACACTTCCACAAGTATGGTTGGCCTAATAATACATCAAAAACTTCAAGATGAGAAACATCACACAGTACCTCATCTGTGAAGGGCTTGATGTCGTACGAAAGGCGACACTATTGGCTGACGCAAAGATCTAGTCCTTGGTGAAACCACCCGATGGTGTATGGTTCCGGATGTGGTGTAGTCGGTAGGACCAACGTATTCATTACCTCTGTTGAAATGAGGTTCTTTTGGCTTCTACTATCAATAATGAACTGCAGTGGAGAACCCTTCACGCACATCTGTGAGTGGGAGAACTACTCCCCATCCTATGGATCTTCAGGCTCAATCTTCTGGAACTTGATGGTGGAAACGGTGGCACTAGTCTCCACATCAATAATCTACTTCCCTTTGTCATTCCCCTTATCGGGTTCTGTCTCATAGTAGGAAAATGCATCTGATTTGGAAGCTTTCAGCTCAGCCACCAGTGACTGCTTGCCTCGACACTCACTTGTGTTGTGAGTGGGGCTCTTATGGAACTCCCACCATTTCCTTATGTCCTTATTTGCCTCTCTGGTGTTGTTCTTTTCTTGTGGCTTCGACAGGTTGTCCTGGGTTACCCCTCCTTGGATTTGTCCTTTGTTATGCGGTTTGGGGGTGCCTTTCCCTTGCTTCAAATTCGCAGATCCAAAGTCTTTCTTCTCTCTTTCAATTTATGCCCAATCCTGATAGCATATCGATAGGCGGCACTAAGTGAGGAGATGTATTGGAACTCCATATATTCATGTATGTACTTGTGTGGATAGTCATGGTACTTGAGTACCAAATGATGCTCAAAATCCTTGATACCCAACTTTGTGCGAAGGAAATGGAAAATATTTGTGAACTCAAGCGTGTCTTGGTCCCTTCCTTACTGCAACACAGTTCAATTTATGTATTTATCTTCATATCTCCCCCCAATAGGGTAATATTTTTCCTTGATGGCGTCTCGGAAATAATTCCAAGTGGGTGCAGCTGGATATATATATATATATATATATATATATATATATATATATATTCCTGATTGGAAAAGTCATGAACCAAAAAATATCCTTCCAACAAATTTAACCATCTATCTATGGCATCTGCATCTATCTGGCATTCAAATATGGGGATGTCAAAGTTGACTTGTACCTTAAAGGGAATGGTGCTTCTAGAGTGGGTGTTGAATGAAGATACGTCACCTGTGGGTAGTCGCTGATGGATCTGGGCAAATTTATCCATCATCATGTTCCTATGTCACTTGAGTGTTTCCTCGAACAATATTTTGAAAGGATCTCTTTCTCCCTCGTCTTCTTTTTCTTCTGCCATGGGAGGCTGTCGGGGTTTGCAAGTCTCCTCTTGCAAAGGTTCAACCAGTTCGAGCCCTAACTCCTTATACCTTGACCTAATTGGGGACATGCAAATAAAATTAGAGAAAGAGCACACCGCTCTGATACCACTGATCCAAACTTATTCCGGAATGCAACAGAATACAGATACAAACATAAAAACCGAGATGCAGCAGAAATAAAACTTCATTTCATTAATATCAAAGAACTGAAATATGCTTACATATATAATAGAAATAAACTAGCTTGGGCGATGGTAACTTATCTCAGAGAAGAGATGTGGCGTCTACTTGCCTCTGAACTGTGTTGCAATGAGGTTTGGTGCCTTTTTATCATTAAGAAACAATGAGAAACCTTAAACATCCAAATATCTAACCCTGGGAGATGAAGTGCCAAAATCTTGTGGGCCCCATGTAATAAATGTGTAAATTAGTTTGGAACTTTTATGGTCTCTTCGGTTTCCCTAAAAACATCTTTTAGTCCCTCAAAATGGCTTTGAAAGTTTAGGACCTGAAAAACAACAAAAAATAGTAAGTTGTGCTACAATTAAGGAAATTGAAAAGAAATAATGGTGTGGTTCCAAGTGGAATAAGTGGGTGGCCACCAATAACCACCTAGATCAGTCCTCCCCCCTTAGGAAGGAATGGTCCCCATTGCATTGAGTGCCTCCATGAGATGGGGAAACTTCTGCTGAACTTGGTCCCTAGTGAGCCTCTTGCCTTGGTGCAAGGGTTGGCCAACTTTAACAACCTGATACAATTGGATCTTTTGCTAGCAAGTATTCATGATCTACATACCCATGATCTGATCAGTTGTGGCCTATTCCATGCATTCTGGGTTTAGCTCTGTTGGTGTGAGCTGTTCTGTAATGTCTGATGTGTCTAGTAATGGTGGAAAGTATGGCCGAAGGCGGTCCACATTGAACATTAGGTGTAGGCCAAGGAATGGGGGAATGTTGAGCTCAAAATCATTGTCTCCCACAACCTTAGTGATGGTGTAAGGCCCATATTGAAGTGAGTGAAGCTTGCAGTGGGCCCGAGCGAGACGCTCCATCTACAAATGTAACCAAACATTTTCACCCACCTAGAACATGTGTGGCACCCGATGTTGATCATGATGCTACTTGTACTTAGCATTGGCTTTGTCCAAGATGTCATGGACCTACTGGCTAATGTGTTGAATGCACTCAATGAAGTTGTTAGCCCTGTTAGCTTCGACTTGGGCATGAGGAGAATATACCTGAGTAGCTGCAAATGGTATGACCACATCAATGGGACATAGTTGCTGGAATCCCAATCCCATGAAAATGCACCACGAGAACGCAGTCGTTTCCTGCTTAGTAGAAGGAAGGCCTAACATGTAATTCATGGAGATGAATTCCCAAGGTCAACTAGAAGTAGGAAGAGGGGTATATATGCCTTGATTCTTGATAGTCGGTTTGGAAATGGCACTGGCAGTGCAAAATATGATGTACTTCCCAACATCCTGTCAAAGGTTAGGCCAATAAAAATACTTCGAAAACACTACCACTATTTTCTCTACTCCAAAATTTCCAGTGACCCAAGTGTAGTGCACCTCTCAAATCATCTTAGCATGCTTGCTTGAAGGGACATAGAGGTGTCCCAGGTGGCATAACAATGCAAACTCAAGGTGAAAATCAGGAACTTGCTTGCCTTCCAAGGGCATCTGGTATGTGTTGTCGAATTTTGGTTCACTCTTGTAAAGATGGGTTCACCCCAAAGTCTTGTGTCCAAAAATAGTCGAGCACAGTGGTCAGCGCCATGACATGCAGTTGGCTAAGGAAATCTACAACATTATTGGTGTTGATATTCTTCTACTTAATGTTCAAATGGAACTGTTGCAAGTATGTGGACCATTTCTGATGGTGATCGTTCCGCAAATTTCCTTGTGTCTGTATGAACTGCAGGGGTCGGGGTCTGTGTGAATAATCATTTCCTTCTTCAGAATGTAATGCTTCCATTGTCGGCAGGCCTGCATAATGGAATACATCTCTTTGTCATAGGTGGGATACTTTCAGACTGTGTCTAAAAGTGTCTCACTGTGATATGCCTTTGGATGCCTCTGCTGAGTAAGAATTGCACCAAGAGCATAATCAGAGGAATTTGTCTCAATCTCAATTGGTTGTTGCAAGTTTGGTAATGTGAGAATTGGTGCAGAGCAGACACAATTCTTCAACTTGACAAAAGACTTATGTTGAGATTCAGACCAAAATAATTTTTCTTTCTCTCCACCCTTGGTGACTTTACTCAATGGCCAAGTGATATGAGAGAACCCCAACACGAACTTGTGGTAGAAATTGGCAAGACCCAGAAAGTTGCGGAGCTCTGTTAGAGTGGTTGGGGTTAGCCAATCCTGAATAACTTGTATCTTGGTTGCATCCACATGCACACCCCGCTCATCAATGATGTACCCCAGATATTGAACTTAGGTCATACCAAAAATGCATTTCTCCATATTGGCACACAATTTGTGTTGTCGTGGGGTTTGGAGGACTTGTTGAATATGGTGGAGGTTCTCTTCCTAACTTTGGCTAAAATCATGATGTCATCCAAATACACTACCACGAATGAGTTGGTGAAGGGCCGCAAGATGTCGTCCATTAACCTCAAGAATGTTGCGGGGCATTCGGTAACCCGAAAGGCATGACCGACCATTCGAAATGACCCGCCTTATATATGAAGGCAGTCTTCCACAAATCAGAGGGTTTGATTATTACCTAGTGATAACCAGACTTCAAGTAAATCTTGCAAAAATATTCCCCCCCCTTGAGCTAGTCCAGAAGATCATCAATCTATGGGATTGGATACATATTCTGGACAATGATCTTATTCAATGCCCGATAGTCAATACAGAGTGTCCAGGTACCAACTTCTTCTATACCAACATGATTGAGCTCCCACAGGTTGATGAACTCGGCCTGATGTGCCCTTTTTGCAATAGCTCTAGAATCATCCTCTTGATTTCATCATTCTCTAGAAAAGAGTGTTGATAGATTAGCCCATTGGGTAGCGGCATGCCCGAGGTTAGATCGATGGAGTGCTTGACCTAACAACATAGGGGTACCCCTTTGGGTGAGGTGATGATATCCTTATACTCCTCAACCACCTTGTTTATCTGCTTCTACCATGGAGAGGATCCCTATTTGGAGGCCGCGGATGTGGCCACAACATTCTTGTTGCCCTGAGGACGAATCAGAAGGAAGAAAAATTTCTCGGTCTGGGAAATGATCTTACTACATTGCTTCAAATATAACAAAGAGATGGCGGTATGCAGTGTTGCCTCTGATATCCTATATAACTTATTGCCAAAGAAATAATAACAGTGCGAGGCCTAGACTCATACATAGCATGACACTTCCACTAGTATGTTTGGCCTAATAATACATCACAAACTTCAATAGGAACACTAACACACAGTTCCTCATCTGTGAAGAGTTTGATGTTGTAGGGAAGGCGACATTGTTGGCTGACGCAGAGATCTCAACCTTGGTGAAGCCATCTGATGGTGTACGGTTGTGGGTGTGCTCTAGTCGGTAGGCCCAACCACTTCACGACCTCTACTAAAATGAGGTTCTTTTAGTTTCCACTGTCGACAATGAACTTCAGCAGAGAACCTTTCACCCACATCTTTGAGTGGAAGAACCACCCTCCTCCTCTAGATATTTAGGCTCAATCTTTTGGATCTTGGTGGTGGAAATGGTGGCATTGGGTCCGTATCAATAATTTGATTCCCTTTGTCGTTCCACTTGTCTGGTTTTGACTCAGAGTTGGAACATGCATCAAATTCGAAAGCTTTCACCTAGTCCACCAGTGATTTCCTATCTAGAAACTCACTTGTGTTGTGAGTGGGGATCTTATGGAACTCACACCATTTCCCTGTGTCCTTCTTTGTCTTCATGGTGTTTTTCTTTGCTTGCGGCTTCGACGAGTTGTCCTATGCCACTCCTCCTTGACTTTGTCCTTTATTCTACGGTTTTGGGGCGCCTTTCCCTTGCTTCGGATTCACAAATCCAAAGTATCGGTTCTTTTGTTTAATTTTTTGTTCGATCTTGACAACATATCGATAAAAGGCACCAAGTGAGGACATGTATAGGAACTACACCTCGTCCTGGATGTACTGGTGTAGATAGTCGCGGTACTTGGGTACCATATGCCACTCATAATGCTTGATACCCAACTTCTTGTGAAGGGTATGAAAAATATTTGTGAATTGTGTAAGGTCTTGGTCCCTTCCCTGCTGCAGCGTGGTCTAATTTACGTATTTATCTTCATAGCTTCTGACAGGGTAATATTGTTCCTTGATGGCGTCTTGGAAAGAATTCCAAGTGGGTGCGGCTGAAAACAGTGAGGATTCCCTCCTATCCTTCTGTTTACAATAGGTTTCCCACTAGTCCTTGACATGGGGGGTGGCTTTGAGTAGTGAAAAAGTAATCTTTTCCTGATTGGAATAGTCACAAACCAAAAAATATCCTTCCAACAGATTTAAAAATCTATCTATGGCGTCTTCATCTATTTAGAATTTAAATATGGGAATGTCAAAGTTGAATCGTACCTTAAAGGGAGTGGTGCCTCCATAGTGGTTGTTGGATGAAGATGTGTTGCTTGTGGGTAGCCGTCGAAGGATCTGGTGAAACTTATCCATCACCACATTCCTCTATTGCTCAAGGGCTTCCTCGAGCAATATTTGGAAAGGAGCTCCTGCTCCCTCATCATTCTTTTCTTTCGCCATGGAAGGTCATCGGGGTTTATGAGACTATTCTTGCAAAGGTTCAACCAGTTCGAGCCCTAGATCCATATACCCTAACCTCATTGAGGACATGCAAAGAAAGATAGAAAGAACAGATTGCTTTGATACCACTAATCTAGACTTATATAGGAATGCAACAAAATACAAATACAAACATAAACACAGAGATGCAGCAAAAATAAAACTTCATTTCATTAATATCAAAGAACCAAAATATGCTTACATACAAAATGGAAATAAACTAGCTCAAGCGATGGTAGCTAATCTCTAAGAAGAGATGTGGCGGCCACATGCCTTTGAACTATATTACAATGAGGCTTGGTGGCCTTTTTTTATCATTGAAAAACAATTAGAAACCCTAAACATCCAAAAACCTCACCCTATGAGATGAAGCACCAAAGTCTTGTGGGCCCCATTTAGGTAAGTTGGAACGTGAAGTTCTTGGGGTCATAACTTTGGCATATAATCCACGTTTGTCTATCATAATACCTTGTTTCAAATATGTCAAAGAGTAGGTCAAAAAGAAATGAACTAACTGATTTGGTAAATTTCCAATCCCTCTGTTTTCCCCAATAATGTCTTTTAGTCCCTCAAAAAGCTTCCGAATTTTAGGATCCGGAAAACTACCAAAAATAATAAGTTGTGCTACAATTAAGGAAACTAAAAAGAAACATCGATGGGGGTCCAAGTGGAATAGGCAGGTGACCACCAATATCTGCCTGGATCAATCCTCCCCACTTAGAAAGAAATGGTCTCCATTGTGTTGAGTGCCTGCATGAGATGGGGAAACTTTTGCTAAACTTGGTCCCCTGCAAGCCACTTGCCTTGGTGCAGAAGTTGGTCAACTTTGACAACCCGATACAATTGGATATTCTGTTGCGAGTGTTCTTAATTTGCATGTTCATGATCCAATTAGTTGTGGCATGTTCCATGTAGTTTGGGTTTAGCTCTGTTGGTGTGAGTTGCTCTGCAATGTCTGATGTGTCTAGTAATGGTGGAAAGTATGGCCGAAGGCAGTCCACATTAAACACTGGGTGCAGGCCAAGGAATGGGGGATTGTTGAGATCAAAAGCATTGTCTCCCATAGCCTTAGTGATGGTGTAAGGGCCATATCGGAGCGAGCGAAACTTGCAGTGGACCCCAACAAGACGCTTATTCTACAAATGTAACCAAACTTTGTCACCCACCTAGAACCTGTGTAGCACCCGATGTTGATCACGACGCTGCTAGTACTTAGCATTGGTTCTGTCCAATATGTGATGGACCTATTGGTGAATGTGATGAATGCATCAATAAAGCTATTAGCACTGTCAACTTCAGCTTGGAGGTGAGCCGAATCTACTTGAGTAGTTGCAAATGGTATGGCCACATCAATGGGACATAGTGGTTGGAATCTCAATCCCAACTGAAAGGGTTGTGGCTAGTTGATATATGGATAGCCCTGTTGTAACTGTGCCTGACATAGGGGAGACTTTAATCTCATGAGTGTGGATGCTTTGAGTTGTACATGTGCAGAGTGTGCACGATCATGATGTTGGGAACCTCTATTTGGCAATCAGTTTGAGGGTGGAAGGTCCTATATTTAGTGAACTTGGTGTCCAACATCGACAAGTGGCTTGACCAAAATATACTTAGGAAGTTGTTGTCTCGATTTGAGATAATGAAAGACATATTCACTCATATAAGATCACCAAGGTTCTAATAAAGAAAGACATATTCACTCAATTTACGACATGTGGAACAATTAAGCAAAGAATGAGATATGTTAAGGACAACATTGATCAGCAACAACTTAAAGGAGTTTATAAGATTGATTATTCTTGCAGTAGAAGTTATATTGGAGAGACAGAGATCTCGCACTTCAACCCTTGCAGAGCACTCCTAAAAAACTAAGCATCATGTTTGTCTCAAGAGCACCAAAATTATTGCTAGGGAGGATCATTATCAAAATAGAAAAATCAGAGAAGCGCTTGAGATCAAGAAATGTCTGAATAACCTCAACAAGGATGATGGGAATGAGATCAATGGAAACCGGCTTCGCGTGATTAGGCATATCAGCACTTCTAGGGCTTTTGAGATATAGTATTCAAGGTATGATCCCTCTCTCTTGACTTTAATCTCTAGATAACTCATGAAACTTTTAGTTAACCTCCATTAATATATTGTTTAATTAACAATTAATAATAACATTTTAAAATTTATAAAACATTTTTAACTCACAACCATTAAGAAAGGATTAAATTAAATTATTAAATATCAATAAATAAATAATTTAATATTAGTAAATAAATTATTTATTATTATTAATTATTTATTCATTAAAGAATAAATAATTAGTTATTAACTAAATAAATAAATTATTATTATTATTAGTAGTATTTATATTATTATTCATTATTATTTATTTATAGTAAAATAATTTATTATTATTATTTATGTTAAAATTAAATATAATTAATCTCATCTAATTTATTTTATTAGTAAATTAGGTTTTTACTATTATTAATAATATTTTATTATAAATAAAATAAAATAAATTGTTTTCTTATTATTTAGAAGATATTAATATTATTTAGATAATAATAATGAATTTATTTATTTCATAATAAAATAAATGATTTTTCTGATTGTAGACTTTTTGCAACAATTAAATAATCATTTATTATTAGAGAATAAATAGAATAAATATCTTATTATTAGAAAATTTATTAGATTATTAATTTATTTCATATTAAATTAAATAAAAGATTTCATATATTTTGATTTTATATTTTAATTTTAGCGAATATTTTAATTTTAACTTCGCTAAAATTAAAATTTTTATTATTAGAAAATAAAATTAATATCTTTATTATTATATAATAAAAATCAATTCTTATTTAATTACTTAATAATAAAATAGCTACATATAATTATTAGTATAATAATTTAAATATTTTACATGTAGGCTTAGGTTTAGTTTTTATATTAGTCAGTTCTTTATTTTTGGTTTTAAGCCTTAGGTATTTATTTGATCGGGTCGGTAAGCTCTTCCTTCAATCTATCACTCAATTATGTCCTGAATATGGATCCCCTTTGGGATTCGAAACGTCGACAAGAAGCACATAATACTGTGGATGATCCAAATAAAAAAATTCCATAATGAACTTTGGGATCACAAAGTGTAACCACACTTGTTCAAAGAAGAGCTTAGCAGTCGCTTATGATATTGTGATACTTTTCTTGCAGGTCACCAGAATTTTCATGTTAGAGAATTTGTCGACGACCACGAAAACGCAGTCATTTCCATAGTAGAAAGAAGGCCCTGCATGTAATCTATGGAGATGGATTCCCAAGCCCGACTAGGAGTATGCAGAGGAGTATATAGGCCTTGCTTCTTGATGGTCAGTTTGGCAATGGCACGAGCAGCGCAGGATCTGATGTACTTCCCAACATCCTGTTG
This sequence comes from Pinus tabuliformis, assembly GCA_031772625.1. Taxonomy (NCBI): domain Eukaryota; kingdom Viridiplantae; phylum Streptophyta; class Pinopsida; order Pinales; family Pinaceae; genus Pinus; species Pinus tabuliformis. Next base: position 911,057,147 of record CM062809.1, on the reverse strand, counting down.
AAGGTTCGACTGATAAAAATACTTCTCAAGCATGGTCATTGTTTTCTGCACTCTGAAATTTCTAGCGACTCGACTGTAGTGCTCCTCCTAAATCATCTTGGCATGCTTGCTTAAAGGAGCACAGAGGTGTCTCAGGTGGCATAACATTGCACCCTGGAGATGAAAACCAGGAACTTGCTTGCATTCCGGAAGCATATGGTATGTGTTGTTGAATTATGGATTGCTCTTGTAAAGATGCGGCCACCCCGGAGTCTCGTGTCCACAAGAGTTGAGCACAACGATCAGCTCCATGACCGACGATTAGCCGAGAAAGTCAGGAACATTATTGGTGCTTTCCTTCTTGTACTTAATGTTCAAATGGAATAGTTGTAGGTATATGGAGCATTTCTTATGGTGATCATTTTGCAACTTTCATTGTGTTTGTATGAACTGTAGGTGGTGGTGGTTTGTGTGGATAACCATTTCCTTCCCCATAATGTAATGCTTCTATTGTCAGTAGGTATGCACAATGGAATACATCTCTTTGTCATAGGTGGGATACTTTCAGACTATGCCTGAAAGTGTTTCACTTTGATATGCCACTAGATGCCCCTGCTAAATAATAATTGTACCAATAACATAGTTGGAGACATCTATCTCAATCTCAAATGGTTGCTGCAAGTTTCGTAATGTGAGCACTAGTGCAGAGTAGAGACGATGCTTCAACTCGGAAAACACCTTCTGTTGGGATTCATACCAAAATAATATTTCTTTCGCTCCACCATTAGTGATTTGACTGAAAGGCCAAGTTATATGATAGAACCCCAACACGAACCTAGGGTAGAAATTGGCAAGACCCAAAAAGTTACGGAGCTTTGTTAGAGTAGTTTGGGCTAACCAAACCCGAATAAATTGTATCTTGGTTGGGTTCACATGCACACCTCGCTCATACATGATGTACCCTTGATATTGAACCCGGGTCATACCAAAAGTGCATTTCTCGAGATTGGCACAAAATTTGTGTAGTCACAGGGTTTGGAGGACCTGTCGAAAATGGTGGAGGTTCTCTTCCCAAGTCTTGTTGAAGATCAAGATGTCGTCAAACTACACTACCACGAATGAGTTGGTGAAGGGCCGCAAGATGTCATCCATCAACCTCATGAAGGTTGTGGGGGCACTCGTCAACTCGAAAGGCATGAAAAACCATTCGAAAAGGCCCTCCTTGTATTTCAAGGCAATCTTCCACACATCGGAGGATTCGATTGGTACCTGGTGATAACCAGACTTCAAGTCAATCTTGCTGAAATATTTGGACCCCTTGAGCTGGTCCAGAAGGTCATCAATCCGTGGTATTGGAAACCTATTCTGAACAGTGATCTCATTTAGCATTGGATAGTCAATACAGAGTCTCCAGGTCCCGTCCCTCTTCTGTACCAACACGATCGAACTCCCACAAGGTGATGAACTTGGCTTGATGTGCCCCTTCTGAAATAACACTTGAATTTGCCTCTTGATTTCATCATTCTCCAGAATAGAGTGTCGATAGATCAGCCTGTTGGGTAGCAGCGCACCTAGGGTTAGATAGGGGTACCCCTGTGGGTGAAGTGAAGATATCCTTGTACTCCTCCACGAACTTGTACATATGTTGTTGTTGTGCGGAGGATTCTTGTCTGGAGGCCACGGATGTGGCCACAACTTTCTTCTTTCCCCGAGGGTGAATCATAAGGAAGACAAATTTGTTAGTCTGGGAAATGATCTTACTGCATTGCTTCGCAAAGATCAAAGAGATGTCGATAGGTGGTGCTACCTTGATATCTTGTATAACTTATTTCCCAAATAAATAATAACTGTGTGAGGCCTAGACTCATGCACAACATGATGCTTCCACAAGTATGGTTGGCCTAATAATACATCAAAAACTTCATGAGGAGAAACATCACACAATAACTCATATGTGAAGGGCTTGATGTTGTAGGGAAGGCAACACTGTTGGCTAACGCGGAGATCTCGCCCGTGTTGAAGCCACTCGATGGTGTACGGTTGCGGGTGTGGTGTGGTCAGTAGGTCCAACCCCTTCACGACCTCTCCTGAAATGAGGTTTTTTTGCTTCCATTGTCAAAAATGAATTGTAGCGAAGAACCCTTCACCCACATCTGTAAGTGGAAGAGTCATTTCCCCTCCTCTATATCTTCGGGCTCAATATTATGGAGTTTGGTGGTGGCAATGGTAGCTCTGGGTTTCGCATCAATAATATGCTTCCATTTGTCATTCCCCTTGTTGGGTTCTGACTCAGAGTCGGAACATGCATCTGATTCGGAAGCTTTCAGCTTGGCCACCAATCACTGCTTAGCTCAACAATCACTTGTGTTGTGAGTGGGGCTCTTATGGAACTCACACCATTTTCTTTTGTCCTTCTTTTTCTTCATGGTGTGTTTCTTTACTTGTGACTTCAATAGGTTGTCCTGGGTCACCCCTCCTTGGATTTATCCTTTGTTCTATGGTTTGGGGGCGGCTTTCCCTTGCTTCGATTCACAAATCCAAATTCTTGCTTCTTATGTTTAAATTTCTGCTCAATCTTGAAATTGTGTCACTAGGCAACATCAAGTGAGGAGATGTCCAGGAATTCCATGACATCCTGGATGTACTTGTGTAAACATATGCGGTACTTAAGTACCAAATGTCACTCTAAATGTACTCCGACACGTCTTGGTCCCTTCCCTGTCGCAATATAGTCCACTTTATGTATTTATCTTCACAGCTACCAACATGGTAATATTGTTCCTTGATGGAGTCTTGGAAATAATTCCAGGTGGGTGTGGTAGAAAAGAGTGAAATTCTCTCTCGTCCTTCTGTTCATAGTAGGTTTCCCACTAGTCCTTGACATGGGGGCGACTTTGAGGAGTGAAAAAGTAATATTTTTCCCAATTGGAGAAGTCATGAACTGAAAAATATCCTTCCAACAGATTTAACCATCTATCTATGGCATCTGCATCTATCTGGGCTTCAAATATGGGAATGTCAAAGTTGACTTGCACCTTAAAGGGAGTGGCACCTCCAGAGTGGTTGTTGGATGAATATGCGTCGCTTGTGGGTAGCCACTGAAGGATCTATGCAAATTTATCCATCACCACGTTCCTCTTTCACTTAAGGGCTTCCTCAAGCAATATTTTGAGAGGATCTCTTGCTCCCTTATTTTTCTTTTTCTTTCGCCATGGGAGGCCGCCAGGGTTTGCGAGGCTGGTCTTAAAAGGTTCAACTAGTTCGAGCCCTAACTCCTTATACCTTGACCTCGTTGGGGACATGCAAAGAAAAACAGAGAAAAAGCAGATCGCTCTGATACTACTGATCCAATAGAATAAAACTTCATTTCATTAATATAAAAAGACTGAAATATGCTCACATACATAATAGAAATAAACTAGCTCAGGCGATGGTAGCTTATCTTTGAGAAGAGATGTGGTGGCTACATGCCTCTGAACTATGTTACAATGAGGCTCAATGGCCTTTTTTATCATTAAAAAACAATGAGAAACCCTAAACATCCAAAACCTAAGCCTAAGAGATGAAGCACCAAAAGTTTATGGGCCTCGTTGGGGTAAGTTGCAATGTCAACTTCACGGGGTCATAAATTTCACATATGATTTACATTTGGTTATTATAATACCTCGTTTTGAAGATCTCGAAGAGGAGGCCAAAAAAAACTAGAAATCCTTATTTAGTAGTTTTTGAATCTCTCAATTTTCCCTAAAAACACCTTTTAGTGCCTCGAAATGGCTTTGGAAGTTTAGGACCTTAAAAACTGCCAAAAATAGTAATTTGTGCTACAATTAAGGAAACTAAAAGGAAGCAATGGTGGGGTCCAAGTTGAATATTCATGTGGCCACCAATATCCACCTGGATTTGTCCTCCCCCCGTAGGAAGCAATGGTCCCCATTGCGTTGAGTGCCTCCATGAGAGGGGAAATTTTTGCTGAACTTGATCCCTGGTGAACCACTTGCCTTGGTGCACGAGTTGGCCAGCTTTAACAACCCGATACAGTTGGATCTTCTCCTGGCGAGTGTTCTTGATCCACGTGTCCATGATTCAATCAGTTGTGGTATGTTCCATTTGGTCTGTGTTTAGCTCCATTGGTGTGAGATATTCTGCAATGTCTGATGTGTCTAGTGATGGTGGAAAGCATGGCCGAAGGCAATCCACATTGAACACTGGGTGCAGGGCAAGGAATAGGGAAATGCTGAGCTCAAAAACATTGTCTCCCACAACCTTAGTGATGGTGTAAGGCCCATATTGGAGTGAGTAAATCTTGTAGTGGGCCCCAAAGAGACGCTTCTTTTGAAAATGTAACCAAACTTTTTCTCCCACCTTGAACTTGTGTGGAACCTGATGTTGATCATGACTACCCTTATACTTAGCATTGACTCTGTCCAATATGTCATGGACCTACTAGCAGATGTGTTGAATGTGCTAAATGAAGTTGCTAGCATTGTCAGCTTCGGCCTAGACATGAGCCGAATCTACCTGAGTAACTGCAAATGGTATGGCAACATCAATGGGACATAGTGGTTGGAATCCCAATCCCACCTAAAAGGGGTTGTGGCCAGTTGAGTTATGGAGAGTTCTGTTGTAATTGTTTTGGACATAGGGGAGACTTTCATCCATGTGTTCGGATGCTTTGAGTTTCACATGCGCAGAATGTGCATGATCATCCTGTTGACGACCTCTGTTTGGCCATCATATTGGGGGTGGGAGGTCATGGACTTAGTGAGCTTGGTATCCAACATCGACCAGAGGTTTGACCAAAATGTACTTAGGAACCTGTTTTTTGGATCTGAGATAATGGACTATGGGATCCCAAAGTGTACCCACACTCGTTCAAAGAAGAGCTTAGTAGTGGCTTTTGTTGTGATACTTTTCTTGCAGGCTGCCAAAATGGCCATCCTAGAGAATCTGTCGACGAACACGAAAATGTAGTTGTTTCCATGCTTAGTAGAAGGAAGGCCTGACATGTAATCCATGGAGATGGATTCCCAAGGCTAACTAGGAGTATGTATAGGAGTATATAGGCCTTGCTCCTTGATGGTCGGTTTGGAAATGGCATAGGCAGTGTAGGATCTGATGTACTTCCCAACATCTTGTCAATGGTTCGGCCAATAAAAATACTTCCGTAACACTGCTACTATTTTCTCTACTCTAAAATGTCCAGCGACCTAACTGTAGTGAACCTACCAAATCATCTTAGCATGCCTTCTTGAAGGAACATAGAGGTGTCCCAGGTTGCATAACAGTGCACCCTGGAAGTGAAAATCAGAAATTTGCTTGTCTTCTAGGAGCATCTAGTATGTGTTGCTGACTTCAGGATCTCTCTTGTAAATATGTGACCACCCTGAAGTCTCGTGTCCACAAGATTCGAGACTCAAAGAGGGAAACAATCCACGGCTTGAGCCAACATGGCCACTTTAGGCAATTTATTAATAAGATAAAGAAAATTTACATAAGCTTCTCTCATGAACGGTCACCCTACAAATGACCCTCCATGCTCTTTAAATAGAGATCATGGACCAATTGAGCGTTAAGCCACGGATCAATTGTTGGTAATACCGAGGAGAGAATGACCATCAGATCACTTAATATCTAAAACATATCGTGACAGTTGGATTGTAAGTTACAAAAGTACATAGTAAATAAACACACTTTACCTAACTCTACACTAGACCAAGTTATACTTAACTATTTCCTATGTTGTGGAATATCCTAACATCCCCCCTTAAGAACAATTTGGGATAGGATTGAAGGATGTACAAATATGACACAATAGGAGAAGGAAGGAGGCATTAGAGCCCATCCCTCCTTAGTGACAACTTCCCGAACTCCAACCATAAATCAAAGTTTAGTAAACTTCGCCTCTATGAGAGCCTTTGTAAATATGTCCGCAACTTGATCAACGGTTGAATGATATTGCACTTCAAGAACATGGTCATGAATGAGATTTCTGATAAAGTGCATGTGTATTTCAATGTGTTTGTTGCGCTAATGTTGGACTGAATCTTTGCATAGTTGAATGGCACTTTGATTATCACACCAAAGTGTAGTCAAATGCTGCTGCTGAAAGCCAAACTCTGACAGGATCTGACAAAGCCACAGGGATTCCTTACTAGCTTCTACGACGCCGAAATATTCTGTTTCTGCTAAAGAAAGCGAAATGACACTTTATTTCTTACAAGCCCATGTAATAAGTCCAGAACCAAGAGTGAACACATAACCTGCTGTAGACTTCTGATCATCAAGGTCACCAGCCCAAAATCAATGAAACCAACCAATAGAGGAGATGCTTCTGCACTGTAATTGTTTGGTTAATTTAGAGTGTCCTAAATTGCTATATTAATTGTCAATCCAGGAGCGGTAAACTGTTGAAGTGTGGCGCACTATATGTGCAAGATAACCTATTCCTTACATTTTGTCGTTTTTGATTTTGATTTTGTTTTATCTTCGTTGATTTCCTAATGTGAAATGGGAATTCTAAAAGTTAAGTATGGATATAAATGTTCAAGGCAATTATGTCCTTTGAAATGATTTCCAAAACTTCAAACTTTAGAAGATCTTAGAGCATGCAATGATGAAATTAACTTCTAAAAGAGAATGAAATTGTGCCACTATTCTAATCAAACAACAATGGACTATTGATCATGAAACCATTATCCCTGCTGCTGTCTAAATACAAAAGAAATTGTACTCAAATAAATCCAAAAATTACAAGTAAAGTAGAGCTAAAATCAAATTACGTCAATTCATATTCTGACCCCTCACCATTAGTCTCGCTATGGCTTTCGGAGGTAATCATAAACAACTTGAGCAATCTGATATCTAATTTGCAACAAATAAAACTAATATCAAATTACACTCTCATACTTCAATCCCTCACCATTAGTCTCGCTATGGCTTTCGGAGGTAACTGATAATGACATGAGCAATTTAATATCTAATTTTCAAAAAAATAAACTAATATCAAATTACACACTCATACTTCAATCCCTCACCATTATTCTCGCTATGACTTTCAGAGGTAACTGATAATGACATGAGCAATTCAATAACTATCTTGCAGAAAAATAAACTAATATAAAATTACACACTCATACTTCAATCCCTCACCATTAGTCTCGCTATGGCTTTCGGAGGTAACTGATAATGACATGAGCAATTCAATATCTAATCTAACTAATAAAGCCAATGAACAGAACTGAAATAAACAAAACAGTGTTGGAATTAAAAACTAAGAAAAATAAATCAGCAGAAAGACAAGACTGATTCCATGTCATTAGTCATTGTGAAAAACTATATGCAAATGCCCGGGCTGCCTACTATAATCTGGAACAAATACCCTGATCAACGTTAGCAATGTAAAGCATGTAAAATCATGGAAAAAAATAAAACGTTATCACCATAAGAAATGCAATATATACAAGTGAATAATTATGGCATAATGAACGTAAGAAACACAATGGGAAACTATACAGCAAATAAACAAAACCTCGGCATGTGCAGGGGCCCTCTGCACAACCTCGGGCAACAGCTATCAACCACGAATTGTGCTTATAAACAGAGTCTTCTCATGTATTCAAAACGTAGTCATAACAATGAAACAGTGTCACGACACAGTGGGCTTTCTTAACAACAAAATTACATTACAAAGACTAACTACTATGCGTATGGAAACACATTATTTATAGCAAACGTTTACATAACTGATTTCCTAAAAACTGTGCTGACAGAGGACACGTGAACAACGTCCAGGGATCTAGCATCATGGCTGTCGTGATGATTAAATCTATTGAGGGTGGCTGTTGGATTCGCCTTATGGAGCAGTCCACAGGTGTTGATATGTCCCCAGAGATCTAGGAACGGCCACGCAAGTCTTCACGTGTTGAAAAACGGAGTCCTGTTGCTGTAGGACTCTTATATTTGACCACCGCTTGACCACCTTTGACCACGGCCTTCTTTGATGAATTCGACTGAGCCAATAGGACTCGGTCCATGTCCACGTCATTTCCAACTTGCCCATGTGGCTCGATTTTCCTGAAGACACCTACAATATAGACTTTAACAAAAAGGTTGCAGAAAGTTGAACTGGCTGCGGAAAGTGACAAGATTCCGCAGCTCAATGAGCAAAAATCTAATTCAAACAGCAGACACAAAACATAGTTAGGAAACCACTTTATGTGCTCTTTTAAACTCAATATGCAATGATGTTGATAGCTTAGGAGGTCCAAGTAAATGGAAAAAGTCTAGAAAGGTGTATAGGAAAGATGCAAGTTTGGGGTTCAACATACCCCCATTGTGGAGGTGTTGCATGTCCCCATGCAACCAAAATTTTGATCATCCTCCCTTTAGTCCATGTGCTCTGAAAATTCTGCCAGTATATCCAGCCCTCTTCTTGATCAACTTCTTTGGTTTTACTAATAAGAGGGTCTTGAATTCTTGCACTTGTCTCCTTCCTCCTACTCCTTCTTGCTGTATTGATCTCAGGTACCTCGGGTGGCTCTTGAAAGTAGTTTCTCACCAAAAACCGTTCCTAGGTGTCCCTATTTTTCTTCAATTGGTCTTCAATTAGAATTTTCACAAGCCCATGATGATACAAATGGGGCTGTATGTCTTCTATATTCTTTTGCACTGTTGTTCACATCTTTTTCAAGCTCATCAATAAAAAGTAGGGCGGATTGAGGGTTTGGTTTTCTAAAAATTTCATCAACAATCGGGTATGATACATATACATTGCCCCAAAATGGCCTTCACAAGTAATGAACTTTTGAATAATTAACAATAAGCTGGCCCACTCCTCTTTTAAAGCATGGACAGGAATTCCTCGTTTGAATATAGTTACATCCATACCTAGATTGCGTAGTATGACTCTCCAAGCCTTCTCGTCAAAGCTCTTGTTCTTGAACCAACGTTCACCTTCCTGGGGAAGTTCTATAGAAGCTGCTATGGATGCCTCAGTGATTGTAAACTTAAGGTCCCCAATTTCCACCTCCTGGCCGTTGAAAGACCTCGCAAAAACCTTTGTAATATCCTTATTGTAGCCCTTAAATTTTTGAATGAAACGTAGCCACCGGACCTTCTTCAGTAGGTTTTTCAATTGCGGGTATCCTTCCATAAACTTGGGCCCTTCCAGTTCTACCCTCAACAACAGACCCATCCCTCTTTATGTTCTTAAAATTTGTCTACATGAGGAGGGTTTAGCGGAAGTGAGACGGCTGGGTTATAGGAATGAATAGGGTTTATGGAGATAACCAGTGACTGTGAGCGGAAAACAGAGGACAGACAGCGGAAGTGAATTCGTGAAATGGGGCGAAGGCTTATGTGAGCAAGGTGGAAATACAACCGTGATGTCAATAGAATAGTAGGGAGAGTAAAGTACATCGACAGAATTTTAAATTGGGTGGTTGCAGAGTAGACGCAAACACGTTGATGAAACGGCTGCGGATTTTGTGCGGCTGAGAAGAGCCATAGTCAAATCGACCATGTCCTCATGATTACAGGTGGAGTGTTAAAATGCAGCCAACACAAATTAAATCCGAAGGCTAATCATAAGACCGTTTGGAAAATAAATGCATGGTTCGTGGAGGAATGTCATGAAATGGTTATGGAGACTATCATGGCAATCATTGCATATAGTGGAGCTCATGGTTTAATAACTATGCAAAAATGTGTTTTGATTGCTATTTGAAATAAATTTCTACTCATACCTTGGAATTTTTGCCATTTGTTTGTCCATTAACCCTTGATCAACTGCTCCTTATTGATGCCTTTAGGTGCTCCATGTCTTCATAATATGTCCTCAGTCATACCTGCATTTGCTTTCATGATTATTGAACTAACATCTTGACTGTCAATTTGAAAAACAAAGTGGTGGTTGCGGAAACTGCTTCTGGCTGTGGAAACTGGTTTCAGCTGCGGAAACTGACACAACAACCACTTGACTGAATGGAGATGGAGAGATGATAACTGACTAAATGAAAATGGTCATGAAAGAAACTTTTATTGGTGAAATGAAATGAAATGGATGAAATGGAGTGGAATGAAATGAAGTGGAGTGAAATGAAGTGAAATGAAATGGAGTGGAGTGTCACAAAACTTGTGAAATGAGAGAGAGTTTTTTTTTTATTTTTTTTGGAAAATATAGGGTGTCAGGTGTTCCTGATTTTCACTCTATATTTTCTGTATAAGACTGCCAATCAGTGATTGGTTTTCAGGCTTATACAATTTTTTTTTTTTTTTAGAAACAAAAAGGAACAAAGGCTAGGCTGGTGGAGAAGAAGGATTCTTCTTCACTAGCCTTATTGCAGAACTATCTTGAAACATTTTGACAAATTCTTCTTTTGAGAGTGGCTTATGATAGACCTTTAATCTGTGGCCATTCACAATAAGAGGAGTTTGAAATTCATCAATGGTTTTGATTCTTACCGCTCCATTGCTAAAGACTTTGTCAATCTCATATGGCCCAAGCCAATGAGTCTGGAATTTACCTTTGAAGTCTTTAAACTTGGAATCAAATAACAATGCCCAGTCTCCTTCTTGAAACTTTTTCTCTTTGATGTATTTATCATGCCACTTAGCTCTTTGATACTGAACTAGATCAGTTCTTAGGATTGCTTCTTGTCTGATCTCATCTAGCTCATTCAACTGCTCCATTCTATGCTTTTGGGCTTCTGATAGATCCATCCCCAACTGAACTGCCATCTTGAAAGTTTTGACTTGAAACTCAATGGGGAGCAGGACTTCTTTCCCATAAACAAGTTCATAGGGAGAATGTCCTGTTGTATTCCTCCATGTAGTTCTGTAGGCCCATAAGGCTTCAGGAAGCCTTTCTGCCTAATCTCTTCTGTGTAGATGAACAGTTATGGTGATGATGCCTTCAATAACTTTGTTTATCGACTCCACTTGGCCATTTTCTTGTGGATGGTAAGGAGTAGATTTTCCGTGCTTTATTTTGTATTCTTCCATCAGCTTCTCCACCAGGTTAGATGTGAATTGACTTCCTTGATCTGTCACAATTTCTCTTGGAACACCAAAGTGAGTAAAAATATCCTCATAAAGAAAATTAACAACTGAATTTTCAGTAGCAGAAAGTAATGCTTTGGCTTCTACCCATTTAGTGACATAATCAGTACATACCAATATATACTTCTTTTGTTTAGATGGTGGATTAATAGGTCCAATGAAATCTAAAGCCCATTTTTCAAAGGGTTCGATGAGTACCTGTGGTTGCAATGGAATTTCATTTGAAAGGGTCAGTTTCCCTACTCTTTGGCAGCTGTCACACCTTTTGACATATTCTTTTGCATCTTTGAAGAGGGAAGGCCAATGATATCCTAAAGAAAGGATTTTATAGGCTATCATTTTGTCAGCAAAGTGTCCGCCGCATGGTTCATCATGACATGCCTTGAGGAAGTCAGACATTTCATCTTCCCTAACACATCTTCTGATCACAAGATTTGGCCCTGTTTTAAACAATTCGTTAGAAATCCATGAATATTTTGAACTTTCCTGAATAATATTTCTTCTTTCACTAGGAAATAGATGTGGAGGTAGTTTCCCTGTAACCAAATAGTTAGCAATATATGCATACCAAGGGGTCTTAGTAGTTACTGCAAATAAATATTCATCAAGAAACTTATCCTCTACAGGAGAATCTTCTTTAGTATTCTGGATCCTAGACAAGAAATCAACTACTGTATTTTGTTTCCCTGGTCTATCCAACACAGTAATATTGAATTCTTGTAAAAGTAAGAGCCATCTTGTAATTATGCCATTAGTAATAGGTTTGTTCATTAGATATCTAATCGCAGAATGATTAGTATGGATAAAAGTTTCATAGCCTGTTATATAATGTCTAAACTTATTGATTGCATGAACAACTAAGAACTCTTTTTCAGTCATAGTATAGTTCAACTCAGTGGGAGTTAAGTTTTTACTGGTATAGTAAATGGAATAAGGAACTAAATCCTTTTGACCCAACACAGCCCCTAGAGTTGTATCTGAAGCATCTGTAGAAATATGGAAAGGAAGTTTCTAATTTGGCCCTCTGAAGATAGGTGCTTCAGATATTCTTGTTTTCAAAGTTTCAAATGCTGATTGGCAATCAGGATCCCATTTGAATTCACAGTCTTTTGTAAGTAATTTGAAGAGTGGAGATGATATTTTAGTGAAGTTCTCTATAAATCTTCTATAGTACCCAGTAAATCCCAGAAAACTTCTAACATCTTTTTGACAATTTGGAATAGGTAACTTGGAGATGACTTCAACTTTTGATCTATAAACTTTAATCCCATCCCATGAAATGTGATGTCCCAAAACAATACCTTCAGTAAACATCATAAAGCATTTTTCATGAATTAATGAAAGGTTTGTTTCTTTACATCTTATAAGGACTTTTTCCAAGTTCTCTAATGCCTCTTCAAATGAATTACCATAAACTATAAAATCATCCATATAAACCTCTACACAATCATGGATTAGATCAGAAAAGATTCCTAGTACTGCTCTTTGGAATGTTGCCGGTGCATTACATAATCCAAAAGGAAGCACTCGGTAAGCAAAAGTTCCCCATGGACAGGTAAATGTGGTCTTATCTTGATCTTCAGGTGCTACCTGAATTTGATTATAGCCACTAAAACCATCCAAGAATGACAAGTACTTTTTGCCTGCTAGTGTACCTAATATCTGATCGATAAAGGGCAAAGGAAAGTGATCCTTCAAAGTTGCTTTATTCAATTCCCTGTAATCAATGCATACCCTCCATTTACTATTCTTTTTAGGTAGTATAACCAAAGGAGAGACCCATCGGCTATCTTAAATTGGATAAATGAAGTTTACATTGAGTAGTTTTTGGAGCTCTTCTTTTACTATCTCCCTAAGGTTTGGATTCATCCTTCTCTTAGGTTGTCTGGTTGGTCTACCATTTTCCTTGATGTAGATGTGATGAAGGCAAGTCTTAGGGTCAATACCTTTAATATCAGTATACTCCCATGCAAATGCAGTAGAATGTTTGTGCAAGATTTTGGTTAGCTCTCCCTGTTGTGATTTTTCCAAGTTTTTGTTGATATTCAATGTTTTACCTGGAAAAATCTCAATGGGGGAACTACCAAAATCTTCCATAGAGTAAAGAGACATTTGTCTAGATGATAGATATTCAATGTCAGAATTTAACTGAAATTGTGTGTGGTCATATTCTGAAGATGTTTCAAAGTTTTCTAATGTGTTCAGAATTTGACTATCTTCACTAATTTCAGAAATGGTAAAGACAGGTTGTATAGTGTCCTCATCATCGACCCATTCATTATTTCCTGCTTCTGTAATTTCTTTTGCTGGAGGATACAAATTGAACTTCTTTGTCGAATTACCATAAGAAATGTACATATCTCCAGATCTACAACTAATGAAAGCATCAGCTATGGCTAGCCAAGCTCTTCCTAAGATGAGTGGGTGCCCTTCTAAATTACTCTTGGGAGTCAAAATCATGAAATCTACTGGATATTCCCAAGAATCTAAGAGACTGAAATATCTTATAATACACCATCTGGTTTGATTATTGATCTATCTACAAGTTGCAGTAGGGTAGGTGTAAAAACAAGATTAGGAAGTTTTAGCTGTTCCATAGTCTGTCTACTCATAATGTTGATAGCAGCCCCTAAGTCAATCAAGGTATTTGGAATTTCTACCCCATTTATATGTGTCTTGACAATTGGACTACCAGGATCTACATATTTCTGCATGGTAATTTTTCCCATCACGATATCTGCAATTTTTCGTACCAGGTGGATTCTTCTTGTATCTCTTGGTTTCCTTCTTGGTCTTTTGAGACTCAACTCCTTTATTGTTTTTGCTAGAATAGGAATCTCTCTAATGGCTTGTAGCAAGGGAATCTTGATACAGACATTCTTTAATTCATCTGGAAAATCATAGCCAGGCAACAAGATTTGTTTTTCCACCCCTTTGTCAATTTGTAATCTTTCAGGGAAAAGAGGTGTGGATGAAGATGCAGGTTGCTCAACTATAGGAGTTGTGGGGGTTGAATCTTTTTCTTTTTCTTTTTGAGTGTTTGGGTTTTGAAGGGATGCTTCAGAACCTTTATTGGCTTTAATAGAATCTTCCTCAGAATTACTTTGCTTTTGATTATCTATAGAAGGTTTTTCTAAAACTCTACCAGACCTGAGTTGTACATCATTAAGAGGAACAATCACATAGGTAGGAAATTGTTGTCCTTCTATCATGTAAGAATTTTGAGGATTTTTATTATTGGGATTTGGCAATGGCTGGGATGGTAGTTGATTTGTCTTTTGTTGGAATGGAAGCAAGAGTTGAGAATTTGGATTTTGTTAAGAAGGTTGTTGTTTTTGTGGAAATGGCAATGAAAGTTGTGGATTTTGATTTGGAAGTTGTGGAGCTTGTTGATTTTGAAAAGATGGAGGATATTGATAAAATTGAGCAAATCTCCCATAAGAATTTTGCATACCTTGTACCCATGATTGATATGGATTTTGAGGTTGGGACCAAGGTTGTTGCCAAGGATTCCAATTTGGTGGGGATTGAAAGTTCATAGGGTTATTAAACCCTTGATTTTTTTGCCCCTGCCAAGGTCTCCTTGAAACAAAACAGAGAGATTCTACTAAATTTGGATCTTCTTGAAACACAGCTTTGAGCCCAGGAATTGAAGGACAATCCTTGGTCTCATGGATTTCTGAGCAAATCATACAGGTTTCTACAACTTTTGCATCCAAGGGGCATTCCCTTAGAGCATGTTTCTTCTTACATTTTGGACAAAAGATGGCCAAAGCTTTAGCTTCTGCTTTCTACTTGTTTTTTATTTTAAGGGTGTCTAGTTGCTCACTAAGACTCCCTAAAATATCAGTTTTGAACTCATCAAGCATATTGCCAATCTCTGCCCTACTTACTGATCGAGTTGTAGATTTGTTTGCTCTAATAAGAGAAGGATCTCTAGGCCCTTTTCCAGTTTTAGATTTTCCCCTTGAGAGATGGACACGTAGTTCTGCTATGTCATGAAGTGGAAGTTGAGAAATATCTCCCTTTCCCATCATGTTTAAAATATCTATCCATTCATCTCTAATGGCTTTTAATAGAAGGGCTTTCAAGGTATCCTCATCTAAGTTACTCGTTTTTGCTCTTTTCAGGTTGTATTGAAATCTTTCAAGTAAATCCTCCAAGTTTTCATCTTCTTTTTGCACCATTTTGAATACCTCATCCTTATGGTTGGTGGGCATGCAATAGTCCAGGTATCTATCCAAAAACGTTTGTTTCATATCATTCCAAGTCCTAATGTATTGAGTGAGTAATCCCATGAACCATTTCAAAGCAGCTGCCTTCAATGTTGAATGAAAGAATTTGAGTTTTTGAGAGTCTTCCATATAGTCATAAGTTCGGCACACGACTTCAAACTCAAATAGAAATGTTTCAAGATCCTCACTTCGCAACCCATAAAAGTTTGGGAGGAGAGATGGTGAGATGTTTTTCATTGTTGTATGAGATTCCTCATCAACTATAGGAAATCCAAACGAGTTATCTCCATCCCTATTTCCCCCATTGTTGCCTCTACCTCCTCCATTGTTTCCTCCTCCTCTACCTCTACCTCTACCTCCTCCTCCTAATCCGTTTACTACTTCCTCTGTCATGATAGTTTCCTCAGAGATTTCAGAGTCCTCTGGTTCTTCTATTAATGGCGAACGAGGAGGAATTTCTCCCTCTTCTTCTTCAGGTGATTCTACTTCTTTGATTACAATATGTTCCCCTGTAAAAGTGAAGAAAGGTTCTTTTCCTAAGTCAGATTTGGTGGATAGTGTGGGAGAGTCTCCTAATTCAGTTGTTGCCCCTTGAATTCCAGGAATCCTAAGGCTAGGAGTGTGAGTTGGAGATGATGGAGGTGTATCTTGTCTATGCCTTGAAGTAGATGGAGTTGTAAAAATCGAACTCTTGGCCCTAGCTATAAACCTTCCCCTAGAATCTCTTGCTCTATGCATGTCATTTTTTATTTTTTATCTTCAAGTCGGGCTAATAATTCTCTTTCTGATCTTCCAGATCACTCTAGGTGCAAGAAGAGAGCATACTCAAGAAATTATTGAACCAATAACTCTCTTTTCTAATCCTCTAGATCACACTAGGTGCAAGAGGAGAGCATACTTTGAGAAGTTATCAATTTTTACCTTCCTTGAATTTTTTTTTTTAAGAAATTGGCTACCTAGTTACACTTCCCCGGCAACGGCGCCAAAATGTTTGGTCAATTTAGAGTGTCCTAAATTGCTATATTAATTGTCAATCCAGGAGTCGTAAACTGTTGAAGTGTGGTGCACTATATGTGCAAGATAACCTATTCCTTACGTTTTGTCGTTTTTGATTTTGATTTTGTTTTATCTTCGTTGATTTCCTAATGTGAAATGGGAATTCTAAAAGTTAAGTATGGATATAAATGTTCAAGGCAATTATGTCCTTTGAAATGATTTCCAAAACTTCAAACTTCAGAAGATCTTAGAGCATGCAATGATGAAATTAACTTCTAAAAGAGAATGAAAATGTGCCACTATTCTAATCAAACAAACAGTGAACTATTGATCATGAAACCATTATCCCTGCTGCTGTCTAAATACAAAAGAAACTGTACTCAAAGAAATCCAAAAATTACAAGTAAAGTAGAGCTAAAATCAAATTACGTCAATTCATATTCTGACCCCTCACCATTAGTCTCGCTATGGCTTTCGGAGGTAATCATAAACAACTTGAGCAATCTGATATCTAATTTGCAGAAAATAAAACTAATATCAAATTACACACTCATACTTCAATCCCTCACCATTAGTCTCACTATGGCTTTCGGAGGTAACTGATAATGACATGAGCAATTTAACATCTAATTTGCAGAAAAATAAACTAATATCAAATTACACACTCATACTTCAATCCCTCACCATTAGTCTCGCTATGGCTTTTGGAGGTAACTGATAATGACATGAGAAATTCAATAACTAACTCGCAAAAAAATAAACTAATATCAAATTACACATTCATACTTCAATCCCTCACCATTAGTCTCGCTATGGCTTTCGGAGGTAACTGATAATGACATGAGCAATTCAATAACTAACTTGCAGAAAAATAAACTAATATCAAATTACACACTCATACTTCAATCCCTCACCATTAGTCTCGCTATGGCTTTCGGAGGTAACTGATAATGACATGAGCAATTCAATATCTAATCTAACTAATAAAGCCAATGAACAGAACTGAAATAAACAAAACAGTGTTGGAATTAAAAACTAAGAAAAATAAATCAGCAGAAAGACAAGACTGATTCCATGTCATTAGTCATTGTGAAAAACTATATGCAAATGCCCGGGCTGCCTACTGTAATCTGGAACAAATACACTGATCAGCGTTAGCAATGTAAAGCATGTAAAATCATGGACAAAAATAAAACGTTAGCACCATAAGAAATGCAATATATACAAGTGAATAATTATGGCATAATGAACGTAAGAAACACAATGGGAAACTATACAACAAATAAACAAAACCTCGGCGTGTGCAGGGGCCCTCTGCACAACCTCGGGCAACAACTATCAACCACGAATTGTGCTTATAAACAGAGTCTTCTCATGTATTCAAAACGCAGTCATAACAACGAAACAATGTCACGGCACAATGGGCTTTCTTAACAGCAAAATTACATTACAAAGACTAACTGCTATGTGTATGGAAACGCATTATTTATAGCAAACATTTACATAACTGATTTCCTAAAAATTGTGCTGACAAAGGACACATGAACAACAACGTCCAGGGATCTAGCATCATGGCTGTCGTGATGATTAAATCTATTGAGGGTGGCTATTGGATTCGCCTTATGGAGCAGTCCACAGGTGTTGATATGTCCCCGGAGATCTAGGAATGACCATGCAAGTCTTCACGTGTTGAAAAACGAAGTCCTGTTGCTATAGGACTCTTATATTTGACCATCGCTTGACCACCTTTGACCATGGCCTTCTTTGATGAATTCGACTGAGCCAATAGGAGTCGGTCCATGTCCACATCATTTCCAACTTGCCCATGTGGCTCGATTTGCCTGAAGACACCTACAATATAGACTTTAACAAAAAGGCTGCGGAAAGTTGAACTGGCTGTGGAAAGTGACAAGATTCCACAGCTCAATGAGCAAAAATCTAATTCAAACAGCAGACACAAAACATAGTTAGGAAACCACTTTATGTGCTCTTTTAAACTCAATATGCAATGATGTTGACAACTTAGGAGATCCAGGTAAATGGAAAAAGTCTAGAAAGGTGTATAGGAAAGATGCAAATTTGGGGCTCAACAATAATGAATCCCAAACTGAATTGTAGCTCGAACATAATGAAGTATTCTTTTAGCTGCTTTCCAATGACTTTCACGTGGGTTTTGCATAAATCGAGAAATAAGGCCAACATCAAAGGAAAGGTCAGGACAATATGAGTAAGATACAAATGTTTTCCTATAAGGTAACAGTATAAGGTAGCATCAACTTCAGGGGAAGTAAAATTGGCTGAAAGTTTGGTTCCATACTGAAAGGGAGAAGGGGTTGGCTTATAGTCTTCCATGTGAAAGTGGCGTAGAAGATCACAGGCATACTTGGACTGGGAAAGGGAAATACCTTCCTTGGATTGGAAGACTTGAATACCAAGAAAATAATGCAAGTGTCATAAGTCTGTCATTTCAAACTTCTTTTTAAGGCTAGACTTCACATGGTTTATAAGGTTGGGATCACTACCAATAGATCATCAACATAAAGAACAAGAATGATAAGAGACTTACCCACTTTCTTGGTGTAGATAGTATTGTCAGAATGACACCTAGAAAAGCTAGTATCTAAAAGAAAGCTATCCATTTTGGCATACCAAGCCCGAGGGGCTTTCTTGAGACCATAAAGTGATTTCTTAAGTTGACATACAAGGCTGGAGTCTATTTGTATAAGTCCATGAGGTTGTTCCATATAAAATTCTTCATGTAAGTCCCCGTGCAAGAAAGCATATTTAACATCCATCTGATGGACTTCCCATTTGAAAGAGGCAGCAAGGGAAAGAACAAGGCAGATAAAGTTCATTTTGGCAACATGGGAAAAGGATTCAGTATAGTCAATGCCTTCAACTTGTGAAAAACCCTTAGCAACAAGACAAGTTTTATGTTTATCAACTTTTCCATCTGGTCCAAACTTGGTTCTGTAAACCCATTTGCATCTAACAAGTTTTCTTCCCTTTGGAAGAGGAACAAGATCCCATGTATCATTTGCTAATAATGAATGATATTCTCCATTCATAGCTGCGTCCCAATATGATGGCCTGAAGCTTCTACAAAGGTGTCAGGATCATAATTCATTGAAGCTTGAGCCAGTAAAGAAGAGGCTCTATCGAACTGAGAACGTGTACTTCGCTGATTTGTAGGATCACCTGCAAGAGCACCTGCTGCATCTTGAGTAGCACAGACCCATTTTGGAAGC
The DNA here is from genome assembly GCA_031772625.1 of Pinus tabuliformis. NCBI lineage: Eukaryota > Viridiplantae > Streptophyta > Pinopsida > Pinales > Pinaceae > Pinus > Pinus tabuliformis. Next base: position 911,037,631 of record CM062809.1, on the reverse strand, counting down.
TGAGGACCTGAAGGAGGATCCTAAGAAGGTGAGGGAGGATTGTCATCCTCACTGTCATCATCTGAAGAAGAAATATTTTTAGAAGTAGAAGGGATAGAGAGAGGTGGCACATCCGCCAAACTAGGCTCGTAGGCCAATATATTTTCAGCAAACTTTACATCTCTTCTAATGATAACATTTTTGGACTTAAGTGGAATAATTATATATCCTTTTACATCTTCAGAATATCAAAAAATTAATACATTTTTCACTCTTAGGTTCTAAGGCTTTATGTTTCTCATCTGGAATATAGGCCCATGCTTCACTTCCAAAAACATGAAAGTGACTTACATCTGGTTTAATTGAGCTCCATGCTTCTTGTGGAGTGATATTATTTAAAACCTTAGTAGGAGTGCGATTTACTATGTAATTTGCACAGTTAATTGCTTCTGCCCAAAAATTAAGACTAAGTCCTTTAGATTGAAGCATACAATTAGACATTTCTTTTAAGGTGCAATTCTTCCTTTCAACTACACCATTTTGTTGTGGAGTATATGGAACAGTATGTTGCATTTGAATTCCATGCTCAGTGCAAAAGTTGATGAATTTGTTGTTAACATATTCTCTTCCATTATCAGATCTTAGCTTAAGAATTTGATGTCCAAATTGTTTCTCAACAAAGGCCTTAAAGGCCAAGAACATGTTAAATACTTCACTCTTGAGTTTTAAGAAGTATACCCAAGTGCGTCTGGAGAAATCATCAATGAAAGTTAAGAAATTCTTGTAGCCAGAGAATGAAACAACTGGAAGTGGACCACATAAATCACTATGCACAATATGTAAAGGGGTTGAGGCGTGCCAAGAGGCACGTTTTTTAAAACTATCCTGATGATTTTTTCCGAGTACACATCCGGAACAAACACCATCTTTGCAAGATACCATAGGAAGACCTGTCACCATATTTTCTTTACATAGATTTTGAAGGGAGCAATAGTTTAAGTGACCAAATCACTCATGCCAAAGTTTGCTCACTTCATCATTATGAGAAACAAATATCGAGGGAAGAGTTGCTGACCCAAAGTTGTTAAACTTATACAACCTTGTAGAATCATCAGCAATGCCAGTAGCTAAAATCTGTTTAGGATCTCTTAGGTCATTAATTACAACATCGTGAGGTGAAAATTCAACGGTTTGCCTTCACCTGAATGAGTTATCTGATATACGAATAGAAGGTTGTAGGATAAGGTTGGAACACATAGTACATCATTAAATTCACCATTGTCTAGATGAACAGTTCCAGTCCCTACAACCCTAAGAGATCTATCATCACCAACATTATATTTTTGGTGTTACAATCATTTAAAGAAGAAAACATGGTTTTGTTTTTGGCCATGTGATAAGAAGCTCCAGAATCAATCAGCCACTCATGAGAATGAGAAGAAGAAGATACATTTAGTGCATAGCTAGACCAATATGCTTGAAACCACATGCAAAAGGTGTTATTCCTGAAGATGAAGTTGAAGTTGAAGAATGCTCCAAATGGATGTTATGCTTCTTCACTGTTGCTTCCAAGGCTTCCATCTTCTTAAAGCATTTGGATTCTAAGTGGCCATCTCGATTACAAAAGTTGCAATGTCTATCAGTCTTATTCGCTTTGTTTTTATTTGCCTTATCATTGTTTTGAATTGATTTTTCATTTTGAGACTGAAATTGCTTAGGACCCTTTTCTGGTTTAGGACCATTCTTTTTAGGATACTGCTTCTTAGGATTCTTTGAATTTGGTTGTTGTTGGGCGGCTAAGGCTTTCTTAGAAGAGTTTCCAAGATTAAGAAGACTAAGATGTAAGAGTTTTTCTTGTTCTCTTATTAAATAATCACAAAAGGTGTCAAAAGAGGGGGACTTGTAGTATTTTCCATGAGAAATAAAGGCTTCTCTAGTAGAATGGAAGGTGGAAACAAACACAGAATAGGTTGGTCCCAACTTAGTAAGAATGGAATAGATAGGGCTACCATCTTCTTTCTTAACCTTAACACCTTCCAAGAGAAGTCTAAGGGTCTTGAACTTGGACAAAAAATCTTCAATGGAAGAAAAATTATTGAGGTCCAACGTAAACAACTCATTTTCGAGTTGATGGGCTCTAATTTCATTTTTAATTCCAACAACTTTAGTGAGTTGTTTCATTGCTTCATTAGGGGTATCAAGTTATGCGATATGAAATCTAAGGTCTAGAGAAATAAACATCCCTATCAACCCACGTGCTTGATCTTGCCTAACACAATATTTTTGACAACTAGGTATTTAAGTTATTTTATGTGATTTCTCAAGAAGCATCCATTAAATGAAAAGATCATTGCTAAAATATTAATAGAGAAAGGACAAAGAATAATATATGGAAAAAGTGCATGGACCTTACAAATGAAAATCTACAAATATCTTCTTCAAAATCCAGAGAGGATAGGTTAGATGCAATGTAACAACTTGTCCATAAACTAGTTGATATAAATATGAAGATTAAGGAAGAAATTTAACAAATATGGTAGTAAAATAAGAATATTAAAGTTGATGAAACTTCTTTAATTTTGCAGTGAGAATTAACTTCATTTGGGAAGTTGAAGCAATTTAACTGTCCTATTTATCAACTACATGTAGTTGACATAGAATATAGTAGGTACTCATCAAGGAATTAGCCATAAGTTGATACTCTACCTCTAAACATAGAGTAATCATTGCACTTGAGGCCCATATTGAACAAGAAAATAATGTTGAATCAAAGTTGATATAGGAGGAGAGATAATGCATAAGGGAGGGAAACAAAGCATAGATGGAAGCTAGCAATACCTCAAATCAAATTCAGAAGATAGAAGAGCAAGTGTAAGAGATGTAGAAAAAAATTAACCATCAACTTCAAATTTTTTATGAAAGTTCACTCACTGACAAACTTAATTACCTAACATATATGAAATCCTTGGAAGCACAATTTCGGTACTTGGTTTGAGAATGGGGAATATTTGATCAACATTTACAAAGACTAGCCCCAACCATACACAGGAAATATTTTAGTGAAACACAAGGCACACCTTTTCAACAAGCTTCACCCTTCTGGTCTAAATATTAGTTTTTTAGTCAAGTATCTCATAATATTATCCAAAAGTAAAATAGAGTCATTCAACCACAAAAAAATTAGTAGTAGAAGGACCCAATTGGTTGCCCAAAAAATTAGAAAGACATGGAATCAAAGTTAAGGATAAATATATTCATCTGCAATCCTATCTAGAAGAACAAAAAAAAATGATCAATCAACTAGTGACATCCACAACAATAGTAGTTGCATCTAACAAGACACCAGAGTATTTATTAGTATCACTTGAATAAAGTATTGGTGATCACGAACACATATAATTTTGTAACTTTGTTCCAAATTTTATAATGTAAAGTTATATATCTCCCTTCTTGGGAACAAAGAAGGAACGAAGGTTGGGAGAGATCTTGGAGGGGCTAGTCAACTTGTTGACTAGATTCAAGTAGACTCCATAGTTGACATACCAATATGTAAGTTGGTCGACTTCCTTGTCATTTCAACCAACTAAGTTAGATAGTTTAAATGTCGTAAATATAAGAGTCTAGTATAAATATCTGTGTATTAGGTTGAAGAATGTAATGATTGTTGTGGATTATTTGGTACAATATAAAGGTGCTTCTCAATGGTTGACAATTACTTCTTGTTCTCTTTTGTTCTCTCTTCCATATGTGTTGCATGTATCTATTTATATAGTATTTACTTGGTTTATAGGTCTACTAGTAACAAATGTATATAACATGTATAATTCACTTGTTTCTCCTACAAATTTTCATGTACTTTCCTAACAAGCATAATTTTTTGTTGTTTCTTCTACAACTATCATGTATTCTACCTCTATTTTAGAATGTATCAAAATTGATTGTTTGCATTTCCTTTAGGAGACAATTATTGGTCCAAGACTCATGGATAACTTAAAGTCAATAATCCATATTCTTTATCCCCATCAAAGCCTAAATGATAATATTTGATCAAGATAAAGTCATTCACTTGGAATACTTGACTCCAAAATCTTTAGTTCCCTTGAAATATTTGAAAACTCTTTTTGCAATAGAACAATGTCCTTCATAAGGTTTTTGCATAAACTTTGAAAAAATCCTAGAAAAAATTGAAATATCCATTCTTGTGGTGGTAAGGTTTATAAGAACTTTGATACGCTATATGTACTTAGATGTGTCCTCAAATTCATTTCATTGTTTTGATGTAAGAATTAAATTTTATTCAATCATGCCAAGTCTATTCAACAATTCTCTAATGTACTTCTTTTGGGAGACGATACATACTTTCGATGTTGAGTCACTTCAATGCCCAAGTAGTAGTGAAGATGTCCCAAATATGTCATTTCAAATCCATTCTTCAACTCTTTCTTTATGGATTAAGTATACAACTCATTGTTCTTTGTTATCAACATATCATGTACATGCACTACACGATATATAATAGATTTTCCAACTTTATTGAAAAACATTTTTTCATCATCATGGAAATTACTTTTCCAAGTGCTCCCTTTACAAGACCTACATCAACCCACAAGTTACAGGTGAGGAAAACCTATTGTTCATTACAAATAATAACTTTTCCATCCAACTATTAATCTTCTTCGTGTGCACCAGTAGGATGGTGGTTCCTTTTCTTTGCATAACATCATGCAATTTGCATGTTCAATTTTTTTAGCATTTGTTTGTTATGCAATTCGGGATATAGGTGGATTGCATTGTCAAATTCATGCTGCTTATCCTTTGACAGAAATGAATTTTTCCTTGACATGAGAAGTTTCTAGTCTTCAACTGTTGGTGTTGCATTTCTGAGATTCGTGAGCAATTTTTGGAATGAAATTTGAAGAGGGTTTGTCCCTTATTGACAAAATATGGTAGATAGTGTGACGTTCGTGCCAAAGCTGTGCCATAGGGAATTGCTGCGTGATGTGTTGACATACATGAGGATGTCCTTTACAGGAGGTTGTTGCCCAAGATCACTAACAAGTATGATAGACCAATTTCTGAAAGGCATATTCTAATACGAAGGAAATACCTCCCTTAAGTGAGCGTCTATCTATGAAACAAGTTTAGGGCCAACAAAGCTCATTTTGTCAATTAAAATGTATTTGACGTGATGAATTTTTTCTTGGAGATGCAGGAGTGGTTGGCCCTCAAGAGGATGCATTGACACTAAAGGAATGCAGAGGGAAAAATGGATTGTAAGCGCCTTTATGTTAAATGTTGCAACACCTATTGGAGCAAGTAGGAGCAATGGTCTTGAATTGGGAAGAGATTCAACAAGAAATGTATCTTTTAGGTAATCAATTAAATTAAGCTTCCCCATGCCAATGGTGCCTTGGATGAGCATTCTGAGTGGAGGAATGGAGGAAGTGGTCCTAAAGTGGGTGAGGACAATGGTGAAAGAAACTTTCTAGGTGGGCGATAGTGAGGTGAGCGAGCGTGGAACTGGAGACGAGCTAGAATGGATTTGGGTGGATGAGAAACTAAAGTCTATGAAACGTATGGTTGTCTCTTGCAAAGGGAGAGGGATCGTAGTATGGGCCAAAATGTGGTTACAATCAAAGTTGCGATGTCAAATCATGTCAATGTCATCTATTTCCATGTTATTTCTAGGGTGTAGCTGAGAAAGGAATTGCCATTCATTTATGTCTACATATTCAGGGGGGTTCAACATATCATTAGTGGAGATGTCATCAGAGCAAGGGGAAAGGGGGGTTTCAGGGGCTTGATGAACATGCCATGGAACATATGCATATCTTTTTCGTTCCCAATGTGAAATGATTGCTTTAGTAGTGGAGCCTATGTCTGATGGGAGTGTACGGAAAGGGAAGTATAGAAGTACTTCACCCCAGCAAAAAGAAGCGTAGGATGCATCAACAGGAGAAGGGATCAAGGAATAGGAAGGGAGGACATGAACAATCTTGCAAGGATTTATTCATTTCCATTGGTTATGTTTTCACTGAGCAGAAGAGAACTAGGAACGTGCAACTTCAAGAAGAGTTATTGTTTTAAGCGAAGCAGGTCTATTCATGTATGCTACAATGAAGGGCAGTGTTAGGAAGGGGGAACCTAGACCATGAGAAACATGTCTAAAATTAGTTCGAGTAACATTGAGGGAAACAAATGAGTGGCTACAAAGTGAAAGGGGAAATTTTTGTAGCATGTGGCATGTTTTGTGGCACTGATGTCCCTATCGGAAATTGTTTATGTTGAAATTTTTTGGACAACATTAACAACATGTGTTTGAGGGTGGACAAACTCAGAGATGTGAGAAAATATGCCAATAAATTTCTGATTTTTTTTTTGGTTTTGATGCATATTTCGTGATGTAGCGCAGAACAACATGCCAAGACAAAACCGGTTGGAAATCAATGTTTTCTCTCCATATGTATAGCATGTTAGAGTTGTGTACATTTAACCTGTCATCATTATGAGTGGGGACATATTTCTTTCGTCCACTATCATTAATGATCAAAGAGGAGGTGGGATTGAAATCCCATGGAACTCCATAGCAACAAACAAGAGTAGGAACTTTTTTGTGAAGACATGAAGAGGGGTGGCATTTTGTATGTAGTTGAATGCAATTAAGAATATTCTTGTAGTCCTAAAGGTGAGAGGATGCAAATATCAATGGAAATGGGAGGATGCATGGGTAATTATCTATAGAGATGTGTACATAAAGTCCACGTTATTCAGGAGGATGAGGATTCCAAGAAAAAATATTTTCATCGAAAAACACCTAGCTCTATCTATCATGACTTGGTCATCCCAATTGAGGTTGTCCATATTAGGTGCATTTTCGAGCCAAAGGAAACCATGTATGTGTGCGGAGACCCTATGTTGCCACTCATACCTGCAAAGATGGAAAAGGAAATTTTGTGAGGCACCTATACATCCAGATAAAGAAACAAAAAGGAGAAGGATGGTGAGGGAAATACCTGCACCAAAATTCCTTTGCATGTAAACCTTTTTGCAATACCTCTTTGAGGAATATTGTGAATTGAAAATGAATGTTCTACACTGTAAGATGTGGATTGTTGATTATATTCTTGAATTTCCATCGAGACAACTTGGATGAATCTAAGGGGGGGCTTCTAGGCATGCCCATGTGCAAGTCATACCATTTGGTGTTAGCTGCACTTAGGGTGACCATGTGCATGTCATTCCATTTGGTGTCAGTTGCACTTAGGTTGAAGAAGAAGGTAGGGATACCTATTTGTATGATCATATTAGTGAGTTCACCTCTATGTTTGTTCCAAAACGAGTGTGTCCCTCTAAGGCCTGATCCGAAGTGCATAATATGGTCAGGAAGCATGGAATTAGGCATGCACGGAGGTCTCCAACAGTCATTGAAAAGCTCTCTTCAAGGTTTCTCTTCACTAAAACAACAACAATTGCTTGAATACGATGCCCCAACATAAGATTGTACAAGTAATACCAGAGTCTTGGAGGATGGGAAAAACGGTTTTCATAGTAGCGTATGAGGTGAACAACATATTCTTGCATTTCAACTTTTCTAAGATGTGGTTTACCAATCATAGCAGCTCTTGTGGGGAATAGTGTGGGGAATGCCATAGCAAGGAGGCCTTTTGTGGTATATTATTTGATAGTGAAGGGGGAAATAGAGGGCGAGGAAAGTGAATTAGTGGAATTAGGATGAGGTGACTGCAGGTGGTTGTGTATTTCTTCAAGCTTAGTATGGGAATTAGGGAGTGTTGATACAAAAGAGTACGGTTGGAGGTTTTTTGGAGTGGTGTGTGTAGGAATGCTATCATTGAAAATAGGGAAGTCAAGCCGTGGTCTAGGAGAGGAGGGGGAGATGTGACGGATGACATAAGACATATCGATAGGGTGAGTCGGCAAGGCAGATGTTGCATCTTAGTCTAGTTGGACATCCTTGTAGTAGGGATCATGGGTTAGTTTGTACTTTAAATCCATAAGAACACGTCTCCCGCTAACAATGAAATCATATGTTTTGTGGTCACAACCATTCCTAGTAATAATGACGATGTGATGTCCACCTCGTGCATGGGTGACTTGCAAGATTAGGCTGACATGTGATATGACCATTTATTCTATTTGTGTTAGAGAAACAAAGACAAATGGTTGGTCGCCAGAGTCCATGTTGTTCGCAAGGGAGAAGCGGTGGGTGGATTTTGTAGTTGCACATTGGGAGCAACAAAGGTTACCATGTAAGAATTTTGTTTTCATATTTGGGTATGATTCTTTAAATATGGAGGAGATATGCAAGGGAGAGAAGCCATATATCCTTTCACGGAATCGTTGGTGTGCATGGTTAAGGCCAGGGTTGACCAAAATATGGGGATGGGAGGATGAAGAAGGATGAGTCAATGGTGGGGTGTGCGATGTATATGGGAAATAAGTGGCAGCGAATGGAGGAAGTTGAAGGGTAGGTACAATCAGAGTTGGGAATGTTGAAGGATATGGGTTTTCAAGTGAAGCTTTAGGATGTTGGGGAAGAGAAACATTAGACGGGGGTATAACTGGAAAGGTTTAGGTGTTTAAATTAGTTTTATATTTGAGGCATCTTTGTTTGTTGGACTCGTCTTTATTTTGTGCATAAAGGAGTCTCTTCCGAGCATTTCTTGAGGAGTTTTCAGAAGGCATTGGCATGTACATCCTGATACAAACATGGGGAGACAAGTTCAAGTGATTATAGGAGACCAGAAAGAGTTGTCTTCAGCGCAAAGACAAAGTGCATAGCCCCCAAAAGCAAAAGCTTCATTAGTGGGTATATTTTTGAAGTAGTGCCTTCTATCCTATAAAGTAGATGTGTATTTTGACAAAGTAACTGAAGTTTAGTGGCCGAAGAGGCATTTTTTATAATAGAGTTTATGTTTCTTTGATATTATGTACTAATGCCATGTGATTCAAATTTTGTTGTTGGAACTTTTTCAAAGCTATCTTTGCAGCGTAGAACAATATTAGAATCAAACTTATTTCAGTGAAGTATTTTTGTGGTGATCGATAACTATCTATCATTCATTTAATAAGTAGATTTAAGGCAACCAAATGACAACCCTTTGTAAGAAGCCAGTGTTCATATTTAGGTGCACAAAGAACAATATAAAAATATGTAAATATTCTATTTTGTTTAGAAGGAAGAATAAAAAAAAACATATATACTATATGTAAAAGTAAAAGATGGAGAAATATGCAAAGGTGGAAGTTGCAACATGTATCATAGGTGTATATACATGCAAAAGAGAAGTACAATGATGAAGTGAACAAAAATAAGGGGGGAGAGAAGGGACGAAATGATAATGAACAAAATTTTATATAGAACTTATTGTTTACACTTCACGGTGGCATGGGGAAAATAAATCAACTTTCAAAGACGTCGAACAACTAGAGCAGTAGACATTTTTTCGATTTCCTAGGGGAAAATTAAACATGCGGAACTATAGGTGATTTCCTCTGAATTGAATAGTACAAACTTCAAATGGTCCACACCATTGAAGATATATGTTTTCACACACAATGTGAAGAGGAAAGGACAACATGAAACCCTTGCACGAAGCTCGTGGATAGCACCAGAATCGCTGGAGAGTATGAACAAGTCTTTTTCTTGGACACCCATGAGTTTAGTTGCAGCATTATCAAATGTGATTACATTTTCCAATATGCCTGTGTGGTCATGCATTTAAAATTTCAACACATACCGATAGTCAGATTCCGGGAAGGCCCCAACACATTTTGTGTAGTGCCACATTCCATTTGAGCGGTTGAAACCTTTCTTCATGCATTGCATGCCATCAAATGAGAGAGGGCACGCAAAGAAGTAGAAATCTTGCATGTCAATAGAGGTGATGGTTCCACGAACATAGAACAATGTTGGTTTTCCGTTGGGATGCGAGTCTATGAGGTCGAGAATTGTACGTTGTGGGTATCCTCACTTGGAAATTCCCGATAATTTTCTACTTAATGATGGTGAAGAGGCCAAGAAGTCTCTTTGATAAAACCATGATTGGAACTATTCACTCTTTGGAATGGCGGGATCTAGCACGAAGCTGGTGGTCGAGATAGTCCTAATAGTTCTTCCATTAAATTCGGCTATGCGAGCCCCTTTGATTGCAAGCACAGTTGAAGAACCAGAAGAGGCAAGTTCAACGAGTTTCTTACCCAAGGTGTGGCAGTGCTCCCCCCATAGGCTGATGTCGATACTATAACCAAACATGTCTTCCAAGTTGTTTGTTTTCCTAGGTGTTTTAGAGCCATCTCTTCAGTGAATGGTGGAAGTTGGAGAAGTGGACTTGTCAATGCCAATGCTGTCGACAATTAAGTCAAGGTTTGCAGATCTGATTCATCTATAGATTTAAAATGGAAATGGTGGAAAGGAATTATTAGAACATCATCCAAGGAACGTTCAACTGTGGAAGTTGCAGAGAGGTAGATTTACCATTTTCTATCCATATGGTTGTAATTTGTGTTTGTTGGTTTCACAGTGCCATTTGAAACCATGTAAAACTTCCCAATTTGGACAAGGTCATGCAAGGATTTTGTGAGATCACTGAAGGTAGAGAGATGGATGGTATCATTGGCAGAATAAATGAGATCAAATCCAAATACCTTTATGGACCCTCGCGTTGGGTGCATATAAGGTGTCTTTTAGAACTTCTAATTGCCTCACATTAATTATCAACCTGGGTAAGTCTTTTTGTTTCAAGAGTGTACACAATATGTGCAAGTGATGGAAATCATTATATCTATAGAGAGTAATGCTTTAAGATAATTTATTAAATTCAATACAAGAGTAAACAGATCAAACCATAAATCTCTGTTGTGGGGGAAAGTATCCAACTCGGAATGACCCTAACCCACTCTAAGGGTGACAGTTCCTTAGCAACAGCTGAAAGAAAAGCTATCTAAAGTTTCTTCTTTATGACATGCAAGAGATAGAAGGAAGAGATCCACTTACCGATGTCTTGCGCAAATGGTCGATCCAATCTCCTTTGTTTGCCGCTTGCTCCCAGATCCAAGTCTTTTCACGGGCCCAGCTACACGAGATCCTGCAAATAAGACAAGAAAAGGAAACTACAAGAGGCATGCATTCATAATCGATTCAAGGATTAGCATAAATCAAAGACGCAAGTAAGACAATACACCATTGAAACACATGCGAATAGAAGAACCTCAAATGCTTTATTAATATATGGAAGTAAGGTTCAGGCGGTGATACAACCATGAGAGGTCCAATCCAGCATCACCTTCCCGATGGAGAGAAATCTCTTCTTCACCTCCCTCAAGCAATCACCCAATGCTCACAACTGTAAACCAACAGCAATTCTTTGCACAAAATTCCGGCCTCTAGATCCCATGGGATGAGATCCTTATATAGAGTTTTGGAGTGAAGATAAGTCAGCTTGATGTGTGACTTGTTGTCCTCTTCAACTCCAGTTGTTCTTCAGTTCTTCACTCGGAGTTTTTGTCTTCCACTTGGAGTTTTAGAAGCTCTTAACTCATCATTAGGCGAATCTTATCATCAAGTGTCTTTTTAGAAGCTTCCTGGGCACTGGCACTTTGAGAAAAAGATTCCTCCACATGTCCAAGTACGCCCAACGTAGGTAGCCTTTGTTCTACTTGCTATGCAACGCAGGTAGCCTTTGTTGTACCTGCTATGCAGCGCAGATGCCTAGTGGAGCAGCTGCAATGATCCAAAACTGACCTGTTTTTGAGTGTTTTTCAGTGGAGAACTGATTTGCAGTGCTGTGGTTTGCTGACCTTGTTCCTCTAAGGGTAAGAACAACATGTTTAGGGACTTTGGATCCCTTATATTATTGATATTTCATGCTCTATGCTGTAAGGCACAAAAATGTCTATAACAGTTGCCCCCTAAAGTATGAGGTCGTTTATCGGGTGAAATGCTTTATTAGGAGGATCCGAAGTTCATTCAATTGCCGGGAGGTGACCTGTAACAAAATACAATACAATACATTATCTTTTCATATTTTCTTTTCATGATCTAGCTGATGCGGGCATTTCCCATGATCAGCTTTATAAATACATTTGCCGTACATAAACAGACGATCGAGTGATAAGAGACGGATAATTCTCTGCTTTTAATTATCATCCTTTTAGTAGGATGCTCATCTGCTGCACATGTCTATGTTTTTATCTCCTGAATATATATCGCAGCCCGGATGGATGAAACTAGATCCGGGGTCTTCAAACTTGTCTGATCTTCACTCTAGTACAAGTCGATCCATGTGAGAATTTCTTGAAGTCGAACATGGAAAGACATCGCTTGATTACCAGTCAATAATGTAAACTGTTAACAAGCGCGAGAGGAATCACCGATAATGATGATGACCCTCAAGGTACTGCAGCACAATTCACGTGGCGTGAATATAGGATCTGACGTCGAACACCACGCAAAGTCTCCCGGTCGAAGGTCATTAATGTATACCTATCGCCGGAAGTGAGAAACTTGCCATTGAGGCATGCAAGCTTCAAAGTACTGAGGGGGTGTTCCTAGATCAACTTGTTGGATAATGAGCTGATGTCGACAAGAAGTGATCCGTGAAAGGAGGGCCTTAATGAATCCCACATCAGTGACACGGAACGGAGCTATTGATGATGGTGAAAACGATCTGTGAAATATGATTCAGGGTGGCGGTCATGGAAGGATGAAAGATGATGTATGGTAGTGGATGGGACCCGGTTGACACTTTCTGAATGACATCTCTTGAACATATAACGACACTGATGTGATGGATCGGTAGCATTACCCCATGTATGGATGGTATGGCGAGACCATGGTGAAGGGACCGGTGAATGATAATAACCCAACCGGATATTTACGGAGGCCAAAAGTGTCATGTTCAAGAGCGACTTGCTACCATTAAGCTTTGAGGTTCTTCCCAATTTTTCCCCAGTCATTTCTGACCAGTACCTCTTTATTTTTGTCAAGCTTGAGGAGGATAACATATGCTTGATCTATAACCTGCCCTTCGGGCAAGCCCATCGCTATGTTTTAACGAGCCTAGCGATAGGGAAACTCGTTCTTGTCTAAAGACAAGTTTGTCGCTATCTAATATTTTTAACGAGCCCAGCGACAAAGACAACTCGGTCCTTTTCATTTTTAGAGAGTCTGAAAAGGGTACATAAAGTGGACTCCAGGGGTCCTTTTTCGTCATCTAATCCCTTAAGTCCGAAAAAGTATAAAACAATACAGAAGGGATGAATGTTCGATATCTTTATCGAGCCGAACCAGACAAGCGCTCGATCTTTTTGTGCACTAATCCCTCAGGTCCAAAAAGATTAAAATCTAGAGGAGGGATAGCTCTTCCGGTCCTTTTAACGAGCTGGAAGGCCAAAACTCAGCAAACTTTTCATTTTTTTTTTTACGAGTCAGTGAACCCCCTACGGACTAGTCCCGGGATGCTAAACTTGATAGAACATGCTTTTTATAGCTTGCTTGCTAGATTAACACAGGCTGGGAGAAGAAAGAACCAGGGCTTGTTCGAGCTTGCTGGATAGATGGATGTTTGGGAAGGGGTGTGTGAGGGTGAAGGAATAATCTATCTACACCCATCCCAAGTCCCCTTACCAAGATCAGAAGTTTGCCCAGCCCGCGTACCCAGTACGATCAGTCCGCCAAGTATGCCAAGTATGCCAAGTATGGCACCCGCACAGTCCGACAGAAAGAAGAGAGGAGAGAAAGACCCGTTCATTCATACAGATGTATGTACCCCATTTCCCACCTGAGGAGGTTTCACCGTGTTGTTTACTTACGAGCATATAGATTGAGCCATGTTTTCGCCAGAAAGACGACGAGATTTATTCATCCATCGACGGACTACCCGGTTCGGACCAGGCACTCAAAGAGCTCAAAGAAGACTCGTATTTTGAGGAACGAGTGATAAATAGGGATAGCAACAGATTCCAGGTACAGGTCGGAATTTTCCAATCACGGTAGTATTACAAGGATGGCTAGGTGAAATCACTCTTTGCAGCTGTTCCTCAAAATAGGTAAACAATCAAGTGGATGTGAATGATCGGCCAAAGGAAAAGTGGAGGTGACGGTGCACAAACACGACCAAGGCTTTTATGGCTAATGAATTTACGGTCTCAAATGGTTATTTACCGGTTCATTTTTCCTGAATGAGCTTGAACACTGGGGGGAAGCCTGCTCACATGTGTGTTTATTTTTTAACGAGCATGAACCCTTGCGAAAACTGCTCGGTTTTGCGTTTATTTTTTAATGAGCATGAACTTTGCCAAAACTGCTCGTTTTTACCAGTCATAAAGTAGTAAGGTCTCATGGAAGATTCCTATTTTTTAAAGATCTTCATCTTCCTGCGCTTTGCCCCATACCCTCTTTTTATGCAAGCTGGGTATCGGCTAATCCTACGAGTTTAACGGGTTAGACCTACAGGTTTAAAGGGAGGACCTAAAAAACTAAAAACAAAATAGCCGCTCGTGCTTGCATTCCAAGAGGTTTGCATGCCCCCAGGTATAAAGTATAATTTCAAGGTTGCCCCTCCTCTCCTCCACTTCTGTTTTTCTTTGGGTGTTCTCATCTACTTGTCGTCTTGTCAGTCCTAATGTTAACGATACTTGTCTTCTCGTTATTTTTAGCGGGTCTTACGCGGTACTTGTCTTCTCGTCAGCCCAGTTTTTAACTGATCTTTGCGACAAGAGAAGAACACTTCTCAATAGACAAAACATTGGTGGGTTTGAGGGAGGCTTACCTCTTTCAGGTTACCCAAAGATTGGTTTTATTTGCTGGCGCAAAGGAAACTCTTTCTTCGGCGATGTCTATCATTAGGATACACAAATATGGTTACAATTTGTTGCAGCAATAGAATCTCTTTCTTTGGAGGCTGCCCCTACTTATCCTCTAAAACATTTGTTTTAATGGGTGAGGCTTGCCTTTTATCCAAAGATGGTTACTACTTGCTGCCGCAAACGGATCCCCTTCTTTGGCAGAGCCTACTTATTTAGACAAAGGTGAGTAACGGGCCCCCGTCCTCCCACATAACTTTAACAAAAGAATCTTATTCTAGAACAACCCCAATCCCAATTACCCCTTCTGAGAGCCCATCTCTCTCTTTGTCTTCTTGTCCTTCTTCTCCATGAAGATGGCTCAGAGGAAGATTCTCAAAGATGAAGGGGGGGATGGGGTACGGACTAGTCATATTCTCCTGCGGAAATTCTACTTTACACCCAAGGTTTTTTCTGCCTCCAGAGCAGACCAGGACGCATGCCCCCTGGGTTCCGGCCTTCCTTTCCCGAATCACTCGCGCTCATCAGGAAGAAGCACCGGAGGTAGAGACCTTTCTTGATCAAATAGACCATTCAGGATAGGTATGTGACTATTTGCGATGCGTGATCCCGGAAATGAAAGTTGGTCTACGAGCTTGACCATTCTTCCTTCGTATGGAAAACACATTATTCGAAAGAGTGAGGAGACTATTGCTTCCATGCAATATATGTAGTCCCGTCCAAGGAGTAGGTTATAATCCAAGGGTCCTTGGACGACCATCAAATTCATCTTGACGGCCTTCCCTTTCAAAGTAATAGGCACATTAGGTAGAATCCCTAATGGTCGACTGGTTCCCCTGTCAAAACCTGAGAGACGCCTTGTCTCGGGCAAAAGCGTCGGGCCACCCAGTGCTTTCCAAGAAATAGAGGACAGGATACTCACAGACGCCCCTTCATCAATGATAGTTCTAGCCATCACCATTTTGTATATTTGGACTATAATTCTAAATGGTATACTGGCTGGTAACCGGGGTCTGCCTAGTTGGTTCCAATCAAAGGACGCAACTAGGTTGCTTGGTGGTGGGACCGAATATACGGCCGGATATGATCCTGACGATGCTCCTTCCTGCGATAAAGGAGTGGGCGCTTTGCCCAGATGCTCATCAGAATCAGAGTTGACGAAAAGAATATGGACGGTGTCATCCTTATTCTCTTCGGCGGGGGTGTCAACTGAAGATGAATCCTCAGTGACTGTGGTGTTTGAAGATGAAACTTTTGAAGGGAGAACCGGGTCAACTGCCGTTTCGACCTTTGGACTTTCGTCCGGTCTGGATTCAGTAGGTTCACTTTCAGTGACTGACACTTCAGCTGGCCCTCTGAGCAAGACAGCTGTATTTTCGACCAACGAAGGACCTGTCGCGAGTTTTTGATATCCAGGAGGAAGTAGCACCGGTGCCACCAGTTGATCTTCCAAAACTCTCTTTGCCTCGTCTAAAAAGGGACAACGGCGAAGGGTGTGATCGCCTTCACACAGTTCGCAGGGGAATCTCATCCCTCTTCGTCGTCTGCGACCTTCACTTTCGTTGGTCGACGGTAGGCATTCAACCTGGTTGTCAGAGGTTGACGCTTCCGAATCGTGCAAACGAGGGGACCAGTCCCTTAGTATCCGGGGAATACTGGGACAATCACGGTGGAGGTGGTCTCCTCTACATATGACACATGGCGATTTGGGCCCGGTCCGTGTTGTGTGTGGGTTTTCGTTAGATGCCTTTTGCTTGCCCCCAGGCGCCTTTGGCTCCTTCTGCTTCTTTTCTTTCTTCTTCTTTTCCTTCTTCTTTTCTATGGGAGCTCCGCTTTTGGCGGCTTGACCTTTCGAAGAAGAAGGATCGGAGGAAGGCTCATAAGAAGTGGAAGGCTGGAGAGTAGCTCTAGACTGGTCTAACTGTTGACTCGACTGCTCAGGAACCGTGGTGGTCTGAACTACAGCGGTTGAGAATAGCCAAATTGGCAGGCCAATTGTCAGTCCTGGAAGCGACAATGTGGCCATGTGGGGCGCACCAACTTCTCCCCAAGAGGAGAAAGGGCTAGGGGTCCCATGCTATGGAATCCCTTGATTGGTGTGTTCCATGTTCTCAACGTTAAGATCAACGTAGGAATTAGGGGTGATTATGTTCCGTTTAAGATGAATTTTATATGACGACGCTTTTAGACACAACTTGCTTTTTCACTTCTTAAGAGTCGAGAAAAAGCTAAAGATGACTCTAGTCTCCTTCGATGTATTAACGAGCCCGAAGTGACAAATGCTCGGATGGACTTTTTCAGTTATAGAGTTTGAAAAGGCCAAAAGAAACTACTCTGGAGTTCTAGGCAAGGGTGTTCCAAACCTTTCGCGAAACCACAGAATACGTTTTGCGGTACAAGTGGTCGATCTTCGTGAATGCTGTGTTCACTGCATCGCGATCAGTAGGGCGGCTGACACGGCTTCCTATGGATAAAGGCTTTGTTCCTATAGGGGTCCCCCAATATACGCGACGGTACGCGGGGGCACAAGTCCGTATTAGTGCTATCGTCCCTCAGGAGGAATCACCCACCTTCGTAGAGATCAACAGTCACTATGTTTAACGACGCCGGTTCACGTCTCTACCTAGACCTCTACTGTGTTTCGTTATGTTTCAAAGCGTTGTTAGATAAATTCAGTTCTTTTTAGGTTGATCTTGCTTAGCAGTTTGCCTTTACGGATCACCACGTGATGTATGATACAACTCCTAAATGCAGTCTAAGAATGATAAGCAAGCTTTTTCAATTCTTTCAACTTATGAAAACCTTAACTACTGAAGGAAAAGAAAGACATCATCTTTTCAAACAGATCATAGAGCACACACTGATGCACTTTTCCTAAATCGACATGCAAACTGTCAAAATGCACATGCACAATGCAAGTATTTATTTTCTTCTTCCTTAATGTTGATGTATTACAAAAAGAAAGCTGTTGTATAATTTCGAATTCAATTTCAAGCGAACGCAACAAGTGTTTGTCCAACAATCAAAAGAACACCTTAAGATTCACTCGTTTCAACACAAGAAATACTGAAATTTGAACCATATAACGAAAGCAAATGCTCAAGCAGCTATGAACAGCAATAAAATAACTCTTAGAATCACAACGACACTTTCTCACAGGTCTAGATTCAAGAGGTCATAGCAAGACTAGTTCACTTTCGCTATGGGAAACTGTGAATGACAGCAAGAAATACAATAAGAACAATCACGGTTTCTTCATACAACTGAGGCAGAATGAAGGCAAAGAGAAGTGGTTTCAGTTGGGTATACAGGTTGACAACAGGCTGCAAAAACAATACTGAAAACTGGGCAACAGACAGTGGGGAATCCCAGTTGCACAAGGAAAAACTGGATCAGCGCAGGTGCTGCACTGTCAATCTGAGATGTAGCGCAGGTAGCCCCTTCGGGACCTGCGTTGCAGTGCAGGTAGCCTTTGTGGCAGCTGCACTGATGAGACAAGTCACGTCTCTCTCAGATTCCGGGTCACAGTTTGCTAAAAAATGAGCGGTTTTTGGCCAAATCAGAGGCTGTCAGTCAAGTATACACTAGAGGATGATTAAAGGAAGATGAACACTATCACTAAGAGCTAAAAAGAGTCCTTGTGGATCTGCTCTTCAAATCATAAACAGGCCCAGCACTGGGCTAGAGTAGCTGCCCTCTACTTTGCATTCGAAGGACTCGCATGCAGTTCGATTCGGTACTCTTTTGTTTAAGAAATGAATAGCAAGAAACACAAGCTACCAACAAGACACGTTCCCCAGTGGAGTCGCCAGTCTGTTGTGGGGGAAAGTATCCAACTCGGAATGACCCTAACCCACTCTAAGGGTGACAGTTCCTTAGCAACAGCTGAAAGCAAAGCTATCTAAAGTTTCTTCTTTATGACATGTAAGAGATAGAAGGAAGAGATCCACTTACCGATGTCTTGCGCAAATGGTCGATCCAATCTCCTTCGTTTGCTGCTTGCTCCCAGATCCAAGTCTTTTCACGGGCCCAGCTACACGAGATCCTGCAAATAAGACAAGAAAAGGAAACTACAAGAGGCATGCATTCATAATCGATTCAAGGATTAGCATAAATCAAAGACGAAAGTAAGACAATACACCATTGAAACACATGCGAATAGAAAAACCTCAAATGCTTTATTAATATATGGAAGTAAGGTTCAGGCAGTGATACAACCATGAGAGGTCCAATCCAGCATCACCTTCCTGACGGAGAGAAATCTCTTCTTCACCTCCCTCAAGCAATCACCCAATGCTCACAACTGTAAACCAACAGCAATTCTTTGCACAAAATTCCGGCCTCTAGATCCCATGGGATGAGATCCTTATATAGAGTTTTGGAGTGAAGATAAGTCAGCTTGATGTGTGACTTGTTGTCCTCTTCAACTCCAGTTGTTCTTCAGTTCTTCACTCGGAGTTTCTGTCTTCCACTTGGAGTTTTAGAAGCTCTTAACTCATCATTAGGCGAATCTTATCATCAAGTGTCTTTTTAGAAGCTTCCTGGGCACTAGCACTTTGAGAAAAAGATTCCTCCACATGTCCAAGTACGCCCAACACAGGTAGCCTTTGTTCTACTTGCTATGCAACGCAGGTAGCCTTTGTTGTACCTGCTATGCAGCGCAGATGCCTAGTGGAGCAGCTGCAATGATCCAAAACTGACCTGTTTTTGAGTGTTTTTCAGTGGAGAACTGATTTGCAATGCTGTGGTTTGCTGACCTTGTTCCTATAAGGGTAAGAACAACATGTTTAGGGACTTTGGATCCCTTAGATTATTGACATTTCATGCTCTATGCTGTAAGGCACAAAAATGTCTATAACAATCTCAAGCTTGGAACTCCAAGGAGATTAACCTATTCGAGCATCAAAAATAAATCTTAGTCTAAACCAAACTCAATCTTAATCAAGAGATTCTAATTGCAATTACATCAACCATCAACCGAGTGCACCGTAGCAATAACAGAGCTCTTTCAGTTGAATCTAAACTATTGCATAGAAATAAAGCATCTAACCTAATCAGTAACACTCTGTCTTTTTAATCAACAAGAAATAATTCTCATCTAATGATTAATTCAATCCACAACAAAAATAAATGAAATCAATTGACAGAATTAAGAATTAATGAAATGAATACACAAAATCCACATTGATGAAAGTAAATCAATCATAAAGTTGTAAAACAAAATGATTAAACTTGCAGTAAAAGAAAAGTAAAAATATAACATAGGGAGCAGCACTGAAATCCACCAGTGACCGGGCCCAATCCGCTAGCGAATACTGCTTAACTATTTCAGAATATCGTGAGTGAACAACAACTCAAATTATATATTATTCATCAAATCCAAATGTCATTACAGCACAATGTCTTTCAAAATAACACTTTGTATATTAAAATTACAACTGAAGTAAACAGTGAAAAAGCTCTCTCCATATTATCCCCATCTTATCCCCTTCTCTGTGATCTCTGTTTTCATTTAAATACACAGAGAAAAAAGAGGAGTTACAACAGATCTGATTACAAAATGATTTACATTACAAATTTGGATTTTACAAAACAAATTGATCAACAAGATCACATCTGAAAGATCTTTCCATCAACATTCAACAAGAACAAGTCAAATTTGGTATTGCAACTGGAAGAATTTGGAAAACGGTCACAACAACAAATCTAAGAAAATCGTTTTCAAAGAACCTCTTGTTTCTCTTAATACAAACCAAATTTTAGAAAACTGCTCATCACAAAACTAATTTGGTCCGTTCTAAACAAAACCCATGTTTCAGATTTTCCATATTCTCCTTCATTTGTACGAAACGTCCAATAAAAAACTGTCGCTTCTTATTCCAACGAATTTCTGAGTTGGAATATTTAATTGTGAGTTGGAGATCAAATTTGCAATTTGGAAAAGATCTTGGAGGCTAAAATCATGAGTTATGTTACAACAAATCCATTAGTAGACCATCATTGGTAAAATCACGCATAATAATCATTAATTTATTAAAAATAAATGAGAAGAATTAATATTTATCCATGAGAGCATAAATAATTATAAAATGGAATTGTATGATAAATTATGATAAATGACGTGATAAAAAATGATAAAAATGGGTGAAATAGGCCTCAAAAAATGATAATAATAATGACAAATTAGCGGCCCAACATACCCTCAAACTAAATATGTTGCATGTCCTCATACAACTCCAAAACCTCTGTATTAAGCAAGCTATAAGAAATGTTCATCCCAAGTCATGAAAGTGATGGAACAAATGAGTTATTCCTCAAATAATGAATATTCAATTTTAGCAATGTTGATGAAGGTGTAACAATTTTCACATTGACTTTCAACCATATGTATATGAAGTTGCAGCAAAATATGATATAAGTAGCGACAAACTTCATTAACCATTTTCTCAAAAACTACAAACCAGATTTTGCTGAAATTTGGCAAGAAGATTTCTACTATATTAATGCTTTTCTAATCTAAAAATCATAACATTTTAATGCACGGAGCACGATATATAAGCAAAATGGTTGTAGTTGATAGTGCAAGATTTTTGAAATTTTACAAACTAATTTAATTTGAAATTTTCTAGGTTTGTGTATTTTAATGATATCTCTTTGCTGTCCAAAAATCACAAGAATTCAGTTCATAGTTTTAAATATATACGCAAATCAATTTCTGCACTGTATAAAAATGAAATTGTATGCCTTAAATGAGAAAGAAAGTAGAAAGAATCCATCATGTGTAGCAATTCCTCCCCCAAACTGGAGAATTAGCATGCCCTCATGCAATACTAGAAAACAAATTGAGGTGGTTGCTACAATTATGATTGAAATCTATGCTTGGTGTAAAACAACATGGAATAAGGGAGGTTTTGAGAATGAATAAGGAGATCAATGGATGATGTCATGATCATAATAAATAAATGAATGAAAGTAACACTCCCCCAAACTGAAAGCTTCTATGTCTCTGAAAAATGGGAAGTGATAAAGATGTGGAGTGAATGATGATAAATGATGCTCAATGGATGTTCATGAAATTCTCCTAAACTTTCAGTAAATCAAAAACTTGTGCTATTTTACCTCAAGTTTTACCTCCGGAAAATTGTGGAATAACATGTATGGACTGGTATTTGTTGAAGTTGATGTTGGCTGAGATGATTCTGAAAGTGATGCAAAAGATGGAAGCCATGCAAACACATCATGTCTGCGAGTTGCTCGAGCCTCTTCTGTTAGTTGCAATAGTGTGGACTTGCTGCGAATAGAGCTACCCCCCATACTTGATGTTCTCATGTAAACAATTCACTACTCTGTATGCACTTTTCTTGAATCCACAGTTTTAGTTTTGAATAGTGACAGATAAGCCGCATGCAAAAATTTCAATCAGAAAAAACCTTTGTAGAGATGCAATAATAATATTTTGTCAAATCAACAAGTTATGGTAGAGTTCGGTAATTATTACACATGCTATTCCATAATGCATATCTTCCCCCCTCAAACACGAAAAGGACATTGAGGATTCATAAATGCAATAGGAAAATCAATCAAAGTGGCGTAAATATAGCAAAAGAAATCAGAGCAGTACAGGTCAAAAGATGTGAAATGCTTGTAAAATAAAACAGGGATTTAGATCATTATGTAAATAGATATTTACCTTAGGTGGAAAAATATGACAAAAGCATGACCGGCGATAAATGTTAATGACTGGTGGTAGAGTGATTGGACAATAATGATATAATGCGTATAAAGATATAGTTTACCATGCATGTTGGCTAATTGAATTAGAAATGCTATTCAAATGGTAAATTCTCCTTTAGAAATGAATCCATAGGGGGTAATAGGATAAAGAGTATTTGGCAGTGTAACATAGTACTTCAATACCACAAGCAGAGCCACTGCTGCCAGCAGGTGTTCATAGCCTCGACAGGGTTTCTTTTTAACCCTAAAAATGAGCCAGAGTCCTCCATTTAGTATTTAGATGGTTTTCTGTTTTTTATTGCTATAAAGAGACCACTATGCTGGCATGGTAACTAGATAATCATAGTGCCATTCACTAGGATATAACAAAGTGATCAGGCTAGCTTGTGATGAGACCCCCTGTCCTTCTGAGGTTTTAACTATCAAGAAGGTCAATACCTTCGTGTGGTGGCCATAATGGAATGGCCCCTGTTACACCTTATGATCATGGTAGGCTGGCTCGTGATGAGACCCCCTATCCTCTTTAAGACAATGCTTGTTACATTTTCATATTTTTATATTTTAATGCTTTTATTGTAAAGAGAGGGAGGCTCATTTACTCCTTAAGAGTCAGGGATGGCGTAAGAAGTAAAAAAAATGCCAATGAAAGTTATGCTTTTCCCCCCATATCATCATATAAAAGGCATTTAACCTTTTGAAAGTGTAAAATATAAACTAGCATGGTATTAGAATAATAAATCATTTTATGATGTGTCCAAAGAGAAGATATTCAACCAGTCATTATATAGGTGCACCATGTTAGCTTCAGAATATAGATGACCATCAAAAGGTTTTTAAGTCATAATGGTATTAATATTACTGATTTTCTTTATCTTAGGCACAAATCCAACCAGATGGTTTTTTATTCAAAACATAAAAGAGAAAGAAAAATGACAAAATGGCTGGCGATGAAACAGTAAAGAGAAATCGCAAATATTCCTACAAAAATGCAAAAAATGTTGTTCAATCGTTTGAACAACAAAAATAAAACACGCAAAAGTGTTGTTCAAAAAAGACAAAACTTCACAAGAAGCAAGAATGTTGTTCCAAATATGGAACAACCGGTGTTCAAAAGTGGGAACAACAAAACACGCTAAGAGAAAAAGGTGTTGTTCAAAAGTTTGAACATCAAACAACAAAAAGTGTTGTTCCAAAGCTGGAACAACATACACACAAAAGTGTTGTTCCAAAGTTGGAACAACAAACATGCAAAAAGTGTTGTTCTAAAATTGGAACAGCAAAAACGCAAAAAGTGTTGTTCCAAAGTTGGAATAGAAAAAACACAAAAAGTGTTATCCCAAAGTGGGAGCAGCAAAAAAAATGCAAAAAGTGATATTCCAAAGTGGGAACAGCAAAAACGAAAAAAAGTTGTTCCAAGTGGGAACAACAAAAACGAAAAAGTGTTGTCCCAAAGTGGGAACAACAAAAATGAAAAAGTGTTGTTCCAAAGCGGAACAACAAAAATGAAAAAGTGTTGTTCCGAAGTGGGAACAACAAAAATGAAAAAGTTTTTTTTCCAAGGTGGGAACATCAAAAACCAAAAAAATGATGTTCCAAAGTGGAAACAACAAAAACAAAAAAGTGTTGTTTTGAAGTGGGAACAACAAAAACAAAAAAATATTGTTCCAAAGTGGGAACAACGAAAACAAAAAAGTGTTGTTTTGAAGTGGGAACAACAAAAACAAAAAAAAATGTTGTTCCAAAGTGGGAACAGCGAAAACGAAAAAGTGTTGTTCCGAAGTGGGAACAACAAAAATGAAAAAGTGTTGTTCCAAAGTGGGAACAACAAAACTGAAAAGTGTTGTTCCGAAGTGGGAACAGTAAAAACGAAAAAGTGTTGTTCCGAAGTGGGAACAGAAAAAACATAAAAGTGTTGTTCCGAAGTGGGAACAACAAAAACGAAAAAGTGTTGTTTCAAAGTGGGAATAGAAAAAATGAAAAAGTGTTGTTCCAAAGTGGAAACAACAAGAATGAAAAAGTGTTGTTTCAAAGTGGGAACAAAAAAAACGAAAAAGTGTTGTTCCAAAGTGGGAAAAACAAAAACGAAAAAGTGTTGTTCCGAAGTTGGAACAGCAAAAACGAAAAAGTGTTGTTCCAAAGTGGAAACAACAAAAAAGAAAAAAATGTTGTTCCAAAGTGGGAACAACAAAAATGAAAAAAAGTGTTGTTCCAAAGTTGAAACAGCAGACACACAGAGAAAAGTGTTGTTCCAAAGTTGGAACAACAAAAACACAGAAAAGTGTTGTTCCATCGCCAACGGAGCGGAAACTACAACTTTGAAGAAAGCAACACCTGAAACACAAAAACATAAGAGAAATTAGAAAAGAAACAACACTTTATTTAAAAAGAGTAAATAAAAAAATAAATAAAGTTACAACAGCTATGATGTTATTTCATAAGGGAATATTAATTTGTCAATGGAAAAAGAAATGATCTCTTGGAAAAATGGTTTGGCAGTAGTGACATGAATCTTCAAATGGAAATCAATTTTCCATTTCTTCTGTTATGAATCTGTTAGGTAATGAATTGGATGAGATGCCCTTGTTTCATTAAAATTCTTTCAAGAATCACCTGTTCATATATTGACCTTCTTTATTCTCCTAGGATCTGCAAAAAGAAAGTGTCTACCTGCAATAAAACATTAAATCATGGAGAAAGAGAGGTGACCGGGCTCCCATAATCCAAGAATTATGAAAAAAAAATAACAAGTATTTACTCTTTAAAACAAATCCACGAAGAAAATAACAAAGTAAAATTAATTTATTACCTGTGGGAGAGCAGTGACCAATCATGTTAACCTGCAATGTTTTAACAATAACTTCTTTGTTTTTCGTCCGATTTAAGTGATTCGAAAGCCAAATGAAAGTGAATTTAGAGGGATATCTCTAATAGATATAGGTTATAAACATTCCATGATATGATATGTCAATCTTACTTATAACGACCTGCATAACATAGTCATTTTCGATTTCCCATCTTAGACCAACAAAGGATATTTTAAGCATACATTTTTCGTTTGATGACAGATTGAGCTGATTAAAATTGGAAATGAAAGTAGGTTCATTTATTTATCTCCAATAGAAATAATTTTTTAATACAAGAAGAATTGATGGCTCAAACACTTTAATGAACAGCTAGAAAAACAGAGTTTTAAGAGTGCTGATTTAGGATAAACAGTCAATATTTGGGTCATAACTTTCTCATACGATATCGAAATTGAGTGATTCAAATTGAATTGTAAAATATATTCATAGATTAATATACCATAGAAATATGTTTTAAAAATATATTCATTTAGGCCTCCAAAAACTGATTGTCCCAACTCTATTCCTGAGCTTCCTACTAGACACCTTGTCAATGTTTTGGTTATAAATTTTTCGTTTCAAATCCAAATGGAGTGATTCAAATTGGGTTGGAAAGTAGACATCAAGGGCTACTTAGTATAGAATAATTTTTTTTAAACATTCACTTTTGGTCCCTCAAAACAGGACTCTCCCAACTGTGTTTTCAGAATTTTCATCAAGCCTATGAGCCAAAATAATATGATATTCAAGCAATTTTTCCATATTGGTAATAAAAATGAATATGAGTGTTTGTAGAACTATTATTTTCAATATAATACATTTACATACACAAATAAATTAAAATATTTATCACCGATGTTGATTTCCAATTGCAACAAAAACAACTATTTTTACACAATAATAAAAAATGTATTTATTTATGTTCTTATTTATTTATTTTCCATACTAACCTACTCTTCTTTGAAAAATAAATATTCTTACATATAAGAGTACTTCCAGTGGAGTTATTTTCGAAATAAGGCCTCTAATATGTACATACCCAAATTTTAAAAATGCATGTTAATAAATAGTAGGGTATGAGAAGCCAACTTCCCTTGAAAAGATGGTGCCAAAAATTGTTGAAGTATGGAGTGTTGCTGCAAACAAGTGATGGAGTGAAACAAATCTTTAATATATCCCTTACTTTCCTGATTTCCCATAACCGTCATATCATGAAGTTCTTGAGTTTTTAAAACGGCTTGTTGATGCAGACTAGAAGAAACCTGATTTTTTTCATAACTTCTACAATTTTTGGATTTGAAACATTCCCAATCTCAATATAAGTTTTCTAAAATGGTGCATGTGAGATAGAATGGGTAGGAAGGGTAGGTAAATTTTGCATTTCAACATTTTAAGCATGTTGTATTGGTTTATTATGATGAGGGTGTGGAATGAGTTGAACAGGAAATTGTGTAGGGCATGGAGCATTTTGATGATGTGGTTAATTGGGTTGTGTGGATGATTTTGATAGGAAAGCAAGATGTTGTGGAAGATTTGATGAAGAATATGGATGATGTGTTGGTGTTACAAGATGTGGGAGAGTATTCATCTAATCATAAGATGAACCATGCCAAACTTGTAGACAAGATTGGTGGGGTTTATATTGAGATTGACATGGCTTCCCTAACATATGAGTATTCCATAATGGATTATGCAAATAAAATAATGGAGAGGAAGTGTTTTGAACCATACATGTAGGCCATGATTTCCATGGTTGTGAAATTGTTGCAGCTTCCCCATCTCTTTGATATGCTACTTCCATCCTAGATAAGGAATAGTGAGTATCTATGGGATGCTCCTTTTGGCAATGAGGGAAAAACACTTCTTCAATTTCTTGATTTTTCTGAACCTGCAAAACATCCAATTGTGAATTTAGAGAGCTAATAAAATCATATTTAAAATTTTCAAATAAAACATTGATTTTAGCTCTTATGTTTCCTCTTCTTGTAGTAGATTTGGAAAAGAAATAAGAAGCTTCTCTAAAATTCTTACCAGCCTTGGAGATTCCTCTTGAATACATTATGCATAATTCACAAACATCGTCATATGATAATTGAAAAACATCACCTTTTCCAACCAAATTTAAAAGTTCTAAAAATTCATCTTTGATTCCCTTGAGTAGGAGTGTTTTTAAGATCTCTTTTTCCAAATACTTATGCTTTGATTTTTGAAGGTTGTAATGAAATCGCTCTACATAGTCCTCCAAGCTTTCATCTTCCCCTTGTATCATATTGAAAATATCTTCATCGGCCTTCCAATAGTCTTGGTACTTCATCAAGAATACGTTCTTCATGTCCTCCCATGATTGGATGCAATTCCCACCAAGGCTCATGAACCATCAGAGAGCTGCTCCTTTTAGAGTAAGAGGAAACACTTTCAACCTTTGATCATTAGTACAATAATCGTATCCTCTACAAAGTACTTCAAACTCAAATAAAAATGTATCTGGGTCTTCGTTTGCTAAACCATGAAAATTTGGTAGAGAAAATGGGGGAATTATGTGCATTTGTGTCACTCCTCCTAGATCTTTGATAGGGAATTCAAAAGTAGAAATGTGAGCCATTTCTTACCATAATAGAAGATGTTCTTCATGTGTTTCTCTGAGGCTCCTCTTTCAAATGTTCCTGTCAATTAGTTAGTGAAATGGGTGGTGCTTACATCACCACTTAAGTGAAATCATGAGATTTGTTTTTCAAAATTTCTACCTTTTTTTTCTTAGTCATTCACATAGAAATTCAAACATTTATTTCTACTTTAATTCCTACACAATTTTGCTGAAAAGCGGGCACATGAGCAAGCACTTTACTTACTCGTACGCAGGTTCTTACCTTCTGTTTTTAATACCCAGTTCTTTCGCAGCAAACAAACATCAAACTTTTATTTCTACTTCAATTCCTACGCAATTGCGCTGAAAAGCGGGCGAGGGAGCAAGCACTTTACTTACTCGTACGTAGGTTCTTACCTTCCATTTTTAATACCCAATTATTTCCCAGCAACAAATATCAAACATACATCACTTCTATGAAATAGCAACACTCTCCCTGGCAACGGCGCCAAAATGTTGGGTGCATATAAGGTGTCTTTTAGAACTCCTAATTTCCTCACATTAATTATCAACCTGGGTAAGTCTTTTTGTTTCAAGAGTGTACACAATATGTGCAAGTGATGGAAATCGTTATATCTATAGAGATTAATGCTTTAAGATAATTTATTAAATTTAATACAAGAGTAAACAGATCAAACCATAAATCTCAAGCTTGGAAATTCAACGAGATTAACCTATTCAAGCATCACAACTAAATCTTAATCTAAACCAAACTCAATCTTAATCAAGAGATTCTAATTGCAATTACATCAACTAAGTGCACCGTAGCAATAATGGAGCTCTTTTAGCTGAATCTAAACTACTGCATAGAAATAAAGCATCTAATGTAATCAATAACATTGTCTTCTTAATGAATAAGAAATAATTCTCATCTAATGATTAATTCAATCCACGACATAAATGAATGAAATCAATTGACAGAATTAAGAATTAATGAAATGAATACACAAACTCCACATTGATGAAAGTAAATCAATCATAAAGTTGTAAAACAAAATGATTAAACTTGCAGCAAAAAAAAGTAAAAATATAACACAGGGAGCAGTAGTGAAATCCACTAGTGACCGGGCCCAAGCCGCCAGCGAATACTGCTTAACTACTTCAGAATATCACGAGTGAATAGTAATTCAAATTATATATTATTCATCAAATCCAAATGTCATTACAGCACAATGTCTTTCAGAATAACGCTCTGTATATTAAAATTACAACTGAAGTAAATGGTGAAAAAGTTCTCTCCATATTATCCTCATCTTACCCCCCTCTTTGTGATCTTTGTTTTCATTTAAATACACAGAGAGCAAAGAGGAGTTACAACAAATCTGATTACAAAATGATTTCCATTACAAATTTGGATTTTACAAAACAAATTGATCAACAAGATCATATCTGAAAGATCTTTCCATCAACATTCAACAGGAACAAGTCGAATTTGGTATTGCAACTGGAAGAATTTGGAAAACGGCCGCAACAACAAATCTGAGAAAATCATCTTCAAAGAACCTTCCATTTCTCTTAATACAGACCGAATTTTGGAAAATTGCTCATAACAAAACTAATTTGGTCCGTTCTGGACAAAACCCATTTCTCGAATTTTCCATATTCTCCTTCGTTTGTCCAAAACGTCCAATGCAAAATTGTCACTTCTTATTCGTGCGAATTTCTGAGTTGGAATATTTAATTGTGAGTTGGAGATCAAATTTGCAATCTGGAAAACATCTTGGAGGCTAAAATCATGAGTGATGTTATAAAAAATCCATTAGTAAACCATCATTGGTAAAATCATGCATAATAATCATCAATTTATTAAAAATAAAGGAGAAGAAATAATATTTATCCATGAGAGCATAAATAATTATAAAATGGAATTGTATGATAAATTATGATAAATGACATGATAAACAATGATAGAAATGGGTGAAATAGGCCTCAAAAAGTGATAATAATAATGACAAATTAGCGGCCCAACACCTCAAACATTGTTGTAGGAGCGAACAGATTTTTTTTCAAGCACCCTACCCTGGATCGACCATTATTTACGATAGGGGATTAGCGCCATGAATGGAATGGTAACAGGAAAAGCAGAGGACAACTGAGTTGATAATGACGCAAAATCCTGTGTGAAGCAGCAATAGATGAGGCGAGGGTGTGTGATGTTGAAGAGGTCAGATGGTATGTCAACATTTTTAGAATTTGAATAAGGTATGGGGCCCTAATCAAAGTTGCATGACATTCCCGAACGTCCCATTCAATAATCTGCAGACTCCTCAAAAGAAGGAAAGGGAGAGAAAAGAAACGCGACATTAGTCGTAGTGGCAGTGGCAGGGAGAGGGAAGGAATAGGTAAGAATCAAGAATATGGTGAAGAGTGAACATACCCATAGTTTTGCAAAAAAGTGCAACTGACTTCTTTTAGAATGATAATCAAGCCGAACTAGAGGGTACCAAAGACGACATGGGCATTGTAAGTAGACGGAAGCAAAGTTCTATGCTGAGAGGTACTGTTAGAGAGAGAAATGCGGTAGGGTTGGGACTATGTATTTCTTGAAGCAAGATGGTCAAGTTCAATGATTTGGAGTAATGATTAGATCATTGTAGAGCCAACGAGCAACAAAGTGATGGAATTCATTGTCAAGGAAACTTCCATGATGACGAGGAAAGGATATGTCTTGAAAGGTGAAAGCCCGTAAAATTTTGTCAACATTGGAAGAGAAGCGGAAATAAAGAAATGAGTGCAGTCATTCACAGGATTGGCATACTTGGAGCCAAATGAAAGAAGAAAGATTTACAATTTAGATTGTTGCCAATAGTCAAAGGCAAAGGGAAAGGAAAATTGAAATGTTTAAACATAGAAATCTAGCCATCTATATATGGCGTTTCAGAAACTCTACACGCGGGTGTGTTGCATGTCGTGACAAAGCACATAGTATTCTAAGTTATACACATAGTATGAAAACATTAATAATTTCCATTTGAGTGAAGAAGATGATATGGTTAACAAGTTCTCGATTCTCAATTTTTTTTAATTGAAATTTTGGGGTAGTTATCTGATTGAAGACAACAATAGAACATGCAGTAGAAACACCAAGAGACCAACAATAGCACAACAACAACAACAGAAAATTCAACTTGAAAAATCAGCAGAATAGAGTGACGTGAAGAGGCTAAATAGAGCACACACCCATCTACCAGCTAAGCAGAGGGACCAATAAATTAGAGTCACGACACATGGAAGAGGTCGCCGGGTTACCAATGACATAGATTATTGTCCAAGCGAGAGTAAAGTGTGAATAAATGCACATAGGCAAGCCATTAATTAGATTATTGAATAAAAAGTCCTCAACATTAGGATGTGCAGATAAGTTTCAAACCTTAATCAAAGGAAAATGTCACATATTGATTAGATATACATGGTAGTTTCGATATTTTGAAACTTTGACATGAGAAGAATCCTTTTTGAAAGCTTGCAAGTCAAAAGTCTGCTCCAGAATATCAATGTGGCTTGTTTCGATAAATGCATATAATAAAGTGTCCAAGGCATAAAACATATCAATTTCATGTGAGCGAGAATAAAGTGAAAGTAAACGCACATTCTCAGCCCATTAATTAGATTAATGAATAGAGTAGTTGTGGAGACCAAGATGCCTGTAGAGGTTTTAAGTTACAATTGTTAAAAAAATGTGGCATATTGATTAAATATATATGGGAGTTTTCGGGCATTGAAACCTTCACAACAGAAGAATTATTTTGGAAATATGTGGGGAAAAAGGGTCGATTGATTATATTAATTTGCCTTGGACAAGGGTGTAAAACATTAGATCTCATACAAGGGAGAATAAAACGATAGTAAATGCACATGTCGGCTAACCAATGGTAATTAATGAATAAAAATAGACAGTGAGAGCAAGATATGTGCACAAAGAGTCGATCTTATCGGAGGTCATTGACCAAAAGCTACAATAAGGGGCGATGTGATTTCACATTTAATTTTGGTATGATAAAACAACCGAGCTTGCATATTAGTGGTTGGAGGTCCATAACACAGTTTGGAGATTAAAAAATTAGATATTTTTTCATTATTACACTGGACTAATGCTACATATATCGAAAATTTCGAAAATAATTTATGTGAAGTTATTAGTTCGACATAACTCTATTATAAAGAGGTTCATCCGACAAATAGATCAATAGGAATATCCCGGAGGTCCAAGGTGTCAGTGCCTTATTTGTTTCAACTATCTAGTGATCCTTGCTTTTTCAAGTTTCGACTTCTAACTGTGGAGATTGCTATTCCTTCTAATATCCAGACCCTCCAGAGGTATGAAAAATAATTCAATAGAACATCACATCCGCTCTCAAGCGGAACTTTCTGAGAAGTGACCACATCTTAAAAGTGTCGATATTATGAGTTAGATATGCGATGCATTGCAGGCATCAATTAGTTGTGACAAGTGACATGGGGAGGCTAGCGTCATGATGACGTGCCAAAAGGATTTACACATGGCAGGCAAATTTGATAGCTTCAAGGCTCACAACAGGACAAAAAGGGGTGACATGTGGCATTATTCAAAAGGTTACACGTGGTAGATATGTGGTAGTGATCTCGTCATGTATGGGAGATCATAGATCTAAGGTTGAGGCGGTTTGAAAAATTGAAGTGAAACCTCTGATTCATAACCCCCGATGGGAGAGCTTCAATACAAGGGCTAGACTACAGTCACATGAATATCCATAGGACCAAGGCCCAGATGTAGAAGGTGATCGACGATTGCCAATCAGTGAATTGACATGGTGTACACCAAGGTTACACCTCCGATTGGAAATCACCGATAGAGAGGGCTTCGATTTCCGAGCTAGCACCACAGTCACAAAGAGTTCAAAGGAATTAAGGGTGACACATGGTATTATGCAAAGGCGACATGTGGCAAATATGTTGCGAGATAGTGCCTCAACGAGCTCATTCAGATGTTGAGTTACTCAGATGCCGCTACTATTATGGTGTTTTACAATGTTAAAATCTACGATGATCGGACAAGGGCAAATGCATCGATAGATTGTGTGCTCAAGCCTTGATATTTTGCTACTGGCTGAGCACTGAAAACTAGTATGTTGAAGCACTTCTCATTGATCAAAGAAAAGGGAGATACAACCAGGAAAGAATTGCGGCTTGGAAAAAAGCATTGTTTGGCACTTCATCTCTAAGCAGTTTCGACTTGGATGCCTATAATGGGTTAGAGATATATTTCTATGTCTCTATATTAGCGTGCTTGTACTGATAAATATTGCGGTCACAAGAAGAGCCATAGGACCAAGGCCCAAACATAGAAGTTGATCAGTGAATTGACATGTCGTGCACCAAGTTTACACCTCCGATTGGAAATCACCGATAGAGAGCACTCCAATTTGGTACTTCACTCATTTCCTCTCCATGTAGATCAAGCCACATCACTCATCAGAGATCACAAGTTTTGGGACTGCAACTAAATGGTACATTATGGAATCACCAATTGCAATTTCGCAATATTATAAAGGCCCAGGTGTGTGTGATGTGGTCCCATGTGTGCTATGTGGTTCCACAGTCATGTTAAAGAACCTCAGGAAAAGAAAATCATAGATTAGAGGCCCACGGTCAATCACACCATCGAAATGGTATATTCTTTAAAGCCCGATGAATCTGCTACAATGTCGTGAGGAGGAACCTCACCATAAAAAGCCTATCGACTTAATTATCACTATTTATATATTAAAATTTACTATTTATCTTATTCAAATTTTTACCATATTTTATGATTTACAAATTGTTACATATTTCAAGGATATTTCCTAACTCCCCTACAACTAACTTTTTATTTCGTTAAAAAAATATAACAAACATACAAAATCACATTGCATTTAATTTCAAGTTTTTTTAAATAATCAATATAACATTTCTATAATGCAATCCCTTGGAAATTTAAAATCAATATATATTTATATCTTAATTTTGACATTATACACACTCATAGATTCCCTAGAATTTTTTATAAATCACTAAGGTGTACATGGTATTAGTAGTATCTTATAAACATATCACAATAAAGAGCAGAGCATTGAGTGTTGTTTTTAAGTTACATGTTATTTATAATTTTTTATTTTTATTTTTGTGAACATGTATCTTTTAGTGTAAGACGAAGGAAATGTATAATTCTTTCTATGTTTAATTTTTGATTGATACAAATATCTTATAAAATAAAAATAAAATATTTACTAGTTAAGATGTAGTCCTCCCAAATTTAAAAAGAAAAGTGTGAGGAATGATATATCATTCTTATACTTTTAAAAATATTTTAATATAGAACTTAAATAATCTATTTAAATATCCATATTAACTAATATATTTCAATATCAACTCATATAGAGGTAGAAA
This sequence comes from Pinus tabuliformis, assembly GCA_031772625.1. Lineage (NCBI taxonomy): Eukaryota > Viridiplantae > Streptophyta > Pinopsida > Pinales > Pinaceae > Pinus > Pinus tabuliformis. Next base: position 911,003,203 of record CM062809.1, on the reverse strand, counting down.
AATAAAACAAAATTATGTTAATATTGGTCATAATACAATGTTTCAATATCTAAAGAGAAAAAGTAATTGTAACTAAAAAAATTAATTAGTTTCTAATAAGAGTAAGATGTGTAATTATTCAATTCTTAATAGAAAATTCATATGCAACATTTTTTTATATTTGTTTTATTAATAATACTAATAAATTAATGTGAATCATAAATAAAATATTTCAATACTCAAAATTAAGTAATATTGACATGTATTTAGCCCAGGGGGTGTATAATAGATGGTGATATCGTGTTCTGTTAAGGCACTTTGAGGTGAAAAGGTAACTGGTTCAAAACTCTATGGGAAAAAATCGAATCATGTTAAGGGTTGGTGGATGATTTCAACCACCACTATAAACTCTAGGTGCATATGCTCTAGGTGTGTATGTATGCCTTATTGTCTATTTGAAGACAATTATAGGCTTGGAAACTGTGCCAAAGCATCTAAATAAGGATTTTGTTTGAAATGGATGATCAATGACTCAAACCATTCACATGCACATTATCTAGAAATTTCAAAGATCTCTCAAAGTGTCGATTCCAGTACTAACAACATACCATTATTTAAATGCTTGTGATAGATGAAAGCTAGAAATACTTAATAATGAAATATCCTTCTTGAATATTTAATTAAAAACATAGCAGAGGTGTATAAACGGATTTCTATAGCTAACACATATATATTTGAGAGATGACAAAAGGAAAAAAAGAACTTGATGCAGAGGTGCTAATGTAAACAAACTGTTCAATTAGCTATTCTCAACAATGATAATAAATTTGCAGTGGACTATTAGGGAGGTCAACACTCAACCTAGCCTTACCCAGTACTTCTATGTTACCTCAAATATATGAAGAATAACAAAAATGATTACATAGGAAAACTCACATGAACACAAATGCTGCTAAAAATTGAAGCCATAAGCCTTTGATTATCTTCAAAAAATTCCAAAAATACAACAATGTCTTTTGGTTTTGTCAAAGTATTAACCCTTCTTACTTTGAATTACAAAGTATATATAGATTCTTTTCAAAATATCTAATCTATTACAATTTTTACAAGAAAAGATAAAACTTTATCCAAAACTCTAATTAATATAACTCAAAATATAGATCCTTGAACTAATTTAGTGGAATTGCACACTATTCAAGGATCCAAATTTCAATTATTGGCTTTAAATCTACACTCTTCTAATTGTGATCCCGTTCTTGCTGAAATATCACTTGAAAACCTACTTGTTGTTCAACTAATAAATTCAACGAACTTATCCCACTGAACATCATCTGGCCATGCAAATTTTATTACCTTTCTGTATGCCTCATCTACCATAGTATATTTTAAAAAGTGGTTTTACTGACAAAAGATGATTAGAATTTCATGAGAAATAAATAAATCTTCTAAACCCTGGAGAAAACTTTTACCACTAATATTTGCTTTAACTTTAGCAAATCTTGATTTATCTGCTACTATATCATTTAGCGTTTGTTGATAATATTCCTTCTGAACTAATTGTCCATGAGAATCCCTTAATGATGATAGTACTTTCTGTTGAAGAAAAAATAACTTTTCATGAAACTTCTTGATCTGAACTTCAAGATTTTGACATTTATTCTCCAGCTGTAGCATCAAATTTATTTTAGTTAACACCTTCCTTACTTCAAGGACTACATTTGTCCTATCTTCAATCCCCATGTCTTCCAAATCCTCCCTTGTTTTTGAATTTAAGATCTTGATGATTCTAGTTCCTTCTCTAGGTTTATGATCTAGTTCTTCTTTGATCTCTGCAATGGATGCTTTTGCTTTGTGCACCAATTGTTCCTGTTCAAAAATAATTTCTATAGATGTCCAAAAATCTGAAATAGCTGAATTAATGTCTATCCAAATTTGTTGTTTTTCTTCTGATAGATTTTGTGCACTCACTGATTCATCTATATATTTTTCAAGTTATTTGTAAGCTTGAAATTCTATTATACTTTTGAAATATATGCATTGTCTTCTTTAGTTTATTTTCTTCTGACCTTTGCAATGATACTTTTAATTTCTCAATTTCTATATTTCTCAATGACAAATCTCGTATTTCTTTAGATAATCGTTCTGTTGAAGCTTGGCTGGTTGATACTATTTCCACTGTTGAAGTCCTTGCACTAGCTAGTTGTTCTTTCTCCAATTTTTTTTCCATTTCTAATTCCATTTTTTGTATCTAAAGGTTTTTCTCAAAAATCATATGTAACATATTTTCCTTTTCCTTTTCCTTTTCTAATTTCCCTACGTCATTGTTGGCATTGTGGCACTAATTTAGAGCTATGGCACAGGTGTTGTCCTTGATGGCAACTCGCTTTGGTGAAAAATCTCAGTACAGGCTCTCAGAATGAAGGAAAAAGATATATACGCAGGTTCACCTAGACAAAGGCGCGTCTACACGCGGGTTGGACGTTACAAAGGTGCGTATGCATATACACGCACTTTCACGCAAGGAAAATCGTGTATATGTTGGAGAACTTACCTTTGGTCCATGGTAGTTAGTCCTTGGAATTTGAACCTATGGTTTTGGACCATGGTATCTCGTCAGAAGTGTTGATCCCAAGTATTGGGTCCATGGTATTGTTTTATTATGGTTTTGGACCGTGGTATTGTGAAAGGCCTAAGACTATAAAAGAGGAAGGAGATCATTTGGCAAAGAATCATCTGAATTAATTGAATATCTAATAAGTGCTAGATCTGAAATATTGGTGATTGGGGTTATGGTGCAGATCTAGATCTGAATGAAGGAGGAACCTTAGCGCAAAGAGAAGGATAAGTTCTATTGATGGGTCATAATCTTTAGGCTTGAATGATAGTATCTTTGTATGATTTTGATCTGTTATATGTGGCACATGCTTGATCTATAAATCTGATAATCTGGGTTAATTAGTGTCTGAATATTTGAAAGAGTGAATTATTCTTTATATATCTGTACGCAGGTTCAGTGAAACGAAGGCGCGTATACACGCTGGTTCAGTAAATAAAAACAGCGTATATGCAGGTTGGTCCAAACACAGAAGCGTATGCACGCAAGTTTCAGGTTATTGAAGTAGCGTATATCTTTTGAGTTGTGATCTAGCTGCCTCTATTTATTTCTGCAGTGTTCTGGGTTCAGAATTTAGTGTGTGGTTACTGTTACTGTGCTTTGGGTACAGCTGTCAGAGAAGTATCTACTTGATTCAGTTCTAATTGGTAAAAGGAGATTGTTTGATGCAGAAATTCTAAATGATTGATTGATTTTCATGGATCCAGTCTAAAAATTTATGAAACGTGGTCCCTGGAAGAAAGAGAAGGTTGTAGCCTTCAGTAGGCCAGCACCTACGTACTAGTATCTTGGCTAGTGCAAGAGTTAAGGGGGTTGTAGCTCCCTTCCAGGAGAAGCTGGAGAACGAGATAGGGTTGTAGCTCTCTGTAGGTTGCAGCCTACATACTGGTAAAGGACTGCACCAGTACATTGTAAAAAGAAGTTTCTAATTAAAAGAAGATAGAGACGAATTGCAGCAGGTGGTTTTCACCCACATTGGGTTTCCACCTTATATCTTGTGTTCTTGTGTGTGATTGTCTTCTGCTCTGTTTTACTGTTTCTGGTTACTGGTTATTTGATTCTGATACACAGATTAATAATCAACTTCTGTAAGATAAAGTAAATTATAAGTTTGCATTGTATACGCGGGTTTCCTTCTACATAGTTGCGTATATACGCAGTTTTAATTAACTGAAGTAGCGTATATTATCTGGATTTGAAAAAGGGAATATTTGACTTGATAATACTGATTCACCCTCCCCCCCCCCCCAGTATTATTTCCAACAATTGGTATCACTGCAGGTCCTTCTGAAGAAGCTTGATCACTTGAAGGAAGATCCATCATCATGAGCAACTACGAGAGAGAAGCATCTATCAGGCCACCAATTTTTGATGGGACCAACTTCGTCTATTGGAAGGTAAGAGTCACAACCTATCTACAATCTCTTGGTACAGAAGTCTGGGATATCATAGATACAGGGTATACTTTTCCATCCACAACTCCTACAGATCCAGCTGGTAAGAAGCAATATGAAACAAATGCAAAGGCTGTCAATACTCTATTAGGATGTCTATCTTAATCAAAATTCGTCAAGGTTATGCAGTATAAATCCGCAAAAGGAATATGGGACAAGATTGTTCTGAGCTATGAAGGAGATGAACAGGTAAAACAAGCAAAACTTCAAACCCTCAGAATTCAGTATGAAAATCTCTGAATGCATAATGATGAAAGTGTGGCTAACTATTTCCTTCGTGTAGATGTGATTGTTAATTGTATGAAAAACTTGGGTGAAGAAATAAAAGAGGTTGTTGTGGTTGAAAAGGTTCTAAGATCTTTGTCCCCTAGGTTTGAATCTAAAGTTTCTGCAATAGAAGAAAAAGAGAATCTATGAAACCTTACCATGTCACAACTGCACGGAATTCTGACTGCTTATGAAATGAGGAAAGGAGGACCATCAGACAGGAGAGAAGCTGCTTTCAAGGCTTCAGGCAAAGGAGATTACTATGAGTCAGGACACGTGTTAGAAGAAGAGGAAGAATCAAATTTTGTCAAGAACCTTCAACGGGGTGCTGGAAGATTTAGAGGTAAGTTACCTTTCAAATGCTTTGCTTGTGGAAGATTCGGTCACTATGCTGCCAAATGTCCTCATAAGGATAAGATTAACAAGGGTAAGGAACCTGTTAGATGGAACAAGAAACAGAATGTAAATAAGAAAAGCTATTACACTCATGAAGATAGTGATGGACTTTCAAATAGTGATGAAGATGAACAAGGTAATAAATATAAACTTTTAATGGCTTTTGAAGATGATGATTTTGTGGATGCTATAGATGAAGAAATTCTTTATGAAGAGATTTCTAGACTCAAAATTTGTTTAGAAGAGAAGAATGTGATCATAGATACTCTACAATTCCAACTTGCTGAAAAGGAAAAACATCATGAAAAGTTAGAATGTGAAATTGTGGGACTGAGAAAAGAGATTGAGAAAACAAAAGCTCTTAATCTTAGATTTGTTAAAGGATCTGACACGTTAGATGAGATTATCAAGGTGCAGCGCTCTCCACTAATCAAGACAGGTCTGGGATATAATGAAGAAACAACTCAAGCGCAGAAACCATCTACCTCCAAGAGTTATCTTGATGCTGCAAGAAGAAGTGAACAAAGACCCAATGGAAATCACCAGGTAAATCGGGGGCAATCTACTTTAAGGACAAACAGAAGCTACAACCAGCCACAGGTAAAACCTTCTCAATTTGCCTCAAGAATGGATGTCAATAGGAACTACAATCATTTGGCTGGTAGATTTGATAATCACAGGAGTTTCTTCAATGGCCAATGTTTTTCTTGTCATAACTTTGGTCACAAAGCAGCTCAATGTGTTGCCTATAAGACAATCATGACTAGAGAAGCTCATAAACAGAGGAGTATGACCGGGATCATGAAAAGGACTTACAACAACTTCTCTGCTCTTGAAAATGAAATAGAATGTTCTATTTGTAACAATTTCGGTCATGAAGATCCTTAATGCAGGAGCACGTTTCGGCAGACAACTCAAAAGGAGCAAGCCTCAAGTGCCAAATCATGGAGAATAAAAGAATCCCAACCAGAAAGATGTGGTATAGCCTTATATGCGGAAGGGCAGGAAAATCAATGGTACATCGACAGTGGATGTTCGAAACATATGACAAGTGATAAAGAAAAACTTCAATCATATAGTGCCTTAGAGAAGGAGAAGAATGTTTCACTTGGAAATGACACCCTGCTCTCATAAAAGGTAAAGGTTTTGTTCAGTTGAAAGAAAGGGTCAAAGCTAGAAATGTCATGTATGTTGATGGCTTAAAGCATAATCTATTAAGTGTCAGCCAGATGTGTGATCAAGGAACTGAGGTAATATTTCGATCAAATGGATGTAGTGTTCGTGATCTTGATACAGGAAAAACAGTGATCAAAGGCGTAAGGACTCCAAATAATTTATACATATTCAAAAAAGGACAACATCAATGCTATCTGAGCAAGAATGATGAACACTGGCTATGGCACAGAAGATTGGGGCATCTTAGTTTCTCACAGATAAGGAAAGCATGCAAATACCAGGAAGTTCGTGGTCTTCCAGAAATCAGAATCCCAGACAATACAATAAGCAAATCATGCCAGTTTGGTAAGAAAACCAGAACTAACTTCCCTGAGAAGGAAGGATCAGCCAGCAGGCCGCTTGAACTTGTCCATACTGATGTATGTGGTCCAACTATGAAAAGGTCACCTCGAGGAGAAGAATACTTTATATTATTCATTGATGACTATTCCAAGATGTGTTGGATAGGACTTATGAAGCACAAAGACGAAGCCTTTGAAAAGTTCAAATCATTCAAAGCCTTGGTGGAGAACGAATCAGATCTCAGAATCAAATGCCTCAGGTCTGATCGAGGAGGAGAATTTACCTTGAATGAATTTTTCGATTTTTGTGAAGAACATGGAATAAGAAGGGAATTCTCTACAGCTAGGACTCCTCAACAAAATGGAGTAGTGGAAAGGATGAATAGAACGGTTCAACAAATGGCTCGTGCAATGCTTGATGAGTCTGGAACTCCCACAACTTTTTGGGGTGAAGCCGCATTTGCTGCAGTTCTTATTCTCAACAAGACAAATGTCCGGGTGAACAACACTCAAACTCCTCTCGAGCTCGGTATGGTGAGACTCCTTTGGTAAAACATTTCAAAATTTTTGGAAGCAAATGCTATATTAAAAATAATGATGAAAATCTTGGCAAGTTTTAACCTAGAGCAGATGAAGGCATTCTCCTTGGTTATTCTCCCCACAGCAAAGCATATAAGTGTTACAACAAAAGACTTGGAAGAATTGAACATGACAGCATTGATGTAGTGGTTGATGAAGAAGGAAACATTCCTAGGCAAGTGAATTCCAAAGATTTCGAAGATGATGAGGACTATCCTTCAACATCAAATCAGAACTATGATGAAGAAAAAGCTCAAGAGGCACCAGAAGAACAGATTAGAATAGAAGATAAGACTCCATCCAGGTACGTTCAGAAGAATCATCCAGAATCTCAAATTTTGGGGTAAATAGAGGCAGGTATACAAACAAGAAGAACAATTGCAGAAGCCTAGCTATTTGGCTTTGCTCTCCTCCATTGAACCAAAAAATGTAAAAGAGGCATGCAAAGATGAATGTTGGGTCAAGGGAATGGATGAAGAACTTGAGCAGATCGAAAAGAATAACACTTGGGAGTTGGTTCCTAGACCAAAAGATAAGAATGTCATAGGGACAAAATGGATCTTTAAAAACAAGTTGAATGAAAATGGGGAAGTGATAAGAAACAAGGCCAAACTTGTCTGTAAAGGGTATGCTCAACAAGAAGGAATAGACTTTGAAGAAACTTTTGCTCCCGTTGCTAGACTTGAGGCAATCAGAATGTTCCTTGCTCTCTCTAGCTTTCAGAAGTTCAAAGTATTTCAAATGGACGTGAAATCAACCTTTCTGAATGGAGACTTAGAAGAAGAAGTGTACATTGAGCAGCCAGATGGTTTCATTCTTGGGAATGATCCAAATCTTGTATGCAGACTAAAAAAGGCTCTCTATGGTCTTAAACAGGCTCCAAGGGCTTGGTACTACCGTTTGGACAAATATCTTCATCAACAAGGTTTCTCAAAAGGATCAGCAGATAGCAATCTTTATATAAAAATTGAAAATGACAAATTGCTAATACTGGTTGTGTATGTAGATGATATTATCTTTGGCAGCAATGAAGAAGCTATGAGTCAAAGCTTTGCCTTGGTGATGCATAAAGAATTCGAAATGTCTTTGCTTGGAGAACTGACATATTTTCTTGGATTGCAAATCCAACAAAATGAAGGCGATATCTTTTTGTCTCAAACCAAGTATCTCAAGTAGATCTTGAAGAAATATGGCATGGAAGATGAAAAACCAGTATGTACCCCGATGGTTACAGGATGCAACCTCAGTGCAAATGATGAATCAGTAGCAGTGTATCAACCAACCTATATATCCATGATTGGAAGTCTACTTTATTTGACAGGTACCCGACCAGACATCATGCATGCCATGGTAATAGTTGGAAGATTTCAAGAAAATCCTAAGGAAACCCATCTTCAGGCAGTAAAGAGAATTTTCAAGTATCTTCAAGGAACTCAAAACTATGGCTTGTGGTATCCAAGAGATACAGATCTCACTCTTCATGCTTATACAGATGCAAATTGGGCTGGAAGCGTGGATGACAGAAAAAGCACAAGTGGTGGTGCATTCTTTATGGGTTCCAGATTAGTATCTTGGTTCAGCAAGAAACAGAGTTCGATTGCTCTATCTACAGCTGAAGTAGAATATGTGGCTGCCGCATCTTGTTGCACATGACTCCTTTGGATGATGCAAACTTTGCAGGATTTTCAAATCACTTGTACTCCACCTATCTTCATCTTGTGTGATAATACAAGTGCTATCAGTATCTCAAAGAATCCTGTCATGCATTCAAAGACTAAGCACATACCGATCAAGTATCATTTTCTTCGGGAACAAGTGTTGGAACAAAAGGTCAAATTGGAGTATGTTCCCTCTAAGGAACAAGTTGCTGATATTCTCACCAAACCACTGCCCAGGGAAACTTTTGAATACCTCAAACAGAAGCTGGGAGTAGTTGATGCATCATCTTGCTGTTGAAACTTGTCTGTTTCAAAGAAAAATGGGTGTACGCGAGTTGGATGAAGAGGATCCGCGTACATACGCTGTTTTATACAGATATAGTCGCGTATATGGAGGCTTGATGGATATCAGTAGGGACATGCTCTAGTTGAAGATAGTCTAATCTGGGTCTGACAAAGACCATCTGGCACAGGTTCAGGGGGAGTGGATAAACTTCTAATGATGCATTGTTGGCATTATCTCAGAAGCTTTTGGTTCTAGTTCATAGTTGTTGTTGGTTTCAGGTGGAAAAAAGGCAGAGGGAGAACAGAAGGAAATCTTGGTTGCTGATTTGAATGGTGATTGACAGATGTTGCTGATATCAGTTATTGGTGACTTTCATAAGTCTTGCTCTAGATTTCGTCTCTATGTCATGTATCTCTTTTATGGTGTCAAGGTCATGTAACAGCCTATTTTTGTTTCCCCACTATGCTTGGGATGAAGATGTAATGTACTTGGTTGTCATATGTAAATTTATGTTGTATCCCCACTTGGTTGGGTGGATGATCCCCACTTGGTTGGGTGATGGATGTATGTATTGAGTCTTTTGGTGATAGGAAGGTCTTTTATGATGTATAAGTCATGGTTCTTCTTGAAGAACATCTTTTTGTAGATCTTGCCTACAGTCAGGGGGAGCATGGTCAGCACAGCAGGGCAGAGATTTCAGCATGTACTCAGGGGGAGCACAAGCCTTTGCCCTTGATGACAAAGGGGGAGAATGACTTTGAGGATCTTGGGGTTGCCATCAAGCCCAAAGGGGGAGATTGTTGGCATTGTGGCACTAATTTAGAGCTATGGCACAGGTGTTGTCCTTGATGGCAACTCGCTTTGGTGAAAAATCTCAGTACAGGCTCTCAGAATGAAGGAAAAAGATATATACGCAGGTTCACCTAGACAAAGGCACGTCTACACGCGGGTTGGACGTTACAAAGGTGCGTATGCATATACATGCACTTTCACGCAAGGAAAATCGTGTATATGTTGGAGAAATTACCTTTGGTCCATGGTAGTTAGTCCTTGGAATTTGAACCTATGGTTTTGGACCATGGTATCTCGTCAGAAGTGTTGATCCCAAGTATTGGGTCCATGGTATTGTTTTATTATGGTTTTGGACCGTGGTATTGTGAAAGGCCTAAGACTATAAAAGAGGAAGGAGATCATTTGGCAAAGAATCGTCTGAATTAATTGAATATCTAATAAGTGCTAGATCTGAAATATTGGTGATTGGGGTTATGGTGCAGATCTAGATCTGAATGAAGGAGGAACCTTAGTGCAAAGAGAAGGATAAGTTCTATTGATGGGTCATAATCTTTAGGCTTGAATGATAGTATCTTTGTATGATTTTGATCTGTTATATGTGGCACATGCTTGATCTATAAATCTGATAATCTGGGTTATTTAGTGTCTGAATATTTGAAAGAGTGAATTATCCTTTATAGATCTGTACGTAGGTTCAGTGAAGCGAAGGCGCGTATACAAGTTGGTTCAGTAAATAAAAACAACATATACGCAGGTTGGTCCAAACACAGAATTGTATGCACGCAGGTTTCAGGTTATTGAAGTAGCGTATATCTTTTGAGTTGTGATCTAGCTGCCTTTGTTTATTGTTGCAGTGTTCTGGGTTCAGAATTTGGTGTGTGGTTACTGTTACTATGCTTTGGGTACAATTGTCAGAGAAGTATCTACTTGATTCAGTTATAATTGGTAAAAGGAGATTGTTTGATGCATAAATTCTAAATGATTGATTGATGTTCATGGATCCAGTCTGAAAATTTATGAAACGTGGTCCCTGGAAGAAAGAGAAGGTTGTAGCCTTCAGTAGGCGAGCACCTACGTACTAGTATCTTGGCTAGTGCATGAGCTAAGGGGCTTGTAGCTCCCTTCCAGGAGAAGCTGGAGAACGAGAGAGGGTTGTAGCTCTCTGCAGGTTGCAGCCTATGTATTGGTAAAGGACTGCACCCGTACATTGTAAAAAGAAGTTTCTAATTAAAAGAAGATAGAGACGAATTACAAGAGGTGGTTTTCACCCACATTGGGTTTCCACCTTATATCTTGTGTTCTTGTGTGTGATTGTCTTCTGCTCTGTTTTACTGTTTCTGGTTACTGGTTATTTGATTCTGATACATAGATTAATAATCAACATCTGTAAGATAAAGTAAATTATAAGTTTGCATTGTATACGCGGGTTTCCTTCTACATAGTTGCGTATATACGCGGTTTTAATTAACTGAAGTAGCGTATATTATCTGGATTTGAAAAAGGGAATATTTGACTTGATAATACTGATTCCCCCCCCCCCCCTCTCAGTATTATTTCGAACAGTCATGAGCTTGAGGATGCTCCGTTGTTACAATTTCAATTGTCTACATAATTCTTGAGTATCTACATTTCTATTCTTGATGATTTCTTGAGCTGCATCAGCATTATTAGGATCCAACCCTAATTTGATAACAATATCTTCTAAAGTTTATATCCTTGTATCTTTTTCCAATGGTGACATCCTTTCCAACTTTAGTTGAGTATGGATATTATTTAAAGAATACTATAGTTTTGAGCAGCCATAGTAAAATTTGTTAGGGAAGAATATATCATTTCACCAACTTGTTTATATAGATATATAGGATGGATTTGTTTTGGATCAAAAGAGAATAGTGAGGTCTTGTAATCCTCTGTAGATTTCGGAACTGGGACCTTTGGTTCAAGAAATTCCAATTGAAATTGTCCTCTATCAGGGTCTAGTGCAAACAATAATTTGTTCTGGGTGGAAGAAGTTTGTTTCCATAATTGAGAATAGGTTGCAATTTTAAGTAACTCATTTTTCTTCTTCATTTCTCGGAATCTAGAAAAAATATTTTGTCCACTAGAAGAAGGGGAAGCAGATGCATCAGGGACTGTTTCTTCAATTTGTTGTAAAGTGAAAATAGGCTCACTTGATAACATTATTGTAGTAGACACCTCTGTATTCCTGGATTCAGATGACTCCTCCTTTGTATTCTTTGTATTTCTCCTTTTGAAAACTATAAATTCTACTAATTTAGAACCTAAACTAGTAGGAGAAATGTTGTCACTAGGTATTTTAACTCCTTCTCTTTAGGTCTAGGAGTTTCCAAGGTTGTTTGACTAGAAACCTGCTCTTCAACTTCCTGCAAAGTATTCTCTTCCCAAACATCCTGATTAGCATATTGTTCAATCTCTGGTTTGGAGAAATGAGTATAAGGAGTAGACTTTTGCTCAAGTATAAGAGATGAAATTACTCCCAAAGGGTCATAAGTCTAGTTGAAAATTAATTTAAACTTCATTTGACTTAACAAAATCTCTACTTCTTTATCAATTGTTCTAGTATTTACTATAAATGGACCAACCTGAGCTTTTAAATTAAATCGAGATTTTTGTTTACTTGACACAAATTAAGTTCATCCATATTCATGCTTTGCCTTATGAATTCCAAAGCAAAATCCCTCATAGGAACAAAAACTGGTAACTTGTAGGGTTACAATTCACAACCATAAAACCTGATCTATGTAAATTTATGATATAAGTACCAGTCTCCTACCTAATGCTCACCTAGATGTAAAATTATTTTAATTTATGTTGATTTTCTTGGAACTACATCCCTACTAAGAATGCATAATGACAAATATAGAAACTAATCTACAAAGTCACTAAAAGACTAATCTTCTAAATTCTTTCTGACTAGTGAAGTTGAATGAATGACAGATTGTGGCCTTCCCTATGAATCTAACTTTTGAAGTGGCATCTTGAAGATTTCTTCTTGATGATATAAAAAAATGTACACTAATACAAATTGATGTTTAAAGTCCCTCTCTGCATTGAACTTCAAGATTTTCTCATGAATAATATCTAAAATGAACTGGGCATAACTGAAAGGAACAAAGAGCTTTTTCCAACATGAAAAGACTAACAAGAACCCTAGGATGACCTCATCAACCCATTCATCACTTTGATAGCCTAGAAGACAACATACCATAGAAATTATTTTTCTGGACATTTCTGGAAATGTTGCTGAGGAATATGGTGGATTATGACGAGGCAATTCAAAACCTTCTGGCATAAATGACTAAAAAATGTTGGCTCTCTGTTGAAAGGTAAGTTTCTGATAGATTTCCATTAGTGAATCAACTGAAAAAGTATGAAGAGATATTAGAGGATTAATCTACAAAGCTTGGAAAATGGACCCTTGGATTATAGAGAACAAGGTTTCACCATTTCTGGCCATTATTTCTCTCTGACTGGGAAAATAACAGTTTTCACACCAGGAGACAAATTCAGGAAAATGATAGGTTTGAGGGAAGACAAATTGAGGCAACATAGATTCCCAAAAACTAAATTTGTCACTGGCATATTAAAACTTTTGGAAGGCCCAATTGTGTAATTCATATAGCTCAAATTTTCATTTGGTTTCTGCTACTTTGAAATAAACATCTATTAATGGGAATTCATCCATATTCTGGATTGCAGGAAGCATAGGTTTTCCTACTACTATCTTACTCTTTCCTTTCTAAGTACTCATTTTGAATTAGGAGGAGGGAAGGAAATTATGAATACCCAGTGATTTCTTGGTTGTTTGATATGGTCGATTGTGAAATTACAAACATTTATGTTATTGGGCACCTCTTCAAACATTGTTGGTATGAAGAAAATGATGGGGAAAATCAAAGTTAATTTGGCTTTAGAGAATGTTTGAATATCCTTTATTGAAATAAATTTTTGGTGTTCAAACGAATGTTAGAACGTTGGTGGGAATTTATTGAGTAATTAGAGAATTATTGATTTGAAAATAGTGGAGGAAATAGCCATGGCTAATTTGGCGAATGGCTAGTGGAAAGTATAAAATAGTAGGAGTGATAGTAGAGGCAATAATAGTGGTGGGAGGTGGTTTGTAGTTGTGAGGGGTATAGTGGTAAACAATTTTAATAGGGGTGGGGGAGTGCGCAACGGATAAGCACTCGCCACGTCTCCTTTGGCGGTTTTCTTGAAACAGGATTGCGTACCCCCTGCCCCCTCCCCTTTCCTTAAACATTAACAATGCGGGGGGTGCCGAAATTAATTGTTGATGGTTAATTGAAGCAGAGTAACATTTGGTCATTGTAACATGCATGAACAATATGTGCACTAGCGACAGTTAAAAACTTTATAATAAAATTATATTATTATTTGCCCAAAACTTAAATTGAAAATGAAATTTATAAAAACATGTCGATTTTATTACAAAGTGCGAGGAGTAATATAATTCTTATATTATTAGTAGTAGTAGTAGTAGTAGTAGTAGTAGTATAAAAATATACAATTTCTAGAATAAAATTACATGGGTAAAGAAAAGTTCCAACATCGGCTCCATCTGGGGACTACTTCCCTCTACAAGATGCAGAGAACTTGTAGATCCATGTGCCTTCTCCTTGGGTTATGGAGTCATTGTAGAAAATAACACTTGCTCTGAAAATGCAAGTCACGCCAACCATTTATAATGCCAATGAGGGAAATTTTCTCAATACTGAATGTAGTATTTCAAATATTTCCCATTGACTAGCAGTGAGTAATATGCTCCTTGTTTCCCTTGATTTCTGGGATTTTAAAAGGTTCTAACCAAAGGTTTTCAAACTTCCCATGCTTTCCTTTTTCTTCTCTTCTTGCATCCCATCTTAATACTAGGTATCCTTGTCTGAAATCTCTCTCTTTGGATCTCCTATCAAATAAACTTTTCATTTTATCTGGATATTGGAGGAGTTTGTTTTCAACTTGTTCTCTATGTTAATTAATTTTAATAATCTGAGTGATCCTTTTTTAGAAATCATCAGTTTCCTCATATGAATTCTACAAGAGTTTCATCACTAGAAATACCAATTGGATAGGAAAAATAAGTTTAGTACCATATACTAGTTGAAATGGAGATTTACTAGTAGATATTTTTTATGAAACTTTGCTTTCCTAGACTGCATACTTCAAATGACTATCCCAATTTTTTCATGATATTTTAACACCTTCTTAATAACTTTAATAAATATTTTTTTGATGACTCTGCTATTCCATTCCCTTGTGGATAGTATGATGTAGAGTGATGTAAAGATATTTGGATTTTTGACAGAACTCAATCATTTTAATGGAACTAAAAGCTTGAGCATTATTTGTAACTTACATCGAAACTTGGATAAAATGTTTTCTTCAATTAACTTCATGACAACATAATCAATTGCATTTATTATAGGGATAACTTCTACCCATTTTTTGAAATAATTAGTTGATGTTAAGATCCATCTATGTTGATTACTGGAAGAATTAATTATTTAACCAATGAAATCCATACCCCATTGTAGGAAAGGAGCTTCAATTAGTACTAGAATGAGAGATAGAGCAGCTAGTTTTTGTTTTCCTGCAAAAAAATGGCAAGGAATGAAACCTCATGCTTTCAAGCCAACTTGGGAAAATAGTTTAGGCCAATAGAATCCTGCTATCAATATCTTGTGTGCAGTTGCTTTCCAAGCATAGTGGCCTCCACATACTCCTTCATGAAACTACTCAATTACACCCTTTGTTTCACTTTCAATCAAACATATTAAAAGAATATTCAATGGATCCTTCCAATACAAATTTGTGTTAAGTATACAGTATTCCATTACTTTAAGCTCAAGAGACCTACATTGATTTTTTGTGAACTCAAGTGGATATTCAAAATCTTGCAGAAAATGTATAATATCCCAATACCTGGCTGATAAAAAAAACTTCTCATCAATATGAAAAGGAAGTTGGAGAGGTACTAAACTAGAAGAAGGTTCTTGTGGATTCTTCTCCTCTGGTGTACCTAAAATCTGCATAATTGAATTTATGCCTAGAACTTTACAATTTGATTCTGCTAGCAACTTAGCCAATCCTTATCCTTTTGTTAGTTTTTTTGGTCTAATATCCAAATAAAATTCTAATATTTTGGCTATCCAACTTCCCCCTTTTGTATCTGTATCAAGTTGAGTCGACACTATTTTTAATGCATTATTGGGTACAAAATCTATTATTGGAGAATGCAACACATAAATTCTAAAAGCTTTCAAAGATTATACTAAAGCATAAACTTATATTTCAATTATATCATACTTCAGTTATGAATCCCTCATAACTTTGATCAAGAAAGAAATTTGCTGCTCATAATGGTCTTCATTTTTTTGTAATAAAACTATTGCTATTATATTGTCTAATGCAAAACAGAAAATACTGAAAGGCTTTGAATAATATGGACTGGCTAGAATTGGTGCTTTCGTAAGAATATTCTTTATTTGAGAAAAGGAGAATCTAGCATGTGTATTGCATTTAAATTCATGATTCTTTTTAAGCATATCAGTGATATCCTTGACAATCTATGCATAGTTAGGTATACATCTTTAAACAAATTGATTTTACTTAAAATGCTTGAATTACATTCATTGTTCTGGGCAAACTGATTAACTGAATAACTAAGATTATTTTGGGATCTATTGTGACTCCTTCCATAGAAATAATGTGTCCCAATAATTTTCCTTCTTTCAAGGAAAATATTGATTTCTTGGGATTAAGGGAAATCCCAAATTTTTTGCATCTCTCAAAAAATTTCTTCAAATGTTTCATATGCTTTGCATCAGATTCTGAAAAGACAGTTAAATCATCAAGGTAAATCACTATAAATTTATTTACTTTTCCAACAAATGCTAAGTCCATTACTCTCTGAAAGGTTTCCCTTGCATTTATTAGGCCAAAATGCATCTTAGCATACATGAATGTACCCCATGGTGTGGTGAAAGTTGTATTTTCCCTATCCTATTTGCGGACCAATATCTGATTGTATCCAGAAAAACCATATAACATTAAAATTTTGTTCGACCCAGTTACCCTTTGAAGCAAATGATCCATATTTGGGAGTGGATAATTATCCTTTAGAGACAATTTATTAAGATACCTATAGTCAACACCCAATCTTATTTTTTCATTCTTTTTTCTGACATGAACCAGATTGTCTAGCCAATCATAATATCTTAGAAGAACTATGTGTTGGCGGAAAATTTTAAACTAATTTTGACCCAGGGTTCGACCTAGGGTTCCAAAAAAATTCTCCGTGTAGTCTATCACTTCGCCGGAATTTTCACCCCCTTGGATCAAAGGATCATCTCACCTAAGGCAAGACAGAACCATAGAAATGTGTAAGGGATCTAAATTTAGTTATCTAAGCAACTTGTGCAACCATTGATGCATTCATTCGCAGTTATTTAACTCATGCATTTAACAGGAAATAAACATAAACGATTTTTTTTATAAAAGAGAGCAAAAAATACACAACCAAATGATAGAACTCCCATTATCCTTAAATTATTAAAATGATAGAGCCCGATTACAATAATAATTATCCATTACAGCTTGCGACACATTTCATAATCACGACCAATATTACAATTCAAAACAACTATCAAAACAAATCACTACATATTTCAATTTGTATATAATCAATTGTTCTCCCATATAACCCAGATCCCTAACATTACAACAAAATCTAAACCTTATATAGTAGTTCAAACTTTACAGCCCTATCAGAACTCTGCGACACTGTCTAAACTTTGAAAAACTGCCAAAAATTGTTTCTCACTGCTCATCATCCTCTTTTATAGCAACACTCGCTTTATTTAGTCTTCGGTCCCTCAATCACTTAGTCTATGGTTTTCCAATACCTAGGTCCATTACCCTTGTTCTCTATTGACTCTATCAAAACTGACTCCAACTTCTTCGATGCGCACACTTATTTTCCGTTGAGTAACTCCCAAAACAAGTATTCCATTGCTGCTTTGATTTTTCGATGCTTTTTTTCCAGCAGCTTTGTCCAAAATGTCCTCTGCAACTGTTATTCCTTAAAAAAATAAGGACCCAACATGCCCCGACCACAACCCATTGAATCACCCTCAAGTCAATGTGTTGCTGCTACTAGATCTAAACACTATGCAGGTTGGTTGCCACTCAGATCAGCAGTGGTACCTTCAAACAAAAAAATAAACTCTCGAACATTTTGAAGAGTTGACTCTTTGAATGTTGTATAGGTAGAAACATGAGAGTTCCACAAGTCCAATAGTGTAGACACCTTTCCTAAAAAGTTTTCCATTGTTAGTGCACTAAGATCAATGGGTTGTGACTGCACGAGTTCCTTGATATGCTGATCAACAATAGTAGATAGTGTGCTCAAAGTGAGGAAGTGTCTCTGTGCTTCTAGGCGAAGGTTGTGAATAACTTGCTTCATTTCTTGAGTCGAATCTTCCAATTCATTGATATGGGAATCTATAACATCAGCTTGATCAATAAGATGCTTCTTTAGCTCCAGATTGGTAGTCAAAGGTTTTTTCTAGAATAGTTGTTGAACATTCTTGCGCAAGGGATCAAGATCTATATTATTCTTTGCAAGAACGCCACTGTTGTCTAAAATTTTGTGGAACATGTGTTGAGACTCCTACATAATTTGTGGTAAAGTAGAATGGGCAGAAGTGGTGATCTGAATATTATTAATGATCTGATCTCAATAGAGCTCTAAAGGGTATGCTGAAGATTGTTGCATAGTGGTGACAGTGTCCTAGAGCTCGATATGTTTGGTAACAATTTTCTTGCATGCCACTTTAACAAAATTGCAACCTTCCGTAGGGGAACATGCGGCGATATATTTAGGGTGAGCTTCGACATACGGAGCAAGAGTAGGCTATTGTGACCGTAGTTGAGAATGAATATCACCTATCTAAGTCTCTAATCCATCTTTCTCAAAATATAACTGTGTTTGAACTACGACGACGCCATTGAGTTGATGTTATTGTTCTGCACAGGTGACTTGAAGGTCGGTGCACCTAGTCTCTGTCTAAATTAACCAATGCTCCAACTAAGAAACTGAAGCATGAATAAACGAAAACAATTGCGGTAATGACCAGTTATTGAGGGTGTCGACTAAAACCGTTTATATTGGCGGAAGCCGCGATTGCTTTGGTTGGCCACTAGCAAATGAATGCTCTGATTGGTCTTGCGGTGAAGATTCTAATTGGACAAAAACCTTTTGATTCTATGCAATTTTTTGAAGAACATGGGTTGGAATAAAAGTAATGAGGTCATGCTACTGGGAAGTAAGGTAAATCACTTGGCAACACTACTCATGGCCTTTCATAAAATCTGCCACTTGCTCAACAGAAATGAATGAAGTGGTGAAAGGAAATGGATGAAATGAAGTGGCAGTAGGAGGAGGAGTGGTTGATGGTGGATAGATGAGAGTTGTAGGAAAACCAACATAAGTGAGAAAAGTAGAGTCAATTTCCATATCCAATGGCACATTTGTAATAGCAGATGAATCTGTACGGTCTGATAAGGGGTCTTCTGATGAATGAGGTGTCTCGGAGGCTGTATGTGAGGATAAGGGTTGTTCTTCCTCAATGGGAACAACAGGGTCAGTGGATGGTGGCTTGACATCAAGGTCAACAATGGTAGTGGTAGCGGGTGGGATGGTGGCAACGATGGCAAGGGGTGCAATGGACATAGGAGAGAATTGATGTACATGACAAGCTTGGTGAACATAAGATCCTATCATAGAAAAATTAGCATAGATTGAGCTCACATAGTCCTTAGCTTTCTTTAGAAGGGGCTGGAGATCTTCTGACACATCTTTAGAATTCTTGCAAAAAGATTAAGGGGCATCTTCAGTAGGTTTCATCACATCAAATTTGTATAGAATTTGTCCATCCTGAACCCATGACATGACCCCTAACCAAGTGGTGACTTCAGAATGGAAGTCGTTCTCACTGATGCTGAACAATAATGGACGCATAGAAAAAGTGGCAGAAGAGACATGCATTGGTCAATGATAAGAGGAACTATGAGAGATATTGAACCAGACCGAAGGAGAGTATTGTTCGAGCAGAGGGAGAAGCACTTGCAAAATTGTTCTTGTCACAACATCCATTTTATTGAACCAGTGGCCAAATGTGTGATCATTAAACTATTTGTTGACGATATCTTCGGTGTTGTGCCAAGGTGAATATGCATAGGTAATAGGTTTATCTTCCACAATTGTGGTTAGATCATGGCCTTGTGGAGCACGTCATTTAGACATAACAAGAGGAAGAATCAAAAACACAAAAATAATGTATGTCGGGCATAAACATCATTAGTGACTTCAAATAACTCATGAAGGAGATAGATAGACCAATTCAACTAATCACCTCAGACGCAAGCTTATGCAACTGAGATGGCATCCAACGTACATTCGCCTTGGTATAATGGTGCATGAGTTTGGTGGTGATAATTTTTCTAGCAATTCGAACTGACATATTATTGATCATATCGAGAAAAACTCCTCGACCTTTCCTAGTGGTTCCATACTTATACAAATTGTTCTCATTTGCCTTCTTGTCACATTTAGCAGTTTTCTGAAAAGAAGAGCCAACATCAGTGCCATAAGTAGACAATCCTACGGTTCTGTGAATATCTATTTCATGAATTGGGTACTCTTGGTCCAACCAAAGAGAACCCACATGAAGCCAACTAATTAGGAACTTGGTGCAGCGCATTACCTCACTAGTGGTGCCAAAGACAGGTAAATCACGCAAAAGGAGGAGAGTAGACTGCTTTAAGGGATGGAAGACTGGTTTGAGATTCATGGTAGAGTGGGCATTGGGACAGGTATTGGGCTCCATAAAATCATCGGTTTGGAGCATAGGGAACAAAGTGGGATCAGAGACATCGTTATCAAAAATATGGGCTTTGTCATACTTCCCCAAGAGGTCATCCTCATAGTGAATATGAGAGTCAATAGGGTACAAACTGACAACATTTTTAACTTGGTAGACCATGGTTACAAAACGACGAGTATACACAAAATTGATAGGGGGGTGACAAGGAAAGGAGGATTTAGGGGTAGGCGATAGCGAAGCCAGAGAAGAAATTGAGAATGTGCGAAGAGAAAGGATGAAGATGAAGATGAAGAGGAGGAATATAAAAAATCGATGGGGTGGGGGACTTAGATGTTAGGCTCTAGAAATGTGAAATAAACTCAAATTAGTGACGATAAATCTAGACACATATCGAGGAATGTTGTGTCGTAACACAAAATATAACAGTAGAAGGAAATGTTAGTAGGAATTAGGAGACATATTTGGTAACTAACTCGGACATGACTGAAAATAATGGAAGACAAGACAAGAATTAATGACATTAACAAGACAAGATATGAAAAAAATCTCCCCAACCATAATGAGTCGCGGTGGGTCACAACTAAAAAGACATCAAACTTGTAGAAAAGATGGAAAACAAAGAAAAAATACTAACTTTTCGAAATAATTATTGAGGCTACTACACTAACTCCTACTTACTACTCTCACGAGGAGAGGAAACATTATTTTGAATTCAAAATAGAAAAATAGGGCTTCAGGGGAGTGCCATTCACCCATCTAGTGAAGATCATATCGTCTAATTGAGCAAGCCAAAAAACACCAGAATCTTTGATTTCTGCAACATTAAAAGGACCAAGCCAACGGATTTGGAGCTCATCAAGTTGCTTGTAATACTTGTTGTCATAGAGAAATATCTAGCTGCCACAGAAAATGATTTCTTTCTGATGTGTCAAAAATGCCAAGCCTTTTGACTCTCCTCAACAGTTCAATGAAAATAAGCAAGAAATCAGGACTCATTGAGATGCAATAATTCATGCACTTGTTTTGGAAGGGAATCACATTCAAACATTTGAGTTGCATGAGAAATGAAAAGATTAGGAACAATAAACTCTACGGGAACAACAACTTCTTTCCCATAAATCAATTCAAAAGGAGTATACTTGTGCACTCATTTGAATGTAGTTCAGTAAGCCCACAAAGTAGCAGGAACTTGTTCATCCCAATCATCTCTTTTGCGAAACAAATCTTGGTAAGCCTTTCTCCAAAATTTTATTAAAAGCTTCGATAGTCCCATTGGCTTGCGGATGATAAGGAGTGCTCTTATGATGTTTTATCATGAAATTCTGTAGTAGAGCCTGAACTGTTTCATTAATGAAATGGGAATCTTGATCACTTGTAAGACTTTGTGGACAGCCAAATATGGTAATAATGTTTTCAAAGATAAACCAAGTAACCATATTAGTAGTGCAATCTTTAACAATAGCAACTTCCACCCAATGAGTCAAATAATTTGTTGCGGTAATGATGTACCTAGCATGTGAATGATGAGAAGGAGGGTGGATAGGCCTAATGAAATCAACAACCTATTTTTCAAAAGCAGCAAAACCCTATACCGGATGCAAGGGAATTTCATCGTGATGCGGCTATCGACCAACCCGTTGATAGACATCGCAAGTTTTTGCATAATCTTTTGCATCCTTAAAGAGAGTCAGCCACCACAGGCCAACTTACAATACCTTTCGAGCAATATCTTTCCCTCCAACATGAAATCCAGCATGAAATTCCCATAATACACCTTCATGTTTATGATTAAGGATACAACGACACAAAACTTGATCAAGCCCCATTTTATATAATTATCCCACAATAAGTTGATAGGCTGATGTTCTGACCACCAAATGTTTCTTTTGCACAATAATATAATAAGAAGGGCATTGACCTGTAGCAAGAAAAGTGGAAATATCTTCTAAGTAATCAGGTATAGCTTTAATACGAAACAAATGATAATCTGACAAATGATCATCAATTGATCCCCTCGGTTCTCATGATTCTAACCTATCTGGCCCCATAATAGATCTTCCCAACTTAACAATCACCTCAAAAGTAAACTCCTAAAATAACAATAACCATCGACAAATCCTTCCTTCAAGCACAGGCTTATTAACTAAATATTTTAGTGCAGAGTTATATGTGAAAAACTTGAATGGACCTCCCAACAAATAATGTCAGAATTTTTGGAGAGAATAAACCATAGCTAAAGCTTCCCATTCTGTAGTAGTATAATTATTCTTCACATTAGAAATTTCGTTCTTGCAAAGTAGATAGGATGATCCAAGTTTCCTTCACCTGGTTGTGTTAGTATAACTCCTAAGGAAATTCTGGATGCATCAACATGGACATGGAATTTCTTATTCTAGTTAGGGTAAACCAGGATAGGTGCACTTGCAAGCTTCTTCTTCAAAGTATCAAATGCAGCATCACATTCAAGAACCCACACAAAGCGTTCATATTTCTTCAAAATATTCTCAAGCGGTGTTGTGATTGAGGCATAATTTCTTATAAACCTGCGATAATAACTAGTATGTCCCAAGGTTGACCGCAACTTTTGGATAAAATTGGGTGGCGACATATTCAATATCATCGCAACCTTAGCAGGGTCTACACAGACTCCCTCCTTACAAACAATATGCCCCAATAATGTTCCAAAAGACCTAGTAAAAATCAATTTTTTCAAGTTTAAAGATTTTTAAAGTTATTTGCAGCTATCAAGCATAACCCTCAACAATCTAGGGTGATTGTTGAGAAAACTATAAACATTCCAATTATCCATATAAACTTCCAAAACTTATGTATATATTCATGAAAATTAGTAATGACAATGCACGAAAAAATAGTTGGGGCATTCTTTAAGCCAGAGGGCATAATGTTATAAGCATAGGACCCCCATTCGGTAGTGAACGTAGTCTTCTTCTTATCTTCTTTTGTAATGTGAACTTGATGATACCTCAAGAAACCATCCGTCAAGGAATAAGCCTAATTACCCCCAACATTATCCAAGACTTCATCACTAAAAGGAGTTGGAAACAGGTCATGCACACATGCATTATTGAGGCTGTGATAGTCAACACAGACTCAAATTTCCTACGAATCCTTCTTATCCTGGATGAAAATGGAGCTTATCCAATCAACTTCATCAACCAGAAATATAAGGCCAATGGCTAGCATTTTTTCAATTTCCTTATTTACCTTCTCCTTGACTTGCAGATTCAATTTCTATGGCCGATGTTTGATGGGATTTGCATCTGGCTTCAACATTATTTTCATCTCTCCCATATCTCCTTTAATTCCTTTTAATTCTGAGACAGAACAGGGAAATAAATCCTCATATTCTTTGAGAAGATCAAAAATTTCCCGAGTGGTTTGATCATCCCAATAGTCTCCAATGGAAGCAAGCTTCAATTTATCTTCAGTCCCAATATTCATCTTCTTCAACTTGAGAGGTTGTAGATGTGGAGCATCATGTATAGGATCCTCCTTTATTTTTCGTTCTCCTTCAGACTCTTTAAATGACAAGTGTCGCAACTCTTCTCGGTCATCATATGGATCTTTATTGACTTTACTACAAACAACAACTTCATGAAACCCCGAGTCATATTGGTGCGCAAATTCTCCATACCTATTGCATTCTGCTAAAATATCCCCACTTGAAAACAATATTCCTCTGATAGCTTGAAGGGCTTGCGCTATCTTTTCATCAGTATCTGAGAATGAAAATTATCTATAGAACTGGGCAGACAAAACATCCCAATTTCTTGTTTGGTGTTTCAACTCCTCCTGTAAATACCAAGATTGCAGAATGTTTCCCAAGGAATGGATAAATAGATGCAGCCATATTTCAACTACTAGTCCATCAGTCTGCCATACATAACAACAATGCTTAACATGCTATGCGGGCAAGTACGACCATCATAAGTGGAAATTTTTCCTAGAAGCTCATTTGGAGGAAGAAACCAATTAATCAAAAAAACCTTAGTTATGTTCCAAAATTGAAGCTGATCTCGATGGGCTGCCCACCATCTTGCGGGGGTTTCTTGTGGAGCAACACTCATTAAGGGAATTTTTAAACTTTACTCTATACAAAAATTAATTTCTTTAATAAAATTGACAACAGAATTAGTACCATTGAAAATAGGATACTTGCATACCTCAATACCAATCCAGTGGACACATCAAACAATGGCACAATGTCAAGAATAAAGTTCATGAGCACCTTGTTTCCAATCTTCTATCAAAACCTCAAAGCCAACTTCAGTACTTTGGATACTTTTCCATTTGATATATCCAACAGTTGTGGGATTAATATAATCTTGTCACCTTCGAGCAGTCAGTTGATATAGTTGATCCAACACGTGAGGCGACTCAACATCGTTCACTAATTCAGTAAATATTGGTCCTTGATAAGGATCAAGCGGTTATCTAACTCGCATGCCATCTACTTCAAAAGTCATAGTTTCCACTTAAAATCAATGACTACATAATTCTCGAAAGCCCAGTTAATGCCCAATAAAGCTGGATATGGATCTTTATCCCCAATAATATCAATAACTTCAAAATCTGCATAAGTTTTTACATAGTCTATATCAACTTAAACATCCTCTAATCTGTCAACAGGAAGAATGCAATATTGATTTTCCATCCATAACTGAATAGGGGAAAATGCCAACTTGGGTTTTTCGAGAGATTCCAAATTTTTTCTTTGTATAATATTGACATTTGAGCCCAAATCGAACATAGAATCCTTAATTTGAAAACCTACAGTATGAGCATCCACCTGAAAATCCCTTCCTATTTTCTTCTTGTTCTGTCGTACCCACCTGTAATGTCACTCAGGTAAATTTATAGAAATTGGTTCTTCAGAAAATACATCATCCTTAACGATAGTCTTTAACCTTTTTCACAACTAACCTGCGAGTTGTTCATCATTCATAATTTGTAGAAATAACTTAAACAATTCCATTATTGGTTGGAAAGGTTCTACAAAATGCTTCTCCTCACGGCCCTTTACTTGCTCCTATTGTTCATTGCGATATCCTTACGAAGAAATAAATTGTCAGAAAATTTCAGCTGCGTCCCTATAGTACTCCTTGTGTTGATTTAGATCATAAGGATTATTTAGAGGTGTAGGTCTAATAATGGTTGGCTAATCAAGAGTTCCCATATTATCTCCAATCATCTTCCATCCCCTTGTAACAACATTGATATTATGTTGCATTGTAGGACTAGGATCTCAAGGTTCTGCACAGATTAAATTAGCTCCTTTCACCTGGTTGTGTTCCTCCCACTGAGTAATAAGTTCGGGACTATCTTCAGTTGCATGTGTATTTACTTCATAGTGTAAACACCAAGGTATTTGTGGAAAAGGACATTCTCTCGCAACATGGCCTTCCTGATCACAGTTATAACACCTAATTGAGCCTCTTCCACCCGTCCTTCCTCCTCTTGGAGCTCCCCCTCCTTGTCCTCGAGGAGTTTCATTGACACAGAAAACCGTATGGTTAAGGTGGTCAGCTAAAGAATCCAAGGTCCAACATTGATCCATATGATAATTTGGTGATCGAAAAAGCTCATAAAACAAGTTATTGGGAACATTGAAGTACTTCCATAGAATAGGACATAGATGAGGTAAATGACCAAAACTTTGACAAATTGCATAATAATCACTCGCAGACGTACCTTGAGGATTTGGAAATGGCTGGAATTGCATATGGCCCTGATAAGGAAGAGCAGATAAATTTGAGCAAATCCAAGGGACTACGGTGGAGGGGGTCCCATAAGAGCACTCGACTGTCCTAGTCCCCTGAGTCACAGAAATTTTGTAACATGATGTCCTTCAACCTAGCAGTGAGTACATCAAACATGAGGTCTCGCAAGCTGTAGAGGTGCAAGATTTTCAATATGTCTGTCAAGGTAGAAATCTAATTCTTTAGGCCCATAATAGCAAGATTTTGCAGAACCATCGATTCTACAGTCTTGCGGATAACCAACCATAACCTCTATTTGCATTTCTTGCTCCAAGGCATCTTGAATTTTATCAATCTTCTATTGCGACAACAAAATGTGAGTCATTGGTAACATGTCCTTAATGAAACAATCCCTCTGATGATGTAGATCGATGGGATAAGATAATTTGTTGATAACATATTTAAAATGTTACATACATTTCCAAGTAGATACTCCCTCCCGTTGGCGAATATCCAACAATTCTACCAATCTATGCTAATTTGACTGAGGTAACTTAAATTCTTGAATAAATTCTTGTTTAACCGGATCTATACTAGCATTGGCGTTAGCATCGATCCATTTTATAAACCACCGCAATGCTCTATCTCACAACGTAGTTTGAAATTCAATAATCTTGGTTGCGTCAGGAGTCTAACAAGATCTCCACAAAGCTTCACATAAATACTAGTGTTGTTCAACATCTTCAACCCCCCTTCCTATGAAATCCGGATATCTGGTAAGTGAGCCAGTTGTGATTCCATCCATAGTTGATTATCTTAAAGTGACATAGGTCAAAGAACATCTAACTAGAGGGTCTTCACAAAAACATTTAAAATGAATTGAAACTTATACCAAGCACAATAACACATAAAACTGAATTGAAACTTATGCCAAGCATATAAAAATTATCAACAAACTATTAATTAATAAAGAAAATATATACAAGAGAAATCATGGCCTATTCATGGCCTCTCATTCCTCACAATCACTCACACACTTCTACATACATACATGCCTCGTGGCTCACCTTAATTTATACAAATGGATTAGAACCCAAGGTAGATTCTAGATCCCTACACTAACTCCCAAAATATCTCTTTTGATCCCTAAAATCTCTCATTCAATCCCTTATCCCTAGATAAGAGCTAACTAATCCATAATCCTCTCAAACCTTCCACAATACTCTCAAATCTTCGCCTATTTAAAATAATCATCATTCTCTCTTAAAACTATTAGAAAAATGCATTAATTAATTATATCCTAACTTTACAAACTAACTCCTCTAATAAACAATTGACCCAGGTTAGATGCACCTGCATCATAAAGAAATAAGTATAAATACTTGGGAACCTTGTTGAAGACAATTAACTGAACTTGGTTGACTAACACCACTATAACTACCTTTACCCTTATGCAATAACTGAACTTTAATAAAATTGTGTACCTTAGAAAAGATAATATTAGGACTTTGATATGGTACCCGGGGAAGGTTAGGGAGAGGAGTAGTCGTGTTGTTTCCTTGCGGGATTTTATGTTCCAATACTAAATCATCCTCAAAGAAAAGTTGCCTCATTGCAAAATGTAGATATTCATCTACTGGTGTATGCTCAACCAGTAACACAATTGGTTGGAAAGTTGGCTCAGGTGCCTGAAATCCTTATGATTCCTCATATACTCGAGTAGCCACTTCTAAACTCTTCGCTTCACTTTCACTGGAAACTCCTATTTTTCCAGAAGAATAACTTTCTTCCTCATTTCTTTTTCTCGACTATGGAGTCTCCATTTCCTTATTTTTCATGATCAAACTTCTTACAATGTTTCCTATGCACTGCAATTCCATTTTTCGAACCCTAACTTCCCACAACTTCCTTTCCCACCACTCTTTAGATATTCTTGCCCTTCGCAATGCTTTGAAATATATCACCTTTCACAACTCTTCTTGATTCATGATATTAGCTTCTTCAGTATCTCGTGCCTACATGAAATTCCCCTCTCCTAATCCATTTCCCCAGTATGAAAAACTTAAGCCGCCATTTGATCTTGTGGAAACACCAACAAGTTGTCTTCAACCAACAATACTTTAATCCAAATAGGAATCTCTTTCAACAATTGTCCTCGTATCCCAAATTTGAATATTGATTCTGCAAAAGAGAAGGATTAGTGCTTCTCAGTCACAAATTCAATTATATAACCATCAATAGTTGCGTTAACCCAAAAGTTGACAACTCTTGTTAGATCTGTATCCAGCCTATGAATATCAACCAGATTAGTTGTAGTCTAAGTTTTTCATAACCTTGGTTGTACCACAACCCTTGATTTATTGTGAAATTGAGTTAACCAATTTTCTAATTTCTCAAGGAAATCTCACCAAAATATCTTGTACTGGTCACAAGAAAACTCAGCATACAAAATCTCTTATTTAACCCAATTTAGATCCTTCGGTCTCAATTCTACCTGCTACAAAATAAAGTAATCAACTCTCTCATGCCACCATTTTTGGATATCTCGATGAATATACCTTATTCGCATGATCTAGATCCCCTTAAGAAACTCAGGGTCCCAGTAATGAAACCATTTGTTGGTGGAAAAGTTTAAACTAAGTTTGACTCAGGGTTCGGCCTAGGGTGCCAACAAAAGTCTCTGCGTAGTCTAGCACTTCGCCAACATTTTCACTCCCTTAGATCAAAGGAGTATCTCACTTGAGGCGAGCTAGAACCATAGAAAGGTGTAAGGGATCTAAATTTAGTTATCTAAGCAACTTACACAACCATTGATGCATTCATTCACAACTATTTAATTCATGAATTTAATAGGAAATAGACATAAACATACAATTTAAAAGAGGGCACAAAATACACAACCAAATGATATAACTCCCATTCTCCTTTTATTATTAAAATGACAAAGCCCAATTACAACAACACTTATCCATTACAAATTGCCCAATTACAACAACACTTATCCATTACAAATTGCAACACGTTTCAGACTTGCGGCCAATATTACAATTCAAAAAACAATCAAAACGAATGACTACATTTCCTGATCTGCAAATAAGCAATCATTCTCCCATATAACCTAGATCCCTAACATTACAACAAAATCTAAACTCTGTATAGCAATTCGAACTTTACAAACCTGTCAGAACTCTGCAACACTGTCTAAACTTTGTAAAAATGTCCAAAACTTGTTTCTCATTACTCTTCGTCCTCTTTTATAGTCATGCTCGCTTGATTTAGTCTTTGGTACCTTGCTCGCTTGATCTATGGTTTTCCAATACCTAGGGCCATTAACTTGGTTATTTGTTGAATGTATCAAAATCGGCTCCAGCTTCTTCGATGCGCGCCTTATTTTCTGTTGTGCAAGTCCCAAAACAAGTATTCCACTGCCCCTTTGATTTTTTGGTGCTCTGTTTCTGGCAGCTTTCTCCAAAATGTCCTCCGCAACTATTATTCCTTAAAAAATGAAGGACCCAACACTATGATTTTTGTATCAAGCATTTTCTTTACTTCCATTTCTATTTTTGGTAGCAGGATTGGATTTATCCTCATCAATTTCTGCTAAAATGGTTTAGCCCCCAGTTTTAAAGGAATATTGTGTTCAATGGTAGATGTGTCATAAGTCTTCAAATATTCATATCTCCATGCAAAAAAATATTTATAATCCTTGAATAATTGAAAATATTTGTCTTTAATCTCTTGTGGTAGTGTTACTGAAAGTTTGATATTTCTAATTTCTTTCGTTGTACCAATATTACAGTCATGCACATCATCTTGCTGTGAATTTAGCACTAAAGGTTTTATAACATCATTCTGGTCAAACAATCTCTCAAGGGGAACTAATCCTTTATGAATGTGATTGTTGGATAGCCGAATAATATCATGGTTAGTTATTTTCTTCTTGAAGTTTATTTCTGAATCAACAATACTTTTTGTGACTATTTCATTATTCTCTTCATCAATATGTAAGCAAGAAAATTCCTCAATAGTTTGCATAGATTTTTTCAATTTCTCATCATCTTCAAATACTTTCCAATGTTTCACATTATCAGGGATTGAAGTTTTGTACCTAACTTCAATATGGTATTGCAATCAGAAAGATTCTAGAACTTTGAAGGTACTTGCAAAAACTGCTAAGGACCCTACTTACATGTTATCCTCTCATGGTATAGCTTTAATATTAAAACCTGGAAATAATTTTCTATACAATCCCATATCTCATTCTTGTAATCTCTTAACTTGGGGTGTTTTGTCTGACAAAGTTTTCTAACTTGTCTCAGCAATAATTATGAATCACCAAACACTAACAATATTTGAACCTTCATTTTCTTGGCTAACTCCAATCCTAGTATTAAAGCTTCATATTCTGCCACATTGTTAGTGACCTCAAAATATAGTTTAAAATATTTGGTGATGATTTTATTTTTAGGTGAAATTAAAACAATCCCAACTCCAAATCCATCTCTCGAAGAGGCTCCATCAAAGTACGCCTTCCAAGTATCATTTTCTGAAGATTGAGGAATACTTACAGTGTCTTCAATTATGGTTTGTACACTGCACTCATCATTTACATCTAGAATAAAACACTCTAAATCTTGGTCCACAACATATATAGGGTGATTTGCAACCCTTCTAGAATTATTCACAGCATTTATAAACCTTACTTCTCTATACAATCTTAAATGTTCTCCTCCATAAACTGGAATGGTAGCATATGACATATCCATTTGTAAACTTCCTCCAAGTTTACCTGATAACAACATACCAAATTTTGGGGGAATATATGTAACTACTATATCAATTACAACACTTTTTACAGGAATATGTGCCAAAGTCACTACCAAGTCTTTGATTAAGCCCAAACATTGTACCTTTTTTGAATCAAATGTATATAAATCATGGTAGGGCCTTGTCACTTGCAATCGAAGTTGATCTATAATATTTTTTGGAATTAAATGATGGGATGCCCCGAAATCTAACATGAAATTATAGAGGAGAAAATCATGAATCTTTAGAGTCAAATAGAAAGGAGGAACACTTTCATCTTGAACATCCAAACTTGGTCCAAAAATAACAAAAGGTTTTTCATCTTGCAAACTGATTATATCTCCTTCAACATCCACACTTGAAGACTGAATCCATTTGGACACCCATTGCTTGTAACCAGGATTTCTTGTAAGCTCAGATAAAGAAATTGGAATTTTTACTTTTTTTTTAATTCCTTTTCTACATTAAAAATAGGAGAAACAAGTTTTTTTTTTTGTTGATTGAACTAGTACCTAAATTTGAGGTTGTGCAGATAACATTTCAACAGTTTTGTCTTGTGATAAATCAAAAGTAACTTTCTTTACAGGTCTACCTAGACCTTGTCTTGGTCTTAGATCATATCTTTTGTTTAGCTCAACAATTAGAAATTAAAAAAAGGCTTGGTATTTATAAACTTCGTAATATTCTATATTCTAAGCCACAAGTTGAACTTGATTCACAGGAAAAATAACATTTTCAAGATGTTGATCATCAAAATAATTTATGTCATCTACAACAGGTGTTATTTCTTCCACATCCTAATCATCTATCATTAACAGGGGTTGAATCTGCTAGTCACTATTCTATGCTTCCCTCTGTAAAATTTGTGGCTGAAAACTTGGTCTTATGTAAGGTCTTGGAGGTCTATTCATATTTTGTTGCACTTGTGTAGGATGTGTCTCTATTATTGAAATTCTATTAAATAGGTTTCTTAACATTGAAGTGATTTCATCACTTTTATGTTCCTCTTCTTTAATGTTTGAAGATGAACCAACTTTTGTTCTTTCCTTCAATTTTATTTTTTATTTCTCTACCTCTTCTCTCAATTTACTTGATGCAAACCTATTAGCCTCAACTTCTATTGCATCAGTTTGCATGTCGGCTAAAGTTATTGATTTTCTTTCTCTCAACATTAAAGAAAAATCATCATCAAATGCCTTAGAAAATCTAACCTTTGCTACTGTGACTGGAGGTTTACAATCTGTAGGCATTTTATTGTAAATTTTAATAAACCTCTTGATGAAATATACCACATGCTCATTAGGATTCCTTTTGAGGTCCTCAAATTCAGTTAAATAATAAACATGATCCTTCTTTATTCCCCATTGATTTATGAAGATATTGGTTAAATTTTCCCATGTATGAATAGAATTTGGTTGCAATTGTCTAAACCAAATCCTAACATTTCCTTCTAATGATTGAACAAACAACCTCATATAAACATCTTCATGTTATATATTCATATTATCTACAAAATCCAAAAATGCAGATAAATGATCTTCTACATTTGGTCTTGTTTCCCCATTGTATCTAGGCAGATGTTTTAGATAACCTTCAGGAAAATCATGAATCTGAGTTGTTGGTGGTAGCACTAATGTTGCATATCTCGCTACCACATTTAGTCTTATTCCAACAATTTGTTGTTGTTGTGAAACTGATTGTTTAGGAAACAAGGGTTTCTTGGGAGATGGTTGCCCTGAAATTATAGGATTTTTTGGAAATTGAGGGTGAATGATTAATTTTTCAACTTTAGGAACAATCTTACCTTGATCTTCAAATGCTAAAGGGTTTGTATAAATTCTAAGCTCTCCCTCAGGTTGATAAGAAGTAGAAGGATAAGTATGGTTATAAGAGGATATAAAATCTCCAGTTTTGAGCTCAAGTAATTTTGATTCAAGTTCTGCTTATGCATTAGAGGATTATTAAAGGGTAATAGGAAGTACAAATGATTCTAGTTGATGGACCAGTAAGGAAAATTGAAGATATATTCCCTTGAAAGAAGTTCTAAGACTTTGGGAGGTAAATCAAGTAAATCAGAAGGCACTGGAATTGGTTCAAACTATTCAAGTTGTGAAACTGATTGTAATGGAAAAGAGGTAGGGTAGGAGCTGCAAGTCTACCTCCGAGGGGAACAATTCGTACAAGTCTATCCAAATTTGATAATGGAGTGAAGAGCTCCAAATCAGAATGAGATCTAGTATGCCTCCATAAAGCCAGATTTAATCTATGAAGTCACCAGGTGAAATATTTTAGCATGTTATCCTCTTATTCACCATTAAGAGGTAAGTCTAATCGTTGTCCCAAGGAAATAAACTTCAAACTTCATTCCCCGGTAATGATTCCAATCTAATGTTTTCTCTTTGAAGAGAGTTCTAGGCTCGGGAATTATGCCAAAGCATCTAAATAATTATTTTGTTTGAAATGGATGATCAATGACTCAAACCATTCACATGCACATTATCCAGAAATTTCAAAGATTTCTCAAAGTATTGATTCCAATATTAAGAATATACCATTCTTTAAAATCTTGTGATGGATGAAAGATGCAAATACTTAATAACAAAATATCCTTCCTGAATATTTAATTATCAAACATAGAAAATGCATATAAACATATTTCTATAGCTAACACATATATTTGAGAGATGGTCGAAGGCAACAATTTTTTGATGTAGAGGTACTAATGTAAACAAATTGTTCAATTAGCTATTCTCAGTAATGATAATAACTTTGCAGTGGGCTATCAGGGAGGTCAACACTCAACCTAGCCTTACCTAGTACTTCTATGTTACCTCAAATATATGAAGAATAATAGAAATGATTACATAAGAAAACTCACATGAACACAAATGCTGCTAAAAATTGAAGCCAAAAGCCTTTGATTATCTTCAAAAATTTCCAAAAATACTACAATGTCTTTTGGCTCTTTCAAAGTATCAACCCTTCTTACTTTGAATTACAAAGTATATATAGAGTCTTTTCAAAATATCTAATCTATTACAATTTTTACATGAAAAGATAAAACTTTATCCAAAATGATTTGGATAACTCTAATTAATATAACTCAAAATAGAGATCCTTGAACTAATTTAGTGGAACTGCACACTATTCGAGGATCCTATTTTCAATTGTTGGCTTTAAATCTGCACTCTTCTAATTGTGCTCATGTTCTTACTGAAATATCACCTGAAAACCTGCTTGTTTCTCAACTGATAAGTTCAACGAACTTATCCCACTGATCATCATTTGGGCATGAAAATTTTATTACCTTTTTGTATGCCTCATCTACCTTAATATATTTTTCAAAAGTGGGTTTACTGACAAAAAGATGATGAATTTCATGTGAAATAAATAAATCATCTTCTAAACCTTGGAGAAAACTTTTACCACTAATATTTCCTTTAACTTTGGCAAATTTTGATTTATCTGTTGCTATATCATGTAGCCTTTGTTGATAATATTCCCATTGAATTAATTGTCCATGAGAATCCCTTAATGATGGTAGTCCTTTCTGTTGAATAATGGAGAACTTTTTATGAAACTTCTTGATCTGAACTTCAAGATTTTGACATTTATTCTCCAGTTGTAGCATCAAATTTCTTTTAGTCAACACCTTCCTTACTTCGAGGACTGCATCTATCCTATCTTCAATCCCCATGTCTTCCATCTCCTCCCTAGTTTTTTAATTTAAGACCTTGATGATTCTAGTTGCTTCTCCAAGTTTATGATCAAGTTCTTCTTTGATCTCTGAAATGGTTTCTTTTTCTTTGTGCACCAGTTGTTCTTGTTCAAAAATAATTTTTATAGATGTCCAAAAATATGAAATAGTTGAATTAATGTCTATCCAAATTTGTTTTTTTTCCTCTGATAGATGATGCACATTGGCTGATTCATCTGTATATTTTTCAAGTTGTTTTGTAAGCTTGAAATTTTTTGTACTTCTGAAATATATGCATTATCTTCTTTAATTTTATTTTCTTCTTCCCTTTGCAATGATTCTTTTAATTTCTCAATTTCCATATTTCTCAATGACAGATCTCCCATTGCTTTACACAACTGCTCTATTGAATCTTGGTTGGTTGATCCTATTTCCATTGTTGAAGTCCTTGCACTAGCTAGTTGTTCTTTCTCCTTCAAAAGTTTTTCCATTTCTGATTCCATTTTTTGTATCTGAAGTTTTTTTCTCAACAATCATATGTAACATATTTTCCTTTTCCTTTTCTAATTGCCCTACCTCTTGAGCTTGAGGATGCTCTGTTGTTGGCAATTTTAATTGTCTGTGTAATGCTTGAATGTTTGCATTTCTATTCTTGATGATTTCTTGAGCTACATCAACATTATTAGGATCCAATCCTAATTTGATAACAATATCTTCTAAAGCCTTTATCCTTGTATCTTTTTCCAATGATGACATCCTTTCCAACTTTAGCTGAGTATGAATATTATTTAAAGAAGATTGTAGTTTTGAAGCAGCCATAGCAGAACTTGTTAGGGAAGAATATATCATTTCACCAACTTGTTTATGTAGATCTATCTTATCTATAGGATGGATTTTTTTTGTATCAAAAGAGAATATTGAGGTCTTGTAATCCTCTGCATAATTCAAAACTGGGACCTTTGGTTCAAGAAATTCCAATTGAAATTGTCCTCTATCAGGGTCTAATGCAGATAATAACCCGTTCTGGGTGGAAGAAGTATGTTTCCATAATTGAAAATAAGTGGCAATTTTAAGTGACTCATTTTTCTTCTTCATTTATAGGAATCTAGCAAAAATACTTTGTCCACTAGAAGAAGGGGAAGAAGATGCATCGGGGATTGTTTATTCAATTTGTTGTAAAGTGGAAATAGGCTCACTTGATAACATTATTGTAGTAGACACCTCTATATTCATAGCTTCAGATGACTCCTCCTTTGTATTCTTTTTCTTTCTCCTTTTTAAAACTATGCATTCTATCGATTTAGAACTTCAAGCAATAGGAGAAATGTTGTCACTGGGTATTTTTAACTCATTTTATTTAGGTCTAGGAGTTTCCAAGGTTTTTTTTACTAGAAACTTGGTATTCAACTTCCGGTAAAGTAGTCTCTTCCCAAACATCCTGATTAGCATATTGTTTATTATCTAGTTTGGAGAAATGAGTATAAGGAGCAAACTTTTTCTCAAGTCTAAGAGATGAAATTACTCCCAAAGGGTCATAAGTTCAGTTGAAAATTAATTTAAACTTCATTTGACTTAACAAGATCTCTACTTCTTTATCAGTTGTTCTAGTATTTACTATAAATGGACCAACTTGAGCTTTTAGTTTAAATTGAGATTTTTGTTTTCTTGACACAAAATGAATTTCATCCATATTCATGCTTTTTCTTATGAATTCCAAAGCAAAAATCCTCATAGGAACAAAAACTGGTAAATTGTAGGGTTGCTATTCAAAACCATAAACCCCGATCTCTGTAAAGTTTTGGTATAAGTACCAATCTCCCGCCTTCGACTGCTCACTTAGATGTAAAATTCTCTTAATTTCTGTTGATATTCTTGGAATTGCATCACTACTAAGAAGACATAATGACAAATATAGAAACTGATCTACAAAGTCACTAAAAGAATAATCTTCTAAATTATTTCTGACTAGTGAAGTTGAATGAATGAAAAACCATGGCCTTTCCTGTGAATCTAACTTTTTAAGGGGCATCTTGAATATTTTTTCTTGATCATATAAAAGCAAATACACTAATACAGATTGATGTTTAAAGGCCCTCTCTACATTGAACTTCAATAATTATTCATGAATAACATTTGAAATGAACTAGCCATAATTGAAAAGAATAGAGGGATTTTTCCTAGATGAAAAGACTGATAGGAATCCTAGGATGACCTCATCAACCCATTCGTCACTTTGATAGCCTAGAAGACAACATACCATAGAAATTATTTTTCTGGACAATTATGAAAATTTCGCTGAAGAATATGGTGGATTATGACAAGGAAATTCATAACGTCCTAGTGTAAATGACTCAAAAATATTGGCTCTTTGTTTAAGGTAAGTTTCTGATAGATTTCCATTAGTGAATAAACTGAAAAAGTATGAAGAGAGCTTGGAGGATTAATCTGCAAATCTTGGAAAATGGACTCTAGGATTATACAGAAGAAGATTTCAACATTTCTTACTACTATTTCTCTCTGACTGGGCAATAACGGTTTTCACATCAGGAGACAAATTCAGGAAAATAATAGGTTTGAGGAAAGAAAAATTGAGGCAACATACATTCCCAAAAACTGAGTTTTTCACTGGAATCTTCAAACTTTTGGAAGTTCCAATTTTATAATTCATATTGGTCAAATTCACATTTGGTTTCTGCTACTTTGAAATCTATTACTTTTCAAATTGTTTTATGTTGTTTCGATTACTTTAGCCCAATTCAATTCTTCAATTAGAAATATTTCTAATGAAAATAAAATATTTCTAATCATCAATAGTAATTTAAGATAAAACAATAAATGCAATGACAAAGGAGACAGTCAACACATCAACAAGAGACACTAGGTTTGGTCAAAGACAAAGGATAAACCCCACGAGGGGGAAAACCCTTTGAAATTCTTCTTCTATTAGATTGTCAGAAAATGTTCAGTAGATAATATAATGAGCCCAATACAATATCATCCAAAAAATATTAACCCAATAACATTCAAAATAATGTTCTCAGCATCAATATATATCAGACACAACTTTTCCTGTCTTCAGTCAACTGTCAATTTTTTTTTCCCTAGTTTCCAGTCGCATGGAGGAAGAGACATGCGTGTGACTGAGAGCTTCCAATTGCTCCCTTGATCCTGTAAACCTGTGAGAAAAGACACCTCCCCACAACCCTATTTTCTTCTTGCTTCTCCTTTCTTTTCACCATTGACAGGATGGAAGGTTAGTTGAAAATAGGCTTTTTCAATCCTGTGACTGTGACCCAAAACCCTAGAAACATGTGCAAGCTTCAGACCCTGTAATCTCGGGCCTATGCGAACCAATTTCCTTGACCCGACCTTAGACCTGTTTAAACCAATCAATGAAGAAGAGAAGAAGAAGATGCTTGGTGATGTCCAAATGAGCTTAAGGTCACTTGTATTTATAGACTTCCAAGGGTGATCAATTTCTTGTTAGGGCTAACCTGTCTAAATCTGCATATGTGGGATTTTCTTCATAAGTACGCTTTCCCTCATCCAAATTGAGTGCTTCAATAGTAAAACTTGGTCCCCTCGAAAAGAGGAATCTAGTCCCATGGTTTTAATTTTTCACTGAGCTACCAAAATAGACAAATTGAGGAAACAAAGATTCCCAAAAATTGAATTCGTCACCGACATCTTCATTCATAGGATTGGCAAGATACTATAGGAGATATATTTATCAATTCTCCAAAATTGGTCATCCCATTACAACTTTGTGGAAGAAATGGAAAAGATTTGAATTGAATGCATAATGTGCAAAAAGCTTTGAGCAGTTGAAACAATTACTCACTAGTGTGCCAATACTGAGAATCAAAGATCTCGATAGAGACTTTGTGGTGTGTACATAAGCATGCAGAGAGGGACTCAGTGGAGTCTTAATGCAGGAAGGGAAAGTAGTGTGTTGTGAATCCAAAAATTTGAGTAAACATGAGGAAAATTATGTAACACGTGATTTAGAATTGGTCGCTATAGTGCATGCCTTGAAAATGTGGAGGCACTACCTCCTTGGTAAGAATTTCACGCTCATGTCAGACCATAGTGGACTCAAGTATTTTTTTGGACATCCAAAGTTGAATACCAATCAAGCAAGATGGCTAGCCATGATCAACGAGTTTGATTTTGAGATTAAGCACATAAAAGGAAAGGAAAACAAGGTCGTAGATGCCTTAAGAAGGAGAATCCAAGTATATCACTTGGTAGTGGTAAGTTGGTATCCAACAGATTTGGAAGAAAGAATAAAAAACACTGGAGAATCGGACAAAAAGTACCAGCAGCTAAAAGAAAAGTTGCAACAAGGAGGTGAGGAGGAAGGATCTCATCTCATTGAGGACTACTTAATTAGGTTTAAAGGCATATTCCTAACAACGCCAAAATTAAGAGGCTAATAATGAAATAATTCCATGTTAATCCTTACTTAAGCCACCCAGTGTATCAAAATACCCTCACAATCATCAAAAGGTACTAGTACTGGACAGATATGAAGACAAAAGTGGCAGATTTTGTAGCACGATTCATGGAATTCTAGCAGGTGAACGTTGAATGCAAACACCCGATAAGATTATTTCAGCCTATCCATATTCCAGAGTTGATGTGGGAGGCAATATCTATGGATTTTATCACAGGATTGCTAAAAACGGCTAAGCAACATGATGCAATCATGGTGGTGATGGACAAACTTAGCAAGGTAGATCATTTTGTAGCAGTCAAATCCACCAATTCTGCTAGTGATATAGCACAAATATTCATAAAGGAGATTGTGAGACTATATGGCACTCCCAAGAATATTGTGTCAGATAGATATGCTAAGTTTACTTCCAAGTTTTACAAGGAATTGTTTGCATGATTCATAACAAAATCAGCATTTAGTACAAAATTATAATTTAGTATAAATAGATGGGAAAATAGAGAGGATTAATCGGATCCTCAAGGACATGTTAAGGATGTATGTGATGCATCAGCCCAAGAAATGGGAAGAATAAATTCCACTTATGGAATTTGCATACAATAATGGATGCTAAGAGTCCATAAGGATGGGCCCCTTTCAGGCATTGTATGGTAGGAAATGTAACACTCCTATTACTTGGAGTGACCCAGTTAATAGAGTGCATGTAGGACCTGATATGCTTAGGGATATGGAATAGTAAGTTTGAATAATAAAGCAAAATTTGGAAGTGGCACAGGACATATAGAAAAGATATGCAGATAAGCATAAGGTGCACAGCGAGTTCCAAGTGGTGGAAAATATCTACCTACGAATTATACCCAAGAAAAGTTCCCTAAAAATGGGATCATGTGCCAATTTTTAACCACGATATTGTGGACCTTTTGAAATTCTTGGGAGGATTGGACCAGTAGCATATAGGTTAGCTTTACCTACATCAATTAGAGTTCATGATGTTTTCCATGTTTCTTTATTTAAAAGATATGTATAGGATTCTAATCATGTGATTGATTGGTCTGTGCTACAAGTGGAACCATAGGGAGAGTTCGAACTAGAACCAATGTTCATTCTGGACTAGAGGAGTCTCATGCTCCATAATCGAGTCATAGAGCAAGTCAAGGTGCAATGGAAGCACTTTGGGCCAGAGGAGGCCATGTGGGAAATGGTTGATGGCATGAAAGCTAATTATCCTTTCTTGTTTGACGATTAAAAATAAGTGTGTATAATTGTAAATACTGTATAGAGCTATGTGTATAAATGTCCATGGAACAATATGTGTACCACTTTAATTATGGAATTGTATAGGTGTAAATGAACACCGAGGGCGACATTCCCTCAAGGGGGAGGGGACTATGACAACCCCACACAAGGTTCCTGGATGAGTCACATTGTAAAAAGGAAGTAAATATTTTGCAATGATTAAAATAATAGAAAAAAGGGGATTGAGTTATGGGACACAAATTCCAGAGTTGGGGATGGAGAATTGTTGCTTGGGAATGTTATGGTTTCTTACACATAGAAGAAACCTAAACTTCAGGATAGTCATTAAAAGTTGGCTAGTGCATGAAGTAAAGGGACTGGCTCCTGAAATTAAATGGGTTGAGGAAAAGTACTCAGGCCCATGCTTACTTGAGAAAAACACAACAAGAAAAAGAGGAAAAAATTTATGAAGGTCTGCAACAACAAGGAAGTAACAATAAAGGAAGGGGTAGGAATGTTGACCGAGAATAAGGAGGAGGCATTAAGAAAAAGAGGACTCTTGAACTCCTGAAGGAGAGCATTATTATTCGGAGGAGGAGAACGTTCAAAGGCCAGAAGGAGAGGGAGATAAAAGAAGACTCGAACATGAAGGAGATAATTACATAGTGGTATGACCAAACAGGAGTTCGGAGGGGAAAGATCATTAGAATAGAAATAGAGAGGACAAAGTTGAGTTTGGGAAGCAGGCCGAGGTGAGGATGAGAAGCAAACCAATGACAACAACTTATAGCAAGAAACGAGGAAGATACGATAAGAGAATAGAAAGAAAGGGGGATTGGTTCTTTGTCCTTGGAGGTTGTGGGTTGAGTGCTAGTCTCTAGAGCCCTATAATAGCTTGGGTTCCCTGGAAGCTGTGGGTTGAGATAGGATTCTTGGAACCTTGTAACAAATTGGGTCCCTGGAGGTTGTGGGTTGAGACAAGAGGTCTTTGGAGCCGTGTAATAGCTTGGGTCCTTGGAGGTTGTGGGTGGAATGAAATATTTGGAGGCATGTAACAACTTGGGATTCCCTGGAGGCTGTGGGTTGAGCTAGCTACTCTAGATCCCTGTAACATCTTGGGAAGATACCATCCTAAAGCCGAGACAATGACGAGCTCAAATCATAGTTCCTGGTTACTTCCCTGATTGATACAGTGGTTTTTGGACTCCCTAGGAGGGGGTGAAACATTGTATGTGCATGAGGGGGTGAGGTTGGGCACCTTTGGACTCCCCATGTAGGCAATTTAAGAGACAATAAATAGTGGGGATTGAGGCAGGAGGTCCTCTAGAGTCCATGACATATCTAGTAGCTTGAATTTGGTCCCAACAGTAATTATTTCCCCCCAGACTCTAGAATATGGCTCAGGGGGTGACAACTACAAGTAGTAGCGGCTATAACTATCTATGGTTGGGTGGAGAGTCATAGTCCCAGACTCAGTTTCCCTACAAGCTAAAAGATAAGTATTTTTTAACATTGTTGCAATTAAAGGATTATGTTGTATTTTCATTTGTAATAGATGTTTATAAAAAAAGACTGCAAATGTGTTGTTGTGTATATACCTATGATGCGAGTGTGAAAGGATATTTCCCTGATATGTATGTAGATTATGGCTATGAATATGTATGTGTACATGTGTGCTATGCTTACATGTAAATAAGTTAACAACCAAAACAATGGTAATCACAGAGTATCTGAAGTTCTTAGTGGAAAAGAACCCCATAGCATTGTGGCATAAGCTATAGAGTAGAGGCTGACTCTTACTCCAAATGAAATGCTTAACTGTGTCAGAAATAATTCAGTAACTAAACTTAATGAACTCAATGATCTATTTCAGGCCCAAACCATGACCAATTAAAAGAAGTGGGTTCTAACACCCCTTGTATTAATGTACAATTTATGAGAAAGACCCTTTGTTGGCCAGAGTTGGTTATTGTACGCATCGCAATATCTTTTTACAAGTTGTTGTGTCGAGAGGAAAGTAGTACGTGTAGTTTTGAGGGAGAATTCTAGGGGTTGGTCATGCCCGACTATCGTACTTCCATAGTCTTCAGCCTTACTGGTGCAAAAGCCTCCATTCCTGCCACAGGGACTTTGGTGATAAGGACTACGGGTCCCTGCCAATAGCCAAATGCCCTAGCAACCCATGAATGGTGCCAAGGAGATTCTTAAAGAGTTTGTGTGGACTCTGAAGTAGTTGGTGTGTAGCAGGAGAGGTGGAATCCCCCTGGAATCTCATACCAAGTTTCTGATATATGAGAGATACGGGAGTGCTTACGCTGCTATGCGAGGAATTCCCCACCCGAAGGTAGGGAAGGCCCGCAGGTTAGGAACCCCTCAATGTACCTATCACGAGAAGGGTTAATTCCATGAAACATCTTAATCTGACTTCGACGAAGTGGTGAGGTCTTGAAGTGGATATAGAGACTGAAGAGACCCTTGAGGCCAAGCCGCAATAGAAAGGAGCATCTTGAAGAAGTTTGTGTGATGGTAGATCTGGTTTCTGGGGAGAGCGTAGAGATCAATACCGAAGACCTTACATGGTGCAGAGTTGAATTCCCTTGACTGAACCATCATCGAATGATAAGGGAAGGGAATTTATTGTGGCATAAAGGGATTAAACCCTAAACTTAAGGAAAAGGATTAGATAAGGATTATCCTCTCGGAGTTTAGAACCAAGGGCGGGAAAGATTCTGATTAGAGCAGTCTAATTCTCGTCCTGTGTGATTGGTCACCTGACGTGGACTATCTGTGGGGTCCACGCAACCAAGAGGATAACCCAGAGGTTGGAGGACAAAACCAATGTTTTGATGGTAACATAAGAAAAGTGGTGTCAACCTTGACTTAGTCGGAGTCAAGAGGCCAGACCGTGCTGAGGGGAAGATGTGCGGTTGATGTGCCAACCTAAATGGGTTGAAGGTCAGTGTGAGGTGGTCAAAAGGAAGCCAAGTTGCAAGCTTTAGGATGAGCCAACCTCGACTAGGTCGAAGGTCAGGAGGTTGAGTTGTATGCTGGTGGACAGATGCACAATTGTCATGCCGACCTCAACTAGGTTGGAGGTTAGGAGGTCGGGACATGAGACGATGTGGTGAAGTGGGAAATGCATGTGTTCTGGCCATCCACTCACCTATTGATGGGACGATCACGTGGTAAACCACCGCATGGCAGCGTGAGATTGGTGACCACCATTCTTTGTGTGAGGAATTATATTGAATTGAATGAAAATAAATAAAAGAAAAAAAGGAAACCAAGGGTGCAACCCTCTTAATCCCATTTCCATGACCAGGTTATGGGGATCAGATTCGCGAGTAATGACTCTCTTACCTCGATAAGATAGGGGGGTATGTTTCATTTTCTTTTATATGGAAAATTATTACATGTCATTTATTATGTTTTACATTATTAAATTTTAAATAATTAAACTCTATTTTATCATATAAAGTTATTATTATTATTTTACATTTGAAAAAAAAAAATCAGCTTAATATCATTTTCTCCTTAAAAAATTAATAACAAACTTTATGTTATTCATTTCTGTGTATTATGTTAAGCGCCCCTTTTTTAATCACTTTGTTCGGTATCATGTCATTTGGCTCATAATTTTTTTGTTTATGAATTTGTGATATATATATATGATATTTTTATTTCTATTTTTTAAAATTGATATTTCATATCATTAAAAGATATTTAGGTATACATGGTTGTACCATTAATTTAGCAAAATATTTTTTGTGTATTTCTTGGGTTACTAAGGTTCCTAGAGACAAAACATTCCTAAATAAACCTTGATCCAAAAATATGCCATACAGCTAGATCGATTACAACAGATATTACGAAAGCCCTTATTACTAGTCTATCCAAACCATACATAACAAAGAACTAAAAATATGACAAGCAAGAGTCATTCAGACTCATAAAATGAAATGGGAGTTGGGTCTATGACACTCGATCTTGGAGGTGCAACAATGTCAGAGTCGCATTGTAAGTGTCCCTCTACATGGGTAAGCCTTGCATCCAACCTATCCAGGGTGAAGTATTGGTTCTTCAACATTCTTTTAATGTCATCCAAGGAGGCAAAGGCATTATGCCTCTCAACTTGTTTTTCCTTTCAAAACCAACCCCAACATAGTTTTCATCTGCCAGTACAATGCCACTAAGTTCAAATATTGCT
Source organism: Pinus tabuliformis (assembly GCA_031772625.1). Lineage (NCBI taxonomy): Eukaryota > Viridiplantae > Streptophyta > Pinopsida > Pinales > Pinaceae > Pinus > Pinus tabuliformis. Next base: position 910,958,614 of record CM062809.1, on the reverse strand, counting down.
TCTTTCGTCTCTTGGTGTGACTAGGGTTTGGAATCCAAGTAGATTCATCGTTCATAATTACAAAATCAGAGTGGGATTTCCTCTCCACCCCATTTTGGGTTTCCAACTTGCAAATTTATCTTCGTGTCTTAGCTAGCACATAATTGAAATATGTAGCAACAGAATCCTGGGCGAAAAGCCTTGATTTACTCTGGCCTTGTAGGAGGCTTCACCCACCCCCTGCCTGCAATGCATGCATTTCCTAGGTGGCATGAAGGTAATAAAAGGGTCACACATGTACCAACTGCTATAACTTCCAAAATCTACAAAGAAATAGGAGAACGCACCAATAACAACTCCCCTAGGGCTTTGACAACACCCTATAGATTCATCACCTAGACTCATCAAAATGACCACGCCACTTGAAGGGTTCACCGTCACAACCGACGTGACGTAAGCATATATCCAAGCATCAGAACCCACATGCCCAAGCATAATTAGCCAAAAATAAAGCTACAAGTTTCTTGGAGGGCAAACTTTACAACAAACTCTCGAAATCAAGATATACAAGGAGCACAAAGAGACGCTTAACCATACCCAAAAAATTTCATTGAGAACCCCTTGACCAGCAAAGAAGTCAAGCATAGACATTCCAATACCAAACTTTCTCAGTGCAGACATCAAATAAATCTAGTTGAGACAACTAGAGAACAAACACAATCGTTTCTCAAACCCTCCCAATCCACATACAGGATTCCAAAAACCCTAGACCAACAACCCATGAAAGCAACACAAAAGAAAAACAAGATTAGGGAGAAAATGACTTGCAATGCCTTGCCAGAACTAAAGGAGGAGCATCTCCATTGGTCGTTGACCTCCAGGAACAAAATCCATGACAGAATTTCCCCACACCCAACTTCAAATGCCATCCCACCACTGCATCCATAGGACCTCAAAATGCCAATAACTCACTATCACAACACCAAAATCGCCCACAGAAAAATTTAACTCCAAAACAGTGTACAAGATTGCCACCACCAATAGAAAAGTCGAGGTCTCAACCTCATCTTTGCCCCTATGTTCTACGCAAAATGCTCAAAATGCCATCGCAGTTGCCAAATTATAACAAAAGGTTGCCATCTGGTGCCATGCATGTGATTTCACGTTAGGACGAGTCACGCCCCTATTATAAATGCCCATCACATCTCAGAGTAGCAGGATTAACACCCAAGATACTCTTATCAATACCATTCACACCCATTAAAAATTCAATTAAAAATTATTAGTAAAATATTAAAACATTATTTTTTTAATATTATTTTAATGATATAATTATAAAAAAAATATTATATTTTTTTACTTATGATAATAAACCTAGTTTAACAATAAAGAGTTTATTAATTTAAAATTCACATAAACATGCAAAATACTTGACCATGGTTTATATTGAAACTAGCACAATTTAATCTTTTGGATTTTATGACTTATTATTCCATCTTGTTTGGCTTTTACAACCACCAATCCCAATTAATAATATTCTCGAAGTTAACTTGCACAAAATTTGAAGTGTACATCTAATGTCTGCACTGAATTGACAAAGTAAAAGTAACAGAGCACAGCATTTCTCTCGGCTTAATAAGACACCATAAAATAACAATTTCTGTCATTCAAGTGCAGGGATCTTCGACAACTTTTATTTGATTATGATATGCCAGAAGTTTGTTTTTGGAAACCTGCTGAACATAGTATTTAATTGAGAGAAATAAACAAAACATCCCAGGGAGGTAAGATTTTTAGAGTTTATTTTAATCAGCCATTGGTGCAAATATTTCCAGAAAGTTTAGCATGTTTTAGCTCTTTCTTAATTCAACACATCGAAGATATGGTAATAATGTATGTTATAGCATTTATTTCCATAACTCTTGGATTTCCATTTTGATGTGGAAACTTGTACTGTGATTACTGAAGTGTTCAGCGTTCAGGTTAAAGTGTTTTTTCATATGTAATAAATTTGAAGCTTGAATATGTAATAAATAAAAAAATTTGGAATTTTATGTTTTAATTTCGAGTAAGATTGTAGTTATTTAAAATGTGTTTTCAAATGTATAAATAGATTTGGAAAAATGAAAAATTAGAAGTATAATTAAAAAAAAGTAAAAAAATACTTAGTTAAACAACAATATTATGATTTTTTTTATATTTGGAATCTATTTGCAATAATCTTATCTATATTTTTCAAAAACCTCCTATGAAATTGAAACGATAAGCACAAATATAAGATATGAGTTTTTATGGTATTTGAAATCTATTTGCAATAATCTTACCATGTTTTTCAAAGACCTCCTATAAAATTGAAACCATAAGCACAAATATAAGATATAGTCCAAATTTTATTTAAAAAGAGTACATACAATTTAGTTACAAACATGGTTAGAGGAACTTGATAACCCAAGATCTTAGATTATAATTTATGGGCGTACAGCCAGCGATGATTCCTAAGAACTAGTCTACCACATGCATGGAAGGTGTGAGCCAGGACTTTGGTACCATGACTGACATGACTGCATTTACAAGGACTGCAGCAAAAAATTGCAGAGAGCATTTTGACAATGTCAAGCATTAAGTTGCAGCCAATCCAGTGGAGGAATTAATTGTACAAGCATTTTGCTTACTCAGTCTTACTGTAATCTGGAAACCTAATTTGCAATAAACTCACCTCATCATCGCGATACGAAGAGATACGCAACAAATCCTTTTACCATTTTGGATCTTCCCACAAAAGTCGCATGAGATATCAGAAGTCTGACAACAAATGAGGACTCCAGCTATTACTGTTCCATCCAATCAGTGCTCTGATGGCTTTATACACTGCAACTTTCATGTATTATTTTAGAAGCCCAAGCTGGGGTGATGAAGAGCAGCTGTGGTGAAGATAGATAAAGAAATATGAGGTCTTGCAGTTTGCTTAATACTCTCGGGATTATGATGCGCCATGCATGCAATCTGTTGCTGCTCATCATACCTGCCATGGCAGTTGTGACTAATTACTCTCAGCTGAATAACAGCTACATTGCATTCATATTTGGCGATTCGCTTGTGGATGCGGGGAATAACGACTATATCTTCACGCTTTCCAAGGCAGATTCGCCTCCCTATGGGATTGATTTTTCACCATCGGGGGGACGTCCCACTGGGCGGTTTACCAATGGGAAAACAATCTCAGACATTATTGGTATGTGCAAGAAACGTTTAGCTGGTAACAATCTTCTTTTGTTTGTAGATTCTGAATTTTGAATATGGGGTCGGTTCTGCAAACTTGAGCTTATGTGCATGGCAGATTTTTGTATTTGAATTTATTTTGGAAGAGTTTTTGTATGCTGCAAATTCATGTATTCAAGATGGTAAATTTTTGTATCTTAGGATTTGGATGTATATTTACATAGAAATGCTGGTTATATAATGTATTTGAATTTGTTTTGGAAGAGTTTTTGTATACTGCAAATTCATGTATTCAAGATTGTAAATTTTTGTATCTTATGATTTGGATGTATATTTACATAGAAATGCTTGTTATATAATTGTAAAATTTAAATTAATATAATATTTAAATCATGTGAAATGTGAAAAATATAAAGATGAATTATATTGTATAATTTTGGACAAAAATTTTGTTGATGTGATTTAAAAAGAAAAATATTATCAAATAGATAAAAAAACATAAATTCAATTATAAAAAAACTTATTAAATGATATATAAAAATATTTATTAAACAATTTATTTATATAAAATTTGAATTATGTAAAATTCAAATTCATCAAATACATATAAATTGTATTTATGTAAAAAAAAAATATTAGACAATCTCTATAAAATTTAAATTATGTGAAACCTGATCTGAAATCTTCAACAGAGATTCCAGTTCATTTGAAAAGAAATAATGATAATTTGTTTTTACAAAATCATTTTTTATTAAAATTTTGAATTAAAAGAAATTAAGTAATCTAGATTTTCAAAAAAAATTTCATATTCAGAACTTTTAAAGATTAGATTTATGAATTGAATTAAAATAAATTAAATACTCCAAATTTTCAGTCTTTGTTTTCACATTAAGAACTTTTAAAAATTAGATTTATGAAAAGCTTGGAGCAGTTAGTTTTTGCTTTTTTGTTATTTTATCTATGAATTAGGAACTAATAATTAAGATAGAATTAATAACTATATAAGTTAGTTTTTATTTATTTTGTTTTTTTATCTAAATTAATAGTTAGGATAAAGTTAATAACTATACAAGTTAAAACTTTGATAAGTATTTTCTTTTTTTTAATATAAGATTTATGAGTTATGAAGTAACAATTAGGATAGAGTTAATAATTAATATAAGTTGAAACTTTGATGAGTGTGGAGAGTTTATGTCAGGAAAATATTTTGTATTTAAAGTTGATTTTAGTTGTATATTAATATTTTAATTTGTAGATGTTTTAATTTTTTAAATTAAATAAATAAAATAATGATAAAATTTATATAAAAAAAAGTTTAAATTAATTAGATTTATTTTAAATAGTTGGAAAAATAACTAAAAATTTTTCACTCAAATTTAATATTACAAATAACATTATAAACTTCAATAAATTTTAAACATCATTAATAAAAACATATATATTCCACATGTCAAATATAAAAATATTTTCAATTTAAAAAATATTAACTTTTCCACATTAATTTCTAATGTAATCAAATTCACTTTCATAAAACACTGAACACACATCTACAGATCCTATACACGATAGTGGAAATTGTACAATTTGTTGCATGTTCATCATAGTATCAAAATTTGTAACTTAAATTCTGTTTTGCATCCTCAACCTTATAAAATAGGTTTTGTTGCAGGTTTATTCTACATTTAAAAAAAAAAGACGTCCAACCCTTTTCGATCCTCAATTTTCTAATATGGCTATTGTTTATTATGGTTCTGCAGGCCAGCTTTTGGGAGCGAAGTCCTTTTCTCCGCCATATCTGGCTCCCTCTTCTCACGGTCCTACCATCCTGGGAGGCGTGAACTATGCCTCTGGTGCAGCTGGAATTCTTAACGACACTGGCTCTCTCTTTGTACGCTCCAATCGAATAAATTCTATTAGATGACGTTATTTTGTTTTTTCTAATCTCTGCTTTTTGTTTGCTATTCTTTGATGAGCAGATTCTGGAATGGTACGATCTCTTTCAAAAACTATAATATGACTATTTTTATTTATCTTATTTAATTGGAGTTGGTATGTTTTAAAAGGAAAGGTATATATAACCTAACCAGATTTTTTAAAGCAATCTATTTTGGCATTTGACCTTCAAATATTAGTTTGCATAAGCTGATTTTACAGTGGGATGATCCACCTTTAATGGTAATGTATATGACTCTTTTATTATCCGGTTTATCTTGGATTTTGGGATTTCTTTATTCTTTAATAGGTCAGATGATGGTATGATCATATAGAGTAAATCAACTTTTTTTTCATTTAATAGTAGAAAATAACCTTGGTTTACAAATGTCAAGACTGTTATATAGTTGCTGTAGGAGTTTGAGGTGATTTTTAAATTTTTGGGAGGTGAGAATTAAGTTATTAAATTGTAATATTTTATTATTTAAATTGTATTTTAACATATAAATAGATTTAAGGTTGTGAAAAAGATATGAAACAATTAAATTATGTAAATTTAACAAAAAAAATTAATAAAAATTATATCAGAAAATTTTTAGAATACTATCCAATATAGTTCATCTTCAGAACTTTCAAGATTCCCAATATTATGAACCTATTCAATCCCCAAAAAGATGCTTTTCCAAAAATTTTAGGAAAGAGAAACCCTTATAATGGGTGGTGTTATATTTATCCCTGTGGCTTTTTCACATATCTGGATTAGTGCAGATGGATCTATCTCAGCCCATATTAGCTAACGTACAGTGTTAATTTTATTGTCAGATAGGACGGATCTCTCTAGATACACAGATTAACAACTTCGAGAATACAAGAGGAGAGCTGGTCAGAATGCTTGGCGAGAAAAATGCGGAGGATTTTCTCACAAAGGTCATATTTTCAGTAACAATTGGTGCAAACGACTTTTTAAACAATTACCTGGAGCCTATAGTTTCCATTCCGGAGAGAGCAAGGATTTCTCCTGACAAGTTCGAAAGAATCATGATTGTCCAATTCCGTCGACAACTGCTGGTATTAAATCGATCATGGAATCTCTTCGGTAAATTAAACTGTAATTATTGCGCAGAGAAAAGCGAGGCACTGCATTTGTGAGTTTAAGTCTATTGCAGACTCCTGGAATATTTTGGAATCTGAGGGACATAAGCATGGTCAAAAAATTGACCGCACCCATATTTATATGATTCCAAAATATTTTGAGAATCTGCAATCGACTGAAAAATGATTTTTTTTTGTTGATTTAAATATTGTATTTCATGACTTTTTTGAGTTATCATCAGAATTTGAACCTTAAATCTTATGATTTCCTTTAGTGAGATTACAGATAACTAAAAACATTGATGATTTATTGATGATTTACTTGTTTTATGAAATGGCAAATTAAACTAACCATAAACTTGTTACTATTATATTTTTATTTAAAGTATATAACTATACTAATTCCAGGGCTTCTTAATTGGTTCTGCAGAAATTATACAGTCTAGGTGCTAGAAAATTCATAATTTCTGCAGTCGGACCGATTGGCTGCATTCCATATGATCGTGTCATTAATCTGGTACCGCCTGGTCGCTGTGCTGAATCCTCAAATGAGATGGCAAGGGCATATAATGCGTTGCTAAGGGATTTGATCGTTGGACTCAACACAAAACTCGCTGGAGCATTCTTTGTATATGCAAATGCCTATGATAGTGTTCTAGGAATTCTCCAAAATTTTGGAAACTATGGTAAGGAATAATAGAATCTAATAGAAATTTTCGAGTTATTCATATTTTTCACTATTTTAAATGAATAACATTTATAACATTATATATTGTAATAGGATTATTCTAGATTTATCTGAGATCAAATTGCTTTAGACCTAATATTTATTTATTATAGAAGTATCTGAAAAGAATAGGTTTTTGGTGACATTTGTTTTTGCCATTATTATAAATAAATAATGTATATAGTCATTTTTATCTTTCTTGTAATTTGAGATATTAAAAAAAAAGAGAAAATATTCATCTACAATATTCTTGAAATTTACAATAATTCAGTATTCATCAAACATCTCTGCAACCATATAACCATCGCATATATGCACAATGATTTTAGCGATAGAGCACCTCATCATAAACCCTATTGCTAACCAGAAATTTAAATGTCCGATGGGTTTCAGGATTCGAGAATGCAGATGACCCTTGCTGTGGGGATGTGATACCACCAGTGCCATGTTCACTGCGGAGCAATATGTGCCAAGATCGATCCAAATATGTTTTCTGGGATGCATATCATCCTACTGAAGCTGCCAATATGATCATTGCCAAACAATTCCTTGATGGGGACCAACGCTTCGTCTATCCTATCAACGTTCGTCAACTGTTTCTTCTCTGAATATTCACACTAGATCTGTCTTCTCCATGTATGCCATTGCCTAAAACAGTCTCTAGGAGGGATCCAAGGTTTCTTTGCTTCAATTAAACTATGACGATAGCTTGAATCTGGATTATGATGAAACGAAAAAGGTGTAACTCTAAATATATCTATATTTGATTGACTGTTGCTTTGCTTAAATTAAACTACGAGGATAGCTAGAATCAGGATTATGACGGAACGAACAAAGCTGTAAGCCTATATATATGATGTTTGATCAAATGTTATTTTGCTTAAACTAAACTGGGTTGATATCTTAAATCTGATTCACGTGGGAACAAAAATGTTGTGAGCTTGCAAATATTATATTCATTCTGCTTATGATTTTGCTGGTTGATTGGAGAGGGGAATATTCAAAATTATTTATTTATTTTAATTTTATTTAAAATTTAGTAGATATTTTTAAAATAATAAATTTAAGTTGTTTAATGTGTAAAAATTTAAAAAAAAAAAAAATTAGTGTTAAATTTATTTATGTATTAAAATTATATTTTATATTAAAAAAATATAATTTTAATCAAAATTGTATTGCCAAATTCCAACTAAAAATCACTTCATTTATTTATACAAATATCAACCCAATTTCCTATCTAAATAAAACCACATTGAGACCCAAGTCTTTATATAAAAAAACCAAAAAATATAAAGTCAAATAAATCGCATATATAAAAAATTTAATTAAGGAGTGGAATTATATTTAAATTTAATGAAATTTTATGTCTAGATATATGTGTATGGATTGAAAGACCAATGTCTATGGAAGGATGACATATATAAAAAGTTTAATTAAGGAGTGAGTTATATTTAAATTTAATGAAATTTTATGTCTAGGCAAGGATGGCATGTATAAAAAGTTAAATTAAAGAATGAAATTATATTTAAATTTAATGAAATTTGTAAAAATATGTTATTATTTCGGTGTATTTAGTTAATTAAGTTGTTGATTTAGTTAAATAAGTTAGTTGTTGTTTGTGCATCTGATATGGTTAAATAGTTTTTAGATTTTGTTATTGCATCAGATATATAAAGAGTTTAGTCATTAGTTATTTTTAAAAATTTAATTGTTTTTATGGATTTTTTTAATTTTATTTTATATTTGTAGAAAAAATAACAAAAACTGGTTAATTCAAAATTATTTTAACTTTAACGACCATATTAATTTAAATATTATTGCGTTAAGTAACAAATTTATCCATATTCTTATACCTAGAAAATTATTTATATAATTAATTGATATCACAAAGTTACGAATAAGAATTAATGGGAAAGCACCAAGTTCCAACTACGCTTCACCACCGAACGGTAGGGTTTTTGCCACTATTTTGAGAGAACCCACAGAATACTTTTGGTTTCAAAAGGAAATTGCCATTATTAATACAGAAAGTCGCCATTCGATTTACCAGGTGCATAGACAAGCGAAAGACACCTGTAAACTTCGTGTAACAGATAGACAAGGTGACGAATCAAAGAACCTGAAGGTGATAAATACTAGGATTATCAGATCTTTTCTAATGCAATAAATTTTGTGCTTTGAACTGTGTCTTGCTCGGAGAAGTTATTTTAAAAATTATTTATAATAATAATAATAAGATAAATGTTTGGGATAATTTGTTGGGAAAAGAATTAGTAGTTGCAATTTATATTTTTTGAAATTATTTTCAACGATTTAGGTGTTTGTTTTGGTTTTTAACTTTTTTAAATGAGGTTTTGTTAATTATTTTGGTCAAAAAAGAATGGATTTTGGTAATATCATAACAAAGTTTTAGTATTAATGTTGATAAATAAAAATTGATTTTAATTATTGGGATGTAGTGTAAATGGGTTTACAAAACCAAATTAAATTAAATATTTATATAGGCTATAACAAATGTTTAAGAGTTTAGTTAAGTGAATTGAAAATATAAGAAAGGATTTAAAGGTATTATGGATTAGTTAGCAAGTATGAGAAGATCCAATTTTTTTTACAAGTTGTAATTATAAATTATGACAGTTAAGTGTAGGACATTTTGGAAATTGCTTATAAGACATATACAAAGTAAAAAAAATAAAGTTTCAAATTCTTAGAAAGAGCTATGAAAATCTAAAAATAAAGTATTACAAGTTTGTTAGCCAATTATGACTCAAATGATGAATGTAATAAACTAGCTAAGAATATATGATCAAGATATAGTACACCAAAAAGTTGTTGAGAAGCTTGCCAACCAAATTTGATGTTGTATTTATTGCCTTCGAAGAATAAAAAAATGTAGCACAACATTCCATAGATGAGCTAATGAGATCCCTACTATCCCGTGTAGCACAACATTCCATAGATGACTTAATGGGATCCCTACTATCCCATGAGATGAGGATCAACAAGGATGATGACTCAGATAATTCCTTCAAATCACGGGCTTATGTCACAAAGGTAGAGGAGGGAATACAAGAGATAGGGGTAGATACAACAAAGACAACTCACAAAGAGATGGTAATTCAAACACTCAGGAAAAAGAGATAAGTTAAAGAAAATCCACAAAGATTAAATGGGAGTGGTAGAGGTCATAAGAGAACAAGAAGATAAGATGAATATAAATCCATTTTCTATTATTGTAAAAAGTATGAGCATTATGCTAATGAATGTGAGAAAAGGCATGCATTATCTAAATAAATAAATAAATAAGTACATCCAAGTCTACATTTTTTACTTATGGTGTTTCCTAAGATTATAATAAATACCTTTAGTTGCTAGATAGTGGTTTTCATAACCATTTAATTAGAAATAGGAATCTATTTGCAAGCCTAAATATGATTTTTAATTTGTCATTGATATTCCACTTGGCAGTTTGTCACAAAAGGTCTCTAAAATATATAGAAAATATGAAATGTACAATCAGGGTTAATTTTCCTTAGAATCCTGGATTTATTAAATTATTATTTCTACTTATGTATGAAATATATGAGATAAAATAAATGAGAACAGTGAAAAAAATTATGTTTACCCAAAATTGTGTAATGTAATTAAGAATATACATTGTTGGGGTGTCAACATTGATACTACGATGTCAAAATTTATTATATGATGTAATATTCATTTTTATTGAGTCGTCAAGCCCAATATGAAGGAGTTTTTGTCATGTAATGCTACATTTAAAAATAAATAAAATAATACTTACATTAACAAATAAAAAAAATAGTAATAACAAAAAATAAATTTTCGACTTAATTTTACATCAACTTTATATAGAGACATAAAGTAATTAAAAGTTAAAACTTTTTAATTGACTTTTTAGTGTAAAAGAGATATGTGATTCTTTTACTATTTATTATGGAGTGCACAAATGGCATGTAAAATAGTAAAAATCATATTACTTCCACCATAAATAAAATACTATTATACTTAATATAGAGTTGATAGATAACATGTAGAAATAATATTATTGATATTACCTTGGTCATAAATAAAATTATTCAATTTCCACCTTGATTTTACATTAATTTTATATAGAGAAATAAATTAATTAAAAGTGAAATCTTTTTAATTGACCTTTTAGAATGAGGAAGATATGTAATTCCTTCACTACTTAATAAGAAGATGGATTGTTGAATGGTGTTGTCATTGATGTCAACCCTGGAGTTTGAATTTGACTAAACACATGTCATTGACATTAATCTATTAATGAACGTTCTTATACTTATCTGGATTACATCAAGTTGGAAGCTCCATGGTTGGCTGGAAACCCTGGTTCTAGGGTTTGGGTTCCCTGGACTAAGGACATACCCTGCACTTGTCAAGAGTTTTTGAAGAAGCTAATTATTGAATTTGTCCCGAAGATCCTCACTAATGGATTCTCCTTTTCAAGATGTTATCAGTGGTATGTGGCACGCCATGAGACGCCTCCTCGTTTGAGAGAGATGCACATTTGACATTGAAGCCCCCAGCTTCTTGGCTAAAACCCCAAAGAGGATAATGATATAGTTTCTCTCTTTAATCAAGTCAAGTGGTCAAATGATCCATATTTTCTTTATTCATTAAATTATGGCTATAGGTGGGTTGTAAATATTGTTTGGGTCTTTTGGATCTAGAGCCAAATATACTTAAAAACCTAAAAATCCTCAAGGGGTTTCTCCTCAGAATCCTCCATTGACCAGCTTATCATTCAAACCATGAGTATTAGGCTTTTACCAAAATTTAAGGTTAATACAAGTATTTATTATATCCTTGAAAGTCAAGTTAAATCAAATTTAAAATTCCAAAAGAGAGTATACCTCCCTTAGAATCCTCCAACGACTATACTCAACGTTCATTTGAAGCCCTTCCTTAGTCAAAATAAAATCTATATAATAGTATTTCCTATTAGACCTTAAGTTATATGAACTTCAATGAAAGTTCTTAGGATCTAGCTCTAAAATGACTATTCGGACCCATGGAATTCAATGAAGGGTTCTTGGGATTTCTTTCTTTTTTTTTTTATTTTTTTTTTGGTTTTTTATGGTGGTTCGTTCAAGGTATCAAAGCACATGTCCAATACCTAGCTAGTTTAGTTTTGTGGATTTATGCAGACTTTTATTACAAACCCTCGCACACGCTTGTTGCAGGTATAAGCAATTGTGTTTCAGCCCTCCTCATTACAAGTCCAAGCATTGTCTAAGGCACCAAATTGAAGCTTAACTCATTCACCAACTTCCTAAAATGGTTGACGTCTAGTAACAGGCTTGTTTAGCTTCCTTTGCAATAACATAAGTATCATAAATCATTACTGAAATCGGTTTTTGTAGAGCATCATCTTCTAGGAAACAAATGCATTTTTTCATCTTTGTTCAGACTCTTGCCTTGATTCAGACTTGTGTACTTAGGCAGTCCATAGTGATTGGTTTCCAAGTTAGGACTATAACATGTTTCTCATACCTATACTCGATAAGGTTATAGACAACATTTGTGAACACCTACAGTGATAACCAACAACAGTCTTCATAACAGTGATAAAATCAATGTCTCTTGATCTAGATGATAGCAACCCACAACACTAGTTTGTCTCATCATCTATGCTCCTCATAAGGACCTCAAAGGGTTACATATAGCTTTGATGATTTTTGAGTAAAAGGATAAGAAATATTAACTAGAAGAACTTCATTATTTTACTTTGCGGTGTGGTATATGGTAAAGACACTTTAACTGTATGGAAAGAGGTCCCCTTGTCAATATATGACAATGATTCTCACAACAACATAAGACAATGACAATATTCTCATTATGTATCAGTGAACAAATTCAAGGATCAAATTCACTAAGCCAATGATTAACTTCCAATCTTGTTGAGTATAATAGTAACATTTCTTGCAAGAAACATTTGACTAATGCATTAGGTTGATATTTAATTAACTACACATTATACATACCAGTGATCTATACATATGTTGTTTGTAACAATATAACAAAGCTTTAGTAAGGAAGTACATTGTTTAATCTACAGGAAGGTACAAGTTTAAAAATATTTTATTACACCCTATATTAAGGTTCTCAGTACAGTAAAAGGCATATAGTCCAATGAAATTGTGTGGCATATTATTTTTCTTAGGGACATACTGTTCTTTGCTTTGATAATTTCATTTCTTTTTTTACACATTAAATTCACCCCACAACATCATAACATTATTCAGATTTACATCCTTATTTAGCAACATAGGCAAATATATAGAAAGAACAATATCATCATCATCAATGTAGTGGAACATAAATGAACAATAGAAGAAAATCATTAACACATAGAGACACTAGGATTGGTCAGAGACCAGGGAAAAACCCACTATGAGGAAAACCCTTTCAAATTATTCTTCTTATTAGATTGTCATTGAATGATTCAGCAAAAGAGAGTACAATGATCCATATCTTCATCCTTATGACTATCCAACAAAAGAATAAACTAAACAATATCCATGAGATGAACCCAACAATGTTCATACTCAAAACCATGACTCAAAAGGCTGCAATGATCTCTCACTGTTTGTGGTCAACTGTCAAACACTGCGGTAAACGAGCAAAAACTTCGAATGACTTAAATTTTAACCTTTAGGTCTCGGTCACATGTAGGAGGAGCTATGCGTGCAACTGGAAGGTTTAAGACACTCCATTGAGCCTGTAATCCAACGAATTCAATCAAAATCAACCTTTGGAAAGCCTGCGATGGTGACTCAGAAACCCTAGGTGCCAGACACATGGAGGACGACTTGTGCATGCAAATGAGATGCTTTGGTCGCACAGATGACATTTTTAGTGAGCAACTTTGGTCGAGTTCTTCCTATGTCATGCCTTTGATTAAGGCCCAAAACCCTAAAACAGATATGTGAGATTCAGAGCTTGCAGTTTCATCCTCAAGTGAACCCATTCCTCCGTAGACGCGCCTCAAACCTATGTGAACCAAAACCAAGAAAGAAGAGTGTCTCATGATGATGTCCAAATGAGGTAGAGGTTGCTTGAATTTATAGCCTTCCAAGGGTTTCCACTTTGCTTTAGGGCCAACCTGATCAAATATGCGCAATTGGGTTCATAACTCAAAAATACATTTTCCCTTGTCCAAATTAGATGATATTTAGGTCGATTTTGGTCCTCTCAAAAAGAGGAATTCAATGTAATCATTATCTCCATCAAATGAGTTTTCCAATGTGGAATTTAACCATAGTAACGTAATTTAACATGTCCTTTATCAAAAACTCATTATGCATATGTGAGACATTGTAGTAAGCAAGTGAATATGCATTAGTAATGAAAAACCTGCAGTAAAGTTGAGTATTAAGGATAACTAAAAAGGTCATCTACAATAGAATTAAATACAAAAGTGTTTGTGAGACTAGTCCAGTGAATAAAGATATTATATATAGTGACTTGACTTGACAGCTAGGCTTGTGACATATGACAGTGATCTTGTACTATGATACACATGATTAAAATCAACTCTTGATGTATGATAGTGACACATGTGATCTATAGTATATAAACACTCTAAATCATTTGTAGGATTGTTCAAGGATTGAATTGAGAATATTGGTTAGCCGTGATAGTGAGGCAGGACTTCTATTATTGATGATTGTACATCATCTAGGGTTTGATATGCAGTGGAAAAATATAATGTATTTAAACAATGATTATATCTGGAATTTTGATGACAATGGCACAATGTGTTGATGTTAAGGTTTCATGTTCAACAGCTTGGTACAATGTTCCATGAGCTTTCTAATGCACATTTATTTGTGAGCATTAAAGTTCTTGTGTCAAGGGCAACAATGGTTGACATTTAGTTACAACATTGATAGCTAAGGTTTAGTGTGCAGATTGTGTAGTGGTTTATTTGGTTATATGATTAAGCAAAGGTAAGATTATGTTTGATGTATGACTGTGTAGGTTCCATATTGAGCACAGTTGAGTAGTGAGGCTTCCATGGCTTCAAATGCAATATACGTGTCGATCATAGCAGCAAAATCTTCATTATAATTTATTTATATTTATTCAGAGCACAGAGGATCCAGTCTGAAAATTGTGAAACGTGATCAGTCGGCTCATTAGGGTGGCAGTGTGGTGCCAGGCTGGTGATTAGAGTCATCTTCAGATTGGAACCTGAGAACACTTCAGGGTGGCAGCGTGGTTTTAGGGCAAGTTGTATCTTGCATAAGGCATTGAAGCATTCATCCAATTGCAACTGGTACATAAGGTGTTGGAGCATCTATCAGGTTGGAGCTTAAAAATTAGGGTGTTGGGGCATCCTCCCAGTTGTAGTTGGTAAATAAGGTATTGGGGCATCCTAAAGGTTGGATCCTGTAAATCAGGGGGTTGGATCCTCCTTGAGTTGGAGCTTAAAACTTGATGTAATTATTCTTTTTAAAGAAGAAGACAAATATTAAGAAGTGTCTGATGGTTTTTGACCCAGAGGGGGTTTTCCACCTAAAAATATTTGTGTCCACTATCATGATTATTGTGCATTGTTGAATGGTGTTGTTTAATGATTTTTTTATCTGATTAAATATTGTGGAAGATTAACTAATGCTATGAAAATATTAATAAATTTCCAATTGTTGAATTGACGCTTCTGTGATCCATAACAATTATTAAGAAGAATTTCGGCATAAATCCTTGTTAAAAATAAATAATAATAATAATAATAATAATAAAATTTGACGCTCGTTTTAATTTTTACTATTTCCTTATCAAAAATTCTATGAATATTATTATTCCTATTTGTTACTAAGTTCTACCTTTATCATATAAATAAAATTAAAATGAAAATAGAAATATATATTAATTTTAACCAATACTCATAATTTATTCCATTAAAATAAGTAAATAAATTAATAAATTAGCAAATAATTAAATAAATAAATAAATATTTCTAATATATAAAGCAATTCCATTGACTAAATAAATTAGAATTAGGTAACTTAGTATAATAATTAAAATAAAATAATTTAACATCCTATGATATAAAAAACCCCTTTTTTCGTATATGATTAAATAGATTATAAATGAGTTAAATTAATAATTTGTTAACCTAAGAGAAAGATATTAATATGATAAATTACAGGTAGTTATTTATTCTATTAATTTTGACTTATTTATTTTCATCAATCTAGCCATTTTGGATAGTCGTTGATGGTCAACCCAGTTAACCTAGCCATTTGGATGATTTGCTCTCCCTATATAATTGGCAGCCATGATTTGACTCCTCAACTTGTCCTGACGATGAACCACACTAGTTGGTTCGAAACGCGTCGACAAAGGTTTTCTATATGTGATTTACGCCAAAATTCTTCTTAATAAAATTTCCAATTTCTCAGAAATACTTATTCACCCCCATCTTAGTATTTCCAACAATTAGTATTAGAGTTAGGTTTCTTCAGTAGCAGCTTAACATCTAGAAGGAAAATATCAGAGGGAAGAGATGGGAAAATCAAAGAAGCAATCCACCAAGCGTTCAAAGGAAGTTCCAGGTATTAAAATAATTTCAAATCCTATTACTACTAATAATAGGAAGGAAGCACCTACAGAAGAAGATGAAGAAATGAGCGAGATCGAATTTCAAAACGAAGTTATCAGAGTTATAAAGGAACTTAAGATTGAAAATGAACATGTCAAATTTATGGAAGAAGAACTGAAGATAGCAAAAGTACGTGTCGGAAGTCTTAATAAGAAGAATGAAGAATCTAAGGAAATCATTAGCAGCCTTAGAATTCAGCTGGAAGAAGCCAAAAAATTCAAAGAGTCGGAATGGAAAAATGCAAAGAAAGTAAATCGCACACTCAAAGAAGAAGTAGCTCTATTGAAACTCCAAGTGTAGGAAGCAGATATAAAAGAGAAAGATTTGGAAATACAACTGAAATAATTTGACTAAAGGTACGTATCTAAGCAAAAAGAATTAGATACAACTATTGTTAAAGTAGGCAGCCTCAAGAAAGAAAATGAAAAGTAGAAGGAACATACAGAAATTCTCAACAGAGAAGCAGAAAAGGCCACTCTTTTAAAGCTACAAATAGAAGAAGCAAAAAGAAGAAGACAAATATTGAAAAGCCAGTTTTAAGAATACCTTTCTCAAAAGAAACAAGAACTTGGCGTGGCTCTTAATGAAATCAACAAGTTCAAGGATTGGAAAAAAGAACACTTGTGGGTTTTTGATGAGAAAGATTAAGAATTGGCTCAGTTGAAAATGAAGGCAGAAAGAGAATATAAAGATCCATGTAACAAAGGCACAAGCTCCAAGACTTCAAAAAAATAGAATGAGCATAAGAATGATCGAATTGAAGGACCAAAGAAGATTAAGGATGTTGCAGCTCCAAAGAATAATGTTGAAGTAATCAAGGACAAAGGACAACAAAAGACTACACCATCACCTCCAAAGAAGAACAAATATAAAGACCATCCAGGTATGCTAATTCATTTAACGGTTATTATTTTTCATGTAGTAAATTTAGACATATGGCTAGGGATTGTAAAGTTTTTGGTAGGTACAATTATCAAGGGTATTATCAAAACCCTAGAAGTAGATTTGTAGGATCACGAGACACGTTTCACGATGGTTTTCTCAACAGAATGTACATGTCATTTGCTCCATCACTTAGGCCAAATATTGAATGTCTCAAATGTCATAACTATGGCCATATAGCTCATAATTGCAGATACAAGGAGGAATCTTCCACGAATGATAACCCCAACATTGAATGTTACAAGTGTCGTAACTATGGACACATAGCTCGATATTGCAAGTACAAGATGGAATCAAATGTGAATGAAAAGCTTAACAACATGTACAAGAAATTCTGGAGAATAAAACAGGTACAATAAGATCAAGCAAATGAGAAAGTATCAGTATTTATGCTTTAAAGTTTTGTAATGGTAAAAGGACATGATGAGTCAACATGAGCATTGGACGATGGCATGGTTTAGAATGATATAGTTGAATAGTTGGGTGATACATTATTTTGAAAGGTCCAGTTTTTTGACTCCCTGAATTTTGAAGAGGGGGAGTCTATGTAGCAATATGTGGCAAGTTTTTGAAGACCTATCTATCGACAGGTTGATAGTTGACATATATGCAGCATTAGGTGCATAATAGAAACTTCAAGTCAAATGTGTCTAAATCCATGGCACGTTTAGGGATAAGAAATAGTTAAGTCAATGTATTGCAAGAGATATATGGTCAAGAGAACTAGTCAAGGAATACATCCATAATGAATGTAAAAAAATTGATATATCATTAGAAGAAGTCAAGGAGTCATCCCCATTGAGAGCCTGATAAATAGCAGGTTAGCAATGCAGAATTGCAGAAGGTCATGGAAAGTTGTGAAAGGAAAAATTTAGCTATGGGAGTATTTATGAAGTATAACATGATAGGAGGAGACAGGTCATTGCAGCAAGTATTGAGGAAAGAATTTGGAAGAACTTACAGATACTTTGCAGGAAGACAGAGGAAGGCTTCTTGTCAGGGGGAGCACAAGCATATTATAGGTCCATGGGAAGCAAGAAAATTGTCAAGGAGAGTCACCCTTTTCCATTGATGTCAAAGGGGGAGAGAAAGCACGAGAAGGAGATCAAATCATGAATTTGGGGGGGTTGTACTCGCATAAGGAGCATGTGTGTTATATTAATGACAAAGGGGGAGATTGTTGAATGTTGTTTTCATTGATGTCAACCCTAGAGTTTGAGTTTGACTAAACACTTGCCATTAATGTCAATCTAATAATGAACGCTATTATATTTGTCTAGATTACGTCAAGTTGGAAGCTCCACTATTGGCTAGAAACCCTAATTATAGAGTTTGGGTTCCTTGGACTAAGGACATAACCCGCACTTATCAAGGGTTTTTGTAGAAGCTAATCATTGAATTTGTCCTGGATATACTCTCTAATGGATTCTCCTTGTCAAGATGTTTTCGGTGGTATGTGGCACACCCAGAGAAGCCTCCCTTTTGTAGATATTCGCATTTGAATTTGAATCCCCCAACTTCTGGGCTAAAACCCCAAAGAGGATAATGATATATTTGCTCTCCTTGATCAATTAAAATGGTCAAATGATCCATTCTTTATTTATTCAGTAAATAATTTCTATAGGTGGTGTAGAGCTATAAAAAGGGTCTCTTTCACCTCTAATTACCTCACATTAATATGTCAATCCAGGAGCATTTTGTTATTTCAAAGAGTGTCTCAGTCTGAGGCTATCATTTGTTAGAGTAATGCTAGTAGTACAGCATTCAACAAAAATACAAGAGTAAACGGATGCTTGTCTATAACTAAGTTACTTCAAATGAATAAATCACACACTCTAAAGCTAGGCAACTTATCAGTCAAGGGTTCGGCAGCGATAGCCCATCCCTTTGGAAACTGATGGAAAGGAAGTTAGAGCATGGACCACAGGTCTGGGAGCTAGACAGTAAATGCCGAGGCTCACTACAGCCACAGATCGTCTCACACCAAAACAACAAATGCGAGTAAATGAAACGGCAGGTAGAAAAATGGAACAGCAAATAAGAAATTGAACAGCAAATCTGGAATGGAATAGCAATGCTAAAATGGAACAGCAATTCTGAAATGGAACAGCAATCGAACAACTAAGTCTCGCGAGCAGTAATCAAGCTTTATTCTACTAACTCAAATGCACTCATTGTAATCAAACAGCAATCTTTCATTCTCCAGGCAAATCAAGCAGCACACACTAATGGAACAACATTAATTACTAATAAGTTATGGAACAGCATTTGGAAATCATACACACACACACACAACACGCTTGAAGAGTAATCTGATCTAGCATCAATCTTCATTAACAGGAATACAACTGCGTTTCAAAATGGAACAGCATCACTCCTGAATCGTAAAGAACACAACCTTCAGATAAATTCTATCACATGAATGTACAACATAAGAGCTCTGTAACAAAATAGTAACAATATTCGGTCAAGACTAATAATATTCAATCAACTCTGAAAGGATTAGTAATATAATGCAGAGTCAATACAATAGTTCTGTCTGTAAAAACCTTAATGAATGAATCTTAACAGAGCATATGATGTAAACTTATAAAGCATATCAGATTACCAAATAACGATGATAAGCAAACCACGCAGAAATCAAATCGTAGTGATACAGAAGCAAGTGTCCTCCGGGGCTGGGCCCTTAGCCTCCAAGGGTACACCGCTTTAAGTTAATCTAGACGCAGAGATAAGATAATCACCAAGTTTATATTAATGCATAAAACAAAAGTACAATGAACCAGTTTCAACGAGACTCGATGATCAAAGTTCGATCTTTAACAGAAAGTTACATAAAAGCATAATCCCCCAAAGCTAACAGTGTCGTCCCTTTATATAAGGGTGACGGCGGAGATGTCTAAGTAACAAGATAAATAAAGCAGCGATCCCTCAGGATCAAAGATCCTGAGGGATTCGCCAAACTGTTAATCCTTAATCATTTCTTTTCTCCTCCGCTGAGCTGGTGTCTTCTCCTCCTTTTCCGGGCCAGTTTGCTTTGATCTGCTAAGCCTTGTTTGTACTCGATCCCCCGTCAAAGGGACAGCAGTTACCATGTTCTTGTCTTTTTCTTTGGAACAGAAGCTCCTTGTTTTCACCCTTTCCTGCACAGGAGAATGACAACTATCAGCGGTTAAGTCTTGCGTATTAATCCCACATGTTTTGTTATACTTCTTTATTGTTTTCCAAGTTCATGATGAAAAAAGGTTTACAAATTCTACTGAAAATCCACTGAAATGACCATCAAAAGCATACCTTTTTAGTACTCCACACACCCCCCTGCTTACCTTGTTTCATACCCTCATGAAAATGTTGTAGTTGACATGCAAGGCAGTGAGAGAATAGGCTGGAGAAGGAATCTCAAGCGGAGGCCTACAGCCGTGGTGAGTGACTAGGTAGTCAAAGAACTGGCCTGTTTGACCCTCAAGCATCTCATATAGGGCTTGATATCCGGGTGCAGGGTGCCAGATAAATGGACTGCGGAATCTATATCCTAACCAGGATGGCCCTACCCTCAAAATGCTTTCTCCATAGAGGTTCAAACGGTTGGCAGCTAATCGAAAATTCTCATACTTAAATGGATCCCTGAGCTGGATGTTTGGATTAGAGATTCGATACCGAAATTTGGCTGCATCAATGGCGAGGTCTTTGATAGAAAGAAAATATTCTAAACTTTGTCGAATGAGTGCCTTGTGCATGGGTCCTAACGTTTCAATGACACCCGGAGTTCTCATGATGTTTCTATGTGCTTTCCACAACTGTACTAGGTCCCTAGGCTCAACCCTTACCCACAAGTCTAGGCCATTTTCCTGCCTCTGGAAATTATTATAGGCTTTGAGCCATTTAATCTGATTAACCTCGAATGAGATGAATGCTTGCAATTGGATGTCTCCAACAAAAGGGCCAGGGTTCAGTTCAGTCTCTTGATCTAGCACGAGGTTATGCAAATAGAATTCACACAGCAATCTCTGGACCTTCACCCCATTTTGTTTACAACAGTCTATAAAGTCATTAACAGTGTTAATTTGTATAGGGGCACCTGCTTTAACAGCTTTTATTTTTAATTGTAAGTACCGTTCCAGTAAAAACAGAGCATAGTTTTTTGCAGGGGCCCTACATGCTAAAACGTCATTGTATAAAGAACACAAGGTATCCATCTGCTTGATAACAGTATCTAGCCTACGAGTTACCTTTGCAACTTTCTCTTGTTCCTTTCGCCACCCTTCAAAGGCCTGGCTTTCGGATTGATTGACATTCCTTAGTTGCTGTTGTAGTTCTTCATACTTCTCGCGAGGGACCGTTTGCTCTCTAAGCCTTTCTGCTTCTTGCTAAGCCTGTTTCAATCCCTTGCGCAAGGTCAGTGTCTTTAGATCTCTTCTCCATGCAGTAGTGGAGGCCGGGAGTTTTGCCTAAACTTTCTTATTGCATTGTTTCGAGTTCAGAACCCTTATCACCCCTGAGGGTGGTGCCTCCGTCTGAATTTTCTTGTTGTCTGTTTCTTTTTTAACACGAATATCAGCTTGCTGCTGTTCCTTTTCAAATGGAACAACAGTCTATTCCTCAGCATCATTTGGAAAAGCAGCTAGATTTTCAGCAGGGTTTTGAACAGCAGGGCGATTTTTGGTCCTCCGCCTTTTTATCTTGCGGAATTTTACTACAGTGGTCACCTTTTTCTTCCCTGTAGTCTTCCTTACCCTCTACCTTGCTTTCAGGATCCTGATCTACTGGTGGAGCTACGCTATTATGCTCAATAATCTCCGTTGTTCCTTTCGTAATTCCCTAATTTCCAATGTTTTATTAGAAGGAACAGCAGGCTGTCTGCTGCGTTTTGGACCGTGACTAGTCCCTGGATCTTTCCCCTGGAGTGCTTCTTCGTTGTTCTGTTCTGGCTGTTCTAAGGTAGGAACCCTAACTGGTTCCGTCACTTCCTAGGCAACTTCTTTTTCTACTCCTACTTCCTCCAGAATTTCCTCTGGTTTCTTGGGAACGGATTGTTCCCGCTCAGTATCTCTTATCTCCTCTTCATCATGAACAGGCAGATTTCCTTCTTCTGCCTCCTCTGTATGTGGTTTTTCAGATGCAGTTTCTTCTTGGGGTTTGTCGTGGAGGTCTGTTAGACTGGAAGGTTGGCCATACTCACCCATATTGGCCAAAACTGCGGCCAATTCATCTTCTCCCACTGGGTCCTGTGGTGGGCTACCTTCCTGCTGTCCCATTTCCTCCTCTTGCTTGGATTGTTCAGCTTCTGCTTTAGAATTCTCAGCTTCTGTTTTAGAATGCTTAGCTTATTCCTCATTTTCCTCTTCGGATTGCTCAGCCTCCACTTCCGATTGCTCAGCCTCCTCTTCAGATCGTTCGGCCTCTTTTCTCTCTTCTCCTTCAGCTTGATCTACTTCTACTTCTGGCTGTGAGGATTGCTCGTCCTCAATTTCCACAGGCTGGCTGGTGCTTTCCTGGAGCTTTTCCAGCCTTCCTCGTATCCGAGCTAACCGGACTGATTTTCTGCGTTTCTCTGGCTGTTCGGGTGTACCGATGTCATGCTTACGCTTTGCCGATTCCTGGCATGTTTCTGGTCGTTCAGATGTGCTAGCAACATGTTTTTGTTTTACTAATTCTCTGTGTTTTTCCGGACGTTCTGGTGTGCTTGTAGTATGTTTACGTTTTGGGGATGGTGCTGTCGCCCTCCCCTCAATTATTGCAATTAGCTCTTCCCAGCTACTTTGCTGCTGGGTGAGGCTATGACTAACAATTAATCGAATTAACCCGTGGTGGCTGACAACTGACTCTACATGTTGTGCCTTTTTTAGGCTTTGTGCAATGTCATGAAGTAATGAATTCAAAAGTGCAGGCATATTTACAGAGCATTTCTGCTTTAGAACAACTAAGAGTTTAAGATGTCGTGGTCTTACCACGTCTTTTCTCCCCTCGCAGGTGATGTAGCTTTGCACAGTTCTTGCTAATTTTGCCCAGGGCTCTCCTATCGTTGCTGGCAGAACTCCCTTCCCTTTAATCGTCAAGCTCTGGCCTTCATCCTGGAAGATTTCCATGATCTTTTGTAATCTTTCCTTCTTTAGTGTCCATATAGGTCTGGTGGCTGGTAGTCTCGAGACTTCTGCGATTATATCATCGGTGACCGCTATCTGCTTCCCCCTTACTATGGAGTGATCCTCCTGCAGATTCTGCAGGAATTCAATCGCCACTGTTTCATTAGACTCCTACAAGCGGCTGAGATAAGTCAGCCACCCTGCTCTTTCCAGGATCTCCCGGGCAGCAGCGGAGACTGTCAACTCCTGAGGTTCCCTTCGAATTGCCCTTCCTCCCATGGTTTCACTATGGATTCTCAATGGAACAGCAACTGCTTGTGCTGTTTGAAACACAGAGAGGGTAATAATCACAAGATTTTTGAAAAAGACACAGAGTATGCAACAAAATGGCTTATGAACAGCAAATTGTGTAAAAAATAGAAATATCATGTCGTTAAGCCGTGCCATACCCTAGTACACTATCTTTCCCGAATAGTGAGCTGACACATAATCTGGGGAATAATGAGGTTAACCTCCCCCCCCACAATGTGATAGGTTGTCCCAGCCATCAAAGAAAGGAGCAGCACCCGATCTGCAACAGAGTCATAAAGGAATAGCGTATGAAAATATGCCATGTTTAGAAAAACAACGAATTACCGAAATCGAGGCATAAAGTTGGATCGCGTATTACGTAAGAGGCTGTTGTGATATGATGCGAGGCTGGGGGATAGGACGTCTGTCGTACTTGCCAAATCTCAAGTGGTCATTGTCACCTCCTTTGCCATGATTGGTGGTAATAAATGTTCATGCGATATATAAGTTGGGAGATAATGTATGATTAGTGCCTAGGATATAAGAAACAAAAGAGTATTAGTATCTTACCTATTGGTGTAATCAATGTGACTTCAATACCATTAACAGTGATCTGCTGCCGACAGGTGTCCATAACCTTGGCAGAGTTGTTTATTTCACCCCTGGAACCATGATCCTTTATGTGCATATTAAGGAATGTAATGTCAAAGTGTAGGCCATTATGCTGGCTTGGTAACCAGTTAGCCATAATTCCATTCACGAGGAGGGAGCGAAAAGTGGGCAGGCCGGCTCGTGATGAGACCTCCTGTTCCAAGGTTTGTTTATTTGATATACCTTTTGGACCATATCCCTAGTGTGGTGGCCATAGTGGGAATGCCACTTCACTTCCATCCTCATGATCATGGTAGGCTGGCTCTTGATGAAACCCCTTATCCTGCATTTGACAACTTATAATTCATCTTTTTACTTTCTTCTTTTTCATAAAGCACTTTTCCTTATTTATACACAAAGGGTGGTTCAACACTCCTTAAGAGTAGGAATGGTGGAAGAAGTCTTATCATCTCAATAGGAAGATATAAACCCTTTGCTCTTATTCCTAAACAATAATCAAAGAGGATTAAAGGGAATGTCATGATAAAGATAACCAATCAAAGCAAAATTAGTAAGACAATGACAACAAAAGATGATGAATAAGTGTGTCCTTCCTGTTAGCGCTTGAATTTGGCCTCAGGCTGAAAAAGACAAAATCCAAGGCAACATCAAACCACTTAGCCTCGTAGCTAGCCCTACGGGGACAGGAGAGGGATCTCTCCAGGTCTATCTCGGCAAAAGGTTTTCAAAGGGTTGAGATGACCAATAAAGAACATTGATTTTAGGCTAGTAAACTGATAGGGAAAGTTTGATTTTAAATTTTTAGGGTTTTGTTGGAAAACTGAGCACGGCAATTTTGGGTGCGGGGATGAGACACAGTTTTTGCAGAGGTCTTTTTGGGGCAAGGTAGGAGATTGTCTTGATGCCTTTGAAATAAGTGAATGGATAGATATGACCGGTGAGGAGCTAAGGAGAGCAAGAAACCATCGAGAGTTCTCCTTAAACAGATGAAAACATAGATATTACGCAAACTTAAAGGTAGAGCATAGAAACCATGAATTCTACCTTAACACTTCATTTACTTAATTTGCAGAAGAGAAGAGTGGGAAAATGATACACATAACAAACTTAAAAGTACGTGAGAGAAACACACCATCAACACAAATCACCACAGGAATCCCAAATAGTGTTGCAAAACCCTGGTCCTTCCTTTGCCAAAGTTGCAGAGATACAAAGAGTAATATAGTCTAAGCTTATCCCTCAAGAGTCCAACCATGAAAATGACTAAGAAAGTACATAATATAGGCAAGCTAACACATTTCCTTGCCTCTAGGGGTAGAGCTCATCATCCTAGGAGCTGTTTCAACCAATTCTAAACTGAGCACTACAATCTAGGCAATCAAAACAACTTGCCTCTATAAGCTAGGAAACCCATTCATTCATTAAATTTTTGCCATTTTATGAATGAATCTTCTAGAATAGGTAAATAAGTGTCATGTCAACAAAAAATTACATTAATTACATCAAGGAGGGTGAAAAATCCCACCAAAAGTCAAAACTGGTCAAATGCTGCGTTTTCCTGAGCTGAAGATGAAAAATAGAGAAAATGTCCTGATGCGTAGTGCGCCATTTCTCAACGCGTAGCGCGCCTTTGAGCCCACTTTTGGGGCACTTCCCAGCATCCAAATGAGGCACAAGTGGGTTTGTTGGAAAGGTCTGGATGACTAATCTCTAGCCCAAGTGGAATTTCTCAATTTGGTGGCCATTTGCCCCTCCAAAAATGCAATCTCCCAAGACTGCTTCCTGTGTGTCCAAAAAGTGGCAGAAGGTCATTTTTTGCTTGTTTTTTGACCTTTTGGGGGCTCAAATCTCCATGAAATGTCTTGGTAGTGGCTGAGAAAGTGTAATTTGTCATGAAAAATCCAAAAATGCTGAGTTTTTGTGAAATGGACCTCCCCAACTTCAGGGTAGCGCGCGGCGCGCTACGCGTTGAGGGCAAAAACCTGTTTTTAGCAAAAAAAATTCAAAATTGACCAAAATTGCTCCAAATTTTCTGAATTTTGAGCTGGGGGTGTATCATTGAGCACCATGCTCCTTCAAGGTGGCTTCAGCCAAAATCTGAAGTGGATCGGGCCTTTTCCTCCTTTTTAGTGCTTTGGCCAATCGTCCTTTGAGTACCTTCATTTTCGCTTTGCACACATGCATGCGGGCCCAATAATGATTCTTCATGTGGTAGAGCATATCTTTGTCCATGTTTTCCTTGGCTATCAACTTCTCTAAATGAGTGTTCACCTGAATGAGCATAGACCCTTGCTCAATAGGTGTCAAATCACCTGGTCTCTTGCGAGCCAAGTTCCGGTCTTCTCGGATCCTCCGCAACTCATCAAGAGTGTGTTCATCCTCTAACTGCTTGTTGCGCTGCTCTAAGTATGTGATTGTCCAATTTTCCATTTCCAACTTTTGCTGCAACAAGTGATTTTTAGCCTTTAATTGCTGAATGATCTCCTTTGGCTCTGAGCTAGGAGAACTCATGTCAAGGTCAATGATGTCTATGTCCGGATCACCTGATGGCCCCTCATCAATCATGGGCTACTTGCCTCTCTCTTGTACCTGTGCTGCTGTCGAAAGCGAGGCCCCTTCCACCTTATGTGGAGATAACACTCGTTGTGCTGATGAAGAAGGCGAGACCCCTTCCACCTGGTGTGGAGATAATACTCGCCATGCAGATGCAAATAAGGCCCTATGGCCTCTCTGATATGTAACACATGCTGGAGTGCTGACATGCTCGGGTTCTGGAATGTGAAACTGCTGTGAAGGCCCTCCCTCATCATGGACAATCTCAAAAGATGGTTGTGGCACCATGAAGAAGTCGCGAGAAATGAAATCCTCCCAAGCAATACCCTGCTATGCCAACTGATGCATCACTATGATCTCGATCAGTGCATAATGATATATACTTTTGTGTTGCTGTGCGAGGTTCTTCCTTTTCACTACGGGCACCATCTTCTCTATATTTCGGCACATGAAAAATGGGATGTTCATCATTCGTACCCGGGTGAAATGCATCAACAAACGGATATGGTACGAATATAAACGTGAAAATATGCCCTCACAAGTGAAATAGCACATAATGAGCCTCATCAAGGGTGCATACTCATCCCTTAGGAATCTGAAAGGAAAAACAGCAGTAAGGTGCCTCATACACCCAGGTTTGATATATGGTTGATAATGAAATCTGTCCAGCTGTTGGCGCTTGT
Source organism: Pinus tabuliformis (assembly GCA_031772625.1). NCBI lineage: Eukaryota > Viridiplantae > Streptophyta > Pinopsida > Pinales > Pinaceae > Pinus > Pinus tabuliformis. Next base: position 910,930,852 of record CM062809.1, on the reverse strand, counting down.
TCCACTCCTCCCCAACATTTGGTATCCCGGTGGCTTGAGCAACAATTTCAGGTGATAGGGTGAAATCCACTCCTGCAAGGTTCACATGACCATTGTGCAAATGTAGGACAAACAAGCGGACTAGTTCTCTATGGTGTTGAATTTGTGAGATCCTCTCACAATATCCAAAGCATGATTGATACTGAAAACATGTCATTGCAAGTGGACAAGCTTGCAATTGAGCCAAAGAAGTGGGCTCCTCCCTGACATGCCGACCACCTTTACCACCCTTGTGATGCCTCCTTGGCACTTCTACCTCTGGTGTTGAATCACTGTCATAACTCTGCTGATAATCTGATTCGGTTTCTGACATGGTTTTGAAGGCAAGATGGCTGAAATGTAATGCTGACTTTGCACCCAATTAACTGTTGTTTGACTTTTTCAAATGTTGTCACCAAGGGGACATAAATACAAGGGGATTGTTAGGGAAAGGGGAACATGAGGGAATTAGGGAGAATAAACAAAAATAAGGAATTTAGGGAAAGCAACATGGGAAATCATAATATTGTGGGACTTTAAGGTGGAAATGGGGTTTGGGAATTTAGTAAGTTTTAGGGATTTTAGAGAGGAAAATTATGAAATTTTATGGGAAACTTTGAAGGAGAATGTTGATGGAAATAAGGGAAAAGAGGGATCACAAATGGGCAACCTTGGACAGCAAAAAAAATTTGAAACCCTAGCACCATTAAGTCTTTAAATCTTCCATAGCAATGTAGGGTTTTGACTTCTCATTTTCATGGCATTTAAACATATTAATTTGTCATTCATCTTGCAAAACCAAATTTAGCCATGGAGGAGAGGCCTACCTACAACTTGCTTAAGAGAAAAGTGGATTTGATAGCTTGCTGACAGTTTGTTGGGTGAAAAACCCAACACGTAGCGCCCCTCGCCCAATGCGTAGCGCGCCTCTGACGCGTAGCGCACGTGCAAATTTGTTCTAAGAAAGGGAGCCTGATGCGTAGCGCGCCCCTGACGTGTAGCGTGCCCTCCCTGATGCGTAGCGTGCCTCTGAAACTGCCCAATTTGCTCAATGACTCTTAAAATCGCCTTTGCAAGGATTCTCTTAGCTTGTGAGAGGCAAATGAGTTGCTAATGAAGAGTGATGTGCTTTTATAGGCTTCCTTTAGATTTTTATTTGCCCAAAACCCACTTTATAATGTTTGAGTGTTGACACTTTTTGAATTAATTGGCTCTGACTTCTGGTTTCCTTTCTTTGAAAAAATTGATTGAAATGATGATTTCTTCTGAAAATTTTTGCAGGGATAGCTTCTAAGATGCTTTGGCAAAGGAGACCAAGGTTGCGCTTCAACATTTGAAGAATTTGAAATTTTGACAATTTTTACAAAAATGAGATAATGACCTTTGTTTTTCAAAAACAGAGTTTTTGAAAACAAGGTGAAAATTTAGCTGTACAATAGTGAGAATTATTGAAATAATGTTTAATGAAGGACATCCCTCTGGCCTGCTGGTCCTTTATGACCTCTCAAGACAAAAATTAACTCAACCCTAGACCTAAGACCTCGAAACTTAAAACAAGATGAATGACCCTTTGAAGATTTTATTAACTTAAACAAACCTGAACCAGCAGTGCCAAACAGGAGGGGAATAAAAAGACACAAACCCCCTCCACCAGGATTATGGCATGCCTAACGGAATGCAACATGATCACACTGATGGGACACCTAATCATGAAATGCAAAGAGTTTTGATCTCTGGTGGAGGGCTACTAGACCGACTCTAACACTTCCTTTTGTCCTCTTACCAATACAGAGCCTTATAAAGATAGCAATTTATAATTTGTTGATTTCATTATGTTGTGATTTTGTGTTCATTGCATAAGTGCATAGCTGTCTCTAAAAGACTTTGAAAGAACAGGAGCAAGAAGCATCCTCAATTTAGATCAGCAAAAGGGATAAGCTGTTTCACAAGGAGAGAAAAAGTATGCTAGAAGTGTTCCTTTTGGAAAGAGGAACAACAAAGGAGCAGAGGTCTCAAAAGTGCAAATGTCGTTCCTTTTGAAAAAGGAACATCAGAACACACCAATGTCGTTCCTTTGAAAAAGGAATAGCAGAAATTAAAAAAAAAATGTTATTTCCTTAGCAAAATACTCGAAATGACGTTCCTTTTGAAAAAGGAACAGCAGCCATGAAAAATGTTGTTCCTTTGAAAAAGGAACAGCAAAAGACGCAAAAATGTCGTTCCTTTTGAAAAAGGAACAGCAGAAATCAAAAATATGCTGCGCCTTTGGAAAAGGGACAGCAAACACTGTTGTTCCTTTTAGAAAAGGAACAACAAAACAAGCAAATGTCGTTCCTTTGAAAAAGGAACAGCAGAAAAATCAAGAATGTTGTTCCTTTTGAAAAGGAACAGCAGAAAAATCAAGAATGTTGTTCCTTTTGAAAAGGAACAGCAGAAAAATCAAGAATGTTGTTCCTTTTGAAAAGGAACAGCAAAAACACGCAAATGCCATTCTTTTAGAAACGGAACGGCAAAAATCGAAATCTTGAGGAAGAAAAGGAGCAGCAAAAAATGACAAGAAAACATTTAGTTCAAGCATATGTACAAGAACGACTTAAAGAAAAGAACTTATGTACAAATTGTAAAAAGAAATGAATTCCTTAATGAATTACAGGTGAGGAAGACTTCTCTTCCTCTCCTAAAATCTCCATATCAGTGTCTCAGCGTAGCTGCTGGCAGAAGGATTCTCGAGTGAGTGGTTTACGATAGAGACGAACTCGATGGCCATTTACTTTGAAGGCATATCTAGAACCGTCAATGGTGACTAAAGTGAGGATCCCATTGTCATGTACCTTCTGGATTTCGTATGGTCCCAACCAACGATTCTGGAGTTTCCTAGGGAAATCCTGAAACCGAGAGTCGTACAACAGAGCCTAGTCTCCCTCGTGGAAGACTTTGTTTTTGATGAGCGCATCATGCCATTTAGCTTGCTGTTGTTGAATCAGTGTTGTATTTTGTAGTGCAGAGAGCCTAATTTCATCCAATTCATTGATCAGTGTAGTCGATTAATCTGTGCCTCACTTAGATCTAAGCCAACTTCCTGTGATGTTCGTAATGTTTGGATTTCAAATTCTATAGGAAAAACGGGTTGTTTTCCAAACACTAATTGATAAGGTGAGTAACCAGTGGTGCTTCTCCATGTTGTTCTATAGGCCCAAAGTGCTTCAGGTAGTCGGGCAGCCCAATCACGCCTATGTGACGCAATGGTTTTCGTTATGATTGATTCTATTACCTTATTGTTGCTTTCTACTTGTCCATTCGCCTGTGGGTGATATGGAGTAGTGATTTTATGCTGGACATGATAATTATTAAGTGTTGCAGCTAATCTATTCCCAGGAAATTGTGGTCCTCCATCTGTAATTATTTCCCTTGGAAGGCCATAACGTACAAATAGATGGAACAGGAACTATATGACAGAGTCCTCTGTGGCTCTTGGCAATGCTTCTTCTTCAACCCATTTGGTGACATATTCTGTTGCCAACAAGATATATGTTTTTTGATTTGATGAGGGGTTGATGAGTCCAACGAAATCAAGAGCCCATCGCTCAAATGGTTCAATGAATAACTGTGGTTTCACAGGCATCTCGTCAGCTTGACCAGGACGTCCTGCTCGCTGGCAGCTGTCACAGGCTTGGACAAATTTCTTTGCATCTCTGAAAATCGTGGGCCAATAATATCATGTCTGTAATACTTTATGTCCAGTTCTACGCTCAGCGAAGTGTCCACCACATGGTCCATCATGACAAGCTTTTAGGATGTCAAATATTTCATCTTCTCGAACACATCTCCTGATATGCATGTCTGCCCCTGTGTGAAACAAATAGCCCCCAATCCAGGAGAATCGAGTACTCTTCTGAACAATCTGTTTGCGCTCATTAGGGGTTAGGTGTTTTGGTAGTTTACCTACTGCAAGGTAGTTGGAAACATCAACATACCAGGGTGTTTTAATGGCAACAGCAAACAGATGTTCGTCGGGACATTTATCTTCAACTGCTGCTGCATAGATTGGCTTTGGCATTCTTGAGAGAAAATCGGCTACAGGGTTTTCTTTGCCAGGCCGATCCTTGATTGTGATATCGAATTCCTGCAATAAAATCAACCATCTAGTTATTCTGGCATTTGTGACAGGCTTATTTGCTAGATATTTTATGGCAAAATGATCTGTATACAAGATAACAGGACAGCCTGTAATATAATGTATAAATTTATTGACAGCATGTATTACAGCTAGGAATTCTTTTTCAGTAACAGTGTAATTTAATTCAGCAGGGGATAAATTTTTGCTGATGTAATAGATAGCATATGGTTTTTTATCCTCTTCCTGCCCAAGGACTGCGCCAATGGCTGTATCTGAGGCATCAGATGATATCTGAAATGGAAAATCCCAGTTTGGTCCTCGAAGGACTGGGGCTGTGGATACGAGCTTCTTTAAATCCTTGAAAGCACGTTCACATTTTTCTGTCCAAAGAAAATCAACGTTACTAGTTAGTGCATATAAAGGTGCAGCAATGTGTGAATAATGTTCTATAAATCGTCTATAATAACCAGAAAATCCAAGAAAGTTGCGTACCTCTGTTTGAGTAGTAGGAGTGGGAATAAGCAAAAGTATTTGGATTTTGGCCAGGTCTACCTGAATGTCGGCTGCTGAAACATAGTGTCCTAGGATAAGTCCTTCAGTCATCATCATGTAACATTTTTCGTGGCTTAAGCAAAGCCTGGTAGCTATGCAACATTGTAGGACTTTCTCTAGGGTGTCTAGCGCTGGATCAAAATCATCTCCATATGGTGTAAAGTCATCCATATATACTTCAAGTCCATCATTTATTAAATCTGCAAAAATGCTAAGGATAGCCCTTTGGAATGTGGCAGGAGCATTACATAGGCCAAAAGGTAGAACTCGATAGGCAAATGTTCCCCAAGGACAAGTAAAAGTAGTTTTGTCCTAGTCTTCAGGGGCAATCTGAATCTGATTGTATCCACTGAAGCCATCCAGGAAAGAAAAGAATTTCTTTCCTGCTAAAGTATCTAGTACTTGGTCTATGAACGGGAGAGAAAAGTGGTCTTTTTGTGCTGCTTTATTGAGTTCCCTGTAATCCACACAAATTCTCCATTTCCCATTCTTTTTTAGTACCACCACAAGCGGAGAGACCCATTTACTATCAGAAATAGGATAGATAAAATTGACATCTAAAAGTTTCTGAAGTTCAGCTTTTACCACATCCTTTAGATGAGGATTAAGTCTTCTTTGCGGTTGACGAACAGGTCTAATATCTTTGTCTATATAAATGTGTGTGTACACAATTGGGGATCGATTCCTTTCATATCAGGGTAATCCCATGCGAATGCTTCTTGATATTTTCTTAACAGATGGATGAGCTTCGTTTCTTGTTCAAGTGTGAGGTTGGCATTAATATTTAAAGTTTTTCCCGGTTCGATTTCCACAATTTTACTATTTGCAATAGAAGTAACAGGTATTGTTTGATCATGTGTATCTTTTAGAGGATCTTCTTCTAATTCATTATCAAATGCTGCTTCTATCATGTGACACTGTGTGCAGGATCCGGATTCAGTTTGACTAATGAAGTTGTTAATGGCATCATCTTCTGTTTGATCTTTAAAATCAAGTGCCTCTTGTATAGTCAATGGAGATCTAATGTTATCAGTAAGGTATGATACAGGGTGCTTGTTAGTTTTAATTATTGTGACACTTGGCTGCGCTGGAGGGTATAGAACTAAATTCTTGATATCAGGTCCTTTGGTTATGGTCATATTTCCTTGCCGGCAACCAATGTAAGCATCGGCAGTGGCAAGCCAAGGTCTACCTAGGATTAGCGGGTGTCCATCAAGTCGGGTTTTTGGATTAATTATCAGGGAATCGATTGGATATTCCCAGGAATATACAGAGACCATGACATCATGTAGAGTACCCTCTGGTCTAACCACAGATCGGTCAGCCAATTCTAACAAAGTAGAGGTGGGTTCTACAGATGTAATGTCGAGCTTTTGACAGGTAGTGGTTGTTAAAATATTGATTGCAGCTCCTAGATCAACTAAGGCATTAGACAGGGTCTGACCATAAATTTGAACAGTTACAATTGGATTTCCTGGGTCTTCATATTTAATAGGTGTTTCTTTCCTGGATAGTAAATCAGATAAAGTACCGACTACTTTGACTCTTGGATTAGTTGTTATATTCCTCCTTGGTTTCTTTATGCACAATTCTTTGATAGTTTTTGCGTATATAGGAATGTCTTGAATGGCTTGGAGGAATGGGATTTTTATGTATAGATTTTGTAATTCTCCCAGAATGTCAAAGTCAGGATACTGTAAAGGTCGAGGTATGACTAATCATTCTGGGAACGAAGGAGAGGATGTGGTTGCTTGATTATGAGTCTGTTGCTTATTTACATCCTCTTGTTGCAACTGATGTTCTCTTGGTAACTGATCTTCAATATGAACTGTTTTATCTCCCTCAGTTTCAATAATACGTCCAAATCGTAACTGAAGATCGTTACACTCCCTCAGGTCGGGTCCTATTTCTGGTGATTCTATAATTTGGAGAGATTGGACCGGTCTGTTATTTGGATTGGGGTTGGGTTGGGCTAGGAGTTGCGGTCTCAGATTAGACTGGGGATTTTGTTGTAAAGCTGGCAGAGTAGGTTGAGGGAGCGGAATAGTTCCTGCTGGCTGGTGCATCGGTCTTTGCCAGTTTGTCTGCCAGGGTGAACTTTGTGAAGTAGGGGGAGTCCATTGTGGAGGATATGGGCTATTTTGCCAATATGGTGGGGTGTAGGGGAAATTCGGCCAACCAGATTGGCTTGCCTGATTCAGCCACGGGTTTGAAGAAGGAAACGACTGTGGTGACCAGTTTGAAAATGGGGGTTGAGATTGATTTTGCCACATACTATATTGTTGAGCATTATACTGTGGAGGCTGAAAAGAAGAAGTTGGGTCTGGAAACATACCAGATTGTCTCGGCTGCCACTGGCGGCGCTGGTTGATCAAGTACACCGATTCTGGTTCTTCCTCTGCTTCCTTATATACTGCTTTTAATCCAGGAAGTGAGGGGCAGCTTTCCGTAAGGTGATATTTTGTACAGATGGCACATTTTTGGACTGTATCCAGTGGATACTCCTTGTGACTATGCTTTTTCCTGCATCAGGGACAGAAGATCGCCAAATTCTGTTCTGCCTCCATCTGCTTCTACTTGGCCTGCATAATATCAAGTTGTGTAGTTAGTGTCCCCAGAATATCAGTTTTAAAATTTTCTAATAAATTTCCAATCTCTACACATGTTACTCCTTCTGTTGATATGTTGTTATCTCTTGCAAACCGATCATATTCTGCCGGTTTTACTCTTGTGCTACCTCTCGAACTTCTGATACATAAATCAATGATGTCAACAAAATTCTCCTGATAAATATCCCATTTTCCCATGATGTTTAATGTTTCAATCCATTGTTCCTTCATGCCCCTTATCAATGCAGTTTTTAACACATTATCAGGTAAAGGTAGTGATGCATAAGGAGATCTTTGTAGATTGTACTGAAAATGTTCCACATACTCCTCTAATGTTTCATTTGGTTTGGCTGTCATTTGGAATATTTCATCCTTTAATTCTCTAGACCTACAATAGTCCTGATATTTTTTTAAGAAGGATTCTTTCATTTGATCCCAATTGTTGATGACCCCACCACCTAGTCCCATAAACCATATTAAAGCAGCCCCTTTTAATGTAGAGGGGAATAATTTCAATTTCTGGGGATCGGTGGTGTAATCATATCCCCTGCACAACACATCGAATTCGAATAAAAATGCATCCGGATCTTCTGATGTGAGACCGTGAAATGTAGGGATATGTTGAAGAGGGATAGCTTTCATGGGCGCATTTGCTGCAGAATCCACTATAGGATATTGTAATGTAGAGGTTTGAGTATTTGGCTGGTTCTGAGCCATAGGATCAAATATATGCCAATAACCTTCTGGGATATCTAGGAGGGTATTCCTAGGTTGAGAGGGAACGGTTTTGGCAGGGATAGTTTTAATAGCACTTCCTTTATCTGGGATAATGGGAATACCTGATGTCTGAGGAGATTGGATTCCTTCAACAATGATTTTTGCAGCGCTCCCCTTATCTGGGCTATTTAATGGCTGATTTGTTCCAATGGGAGATTTTGGTTCCTCGATTTCCCCTGTTTCTCCTTCTCCTTCACAAAAGTTGCTGAAATTCCCTTCCTGCAATAGTTCTGGAGTAGAATTTTCAATTTCTTGAAAGTCCTGCTCTTCAGTTTGACTATGCACCTCAGCAAAGGCTACAGATGGTGATCCTGTGGCCTGAAGGGAACTAGTAGGCTATTTAGAAATGATTTTCCTGGGGCCTACTGATGGCTGAGATTCTGTTTTCTTATAGATTTCGTCTATGAAGGTCGTTCGGCCAAGGGTCACTGGCCCCTTAGCTTTTTCAGGTTTGGATGGAAGTTTAATATTCTTTTCTGGTTTTTTCTGCTTAGTCATGCACTCAAATGAACTACTAAATTCTATTCAAACAAAGCAACAGCAAATCTGTTAGGAAAGCGGACAGTGGAGCAGGGCTTTTACATGCTCCGCACGCAGGTTCTTACCTTCCGTTTTTAAGATCCAACTCTTCCCTAGCAGGTTCGTACACTACTCTAAAAAAGACAAATGGCTACACTCTTTCCCCAGCAACGGCGCCAAAATGTAGAGCTATAAAAAGGGTCTCTTTCACCTCTAATTACCTCACATTAATATGTCAATCCGGGAGCGTTTTGTTATTTCAAAGAGTGTCTCAGTCTGAGGCTATCATTTGTCAGAGTAATGCTAGTAGTACAGCGTTCAACAAAAATACAAGAGTAAACGGATGCTTGTCTATAACTAAGTTACTTCAAATGAATAAATCACACACTCTAAAGCTAGGAAACGTATCAGTCAAGGGTTCGGCAGCGATAGTCCATCCCTTTGGAAACTGATGGAAAGGAAGTTAGAGCATGGACCACGGGTCTGGGAGCTAGACAGTAAATGCCGAGGCTCACTACAGCCACAGATCGTCTCTCACACCAAAACAACAAATGCGAGTAAATGAAACGGCAGGTAGAAAAATGGAACAGCAAATAAGAAATCGAACAGCAAATCTGGAATGGAACAGCAATGCTAAAATGGAACAGCAATTCTGAAATGGAACAGCAATCGAACAACTAAGTCTCGCGAGCAGTAATTCTACTAACTCAAATGCACTCATTGTAATCAAACAGCAATCTTTCATTCTCCAGGCAAATCAAGCAGCACACACTAATGGAACAACATTAATTACTAATAAGTTATGGAACAGCGTTTGGAAATCATACACACACACAACACGCTTGAAGAGTAATCTGATCTAGCATCAATCTTCATTAACAGGAATACAACTGCGTTTCAAAATGGAACAGCATCACTCCTGAATCGTAAAGAACACAACCTTCAGATAAATTCTATCACATGAATGTACAACATAAGAGCTCTGTAACAAAATAGTAACAATATTCGGTCAAGACTAATAATATTCAATCAACTCTGAAAGGATTAGTAATATAATGCAGAGTCAATACAATAGTTATGTCTGTAAAAACCTTAATGAATGAATCTTAACAGAGCATATGATGTAAAATTATAAAGCATATCATATTACCAAATAACGATGATAAGCAAACCACGCAGAAATCAAATCGTAGTGATACAGAAGCAAGTGTCCTCCGGGGCCGGGCCCTTAGCCTCCAAGGGTACACCGCTTTAAGTTAATCCAGACGCAGAGATAAGATAATCACCAAGTTTATATTAATGCATAAAAAAAAAGTACAATGAACCAGTTTCAACGAGACTCGATGATCAAAGTTCGATCTTTAACAGAAAGTTACATAAAAGCATAATCCCCCAAAGCTAACAGTGTCATCCCTTTATATAAGGGTGACGGCGGAGATGTCTAAGTAACAAGATAAATAAAGCAGCGATCCCTCAGGATCAAAGATCCTGAGGGATTCGCCAAACTGTTAATCCTTAATCATTTCTTTTCTCCTCCACCAAGCTGGTGTCTTCTCCTCCTTTTCCGGGCCAGTTTGCTTTGATCTGCTAAGCCTTGTTTGTACTCGGTCCCCCGTCAAAGGGACAGCAGTTACCCTGTTCTTGTCTTTTTCTTTGGAACAGCAGCTCCTCGTTTTCACCCTTTCCTGCACAGGAGAATGACAACTATCAGTGGTTAAGTCTTGCGTATTAATCCCACATGTTTTGTTATACTTCTTTATTGTTTTCCAAGTTCATGATGCAAAAAGGTTTACAAATTCTACTGAAAAGCCACTGAAATGACCATCAAAAGCATACCTTTTTAGTACTCCACAGGTGGGTTGTAAATATTGTTTAGGCCTTTTGGATCTAGAGCCAGATATACTCAAAAATCTAAAAACCCTGAAGGGGTTTCTCCTTAGAATCCTTCGTTGGCTATATTATTATTAAAACCACAAGTATTGGGATTTTACTAAAAGTTAAGGTTAATACAAGTATTGATTATATCCTTGAAAGTCAAGTTAAATAAAATTTAAAATTCCAAAAGAGAGCGTACCTCCCTTGGAATCCTCCAACGACTATACTCAACATTCATTTGAAGCCCTTCCTTACTCATAAGAAAATTTATATAATACTATTTCCTATTAGACCTTAAGCAATATGAACTTCAACGAAAATTCTTAGGATCTACCTTTGAAATGACTATTTGGACCTATGAAATTAAATGAAGGGTTCTTGGGATTTCTTTGTTTTTTGTTTTTTTTTTGGGGTGGTTCATTCAAGGCATCAAAGCACGGGTCCAATACCTAGCAAGTTCCGTTTTGTGGAGCTATGTAGACTTTTATTGCAAACACTCACACACTTTTTTTGCAGGTATAACCAACTATGTTTCAACCCTCCTCATTACAGGTATAATCATTGTCTAAGGCATCAAATTGAAGCTTAACTCATTCACCAAATTCCTAAAATGGTTTGCGTCTAGTAACATGATTGTGTAGCTTCCTTTGCAAGAAAATCAACATCATAAATCATTACTGAACTCAATTCTTGTAGGGCATCATCTTCTAGACAATAAGTGCATTTTTTTATTATCTTTGTTCAAACTCTTGCCTTGATTCAAACTTGTGTACTTGTGTAGTCCATAGTAATTGGTCTCCAAGTTAGGACTGTAGCATGTTTTTCATACATATACTCCATAAGGTTATAGATAATTTTTGTGAACACCTACAGTGACAACCAACATCAGTCTGCATAACAGTGATAAAATCAACGTCTCTTAATCTAGGTGATAGCAACCCACAACACTAGTTTGTCTCATCATCTTTACTCGTCATAAGGCCCTCAAAGGGTTACATATAGCTTTGATTCTTTTTTAGTAAAAGGACAAGAAGTATTAACTGGAAGAACTTCATTATTTTACTTTGCATGTGGTATATGGAAAAGACTCTCTAACTATATGGACATAGGTCCCCTTCTCAATATATGACAGTGATTCTCACAACAACATAAGACAGTAGCAATATTCTTATTAAGTATCAATGCCGTCATTATCTTTATAAAATGAGTTGTCCAATGTGGAATTTGACCGTAGTTGCATAATTTAACATGCCCTCTATCAACAACTCATTATGCATATGTGAGACATTGCAGTAAGTAAGTGAATGTGCACTAGTAATGAAAGCCCTGTAGTAAAGTTAACTATTAAGGATAACTAAAAAGGTCATCTAAAACAAAAGTAAAGACAAAATTTTTTGTGAGACTGGTCCAGTGAACAAAGATGTTATATGTAGTGACTTGACTTGACATCTAGTCTTGTGACATATGACAGTGATCTTGTGCTATGATACACGTGATTAAAATCAACTCTTGACGTATGATAGGGACACATGTGATCTATAGTATATAAACATTATAGATCATTTGTAGGATTGTTCCAAGCTTGATTTGAGAATATTGTTTAGCCATGATAGTGAGGTAGGACTTATATTGTTGATGATTGTACAACATCTAGGGTTTGATATGCAGTGGACAAAGATAACAACATTGAACAATGATTATATTTGGAATGTTGATTACAATGGTACAATGTGTTGATGTTAGGGTTTCATGTTCAGCAGCTTGGTACAATGTTCCATGAGCTTTCTAATGCATATCAATCTGTCAGCATTACAGTGCTTGTGTCAAGGGAAATAATGGTTGATGTTGAGTGACAACATTGATAGCTAAGGTTTAGTGCGCAGATTTTGAAATGGTTGATTTATATCTATGATTGAGCAGAGGCAGGATTATGTTAGAGTTATGATTTTGCAGGTGCCATATTGAGCAGAGTTGAGTAGTGAGACTACCAGGGCTTGACAAGCAATATACCTATCGAGCAGAGCAACATAATCTTCATTACAATTTATTTATATTGATTCATAGCACAGAGGATCTAATCTGAAAATTGTGAAATGTGATATGTCAACTCATTAGGGTGGCAAGGTGGTGTAAGGCAGGTCATTGGAGTCCCTTCAGGTTGGAGCCTGAGAACACTTCAGCATGGCAAGGTGGTGCTAGGGCAGGTTGTGGCCTGCACAGGGTGTTGGAGCATCCATCTAGTTGTAGTTGGTACACAGAGTGTTGGAGCATCCATAAGGTTGGAGCTTAAAAACTAGGGCATTGGAGCATCCTCCTAGTGGTGGTTGGTAAATTGGGTGTTGGAGCATCCTACATGTTGGAGCCTGTAAATCAGGGGGTTGGAGCCTCCTTCATTGGAGCTTAAAATTTGATGTAATTATTATTTTTAAAGAAGAAGACAAATATTAAGAAGCATTCGATGGTTTTTGACCCAGAGGGCATTTTCCACCTAAAAATCTTTATGTCCACTATCATGTTTATTGTGCATTATTGAATGGTGTTGTTTACTACTTTTTTCTATATGATTAAATGTTGTTGAAGATTAACTAATGCTATGAAAATATTAATAAATTTTCAATCGCTAGGAAATACTTATTCACCCCCCTCTTAGAATTTCTCATGATTAGTATCAGAGCCAGGTTCCTTCAGTAGCATCTTAATAGCTAGAAGGTAGATCTCAAATAGAAGAGATGGGAAAATAAAAGAAGCAAGCTGCCAAGAATTCAAAGGAATTTCTAGGTATTGAAATAATTTCAGATCCTATTACTACTAATAATAGGAAGGAAGCACCTGAAGAAGAAGATGAAGAAATGAGCGAGATCGAATTTGAAAATGAATTTATCAGAGTTATAAAGGAACTTAAGATTGAAAATGAGCATGTCAAATTTCTGGAAGAAGAAATCAAGATAGCAAAAGGATGTGTCAAAATTCTTAATAAGAATAATGAAGAATTAGAGGAAACCATCAGCAACCTTAGAATGCAGCTAGAAAAATCCAAAAAAGTCGAAGAGTCAGAATAGAAGACCACATAGAAAGTAAATCGCACACTTAAAGAAGAAGTTGCTCTATTGAAACTCCAAGTGTAGGAAGCAGATAGGAAAGAGAACTATCTAAGAAAGAGAAATATTTGGCAATACAACTAAAAGAATCTGATCAAAGGTACATATCTAAGAAAAAAGAATTGGATATTGCTATTATAGAAGTAGACATTCTTAGGAAAGAAAATGAAAAGTGGAAGGAACAGATACAAGTTCTCAACAGAGAAGCAGAAAATCTCACTCTTCTAAAGCTACAATTAGAAGAAGCAGAAAGGAGAAGACAAAAATTGCAAAAACGGTTTCAAGAAGACCTTGCTCAAAAAAAAGAATAACTTGATGTAGCTCTTAGTGAAATCAACAAGTTCGAGAATTGGAAAAAACAACACTTGCGTGTTTCTGATGGGAAAGATCAAGAATTGGCTCAGTTGAAAATGAAGGTAGAAAGAGCAAGTAAAGATCCATGTAACGAAGGCACAAGCTCCAAGACTTCAAAAAAATAGAATGAGTAGAGGACTGATCGAAGTGAAGGACCAAAGAAGATTAAGGATGTTGCAGCTCTAAAGAATGATGTTGAAGAGATCAAGGACAAAGGACAACAAAAGACTACACCACCACCTCCAAAGAAGAACGAATATAGAAGAACATCCAGGACAACTAATTCATTTGATGGTTATTTTTTTTCATGTACTAACTTTGGACATGTGGCTAGGGATTGTAAATTTTTTGGTAGGTACAATTATCGAGGGTATTACCAAAACCCTAGAAACATATTTATAGGATCACGGGATATGTTTCATGATGGTTTTGTCAACGGAATGTACATGTCATTTGCTCCATCACTTATGAAAAATATTGAACATTTCAAATGTCATAACTATAGCCATATATCTCGTAATCGCAGATACAAGGAGGAGTCTTCCATGAATGATAACCACAACATTGAATGTTACAAGTGTCATAACTATGGACACATAGCTTGAGATTGCAGGTACAAGATGGAATCAACCATGAATGAAAAACTTAATAGAAGGTACAAGAAATTCTGGAGAAGAAAAAAAGTACAAGAAGATCAAGCAGATAAGAAAGTCTCAGTATTTATTCTTTCAAGTTTTGTAATGGAATAAGGAGATGATGAGTCAGCAGGAATATTGGACAATGACATGGTTCAGAAGGATACAGTTGAAGAGTTGGGTGATCCATTATTTTAAAAGATCGAGTTTGTTGACTCCATTAATTTTGAAGAGGGGGAGTCCATGCGACAATATGTGGTAATTTTTTGAAGATATATCTATCGACAGGTCAATAGTTGACATATACACAACATTATGTGCAGAATAGAAACTTCAAGTCAGATGTGTCTAAATCCATAGCACGTTCAGGGACAAAAAACAATCAAGCCAATCTATTGCAGGATATATATGGTCAAGAGAATGGGCCAAGGAATATGTCCATAATGATCATCATCTCTTTAAAAATTAATAGATTATTAGAAGAAGTCAATGAGTCATTAACATTGAGAGCCTGATAAATAGCAGGTTAACAGTGCAGAATTGCAGAAGGTCATGGCAAGTTGTGAAAGGAAAAATTTAGCTATGACAATCTTTATGAAGTATTACATGACAGGGGGAGATAGGTTGTTGCAACAAGTATTGAGGAAAGAATTTCAAAGAACTTACACGTATTTTGTAGGAATATAGAGGAAGGCTTCTTGTCAGGGGGAGCACAAGCATATTACATGTCCATATGAAGCAAAAAAGTTGTCAGGGGGAGTCACTCTTTGCCATTGATGTCAAAGGGGGAGAGAAATCATGAGAAGGAGATCGAATCATGAAGTTAGGGGGATTTGTACTTGCAGAAGGAGTATTTGTGTTTTTGGCAATGACAAGGGGGGAGATTGTTGAATGGTGTTTTCATTGATGTCAACTCTCGAGTTTGACTTTTACTAAACACTTGTCATTGATGTGAATATATTAATGAACGCTCTTATATTTTTCCAGATTACATCAAGTTGGAAGCTTCAATATTGGATGGAAACCGTAGTTATATGGTTTGGGTTCCCTGGAATAAGGATATAACCTGCACTTGTTGAGGGTTTTTGTAGAAGCTAATCATTGAATATGGCATGGAGATCCTCTCTAATGGATTCTCCTTGTCAAGATGTTTCTTGTGGTATGTGGCACACCCGAGAAGCCTCATGTTTTGATAGATATTCACATTTGAAGTTGAAGCCCCCAACTTATGGGCTAAAACCCCAAGGAGGATGATGATATAGTTGCTCTCCTTGATCAAGTCAAATGGTCAAATGATCCATTCTTTCTTTATTCATTATATAATGGCTATAGGTGGGTTGTAAATATTATTTAGGTATTTTGAATCTACAATCAAATATACTCAAAAATCTAAAAAACCTCAAGGGGTTTCTCATTAGAATCCTCTATTAACCAACTTATTATTCCAACCATAAGTATTGGGATTTTACCAAAATTTAAGGTTAATACAAGTATTGATTATATCCTTGAAATTCAAGTTAAATGAAATTTAAAATTCCAAAATAGAGTATACCTCCCTTAGAATCCTCCAATGACTATACTCTAATGTTCATTTCAAGCCCGCCCTTACTCAAAAGAAAATCTATATAATACTATTTCCTATTAGACCTTAAGTGATATGAACTTCAACAAAAATTCTTAAGATCTAGCTTTGGAAAGATTATTTAGACTTGTGGAATTCAATGAAGGGTTCTTGGGATTTCTTTGTTTTTTTGGGGTGGTTCATTCAAGGGATTAAAGCATGATTCCAATACCTAGCAAGTTCAATTTTGTGGAGATGTGTAGATTTTTATTGTAGACACTCACACACTCTTGTTGCAGGTATAATCCACTGTGTTTTGACCCTCCTCATTACAATTCTAAGCATTGTCTAAGGCGCCAAATTGAAGCTTAACTCATTCACCAACTTCCTGAAATGGTTGGCGTCTAGTAGTAGGCTTGTGTAGGTTCCTTTGCCAACAAAACAACATCATAAACTCAGTTCTTGTATGGAATCATATTCTAGACAATAAATGCATTCATTATCTTTGTTTAGACTCTTAATAATGGTATGCATAACAGTCATAAAACCAATGTCTCTTGATCTAGATGATAGCAACCCACATCTTTAGTTTGTCTCATCATCTTTGGTCCTAGTAAGGACCCCAAAGGGTTACATATAGCTTTGATGATTTATGAGTAAAAGGAAAAGAAGCATTAGTTGGAAGAACTTCATTATTATACTTTGTAGTGTGGTATATGGCAAATACACTCTAATTGTATGAACAAAGGTCCCCTTTTCAATATATGACAGTGATTCTCACAACAACATAAGACAGTGGTAGTATTCTCATTATGTATCAATGACCAAATTCGAGGATCAAATGCACTAACCCAATGATTGACTTCCAATATTTTTTAGCATAACGTTGCTTGCAAGAAACATTTGACTGATGCATGAGCTTGATATTTGATTAACTACACAGAATACATAACAGTGATCTATACATATGTTGTTTGTAACAATATAGCAGAGATTTAGTAAGGAAGTACATTGTTTAATCTACATGAAGGTACAAGTTTAAAAAAATCCAATTACACCTAGATTAAGGTTCTGAGTAGAGTACAAGGAAAAAATTCTAGTGAAATTTTGTGCCCTCTATAAAAAAACTTATTATGCATATGTGAGACATTGTAGTAAGCAAGTGAATATGCACTAGTAATGAAATACCTGCAATAAAGTTGAGTATTAAGGATAACTAAAAAGGTCATCTACAACAAAAGTAAAGACAAAAGCTTTTGTGAGACTAGTCGAGTGAACAAAGATATTATATGTTGTGACTTGACTTGACAATTATGCTTGTAACATATGAGAGTGATATTGTACTATGATACACATTATTAAAATCAATTCTTGACATATGATAGTGACACATGTGATCTATAGTATATAAACTTTCCAAGTCACTTGCAGAATTGTTCCAGGATTGATTTGAGAATATTGGTTAGCCATGATAGTGAGGCAGGACTTTTATTGTTGATGATTGTACAACATCTAGGGTTTGAATGAAGTGGATAAAGATAACAACATTAAACAATGATTATATTTTGAATTTTGATGACAGTGGCACAATCTGTTCATTAAGGGAACTTTGAGGTCTTAAATGGGTCTCCTAAGAAAAATGTACAACCAAAATAAACTTTATAAGAACCAATAGGATTCAAGATGATGATGTCAACCATGGGGGATGATTCACCATTTTTGGAGTGAAAAAGTAAAAATATTAAAAAATAATAAAACAATAAAACTATTTTTTCAACTTATCTCCTTAAGTTTTTACTTGAATTTCGAGCAGAAGCACTTGTTGGATACAAAATTTAATTCCTCATCCAAGGAGTACCCATGTTGCATACTTTCGATAGACCCCGCTACACGAAAAATGAGAAATACATGAAAAAATGTGATTGCAATCACATTTTTCATGTATTTCTCATTTTTCGTGTAGCAGGATCCATCAAAAATATGCAACATGGGTACTCCTTGGATGATGAATCAAATTATGCATCCAATGAGTGTTGTCGCTCGAAATTTGAGTAAACCCATAAGGAGATAAGTTGAAAATACGAGTTGAAAAAATAGTTTTATTTTTAATTTTTCCCTCTAAAATTTGATGATGTAATGTAACCTTATTTTATTATTTCCACTATTATTTTATAATTTCCTTAGGAGACCCATTTCAGGCCTCAAAATTCCCCTAATGGATGTGAGGGTTTCATGTTTAGTAGCTTGGTACAATGTTCCATGAGATGTCTAACACATATTCATTCGTGAGCATTGCAATGCTTATGTCAAGGGAAACAGTGGTTGACATTCAGTGAAAACATTGATAGCCAAGGTTTGGTGTGTAGATTTGGCTGTGGTTTATTTGGATTTGTGATTGAGCAGTGGTAGGATTATGTTTGAGGTATGATTGTGTAGGTGCTAGATTGAGCAGAGTTGAGCAGTAAGGCTGTCAGGACTTGACAAGCGATATACGTACCGAGTAGAGTGGAAAAGTATTCATTATAATTTATTTATATTGATTCAGAGAACAGAGGATCCAGTCTAAAAATTGTTAAATGTGACCTATCGACTCATTAGGGTGGCAGGGTGGTGCAAGGCAGGTGATTGGATTCACCTTTAGGTTGGAGCCTAAGAACACTTCATGGTGACATGGTGGTGCTAAGGCAGGTTGTAGCCTGCAAAGGAAATTGGAGCATCTATCCAGGTGCATCTGGTACACAGGGTGTTGGAGCATTCGTCAGATTGGAGCTTGAGAACTAGGGCGTTGGAGCGTCCTCCCAGTTATAGTTGTTAAATAGGGTGTTGGAGCATCCTACAGGTTGGAGCTTGTAAATCAAGGGGTTGGAGCTAAAAACTTGATGTAATTATTATTTTTGAAGAAGAAGATAAATATTAAGAAGTGTTCCATGGTTTTTGACCCGAAGGGCATTTTCCACCTAAAAATCTATATGTTCACTGTGATGATTATTATGCATTGTCGAATGGTGTTGTTTACTTATTTTTGTTATTTGATTAAATGTTGTTGAAGATTAACTAATTCTCTAAAAAGATTAATAAATTTCCAATTACCAAGAAATATTGATTCACTGTCCTCTCAGTATTTCCAACACAAACTACGTGTAAAAATAATTATTGATATTACATGATGTGTAATTCATTCTATGTTCAATTGACATGTATTGTTTAAAACAAAAATATATTAATAAAAACAAAACAAAAAACATAGTGTCAATCATAAATGAAATATATCATTTTCCATATTAAATAACATATTTTATCTTAACCTTACATAGAGAAAAATAAAGAAATTTGAATTATTATTATTACTTTTAGATAGTTCTTATTACAATGATAAATTCTTTCTAATTCAAACTATGATGGATATTTGTAATTCCTTCAATGTTTAATATAAATTTGACATGTAACATTTTAAAATATATTGATAATAAAAATAGTTCTATATATAAAATATGTTAATAACAAACTCTCTCTCTCTCTCTCTCTCTCTCTCTCTCTCTCTCTATATCTATATATATATATATATATATATATATATATATATATATATATATATATATATATATATATATTAACAACAAAAATGGATATATGTTTTCTACTTCTAAATATGAGAGGGTATGTATTAACATTTTAATGTGGAAAATGTGAATCTTAAATAAAATATTTCAACATCAGCTATGTATATATTATATAAAACAAGTGAAAATAAAGAATTTTTTAAGTTATATTATTAGTATGTTGCTCAAAACTAGCATAGATCCATCTTAACTCCAAATCTACCAAGAGCATAGAGGAATCAAATCTCTTGAGTTTCAAACTATTCCTCAATTTTTGTACTCAAAAAGATATTTTCATCATGAGAGATTTGATCCCTCTCAATGCTTGGTAGGTTCGTAACTAAGATGGATCTATGTTGGTTAATAAAAATTCTAGAGTTGAAGAAAGGGTGTAGCCAATAGATTATGATGCCTTGGAGGGGGGGGGACTTGACTTAAGAGGAAAAATATACCTTGGGTGGATATATACTTTTAATGTGATGATTAGTCTTCCCAAGAAATTTAAAGTTGGGAAGACGAAGGGTCAAGGTGTGATTATAAAAATAAGAGGGAGGGACCATCAAGGGGTTTTTTTCTTGGTTCTTAAGCTTCAATTTTTTCTCTCTTCTATTACACTCTCATACGTCTCTCTTATTTAGAAATTAGAATTACCATGATAATTGGAAACAACTTTTTTAACAAGAATTGAATATGTTTTAGTGTTTTTCCTTGGATTGGATGCCTCTGAGGACTAGGAATTGTCTTGTTTGTGTGTGGCATAGAAAGCACCAAAGAAGGGAGGACCGAGGGACTACAGAGATTAGAGAAGGACTCCCTTGTGCCTTGCAGACCTATATTTTCATTTTTTTATGTTTATAGGCCTGGTCAAGGAATGGAAAGGTTGAACACTGAGATTATATCTTGTGTGTGGAGGAGATTGGCCTTCAATTTTTGTGTTAAATCTTTTCTGAAATGTGTGTGCTAAATCCATGAGTTTAGTTTTTCCCTCGAGGCATAAAAATCTAACTCAAAGGTGCCCAACTATGAGAAATACTGTAGCATAATAGAGGCTATGGTTGGGTGGAGAGTATCTCACCCTTCTTCAATTCCAAATTGAAAAATATTTGGCTTAAGATAAGTATCTCTTATGTATGATTATTTAATTTCTCTTTTTAGCAAGTTTATATGTACATGTATTTACCCTTCAGCAAATTTATCGTGGTTGTAGCTATTATATTAAATTTCTATAGTTTTTTATATGTATTAAATTTTGTAACAACATTGGTTGAGGAAGATAGGATTCTTAAATTCTTCTTTAATCATGTTATGTTGCCATTTCAGTTGTAATTTTTCTTTCTAGGAGGCTTCAAAATTTGAAACTTGGACCATAGTGAGGGGAAATCTCGTCGATTCTTTAATCCAATTTTCAAATCTTGGGTCACAAAATTTTAGGAGGTATGATTAGAGGAAGTCGAGCTTGTTGGATGCTCCTAAAATCTTGCATGAAAC
This sequence comes from Pinus tabuliformis, assembly GCA_031772625.1. Taxonomy (NCBI): domain Eukaryota; kingdom Viridiplantae; phylum Streptophyta; class Pinopsida; order Pinales; family Pinaceae; genus Pinus; species Pinus tabuliformis. The sequence continues at coordinate 910,909,650 of CM062809.1, read as the reverse complement.
AAGTCATGTTGGTATTTCTGCTATAAATTTTCTTTTGGCATGTTTCAAAAGCTAAAAATTGGATCATAGTGAGAGAAAATCCCATTGATCATCTTATTCAATTTTCAAAACATAGACTATTATAATTCAGGAGATATTCCTTGAGAAAGTTGTTGCATGCAAAAAATGCTTAAATGGTTTAATGATACATTGCATACAAATTGTTTGATGAAACTTCACAATTTTTAGGGGACTTTTTAGGTCTAAAATAGCCTCCCTAAGGAAAATAATAAAATATTAACTAAAATAATACAATAAGAGTCGTGAATTTTTAAAAGAAAAGAAAGAAAACTACATTTTTTTATTGTATTTTTTACTTATCTCCTTGTTGGTTTGCTCAAATTTCAAGTGTGTACACTCATTGGAGGCGGAATTAGATTTTGCATCCAATGAGTACCCAATTTGCATACTTTTTAGTAGATCCACACCGAGAAAAAAATAAAATATATTAAAAAAAATTCAAACACTCTTTTTAATATATTTTGAATTTTTCTTAATGTGGATCTACTCAAAAATATGTAGAGTGGGTACTCATTGGAAGTAGAATCTAATTCCATATCCAATGAGTGTATAAACTTGAAATTTGAGTAAACCTACAAGGAGTTAAGTAAAAAATATGACTAAAAAAATAGCTTTCTTCTTTTCACTCCAAAATTATCCTCTCCTAGGTTTCTCTTAAAGTTGATTTTCTTAGTACATTTTTCATTTTGTGGCCCACTTTTAACCTCAAAATTCCCCTAATGGAAAATGTTGTTTTGTGGATGGGGATAGTATTGTTGTATGTTAGCATTGTTGTATGATAGTGCTGTTATAGATAATCTATGCCCATTTGCATGCAAAGCATTTGAAGAAATGTGTTAAAGATGTTTTATTACAATTTGCATACAAAATATTTGATAAAATACCTAAAATATAGAAATCAAAAGTTGCATGATTGAGTGGTATATTTCAATTAGTATGTTACAAGTGGAATTAGAGCAATGTTTCTTATTTGATTTCATACAAAATGTTTAAAAAAATGTCTAAAAAAAAGGCTATTTAATTGGTTGTATACAAAGTATTTGAAGAAAGGTTTACATGTAAAGTGTTTGACAAAATGTATGAGAGATGAAAATCAAGTTTTTGCAAGTGTGGTTAGGATAAATTTAGTAGGGGTATGTGACAAAGTGGTATCAAAGCTTATTTTCAAGCTAGTAAAAGAAAAAGAAAATTTTGGGTACCCCGTAACCTCTGTAAGTCATTTAGGGAACTAGATATGTGACAAAGTGGTATAAAAAATAAGGTTCAACACTGAACCTAGATGCATTTAAGTATATGAAAGAATTTAAGTTTTAAATTAACATCTATTCATGCATGTGTATTTTTGTGAGAATATTTTGTTGTATATATGAATACATAGATGTTACTTGAAAATTGATATGATTTTGATGCAGCAAAATAAACGTGCAGGATGCTGACAAGATTCCCTAGAGAAGCCCAACAGAGTTCCAAAAGTTTATGGTTGAGTGATGTAGCCATAACTATGGGGGGGAACTCTTAACCTATCTCTTGCTAGTTTTAATATTTTTCTTTAATGTTTTGAGAAGTTGTCATATGCTTATGAAAAATAACATAGACATGATCAAAATGAAAGAGATGAAATAATTCAAAGATGGATGTCCATTGAATAGGTACCAAATAATGATATGCTAGATGCATGAATATATGTTAGGTGCATACAGTAATGGATGAGCATGCATAAATAATCGGAGTAGTATGTTGCCATAACATGATTTAGATGCCTAATAGTAGTTATGGTGAACATGTAACCAAGAACACGTTGAAAACATGATTGAAAAGATAATTAAGATGTTGCATATAGTCTTATGGAATCGAGGCTCTCGAAGATAAGGTTCTGATGGGAGAATTGTACAAGTTGAACCTATGAATGTTGATATGCATGTTCTGACAATGTTGTGAGTGTGCTTTTCATTGGGTTTCCTTGTGGAAGTTTGGAGCCTATTGACGGTGCTAGAAAATACACCAAAACTAAGGGGGTCTCTCCAATATGAAGCTCCAATTAGACCTCACATTGGTTGGAATATGAACCCCATCTGAATACCAACTCGGCTACCAATGTATGTGTGTTTGTTCCTGGATTCAAATGTAGAGACAAGTGTGAGACCAAATGAAATATGTTATAAGGATGAGAACAAGACCAACTCTCCATTGGTGGCTTGCAGAACATGATATAAGAACATAAAAACAACATCATGAGCAACAAGATGCCTTAAGGAAGCATCAAATAGCTGAAACTAACTAAGATATGCACAAAGGGAAAATGCTAGCAATCAATTGCAAATTAGTTCACAATCAACCACTAATATTAACATTGAATGAAAAGAAAATATTCAACACCTACACACAAGCTGCATGAAAATGAATTAGTTCATAAATATGGAACCAATGTGTAAAACACACGCATACATAACTGAAATACCTGATAACCAATATAACAACAAAGGAATGCACGGGAATCAATGCAAGAACAAAAGAGCTTCTCATTAATAGTGTCGATCGTCCAAATACATGTACACCAGCACCTCAAAACCCAATAGTTGGATGAGAGAAGTTCATATCATCTTCATAACATAGAACTAGCCTCACAATCCCTCCACCTATAGGCTACCAAGAGCGAAGGCTTTAAGCTCCTCAAGTACAAGATCACAATCCTAAGACTAACCTAGCTTAATTAAGTGCTAAGAGTCCCTTGTGTAAGGCATGAAGGTGTATTTATAGAGGTGGGGGTAACCTTTCACCTTCCCATGACTCTTGAACTTCCCTCATGACCTTCCTATTGGCTCTCTATCTCTTCTTGGACTTTTAGACTTCCACCATGACTTTCGATCTTCTAGATGATCTTTGATATTCACTCTTTTGTCCTTTTCCAAGATTGTCATTAATGATACTAATATTTTTACAATATGATAATTAGAAAGTCAACCAGATTTATTGTAGAAAAATAGTGGCCCTGTACCAAGGTTGTTTACCCAACAAATTGTTACAAGCATCCATAAAGCATTTAGACAATGATGAACGAATGCTCTGTAATTCCAATCCTACAAACACAGACAACTATTGATTAAATATCAAGACAAATACACTTTAAATGAAATAAGAAGCAAATATCACAAATAATAATTAACAAGCATTCATAGCCCTGAATTATCGGTATTAACATTGCTGGGCCCAGCTTTCCTTTATCCTTGGTGAGGAGGATCTCCTCGGACTGGTTTTCCTCTTTAATATCCTTTGTTTCTTTTGTATGGCTCCTATCATATTAGACTTATTTATAGTGTACTAGTTAACTTTATCAACACCTCTACTTAGTACATCACAATGCTTCACGTAGTTTCTCTTTATCATAGTTGTCATGGCCCCATATTCTGAGTACAGTCATTTATTGTAATGCATTGCCATATTTGTTACCGTCCCTATATCATGAATCACAACTCATATGTCACCGCCTTTGAGACAATGTATCACCTTTCCACGCCTTCTTTGACAATGTGTCGACATATCCGTTTACCATGCATTACATTGTTATTTGTGTGCAAACTGTAGCATTATCTGAATCTTTTTCAAAGCTCCTTTGGGCGTGGGATTATCGCATCCTCCAATTTGTGTTATTTGTGTTTTCTTTTGTATTGAGATGAACACACGATTGCAACAAATGCATAGACATCAGTTCGTGTAGATTCATGCTTGAGAGGTCCAAAGAAACAATCGTTGTCTTCATCACCTTGAAGCCCTATCCATGGAACTGGAGAACATATATCATTTTCCCGGTGATATTTATCAGAGATATTGTTTAAAACGGAAGAAATTGCGCTTGTTTCACTACCTTTATATTCCCCACCATTGCCTTCGTCTCATGCGCAAGCCCTTGCTTATACTCCTGAATGTTACTATATATGCAGATGTTTGTAAATCAATGCCAAGCACACCCCATAATTCCTTTGCATTACAATCTATTATACAAGGTCATCAACGAGTGGAGTTTCTTTGCTTCTCTATCTAATTTATCAAAATCTTCAATGCCGAATCACCAGCCCCAATTTCTAAATCAAGTTGTTGGAGTATTCATTCGGCCTAAAACATATATCATTGGAATGGTAGACGTTCTGGCAACTAAAGAGAGAGCAGCCTCAATAATTTTCCATGATATCTCACTTCCATTAGTTATCTTCAAATATTTCATGACAGTTTATTTCTCCTTCTCTGGCAGAATTTGCCACCAACCCACAATCATATCATTGTTGTGTGTTCTAATATATACTACTTGATCAAGCTCATGATTGTGAGGAATATGACGATTCTTCGAATCACTCCCAAATGCGAATTGGAGAGCTGCCATTCCAAGTGCACCGACATCTTTGCACAATTGTACAACATCACTGGTAATAACACCAAGATAATCTTCGGTAATTATGTCTATCTTTCCAACTGCTTTGTCGATAGCATTAAAAAATGCCTCCTTTGGACCCACCTTCCGTGTTCCTTACATAGCAGTCTCTGACTCTGCAGGAACAGCCTAATATCCAGAAAGTCCTCAGAAATGGGCAATTCAAAATTCATCACAAAGGTCAAATGGGTGCTTCATGTGTTGTACCCACCAAGAGAAATCCTTTATTTCCATCTTTTTCCAATCATACGAGGGGTTGCCTCATAGTTGTCAAGTATTACTGAATGCATTAGGAGGAACGCCAGTGATAGGAGTGGGGCGGCCAGCTCTATTCAGTTGAAATTGGCTTCTATTGGGCCATACATCTCCATTATTCCCTCCAACATAAATGGGGATGTCCCGAATAATCCTAATGCCTTTCTTATGAGCGTAATTATGGACTGCTTGGCATTGCCTTTGAAATGGAAATTATGGAGGGCTAGCGTTAAGTGCGTGACTTCCATCAATTTCTTGAATATTTTTTTTTCTTTTCCTTTGTTTCAATACGAATTCTTGATTTGGAGGTGGTCCAGAACCATGGCACATTTATGGCCACAAGGCAGGATTTCATCACAAACTAGTTCGCATGGTGGGAAAAAAATCCATAGTGACATCTATGTGGATGGCCTCCTCAACGCACATTTCTTGGTCACATAGCTTCAACGTAATTGGTCTGTTACTTGGATTTAAATTCAACGTAACTGATGAAGCCTTTAGAATTTCTTGTTTATTTAATTTAACACTGAAAGTATAATGGGATCTTTGGTTGACTTCATTGAGAACTGACATCCTCGATAACTTAGATGATGTAAGTTGTAAAGAAATATTGGACTGATTTTAGTGCTAACTTTGTTCAAGGGGATTGTACCACTTAATAAGTTCATTAATGCAAGATGTTTGACTGTAGGAATTTTTCCTATCTACTCCTCAAATTTCTGAGATAGGTAGGATAGCCAAAACTTTTTGAGAATGATCTTACTGCTAGCATTTATACATAAATTCCCTAAATTTTGTGTTGGATTTATTGATAGATAAATTTCCTAAATTTTGTAATGGATTTATTTTTTCATTGGGTTTAATTTAAGAGTTGAATTTGGATCTATTTACTTGGTTGAAATGAATAGTAACACATATTTAACTAGAACAGACACATGTGGCATATATATTCCTAGCTTTAAAGACTGAACAAAATATCTTTCTAGCTAAGTTTGTATAGAATTTTATTAACAGTTTACAATGTTAAGTAATGAGACATGTTATTTGATTCACTATGTGATTATTAAAATTTCATTTATTTATGTTTTTCATATTTTCCTTATTTTTTCTCTCTTAATTTCTTGAATGCGAAACCTTTAAATTTTGTTTCTCATCTCATTGTCATTTCTCGTTTCTCGTTTCTGGTAACATAAATTTGGTAGTCACATATGCCTTAGTATTTCATGGTGTGTGTTCTCACAAGTAATTGTAGTGTTGCCTTTGTGTCGCCATCATTATTTTCATGATCTATTTTGGGTGGGTTTCTCATCATTTCCATGTTATGTTCAACTTCTCGAATCCTTGCTACCACTATGTAGCTGCCCTCGCTCTCTTAGTGGTGTTTATTGAACCCAAGCGTGGTAATCATTGTTGCCTCCCCATTAGCCATTAAAATGTAATTCTTATTTATGGCTTGATTTATTTCATTGGGAATTGGAATACAACTTCCCATATGTTTGATGAAGCTCACTGCCAAAAGATTGCAAAGAGAGAGTAGAGTCCCTGCCCTTCCACCACCCCATGTGTAGTATGGCTTTGTCCAAATGCTCCCTTTGGTGGAGAACACAAACCAGAACTATGATAAGACATTCACACCCTTAGCCTTGCACATATTACCCTCAAGGACACTAAATTGACAAACTTGATGACTACAATTATTTGCATCGCAGTGTGGCTCCAAATGTAATGTAATAATCTATCTAAAATGCTATGAAATTATCATGAGGGTCAGGGGAAGGGTCTAGCCAAAATGGCTTAGTCTTTTACTCATTGTAATGATAGTCTAGAATAACTATACAAATGTAAAGTCAAGGCAACATTTTCTTACATCCTAATAAATTCAAAATATGAGGATTAAGGGGAAGTATGTCTATCAACATAAGGTACTCCTCTAAACCCTAATGCATCAATACAATCAAGATCCAACATAGGTTAAGAGGAATAAAAATAACATGCATCATGTGAGTGTAAGCGTTGATGGGGTTTAATGACAACTATGTCATTGCAAAACTTGATTAATTCGCAGTCATAAGAATGACTCTTAGAACCTTGGACAAGCATAGGGAGGACCTAAAATTTGGTGGTAGAAAAAAAAATGGGTGGTGTTGTAGCAGCTACAACATATGGCGAACCACTGGTAGAATCTAGTATCTCTGGCTTAGTCCCTTCCATGGATTGAGTCTTATCATGGATGCAAGGAAGTATTGAACTAGATATTATGGTTACCACTTAAGTAACTTGACCATTTGTAATTATGTTGTTCATATGATCCACAACTAGGTCCCTTTAGTCTTTAAACACCGCATTAAGAACTCACACATGTCAACCTTCAACGACGATACAAAAAACATGACAGAGGGCTTATTATATTCATAAATTTAAACCAAGTTTCTGGTGTTGCTTTGTTGTCAGCAGGCCTATCTGGTACCCCAACGGAGTCACTCAAGAAATCACAAGCATTGCTTCATTGTCAACAAGCATGTTTAGTACCCCGAGCAAAATTGCTTGCCTCACCTCTCTATGTAGAAAGCCCTTCTCTTCTTTCACCCTTTATTTTATTTTCTTTTGGATGCAGATTGGCATATTTTATTCAGTTGTTCATTGTGTCAAGGCAGAAGAGGGATCCCAACTTATTTTACGAGAAAGAGAGGTTTTTTCTTGTTTGACAAAAATGAAAAGACATTATGAGTTAGGTGTGTCCTCGTATCATGTTTCCACATCACGTCTTCAACTGTCACGTAGACAATGAAACACACAGATGAAATATTGGGACCATGCCAGAAAAATACTTCAGGCTATAGATATAGTTCCTATGAACTGATAAGATTTTCCCACAAGTGTCTAATCATATTTTCCTTGTTGATGAAGGTGACTCATGTATAAACATAGGGGACATGGTTTCAACACCAATATCTAGAAGCAATTTCCCTTTGATGAGACCACAACAATCACACAAGAACACTGGATGGGATTTCAATGTTCTAGACAAGCCAAGTGAATGGATAAAGGGGATGATGGAAGCTCTTCGTGGGTGTCATTACTTACAAACTTGCAGGACATGTAGAGGAAAAGGATTCAAATGAGAAGCTACATGTGATCCAATGTAAACCAGAAGGAAACGCAAATCAAGGATAAAACAAAGTTAAAATGCAATAAATGGAAACAATGCAAGAAAGAACGAAAATTTTGTGTGATGCAATGCCATGCAAACTAAAATGCAACTAAAATATATGGAATGTCAATGCAAGCAACGCAAGAAAGTACAAAGACCTAAATAAACAAAATAAGCACAACTAAATATAAATCCTAATATATTTAACCACAAGGTCAGGATTATGTGAAGTTTAATTTCCATTGCATCCATAAGAGTTGCCCTTGGCCTACAAGTGTAAAGATATTAGCGATCAATACCAAGACAAAATAATGTGTGAATTAAAGAAAATTTACATGTATTACTTGCACAAGAATTTGAAGGCCTTGCCTATTGGCAGAAAAATGTGCCACAAAATTTTTCTCTACCTGAGTTTCAATCCTACCTCGAGTTGATAGAATTATGGACATGAATACCCTGAAATAATCTCACACATGTACATTCATCCACATTTTCGTTCTTAGCAAACATCAACTAAGATTAAAACTTATTATTAACAACAGAGTTCACTAGATAAGATTCCTCTAGGCAATCAATGATTCGACCATGATATTCGAAACAACCCATTCGAAAATCCTAAAACTCGTGGGAAAATGAACTTTCCATCAGTGCAATTGAATTATGGATACAACCTTATGAGGAAAACGTGACCTAATCTCATTTAGAAACCTTGTCAAGATCATGAGGACCTGACATGACCATCAGTAAAAGTTGAAGTGCCTCAACTTCTCAACAAGAACCTAAGACTTTAGATGATGAATCATAAAGATGTATGGTCTTGATAAGATCAATTGATGTAAAAAAAAACTACCATTAGATGTCCTGGTGGGAAAATGACTAATTAAAGTACATTTGTTAAATCCAGTGTCTTGTACCATGTTGGTGAGTTAACACACAAGATCCTCCACTGTTCAAAGACAGGGATGATTCGATTTGTGAGATCTCACAAATGATTCGGATGGAAAAGTCCTCCTCTTCACATGGTGAAAATCAGAAATCAATGGGAAAATGAGTTGAGAATCCATCTATTTATTCCTCAAAATATAACAGATGATCACCTTGAACCTAGTTGTAAACTAGACCAACAACATGTAAATCGAAGGAATTTGTATCTGTTGCTAATTTATTGGGCCCAAAAAGCCAATTAGCATTCAAGGATCATCAAACAAGCTGACAGGAGACTAGAAGGTGCTATGAGAAAAATATATATCATATTAAATTCAATATTCATGTCATCTTTGGGGATTAATGTGTCTACATGAAAGTTTTGATCTGCCAAGTAACTCAAGCATTTACTAACACTAAAAAGGATAGCTTGTGCCAGAACAAAAATGATTAGCTTCAAAACATGCACATGAGAGATGAGAAGTTGATTGTTCACATAAGTGCTTAACAGATACGAATCTTTCATCCAATGGTCATTTTTGTTTTGATAATTAGGAAAACAAGCTTTGAAACCATTTACATCTATGCAAGATATGATTTCCAACCATGGATTTAATACAAGAGGTTTGCATAAAGATAAATTAACCAAACTAGAATCTTCTATCAAATCAGAAACTCAATCTTGAATATTAGGAAAATTATCTTGAAAGTGTTGAACATCTTTCAGCAATGGGCATCCAGTGAAACATTTCTAAAAAAATAATTATGCGAGAAAATTCCAACCCAACTTAGTTGAAGGGTTTGATCAGGATCATGAGAACTTGACATAACCATCAAAAAAGTTGAATGAACTCGACTCCCTCACAAGTTCCTGAACTTTCAAATGTTAGATAGTTAAATTTTGAGAGAATGGTCAAATCAGATTATGCATATAAACAGTTGTCAGCGCTTATTTCAACAGGATCATTATTAACTAGACACCAACTATTGGATGTAGGAATTTACAGGGTAAGTTCCTCAGACAAAACACCAAAGGACACCGCTCACAAACAGATCGCAGATCAATACACCAGTACTTTTGACGTGGTTTAAACCCTCAAAGAGGGAAACAGTCCACGGCCTGATCCAACGCGGCCACTTCAGGCAATTTATTAATAAAAGAATGAAAATTTACATAAGCTTCTCTCATGAACGGTTAACCTACAAATGACCTTCCATTCTCTTTAAATAGAGATCATGGACCAATTGGGTGTTAAGCCACAGATCAAGTGTCGATAATACCGAGGAGAGAATGAACCGTCGGATCACTACATATCGTGACCGTCGGATTGTAAGTTACAAAATGTACAATAGTAAATAAACACACTTTACCTAACTCTATACTAGACCAAGTTATACTTAATATTTCCAATGTGTCAGAATATCCTAACATTGGAGTCAACAATTTCATGAGAGGTTTCAGTATCACCAAATAAATCACCCAGGTCATAATATTCTCCAGGATTTATAACCAAATATGCATATATTGGAGAGGTTTCATGAACAACTTGAAATGAAATATTAAGTCCATTTTAAGTTGGAGACTGTGAGCTATAAGAAGGATGCTCAATAATTAGATTTTTTCTTCTCTGTCACGTATTACCTCATCACCTTCTATCAACTCAAAATCTAGATCATCAAATCGTGAATTTGAAAAGAATGGGATATCTTCAACATCAGATAATTCATTACATGTGTCATTACCCAAGGGATGGTGAGCTGAGGAAAAAATTCCAGTGATATATTTTTCTATGATCATATTGAATTCTAGATCTAGGTCATGTAAACCTAGTTCTTCTGGAGAATGATGGGTCCCATCAATAGGTATATTTTGAAGTTCATTGTGTTATCCTCTAACCCTTAAAAATCCCATTTTCTCACATGAATTCACATTTTTAGCCATAATATGCTTAGTAGGAAGACTAAAGGATTTTTGTCATATTGTATGGCCTAATTTGATTAATTTGCAGGAAAAGAGGCATTTTTGGAGGCATTTACTATGAAGGGGATTGATGGAGACAAGCAAGAGAGAATATAGGGGGGCTTTTCCGCCTCATTAACTCTCAAACTATGCTTGAGATCACAGGATCCTCACTCACATCTCAAATTCACTAGCAGTTGAGGGATTCCAAGCACATGTGAAGATTAAAGAGGACTAGATCCAAAAATCTCGAGATCTTGTAGGAAACCACTCCTCTTTTCAAGCCTAGGTTCCATCAGCTACTTTTTTGTATAAATAAACCAGCTAAGATGCTCATTAGGATTTGATATTTTGTTGCAGCAAAGGGTAGTTACTGAGAGCCTAGTGCTTGACATTGTTACTCTTATTTTTCATATGATATATGTGACTATCATTTTCTATTAATGAGAATTTTACCATTGGTCTGCATCTGAGTTAGTTTTGGAGGGTTGAAACCCTTGGATTTAGGCCCAACCCATAGGCTTTAGTCCATCTTTTTGTATTTATTTCTTGTTCTTGATTCAAAGCATTGAAATTATTTCTTTGTTTCAATATATGTTATTTTTACGTTGGATAATACCTCTTGTGGACAAGAGCGATCGCCCTAGATCCTTGATGGAAACTAGAAACAAGCAAGGCAATTGAACTGACTCTTTCCCTAAGTCAAACTTGTTTGAATTATAAGAATTAAAGCTAATGGATGAGCCTCTTACCTCTTTCACGAAATCCTCGATGAATATCCCTTGTTGTGATTTGATGCAACTCTTCAATGCTTGATAAGGCCTATAAACATCAACCATAAAAGGATCAAAAGCACATGCGATATAATAATCCAAACAACTTAACCTAACGATCAAGGAAATTAGGAATTGAATTTTCCTTAATAAACATTATAAACTATTGTAAACCATTCATCATTCCAATAAGACAAATCAATGGGAGAAAGTGTTCATTTGTATTAATCAAAGATTAAGAGGAAACTTACAACCTTAGCCTTGATGTCATGAAGTCCCTCCCAAATGCCTTCAATCTCCTCCTTAGATGACAAGCTTTCCAATCTCAAACCAACAGCATAAGTTTGTCTACTCTGAGTTCTAACCTCCTTAATCCCTTTACCCTCTAGTCATTTTATAGACTAAGAGGAGGAAGTTTTAGATCCAAAAGAGGAGGATGAGACTCCTTCTTTAAGGTATTAGGTTACCATGAGAAAATGGATGGAGATGCATCATATGAGAGTTATAGTTTGAATAGGAATCACTTGGAAGCTTTCAGTTGGGAAATATTCGACCAACTATGTTTCTAGAATGTATATTTTATTTTTACTTTCTAGAATTCACCTGAACAGGTTTATAATGGCAGTCAGAGTGCAGCTCTGTGCTATTCTCAGAGTCAGTTTCAATGCATGCGCGGGAAAATCTAGAAAAATCGAAACAGGTGGAACTTAACAAGGTGTGACAACTATTTTTCTCAAATTTCTCATCTAATTCAAAATATTTTGGGTTGTTTGACTTCTGAAGGAGTTGATTCAAACATGTTCATGGATGGTAAAAAGACCCATAAACTGATCAAGTGTCATGGTGACAAATTGACATGTAACAGATTGCCCCCTAAAGTGTGAAGTCTGTAAAATAAGTTTAAAAGATTTAAGAGCTTTATCATTCCAAGGATCGGATCAGAGGCAATGGTCGGAAACCTGCAAGGCACATTCAAGAAATACAATTTGAATATATATCAAAAATCATCTTTGAGGTAGGCATTCCCATAGTCAGAGTAAAGCGAACTCAATGAATAAGCCTAGAAAAACTAAAATCATATAGATGGTAGATATAGTATGGGCACTGCCATCTGTCTACATAATCATGAATATAAAATCTCCTCGCAACCTGGATTGATGAAACTAGATCCAGGGTCTTGATCTCCATTTCTCGATCCACAGTACGAATCTAACCTTCCAAATGAATGTTTTGAAATCGAACATTGCAGAAACCACTTGATTATCGGTCAATAATGTGAACCATTAACAAGTGCAAGAGAAACCACCAATAATGACAATGGCTCTTCAAGGTATTTCTAGTACAATCTATGAAGTGTGAATAGGTGAGCTGAAGTCGAACACTCATAGAATCCTTCGATCGAAGGCCAATGATGAGAACCTATCATCGAAAGTGAGAAACTTGCCATTAAGGCGTGTAGGCTTCAATGTACTGAAGGTTTCTAAACCAACTTCCTAGATAATGAGTTAAAGTCGATAGGAAGCAATCTGTCGTAGGAAAGCCTACGACACGAAACTTAGTGTCAAGTTTTGAAAATAGTTTGCAAGGACTAACTCAAGGATGGTCGATGTGATTGAGGGCATAGAATCTGCAAAGGGGTTTTGAATTGAGGTTGAACTTTGCCTGAACACATAACGGTACGACAATGACTTGGCAGCATTTGACTTAACAATAATACCCAAAACCATGAATAATTTCAATGAGGTTCGATTAACTATAAGGCAAATGGATTTCCCAACCCAGACATGAGTGTGATGGAGTGTCGTGTTCAAGAGCGACATGCTACCTTTTAAAAATGATAATGTAAAATGGACACCTTTTCCCAATTTTCCCCCACCATTACTAGCAAGTACCTCTTTATTTTTTACAAGCTTGAGGAGGATAACATATGCTTGGACTGTAAGCTCATCCTTCGGATGAATCCATCGAAGTATTTTTAATGAACCCTAAGAAGGAATGGTTTGGTCCCATTATGCTTAACGGGTCCTATACTGTTTAGTTTTTACAAATCCAGTAAAGGATTAACTCGATTTCATTTTCTTTTAAGAGTTTGAAAAAGACACAAAAAGGAAACTCATTTAGTTCTTTTACCATAAAATTTTAACGAGCTCGGAGAAAGTGAAGCTCAACATTTTTCAATTTTAGAGAGTCAGAAGAAAAAAAAAAATAGACTCCATTAGATTTTTTTCGTCAGTTTTAGTCTCTCATGTCCGAAAAAGGATAAAATAATACAAGAGAGAACTCTATTGACCATGTTCGGTCATCGTACCCCTTTTTTGTAAAGAGTCCTAGCTCAGTCTGTAAAAGGGGTAAACTTATACTGAGTGGATGGTTGTTCATTTACTTTTACGAGTTCGAACAGGAAAGTACTTGGCAATATTTTCATTTTGAAAGAGTCTGAAAAAGGCTTAAAAGAAGACTCCATGATTTTCGCTTTTCATAATTCTTTAAGAGCATGAAAAGTGATAAAAGTCTACTAAAATGTCAAAATGATTCATGTTCATTCCATAACCAATCCTACACATTTAAACTCAATAACTCGTCATAACTGCTCAAAAAGGTCATTTTCCCTCTCAAAAAGGTTTTAAACATTAAAAAATTAACTCCAAAAAACTTATAAAAGTGGGAAAAAATAAATTATTTTTACCATATGAATTTTTACCATTTGAGAGCAGAGAGAGGAGTTTTACCACCAGACTTCCAGGACTGATTCCGAGCCAACCAGTGGACGAAATCGCGCACCATTTCTTCAAGGTAGAAGATCTCTCCTTAACTTAGATTTTTATCCATTTAGAATTTCATTTTGAGCTTTCATTTAATTTTTTAGAGCAAAACTTTGTTTAAAAATGCGCCCATGGCCCTATGAGGGTTTTTTTTCAATCGTGCTTGCGCAAGCCGATAAAATTTTCCACTTAGAAATCATGCCCTGCGTGGAATTATGCGGGAAAAAACTACACAGCTGCGCCCTATCCAAAAAGGGCAGTCGTGCAAGCGCCGGGGGTTTATTTTTTAACAAGTTTTGAGCTAGAAAAAACATGAGATTAATTTTTAAGACGATTCTAATTACTTTAAAATTGTCATTTCAGATCATTTGATTTCTCAAAATGGAGTGGAGGGAAAGAGAGCATGAAGCCAATGATTTGGCAGCTTTGGCAGATCCAGCCACCATGCAGACTCTCAGGACTTGTGGCCTCCTGAAATACTGGCTCATTCCTGGGATGAAAGCTCAGGTAGATCTGATGACGTGGCTGGTAAGGACCTGGAATGTCTAGGAACAGTGCTTTGTGATTTTTTATCATCACCTTACCATTGATGTCGATGACATCTACTTCTTGACTGGGTTGTCTCATCGGGGAGCTGATATTTCACTATTCGGATCGAGGATGGGGGGAGATACTACTGATGGGTATCTACGACGCTTTTGCAGGGGTGCACCACCCAAGGATGGGAGAATTGACATTTATACCATCGAGATTTTACCCTTGAGGACCATTGCTTTCACTATTTGCAAACTGTGTGGCAGTGCTTCCCTTCATCTAGCCACATGGGCATAGATGCAGACAGTCGTGGAATGTTGGGAATCCATGGTATACAACTGGTGTGAGGCAGTGGTGGTGAATATGGAGGGCCAGTTGACTAGGTGTAAGAATGGAAAGTTGAAGCATAAAAATTATGGCTGAAGCAAGAAAACTAATAGCTTGGAAACTTGAATGTAAAAATACACAGGAGGTATTTAATAATAATAATTATTAATATATATAAAATGTATATGTGATGAATGTTTACAATGAGGACCCGCATTTATATACCTAAGCAGGTGTCCTTTCGTGAATGGGCATGTCTTTTAGACATGCCTTTTCACTCAAATTAATGACTATTTAACCTAATTAATATTTAATTATTTAATATTTATGTTTATTTTATTTAATTACTTGTTATGAATTATATTCATAACATAGCCCCTTCCTTCAGAAGCTTTGTCCACAAAACTATATTGCTATGAATTTTCTTCACTTAGTGTCGTTGTCTCGATCTATATAATCTGGCCATCCTCTCTCGTCATGTAACTCATCAGTAATATTCCCTTGTATATTTTTTCTCTTTTTCTTTCTGTTAATAATTCTGAATTTTTATTTTTTATTTTTTTTAACTCTATTATTGTTATTATTTTTATTTTTTATTTCTTTTAAATAATTCCAATAATAAACTTTTTTTATCACTCTCTATATATAGATAGATAGATAGATAGATAGATAGATATATATATATATATATATATATATATATATATATATATATATATATATATATATATATATATATATTATTTTTGTAATTCTTATGTTAATTAATCAAATTATGAGCCTGTACGAATAGTTGCGTCACCAGGGGTCACACTTCACATCTGCACCCACTTGACGGTCTGCATTTGCCTGCTCGGCAGCTACCCATGACCTTAAATTCTTGTCACAACTCTGTGACGTGGGTCTGCAACCTGTTCAACCGGCAGACTTCAACATGACCCGACCCACGTATTTTGAAATCACGGCGGCATATTGGACAGATATTCAGAAATCCCAGCCATGTGGAAATGTCATTGGTATGATAGATATGGCCACACTTCATTTGAGAGGCATCCTCCTCCCCCAATTGAAAATTCATTATGCCACGCAACTGCAACAATAGTTGTGCCTCTGTCTCGAAAATTCTTGACAAGCAATTCTATCGCCACCAAATCCTCGATAAGTAATTCTATCGCTATGTTAAACAAGTGCTCCATATTTGGGTCTCCTTCTGACAACTGCTCTACAGTGGATCTGTGTTGCAATGCACTGTGTGGCATCAACTACACATCGTCTCTGTTCTTGATCATGAGAGGCATCTGCTCCCTTGCAGTGGGTGTGCTGCGTCGTTTGCCGGATTTTTGTGTTTCTGGTCTTCTTTTTCGAAGATAAAATAAAATGAATGGACCACAGATTCGAGCATAGGGGGTTAGTGTATGGGGGCACCTAGCTAGTAGAGTTTCCACGCAAACGGTCAACACAAACTGGTCAATTCTATGATTCCCGTGCTGCTAATCATGCATTAAGCATGGTGAAATGGAAACGATATGGTGACATTGTCGAACTCGTTATTGCAATGGAGGAATCGTATATAGTTGAATTATGTATTGACCCAGCAACCATTTTATTTTGACCGAGCCTGTCTGAATCGACGCCAAGCTACAACTGTTGACCCTTTGATAGGGCACACCATTTGATGGTGAGGGCAGCAAATCATTTAACAGTGACCACATGGCTTCCTATAGGTTTTTTTTGAATAGTGGTGTTCACATAAATAAATAAGTGAATAATAGTTGTGTTGTTAAACATGTTGGAAAACCACGACTGTATCTCCCACTAGCTATACAGAGATTCATTCACGCAGATGCAGGGAAAACTCGACCAACATTTCTTTTGGGGAAAGGCCACCCATGTTGTTTCCTCGAAAATCTTAATTGCTCTCGGAGAATGGTGAAACACTCTTTGCAGAGTTCTCATACACGTCCCAATAGCCAGCGAAGCCGCTGCTTGCGGACCATAGCCCTCTTCAATTATTTTAGCTCCCTTCTCCATTATATAGAGAAATATTGATATGATGTCTGAATTAATCATATGCCCTGACAAGTCATGGCTGTGGGAGAGGCATTCTAAGGTGGTCAGTTGTTTCAGGTATTCGTCACATTCGAGATCCGTGGGTAGGGGCCATAGGTCTTCGACTAGTGCTTCTCCACTTCCTTTAATTTTATCTTCATAATTTTCATCCATATCAGGATTAATTTCATTTGCACCATATTCATCTTCCAAAATCAATCTCAACTCTGTAATGTGTGCCTTGTTGAAAGTATCCCTCACGATGCCAACAGATTGGGAATCTTCCAATTGTGTGAAGGGTCTGTTAGAATAGTATGTATTATTTTGACGCTTAGCCCACAGCCAAAACCACTGAAATTGCACTGGAATTCCAAATTCTTTTGCAACTTCTTCCTTGAAAGAGATAAAAGGAACTTGCTTCTGAATCTGCAATGTTTGGAACTTATCATGATCGACAAGATCGAAATATACGTCCTTACCAATCTGATTAGAAAGATCTTGATCGCTGGAAAACTTTATAATTGTATAAATATGTGGCTTTGCCTTCTCTTTCCGCTTCAGTTCTTTTTCTTCTTGCCAATTCTCATCATTATTCCTTGTTCGTAAAAGCTTACAGTTCTCTGGATTTGTAGCCATCCTGAAATATTCTGATTTCTTCTTCCCCATAAACACCAATTCACTAGACTCATCCATATTAAAATCATCATTCACAGGCCGTGAATCCAAAATAGTGGACTTTGGTTCCACTTTTTGAGTAGCAGCTAAATGATCATATTTTCTCTCCATTTCTAAGGATTTCTTATCATATCTTTCCTTATTATCAATTTCCTTTCGACATGCTTTAACTTTTGCAAATGATTTTTCTAAATGTTGAAATGCTTCTTGAATTTTACTAAATTGTTCAATGCATTCAGGACATGAATGTAATGTCACATTATGCGGCAAACAACATTCAAATACATGCATGATTATATTGTGTGCCATGGCTCTGATACTACTGAAGCATAAAAACTATGGCTGAAGCAAGAAAATTGATAGCTTGGAAACTTGAATGTAAAAATACACAGGAGGTATTTAATAATAATAATTTATTAATATATATATATATATATATAATGTATATGTGATGACTGTTTACAATGAGGACCTGCATTTTTATACCTAAGCAGGTGTCCTTTCGTGAATGGGTATGTCTTTTAGACATGCCTTTTCACTTAATTTAATGACTATTTAACCTAATTAATATTTAATTATCTAATATTTATATTTATTTTAATTATTTACATGTTATGAATTATATTCAAAACAAAAACTGAAGAATTTTGGTTATGGTGCCATTCTTGTTGCTTTTTCCCTAGAGAGGGTTCCTATCCTCCGACCAAAGCATATTTTGGCAGGTGAGGGGGGTTCCAGGGATCCACACACCATGAGGTGGGTTGTACTGATGGCACGTCATGGAGGTGATGGACCAGTAGTGAGGTATATGACAGTGAAACCCTACACGTGGTCCGGGGCAGTGCCTTGAGAAAAAAAAAAATATGTGGACCCAAGGATGGTTGGCAGACCCAAAGATGGTGGGCGAACCTACCCATGGTTGTGTGTTGATCAGTGGTTTTCATTGATGTCAACCCAAGCAGCACCAGGGGCTACCCCGATCTTGCATGGTAATTTTGACTTGACCACTTACTTTATTCTGAGTCAAGGATCTTCTATATGGATTATAATCATCGAGATGTTTCTGTTGATATATGGCACGCCAAGTAATTCTTCAAAGTTTGAGAGATATTCATGTTTGAAGTTAGTAACCTCAGTTAGTGGGCTAAAACCCTATGGTATTGTGGCATGGAAATCATAATTGGTTGTGATCATTAAATAGTCAATAATTAATAAATTTGTTTTTCTCCTAAAATCCCTCCAAGGTTCACTTGTTGAGGACCCTCTCAACTCAAGACATTCATATAAATAATGACCCTCATATCTTCCTCTAGTAGGGATTTTGTGGCTTAAAATAGGTCATCATGAAATTTTCACTATATTATTTGTTTTCTTTGAAGATTCAAAAGCTGAAATTAAAACCCATTTGAGTTGAAATCTTGATGAACCTTGTGACCGAATTTTAGATCTTGGTTTGCTATATTTTTTAATATATGATCTGAGGAAGTTAGGGTTTTTGCAGGCTCCCGAATTCCATGTCAAACAGGTGACGTTGAGAAAAATCTTCATATCTTTCTCTCTGAGCATTGGATTCAAATTTCATAAATAGTCATAGAAAGAGAACAGGTTGTAGTTTGTTGAGTAGCGTTTTCAGGGCCGAAGGTCACAAAAGTGACACATGGCACTTCGTAAAAGTTCTCTCTACTGAACCAGTCTATAATCAGGTCATCGTGAGAGATTGGGAATAAATCTTTATTGAAGAATCCAATCTTGAATAGAACTATGGGGTTGGAAAGACGACTCATAGGGATACCATAGGACGAAATTTCAGACCCTAGAGATCCAAAATTACATAGATACAATAGATTCAATATCGAGATCCTAGAAGGTAAGAAAAAGCATGCATTCAAGGATCACTACAGTAAGGACCACACATCAACAGTCAAGGGTAAGTCTCCTATAGAAAGGTATGTATGACTAGTGTTTACATTTGAAATATGAGTATCATCTCTGACATATGTTTTTGCAGGACAATGTAAGTACATACAGGGTCTCATTTATATCTCTATGTCTCTATATGTCACAGTTAGTTTTGATACCACATTTCGAATGTCCTATTCTTGATACTAAACATTTGATGCTACATATTCTTGATGCTACGCCAAGTCTGCTAAATCTGTATGATGTTGTAATTTCATGTTGTTTGTCTTGTCATAGTTGATAGAACGGTCTCTATTGTTGTACTTAGAACTTGGTCCATCACAAGTCTAGGGTCCGTCATCAGTTTTTATTGTATATATATTTAGGTCAGTTTTGGATATAGTCTTGCATAGAGTCCAGGCATATATCAAGAGTGGGAGTCTTTTTCTACTATTGCAGCAAGTCAACAACAAAAGTGACAAACACACTTCAGGTATGCATTGTAATTTTTAATTTGTATTTATTCATTATTAGCACTTACATGTGTTTTGTAGGCAGAGGTAAGTTGAAGGGTATTTTGTTTTGTTTTGGGATTGGTTTCGTCGGGAAAATTTTGCATGCATGTAGAAGAATATTCAAGTAGAACTTCAAGCAAGAATTCAAGAGCAGAAGTATCAAATCAAAGTAATCATTGCAGCGGGACATCCTTTGAATACATGACAACCATCCCTATAATGTGAAGAAGTGTCAAGGCCAAGAGTCATCATTGTAAAGTTGTAAAAGAGTTGTTTGTAAAAGCGTCATCATTGGAAGAGTCATTATTGTAAAAGATTCAATCTTGCGAGTGTCGAAAAGGAATTATTAGGAGGTATAGGAATCTCTGTTGGGATGATGTCATGGTTGGGTTGCATTTCATAGTGTTATTGGGTGTTCGGTCAAAATCATTGTAAATCATATTGTATCATGGATCTTTGTCCTTGGTACGGGAATCTACACTCTTGTCTCATTTCAGTCATTATAGGGTGGCAGGGAGGTGCTAGGCTAGTCCATGAAGTCACCTACAGGTTGGAGCCTGTGAACACTTCAGGATGGTAGGTTGGTCTAGGATGTTGGGGCATCCAGTGAGTTGACTACTGAAGAAACTTGGGCATTGGGGCGTCCTTCCAGTAGGAGTTGGAGAAGAATGCTTTTCTAGAATTCTAGGAAGTTGTTGCTTTCATTTCAGTTGGGGCAGAAGATTAAAGAATTTATTAGAAAAGTGTTCGGTGATTTTTGACCCGGAGTGGTTTTTCCACCTAAAATTCTTGTGTCTATTGTGTTCTTTTATTTACGATCAAAGATACATATCCGTTGTTGACCAAAATCAAAATGAATTAGATACATCTTCAGTAGAAATAAGTAGGCTCTGGATTGAAAATGAGAAGCAGAAGGAATAGATACAAGTTCTCAACATAGAAGTAGAGAAGACCACTCTTCTCAAGCTACAGGTTGAGGAGGCAGAAAAAATAAGGAATATCTTTAAAAGATGGTTTCAAGAATATCTTGCTCAAAAGCAAGAATAACTTGATGCAACCTGTGATGAGATCAACAAACTCAAGGGATCGCAAAAAGAACACTTACAAGATAAGATAGATGAAGAAGAAAAAATGAAGGTAATTAAAGATGGTAAAGCTCCATTTGATGAAGGTACAAGCTCCACATCTTTGCATGATGATTTTAAGAAGGAAGTTGATCAAAGTGAAAAGCCAAAGAATAATGTTGCAACTCCAAAGAACAAGACCAAAGCAATCAAGAACAAAGGACAACACATTCTCCAAAGAAGAATGAAAAATCTTCCAGGTATGTTCGTTAATTTAATGGTTATTGTTTTTCATGCACTAACTATGGAAATATGGCCAAGGATTGTAAAGTTATTGATAGGTACAACTATCAAGGACCATCGCATCCGAATGAACCATTCGAGTACGCACATTTATTTAATTATTATTGTTTTTTATGTGCTAACTATGGACATATGGCTAGGGATTGTAAAGTTTTTACAGGTACAATCATTATCCTAGAAGCAAGTTTGGAGGATCACGAGACAGGTTCCATGATGATTTTGTTAGAAGAGAATACATGCTATATGGGCAAATATTGAATGTTTCAAAGCCATAACTATGGCCATAGCGCTCGCAATTGAAAATATCAGATGGAATCACCTATGGACAATATTGAATCTTCAAGTGTCATAACTATGGGCACATGGCTCGAGATTGCAGGAATAAGGTGGTCTGAAAAAGGAAACAGGTATAGGAAGACAAAGCAGATAACAAGGTTTCAAAAGCTATGCTTTCAGGATTTGTAAAATAAAAATGTCATGAGGAATTAGCAGTTGCTTCAGATAATGACTCAAGTTTAGATGGCCCGTTAGGTGACTAACTATTTTGAACAATCTAGCTTGTTGACTCCTTAATGTTTGTAGAGGAGGAGTCTATGAAGCAATATATGGAACGAGTATATGATTGACATGAAGGTATTTTGAAAAAGATGGAAGTTTCATTACAGGTTCTAGGGGAGAAAAATAATTGAAGGATTACAGGTTACCAGGAACAAGGCAAGATTAGTCTGCAAAGGATATGCACAGGTTGAAGGAATTGATTTTGAAGAAACATTTGCTCTCGTTGCTAGAATGGAATCTATCAAGATGTTTCTCACTTATGCTTTCTCGAGAAAAATCAAGGTCTACCAAATGAATGTTAAGTTAGCTTTTCTAAATGATGAATTGGAGGAAGAAGTTTACATTGAACAACCTGAAGGTTTTCTACTCTCTAACAAAGAAGACTACATTTGCATATTAAAGAAGGCTCTATATGGTCTCAAGGAAGCTCCCAGGGCTTGGTATGCTTGTCTTGATGGATATCTACATCAACAGGGATTTAAAAAAGGAAGTGTTGATGTGAAAGTGGGTCGATATAACCTAACAATTATTGAAGTATATGTGGATGATAAAATCTTTGGAAGCAATGATGACAAATTAAGTAAATACTTTGCCACAAAAATGCAAAGTGATTTTGAAATGTCTATGATTGGCGAACTGACATACTTTTTAGGGCTTTAGATTTTTCAGCGGGATAAAGGAATATTCATATATCAAACCAAGTACATCAAAGAACTGCTTAAGAAACTCCAGATGGAAGATTGCAAGCTAGTCCTTATCCCCATGGTAACATGTTGCAAGTTAAGCTTAGAAAATTCATCAAAGGATGTGGACCAAAGGTTGTATAGATCCATGATTGGTAGTCTCTTATATGTTATAGCCTCCCGGCTTGCTGTGATGTAGGCAGTTGGACAAGTAGCAAGATTCCAAGCAGCACCAAAAGAATCTCATATTATTTTCGTAAAAAGAATTCTTTAGTATCTTTAGGGCACAGAGGAATATGGTCTATGGTATACCAAAGGAAATGATCTCGTCATCCAAGCTTATACATATGCAAATTGGGTAGGAAGTGTTGATGATCGTAAGAGTACCAATGGAGCATCATTCTATCTAGGTGGTTATCTTGTTTCATGGTTAAGTAAAAAACAGTCTTCAATCTCGTTATCCACAGAAAAAGAAGAATATGTCGCGACATCAGCTTGTTGTACTCAAGTTCTTTGGATGAAGAAAACTTTGCAAGATATTTAATTCAATTTAGATGAGCCTATACCCATCTTTTGCGATAACACCAATGCCATTAGTATCTTCAAGGATCCTGTGATGCATTCCAAAACAAAGCACATTTCTATTAAATATAATTTTGTTAGAGAGCAAGTCGTTGAAAAGAATATCAAGCTTGAATATGTAGGCACAAAGGAACAAATTGCTGACTTCTTTACCAAACCGTTACCTCTGGAAGCATTTGAGTATCTTCACCAAAATCTTGGGATTCTCCCAAGTTTTCATTAGACTCTTTCTCTTATCTACTCAAGTATAAATGGGGAGTGGAGGTGTGTACATGTCCACAGGATGGCTATTTGTCAGGGGGAGTTACCCTTTGCCATTGATGACAAAGGGGGAGAGAAGGCAGTAGGAAGATGTGTCATGATCTAATGGGGAGTACTTCCATTGCCAGCAATGCTAAAGGGGGAGATTGTTGATTAGTGGTTGTCATTGATGTCAACCCAAACAACACCAGGGGCTACCCTGATCTTGCATGGGAATTTTGACTTTACAACTTACTCTATTCTGAGTCAAGGATCTTTTAGATTGATTCTACTCGTCGAGATGTTTTCATTTATATATTGCATGCCAAGTAATTCTTCACGGTTTGATAGATATTCATGTTTGAAGTTAGTAACCCCAGTTAGTGGGCCAAAACCCTATGGTATTGTGGCATGGCACTAATAATTGGTTGTGGTCATTGAATAGTCGATAATTAATAAATTTGTTTTGCTCCTAAAATCCCTCCAACATTCACTTTTTGAGGACCCTCTCAACTCAAGACATTCATATAAATAATAACCCTCATATCCTCCTCTAGTATGGATTTTGTGGCTTAAACAGGTCATCGTGGAATTTTCTCTATAAAAAAATTTGCTGCGAAGATTCAGAAGTTGAAATTAAAACCCATTTGAGTCGAAATCGTGATGAACCTCGTGACCAAATTTCAGATCTTGATTCTCTATGTTTTCGGAGATATGATCTAAGGAAGTTAGGGTTTTGCAGGCTCCCGAATTCCATGTCAAACAAGTGACGTTGGGAAAATATTCATAACTTTCTCTCTAAGCATTGGATTCAAATTCTTTAAATAGTCACATAAAGAAGATGTATTTTAGTTTGTTGAGTATTGTTTTTAGGGTCAAAGGTTGCAATAGTGACACGTGGCACTTCGTACAAGTTCGCTCCACTGGACCAGTCTATAATTAGGTCATCGTGGGAAATTGGGTATAACTCTTTATTGAAGAATCCAATCTTGATCAGACCTATGGGGTTGGAAATAGTACTCAGAGGGCTACCACATGAAGAAATTTCATACCCTGCAGATCCGAAATTACATAGATACAATAGATTCAATATCGAGCTCCTGGATGGCAAGAAAAAACATGCATTCAAGGATCATTGCAGTAAGGACCACACATCAATAATCAAGGCTAAGTCTCCTACAGCAAGGTATGTATGATTAGTGTTTACATTTGAAATATGAGTATCATCTCTGACATATGTTTTTGCAGGATAACATAAGTACATACAGGGTCTCGGTTATATCTCTATGTCTCTATATGTCACAGTTAGTTTTGATACCACATTCTAGATGTCTTATTCTTGATACTACACATTTGATGCTACATATTCTTGATGCTACACCAAGTCTGCTAAATCTATATGATGTTGTAAGTTCATGATACTTGTCTTGTCATAGTTGATATAATGGTCTCTATTGTTGTACTTATAACTTGGTCCATCACAATTCTAGGGTATGTCATCAGTTTTTATTGTATATATCTTTAGGTTAGTTTTGGATATAGTCTTGCATAGAGTCCAGGCCTATATCAAGAGTGGGAGTCTTTGTCTACTGTTGCAGCAAGTCAACAACACAAGTGACAAGCACACTTCAGGTACGCATTGTAATTTTTAATTTGTATTTATTCATTATTATGCACTTACATGTGTTTTGCAGGCAGAGGTAAGTTGAAGGGTATTTTGTTTTGTTTTGGGATTGGTTTCTCCTAGAAAATTTTGCATACAGGTAGAAGAAGATTCAAGTACAACTTCAAACAAGAATTCAAGAGCAAAAGTATCAAACCAAAGGAATCATTGTAGCGGAACATTCTTTGAAGACATGACAGCCATTTGTATATTGTGAAGAAGTGTCAAGGCCAAGAGTCATCATTGTAAAGTTGTAAAATATTCATTTGTAAAAGTGTCATCATTGGAAGAGTCATTATTGTAAAAGAGTCAATCTTCCTAGAGTCAAAAAGGCATTATTGGGAGGTATAGGAGTCTCTGTTGGGATGATGTCATGGTTGAGTTGCAGTTCATAGTGTGATTGGGTGTTCGGTCAAAATCATTGTAAATCATATTGTATTGTGGATCATTGTCCCTGGTACAGGAATCCACACTCTTGTCTCATTTCAGTCATTATAGGGTGGCAGGGAGTTGCTCGGCTAGTGCATGAAGTCGCCTGCAGGTTAGAGCCTATGAACACTTCAGGGTGGTGGATTGGTCTAGGATGTTGGGTTATCCATTCAATTGACTACTGAAGAAACCAGGGCATTGGAGTGTCATTCCAGTGGGAGCTGGAGAAGAATGCTTTTATAGAATTCTAGGAAGTTGTTGCTTTCATTTCAGTTGGGGCTGAAGATTAAAGAATTTATTAGAAAAGTGTTTGGTGGTTCTTGTATCTATTGTGTTCTTTTATTTACTATTATTACTTCATAAACATTAATAATATTTAAGATTAACTAATGCTCTGAAAAGATTTAAAAGTTCTAATTGCTAAGGAATACTGATTCACCCCCCTCTCAGTATTTCCAACATTGTGCATGGGTTTTGCACATGGTTTTGGGCATGATGGTTTTCTACTCGTGGTATTTTATAGTATGGTCAAGGGAACTACGGTTATGTTCTAATCCAAGGTTATGGGTTGTTTTTTATGAATCCTTCGGCATGTATATATAGGTATTGTAACATTGAACAAAATATAATGAAAAATCAATCTAGTAGTCCCAGTTTTAGAATCCAGGGGAAAATCTTTGTGTATATTTGTTTTATGTTATTGCCATTGTATTTTTTTGCTTTAAGAATTCGTTTGCAGGTAATTTTGGTATAGGGTTAAAACCTACATTTTGTATTAGAGTTGTCTTAGCTTCAAGGGGATGCCTTTGCTACTGAGGGGTTTTTCTCGGGCTTGTGGTAGACCCTATTATAGTGGGAGATCTGCGGGATCAATTCTTGCGGTGAAAAAAGATGGTGAACAAGGGAAAGATAGAGATCGATAAATTCAATGGACAAAGTTTTGAGTTGTGGAAGTTCAAGATGGAGGATATGTTGGTGGATAAAGATCAATGGATCACGGTAGATCCGGGTACTAAATGAATGGAAATGTTAGCAGAAGACTGGGCAAAGTTGGATCAGAAGGCAAAGAGAAAAATATGGTTGTCTATCTCATATTTAATATTGTTGAATGTATCAAGGGAATCTATGATGAAAACTTTGTGGGACAAGTTAGGGATGTTGTACCAATCTTAGTATATGGTGAACAAATTGTTCCTGCGGAAAAAGTTATATAACCTAAGGTTGAAGGATGGAGACTCGGTGATAGAGCATTTGAACACCTTTAATACTGTGGTAAATCAGTCATTATCTGTTGATATAGAACTAAGCATTTGAACGCCTTTAATATTGTGGTAAGTCAGTTGTTATCTGTTGATATAAAAATTACAGGCGAAGGTCAATGCATCATTTTTCTATGTTCTCTACCAAATTCGTGGGATATTTTATTTTTTCCAATAGGTAGCGATACAACTACCTTGAATTTTGATGAAATATTCTCATCCTTATTGTCGAAGGAGATGAGACGGAAAAATATGGAGAGCCAAAATGGAGATGCATTTTTTGTACGAGGACGATCCCATAACAGAAACAAAAATAAGTCCTCAAGCGGGAGATCTAAATATCCGGGAAAACCTATAAAGCTGTGATGTAAATGCGGAAAGGAAGGGCACTATAAAAAGGATTATAGATCTAAATATCCTGAGAAAGGAAAGGCATCTAATGATGCTCCTTCTCTAGAGGCTAAAACCACCTCAGATGAAGGTGGGGATGTGTACTTGGCTTCTTTTTCAAGTATACATGTAGATCATGAAGCATGGTTGATTGACTCAGGTGCATCATTTCACTTACTTCCCCATAGGGAGTGGTTCTGTGAGTATGAGAAATGTGATGGTGGTGATGTCTTCTTAGGGGATGACAAGAAGGAAAAAATCATCGAACGCAAAAAACTCAAGCTAAAGTTGCAAGGTGGAAGGATATGAACACTTCTTGGTGTTCTGCATATTCCTGCATTGGCCATAAATATGATTTATGTAAGCAAGATGGATGATGCAGGTATAAAAAAAAGTGTTCGGTAAAGATACCTGCAAGATGGTTCAGATAACACTGATATTGATGTGAGGATTTCAGGTTGGAACTCTGTACAAACTTATAAGTAGCATTATTATTTGTGGGTGCAATAGTTTTGTGGTTCCTGAAAAATCTAGTGGTATCTGGAGAAAATACTATGTTATGGCATCAAAGGCTTGAACATATTAGAGAGAAGGGCCTTCGAATACTACATGGTAATGGTATCGTAGAAGGTATGTCTAATTTCTCTCTCGATTTTGATTTCTGTGAGCATTGTGTATATGGGAAGAAGAATCGGGTGAGTTTCCCCTCTCGTGCTAAGAGGGCGAAAGGGATATTATAACTTGTGCATAGTGATGTGTTTGGACATATGTCAGTTCCATCACTAGGTAAGTATGTGTGCTATGTCTCATTTATAGATGACTTCTCAAGGAATACATGGATATATTTCCTCAGGAAGAAATCTGAAGTCTTTTATAGGTTTAAAGAATTTAAGGCTCTGGTGGAAAATCAAACAAAGAAGAATATCAAGGTGTTGAGGATATATTATGGTGGAGAGTTCTGTAAGAAGTGTGGTATAGCACAACATAATATTACTCCATAGACACCTCAGAAAAATGGTGTTCCAGAAAGAATGAACAGGATGTTGATGGAAAAGGAAAGAAGCATGTTGAGTGGCGATGGATTAGGGAAGGAATTTTGGGCAAAGACAGTGGATATTGCATGTTCCTTGTTTAACAGATCACCTTCATAAGCATTGGAAGATAAGACTCCACATGAGGTATGGATTAGAAAGAAACCTTCACTTTCACACCTGAGGGTATTTGGTTGTGATGCATGTGTACATGTTCCAAAGGAGAAAATAATCAATTTGGATAGAAAATCTAAAAGGTGCATCTTTATTGGGTATAAGGATGGTTTAAAAGGTTATAAGCTTTGGAACCCAAAAACAAGGAAGGTTATGTACAGCTGAGATGTGGTGTTTAGAGAGGCAAAAGATATTATTAAACATGAAGTCCTACAAAAGTAACTTGAGAAGATAGAGTTTGAGCTAAAGGAGGAAGAATCAGACTCTACAGTAGAACAGGAATCAGAAGAGGAAGAGCCACAGACTCCAGTTTTGAGAAGATCAGTTCGAGAGAGAAGGCAGCCAGAAAGGTATAATCCATCTACTTTCTGTTCAAATTTTTCTTTATCTATTATTGATGATGATCCTAGAATTATCGGGGAGGAAGTAGATTCAAAGCATGGAAAACTCTGGAAAGAGGCCATGGTTGATGAAATGGTATCTTTGGACAAAAATGAGGCTTGGTATCTGGTGGAGTTGTCGAATGGAAGGAAACCCATTGGAAGCAAATGGGTGTTTAAGAAGAAGATGAATGCAGAAGTCAAGGTGGATAAATACAAAGTTTGTTTAGTAGCAAAAGGTTATTCCCAAGTGCCAAGAATTGGTTTTGGTGATATATTTTCTCTTGTTGTCAAGTTAACTTCTATTAGATTACTTTTATATGTTGTTGTTGCTTTTGATTTTGAGGTAGAACATATGGATGTGAAGACAACATTTCTTCACGGGGATTTGGAAGAAGAGATCACATGAAGCAACTTGAAGGCTTTGTGGTGATTGATAAGAAAGAACTGGTGTTCAGGTTAAAAAAATTGTATGTATGGGTTAAAACAATCATCAAGGATGTGGTATCAGAAATTTGATACATATATACGGGGACTTGGCTTCACTAGAAGCAAAGTGGATCACTATATGTACTTTAAATGAATTGGTAAACGTGTTATTTATTTGTTCTTGTATGTGGATGATATGTGGATGATATGTTGCTGATTGGAAATGACAAAGAAATTATCCAAGATTTGAAGACCCAATTGTCCTCCAAATTTAACATGAAGGATCTTGGTGCTGCAAACTATATTTTGGGCATGGAAATTAAACGAGATCGGACAAAGAGGAAGCTCTGGTTAAACCAGAGGAATTATTTCGAGACAATATTGCAAAGTTTTAATATGCAGGAGAGTAAACCGGTGAATTTTCCTATTCCTGTAGGTGTAAAGTTGTATGTTGAATAGTGTCTTAAAACACAAGTAGAGGAAGAGGACATGTCTCATGTTCCATATGCGAGTTCATTTGGTAGCTTGATGTATGCAATGGTTTGCACCAGACAAGACATTTCACATGAAGTGGGAGAATTGAGTAGGTTTATATCAAAACCAGGGAAGGAGCATTGGATAGCAGTGAAACGGGTTTTTAGGTATTTGCATGCTACCAAGGAAGACCAGGATTGGACAGAGATTTGGACATTCGTGGCTTTGTTGATGCAGATTGGGCTAGAGATATAGATCAAAGAAGATCTACAAGTGGGTATGTGTTTAACCTTTTTGGAGGAGCAGTCAGTTGGATGAGTAAGCGGCAGTCTATAGTGGCACTTTCAACTACAGAGACTAAATACATGGCAGCCACTCATGCAAGCAAGGAAGCAGTTTGGTTGTAGATATTTTGTTCAATTATGGGATTGGTGTAGTGATCTATAAGGATAGACTATGACAGCCAAAGTGCAATTTTCTTGGCTAAGAACTTTGCTTATCATTCGAAGACAAAGCACATTTATGTTCAATATCGCTTTGTGAGGGATATGGTTGAGGACAAAAATCTTTTGCTGGTAAAAGTAGACACTTTGAAGAATGTTGTGGATGCATTGATGAATTATGTGATCACTGGGAAGTTTTCTTGGTGTAGATAAACAATGGACATTGCAGGGTTGGACAAATGACTAAGCTCTTTAGTGCCCCCCTATGTGGAAAGAAAACAGCAAGTGGGAGAATGTTGGGTGTGTATTATATTATTTCCATGACTAGCATCACGTTTTGTATGTTGTGTTGGGCGCAATAGGGGGGTCACAGGGGGGGCAGAAACCCTCGATCAGGGACTTTTCAAGGGGGTCGGTGGCCCCCTACATGAGGTCTGGGGCAGCACCCTGGGAAAATTTATTTATTTTTTCTGCAAACCCTAGGATGGGGGGAAAACCCAAATACGGTGAGCGAACCTACCCATAGTTTTGTGCATGGGTTTTGCACATGGTTTTGGGCATGATGGTTTTCTACCCATAGTATTTTGTAGGTCTGGTCAAGGGAACTATGGTTATGTTCTAATCCAAGTTTATGGATTGGGGTTTATGAATGCTTTGGCATGTATATATATATGTATTGTAACATTGAAAGGAATATAATGAAAAATCGATCTAGTAGTCTCGGTTTCAGGATCCAGGGGAAAATATTTGTGCATATTTGTTTTGTTTTCTTGCCATTGTATATTTTATGTTTCAAGAATTTGTTTGCAGGTAATTTATGTACAGGATTAAAACATACAATACCAACCGCACCTGGAAGGGGTTGTGGCCAGTTGAGTTGTGGAGAGATTTGTTGTAGCTATTTTGGATGTAGGGGAGGCTCATCCCATGTGTTTGGATGCTTCGAGTTGTACATGCACAGGATGTACACAATCATCATGTTGACAACCTTTGTTTAGCCATCATTTTGGGGGTGGAACTTTTTGGACTTAGTGAGCTTGGTATCCAACAACGATCAAAGTCTTGACCAGAATGTACTTAAGAACCTACTGTCACAATCTGAGAAAATGGACTATGGGACCCCAAAGTGTACCCATACTCATTCAAAGAAGAGTTTGGAAGTCGCTTCTGCTGTGATACTCTTCTTACAGGCCGCTATAATGGCCATCTTAGAGAATCTATCGACGACCACGAAAACATAGTCGTTTCCATGCTTAGTAGAAGGAAGGCCCAACATGTAATCCATGGAGATGGATTCCCAAGGCCTGCTAGGAGTAGGAAGAGGAGTATACATTCCCTTATTCTTGCTTGTAGGTTTGGAATGGCACAGGTAGTGAAGGATCTGATGTACTTCCCAACACCTTGTCGAAGGTTTAGCTAATAAAAATACTTGTGCAAAACTTCCACTGTTTTCTCTACCACAAAATGTCTTGTGACCCGACTATAGTGCGTCTCCCAAATCGTCTTAGCACGCTTGTGTGAAGGAACACAGAGGTGTCCCAAGTGGCATAATAGTGGGTCTTGGAGGTGGAAGTCTAGAGCTTTCTTACCTTCTAGGAGCATCCAGTATGTGGTGCTGAATTTTGGATCACTCTTGTAAAGATGCGTCAATCCTGAAGTCTCGTGTCCACAAGAGTCGAGCACAATGATCAACGCCATAACTGGCGGTTGGATGAGTCAGTCTACAACATTATTGGTGTTTTCCTTCTTGTACTTAATGTTCAAATGGAATTTTTTCATATATGTGTACCATTTCTTATGGAAATTGTTCCACAAATTTCCTTGTCTTTATATGAACTACAGGGGTCAGTGGTCTGTGTGGATGATCATTTCCTCCCCCAAAATGTAATGCTTCCATTGTTGGTAGGCCTATGCAATGAAATACATATATTTTTCATAGGTGGGATACTTTCAGACGGTACTTGGAAGTGTCTCACTGTGATATGCCACTAGATGCCCCTGTTGGGTAAGAACTGCACCAATAGCATAGTCGGAGGCATATGTCTCAATTTCAAACAGTTGTTGCAAGTTTTGTAATTTGAGCATTGGTGTAGAGAAGAGGTGTTGCTTCAACTCATCAAACGCCTTTTGTTGGTATTTGAAACAAAATAAATTTGTTTTCGCTTCGCCTTTGTTGACTTGACTCAAAGGCCAAGTGATATGAGAGAATCCCAACATGAACATGTGATAGAAATTGGCAAGACCCATAAAGTTTCAAAGATCTGTTAGAGTGGTTGGGGTTGGAAAATCCCTAATAACTTGTATCTTGGCTAGGTCCATATGCACACCCTGCTCATCAATGATGTACCCCAGATATTGAACGTGGGTCATACCAAAAGTGCATTTCTCTAAATTGGCACACAATTTTTGTCGTAGTGTTTGGAGGACTTGTCAAATATGGTGTATATGCTCTTTTCAACATTGGCTAAAGATCAAGATGTCATCCAAATACACTACCACGAATGATTTGTTGAAGGGCCAAAAGATGCCAGCCATTAGCCTCATGAAAGTTGTGGGGCCATTTTCAACCCGAACGGCATGACTAGCCATTCAAAAAGGCCCTCCTTAGATTTGAAGGCGGTCTTCCACACATCAAAGGGTTTGATTTTTACCAGGTGATAACCGGACTTTAAGTCAATATTGATAAAATATTCCCCCCCCCCCCTTGAGTTAGTCCAGAAGGTCATCAATTTGCGGGATTGGATACCTGTTTTGGACAATGATCCTATTTAGTGCCTGAAAACTTGTGCTCACCAAAACAATGATTAAACTTGTGCCTTTGTTCCTCCTTTTAAAGGAAATTTGAATGGTTAAAATTATTGAGTTTTCTAATTAAGAAATGATTTTGTGATTGACAGAATTAGCATGAGTCAACTACTCATGCAACTTGTCCTATTTCAATTCAACCACTTGAAACTCAATCACTTGTGTTCATCCTCAATCAACTCACACTGGAAAATAAAAAACTAGACTTTCACTTTCAACACATCAGTTAACTGCATCCTAACTCATCCTAATTTTTAGGGATTGATTCCTAAATTATAGAAACTTGATTCATGCACAAGGAATGTGCTCTGGCTCCTATGATTAAGTCACAAATCAAGGAACCTTTTTCTCACTAATATTTTCAACATAATACTCTATAAGACTCAAATTTATAACTCTAGTTGAGAGTTGGAAGAGTCAAACCTGACCCCTAGTTGGCTATTGAGTTATGTTTAACTAGGCCACTAGGAGGACAAGGGGCTTCTATCCTATTTGATTGTATCCAGTTCCATAGAAGAGTAAAGAAAATTGAGAGTGAGATTAAGTGATCATAACAGAGGGGATTTGCTTTATAGAATCCCAAAAGGCAATAGGTCTCAAGCAACTTCGTAGAGTGCCTTCTTCTTTGTACTTGCATTATTTCCATTCAAGAGAAAGACGGAGTGAAGCGGCCTCGCCTTCTAGTTGGGTTTTCTCTCGTAAGGGTTTCCCATAAAATATCTTGTGTTCATTATGGTTGGTGTTGTTAATTTTCTAACCCCCATAAATGAAAAATTATTTCCTATCAATTTTCCTTGGTTTAATTTAATTTTCTGGCTTGCTAAACAAAATGTAATATTGGGATTTTAAAAAGTAAATAAAAAATAATTTTCAACAAAAGAAAAAATCCAATCAACCAATTTCATTGAAAAACACAAAAAAGAATTCTTTCAAATCTATTGTTTCATTTATAATAATCTTCAACATGCAAAGGCTTTCCCAACAAGGAAAATAAATGGCAACTGAGGAAAACTAATACATAACAAAACCAGGAAACTTCTAGTTGAGAAATTTGTGTTTGGCCCTCAATATTATAGCCACAAAGTGTACTTCCTAATCCTTTATTCCACCTACCCACATGCTACTATAGATTTTGCATGCACATGTGGGAATCTTTTAGTGGTTTTCTCTGCCTACCTATATATACGAGTTCATTTGATCTCACACAATATCTCTACCATGCACATGTGGTCTATATTTCCCTTTTCCTATTGTTGTAGACCTTCTCGAGCTTAATTTTTCCCCTTCCCACGTTGTATAGACTCTTGGGATCAATCTTTAGCCCACATAAGTGCCTTCATTGCTACAAAATCACCTGCAAAATATTTCCCTACCTTGTTGGTACTTGTTTTATCCCTCTAGCTTTTGCACACTTGAGTGTCCTAGGATCAATCTATAGCTCACACATGTGCCTTCACTGCTACAAAACCACATGCTAAATATTTATTTTCCTTGTTGGTCCTTATTTTATCCCTCTAGTTGTTACAATCTATAACTCACATGTGTGCCTTCGTTGCGATAAAATCACCTATTGAATATTTGTTTTCCTTGTTGGTCCTTATTTTATCCCTCTAGAAATTGCACACTCGAGTGAATTTCCTTCTCCACTCAATCAATAAGATCCTCACTCATTTCACTATGACTTGTGCTTAATAATATGTCTTCTCCTTTATTATGGCTAAATCAACAACCCTAATCTCCAAAGTGATTGAAGGTTGATATTAAAGCTCAACTTCACTTGATATCTATGGTTGTGATTTATCTAATTCATTAATGTAGATAACATTTGAATTTCATTAGATTAAACTCATTTTTATCATCAAAAGAAATTACTAAGGTTAAGAGGTAATTAAGGGACTTCCACACACCTTGACACTTATGCCTATGCAGAAGTACCTACCTGGGCTACAAAAATCAATGACCCCTCTTAACAAGGGTATTATGGACCACTCCAAGCTTATCCCTATAAAACAAAAAATTCCCTTTCACCAAGGGTTTGGTGAAAATGCCTGCAATATGCTCATATGTGTAGATATATTAATGATTCAATACCCATTTTTGGATCTTATATCTAATGAAGCGACATTTGTTCTCAATATGTTTGGACTTATCATGGAACATTGGATTCTCAAAGTTTGATATGACTCTGATGATCATAGTATCACCGTAAGCTCCAATTCTTGACCAAATAATCTTGCAATCAAGTTTTGAAGCCAAATGGCCTCACAACTTGCCATACTCGTTATATATACTCTTTCTTTGTTGAATTGAGTGTAGCATTGAAGCAAACTAGAGCAACACCCTAAGTTTCTCTTCCTATATGTTGCACTCCCTACCGAATCTGAGCTTGTCTATCCTTGTAGTTCCACTCCATCTCCTCCAAAATACCTCAAACCATACTCCATTGTACCTCTCAAGTATCTCAACACATGATTTCCTGCTACCTAATATACCTTCCTTGACTCAACCATGAAATGGATCAATGTGTTCGCAGAAAAATAGATATCTACCCTAGTGTTGAACAACTACATCAAGGACCCTATCAATGGTACACAACATGGGATCCACCAACTCTGAATTTGAATTCAAATCCTTCTTCAAATTGGTGATCATATGTGTAGCCATAGGTCTACAATCATCCACCCTAAATCTCCTTAATATCTCTACTGCATATTTCTCCCAAGGAATATTTCACGCAACCTATGTTATACATTTAACCCCAATAAATAAGGAATCAACTTGATGTCCTTCATTTCAAACTCTACATCCAAATCTTCCTTGCACCCTACAATAAGCCCATCTAAATCTCTGAGAAACAAATCATATTCATATAATACCAAGATAAGTGGATCATCACAAAAAATTATGAAGTACAAGTTGGGATCTACCTCAATTTTCATGAAACCCATACACATTAAATACCCATCAATCCTAGAGTACCATGACCAAGGTGCTTTCTTGAGTCCGTATAAGGCCTTCATTAATATGCACACATGAGTCTCCCACCCATGTTCCTTAAAGCCCTGAGGTTGTCTATATACACCACCTGCTCAATAATATTGTTTATGGAATGATGCTTTGGCATCCATTTGACGTATCCTCCAACTCATAACTAAATAAATAGATAAAATAACTCTAATGTAAGTATAACTGGCGACTGGAGTAAATGTTCTCTCATAGTCCACTCACTCTTCCTAGGAGAACCATATTGCCACAAACCCCACCTTGTGATTTTTTATGCTACCATATGTAGCATGTTTAATCTTAAATACCCATCTCTAACTCAACACTGACTTTCCCTCTGATCTAAACACTATATCCCATATGTCATTCCTCATAATGGAGTTATACTTCTCCATTATGGCATCCTTCTAAACCTACTAGTTTATAACCTTGAAAACTAGTAGGCTTGGAATCAATAATGCTTCTCATAAGTACCACATAATTTGTAAATTTATTAGATTCTAATCACCATGAATGTGCTTCTATCAGCCTCCACATGCTCCTAAGCATCCCTCAATTTTTTTTCAAATCATTGAGGTCTCCTAATAGAATTGGTAAGGAGGTGATGTTGAAGAACGTAACTAGTGTCTATCTTCATAATTGTACTTGAGTCATGATGTTATATATTTGTCAAAGTAAAATTTTAAATAAATTGACTTATTAAATCATGAATTTCATGCAATGGTCAATGTTCAATAGGTCAAAGCACCCATTGAGTGCTCTAGGATTTTTTGAGTCAAATTTATTATGTAAACCCTTCTTGGGATCATTTATCTTCGTCATGTTGAACCCCCCATCCATCAACAGCTCAAGTCAGCCTCAAAATTGGTTCTATTTTTGTCCTTTACAAGTTGGTCTGTCAACCATTCATGTTGGCTCAATTTATATGCAGAAACAACTATATCTACCCTAGTAAACTCAGCTCATTTAGAGGATAATAGTCTTTGTGATCTAAAGAAGTAGAAGTGTGAAGAAAGGAGTTTATCACTGCAGGTCGAAGGTCATCATTGAAGGTCGAAGCTACTTTTTAAGGTTATAAAAGTAGGGTTAAAGGTCTATTAAAGTTTGAATTTATTATAGGATTGTGACTCTATTGCATAATTGAAATTGTTGTGGAATAAAGATTGAATTGCAGGAGGAGTTTTTATTTGGTTGACTTGATGGATGGAGGGATAAAAGTATGTGTCAAAGGTCTAGGTTGTCTCACTTTTATTTGAATATACTAAAGGTATAGTTCTTGATTGGGTTTTCCCCTACCTAGGGGTTTTTGCCTAGTTGAGTACCTACATCCTATGTTCCTTGTGATTTTTATGGTTTGGCATTTATATTGATGAAATAATAATATAAACAAGTAAAAGAAGAAATAATAAGTATATAAATATTCACAAATAAATGTCAAGATCTAAGAGAAATATGATGCCTTAAATTTCTCAACATGATATCATATATAAGGACATCAGTATGAGGTCTATTAGAATGTCACAATGACTTTAATACAAGGAAGAAAATCTAACGAGCTCTTAGAGGAAAGTAAAACAAATTATGGGCACATTCATAAGCCATAATTCCAATGACTAGGTCATACATCTGAATTAAGGAGGACGAAGATATTTCATAAATACAACAACGTTGTTTTAGAGCACCTAAATGCTAGATTGATTTCCCATTCAAGGCTGAGTTCCTTGAAATAAAGAATGTGGTCCTGGGCATAGATTCTATGATCTGAAATCACCATTAAAATCTAAACATTGTGTCACATTGTGTCACTTTAGGGTTTCGAAAATTGTAGAAGTTTGTGCATACTTGAGGGCAACTAAAAGTAGTGTTCGAAGCCAGCAAAGAAATGAATATAGGCCGAAATTTTTAGGAGTTTTGAAGGGCCTATTTCGAGAATTTTTTATGAAGCTACAGGCACCAAAAAAGTTACTTAAGAAATAAATTTCAATCTTGTACACATGAATTATGTGTCCTTGAAAGAACTATTGTATGCCTACTTTGAAAGGCCTATCATCAAGCTACATTATAAAAGTCTAGATGCCTAAAATAGAAGTCACTCATTGACCTGTGGAAGTATAATAATTTTTGGTATAGGATCCATAAATATATTTAGAATATGAGCATTCACAGATACAGTAAGCTTATATAAATACACAATCGAAGGAGACAACAAATCGACCAGTGGAGCCTCTCTTAAATAATAAAAGGAATCTCAGTATTGAAGAAAGTCTTCAACAGTGAATGTGACATGCACCAACTCATGAAACAACCCTTGAATATTTTATCAAGTTCAATTATTTTATGTTTCAGTTTGCAACGAAAGCAAAAAGTATCTTATATCTTGAAGAATCAAGGTACGTATAATAATTCTTAATTTGGTATAGGACTTTGAAATTTCTTTATTTATTCAAGAACTTGTAGTTTTCGTAAGTTGTTGATCTCTAAGTACTAAACAGATCTTAGATTTTAATCTCTAAAGTTTGTAGGGATAAATCAGAAACCCTAGAACTAATATTTTTTTTAAATGACTTGGGGTTTGAAAATTTCTAGCTCATATATCTTTTTGTATATTTATGTGGTACTAATAATACAAGTTTTACAGATACATATAAGCAATAATGAGCTTCTACAAAAAGAAGTCCCTCTCACTAAATATAAGTATACTACTTTTATCTCTTTATTATTGTTGACTCGAGCATTTTCCTTGAAAGAAAGGACTACAAGTATAAATATTAAGAAACTTGCAACTAGAACTCAAAAGGGAGAAATAAGCTTTAAAAGGAAACCCTACAAGGTTTGTAAAAGAAGCTAGGTATGTAAAAAGTCTTCTTCGTTGAAATTATGATCATTTTAAATTTCTTTGCTTGATATTACTAACTCTCTCATGTCTACGTTTTCGAATCATAAGGATTGTTGTTAGGGTAATTAATCCCTTGATTAAATATACCCTCATCATATTATCTACTGTGTTTATGAAACCCTAATATTAGAAACTCTAACCTAAGAGTATGTCGATGAAACCCTAGCCTACTTAGGGTTTGTACAATGAAATTCTATCCTTGCTTAGGATATATTGATAATAATATTGAAACCCTAGTCCTCTTAGGGTTATCAACAAAGAAACAATGATGAAAAGTATATTATTGTAATATTTAGGGTTTTGGTATTGTTATGACAAAATCCTATTCTTTTAGAGTTTCTTGTTATTGTTATAAACCAAAACCTTCAATAATTTAGGGTTTGATGCTAATGAATCAAAACCCTATATTTTTAGGGTTTGGTGAATTAGAGTTTATATACAAACCCTTGCAATAACTAAGAGGAGGTCATATGAATGAAATCCTAGGAATGTATTCTTCCGCTCAATCAAAATCCTAGCTCGATTGAAAGTGTTGTATATCTAACTTTGATGTATTGATTTTTGTGTCTAGGTGTACCGAAGTAAGTTTTGATAAGTTGATGAAACCCTAGATACGCATATATTAATATTATAATTAATGTGTCTGAGACATGATGATATTGTTCTCAAATGTTAATATGATTTAGCTTTTATAATGAAAATATAGGGTTTGCAATAAATTCTAGTAGAGTCTGTCATTCTGATAGTAATATTGAATTCCTAGATGCATAAGGTTGTGATTGAATTATTATTTAACTGACTTGCTGATATCTAATGCTTTGTGTTTTGGAAATGAAGTCTAGGGTTTATGACAAAATCCTAGCAAGAATTTAAAGTCTAGAATGTAAAAATATGAGTCTCCTACTAATTATATTTAGGAACTTGATGCTTTCGTTATGATAAAATGATATAGTTAATTTCATGCTTATGTATACATGTACCTAGTTGTACTTGTTGTTGAAGTTTTATAGGTACATGATCTTCAAGATGTTGAGGAAGTTCGTAATTAAATATGATAATATTGATGAGCTTGATGAAGGAAGTTGTAGGAATGATGATGATCACGATGACCTTGATGACATGAGAAAGAAATAAATCCTTGAAATATTATAAGAAGGAAGTGGTTGATATCCCTATGTTAAGAGAAAGCCTCGATAGAAGAAAGGGTATATCTCTCCGGTTGAGAGGGAGGGCATATTATGGCAATCAATACTTTGAAGTAAGCAAAAGTAATTTCGATAAATGTTCATGAAGTTGCAAACAAAAGACTTAAGGAAATTTCGAGATATATTTGGTGTTGTTGAAGAAATGAAAGAAGAAAATATTTCGACAAGTTGTAGATTGGATAATTTGATGATATCAGCAGCATCCGAATGAATGAGGACCTTGAACGTTTGTGTTTACTTGTATGTATATTTGAAAATTTATTATTGATTGGGGTTGTGTTTGTACAGGAAAATATCTCCACTAGAATATTGAACACTTTGGAAGCATGCTTGGACAAATGGATATATATGGTTTAGTTTACAAGGAGAGTTGATGTTAAAATTCACAGCTAGGACCAAACTCCATGTGGGTCATCTTATTTATGGCAACTGATATTTTTCTTGGATCCCTCTCATCGAGAGGTGTAGGATTGATCTAAAGATCATTTGATTTCGATAAGTATTCATGGAATTATGAATTTATTTGTGTTATAAGACAATTCGTCAAGGTCAGCTAGCAACCAAATAAACCCCACATGTGCTCAACGTTTTAGTATAAAAGGAGATGACTTGAGAGTCATTTCTCACCCACACTTCTATCTTTATTTCTCTCCACTTGTCTTGGATTTTAGTGGAAGATAAATCTAGGAGTGGAAACCCTAAACGTTGGAGGATAAGAATTTGCCCTAGTCACAGTCAAGAAGAAATACGTTGCCCTAATCTAGAGGACACAATCATGAAGAAAAGCCCTAACGATGTCAAGGAGGAGCCCTAAACCTATACGTTGGTCCCTACTAGCACAGACCTAAAGGCTACCCTAATACAGACATAAAGGTTTCCCTAATGTAGACCTAAAGGCTTCCCTAACGCAGACCTAAAAGTAGCCCTCACTAAGACATAAAGGTAGCCCTAACGAAGCTATCCTAAGGCAGCTCAAGAAGAAGGAGGACGTTGATGTGAAGGGTCAAAGGGACAACATGGAGGCTGCCCTAGACAACGTGAAGGGTTGTGTGGACAGCAGAGCCTTAGCCACAGCATGAAGGATCAAAGGGACAGCATGGAGGCTGTAGGGATAGCGTGGGAACAAGATGGTTAAGTGCACCATAAGCAAGCAACCAGGCCAAGGAAAATAGAAGCAATATGTTATTGTTTGTGGACAGATAGTTGGGTGTGTAAGGGCTGTTAGATGCCCTAACCAGTCACCATATAAGCAGCAGTAAAGGCAGCATTGGAGCAGCAGTGTTGTGGTCAGCAGTAAAGTAAATAGGACAGTTGGGCTACATGGTGCTGCTAACTAGCGTAGCAAAGTAAATGGGACAGTAGGCTACATAGTGCTGCTAAAATGCATGGGACAGCAAGATGATATAGTGTTGCAATGTTCAATGAGACAGTTGTAAGATGTTGGGACAGCAATATGATATAGTGTTGCAATGTTCAATGGGACAGCAGTATGATATAGTTTTGCAATGTTCAATGGGACAGTTGTAAGAAGTTGGGACAGCAGATGATATAGTGCTACGATGTTCAATGAGACAGTTGTAAGATGTTGGGACAACATTATGATATAATGCTGCAATGTTCAATGGGACAACTGTAAGATGTTGGGACAGCAGTATGATATATTGTTGCAATGTTCAATGAGACAGCTGTAATATGTTGGGACAGTAGTATGATATAGTGCTGCAATGTTCAATGGGACAATTGTAAGATGTTAGGACAGCAGTATGATATAGCAATGCAATGTTCAATGGGATAGTTGTAAGATGTTTGGACAGCAGTATGATATAGTGCTGCAATGTTCAATGGGACGGCACAATGATGAGGCAGTGGCACAATGGGACAGCAATGACATTGTGCAGCAGTGGCACAATGGGATAGCAAGCATGGAAAGCATGGCGCAACATGGCAAGCATGGACAACATCGATAGTTGTGGAAAGCACATGAGACATGTTGTATGAGAACATGGTTCTACAATGGCACATGTGACAGCAGTACATCATAGGGTGCAGCATGGTGCAGCACGGTGAGGTGCAGCATGATGACGAGATGCAACACTATGATAGGTGAAGGAGTCACCTTGGAGAATCAATTGAAGCAGCATGTCTTCAACTGATCTCATGTATCATCTTCTTAGAGATGACCTATGCTCTTATCTAGATAAGTCAAAGTGTTGACATCTGTTGTAAGTGTACTATTGGATAGCATGGCAAGCATGGACAACATCGATAGTTGTGGAAAGCACATGAGACATGTTGTATGAGAACATAGTTCTACAATGGCATATGTGACAGCAGTATAGCTTAGGGTGCAGCATGGTGTAGCAGGGTGAGGTGCAGCATGATGACGAGATGCAGCACTATGATAGGTGAAGGAGTCACCTTGGAGAATCAATTGAAGCAGCATGTCTTCAACTGATCTCATGTATCATCTTCTTAGAGATGATCTATGCTCTTATCTAGATAAGTCAAAGTGTTGACTTCTGTTGTAAATGTACTATCTCTCTCTCTCTCTCTGTGCTGAACTATTGAAGAACATATAAGAAGAATCGATCAAGGGTTTCCCCACATTGGGGTTTGTCCCTGGCTAGCGCCACATCTTGTGTCCTCTTGGCTTGTCTTGTCTTCTGTGATTTATGTTTATGTTCTATTTGCAGTTTACTTTAATGTTGATGTGATTGCTAATCTGGAAAAGATATTGAGCTAACTATGAAAATTGAAATAAATTGCTAGCATAGAACATACCTAAACTTAATATGGTATCAAAGTTGAGGTGAAGACAAAGCCCAAGCAAGAGTGAAAGAGAAATCACCGAAGACAGTTGAGAAAGGACAAAAGGCTCAATGGATTCCTCATCCCTCTTCAAATTCACCAAGGTTGAAGTCGAAGCAAAGAATATTATCAGAATGGTGCAGTGGAAGCTTCTGATGGCCTACCTAAAGATCACTTCATTGGGAAGTCTGGATCTAAGGGTGGAAGGAAAGGCAGATGCCTTGGTTGCAATAAGTTTGGTCATTATGCAAAGGAGTGTTTGAGTGGCAAGGACACATCTCTTGATGAAGATAACAATCATTCCAGGGACATCTTAAATGATCGAAGGAATGACAGGTAATGCAGGTCATCAAAGAAATGGCCAACTATTCAAAGAAAGCAAGGAACCTTAGGTATGAAGATTCAAATGTTGTTTCTGATAAGATAAAGAAGAGTTATCTTGTATTGGCCCTCTCCTTCAGATTTTATGGGAATCTGGCTTATTGATTGTAATGCTTCAAGGCAGTTCATCAGATAGAAGGGTGCTCTCTCTAATTTGGTAGAGATGGAAATAATTGTGAGATTATACTTGGAGTCAATGCCACCTATCTCAGAAAGGGTGTATGGAATGTTACCCCTCAAGTGAATGAGGGTGACTCGATTCATTTACGAGAATCTCTTTATGTACCTAATCGCAAGAAGAACCTGGTGTCCATTCTGGCAATGGAAGTCAAAGGTTTCATGGTGGCATTCATCGATGGAAAGGTACATGTTTGAAAATAGAATTTCCAAATATGCTTTTACTCATGGGTTCAGGGTTGGCAATTTGTATCAAGGTGCAGGATGGTCCATTGGAGATCATGTCAATTGACACATCTCATCTATAGCACTGGAGGTCTACTTATTATGGGGCCCTA
This sequence comes from Pinus tabuliformis, assembly GCA_031772625.1. Lineage (NCBI taxonomy): Eukaryota > Viridiplantae > Streptophyta > Pinopsida > Pinales > Pinaceae > Pinus > Pinus tabuliformis. The sequence goes on along the minus strand of CM062809.1, from coordinate 910,865,628 downwards.
CCCGATGTGAGTTAGATGGTGACTCGGATGCTTGAATTCAAGAAGAGAATGAAGGTACATGTCTGAGATGTACCGAAGGAAAATCTTACAAGGGGACCATGCCCCTCATGTAGCAGGTCCACAGGTTTGGAACAACCCGAGGGATTTGAGATTCATGATCAAGGATCTCATGTATGCAGGTGGAAGAAAGCCCTCTATGGCTTGAAGCAAAACACCCTGGGCATAGTATGAGTGGATTAATAGCTATCTGATGAAGCTGAGACTCACTAGGAGTGAAGCCGATCCAAATCATTGCTTGAAGGTTGTGGATGATAGACCTCTCATACTGGCACCTTCTGAGGATGACCTCTGACAGGTGCAGACCCTCTCATTTGCAGAAGTAAGAGGGAGTTGGATTCTAGATTTGGAATGGTGAACTGCAAGCCCGTGACTACCTCAATGGAGCTTAACTTTCAGAAGTCAAGTGGTAGTGATGTTGGACCTGATTTGGGAAATGCCTCTGAGTTTCATAAACTCATTCTAGCATTGATGTTCTTGGTGAACTCTCGTCTGGATATATGTTTTGCAGTTAGCATGTTGAGCTCATATTTGGTTGAGCCCCACTATATTGATGCGAAGAATCATTTGAGATATCTTCAGGGCACAATCTCTCATGGATTGAAATACATTGATGGAAATGTGAAGCTACATGATTATTCTAATGCTGACTAGGAAGGCAGTGTGGAGGATTGCAAGAGCGCTTTTGAGTGTTGGTGTTATTTGGGTTCTGCTTCGATATCATGGATGAACAGGAAGCAAAAGTCGATTGCTATAAGCACTACTGAAACTGAATACATGGCTACGAGTATGATCTTGTGTGAAGCTGCCTTGTTGTGGAAGCTCTTCAGCAAGCTGTTTGTACACATGACGAATACCACCGTGATCCTCTACGTCAACGAGGAGGGGATTCGATTGTTGAGGAATCTTGTATTTTATGATTGCTCCAGTAGATAGACATCAGATACTACCTTATCAGGGATATGGTACGTCGATGAGCGAGGAGGCTCCATCGCATTGAGACTGATGTACAGGTCATAGACATTCTGTCAAAGCCCCGAGGAAAGGTCAAATTTGTGACTTTCCCGAACAACTTGGAGTCGTTGAGAGACTCCCTTATGAGTGTCCTACATGTTGCATGCATTGAGCTCTGGGAGCTCCTGGGGACTTGGGGTACTTACAGAAGAAACATGCGACCATAGTGCAACTCACCCTTCCCTAATGGTGCGATGTGTACAGGGTGAATGGCTCAGCCTTCCCCTATGATACCCCAAGGTGACTTAGGGATAGGATGAATGGTTCTCAAGTCAAGGCATCCTACCCATGCAGATTGGGACTCATGGGAAGTACCTCTCATTTGGCCAATGAGCAGGGAAATGGGGTTAGGGACCATAGTAGTACTATCGATGGACGCATCGTTGTATATATCGTACTCCCTATGCTAGGATGACCTCCATTGATCTGGGATCAGTATGAGTGGTTTGAGACACTCTCTTATGATATTGATCTGGGATCAATAAAATTGACTTCTGGTCAGTGGAGAATGGTATGAGACATTCTCAATCAATTCTTCTTCTTCATGGTTCAGCAGAGTAGAGCAATGCAGGGCACTGATGGAAAAGATAGTACACTTAGACATATGGATCGGCAGATGGAGTTCTCCCTAGTTGAGAGGGAGTGTTAAAATTAGAAACTAGGACCAAACTTCATGTGGGTCATCTTATTTATGACAGCTAATATTTTTCTTAGATTCTTCTCATCTAGAGATGTAATATTGATCTAAAGATCATCTGATTACGATAAGTATTCATGGAGTTATGAATTTATTTATGTTATAAGACAATTCGTCAAGGTCGGCCAGCAACAAAATAAACCCCACATGTGCTCAACATTTTAGTATAAAAGGAGATGACTTGAGAGTCATTTATCACACACACTTCTATCTTGATTTCTCTCCACTTGTCTTGGGTTTTAGTGGAAGAGAAATCTAGGAGTGGAAACCCTAGACGTTGGAGGATAATAAGTTGTCTTAGTCGCAGTCTAGAAGAAATACATTGCCCTAATATAGAGGACACAGTCATGAAGAAAAGCCCTAATGATATCAATGAGGAGCCCTAAACCTATACGTGGGTCCCTACTAATGCAAACCTGAAGGCTGCCCTAATGCACACCTAAAGGCTGCCCTAATGCACACCTAAAGGCTTCCCTAACGCAAACCTAAAGGCAGCCCTCACTAAGACCTAAAGGCAGCGCTAATGAAGCTATCCTAAGGTAGCTCAAGAAGAAGGAGGACGTTGATGAGAAGGGTCAAAGGGACAGCATGGAGGCTGCCCTAGACAGCATGAAGGGTTGTGTGGACAGTGGAGCCTTAGCCACAGCATGAAGGATCAAAGGGATAGCATGAAGGGTTGTGTGGACAGCGGAGCCTTAGCCACAGCATGAAGGATCAAAGGGACAGCGTGGAGGTTGTAGGGACAGTGTGGGGACAAGACGGTTAAGTGCACCATAAGCAAGCAACCAGGCCGAGGAAAATAGAAGCAATATGTTACTATTTGTGGAAGGATAGTTGGGTGTGTAAGGGCTGCTAGATGCCCTAACCAGTCACCATATAAGCAGCAGTAAAGTTAGTATTAGAGTAGCAGTTTTATGGTCAGCAGCAAAGTAAATAGGACAGCTAGGCTACATGGTGCTGCTGACTAGTGCAGCAAAGTAAATGGGACAACAGGCTACGTAGCGTTGTTAAAATGCATGGGACAGCAAGATGATATAGTGCTGCAATGTTCAATGAGACAGTTGTAAGATGTTGGGACAACAGTATGATATAGTTTTTCAATGTTCAATGGGACAATAGTATGATATAGTGTTTCAATGTTCAATGGGACAACAGTATGATATAGTGTTGCAATGTTCAATGGGACAGTTGTAAGATGTTGGGATAGCAGATGATATAGTGCTACAATGTTCAATGAGACATTTGTAAGATGTTGGGACAACAGTATGATATAGTGTTGCAATGTTCAATGGGACAACTATAAGATGTTGGGACACCAGTATGATATAGTGTTGCAATGTTCAATGAGACAGTTGTAAGATGTTGGGACAGCAGTATGATATAGTGCTGCAATGTTCAATGGGACAGTTGTAAGATGTTGAGACAGCAGTATGATATAGCGTTGCAATGTTCAGTGGGACAGCTGTAAGATGTTGGGACAGCATTATGATATAGTGCTGCAATGTTCAATGGGATAGCACAATGATGAGGCAGCGGCACAATGGGACAGCAAGCATGGACATCATGGCACAACATGGCAAGCATGGACAACATCGATAGTTGTGGCAAGCACATGAGACATGTTGTATGAGAACATGGTTCTACAATGGCATATGTGACAGCAGTACAGCATAAGGTGCAGCATGGTGCAGCAGGGTGAGGTGCAGCATGAAGATGAGATGCAGCACTATGATAGGTGAAGGAGTCACCTTGGAGAATCAATTGAAGCAGCATGTCTTCAACTGATCTCATGTATCATCTTCTTAGAGATGATCTATGCTCTTATCTAGATAAGTCAAAGTGTTGACTTCTGTTGTAAATGTACTCTCTCTCTCTCTGTGCTGAACTATTGAAGAACATATATGAAGAATTGATCAAGGGTTTCCCCACGTTGGGGTTTGTCCCTTGCTAGCGCCACATCTTGTGTCCTCTTGTCTTGCCTTGTCTTCTGCGATTTATGTTTATGTTCTATCTGCAGTTTACTTTAATGTTGATGTGATTGATAATCTGGAAAAGATATTGAGCTAACTATGAAAATTGAAATAAATTTCTCTAAGCATAGAACATACCTAAACTTAATAGTTGAAGCATCTTATGGCAAGATGCTTGGGAGGACATCTGGTTAACCTATATGTTGATGTCTAGATCTCGAAGAGGGAGGGTGGCGTTGGTCATGGAGCTCTGGCCTTGGATACACACCCAAATCTCTGGGTTGATGGTTAGCAAGTAAGACTGATGGTACCTAGAGTGGCTAAAAACTTGAGTCCATATTAGTCCCACCCAGATAGATTACCCTGGTTAGGTATCTAGTTCATAGCACTGAGTGTGCTAGAACTCTTTGTAGTTCATTTCATTTTGAGATCTTCCATGTACCTTCATATGTATGTAATTATGAATACCTCCTGAGTTAAGAGGGAGTGTTGAAGAATGTAGCTAGTGTCGGTCTTCATAATTGTACTTGAGTCATGATGTAATATATTTGTCAAAAGAAAATTTTAAATAAATTGACTTATTAAAGCATGGGTTTCATGCTTGGGTCAATGTTCAATAGATCAAAGCACCCATTGAGTTCTCTAGGATTTTTTGATTCAATTTTATTATGTAAACCCTTCTTGGGATCATTTATCTTAGTCATGTTGAACCCTCCATCCATCAATAGCACAAGTCAACCTCAAAAGTTGCTTTATTTTCATCCTCTACAAGTAGGACTATCAACCATTCATGTCGGCTCAATTTATATGCATAAATAGCTATATATATCCTAGTAAACTTGGATCATTTGGAGGATAACAATCTCTATGATCTGAATAAGTAGAAGTGTGAGGAGAAGAGTTTACCATGGCAGGTTGAAGGTCATCATTGAAGTCGAAGCTATTATTGAAGGTTATCATTGCAGGGTTGAAGATCTATTAAATATATAAATATTCACAAGTAGATGTCAAGATCTAAGAGAAATATGATGCCCTAGATTTCTCAGCATGTTATCAGAGCTAAGGACATCAATATGGAGAAATTAGAAGGTCACAAAGACTTTAAGACAAAGGAAGAAATTCTACCAAGCTCCTAGAGGAAAGAAAAACAAATTATGGGCACATTGATAAGCCTTAATTCCAGTGACTAGGTCGTATACCTAAATTAAGGAGGATGAGGAGATTTCATGAATACAACAGCTCTATTTTAGAAGACCAAAATGCTAGATTGATTTCCCATTCAAGGTCGAGTCCCTTGAAGGAAAGAACACAGTCCTAGGCATAGATTATATGATATGAAATCACCATTAAAATATGAACATTGTGTCACTTTAGGGTTCCTAAAATTGTAGAAGTTTGTGCATATTTGAGGTTAAGTAAAAGTAGTGTTCGAAGCCAACAAAGTAATGAATATAGGCCAAATTGCTTATAATTTTTGAAAGGTCTATTTGAATAATCTGTTATGAAGCTACATGCATCAAAAAAGTTACTTATGAAATAACTTGAAATCCTGTACACATGAATTATGTCTCCTGGAAAGAACTATTTTTGGCCTACTTTGAAAGGCTTGTCACCAAGCTACATTATAGAAGTCAAGATGCCTTAAATAGAAGGCACTCGTTGACCTGTGGAAGTATAAGACTCTATGGTATAAGATCCATAAATATATTGAGAATCTAAACATTCACAGATACAATAAGCATATATAAATACACAATCCAAGGAGACAGTAAATTGACCAGTGGAGCCTCTCTTGAAAAATAAAAGGAATCTAAGTATTGAAGAAAGTCTTGAATAGTGAATGTGTCATGCACCAACTCATGAAAGGACCCTTGAAGATTTTATCAAGGTCAAGTAAGTATTTTATGTTTCACTCATCTAACTTTATGTCTTCAGTTTTCAATGAAAGCAACAAGTATCTTATATCTTGAAGAATTAAGGTACATATAATTCAAAGTATGTATAATCATTCTTAATTTGGTATACGACTTTGAAATTTCTTTATTGATTCAAGAACTTGTAGTTTTCGTAATTTTTTGATCTCTAAGTACTAAACAGATCTTATATTTTAGTCTCTAAAGTTTGTAGGGATAAATTAGAAACCCTAGAACAAATATTTTTTTTAAATGACAAGGGGTTTGGAAATTTCTAACTCATATATATTTTTTGTATATTTATGTGGTACTAATCATACAAGTGTTACAGATACATATAAGAAATAACGAGATTCTACAAAAATAAGTCCCTCTCACAAAATATAAGTATACTACTTTGATCTCTTTATTATTGTTGACTCAAGAATAGTCCTTGAAAGAAAGGATTGCATGTATAAATATTAAGAAGCTTTCAACTAGAACTCAAAAGGGAGAAAGAAGCTTTAAAAGGAAACCCTACAAGGTTTGTAAAAGAAGTTAAGTATGTAAAAATTCTTCTTCATTGAAAGTATGTTCATTTTAAATTTCTTTGCTTGATATTACTAACTCTCTCATGTCTATGTTTTCGAATCATAAGGATTCTTGTTAGGGTAATTAATCTCTTGATTAAATCTACCCTAATAATATTATCTATTTTTTTATGAAACCCTAATATTAGGGTTCGTTGTAATACCCTAACCTAAGGGTATGTCTATGTAACCCTAGTCTACTTAGGGTTTGTACAGCGAAATTTTATCCTTTCTTAGGATATGTTGACAATAATATTGAAACCCTAGTCCTCTTAGGGTTGTTAATAAAGAACCAATGATGAAAAGTCTATTCTTGTAATATTTAGGGTTTTGGTATTGTTATGACAAAATCCTAGTCTTTTAGGGTTTGTTGTTATTGTCCTAGTAATAAACCAAAACCTTAGATAAATTAGGGTTTGTTACTAATGAATCAAAACCCTTGCAATAACTAAAGGAGGTCCTAGGAATGAAATCCTGGGAATATATTCTTTCGCTCAATCAAAACCCTAGCTTTATTGAAAGTGTTGTATATCTAACTTTGATGTATTGATGTTTGTGTCTAGTGGGTACTGAACTGATTTTTGATAAGTTGATGAAAACCGAGATATACATATATTAATATTATCATTAATATGTATGAGACGTGATGATATTGTTTTCGATTATTAATAAGATTTAGCTTTGATAATGAAAATATAAGGTTTGCAATAAATTATAGTAGAGTCTATCATTCTGATAGTAACATTGATGTCCTAGATGCATAAGATTGTGATTGAATTATTATTTGATTGACTTGCTAATATCTAAGGCTTTGTTTTTCGGAAATGAAGTCTAGGGTTTATGACAAAACCCTAGAAAGAAGTTGAAGTCTATAATGTAAAAAGATGAGTGTCTTATTAATTATATTTAGAAACTTGATGCTTTCATTATGATGACATGATATAGTTGACTTTATGCTTCTGTATACTTGTACCTGGTTGTACCTATTTTTGAAGTTTTGCATGTACACGATCTTCAAGATGTTAAGGATGTTTGTAATTAAAGATGATAATATTAATGAACTTGATGAAGGAATCTATAGAAGTGATGATGATCAAGATGACCTTGATGACATGAGAAAGAAATAAAGCCTTGAAAGATTGTAAGAAGTGGTTGATCTCCCTAAGTTGAGAGGGAGTCTGGATAGAAGAAACTGTCTGTCTCTCCATTTGAGATGGAGGGAATATTATGACAATGAATACTTTGAAGTAAGCAAAAGTATTATGAATAAATGTTCATGAAGTTGCAAACAAAAGACTTGAGGAAATCTGAAGATGTATTTAGTGTTGTTGAAGAAATGAAAGAAGAAGAAAAGCTTTCGACAAGTTGTAGATTGGATAATATTTGATGATATAAGTAGCATCCAAATGAATGAGGACCACGAAGGTTTGTGTTTACTTGTATGCATATTTTAAATTTTGTTACTGATCAGGGTTGTGTTTGTACAGGAAAATCTCTCCACTAGAAGATTGAACATTTTGGAAGCATGGTTGGACAAATGGATATATCTGGTTTATTTTACAAGGAGAGTTGAAGCATATTATGGCAAGATGATTGGGAGGACATTTGGTTGGCCTATGTGTTGATTTTTAGATCCCTAAGAGGGAGCGATGGCATTGTTCATGGATATTTGACCTGGGATACGCACATAGATCCCTGGGTTGATGGTTAGCAAGTAAGCCTGATGGTACCTAGAGTGGCTGAAAATTTGAGTCCATCTTAGTCCCACCCAGATAGATTACCCTAGTTAGGTATCTAGTCCATAGCATTGGGTATGATGGAACTCTTCATAGTTCATTTCATTTTGAGATCTTCCATGTACCTTCATGTGTATGTAATTATGAATACCTCCCTAGTTAAGAGGGAGTGTTGAAGAATGTAACTAGTGTTAGTCTTCATAATTGTACTTATGTCATGATGTAATATATTTTTCAAAATAAAACTTTAAATAAATTTACTTATTAAAGCATGGGTTTCATGCAGGGGTCAATGTTCAATAGTCAAATCATTGTTTGTTCTCTAGGATTTTTTGAGTCAAATTTATTATCTAAACCCTTTTTGGGATCATTTATCTAGTCATATTAAACCCTCCATCCATCAACAGCTCAAGTTGGCATCAAAATTGCCTCTTTTTTCATCCTCTACAAGTCAGCCTATCAACCATTCATGTCGGCTCAATTTATATGCAGAAAAAACTATATATACCCTAGTAAACTCGACTATAATAGTCTTTGTGATCTGAAGAAGTAGAAGTGTGAAGAGAAGAGTTTACCACTTCAAGTCAAAGGTCACCATTGAAGGTCAAAGCAATTGTTGAATATTATCATTTTAGGGTTGAAGGTATGTTACAAGTCGAATTTGTTTCAGGACTGTGACTCTGTTGCAGAAATGAAATTGTTGCATAACAAAGATTAAATGAGGAATTTGTATTTATTTAGCTTGATGGATGGAGGGGTAAAATTTTGTGTCAAAGGTCTAGGTTGTCTCACTTTGATTTGAATCTACTGAAGAAAGAGTTATTGACTGGGTTTTTCCCTGGCTGAGTGCCTACATCATGTGTTCCTTATGATTTTTATGGTTTGGAATTTATCTTGATGAAAGAAGAATATAAATAAGTAAAAGAAGAACTAGAAAGTATATAAATATTCACAATTTGCTGTCAAGATCTAAAAGAAATATGATGCCCTCGATTTCTCAACAGGTGCTACTAATTTTTTCTATTCACCTGAAATATAATCCCTTGAACTAGAAGTAGCTAATGAACAGTGTTCATCTTTCAGAGCCTGCTATTCCTCTTCCTTTGTCACTAGAAGTGGCTCATGAGACTTCCTCAATGTTAGGTCCTCCTTGAACTATTGTATAAAGTGTAACTAGGTTCAATCTTCATAAATGTACTTTTGATATTTAGATTTATGCACGAAAATAAATATTATTTTTGTTACATTTATCAATGAGATTCTTTCTCATTAAAATAGGTCTAGCACATGTCAAAGTGTTATAAGTACTTCAAAGAGTCAAAATAAAATGTTGAAGACCCTTAAGGGCATGTTACACTATGTATACATTTGTATAAGAGTCAAATATATCCCTCTAAGCAAAGTCACAAGTCCTCCATGCAAAAACGTCACCGAAAGAACCTAATCCAAAGAAGAAAAAATGATGTCAGCCTAAAATCACCAATTCGGCCACAAGTCGGCTTAAAGGAGGGAAAAACCTATGAAATCAGCGAACAAAGGAAGACTGAAAAAGGGTGAAGAAATTCAAAGTAAAAGGAGCCTCTAGTGCAATGAAGAAGGAGAAGACAAAACCGAAGTTTAGAGGGTTTTTCTAAGGGTAAATCACAGTCACACGTGCGAGAAAAGGAGGTCTCTCTGCGGTCATAACAGCAGCAACATAATAGTCTCATATCTCTCATTGTTTGGGCTAGAAACTTAGGCCTATAAGGCCTCCCACTAGAGCGAAGAAGAGGCTCTCCCAAGCGAAGGTAAAAGGAGTCAAATATACAAGGAAACCTCCCACACATGCGAGAAACTAGGGCTGCATAATTTTCATATCAAGTCTACAACTACACATTAAGAAGAAGCTCGGTTAGACAAGAGAAGGAAGGTATCTTCATAGGTGAAGGATATTACTAAGTATCAAAGATAGGTATCTCTTCTAGATATCACATAAATAAGTTCTATCACCAGTTTTCGAAGGAATAAGGAGGACGAAGTGTCGGGGAATGAAATGCCCGAAGAAGGAGGACGAAGTGTCGGGGAATGAAATGCCCGAAGAAGGAGGACGAAGTGCTGGGAAACAAAGAGTCGAAAGAAGGAAGGACTTGACTTGTGCTTAGAGGATATTCTTATCAAGGGTCTAGGGTTTGGAATTGATCAACAAGAAGCTATGATAAGATAAATTTACAAAAGTTTTTTCCTCTCTAAGAGAGAGAGGTTTTTCCCTGGCAGAGAGCCAATATCTTGTGTTCTTGTTTCTTGTGTTTTCATAGCAATTTGATGAAGTAAACACACATACAATAATAATAAGAGAAGAAGATAAATCTAACAAGTTAAATTGAAAAAGTGCTTCACAAATTGTTATCAAGTATACAGGAATCCTACTATATCTAATTTCCCTAGATTCTTCAACATGGTATCGGAGCTAAGGTGACACATCAAGGAAAGGGCATCTCAAGAACACACATAAGGTGACACATCAAGGAAGGACATCTCAAGAACAACTAAAAGGTTGAAGCATCAAGCCAAGAAGTCTCAAACACATCAAGGACAAGAAGTTCTACCATCTACTATTCATCAAGGAAGACTACTAAAGAGAAGCCTTTCATATAAAGGCACATTCACGAAGATCAAGCCAAAAAGGGATCTACATCAAGCTACACCATCTTCAAGGGAGAAGAATTACAAGACAAGTCATCACTCTCCAATCAAATCTCATCATCAAGCAAGTCTATTAGAAGAAAGCAATTTGAAGAGCATCAAGATCTAAGAAGGAAAGCCATCAAGTCTTCAAGAAGAAAGCAAGTCCACTACATCTCAACCTCTATCAAGCAAGTATATATGTCCCCCCCAAACATATATCAATGTCTTTTTGCAAGGGAAACAAATAATTGGTTGGGACCACTAACTTCCTTCCATGGAAGAAGAGGACTGATTTACTTCTCATAGAGAATGAACTTCTAGACCTCATCAAAGGGAATACAATTATCCCTACTAAGGAACAAACTCAAGCCTTAGCCAAGTACAATAAGGATGAGAAAAGAGTTCAAAGGATTCTAATAGAATCTATAAAATACTCTCTCATTCTTTATGTCTCCAAATTTGAAACATCAAAATAAATCTATGATAAACTAATTGAACTATTCTCGGTAAGCACAACAGGAGAAGTGATATCTCTACAAAATGATTTGTACAAGATGAATATATAAAAGGAAGGAATAGCTCCCTACTTCATGAAGATCTATGAGATGAGATATCAACTTCAAGAACTAGGAGAAGTTATGTCTGATAGAGAAATGACAATTGTAGTACGCAATGCAGTACCTGAGGATTGGGGCAACTTCACATCAAGCATATATGCCAAGAAGGAAGCCACCCCACTAAGTGAACTATGGTCTCTATGCAAGATATTGGAAACTAGAATCAAAGCCAAGGATGATGTGGGATCAAAAGAGCAATCGTTTGCTACCATGGCCAAGAGAAAAAGGAAATTTGGCAAATTTGGTCCTCGAAAAACAAGCAATAGAGATATGTCCAAGGTCCAATGCTTTGGATGTCAAGAATATGGACACTACAAAAGGGATTGTACCAAACTTAATAAGGAAAACAACATCAAGATAAAAAGAGAATAAGTTCACATAACTCAAGAAGTGAAAGAAGAAGACAAGAAGCAGAAAAAAGGAAGATCCTCCAGATCTCTACTATGACTAAGTAAACATCTTTACTTAAGTCTTCTTTGAAAGTTTTGAGTAGCATAAGAGCGTATAGAGATAGGATAGAATGCATGGTCATGTAGCATCTTCTATAATATATGAGCATGGTGTAGATATAGCTCAAGATATTCATATAGAAGGAGCATACCTATTATAGGACCTCATCCACAATGAAAGAATAATTGATCATGATTAAAATCTTATAAAGCCTCTATCATCAAAAGGAAGAAACATTTGCAAGATAAGGGTCTTCAAGATCCTCTAATAGAATATTCAAAAGAAGGTTGATAAATAAGAGCAGATATTTCATTGGGAGTCCCATTCATGGGATTCAAGAAAGAATGATATGCAGGCAAGAAAAGATGAAGCAAGAAAGGATACAACAATCAAGAAGAACTATCAAATGAAGCCAAGATGATCAAAGAAGAATCAAGATGAGGTATGTATGCATCAAAGTTTAAGTCATGTCATCATATATATTATTGGGTCATGGGAATAGTTCTAAAGCATGATCAAGTATAAAAGGATCTCTTTCACTACTAACATGCTCGAAGGCATGTACTACAATGCAATGAAGGTTAACATGAAGAAGTGCTCCCATAAGGAGTATAAGGTGGTTGACCAATCAATCCAAAAAGAATCAAATGAAGAAATAGATCAAGCATGTGAAGAACACCATGGTCACAAAGAATCACTATCTGACAAGATCCATTAAAGACATCTCCCGAAAGAAGGCATGACAACTCTAACAAAGGAAGAAAAAGATCAAAGGACCCTTGACACCTATGAAGGCCTTGGAGATATTAAGGTACAGATAACTTATTCAACTCTACAAAGATGTCATGATGAAGAAGCCATCCAACAAATCCACTATTTGATGTTGAATCAATATCAGGATGAAGTCATGAAGGGCTACTAAATCGAAGTATTGGAACAAGCAAGTACACTAAACATCTATGTGATAAATATTTCGAGGCATATTCAGATAACAAAGGAGTAGCCAGATGACGAAAGATCTGGACATATATCAAGAATACCACTTTCCATGAAGAGAGCAATGACATGACAAACTCAAGAAGGAAATTGATTGTTGGCCGATGCCTTACCAAGAAGAAGTTAAAACAAAGACTTCATGACATCAAAAGAAAGAAGGAGATCAAGTAGCTGAAGGACCCATGAAGAAGAAGTTGTTGATGAATGGAAAAGTCCCTAGCTAAGAGGGAGTTCTAACAAGTTCCAAATTACAAAGGGGCTTGAGCAAGTTCCTTAACAAAGGAAACTTGGGCATGTCTTCCTCAAATAAGAGGAAGAGATAGATACAACATTCTTGTCTTCACTTGGGAAGAAATAATGAAAGGATTGGGTAATCATCTAGCATTTGATACTCTTTGAGGATGTGTAGGGCATTCAAAACAAGAGTAGGTAAGAGGACCGATATTCTTTGAGGGTTGGGAACCCAAGAAAATAATATTCCTAGAAGGTCATACTCAGTGAACACCGGGGTGGGTATGTACCTTGAGAGACAATGAATAAGTTTTCTATAAGTCATTGGTCTCTCCAATGTTGTGCTATGATCTTATTAGAGATAGAGTTGTTAGTCAAGGCCTTGCTATGAACAATGTTGGTTACTATTATGCTATAACAAATGGATTTCCAATCTGGTTTCTCTTATGTAAATTCTTCAATATTGAAAAATAGCCAAACACCTTGTAATTATCTATGAATACCTCCCTAGTTAAGAGGGAGTATTGAAGAAAGTGTAACTAGGTTCGGTCTCCATAAATTTAATTTTGAAATTTATATTTATACAAGAAAAGAAATATTATTTTTTTATATTTATCAATGAGTTTCTTTCTCATTGAAATAGGTCTAGCACAAGTCAAACTGATATAGGTAAGTCAAAGAGTCAAGATAAATGTTGCAGACCCTTAAGGGCATGTTACACTATGTATACATTTGTATAAGATTCAAAGATATACCTCCAAGAAAAATCACAAGTCCTCCATTCACTGACATCACCAAAAGAAGCTAATCCAAAGAAGAAAAATGAAGTCAGCCTAATGTCACCAATTCAGCCTCAAATTGGCCAAAAGGAGGAATGGGCCCTATATATATATAGGTTGTCCACTCCTCCAACGACAAGCAATCATACCTCTAAAATCAACGAGCAAGGGAATGTCAAAAAAGGGTGAAGAAATTTGAAGCAAAAGGAGCCTCTAGTGTAGCGAAGAAGGAGAAGACAAAACCGAAGTTTAGAGGGTTGTTCTAAGGGTAAATCACAGTCACACGTGTGAGAAAAGGAGGTCTCTCTACGGTCATAACAGCAACAACATAATAATCTCATATCTCTCATTGTTTGGGCTAGAAACTTAGGCCTATAAGGCCTCGCACTAGAGAGAAGAGGAGGCTCTCCCAAGCGAAGGTAAAAGGAGTCAAATATACAAGGAAACCTCCCACACATGTGAGAAACTTGTCATATCAATTCTACAACAACACATCAAGAAGAAGCTCAGTTGGAAAAGAGAAGGAAGGTATCTTCATAGGTGAATGATCTCACTAAGTATCAAAGATAAGTATCTCTTCTAGAGCTCACATAAACAAGGTTTATCACCAGTTGTCGAAGGAAGAAGGAGGACGAAGTGTCAAGGAACGAAGTTCCAGAAGAAGGAGGATGAAATGTTGGGGAACAAAGTTCCGGAAGGACGACGAAGTTCCGGAAGAAGGAGGACGAAGTGCCTGGAAACAAAGTGTCGGAAGAAGGAAGGACTTGACTTGTGCTTGGAGGATATTCTTGTCAAGGGTCTAGGGTTTGGCATTGATCAATAAGAATCTTCAATAAGAGCAATTTACGAAAGGGTTTTCCTCTTTAAGAGAGAGAGGTTTTCCCTGGCAAAGAGCCAATATCTTTTGTTCTTGTTTCTTGTGTTTTCATAGCAGTTTGATGAAGTAAACACACATACAATAATAATAAGATAAGAAGATAAAGCTAACAAGTTAAATTGAAAAAGTGCTTCACAAATTGTTATCAAGTATAGAAGAATCCTACTATATCTAATTTCCCTAGATTCTTCAACACGAACTTCATATCCTTACTAACAATCTTCTTCCTCCGTGCTTGAATGAAAATCGTGTATGCCTTAAGTATCATTATATCCTGAAAATATGCCCTTATCTCCTAAGAGTTGTAGTTTTATCCTCTTCTCTACAGGAAGAGGGATATACACTAGACTACCAAAGATGCAAAAGTTCCCTATCTCTAGCTTCACCCCTGTGAATGCTTCCTCAGGAGTCTTGTCACTAAAAACATTGTGAGGACTCTTGTTATGAACATATATTGCCATTTTGCATGCATCTGCCCAAAGAATCATAGGTAGATCTTGGTCATGAATTATCAACTTGGAAACTCCTATGGTGGACCAAATTTTCCTCTTTGCGACCTCATTTTGATCAAGATTGTATGAGACTATCATATCCCTCTTGATCCCTACCTCCCTACAAAAGTATTTGAAGTCATTGGAGGTGTACTCTCTCCCATTGTCTACTATCAATATCTTGATCCTCCTCTCTATCTGGTTCTTCACCTAGGCCTTTAACACACTAAATCGACTGAAGACCTCATTCTTGGTCTTCATAAAGAATGTCCAGGTTTTCCTTGAAAAATCATTTATGAACATAACATGGTAGAGAGACCCTTATACTAATGCCACTGACATCAGTCCACATATATCTGAATGAACAAATCCAAAATCCCCTTAGACCTACTCACGTTGCTTATAAAGGTAGCCTTGCAATTTTTTCCAAGAGCACACCCTCTGTACATGCCCCATTGCTCATTGTTGAACTCTGAGAGACCAGTGAAAATGTCCCTCAAAATTGGCAACACCCTCTAGTGCAAGTGTTTCATCCTCTTATGCCATTTCTCACATAGGTTGCAACTTCTATGTACCAAGGCCTTACTATCATCCCCTACAACTTGTATAGATTTCCCTCTCTAATATCAATGACTCATGTTGAGTCAAGACTAGCTCCCACTAGACATGTGAGTACTTGTCCCTTCTGAAATGATAAAATAAATACTCATTCCTCCATAGATTAGATTGAGAGAAATTATTTCTTCAACCTTGGCACATATAGAACTTCCTTATTCTCTAGTGACCCTCTGACTCGATCACCCCTCATTGGATAATTGGCATCGTTGTGGAGCTCCACATGTAGATCTAAGTCCTTCATTATCAAGCTACTGAAAAGTTCTCATGTTGTTGTCATGTGGCATGATGCACCACTATCTAGGTACCATGCACTCCTAGTGGTGGTGCTGGTAGGAAAACATGAGACCAATGAGAATCGCTTCTCAAATTGAGTTGCAGACTCATCAAGCTATGTTGATGCTACTATCTATTGTGACTTTCCCTTCCCCTTCTTCTTTAGACACTTTGACGCATAGTGTAGATTTTTTTGAAGAATGAAGCACTTGATTTTACCCAAGTTCTTTTTGCATGGCTATGAGGTTGATCCTTCACCTTCAACCTGTTTGGTAGAACCCTTTCGTTTGACTTTTTTTTTTACCCACCAAGGCTAGGTTCTCATTTTCGCGTCCTTTCCTATTATCCTTAGACTCTTCTCGAGCCTCCTCCTGCATGCAATCATCCCAAAGACTCTCCCAATTATGAAGGTGGTCCCAATCGCAAATCCCCTTGAAACATGGTTCCCAAAACCTAGTGAACCTAGTCAATCCCTTGTTCACAAGTTCTACCTCCACCTTTTCTCAAATTATTGCAAACTGATCGAGCATTTGGGTGATATTCATGAAGTAAAGGGTCATGTTGTTCAATCTTGATATCAAGATGGATATTAATCGCATTGTCACTCGATAACAGATTCACTAGAGCTTTAAACATACCCATAGCTATCTTATTTTCTACCAAGTTACAGAACAAATGGCCCTTCATGGCATCCATGATGACTTGCTTGGCTTTAATATCCTTCTTCTCATGGGATGACAATAGTGTTGCATCTATTGGTCGTTAAATAGCCTTACCAATGATTTCCCAAAGATCACTCCCCCTCAAATACAAGGTATCCCTTTCTTTCTAAGGTAGAACATTAGAAAAATCATACAACATGTCCTGAAACCTAAGACTAATAGTTTCCATTTCTATATCTGAACAAATAAAAATGTCATGTGCTAAACCCTTCTAGCACCCACAATAAAATTGTTGTTTTTTTTGTTGTGCAAATTCAAAAATTAGCCTCATCTTCAAAAATTCTCTAATACAATGTTAATTTTCTAACCCCGGTAAATGACAAATTGTTTTTTAGTAATTTTCCTTCTTGTTCTAATTTAATTGTTCAACTTGTCGAACAAAATGTACTACTAGGATTTTAACTAGTAAATAAAATTTTATTTGTTTGCAGAAGCAAAAATTCAATCAACCAATTTCAATAAAAAAGCACATGCATTTCAAATATGTTGTCTCTTTCATCAAATCTCTGACATACAAAGGTATTCCAAACAAGGAAAATAAATGATCACTAGGGAAAAGTCACATAGCAAAATTGGAAACTTACAACTGAGACATTTGTCTTCAACCCTCAATGAATCATGAAACACAGATATTTACATAAGAAACACTATATAATTTTTCTTGTAAATATTTTGTAAACTTCCTTGTACAAAGTAAGCACCAACTTACAAATTTCATAGGCACCAACCTATAGAATATTTCATTCCCCTATTTGAGCATCAAGTCAGGAAATGTGGGCACCAACCTATAGGAGACACCAATCCCCCTAACTAAAATAGCAAATTGTAGGCACCAACCTACAACTTCAAGTTGTTTCTTGTATCTATCATCAATAACTTCTAGTCCTCAACAAATTCTTCAGTGAGTTTTCATCTAACCATGTAACATTCATGTGTGTGCCTTCAAGATTGATCACGGCCAACTTGAACTCTACACCTTGACTTTTTGTGCTTCAACTAGGCTTCTTGACTTGGCTCCTTAGACTTGATCTCGTACATGCCAATTCTTTGTATTTGATCAAAAAGAGATCTATCCATCCAGCACTTCATCCTCCACAACTGTTGATATTCATTGTTCAATTGTCATTGCTTAAGCTTATTATGTGTTCAAAGAGAAGGTTTGTTTACTTAGCAGCAAGTACTCAACACTATAGATTTGTTTCTACTACATAGGGATTTTCAACACATTTCAAACCAAATAGGACTTCACAATCTTGAAGGTCTACTTCCTACAGCCTATCAACCTTTGCACTAAACACTCACCTTATGCAGCCCACAAGCCTATCAAAGAAATTGTCCACGATAGCCTTGTTCTAACTACACATTTTTCCATAAAAGTGTTCGGCCCTATCATCACCTTAAAATCACAACGATTTTAGCTAACAGCTCCCTTAGTACTTCCTTAGCCAACCAAACTCGGTCTCTGAAGATCCCTGTGACAATGTAATAGAGCACAGCCACCTCAAAGATCAGACCAGTACTTGGTCTATCACAGGACACTCCAGCCACAAACCAAACTTGAACTTGGACTTCAACACATCATAAACCAACCTTCAAATTAGACCTAAATTTAGCCTTCAAAACTCCAAGACTCGACCTTCAAACTAGGCCTGCAATTGACCTTCAAACACTAGAATTTGACCCCCATAACAAACTTGAAAGTTAGCTTCAACAATACTGATGTTTGGCCTTCAACATGACTAAAATTCACCTTCAACGGGGTTGAAACTCGACCTCTAGAAAAGCTCTAAAACTCTCCTTCTAACTAAAACCAAAAACCTTCCCAAAGAATGCCAAAAGCCCTTCCCACTGAAAACCTCTCCAACTCGGCTTCATTCCACTTGGTTCATAAGATATGAACCCCAAAACTACTCCTTCGCTTGCTTAGACATGTATGAATTGGCTTCAGCAATCGAGTCCTAGGTTTCTCCACATAATTCCTATATAGTGTGTTTTCCCCCAAAATCAGGGCCAACTTGTGCATTGGTCAATCCTGTTGATTTTTCAAGGATATTCTGATATGACAATTACTTCTTATCATTTCTTAAATTAATATTTCTTACATTCACATTCATCATAAAGCAATTACATAGAAGATCTCAACAGTAGAAACAAAATGCTAGTATAATCATAAAGAGGCATCCAAGCAAGAGAGACAAGAATTTTACCCTCGAAAAACACACATGGGGGAAAACCCATCAACCTTTTCCTTAAAGAATTTATTCAATTCAACAGAGATACATCTAATTCTTCAAGTGAAACCTAAATTCAAATTGACTAGTAACATAGCCCTCATCACACTTGGTCAAACTTCCATCTAGATAAGTCAATATTCTACCCAAACAAGTTTTCCTAGCCTGCTCAGAATTCAGCGTTCTACCTACCTCAAAATTCGACCTTCTGCGTTAGAGAATAAGGTTTTCCTTATATAATAAGGTCTTCTTTCTTAGGGATTCGAAATTCGGCCTCAGAAAATCAATATGCCAATAAATTTGATCTATTGCCTTTAAAAAACCTCCCACATGTACAGAAGATAAGAAAAGCTCTAAATTAGCTTCCCATAATTCGTCTTCCTATGGATGAACAGAAGAATGAGTGATCCAAAATTTCTTGCTAGTTGATGAAGTTGAATGGGCATAGTGATTGGATGAAACCAAGCGGTGTGTCTATAGGGGTATGCCGACATGTACTTCTTGGAGAGCCGACTTTACAATTTGGAGGAAAAAATAATTTAAATTTCAAAATTCATTTCCCTCTCTTTTGAAGTTGACATGAAGAACATGTCTTACATATAATTGAAGGGCTAAAACATTAATTATGAAGACTGGCGATAGCTACAAAATTCAACACTCCCTCTTAGCTAGGGAGGTATTCATAATGACTATCCAACTATTCTCTTCTTGAAAATTTTCCCTAAGAAAATTTTATAAAAATTCATCATTAGCATTAGCATAATTCAATTACCATAATCCTGGTCAGGAACTATGACATATGGTAAATCAACAGAATCAACTAGTCACCATAATTTTGGCTGTTACCTCTGACCCATGATGTATCATTAGCATCAACTAGTCACCATGATTCTGGTCAGTGCCTATAACCCATGGTATGTTGACTAATCCTAGTTCACCAGCATCTTGGTCAATCTCTTTGACTCATAGTGAAACCCTAAAGGCATCACTCTAGGCCTGATGCTAAATGTGCTCACTCAACCTATCTAGAGATTTTGAGCCTAATGTTAAAAGGCACCTACTCAACTAAGTAATTATGGACCTCTAGGACTATTATTCCAATCAACATCTTGACCCATCAAGAATGATTGTCCTTTGTCATAACATTCTTCCTAATACTACAGAGAATGACTATCCCTCATGCTATCACATCAACACTCCCTCTCTCTAAGGAAGGCATTTTGAACAAGTCCAAGCTTGTCCCTAAAGTATATAAACTTTGTTATGGATAGAGGTTGTGCTAGCAATCTACATGACTATAGAATAGTACTGGAGCCATATTGCTTCCTTTTGCACCATGTATTGGTACTATATCTCATTGTGCTTTGACCTATCATCATGGTCGTCACATGCACTTGATCAAACAATCCTGCAAGTACTTTTTGAAGCCATATTGCTTCTCAACTCGCTAATCAAGATGAAACATACTCTATCTCAACAGTACTGAGTGGGACAGATGTATGTTTCTTGTTTATCCAAGAAATCATAATGAATCCCAAATTGAAGCAATGATGAGCTATTTTTGTCTTTTGCGCTCTCTGCCCAATCTGAATTTAGTGTCCATGCGGTTGTACTTCACTATTTGAGACATATCTCAAACCATAACTAGTTGTGCCACAACCAATCATACCATGTTGGTACTTCAATACATGTTGATCTGCATGCCTTGGCTGAACCATAAGTTAATTGGTTACTTTTCGTTTATTCTAACTGGGTGTTCTCTTTGAAACAAATCTTGTTGTGGCAATCTTGGATGCTCCCTCTGCCACTACAGCTTTCTAGTTATTGTACCATATCAGCTATGTAGCTTAACAATATCACTAATAGTCCATCAGCCCAAAAATATGAGGGGTCTCAATAATATGTTTCTTTTTATCAAGAAGGTAATGCATCAAATCTAGGTCCTTCATCTCAAACTTAGAGGTCAACTCCCTCTGAAAACAAGGCTTCTTGAGGAATCCCTAACTTCTCCCTCTTTCACATGAGTCTTGCTTTCGTTAGAAAAAAATCATATAGGATAAACCTTAATCCATCAATCCAAGTTTAAGGTACATTCTTCTATTTTTAATCAAGAGACTCCTTCATGACCCTCAAAGCCTTGAGGTGGTCCCATGTACACTTCTTCCTCAATTTCTTCATGGAGAAAAATAGCCTCTACATGCATCTGATATAATTCCATAATAGAATCAACAATAATTCTAATAGAAGTGTACCTATCAACTAGAGGAACTATATGTAGAAATTTTGAATAATTTAACACATATTCAATGGAGATTATCCTGATCATGTACTATTGCGGAAAACATACACAATACATAAGCTCCTCTATGTTGATCATCAATATAGCAGCATCAATAACAATAAAACATCAAGAGCATTCACACATTAACACAGTATGTATCCCGGGGAAAGCATCTCGTTAAAAACCCCAACTATCTGTATATTAATGATTGAGTCATGTAACATTACACAGCATAATACTTCTCACAAGTATCTCCACCTCTGTTACACACAATACAGCTCAGATCTGATCTCCAAATCTCTTCCACTGCTTGCCTGCCTCCACTGCTCAATACCTGCTCAAGAACTGATGAGAATGGCTCACCAAACTCGTTTTTCACCTACAAAATAGTCACTCACACTTTGTTGGACATGAGCACAAGCTATAATGTGGGCAAATACGTGAGCAAACTCATTGGCATACTCAATCCCTTGATTGTGCAAGATCTGGTGCACAACTATAGTCACAACTGATAGCAATCTGATTCTCTACCACCTGTCCCTGTTGAACTGAACATGCACTGACATGCAACTGAGTTAACTGATGTATTCATTAGTTGTATTATGAGTTAATAAATTGTGAATTAATTAATAACTAATTCACCCAACTCATCTCTAGTCTATTTGCCAGTTAGACTAAATACAACCAGTTTAACAAAGCTAAACTGAACACAACTCCATCAACTCCACAATCAACTCCACCAAACTCAACTGATTGAGTTCTAACTGAAGGCATGCATGCAACAACTCAACTGACTCATAAGAAAAGCGTATTTCCTTCTGACAGCTGCATGTGCCACCTCTGTAGCTCAAACTGAAGTGCTCCAAGAGAATAAGATTAAGTTTATAGTCCAAATATTATTGTGAGATAATAATATTTGACTTTTCTATTTTTGACAGCCAGTCTAAAAATAGACTTTGATCACTCACACTTTCATCAAAAATAGAAGTCCATCTATTTTTCCCAACTTGACCAATCATCCATAAACAGCAACCTGCAATCCATAGACATGATCCATATGTCTAAAAATAGACATAGTCTAAAAATAGACTTGCGCCAAAAATAGCATGCGGGCCCACTTAGTGAAGGCGACTCTTTTCACTAAGCTCCATCATCTTGTTGCAATCTCAACACTCCCTCTCGACAAGATATGGATTATCAGCAACCCCTATCCTGCCTCGGTGGTACTCGAATTTGCTCCTGGTGAGAGCCTTCGTCAGAATATCAGCATCCTGATCATCCGTTGGAATGTACGAAAGTAACATGATCCTCCGCTGCACACAATCTCTGATATGATGGTACCTGATGTCAATATGTTTAGATCTATCATGAAATACAGGATTAGCCGAGAGTTTAACGCAACTCTGGTTATCACAGTAAATCACAGTAGGATCCAAATGAGAACCGAACAAACCAACTAGGATCTTCCTCATCCATATAGCCTTGCATGCAGCCAAACTTGCTGCCATATACTCGGCCTCCGCTGAACTGAGTGCCACGGATCTCTGTTTCCTACTGTACCAAGAAACTGTTGTTGATCCAATACTGAAGACCCCTCCTGATGTTCTCTTTCTATCTGTTGGGCTCCCTGCCCAATCTGCATCCGTGAAGCCACATAGCTTCACCTCATCCTCCTGTCTGTACCACAAACCATATCCCGATGTGCCTCTCAAGTAGTGCAATACATGCTTGCCCGCCTTCCAGAAGAGCTTGGTAGGCTTAACCATAGCTTGTGAAAGCTGGTTAACTGCATAGCATATATCAGGTCATGTATTGACCAAATACATCAGCGACCCCACCAACTGTCGATAAACAGTGGCATCCACTTCTTCTCCCGAAGTGGCATCCTCCTTCCTCCAACCTCCAGGAAGAGGAGTATCAACAGGCTTGCAGCCATGCATGTTGAACTTCTCCAGTATCTCCCGAGCATACTTGCCCTGAGAAACAAACAGTCCACCACTGCGCTGCCATATTTCCAATCCCAGGAAATAGTGAAGGAGGCCCAAATCCTTCATCTCAAACTCTGTAGCAAGATCCTTCTTGCATGACAGTATCAACAACTCATCACCCGTTAGAATCAAATCATCAACATACAGTACAATGATAAGCAACTTACCCTCCACCACAATCTGGTATAGGTTCGGATCCGCCTCGCTCTTGGAGAATCCAAGTCCTGTGAAATAGCTGTCTATCCGTGTGTACCAAGCACGTGGTGCTTGCTTCAACCCATACAGCGCTCTCTTGAGCCTGCACACATGCGACTCGCTGCTGAAGACTTCAAAGCCTTCGGGTTGCTCAATGTACAGCTCCTCCTCAATGACTCCGTTGAGGAACGCAGTCTTCACATCCATCTGATGAATGTGCCATCCCATCTGCGCTGAGAGAGCAAGAATCGTCCGTATGGAAGAATACCTTGCGACAGGTGCAAAGGTCTCCTCATAATCAATCCCCTCAATCTGTGAAAAGCCTCGGGCAACAAATCTTGCCTTGTACTTCTCCACACTCCCGTCAGCTGCCTGCTGAACTTTGTAGATCCATCTCGAACCCACCACTGATTTCCCTTCCGGTCTAGGAACAATCTCCCATGCATTGTTTCTGACAATAGAATTATACTCTTCCACCATGGCGTCTACCCATGCGGGATCCTCCACAGCTTCCTCGAAAGAGGATGGCTCAGTCACAACACACTTGCTCATAAGAGCCATGTATCCAGTGTACCGATCAGGTGACTGTCTCTGCCTGCGTTGGGCTGTAGGTGGTCCTTCAACTTTCTCTGCATCTTGAGCCAGTCGCTCAGCTTCTGTCAAGCGCTTTCACCCTCTGATGGTTGGCGCTGCATGAGTGGTCTCTTCCACTCCATGAACCTCGTCCTGTGGCTGATCCACGTCCTGAAGCTCATCCTTAGGAACTAATAGCTCCTCATCTGCATGCAAGTGTAGCTCCCTCTCAAGCGAACACTTCATGGCTTTCTCCTCCTGAAATTTTATATCCCGTCGCACAACAGTTTTACCACTGTCTGGCAAATACACACGATAGTTGTGGGGCGTATCAGTGTACCCCACAAATATCCCAACCTCTGCGGTCGGCTCCAACTTCTTCCTGGCATCCTTCGTCACATGCATGTAAACGTTAGCACCAAAAATCCTCAAATGAGAAAGATCAGGCTTCTTACCAGAATAAGTCTCCTCAGGTGTACTCATGCCAAGTATCCTATGAGGACAACGGTTCTGCACATAAACTGTTGTATTGCATGCTTCCGCCCACAAGTGAAGGGGTAGGCCCTGATCATGCAACATTGCCCGTGCAGAACCCACAATCGTTCTGTTCTTCCGCTCAGCTACCCTGTTTTGCTGTGGGTTATGGGGAGCTATGAGCTCTCTACGAATCCCTTCTGTCTTGCAGAAATCCTTGAACTCGTCCGAGATGTATTCACCACCATTATCGCTCCTAAGAGCCTTCACCTTCTTCCCCGACTCCTTCTCGACCAGTGCTTTGAATTCACAGAACTTTGAATATGTCTCGCTCTTCTTCTGCATGAAGAAGATCCAGCACTTACGAGAGAAATCATCAACAAAAATCACATAATACCTGTGTTTTGTTGTCGAAGAAACTGAGAAAGGTCCACACACGTCTGTGTGAATTCTCTCAAGGATCATCGTGGCGCGACTATCCTTCTCGTGAAAGGTGGATTTCACAAACTTCCCCAAAGTACACCCCTTGCACTGATCTGACTGCGCAAGTGTGCCTTTAGGAAGCCCTGTAGTGATCTGTTGCAGTATCTTCAAGGCTCCATGGTGAAGGTGACCCAATCTCCTGTGCCACAACTCGCCATCATCCCGGCTCACCAATCCCTCTGCCTTGCCCGCCATTGTTGCGCATCCATCTACATGCAACTGATAAAGGTTCCTCACTTGAACCCCTATCTTCCGGGTCTCACCGGTTGTCTTGCTGCGTAGGAAGGCCTTTCCCTCGCTGAAAACAACATCATACCCCTTGTCTTCTAACATCGCCACTGAGATGAGATTCTTCTTCAATCCTGGAACATGCATGACTTCCTTCAATACAAAGGGTTTACCAGACTCCCTCTCAAAGGAAATGGTACCGATATCGGTCGCACTGTATCTACCATCATCGCCCATCTCGATGTGCACTTCAAGATCTTTGTCCTCCAAATTCTCTATCTCCCGTCATGTGAAAAGACGCACCACTGTCCAAGAACCACACTGATCCCATCACACTTGAAACCAAGCATGTGATCAATGAAAAATCAAGCTCAAACTGAGAAGCTAAGGCCTCTCCCCCTGCATATCCAGCAGCTTGCTTGTTCTTCTTCTTCTGCGGACAATTTGTGGCATAGTGTCCGTGTTGGTGACAGTGAAAACACTTCACCTTGGATAGATCCTACTTCTTGCCTTTCGCACCAGACTGAGAAGCTTTCTTGCTCTTCCCTTTCTTTGCTTTGGCAGCTAAAGCGCAATTCTCTTCATCAGATACCTTTGATGAAGATCCATTCTCATACTTATTGTTACTGAGTTTATCCTTGAGCGCCAGGTCGCTCTTGCTTTGGAATAACATTTGCAATCCGTTGAAAGACATTTCAACAACACTGCTGCAAATTCGATTTCCACCAGCTCCAAACTCAACTGCCTCCGATCTAAAATTCGTGAGAACACAATATTTCTCGTACAGAGATTGACTATATGGGCATTCACCGGATATCTCACCTTCCAAAGGAAGGATGAATCCAGAGGCTACCTGGCCCGATTACAGACTCTGCCTGAAGAAATAGAATGTAAACACTTCCTGAATAGTAGGTCTGATGATCAACAGCTCGGATACCATGTAGAAAATTTTTCTACAATTATCTAGCTCTGATACCATGTAGAAATTTTGAATAATTTAACACATATTCAATGGAGATTATCATGATCATGTACTATTGCGGAAAACATACACAATACATAAGCTCCTCTACGTTGATCATCAATATAGCAGCATCAATAACAATAAAACATCAAGAGCATTCACACATTAACACAGTATGTATCCCGGGGAAAGCATCTCGCTAAAAACCCCAACTATCTATATATTAATGATTGAGTCATGTAACATTACACAGCATAATACTTCTCACAAGTATCTCCACCTCTGTTACACACAATACAGCTCAGATCTGATCTCCAAATCTCTTCCACTGCTTGCCTGCCTCCACTGCTCAATACCTGCTCAAGAACTGATGAGAATGGCTCACCAAACTCGTTTTTCACCTGCAAAATAGTCACTCACACTTTGTTGGACGTGAGCACAAGCTATAATGTGGGCAAATACGTGAGCAAACTCATTGGCATACTCAATCCCTTGATTGTGCAAGATCTGGTGCACAACTATAGTCACAACTGATAGCAATCTGATTCTCTACCACCTGTCCCTGTTGAACTGAACATGCACTGACATGCAACTGAGTTAACTGATGTATTCATTAGTTGTATTATGAGTTAATAACTTGTGAATTAATTAATAACTAATTCACCCAACTCATCTCTAGTCTATTTGCCAGTTAGACTAAATACAACTAGTTTAACAAAGCTAAACTGAACACAACTCCACAATCAACTCCACCAAACTCAACTGAATGAGTTCTAACTGAAGTCATGCATGCAACAACTCAACTGACTCATAAGAAAAGCGTATTTCCTTCTGACAGTTGCATGTGCCACCTCTGTAGCTCAAACTGAAGTGCTCCAAGAGAATAAAATTAAGTTTATAGTCCAAATATTATTGTGAGATAATAATATTTGACTTTTCTATTTTTGACAGCGAGTCTAAAAATAGACTTTGATCACTCACACTGTGATCACTCACACTTTCATCAAAAATAGAAGTCCATCTATTTTTCCCAACTTGACCAATCATCCATAAACAGCAACCTGCAATCCATAGACATGATCCATATGTCTAAAAATAGACATAGTCTAAAAATAGACTTGCGCCAAAAATAGCCTGCGGGCCCACTTAGTGAAGGCGACTCTTTTCACTAAGCTCCATCATCTTGTTGCAATCTCAACACTATATTTCATGATCCTCTCCCTCTTTCTAGGAGAACTCGCTAGTCTCAAATCTCACTCTATGTTGTCATCCGCTGCACACTAGACTTGTAGATCTATTTGGAAGTCACCATTGACTTCCCTTTGGCACAATCAAGGTATACTTCAAAATTATTGATATGCATGTTCCCTCTGAGCTTGGATCTCATCTAATACAATATCTCTCAACAAAATTACTAATTTTGGGATACTCCTTTTGTCACAACTTTGCTTCATTCTTCCACTACTTCCATCTGTTGCCAAAGTCTTGGCAGCGTTATGTACCTACAATTTTCACAAGGAGACCATGGAATAATGATTACAGCCTAGCAAAATAAACAAAGACAAGAGGCCAAGTAATAGCAAAAAAAAAAAAAAATCAAGGAAGAGAGATATAAAGTACTTATATTTTTTAGGATTGAGGGGAATTGTTAACTCCCTGATCCTTAGCATATTGCAAAAATCATCTTGTGCAACCTTGTCATCCTTGTCTTCATCATCAGTTACTTTGCATGAGCTACGATTTTTTTGTTCAACGGAAATTTTCATCTTTCGATATTTTGGGTTAAGTTTTTGTCCACAAACCCTAGGGCTTTCTTACTCATAATTTTCAAGATTACCTAGGGTTTACAATCCCTAAGACTATCATATCTTCCAAGAATGTCTTACAGCACAAGTGTTATGACTCTTCTTTTCAAAATTTTCTTTCTTCAAGCAAATCACATTGATCAAAACTCTTCCATATACTAAACAAATGTCAGATCATCGAATTAGTCATGTGCTAATGTAGATGAGACAAAACATCCAAACCATAGTAGGATAAGAATGTGACATGTGGTACCATGCTTCTAAATACATAATTAGGTTGTTTTTAGTTTATCAAAGAATGTTTCATCTACTTCTTTGTCGAATAGAGTCATTCAAAAAAATATGTTTTAATGATTTCCTCATAAGTATTTCGAGGGAACTTGTTTCAGCAAAGAATCTTCAAAATGTCTTTCACAAATATTAAAAATATTTCAACCTTATGAAATTTTTTCAATCAAAAACCCATTATCCTATACAACTGCTAATAGACTTCATATTAATGGTCCTTTAAGCTTGCTCAAATAGGCCTGAATGTGAGCTTTTGCCTAGGACCTAAATCGTGAATGAATGTTGCGTATTCCATAATAAGATCTAGCCAATACAATAAAAGTGTTAATGAGATTCCTTGAATAAGTTTTGACCATGTTATTAATATCTCCAAGAACAAGAAAAGAGCGAGGCTTTTCATATTCCGAAGATTGGTTCCCAGAGCCAGATTTCCTCATCAACAACCTTAACAAATCATGAAATAATCACCATACTCAACAAAATTTCAATATATATGTTCCAAATCCTCAATCAAGAGATTAAACCACTAGGAAGACGAGGGGATGGCTGATATGTAATGATAATAATGCCTACAATAACGTTCAAGCAAGGCCACATACTATATGGCCCAAAAACTTTGACCTCAATGGAATAATAAACTCACATAAATGCTAGAATACTTTCTAATGAATGGACTTTATGCAAAAAATTCCAATGTTCCCTTTCTTAAGATCCTTCAATAGTTTGGGCATTCCTTAATATTGGATGCTAATTCTACATAATTTCTACAAAATTAGTCCTAGAGGTATTCTGCATTTTAGGAGAAGAATTCATTTATCATTTAATGGCCCCTTTCCTGGTTAGAAGCTTGTGTCAATCTCTTCTTTGGAGGAAGAGCATTCTCTTCTTCCCTTTCATATGTCAGACAAAGAAATCAGATATATTTTAGGCTCCTCGCAGTTGGAATATACATCTTATAGCCTTTGTTGACTATTTGTGATTAGTTTTGTATGAGAATTCGCATATCTTCCCCTTGCGAGATTCAAGGCTACTTGGAAAACTTGACAGATTTCATGAGACGGTCGGATGAAAATTAATGCAACTAGACTTCTACATTTGGTTTATTGATGTCCAATTTATTAGTATATTTCTGTAGATATATAGGTGGAATATTTGTAGAAGTTTCTACAAAATCTATTATCAATGAGATTTTAAAATGACCTCCTCCCGGATATTTGAAGAGATACAACCACTCTGATAACCAATGAAGAATGGTCAATAGAATTAACACTGTGACCTAGCACAGACTCTGAATAGATTAAAATATGTGGTCAACCAAACACTCAATTTTCATTTGTATCATGGAGTTGCTTCTTAGTCTCTTTAAATATTGGTTATTTCGTATTCCCTTTTAGGTCATCTTCTAAGACTTATCGACCTCTCTGCTATCACCCCTTGGTCCTTTTTGAGTTTCATTGATTGTAGCTCCTTTTCAGCCTCTTCTGGCTTGGACTAAGACCTTACCTCGGATATTTTCATCCCTCTTTGACCATGAATTTTGAGGTCTCTCATTTCTATCTAGGACTTTCGTCCCTTCTTTAAGAAGCAATAGAATCTTGGATTTACTTTGACCAACAGACAAGTAGCTTGGTTTATTTCTAGGAAAAACTACCATTAGTAAACTATGGATTCTTCTTAAGGATCTTAGTTTTCTTCAAGACTTGGCAAAGCTGCTCTTTCGCCCATGCTCTTAAAGCATGTTGATTTTTCAAGGATCTTCTAATCTGATAATTACTTCTTATGGTTTCTTACAATAATCTTTCTTGCATTCACATTCATCATAAAGCAATTACATAGAAGATCTCAATAGTAAAAACAAAATGCTAGTAGGATCATAAAGAGACAGTCAAACAAGAGACATAAGAATTTTACCCTAGGAAAACCCACATGGGGGGAACTCAACAACCTTTTCCTTAGAGAAATTATTCAATTCAATATATATACATTTAATTCTTCAAGTCAAACATAAATTCATACTGATTAATAACATAGCCCTGATCACACCTAGTCAAACTACCCTCTAAACAAGTCAATCTTCTGCCCAAACAATTATGCCTCGTTTGTTCAAAGTTTGGCCTTCTGCCTACCTCAGAATTCGGCTTGCCTGCCTCAAAATTTGGCCTTTTTCCTCAGAGAATAAGATCTACTTTCTCAGGGATTCAGCGTTCTACCTCAGAGACATTAGAGATATTTTGAGGTCTAAAATGGGCCTCCTAAGAAATATTATAAAATAATAGTGAAAACAATAAAAAAAGATTAGATTACATCATCAAATTTCAGAGGGAAAAAATAAAAACTACTTTTTCAACTCATATTTTCGACTTATAAGTTATCTCCCTATAGTTTTACTCAAATTTCGAGCAGGATGCAATCACATTTTTCATGTATTTCTCATTTTTCATGTAGCAGGATCCATCGAAAGTATGCAACATGGGTACTCCTTGGATGAGGAATTAAATTTTTTATCCGCTCGAAATTTGAGTAACACCATAGGGAGATAAGTTGAAAATACAAGTTGAAAAAATAGTTTTTTTATTTTTTTTTTCATATTTTTACTTTTTTTACTCCAAAATGGTGAATCATTCCCCATGGTTGACATCATCATGTTGAATCCTATTGGTTCTTATAAAGTTGATTTTGATTGTATATTTTTGTTTGAGACCCTTTATTTACATCAAAATTTATCTAATGATCAATCTACCCATAAATTCAATCTGTTGCCTTTAGAAAACCTTCCACGTGTACAAAAGATAAGAAGAGCTCCAAGTTAGCTTCCTAGAATTTGTCTTACAGTGGATGAGCAGAAGAATAAGTAATCTGAAATTGCTTGTCAGTTAATGAGGTCGAATGGGCATATATGTAGTGATTGGATGAACCCAAGTGGTGGGTCTATAGGAGCAAGTCGACCTGTACTTCTTGGAGGGCCAACTTTACATTTTGAAGGCAAAAATAATTTAAATTTCAAAAATTCATTTCCCCCTCTTTTGAATCTGATGTGAAGAACATGTCATACATATAATTTCAAGCTAAAACATTAATTATGAAGATCGACCATAGCTACAAAATTCAACAGGGATGACTTGGCAAACTGTATAATGAATATTCAAAAAATCGTTTCTCATGAACCACAAGGAGTTAGAGGGAGTGCCACATACCATTGGAATGGTCTCAGAATAAGCTTTCCAAAACATATATATTATGCTCTCTTTTGAGCTAGGTAATTGGATGAAAAATGCATTCAAAATAGTGTATCTAAATGGGGCATCAAAAATCCAAAAACAAATTTCTAGGAGGCCTGAAATATGTCATTTGACTATGTAATTTTCTCTTTCATTTGGACATCCTTTGACATCAATAACAACCATTTTCGAAAAGTAAGCCAAACATATAATTTAAAAATAAAAATAAAAATAACTTTCTTTTTCTTTAAAAATTCATAACTCTTATTTTATTGATTTAACTACTAGTTTATTATTTTCCTTAGGAGACCCATTTTAGACCTCAAAATTCCCTTAATACCACATCTAAGCTACTCTATACCTAGTTTCTCAAGTCCATGCCTAGCAAGTTCTTCTTCTTGGCATCCTTATTATGGTTCTTTGGATTTAAGTTTAGATGTAGCTTCCAACAATTATCTTTGGTGTGACCATCAATATTGAAATGGTTACAGTGATTTTTTGGTTCCTTACACTGATGCGTGGTTGCTTCCATCTTCTTGTATTTTTCCTTGCACTTCTTCTTCCCCTCCTTAGAAGTATCTTGGTGATCCTTTTATCTGGAACCTATTACCGCTCAAACTAGCAAGGGCCCTAGGAGGGGATCCTAAAGGGAAACAACGGAGCAATAGCCTACTGTCACCTCAGCGAAGGCTCCCTGCACTTTATGGACTTTCACCGATGGGAGGAGACTCGATATAAAGGGGACTCACTAAATTAATATGTCAATTAGGGGATAAGGAGTGATTCCTAGGCCTATTCACAAGGGAGACTCAATTGTGTGGTTTTCTTCCTTGAAAAGCAAGATGATGGCCTCTTTGGTAAGGGATAAGGGGGATTCTTTATTGAAGAAAGTGTAGCTAGGTTCAGAATTTACAAATGTAATTTTGATCTTTGTACTTGTCAAGAAAAAAAATATTATTTTTTGTGAATTATAAGAATGAGTTTCTTGCTTATTTATTAGGTCTAGGAAAGTCAAAGAATCAATGTCATGCTCTTCTTGAGCTTATATGTAATGCAAATGAGTCAACCTAGTGTCTAGATCAAATCCCTCCAAGACAAGCACCATCCCCTTGAAGAAGGCAACAAGCAAAATGATTTAACAGTCATGTCGCCCTACAAATGAATTCACAAGTACAGCCATGTCGACTCAATAAAAGGACACAACGATTCACATTGTCATGTCGAATCAAATGCATAGGTTGACCACTATATATATGCGACTAGGGTCTTCGCAAAAGAACGGGAGCAGAACTCGCATCCCTCTGAAGTTTCGGATGGAAGTTACAGGAAGGGTTTAGTATGCCATAGGAAGGTAATGTCAAAGTCTGTCCATATTGCAGCTTGTGTATTTTTCGAATAAGTACAACTGCCTCGGCACCCTAGTTGCAGTTATTGCCTCGACATATTTACACTCTCATAATACTATCTCAATATTGTTACAATCTCAGCTTAATTTTGATGAAGAGGACTTCGATGATCCTACAATAGCACTCTCAATCTTGCAGTGACATTTTTTGGTATAATCCCACAATGACATGCATTAACTTGACATATAATCTAGACGCAATCATGATCTTAGTCTCTGTCATGGATATGTTGAAGAAATAGTTACAAAGTCTTTATCATGTAAAAGTTCTCAGTGCAGTTCTCATGAATACATACATATGGACCTCGTTGTTATGATGGTGATCGTGATGAAGGTGCAGAGATGATCTCAGTAAAGGCACAGTGGTGATCTCAATGAGCAGTCAAGGTACAACATTAATGATCTTGCTAAAGCAGTGATGATGATGATGATCTCAGAAGTAAGAAGAGGATTGATGTCTTTCTCTTGGAGTGGCTTGATAGGTCAAGGGTCATGGTCTTGGTAGTCGTCAATTAGAATATCTATAAGAATAATTTTTTGTGGGTTTTCCTCTCCAAGAGGGAGAGGTTTTGTCCCTGGCAAAAAGCCAAACATCTTGTGTTCTTGTCTCTTTGTTTTGGTAGCAGTTTGATGAAGCAAACACGCACACTACTAATAAGGAGAAGATCAAGCTAAGATAAATTGAAAAAGCACTTCAAAAATTGTTATCAAGTCTAGAAGAATCACATTAATCCCACTGCCCTAGATTCTTCAACATGGTATCAGAGCTAAGGTGTTGAAGTCAAATGAAGGGCAGAAAAAGAGGCATAGAAGGGTCTGTCTTCAAGGACATCAAAGCAAGTTGAAAGGATTAAAGGAGAAAGTATACAACAAGTAGGTCTACAACAGTCATGGAGTATCAACTTTAGTAATTACAGTCATGCACTCAACTCATGCTCAGTTTGATGAACTATATCAGTGATCCTCACTTCTTGATCATTGAACTTTCTCCATGCCATAAAAGATGGTCTTAAGTATATATATATATATATATATATATATATATATATATATATATATATATATATATATATATATTAGAAGTAATCCAAGGAATACCTCTTACAATCCATCATTACCTCACTGTCTCAATATAATTATTACATCAAGGCAGTTTCGGCGATGAGACAGTCTATCTATATAGTGCCATCCACAGTTTAGTTATGTTATTCATTGACAAGTTTGGGCTCTCAATACATTGCCTCTCTACGCAATGCACATAGACGTCACTGTGCAGTGCCATATACTTGTCACAGTCTCAAATTATGTCTATGATTATGATCTCAATAGCATGGTGCTTAGATCAGAACATAGCATTACTAACATGTCAACAATATGTTTAAGTCAAAAGTACCTTAAAAATGAATTGGGAAGGTCGTGAAGCAGTCTCGATGATGTCAAGACCATTGATATCATGGTGCTAGAAGGCCTCCAAGGAAGTCGTGATGAAAGGATACTAATAATGGGCAGCTCAAGCAAAAGAAGCATCAAGGTGAAGGTCTCCTCTTAACACACTAAGTAAGTATCTTTCACTTTTATAATCAGATTTGGTTAAATGATTTCATGATTGCAAGGGGATTTATAAATCGGTTAGATAATCAAAATTCCTTGCATAGAATAAGTAGGATTGTCATAATCCTCGTAGAAAAGAGAAATCATTGATATCTATGAAAAGGTATATGAAGGTCAAGAATTGTTTGAATCCATCAAAATATTCATAGGATTCATATGATATCACTCAAAAGTCCTCTCATACCTAAATAGCAGAAGAGGAGACATAAAGAGAGACATATGAAATGCTAGATATACTCTCAGAAATTAAAGTAAAGAAGGTCACTTAGACTTACACAATAGTAAAGGTATCAAAGAATGAAGGAATAACTCCATGAAGATCTATGATGAGAAGGTAGTCATCATTGATGAGCAAGGTAACAAATATCAATGAACAAACAAGGTTACCTCACCCGGAAATTCGTGGTCTCTATGCTAGATAGATAAAGACAAGTTGCAGTCTATAGTATTAAAGGAAAAAAGAATTCAACCATGTGTAGAAAGGAAAAGGTTGGTCCCCAAGAAAAGACAAAAATAATTATAGTTAAGATTCAATGTTATACAGAGATTTTGGAAGCTCATATCACTAAAAGATGGAGGAAGTTAAAGAAAAGGGCCAAGGAACGAGGGAGTATCAAATCTCTCCTATGAGTAAGATAGCATCCCTCACAAAAGGATCCTATCATAAGCTCCTAAATCTTGTGTTATAGGTATGGCCAAGATAATAAGATGAATCATGGCATCATGGAAGCATTAGAAACAAGAGCTTGTGACATCACCATGGGATCATGAAGGACAAAACCCATGGCAGACAAGCATGAAGAATATAGCTCGTGAGAACCTCAGTGGACATTGAAGAAAAGGAAGGAGTCATCTAGAACAAGGCTCGTCATACATCAATTCAGAAAGGAAACATATGCCAATTGGGGATATACAAGATCCTCAAAATTCTCTGATGGAATCATCATCGAAGGGTTCACTAATCTAGAGAGGAAGCACGTGTTTCAACAAGAATTCCAACTTATGGAATCCATGAGATAATGATGTGATGACATAATGCAGATCAAGGGATTGAAGATCTCTTCAATCACGAAAGTTTCTAGAAGAAAACTCGATGACCTAAAGGTAAAATAAGGTATGTATGATTGTGTTTAATATTATAATTTCATGTCATATGGTTGCAGGTAGCATGGGTCATTGCTTATATCTTCAGAAGCATGATCAAGAGAAAAATGATATCCTCCTCTAGAAGTATGCAAGGCGTAAGTCACACTAGATGAAATCAACTTAATATGTCCTCACATGAAGTATGAGGTAGTTGACTAAAAAACTCCGATTAAAATCTCTGGGAAATGGAATGTGTGAGGGAGGAAGAGATCGTGAGATATGCAACCATGATGAAGGTAATCAACATCAAAAAGACCAAGAATATTTGACTAGGAAATCTCCCAAAAAGATATAAAGACTCTGATAAAAGTTTGAAATAAATAAAGACCCTTGACAATGCATATCTTTGGGAGATATGTCAAGTGTGCAGGATGCTGATACCTACAAGAAGATGTCATGATGAAGAACCATCTCGTAAGGTATGATTTAATGTAATATGATGTTTTGATTTCTTGAATAATATCTAGATAAGTTCATGTAGGGCTACTAAAACAAGACTTGTAACTACAAGTACAACCAGCATTCATGCGATGGATGGAAACTCCTGAAAGAAGCATGGAGAGAAAAGAAGTAGAAATATAAAGAAAGTTCCAGATGTATACCAAGAAAGCCACTTTCCATGAAGAAAGGAATTACTTGACAGAATAAGAAGGAAAGTGATCGATGGTTGTTGCCCTAAAAGGAAGAAGCTCAATTAAATTTCATGACATCAAGGAAAGAAGAAGATCAAGTAGCTGAAGAACCCACAAAGAAGAAGTTGTTGATGTATAAAAGAGTCTCTAGCTAAGAGGGAGCTCTGACAGGTCCCTGATCAAGAGGGAGTTTGAATTAGATCACCCCTGATTACAAAGGAGTGACAATTGTGTTTTTCCACGTCATGTGTCATGTACTAGACCAGGACTAACATTCGTAAGTCTAGATGAAGGCCATGAATGGAAATGTAGACACATGATAGACACAACATTATTGTCTTCACTTGGGAAGAAAGAATGGGAGGATTGGGTAATCATTTAGCATCTGATACTCTTTGAGGATGTGTAGGGCATCCAATATAAGAGTAGGCAAGAGGATCGATATTCTTCGAGGGTCGAAAACCCAAGATAAGAATAGTCCTAGAAGGTCATACTCAGTGAACACCCGGGTGGGTACAGACCTTGAGAGACAATGATGAAGGTGTCTATAAATCATTGGTCTCGCCAGCATTGTAGCTCATGGTCTCGTGTAGAGATGGAGTTGTTAGTCAAGGCCTTGCATTATGACAATGTTGATTGATATGATGTTATGCAAATGGGATTACCAATCTGATTCTTCTTATGAGAAATTATTAAGATTGAGAATAACCAAGTACCATTGTAAAAACTTCCCTAGTTAAAAGGAAGTGTTAAAAAAAGTGTAACTAGGTTCGGAATTTACAAATGTAATTTTGATCTTTGTACGTGTCAAGAAAGAGAAATATTATTTTTTGTGAATTATAAGAGTGAGTTGCTTGCTCATTTCTTAGGTCTAGGAAAGTCAAAGAGTCAATGTCATGATCTTCTTGAGATTATATGTAATGTAAATGAGTCAACCTACTATCTAGATCAAAGCTCTCCAAGACAAGCACCATCCCCTTGAAGAAGGTAGCAAGAAAAATGAATTAGCAAGCATGTCGGCCTACAAATGAATTAATAAGTATAGTCTTGTCAGCGCAATAAAAGGACACAATGGTTCACGTTGTCATGTCGGCTCAAATGCATAGGTTGACCACTACATATATGCGGCTAGGGTCTTCGCAAAAGAACATGACCAGAACTCGCATCCCTCTGAAGTTCCTGATGGCAGTTATAGGAAGGGTTTCGTATGCCATAGGAAGGCAATGTCGAAGTCCGTCCATATTGCAGCTTTCGTATTTTTCGAATAAGTACCATTGCCTCAACACTCTAGTTGCAGTTGTTGTCTCGGCATATTTACATTCTCATAATACTATCTTGGTATTGTTACAGTCTCGGCTTAATTGTGATGAAGAGGACTTCGATGATCCTAGAGTAGCACTCTCAATCTCGCTGGGACATGTTTTGGTATAATCCCATAGTGACATGCATTAACTTGACATATAATCTGGACCTAGTCATGGTCTCAGTGTTTGTCATGGATATGTTAAAGACATAGTTACAAATCCTTGCTCATGTAAAAGTTCTCAATACAGCTCTCATGAATACATACATATGGACCTTGTTGTTATGGTGGTGGTCATGATGAAGGTGCAAAGATGATATTAGTAAAGGCACAGTGGTGATCGCAATTAGCAGTCAAGTACAACATTAATGATCTTGGTAAAGCAGTAATGATGATGATGATCTCAGCAGTAAGAAGAGGATTGGTGTGTTGCTCTTGGAGTGGATTGGTAGGTCAAGGGTCATGGTCTTGGTAATTGTCAAATAGAATCTCTATAAGAAGAATTTTGTGCGGGTTTTCCTCTCCAAGAGGGAGAGGTTTTGGCCCTGGCATAAAGCGAAACATCATGTGTTCTTGTCTCTTTGTTTTGGTAGCAGTTTGATGAAGCTAACACACACACTACTAATAAGAAGAAGATCAAGCTAAGATAAATTGCAAAATCACTTCACAAATTGTTATCAAGTCTAGAAGAATCACATTAATCCCACTTGCCCTACATTCTTCAACATTCTTAAGACTAGTTTTTGGGAATATATCTTGTAAAGATGATTCCTAGGCGTAGAAATCCTTATGGAAAATTAGTATTTGTATGATCTTTGTGGAATTGGAGTTGTCAAGTTGCAAGACCACACAAGACCAAGCAAACCAAAAATTAGGTCAAGGATATGGATTTGATCAACCAATGATGTACTTCACCCAATTCGGGAAGGGAAAAGGATCAAAGAAAGAATCTTCTTTTGATGACTTGATGTTATGATCCTAATGAGGTAACTAGCTAATGGGAAACCAGGGGCAAGAATCAATATTCGAGCTAGGGCTTGAAATATCTCAAGATCCCACAGTAAAAATTTTGTGAAAATTGGAGGGCCTCTAAAGGACACACCATCGCAGTTGTGGGAAACATATTGAATTCTTTTGATGGTTGAATCGTGAGGAAAATGATGCCCTATGTGACCTATGGAGGCTAGGCCTGGGAAGAGAGGAGAAGTGAAAGGAATAATCTTTGAAAGTGATCACCTATGGAGGATTAGTGCCTTGTCCTTTGGGAGAGATGGAGTCAATGAGGTTTTAATGTTCGCAAAGGTTTTACCCAATCAAAGAGGTCTTCAAAGAGCTTTGCATGGCATTAAGGCATAAGAGCAGCTGCTTTGAAACTTTATACTTCAATTTGCAAGAAATGATGACTTATCAAGATGTACTTAACATAAAATATCTCTAGGATAATTCACCTATTCATACATGGCCCATGACATGATGCAATGCTATAAAAGAACAAAAATTCCACAATTTCGTATAGAGCAACAGTAAAGTTCAAACTTGTATAGCGAAATCCCAACAACATTCATGTGACAGTAAATAACAAGAATTAGCATGAAAAGAGAACTTACAGGTACAAAAGATTATATCCAAACATCAAATTATGCCAATAATGAAGCTCCAAGACAAGATAAATAGATCCAAACATCAAAATTCATCCATATCATCCAAACTTGTCCTCCAAAAGGGACAGCGAAAATCTCACAAGAGCTAATAAACCAATCTAAGTGATTATGAGAGAATGAATCATCTCTCATAAATTTCTACAATCTATAATGAATTCAAATAGCCTAATTTGGACTAATAATGCCCCTAAAATAAAATAATGTGCATAATAATAATACTTTTAGTGACGAGCCCACCAAATAGCTTAATAATATGAAGATAAGCCTCTCAGGAGGGTTGAATGATCAATAAAATGTGTCGTTGGGCCTTTGAGGAGGCCTAATGAAGTCCAAAGGGTGCCATGATGTGAAACTAGACTCCCAACATAGTGGACAAGGGGTTGGCCTCTTGTTTTCCAAGAAAGAACTTGTGGTGCTCCCAAGTGGGTGTGGGGGCACAAGGGCATCCTCATAGGTCTCTAAGTGGATCGAAAATTCCTATAGACCATCTGTAAGGGCTAGGATGATGATGTAAGCCCTCCATTTACAATGGGAGAAATCCTCGGAAACCTGGAACATCTGTCAAGTGTATGGTGCAAGTGTGGAGTCAATTGGGCATAGTGAACCAAGTGCATCATCCTCACACAAGCAATCAACAAGCAGTGTTGCGGATTCATGAAGTAATCTACTATGTTGGAGGCCCATGGTGCTTAATGTTCACCCTAGCTTGCTTGGCCCTAAGAAATAAGGGAGGGGCCGGTAGAATTCAATTACTTCAATGTAGTTTCCTTCCTCCCTGCTGGAATAGCACTAGTCTACTCCTTATCCTTGTTGCCACAAGTGCCCATGCGGCACTCTAGAGGGTTAGGACCCCGTATAGGAAGACCAAGCCCCAAATGGAGACCCACTTACAATCTTGCATAAGATCCAATGTGTCCCATTGCCCTCCAATACAACAAATCATTAGAATAATCAAGTAAAAGAGCTTACAAATGGAATCAATGGGACACTTCATGATGGCATGCCCTTCCATAGTGGGCTTTCGCATGTACAAGTGTCTCTAAGCTAAATAAGAGGTTTAGCAGAGGATCCTATTAGGTGGTTTCATCCTTTAAAGGGGGTGACATGTCCATGGTACATCCTTTTAAGTGGTAGGTGGAAAATGATAAAGTGATGGAATGGAGTGGGGATCAAGGGAATCATCCAGAACACATGTTATAGTACAAGGTTATATATAATAAGGGAAGCCCACACCTGGGTATATGAGTGTAGGAGGGAGAAAATCATGGTACATGAGTTACCCCGGCGTTTGTTTTTCCACCCTTCTTCATATGTGTTTTGCATTTGATTGTTTTTTCTTCATAATCGCTCGGGGCTCTAGGGGATGAGAGCATGATGTGTAGTATATAGAAGTGGATATTCCCTTAAGGTGGGGCGATTCATCGCCCACCAGGGGATGGCACAATCATGGGTTCCTTAATGATGGAGGGGTTCATTTAGGGCCCATATGAATCAAGGTGATTACCATGGATAAGGGGTAGATCTCATGTTTGGATTTTGCCCACGTGCTAAATTTGTATGCCCTGACCATCTTTTTCATTTTGTGGTACATTTCCTGTTGAGAGTGGCAAAATTATGCTTTTTATTTTCTTTTAGTTGCACGGTGGACACATGTGAACCCAGATGGGAAAAATGATGGATGGGGCCAAAATGAGTGGTATATGTGGTGTCGAGAAGCAATACGAAGCAACCAACATCGGAATTTCTCATGTAGAGCCAAGCCTAAAGCTAGTGGCCAGTAAAGGAGATCTAACAGGGCTAGGTTACAAGGCTAAACACCAAATCAGGCATGGGAGACAAGAACATCGACCTAGCCCACTCTTTCTATCGAATCCCTCAACTAATCCATGGTCAAAAGTATCCATGAAAAGTAAACAAATTACTCAACTAAACCAATGAAAATTCATACCTTTTGGGTCGAAAGGCCCACCTTCAAACATACTTTCATGACAGATGCGTGAGGGACCATATGGTTGGCTTAGGTGGTGGATAAAATGGCACATCAAACTATTTGGTGGCTGCAAGTGGTTGTTGGCTTCCAACTAAAGATCATCTAGGATAATAAAAAAATCCCCTATATACATTACCCACAGGTGGTGGGTAAAATCTGGCTCCAACTGAGACATGAACTCTCGGAAGGGTGTGTGAAGCCACTTGGTCGGAAGGTCATGAGAACACCAAAAATCTCTTTATAGTGCAGACTTGTTACCTGCACATATCGAAGATCAAGCATACGGGGCAGCATGTTTTTGTGGTGTCTTCTGATCACCCATGCTTAGTATTAGGCCATAAAAATCAACAAGAAAGTAAAATGAAAGTTTAATCTAAATGCAACTAATCTATCATGAAAATATTATATGATGTTAGTTCTAATGAGAAAATGAGCATGAAATGCATCCTACCCTAACATGCATATAGTGTCATGTCAATGCTAAGTGTAATCATAAAGTCAGTTCAACCAACATATCATCAAATCAATATACACATGCTTGCCTATATGATTACTTGTGTAGCAAATCCCAACGTGAATGCAGACACAATCACATGGAGGATGAAGCGGGTTGGAGGTGGGAAAATATGATTTCCATGTGAGGTAAGAGGAAGTCGTAGGAGAAGGAAAATAAGTCAATCCAAAAGTGTGGAGCTTTTCGTCAGAATGGTGGAATGAATTATCACCCTTAATAACTCCCTATCGGAATCGTTGCTCATAATATTATGCTTTGTAGATGTCAGAAGGCCGTGATGGGAAGAGAAAGGAGACTTGGGACACGAAAGGGGACAACATATTGGTTGCTCAATGGAGTGATTGTGTTCACAACCTTGAGGGTATGAGGGGGAAGGATGGATGCATCTAGTGGACGGTTCTTCCTCAACATCATAACCAGGGAGGTGAAAGGGCCCATGTTCATTAACGATCATAGAAAAGGGGGTGAGGGAATCACTTGTGGAAAACTCAAGATGATGAATGAGAGAAAAAGGCAAAGGGGAGGGTGAATTCTCATATTCAACGGTTTTTTCCTCATAATCATAATTTAAAGGCTCAAATGATTTGAACATAGAATCATAAGGAGAATAGGTAGGAGCCTTATCGACTTCATCATTATCAGTATCAAATATTGGGTCTCCCCTAAAAGGAGAATCGATTACTTCCAACTGCCCCTCTTCATGCAATGGAAAATAATAATTCTCCTTACAAAGGGTATCGAAGGATATGTCATCATGAATAATGCCCAGGAGAAAGGGAAGACCAATCTCAACCTCATCCTCCTTGTTGGTGTCATAAATGGGAGCACAATCAAATTGAGGACCAACAATTTCCTATTTCTCCTTTTTAATGTGAAAGTAATCTCCAATGTCATCTTTCAAGGGGCTAATGGGATCACCTTCCTCAAGGTTCTCAAAAGGAGAGTCTGGGGAGTAATATCCTTGAGAGAAATAAGGTTAGTCTCAACTTCACTTTTCACAAACTCGTCCTTCCCAACACGTGTTCTCAAAATAATCCTCTTCATCATGTGGACCCAACGAGAATTCATCTTCCTAGTCATTATTTAGGTTCCCAAGGTCTTCTCCAACTTCCTCATATTGATTCCATTCTTCCATATATTCCTCATTTTGATGATGATCCTTCACACTCGAACTTTCTTCATTGTCACCTTGATCATCCAATTGATTACCTTTTGTGGGGCTTTGCGACTGACTATAATATTTTTCATTGATTAGGTCAGTCAAAATATTAAAAGCATGGGTTAGGCCATCAAAGTCAAGTAGACAACTAGGATATCATCCAATTGATTACCTTTTGTAGGGCTTTGCGACTGACTATAATATTTTTCATTGATTAGGTCAGTTAGAATATTAAAAGCACAGGTCAGGCCAACAAAGTCAAGGAGACAAATAGGATCCTTCTCATAGGCACGCATCATTATGTAGAGTCGCTTTTGCGTTACCTATGAAACCTAGACATGAATTCCTTATCCATATCCTCCAATAAACCCTGATAAAACTTAGCATATTTTTCCACATCCTTTTGCAATTCTTGAAGGTCTTGGTCATTGAGTTTTGCAAATGTAGGACCAAGATTAATCTCTCTTTGATGATAGTCCATTTTTCATGATTTTTCACATTAGGATCAAAATGGAGTCGCCAAGGTGAGTTAAAGTGCCTTGATAGATGATTGCTTCAACCTACAAGCATTAGCCTTGAAGTTCAATGAAGAACTAGGGATTCGTTCTTCCAATGGAGTCGCTAATAATGATATGCCAATATGTCATATAGGAAAAAAAAAACACATCTCGTGTCCCCGGTAGCGGCACCAAAAATGTTACCGCTCAAACTAGCAGGGGCCCTAGGAGGGGATCCTAAAGGGAAACAATGGAGCAATAGCCCACTACCACCTCAGCTAAGGCCCCTGCTCTTTACAGACTTTCACCGATGGGAGGAGACCCAGTATAAAGGGGAATCACTAGATGAATAGGTCAATTAGGGGATAAGGAGTGATTCCTAAGGCCTATTCACAAGAGAAACTCAATTGTGTGGCTTTCTTGCTTGAAAAGTAAGGTGATGGGCTCTCTAGGAAGGGCTAAAACGGATTCTCAAGACTAGGTTTTGGGAATATATCTTGTAAGATGATTCCTCGGCCTAGAAATCCTTATGGAAAATTGGTTTATGTATGATGTTTGTGGAATTGGAGTTGTCAGGTTGCGAAACCACACGAGACCAAGCAGACCCAAAATTAGGTCAAGGATATGGAGTTAATCAACCAAGGATGTACTTGACCTAATTAGGGAAGGGAAGAGGATCAAAGAAAGAATCTCTTTTTGATGATTTGATGTTATGATCCTAATGAGGTCACTAGCCAATGGGAAACCAAGGGCGAGAATCGATCTTCGAGCTAGGGATTGAAATATCTCAAGATCCCACCGTCAAAATTTCGAGAAAATTGGAGGGCCTCTAGAGGACACACCAATGCAATTTTGGCAAAGAAATCGAATTCTTTTGATGGCTAAATCATGAGGAAAGTGATGCCCTAGGTGACCTATGGAGGCTAGGCCTAGAAAAAGAAGAGAGGTGAAAGGAATAAGCTTTGAAAGTGATCACCTATGGAGGATTAGTGCCATGTCCATTGGGAGAGATGGAGTCAAGGAGGTTTTAATGTTCAGAAAGGTTTTACCCAATCAAGGAGGTTTTCAAACAACTTCGCATGGCATTAGGACATGACAGCAGCTGCTTCAAAACTTTATACTTTGATTTGCAATATATTATGACTTATCGAGATGTAATTAACATAAAATATCTCTAGGAACATTCACCCATTCATACATGGCCCATGACATAATGCAACACTATAAAAGAACAAAAAATTCACAATTTCATATAGAGAAACAGTAAATTTTAGACTTGTATAGCGAAAATCCCATCAACATTCATATGACAAAGTAAATAACAAGAATTAGCATGAAAAGAACATGTGGTGCTCCCAAGTGGGTGTGGGGGCACAAGGACATCTTCATGGGTCTCCAAGTGGATCGAAAATGCCTATAGACAATATGTAAGGGCTAGGATGATGATGTAAGCCCTCCCTCTACAGAGGGAGACATCCTCGGGAACTTGGAACATCTACCAAGTGTATGGTGCAAGTGTGGAGTCGGTTGGGCATCGTGAACCAGGTGCATCATCCTCATCCAAAAGGTGGAACACGAGCAATCAACAAGCATTGTTAGGGATCCATGAAGTAATCTGCTATGGTGGAGGCTCGTGGCTGTC
Source organism: Pinus tabuliformis (assembly GCA_031772625.1). Taxonomy (NCBI): domain Eukaryota; kingdom Viridiplantae; phylum Streptophyta; class Pinopsida; order Pinales; family Pinaceae; genus Pinus; species Pinus tabuliformis. The sequence goes on along the minus strand of CM062809.1, from coordinate 910,820,666 downwards.
AACACTCACCCTACAAGTGCCCATGTGGCACTCAGAAGGGCTAAGACCCCGTATAGGGAGACCAAGCCCCAAATGGAGACCCACCTGTTATCCTGCATAAGGTCCAATGTGTCCCCTTGCCCTCCAATAAAAAAAATCATTAGAATAATCAAGTAAAAGAGCTTACAAGTCATGGAATCAATGGAGCACTTCATGATGGCATGCCCTTCCATAGTGGGCTTTGGCATGCACAAGTGTCTCCAAGCTCAATAAGAGGTTTAGCCAAAGATCCTATTAGGTGGCTTCATCCTTTAAAGTGGGTGACATGTCCATGGTACATCCTTTAAGTGGTAGGTCGCAAACGATAAAGTGATGGAACAGAGTGAGGACCAGGGGAATTATCCAAATCACATGTTATGGTACAAGGTTAGCTATAATAAGGGAAACCCACACTTGGGTATATGAGTGTAGGAGATAACAAATCGCGGTACATGAGTTACCTCGGCCTTTGTTTTTCCACTCTTCTTCATATGCATTTTGCCTTCGATTTTTTTTTCTTCATAACAACTAGGGGCTCGAGGGGATGAGAAAATGATGTGTAGTATATATCAGTGGATACTGTCTTAAGGTGCGGCGGTTCATCGCCCACCAATGGTTAGGACAATCATGGGTTCCTTAATGATGGAGGGGACTCATTTAGGGCCCATATGAACTAGGGTGATAGCCATGGATAAGGGGTAGATCTCATGTTTGGATTTTTCTCACATGCTAAATTTGTATGTCTCGACCATCTTTTGCATTTTGTGGTACATTTCCTATTGGGAGTGCCCAAACTATGCTTTTTCTTTTCTTTTAGCTGCATCAACCTCCAAGGCATCGTCCCAGGCCTGACCCAACTTGTGGACAAGGGGAGGGGGAGGCTAACCCTATGTAGACCCAATGGACACATGTGGACTCGAATGGGAAAAATAAAGGATGGGGCCAAAATGAGCAGAAATGGGCGATGTATGTGGTGTTTGGGCCCAACCCAACGTGTGGACAACGGGAGGGGGAGGCTAACCCTGTGTGGATCCAGTGGATACATGTGGACCCGGAGGGGAAAAATAATGGATGGGGCCAAAATGAGTGGAAAGGGGTGATGTATGTGGTGTCGGGAAGCGGGACCACGCAGCCAACATCGAGATTTCTCATGTAGTGCCAACCCAAAAGCTAGTGGTCAATAAAGGAGATCCCATGAGACTAGGATACAAGCCTAAACACCAAATCGGGCATGGGAGATGAGCACAGACCTAGCCCACTCTTTCCATCGAATCCCTCCACCAATCCATGCCCAAAAGTGTCCATGAAAAGTAAACAAATTTCTCAGCTAAACCGATGAAAAGTCATATTTTGGGGTCAAACGCCCACCTTCAAACATACATTCATGACAAATGGGCGTGGGACCACATGGTTGGCTCAGGTGGTGGAGAAGATGGCACATCATGCTATCTAGTGGTTGCAAGGGGTTGTTGGCTTCTAGATGAGGACCATCTAGGAGAAAACATTTCCCCTATATACACTACCCACAGGTGGTGGGTAACATAACCACTTACCTATCCTTTCTTATGAACCTATGTTCTCCAAGTATTGTGCTTGCACACAAGCCTCAACAACAATTTTGTGTTTGAATACCATCACTTACTTTCGCAAATGACTATGTAAGCCCCTCAAATACTTGAGGAATAGATCTAGGTTCTTAGGAGAGATATCCAACATGGTTGCCATCTACTTGAATTCAATGGTGTAGTATTGCACACTTACCATTTCTTTTGCCTAAAGTAATGCCAACATATATAATAGCCCTCTACATAACCAATAGGGTATATTCGAGACTTGATGAGGGTTTTAGATTCCTCCCACTTAGTTATTGATGGATCACCCTCTAGCCCAAGTGTTTGTGTGGCTCTCCCACAAGTTAGTACATGACCGTCGTGTTTTAGTGAGGAAAATGAAATTTTTTGCTCTTTATCTATATTATGGACATTGAAATATGCATCTAATTGTTGTAACTAGTGATTCGACTTAACAACATCAATCTCACCTTAATATGGCTTGATGTCCACTTCCTCTTCCATTTTAAACATGGGTTGTGAAGGAGTGATGGAACTGGAACTTAGTTGCTCTTTCTCAAGTTCTTTTTTCAACTCCTTTTTTGAATCTTCATTATCTCTTGGTTTCTTATCTAGTCCAACTTTTAAGTTAAAGCCACTAAACCTCCCTAAAAGATCCAAATTTACCTGCTAGAGCCACCATGAGGAGGGCCCTATTGCTAGAGATGTCAATGACTTACTCTCCAACCTCACAAATCTTTCTACCATTATATCACAAGGGTTGTCATGAACAGATTCATGCACCATGACTAGGGTTTCTTAACTTCCTTAAGCCAATTCTTGCCTCCTGCAACTTCCATATATAACCCCAATTAAAAATGTTATGATAACAATATGATATGTAAATTGTCATGGATATTCCATTAGAATAATTCAACACAACATATCTTATATTATGTTGAATTATTTTATTATGTAGGTTTATTTCCTTAGATCTCATATTTATTCACGCTAGTTTATTGCACCAATTTATAAAAATAATTGAAATATGAAAACAAATGAACACATCATCGACACAAATGAGCACAACATGTATCTTGTGAAACCCAATATAGGAGAAAACCCAACTAGAAGGTGAGGCATATGCTCTACTCCATTTTCTTCAATTATGGAAATGCAAATACAAAGAAATGGGCACTCACTATGGAGTTATCTTTGACTTTGTGGTTAAAATGGCCACTAAATAAGCATCTTCTTTGTGACGCTCTCAAATCTCACTCCTAGATGTTCCACTCAACTATGGAACAAACACAATTGTTAAAATTGGCAATTAGGGTCAAATTCCACTTTGGACAGCGCATTTGATGGAGATAATTATTGCGTTGAATTCCTCTTTTTGAAAGGACCAAAATCGACCTAAAGATCATCAAATTTGGACAAGGGGAAATATGTTTTTCAAGGTCAGGCCCACACGTGCAAATTGTCAACGTCGACCACATTATCATGTAGGCTCATGAACCCCAATGGACATGTCTCTTGACCCCTAACGACTTGTATAAATAAGAGAGACCTCAAACCTCATTTGGCATCATCACATTTCACACATTATTCTATCTCCTCATCTGATTGGTTCGTACAGCGTATTGGGCAGCTCTTCATTTCACACGTGTGACTGGAAAAGAGGACGAATTTCAGGCATTGAATTTCAAGACAGAGGCAGGTTTTGACCAGTGTTGACCAACGACTATTTGACCAAGTTCCATTACGATTTTGGAGGGTTTGACTCTGTTTGACCATGCCGCATTAATTGGCACAAAAACCGAGGTGTTTTGGGCATCTTCACTGGGTTGACCGCAAGCTTGGAGTGCAGCCTTTGACCAATTTTCATTGTTGTTTTAATCATTGTTTTGGGTTGACTTTGACCACCTAAGAAGGTCAAATTTCACTAGGCATGACCGAGTTGCATTGTGGACTATTTGTTGTTGCTTTGACCAACGTTGACTTTCTAGTTAGGGTTGTTGACTATTGTTATCTGGAAGCAAGAAAATTACATATTTGACAGGGTTGCTTTGATCATCATTTGGCAAGTCAATTTTGACTTTATTGTACTCTCTCTTTGTTGAACATTTAACATTTATAATAAGAAGAATTGATCAAAGGTTTTTCCCCATCTTGGAGTTTTTCCTTGGCATTTGCCAAATCTGGTGTTCTCTTGTCTTGGCTTGTCTTCTGCATTTTATTGTTCATTTTCTATCTACAGTTATTGTCAATGTGATTAATGGTTAATGTGATTGCTATTGGAAATTGTCATTGGGATGCTAAAAGAACATTTAAGTAATTGTGCAAAGCATAGAACATACCATTTTTAACTAAAACTAACATGGTATTAGAGCCCATGTGAAGAGAAAGCCCAAACAAGAGAGAGAAAAGAAATCACTAAGAGAGATTTGTTGGATAAGGCTCAATGGCTTCTACATCATACTTCAAGTCCGAGAATAAGTTCAATGACAAATCTCACTATCATGCATGGAAGATGACTTTGGACCTGACTTTGGAGGAGCATGAAGCATTATGTGCCGGGAAAAGTGGTGGAACCTCCTTCAAATGCACCCTTTGTTGCTAAGATGAAGTACAGAAAAGGTGAGGTCAAAGTGAAAGAAATTTTGATTGACTCTATTCAAAAGCATTTGGTTCTCTATATTTATGATTTGGGAACTTCTAAGGATATACATGATAAGTTGGTCGGGATGTTCAAAGTGAACAATGCAAATCAAATCCTATTTCTCAAAAGCAACTTGAAGGATATCAAGATGATAAAGTGGAGTCTATCCAATCCTACTTCATGAGAATAACACAAATCAAGAATGACCTACTATCTATTAGAGAAATTATTGTTGACAGGGAGCTCACTCTCAGTGCACTTGGAGGTCTTTCAAGACCATGGGATGTATTTACCACCACCATTCTCAACAATGACAAGATACCAAGTTTCGATGAGTTATTGGCTAGATGCACTCAAAAGGAAACTAGGATGATGGAGAGAGACAAGCCCTCAAACGGAAATGAACCTACTACTTTCTCCACTCATGCAAAAAGGAAGAACGATGCTAGTTCGAGAAGATAGGGTCAAGGATCCAAGAAGGGATTCAAAGGAAGAAGAAAAAGAAGGTGTTACAATTGCAACAGGTTCGGCCATTATGCTAGAGAGTGCCTTCACAAGAAGAATACTCCAAGGGATGATGACAACAACAACAACAACAACAATTTCATTGGCAATGGCAGTCAAAGGAGCAACAGGTTCAACAACAAAGGAAAGAGGAATACTCCCATTACTCGAAATGGAAATGGTCAACCTCCCAAAAGGACAAGAAATGCTTGGTATGATGAAAGTAATGTTGTAGAAAAACAAGATGAGTTTTATCGTATTTCCGTTCTATCTATTGCCTCTCCTCCGGATACATTGGATCATTGGTTGATTGATAGTGGAGCCTCAAGGCACTTCACTGGATACAAGGAGGCCCTCTCAAATTTGGTTGAAAAAAAAATTAATTTAAAGATCATACTTGGAGAGAATTTCACCTACCTAGTGAAAGGGATAGGTATTGTCACTCTTCACTTGAATCAAGGGCAAACCATTCATTTACAAGAAGTATTGTATGTGCCCGCTTTGAAGAACTTGGTGTCTATTTCAGCGATGGAATATAAAGGCTTCAAGGTAGCATTCATTGATGGAAATGTATGTATTTGGAAAAGAAACCCTAAAGATGCATTTACTCTTGGATTTAGGGTTGATGGTCTCTATCAAGTTGGAGAAAGTCCTTTGGGAGCTTTGGCGAGTGATACTTCTCTTCAATTTGAATTATGGCAACAGAGGTTTTCCCACTTACATTACAAAGCCTTACCTGAGGTAAGGAAGATAATCACAGGTATGCCCGAGTTCACCATGAAGGAGTTTGTCAAGGATGTGCAGCTAGAAAACATACGAAGGGACCATTCCCTTCTAGTGAAAGCAAGACTACATATATTCTTCAATTGGTCCATTCTAACCTATCTGGTATGTTGCCCATAACATCGTTGGGGGGATGCTCATATTATGCAATCTTTGCAGATGACTTCTCACGCAAAACATGGATCTATTTCTTGAAGAGGAATGATGAAAGGTTCAAATGGTTTCATTCTTTCAAAGCATTGGTGGAAAATAAAACAAAGAAGAAGATCAAGATATCGAAGACCTACAATCGAACCGAATATGAATCAAATGAATTCAATGAATTTTGCAGATATGTTGGCATTAAGAGGGAGACAATTGTTCCATACACTCCTAAGCAAAATGGCGTTGTTGAAAGGAAGAATCGAATGATTATGGAAGCCACCCATGCCATGATTTATGATCAAGGTCTACTAAAGTTCTTATGGGGAGAAGCTACCAACACTGTCATATATGTTCAAAATAGGTGTCTGCATCAAGCCTTGGATTTCAAGACACCCGAGAAAGTTTTCACTGGTAAGAAACATGATGTTTCTCATTTTAGAATCTTTGGTTGTTTTGTGTACTTTCATGTGCCTAATGAAGAAACAAGTTGGAAGCATCTAGGAAGAAAGGTATATTCGTTGCCTATAGTGAAAATTCGAAAACACATAGGATCTATGTACCTGGTCAAAGAGATGTGGAAGTGAGTCGTGATGTTATCTTTGATGAAGACACTGCCCTTGGGAAAGTCAAATATCTCCCTATTCCAAGGAAGGACAATGATGATGTTGCCGAAAAACAAGATGAACCTCCGATGGATGAGCCTATGCCTAATGTTGATGATTCAAAGGAAAATACCATTGTGGCTCAAAGATACTCTCGAAGATGTTGAAAGACATATTGCTCCAAGAGGAACATTTCGCGAAAGTAAGAAGTTGAACAAGTATCAAGGATGTTTGGTTGTTATGAGTACTATTGTTCAAGTTGAACCTTGCACATTCAAAGAAGCCATAAAGCACCATGGAAAGATGTGATGAATGAGGAATATGAATCCATCATGAAAAATGATGTTTGGGACGTGGTGCCTAGACCTAAGGACAAGTTTGTGATCACCTCAAAATGGCTTTACAAAATTAAACATGAAGTTGATGGAAGTGCTAAAAAATACATGGCCAAGTTCATTGCTCGTGGCTTCTCTCAAAAGGAAGGAGTGGACTATGATGAAATATTTGCACTGATTTCTCAATACACCACTATCCGATCTAACATTGCTCTCATTGCCAACCAAGGTTGGAACCTACATCAGATGGGCGTCAAAACTGCATTCTTGCATGGCTCGCTTAAGGAGAAAGTCTACTTCAAACAACCGCAGGGGTTTGAGTACAAGATTGAAGGACACATGTATGCAAGTTGAAGAAAGCTCTCTATGTGTTGAAGCAAGCCACTATGGCTTGGTATGAGAGGATTGACAGTTATCTCATGAAGTTGGGATTTACAAGGAGCTATGTTGATCCAAAACTATACTTCAAGATTGAAAAGGACATGCCTCTTATTTTGGTCCTTTATGTTGATGATCTCTTTATGACTAGTGCGGACACTTTCATTTATCAATGCAAGAGGGAGTTGACTTTTGAGTTCGAGATGAAGGACCTAGGACTGATGCACTACTTCCTAGGCCTAGAGGTCTAGAAAAGGCCAAGCAAGATTTTCCTTTCTCGAAGAAAATACATTATGAAGCTACTAGAGAGATGTGGGATGGTCAATTCCAAGTCTGTGTCTACTCTTATGGAACTCAACTTCAAGAAGCTATGTGGAAGTGTTGTTGGGCCCGAATTGGCAAACCCTTCTGAGTATCGACAACTTGTGGGGGCCCTGATGTTCTTGGTAAACTCCCGACTGGACATATGCTTTGCTATGAATACTTTGAGTCAATTTATGGTTGAGCCTCATCACATACATTGGATTACTGCTAAGAATCTCTTGAGATATCTTCATAGCACAATCAACTATGGGTTGAGATACATGGATATTCTGATGCTGACTTGGTTGGCAGTGTTATGGATAGAAAGAGCATGTATGGATGTTGCTTCTCATTGGGGTCTGCTTCGATTTCTTGGATGAGCGAGAAGTAGAAATCCGTTGCTTTAAGCATCGCCAAGGCCGAATATGTTGTTGCTAGTATGGCCTGTTGTGAAGCTATATGGTTGAGGAAGCTCTTTAGTGAGTTATTTGAGCACGTTCTGGATACCACCATTATCTATTGCGACAACCAGAGTGGGATTCACCTTTCAGAGAATCAAGTGTTCCATGATTGCTCCAAGCACATTGATATCAGGTACCACTTTATCTGGGATATGGTACAACAAGGAGCAATAAGGCTCCAATACATCAAGATTGATGAGCAGGTTGCAGACATCCTCGTAAATTCCTTGGGGAAGGTCAAATTATTAGCCTTCCGAGAGAGAATTGGAGTCATGGAAGGACTCTCCCATGAGGGTCTCGCATGAGTTGGACATTGAGCTCTGGAAGCTCCTGGGGGCTTGGAGTACTTCTTGGAGCTATGAGCAACCATAGGGTGAGTGGTTCACCTTTCCCTATAGGTGTGTTGTGTATGGGTGAGTAGTTTTCATTCACCTGTGATACCCCATGATGGTTGACACGTGTGTAAAGTGTGGTTCATCTTCCCCTACATTGATGATATATGCATAGGATGAGTGGTTCACCTTCTCATATGGCATATGAGTAGAATGAGTGGTTCACCTTCTCCTGCGAATGCCCCAGCATACATCCTACCCTTGTAGTATGGGACTCTTGGGAAGTACCTCCCATCTGGCCAATGAGTTGGGAAAAGAGGATAGGGACCATAGCACTACAGATGGACACATTGTGTACTGTCGTACTCCCTATGTCTAGGATGCATGGTGTTCAACAACTTGATCTGGGATAAAGTATGATTGAGGTTCTACCCCTGGACTAACTTTTGTCAGTGCAGAGTGGTAAGGTCTTGTGACTCACCCTCGATTGGTTCTTCTCCATTATCTACATCAGTGTTTAGCAGAATTGAGACGAGATGCAGAGATGGATCATGATTGGCAGGTGGAATTCTCCCTAGTTGAGAGGCAGTGTTAAAATTGGCAACTAGGGCCAAATTACACTTTAGACAGCTCATTTTATGAAGATGATTATTGCACTGAATTCCTATTTTTAAGAGGACCAAAATCGACCTAAAGATCATCAAATTTGGACAAGGCGAAATATAGTTTTGAGGTCAAGCTCACACGTGCAAATTGTCAAGGTCGGCCACATCATCATGTAAGCTCATGAAGCCCAATGGACATGTCACTAAAACCCCAACAACTTGTATAAATAAGGGAGACCTCAAACCTCATTTGGCATCATCACATCTCACACATTCTTCTCTCTCCTCATATGATTGGTTCGTACATCTTATTGGGTAGCTCTTCATCTCACACATGTGGCTAGAAAAGAGGACGAATTTCAGATGTTGAATTTCATCACGAAGCAAGGTTTGACCAATGTTGACCAGGAACTGTTTGACCAAGTTTGACTACAATTTTGGAGGGTTTGACTCTGACTAGGCCGCATCAATTGGCACAAAAACTGAGGTGTTCTGGGTATGTTGACTAGGTTGACCACAGGCTTGAAGTGTAGACTTTGACCAAGTTTGACTTTTGTCTTAATGAATTTTTTGCGCTGACCTTGACCGCGTAAAAAGGCAGATTTTGACTAGGTATGGCCGAGCTACATTGTGGATTGTTTGTTGCTGCTTTGACCAATGTTGACTTTCTAGTTAGGGTTGTTGACTGTTGTTACAGGGTTGCTTTCATCATCATTCGACAAGTCAATTTTGACTTTATTGTACTCTCTCTATTGAACATTTAATATTGATAATAAGAAGAATTTATCAAAGGGTTTTCCCCATCTTGGGGATTTTCCCTAGCATTCGCCAAATCTGGTGTTCTCTTGTCTTGACTTGTCTTGACTTGTCTTCTGCATTTTATTGTTCATGTTCTATCTACGGTTATTGTCAATGTCATTAATGGTTAATGTGATTTTTATTAGAAACTAAATTGGAAATTGTCATTGGGTTGCTAAAAGAACATTGAAGTAATTGTGTAGAGCATAGAACATACCATTGTTAATGTTGATTTGGGGTAGCATCAGATGTGCTCTAGCCACGAAAATTGGTGGAGAAGCTAAGGCACATGACATCTCCAATACTCAGAACGGGTTTGGGCGGATTCTAAACAGTTTGGGAGATATTAAAATAATTAATATTTTTAATCGAGTCCCTAAGTCTAATCTTAGGGAAATTAAAATATTAATGTGAATTAATATAAAACTATGTTAAAATGCTCTAAAAGTCATGGATCAAGCCAAATCTAATCTTAGTCGTTGATTAGGGACTTAATCTTGATCGTTGATTTGTCAACGAAAAAGTATAAGAGGAGGCTTGAGGGTCACTTGGAGAACACACCTAGAGATCAAGATTTCGACTTTCTGAGGTTGGGTTTGCTGAGAAAGTTGAGAGAGTAATCAGAGTTGCAGTTGAGGGGCAGTGAATACAAAAGCAAAGAGACAGAGATAGCACCAGGAGGATCAACACAGTAGGCGAAGAGAGGTACGTAGAAGCAACCAAGGGTTCACGCAGAGCCAGTCAAGAGCTGCACAGTGCCTCAGAGGGCCAGCATGGGTGACGCAAAGGGCCAGAGGACTGACGCAGTGCCTCCAGAGGCTGACGCGGGACAAGCCAGAGTGACACTGGGCTAACATTCGTTGGGGTTTCATGGGGCAGATTGGAGCTATGAAGCTGTCGGAGTGTTTATCCGGGGTTTCAACCGGAATATCTGCTTCCGAGTAGAGAGATACTATTGCCGAGATTTTTCTTTGTTGGATGAGACGAATTTGACACCCAGATTGTATTCTGAAACTGCTTAATAAATCAAACCCTCAGATCGCTGCACCAGTTTTCCCGCCTTTGGGTTTTTCCGGGGACATTAGTCCAAAAATAATGGTGTCACTTGTGTACTTTTTTTTGTTTCCTTCAGTTGATGATCAGTAATGTGTTGAGCATGCACTTGTATTTATTTATAGTATTTACATGGTAAACAATTTGTTAATTAACAAAACAAGTAGCTAGGAATACATCAGAAAGTACATGAAGGGTTTCGAACGGGTTAGACATAGAAATTCCAACAGTTAACTAAAATTAGCAACAATGCTAAAAAATTGAACCATTTTCCATCCTAGCATTTAACATAGTCTCATAGTCATTTAGAGTTTTTGCATACTCAACCCTCAATTAGTGATAAGCTATGTTGCATGAGTTTCTGGTACGTGGGAACACGTATCCGGTACAGCTAGAAGCTTTACCCAAATTTACAGGAAATGTCAAGTTGGGAGCGGCAATAATATAATATATTAAAATTAAAAATTAATATATATAAAAATATATATATTTAATTAAAGTTAAATATTAAATGTACATAGAAAATACAAGTCGCACTTGCATTAAGAAAAAGACATTTTTGGTCTCAACATTATTATACAGCAGATATGATCGCATGCCTATACAAATGTTGAAATGGCATGCTTGCAAGCAGAGCAATCCAAAGAACTGAAGAGTTTGTTTTCAAAATATTGCAATGACAGTGTCAAGCATCCTCGTTAGCAAATATTGGAATCGGAAACAATGCATAGCCGGAAAAAAGGATCCAAAAAGGATGCCAAGATGACTTTTTAACTTTCTTACAATATCCTTTGACTTGAGACTGCAAATGCAAGCACTAAGTAACAAAATGAACTCTTCGCTCACTGTCAATATACATTAGTTTTTTCAGCCATGAACAATAGCCACTAAAAAGAGCTATTAAATTTACATAGCAGGTCACTAATTCCCTCTACCTCCTCGCTTCTACACCGTTAAAATATTTTTACTCATCTATAGTTCTAAAGTTATTTTACAGCCACTTCTCAAAATTTTACAGCGGAGCTTTTCGGGACTGTGGCAGTGACGGAATTGAAGGGAACTCAGTGAGGGAATTGAAATTCACTTGATAAAAATTAAAATTAAAAATTCAGTCAGCCCATTTCTTCATGACTGAAATCCAGAAATGTGATGCCAATATAATGGAGGGCATATATAATAAAGACTTTATACCTTAACTGTGGCAAATTGCAGTGCTTGATTGAGCTCTCCGCCTCTTGCCAAGCTGCCAATTAACACAGTCGCCTCTCCTCTCTCCAGCGTATGAACCAGCGATGAGGAACAATGAACACAGAAGAATGTTGAAACTTGAAACACAAAGTTGAAAGATGATTTGATTTACTCTTGAGAGGGTTAGTGATTATATAGGGAAAATTACGTAGAGAAACAATTTTTGCTGCTAAATGAAGAGATATTTTTGCCGCCAAAGATTTCACACCCATTTTTTCCCGGGGTTTTCTCCTTGGGTTTCACTTGATGTCGGATGCTCATTGATCTGGAGCATGTGGAGGCTTTGATCCATCGAGGAGCGCCTAGACATGCTCCGCTCCTCCTAGACATGCTCCAGACCGGCGTTCCCAATTGACACTCATACCGGAAACTTGAATTCCCTCACTGCCACGCTCTCGAAAAGCTCCGCCATACCTTAATAAGCTCTGCCTGCTTTTGGAGCATTTTGTACCAGCTCCCAAGCTCCCAGGAGCGTCGGAGCTTGGGGTACATGATCTCCAAGGGCTGGGAGCAGTACCCGTGCAACTTAGGTGATAAGGTTTTGGACCTTCTAGAATCTTCTTGAAAGTCCATAGGTGACTAGCCTCACATGTGCAAACCATGGGAGCTAATGACGCATCCACTCAATACCATGGTGGTCAACAAGGTAGGTCAACTAGCAAGATGCATAACTTCTAAATACTTACTCTGATTTAAATGATCTTTGCACCATTGGAAAGATATCAATGTGTCTAATGGCATAAATGGGCTAAAACTATGCTCATAAAGTTTTGACACCAAAAAGTATCATTTTATGCCTGAAAATGGTTGTGAAAGGTTCTAGATTTCAAATCTCCAAACTAGGGTGTGCCACTAAAATGGACCCTACAAGCTAATTCCTCCAATTTTTCCACCTAAAAAGTACCAAGATAGAAAACAAATTATATAATGATCACTTGGATCAATTGAACATGTGAAGAATGAGTATTTCTCACAAGCATAATCAAACCCTCCTAGCACCAATTTTTGTTGTCATGGGAAAGTGCCTTGTTCAACAATGGGGGTTCTCCCCAACGTGAAGTCTCAATTAGACCTCACACCATTTGAAATGGGGAACCCATTCAAATTTTGGCCTAGCAATTTTTACTATTGTAATTGTGAAACGAAAGGTGAAATGCAAAGTGTAGAATATTTCTAATCTATATGCAAAGTACAATGTTATTCTACCTATTTACCTATCCTAGCTAGGATTTTACCTTAACTAGCGAATACGTATTACTTCTACAACATAAAGTTATTCAAGAAATACAACAGAAACATCTGAATCTATATGAACAAAAAGAAATGTAGAGAAGTATGTTCTTGAATTTATTGTTCACAATCTCACATCCACCGTCTCAAAGCAAACATCTCATAAAAAAGCAAACCCAGAATGTAAATCATCCATAGAAAAAGTTTATAATAGGAATATACAGACTTACAGTGGCCCTCGTAACAGAACAAGCACCAGAACTAGTTCTCAACCCATATCACTAGAATCCAAGCTTCTATAAAATTGGCCCCAAGGGCTTCTAAGTTTACAAAATTCCAACAACAAGTGTCGCTTTCCCAACTAATCAATCCTTTTTTATATTTTTTCTCATCATTGCCTTGTGAACTCTTGAACTTCATGGCAATTATGACATTTCAGCTTCATTGGCTCTTTTATTGTTTTTTCTCAAAAACAATATTTTACACAAAGGATTTGTCTTTAGCTGAAATCATAACCGACCATGTGCCTTAGCATCTACAGATAGGCTGACCATAACTCATGCTGGGAAGAAAATTCTATTATATGACTAAAAATTAATTGCTCAACAGCCACTTCATAAAATATCAATTCTTTGGACATGGGTCCCACAACTCCCTTTAGTGTTGTAAGATATGAATTCATCAAATTTATATCTTTTGTGAAGTTATTCCAATAGTAATCCCTTTACCTCTGACATTTCCTATAGGTCATTTGAAACACCAATTATAGGATGGGGTGAGTTCACGTTTCCAGGTGTGGGGTGACACCATAGTATTCAAAACTGGCCCAGCTAACCAGTTACCGGTCTAACTGGCCAGTTAGCAGGCCCACCGGTTGGAACCAGTCAAAAAAACCAGTCAAACACCCTGTTTGGCCAAAAATTGGAGCTAACCGGTCTTAACTGTCCGGTTTAGGACGGAACCGGCCGGTTTGTGGTCAAACCCGGCCGGTTTATTGCCAGGGCAAGTATAACCCCCACAAAATGCATTTTTGTGAGTTTGAAGTTATTTTGAGGGAAATTTGGGGTTGTTTTCCTCCAAAAATAGTCCCTCCAAGAAAAACATGCCTACCCTCTCATTTGCCTGACACATTTCAACCCTAATAATGTTGGAAATTAATGGTAATGTTAAATTCTTAAAGTAAATGTGACATTTCCTTCAATTTTTAAAGGAAATGTCACCTTTACTTAAATTTTTAACATTACCATGAAATGACTCAGGATGTTTGAGAGTGGTTTCGACCTCATTGGATTTCATATGGAGAAACTAGAATTTTAGATTTCACTCAAAATTCAGCAGACTTAATGGTTTTCAGGATTTCATGGTTTCAGGGTAAACAATAAATGCAATCAGAGCTCCAAATGATGAGCAAAACTCCTAATCTAGATCCCATTGTGTTGGACGATATTGATCCAACATCAGAATGGGTGGAGGAGACTGAAGAACCTGTGTTTGAGGCTGATTTTGATATTGACATGGCTTTAGCAGGGGATGAAGCAGATTATGTGGTGGCATCAAAACTAGAATCATGTGCGGCATCAAGGAAAGGCAAAGAACCAATGGAAGGCACTAGTCATGCAGGTCGACAAACTCGTGCTTCCATTAGGTCCACTTCTATTGTTATTGGTGGCATTGATACTGAGGTTGCAGATCAGGCTGAGGCATCCTCAAACTCTGAACCAAATGATCTCTATGTAGCTCCTGATGATGATCTTGTGGCTAGTAGTGGTGATGATCTTGATGATTGATCATATATACAATGTAGACTTGTAGTAGGCCAATGGCCTCATGGCTTGTAGCATTGTTTTTGGACTTTATAGGCCATTTAGAGCCTCATTGCTTATGTATTTTGCTATTTTGTCGATGATATGTATTGCACTTGGTGCCATTTTGATATATTCACCTTTACATGGTATATAAATGAGCAAACTTTGCATATTTTGTCTCTATTGGCTTGGAATCATGGTTTTAGATCTTAAAAATAGTTTTGTTTCATTAAAAATTAAGTATTTAATGTATTTTTCTAAAACCGGTTCGTTTAGACCAAACCAGTGCCGGTTAGACCGGTTCCGGTCGGTAAACCAGTTCATTAGGTGGACCGGTCCGGTCACCGGTTCCGGTTTTAAAAACAATGGGTGACACCATCTTTCTATTACTTTTTCAACGACTAAGTGCAAGCACTTACAATTATTCACCAAGGCAGTGATATCTTTCTCCATGGATGAGTTTGTGGATAGGCAATTTGTTAGAGCTGAATAGTTGTATTGGCTCTCCTCACTCATTCTAGGAATATAAACAAGTGCATATTTTTCTTCTTCCTGCCACTTTTTTAACAAGCAATTATTCACCGAGGCAATGATATCTTTCTCCATGGATGCGTTTGTGGATTGGCAATTTGTATAGTTGTATTGGCTCTCCCCCTCACCCATTCTAGGAAGATAAACAAGTGCATGTTTTTGTTCTTCCTGCCACTTCTTTAACTCATCCATACACATTTGGACTCCATATAATACTACCTTTTAATATTTATATTGTCCAAATAGGTGAGGAACTAAGTGGCATAATTTTGATATTCTTGAATATAACTGTAAATTAGCCTTTGGGTAGTAGTTGAAATCATCCCGTAGTTCAAAGGTGAATGCTTCAAACTCGACCACACTGGTCACTTTTGCTTTGTAGTGGGCCACTTCCTTCTGTAATTTCTCTATTATTTGTTTTAGCCTGCTATTTCCTTTACCATGTTTCAAGTGTTAAATTCAATAGCCAGTGAGAAAGCAACTCCTACAGAAGCACTAACGTTAAAATTTGTTAAAAAGGATCTCTCTTACATGTTAAGAAGATACTTCCAAACTCAGAGAAACAGAAGTATATTATAAACTTTCCACACTTAACACAAATATAGGCTTTCTCATGTTTTCATAGTCGCTTGCATGTAACCAACTGTCCAAAATATTTTGCTAAAAATGAATCGAACAACTCCACTCCCAGTCATCCTCTCCTGAGTTCCCTACTGAAATGGTAAAGGAAGTTTCACATTAGCCTCACCTGTCATGTTTACAAATTTCAGATTCCAATGAAATACAAAATCGAGGTAAAGAGGCTACAAATAAAATACCAACGCCACTTCGTGACAAAACTGTTCTGTATTCTAGTAAGTTCAATTTGAAGTAATGGTCAACTACGTTGCAAATGTCCTTCCGCTTTTCAGCTCGTGTCACCAGAGTATACTTTTATGACTGAGTCTCCCAAGACTAAGACTAATGTTACTCAAAGTTAATAGAACAACTCCACTCCCAGTCAACTGCTCACAAGTTTCCTAAGTAAATGGTGAAGGAAGTTTTGCATTAGCCTCACCTACGCCATGTTTACAAATTCCTGATTCAATGACATACCAAATCAAGGTAAGGAAGTTACAAAAGAAAAGACTGTAACCACTTATGACGAAACTGTTCTGTATTACAGTAAGTTCCATTAGAAGTCACCTACGTCACAAATGTCCAATTTTCAGTTTGTGTTACATGTGTATACTCTTATGACCAAGTCTTCCAAGACTAAGACTGATGTTTCCCTATATAATCTATGTGATGAGGCCTTTCTGAGGGATCTCATCTGACATATTATAAAAGGAATAATCCCTGTATGCAATTTCGTGATTCAATGAGATATTCTTGAAAAAATTCCAAAATGTTACCATGCTTTCTAATATTTTCTAGGTCTTTAAGGTAATATGAAGGTAAGACCATATGTCATCTGGTTAAGATGAAGCAGCTGCACTCTGTCCTCGTGCAACACTCTATAAGATCATTTACCATTGTGTACCTGTATCATGAAAAATTTGATGGAATCTGATCAAAGCAATCACTGGAGGCAAGAATCCCATCTTCACTACTTGAACAAAACAAGTTTCAATTTAGTTGTTTAAGAAGAGGCCAGTTGAGGCCAGTTTTTCTTTGAACTCTTTATTTGTAGATGAGATGATGTTGAACCATATTCTACATTGTGAATGCACAATGTTTACTAGGGTAGCTGGAAGATTAAACTCACAGAAAGAAAAAAATAACATGAATGGTATTATGTTCACTATTCTTGTGGTTTTTTCTCTTTCTCAACGGTCACTTCCCTGTTATGTGAAACAGAGTTTAAATCACTAGAAACTGTCCCTTCCTCGTTCTGCTCAACTTTCTCCTGTGGCATTGCCTCATATGTTGCTCGCATCGCTTGTTGCAAGATCTCTTCCTTGCTCAGGGCAGCACCTCCCTGTGGCATATTCTGATAGGTTGCCTGCATCAGTTCTCGCATAACATTTTCCTCTTTTTCAAGTTGTGCCTCCATGATTAAGTGTGCTTCCTTTCGTACTGGTTCAAGTAATTTTTGAACAGCTTCTTCCTGTATAAATTTAAAAAAAAATAACTTTTCAAATCAATCAGTTGCAACTTGCTGCAAGTAAATAAAGCAGCAAAACAGATATTGATGGGTATATCATACCGTTTTATCAAGACTTTCATTCAATTTTTGCATCTCTTCAACCACCTTTCGAATTTCGGACAAAATCATCTGTTCTGGTACTCTTTCTAAGGCTGCCTTCCGTTCACGCATCTGAAAACAAATCAAGGCGACTACAATTTAAAAAATAAGGCACCAAAGTTCTCATTCATATAAAGAAAATGAGACATTTTCTGATCTATTTTCCCTACGGTTACAAGGTTTGAACAAGTACTTGCAAATTCTCTTGTAATCGGGCTAGCCTTACACATATCCAATATTCAATGCAACAAAATTCAAAGTATCCCTTAATCAAGTAATATCAGCCGTGTGCCGCAATTATGTCATCAAGTGCTCATGTTTAGCATGCACATTAATCAAACTCAGTAATAGAATATCCCTCAATCCCCATGGCTTGTGTTGGCTTGTCTCATGTTACCAACCAGAAGTTTCAATATGGATTAGATTGATCGACTTATATACTTAAGAGATTCAACAAGTAACGAGTATCGTCTCATCAACACTAAACATTTGGCATATCAACCAGTTTCATATTGGGTCAACCAGCAGGTGATGTTATTAGAGTTTGATTTATCGAGCTCAAGGCTGTGATAACCAAGGTAATATCCCATCAGTCTGCATTCTAGAGGGAAAAAGTAAACCAACTTAATCTAATCT
Organism: Pinus tabuliformis; assembly: GCA_031772625.1. NCBI lineage: Eukaryota > Viridiplantae > Streptophyta > Pinopsida > Pinales > Pinaceae > Pinus > Pinus tabuliformis. The sequence goes on along the minus strand of CM062809.1, from coordinate 910,802,461 downwards.
AGACAATCCACTCTTTAACTATCTATATGTGAACTTGAAAGCCCCCGTATCAATCGGATCCATGAGCAACAAATGTGAATGCTTCATTGTCTTCCACGTCATTGCCTAGTACTGTCTTGGTGCATTATGTGATTATGCCATTCTGCCATTACATGTTATGATATTAGCATAATGGAATGTTATCAAGATATTACAGTATGGCAAACTTTTCAGTGCTATTGTCAAAGAAACCCTGAATCTGAACAAATCATGAAAGGGACAAAAATTAATCAGTGTTTGTTGTCAAATCAAAGATTAACAAGAGATCACATTGAAAGTACTAAATAAGTGTTAAGTGTATAATTATAATACTATTCCTGGTTCTCAGGAGCATGCCATTATAATCATAATTCATTATACCTGGTACTGTTATTGGTCACCTCCACAAGGGTACATAATGTTTTATAGGGATTGTTAACACTGGATTTTCTCATGGAAATTTGAGTGTTTAGTTCCAACATGTACGTGAATCCACTGGGGTCAGGATGGATAATTGAGTGGACATAGTGGTGAATTTGGAATCAATTAATACTTACCTTGTGCATATCTTTATTCCAGAGTTGATGTGTATGAATCTTTCAGGCTTAGAGATCAGCGTTTTCCAGGGGGGCAGCACAGTCAGTGCTATTTTAGAAGATTATAACTAGTTCTATGTTAGTGGGGCTTCCACACATGCACACACCAGTTCAGTTCAGCGGGTTACTTGGTTGGCAAACTAGTGGATTTTTGTTGAGATTGTTAGTCTGATTTCAATAGGAAAGAATGCTTTTATGATTAATGTTCTAAGCCATCCTTTTTAAGTGATCTATATCAAAGTTGGATAAAAAGAGGGTGCTTTGATTGTCTGCTTTCACCTATGATTGGTCCCTGTTCAGAATGTTACCCTTGTTGTGCAAGCTCAGCATGCAATACAGGAATTGATGTGCTGATTTTAGTGGGTCATCTTCAGTACACAAGGCACTGCCATAACAAAGAATGATGACAGCAAGGACCTAAAAAGTGATAACAGCATCTTAATTTGACAGTTTATGCAGTTGTCTTGTTGATCCAATCAAGGGAGTTTTAGAATGATTTTAATCATCATTTCTTGAAGGCTTGTTGGAGACATCAGTGAAGCAATGTAGGGAGAGATTTGAAGGTAATTACCCTCGAAGTAGCAGATAGGCACATCAGATCCATGGGGTGCACTTGTTGGCTTTAACCCCTATTTGGGCTAGAGATTTCAGTTCCACAGAAGAGCTTGTCACGGAATTTGGTAGTGTTGAATTATCAAAAAGATTTGGTTGGAGTTTTGAAAAGGCAATTATGAAGAATGGAGGGAGTGTATATAGATCCTCATATTTGACTTGTAGATAAAGAGAATCAAGAAACAAATGGTTCAGACAATAGCATAGAAAATTCATCTTCTTTGGAGGACACTGGAACAAACAAAGTTCGTTCTTCAAGTTAAATATTCCAGAAGACCTGGAATATGTAGTTTCCATTTAGGATACAAGAATAAATATTAAAATGAATGAATAAGAATGATGATACAATTGAGAGTGAGGGTCCTGTATATATAGCCAGGTAAGTACCCTTTCACGAACAGTCAGGTTTGTAGAGACGTGTTAAATTATGGTATGTTCTATGCTTAAGAGCAGTTTACTTCAATTCTTCTTATTAGCCCAATGTCAATTTCCAATATAGCAATCACATTAACATGAAAGTAAAATGCTGATAGAACATAAATGAAAACAACAGAAGACAAGCCAAGACAAGAGACACAAGATGTGGCGCTAGCCAGGGACAAACCCCAATGCGGGGAAACCCTTTGATCAATTCTTCTATATTCTTCAATAATTCAGCAGAGAGAGAGAGATAGTACAATATCACAAATCTGTGATTTACAACAGCAGTAATGAAACCCTTGAACAGCAATAGCAAGGGTGATCAATCAGCTCCCAAAATGTCCTCAAGACAACCTAGGAGAACTCGGTCTCCAACAGCAATAATAACAGCCCCAAAACAGTCAATGTAATAAGGTCAAAACAGCAGTCAATGCTACAGCATACTGCAGTCAGCCCTAACAAGTCAACGCCGTCACAAATATACCCTCCAACAAGTCAACGCATGCTTGTCCAGCACTTCAGCTAGCCTAGGAGAGGCTGCCCACACAAATCCGTAGTCAGTGCCGCCTATACACTGGTCAACACAGTCCTTAACCACTTGCTGCACCTTCCTGCGTCCTTGCTGCCCTAACTGCGTCCTCTTTTCCCACGTGAGAGCTGCGTCCTCCTTCCTTCGTATACCCAAGAGACATGGAGAGAGAAGAGATGTGTGGATAAGATGAGTGAACTAATGCCTCAAGGTCTCTTCTATTTATATGCCATGTTGGGGTTACGCTAGGGGTGTGCAACACAACTTTACTTGCTGGCCGACCTTGACAAATTGTCAAGAAATACAAATAAATTCATATCTCCATGAATACATGTCGGAATCATATGATTGTTACATCAATCCTACACCTCTCGATGAGAGGAATCCAAGAAAAATGTCAACTTCCATAAATAAGATGACCAACATGGAGTTTGGCCCTAGTTGCCAATTTTAACACTCCACCTCAACTAGGGAGAACTCGTCTGCTAATCCATCTGATTGTCGGTACTATCTTTGCCATCAAATATACTGCCCTGCACTACTCGGCTCTACTCTACTCTGTTGAACTATGAAGAAGAAGAAATGATCAAGAATGTATCATACCATCCTCTACTAACCTGAAGTCAGTGCCAGATAAAAGAGAGTGTCATATAGCACTCTTACTGACCCGAAGTCAATCCCAATGAAGAGAGTGTGTCATACCACTCTTACTGACCCGAAGTCAGTCCCAATGAAGAGAGTGTGTCATACCACTCTTACTGACCTGAAGTCAGTTCCAAAAGAGAGTGAGTTATATCACTCTTACTGACCCGAAGTCAGTCTCAGATAAAAGAGAGAGTCCTATAGCACTCTTACTGACCTGAAGTCAGTCCCAATGAAGAGAGTGTGTCATACCACTCTTACTAACCCGAACTCAGTCCCAATGAAGAGAATGTGTCATACCACTCTTATTGACCCGAAGTCAATTCCAATTGATCCCAGATCAATGTCATCCTAGGATAGGGAGTACGGTAGATACACGATGCATCCATCGGTACTACTATGGTCCCTATCCTCATTTCTCTACTCATTGGCCAAATGAGAGGTACTTCCCATGAGTCCCAGACTGCATGGGTAGGATGTCTCGACAGGAGAAAGATGAACCACTCATCCTGCCTACATGTTGCCACAGGGTATCACAGGGGAAGGCTGAATCATTCACCCTGTACATAGCGCACCACTGGGGGACGGTGAGTCACCCTATGGTCACTCGTCGCTCCAAGTACCCCAAGCCCCCCGGAGCTTGCAGAGCTAAAAGTATACATCATACAGGACCCTCATAAGAGGGTCTCTCCACGACTCCTAGTCGTTCTCGAAAAGTCAAGAATTGACCTTTCCCAGGGGCTTTGTCAAAATGTCAACAACTTGCTCATCAGTGCCAATATGATGGAGCCTTATTTCTCCTCGTTGTACCATATGCCAGATAAAGTGGTACCCGATATCGATGTGCTTGGAGCGATCATGAAATACAGGATTCTTGGACAGACGAATCCACTCTGGTTGTCGCAGAGGATCACGGTAGTATCCAATGTATGTCCAAACAGCTCATTGAAGAGCTTCCTCAACCAGACAGCCTCACAGGAGGCCATACTCATAGCAATGTACTCTGCCTCAAAGGTGCTCAAAGCCACCGACTTCTGCTTCCTGCTCATCTAGGATATCGAGGTAGAAGCCAAAGAAAAACAGCACCCGAAAGTGCTATTTCAGTCCACCACACTGCCTGCCCAATCAGCATCAGAATATCCATGTAGCCTCACATCTCTGACAGTGTATCTCAACCCATGAGTGATTGTGCCTCGAAGATATCTCAGAAGATTCTTGGCACCAATCCAATGTGAGTGATGAGGCTCCACCATATATTGGCTCAACGTGTTGACTGCAAAATATATATCCGAACGGGATTTCACCAAGAACATCAATGCTCCTATGAGTTGACGAAACTTAGAAGCATTTCCCAAAGCAGGTCCGGCAACACTACCGCATAACTTCTTGAAGTTAAGCTCCATCGGGGTAGTCACGGGCTTGCAGTCCACCATACCAAATTTCTCCAAAATCTTCTCCACGTATTTTCCTTGAGATAGGAAAATCTCTCCTGGCTTTTGCCAAACCTCTAGCCCTAGGAAAGAGTGCATCAGTCCTAGGTCCTTCATCTTAAATTCGGAAGCCAACTCTCTCTTACATTTGTGAATGAGAGAGTCTGCACCTGTCAGAAAGAGGTCGTCAACATACAGCACCAGTATGAGAGGCTTATCATCCTCAACCTTAAAGTAAAGGTTTGGATCAGCTTCACTCCTAGTGAATCCCAGCTTCATCAAGTAGCTATCGATCCTCTCATACCATTCTCGGGGTGCTTGCTTCAGCCCACAAAGAGCTTTCTTCAACCTGCATACGTGAGATTCCCGATTATGAATCTCAAACCCCTCGGGTTATTCCACATAGAATTCTTCTTTAATCGAACCATGCAAGAACACGGTCTTGACATCCATCTGGTGTAGGTTCCATCCTTACAAAGCGACAAGGGCTATGATCGAGCGGATAGTGGTGTACCGGGCAACAGGTGCAAATATCTCATCATAATCTACACCTTCCTTTTGAGAGAAGCCTCGAGCAACAAAGCGAACCTTATACTTTTCAGCACTCCCATCGGCTCCATGCTTTATTTTGTAAAGCCACTTCGAGGTGACAACTGTTTTGTCCTAGGGTTTGGGGACCACATCCCAGACATCATTCTTCATGATGGACTCGTATTCCTCATTCATAGCATCCTTCCATACTTGATGCTTCACGGCTTCTTCGAACAATGAAGGCTCATTTTGAATGATGGTGCTCATAATGGTCAAGTATCCTTGATACCTGGTTGGCTTCTTACTTTCACGGAAAGTCCCTCTAGGTGCAATATGTCCTTCGGCATCATCAAGTGTCCCCCTAAGCCATGAGGGCCTCTTCCTAGAAGAGGAAGGCTCTTGCGGAGGGGGATCAATAGGATCCATAGGTTCTTCCACATCGGGCATCGTCTCATCTTCCTTCTCATCCAGCTTCCTGGTGTCAGCTTCTTTATCTTTCCTTAAAATAGGAAGATTGTCAACCTTGCTAAGAGCCATATCTTCGTTAAAGTTGACATCATGACTTATTACGGCTTCCCTTTGACCAGCCACATAGATTCTATAGCCCTTCGAATTTTTGCTATAGAACTTTAGATTCCCTTCTTTCGAGTTGCACCCAATTTGTTTCTTTCCTCTTTCAGCACATGAAAATATACAGGACTTCCAAAAATTCTAAAATGAGAGACATCAGGTTTCTTACCAGTGAACATCTCTTCGAGGGACTTGGAATCCAATGCTTGATGAGAGCATCGGTTTTGAACATATACAGCGGTATTTGCAGCTTTGGCCCATAGAAACTTCGGAAGCCTTTGATCATGGATCATGGAACGAACAACTTCCATAATCGTACGATTCTTCCTTCCTGCCACACCATTCTGCTCAAGAGTGTATGGTGTTGTGGTCTCCCTATTAATGCCAGCTTCCTTGCAAAATTCATGGAACTCATTAGGTTCATACTTGGTCCCATTATCAGACGTTAAGATCTTGATCCTCTTCTCGGTTTGATTCTCGATCAAGGCTTTGAAGTGACGAAACCAAGAGAACACTTCATCATCCAAGTCTTGCGAGAATAATCATCTGTAAAAGTGAGATAATATAGATATCCTCCCAAAGAATTCACAGGCATCATACCAAATATGTCGGAGTGAACCAACTACAAAATGTCAGAGGTCTTGCTATGGCTAGAGGGGAATGGTCCCCTTTTGAGCTTTCCTTCGACACATCTTGGACATACACCTTCTTGCTCTACTTTAAACTCAGGCATCCCTGTCACCCTCTGTCTCACATCAGGTAGAGCCTTATAATGAAGGTGGGCAAACCTCCGGTGCGATAGTTCAGACTGTAGAGTTGTGTTGCAAGACATGACTCCCAACAGACTTCCTCCAACTTGATATAAAGAGTCAACTCGAAACCCAAGAGGGAAAGCATATTTAAAATTCTTTTTCCACACACGTACCTTGCCATCGATGAAGGCCACCTTGTAGCCTTTGTCTTCCATTGTTGAAATGGACACCAAGTTCTTCTTGAGATCATATACATATAGGACTTCTTGTGAATGAATTGTGTTACCCTGATTTAATTGAAGAGTAACATTCCCTACACCCTTTACGAGATAGGTGGAATTGTCTCCAAGAATAATCTCCAAGTTTGTCTCCTTCTCTATCAGATTAGAGAGAGCTTCCTTGTAACCAGTGAAGTGCCTTGAGGCACCACTATCAATAAGCCAATTTCCCAACGAGTCCAGAGGAAAAGTAGTGGAGAGGGTCGATATCAGATAATATTCATCTTGCTTATTGTTAACAACATTTGATTCATACCTGAAGTTCCTTGCTTTCTTGGAGGGTTGACAACTTCCTTGATTTTTGGCATTCCTCTTTCCTTTGCCATTGAACCTGCCATTCCTTTGATTGTGGTTGGAATTGCCCTGGGAGTGATTTTGATCATCGTCATGAAATGTGTCCTTCCTATTTGGACACTCCCTCGCATAGTGGTCAAATTTATTGCAAGCGAAGCATATTCCCTTCCTTCCACCCTTCGATCTGGTCTTTCCTTTGAAGTGACCTTTAGACCCAGAATTATTTCTCCTTCTAGCTTGAGAGGAGAAAGCAGTGGGGTTGCCTTTGCTTGAAGGCATTTCTTGCTCCACCATCCTTGTCTCTTCTTGAATGCATCTTGCCATCAATTCCTCAAATCCCAGAATTCGATCGTTGTTGAGAAGAGTGGTTCTAAATATAACCATTCGGATGGGAGCCCTCCAAGAGTAGTGATAGTTCCCTGTCAGCAATGACTTCTCCGTTCGATAGGAGATCATTCTTGATCTCAGTGATCCTTATGAAGTAGGATTAAATATCCTCATCCTTGCCCTTATTAATATCATTCAGCTCATCTTTGAGGAACAAAACTTGATTTGCATCACTAACTTTAAACAAACTTACCAGCCTATCGTAAATCTCCTTGGAGGTGTTCAACTCGGAAACGTAGGCCTCCAGACACTTGTCAATAGAGTCCCGGATGATCTTCTTTGCTTTGACTTCACCCTTAGTGTACTTGTTCCTTGTAGCAACCGGTGCATTTGATGGAAGCTTTGTAATTCTGCCTCTCACATAGTCCAACACTTCCTACTCTTCCAATGTCAGATCAAGGGACATCTTCCATCTGTGATAGTCAGACTTCTCACGAAGCTTGTCTTCGGCGGGAAGTGTGATGAGGATCCCATGAATCCTTTTGACTTTTTCCAATTGTCTTTGGTGATTGCTCTTGCTCTTGCTTGGGCTTTGTCTTCACCTCACCTCTGATACCATGTTAAATTATGGTATGTTCTATGCTTAAGAGCAGTTTACTTAAATTCTTCTTATTAGCCCAATGTCAATTTCCAATATAGCAATCACATTAACATGAAAGTAAAATGTTGATAGAACATAAATGAAAACAACAGAAGGCAAGCCAAGACAAGAGACACAAGATGTGGTGCTAGCTAGGGACAAACCCCAATGCGGGGAAACCCTTTGATCAATTCTTCTATATTCTTCAATAATTCAGCAGAGAGAGAGAGACAGTACAATATCACAAATCTGTGATTTACAACAACAGTAATGAAACCATTGAACAACAATAGCAAGGGTGATCAATCAGCTCCCAAAATGTCCTCAAGACAACCTAGGAGAACTCGGTCCCCAACAACAGTAATAACAACCCCAAAACAGCCAATGTAATAAGGTCAAAACAGCAGTCAATGCTACAGCACACTACAACCAGCCCTAACCAGTCAACGTTGTCACAAATGTACCCTCCAACAAGTCAAAGCAAGCTTGTCCAGCGCTTCGGCTAGCCTAGGAGAGGCTGCCCACACAAATCCGTAGTCAATGTTGCCTATATGCTGGTCAACGCAGTTCTTAACCACTTGCTGCACCTTCCTGCGTCCTTGTTTCCCTAACTGTGTCCTCTCTCAATGATGCCCTTACTGTGTCCTCTTTTCCCACGTGAGAGTCGCGTCTTCCTTCCTTCGTATACCCAAGAGACAAGGAGAGAGAAGAGATGTGTGGATGAGATGAGTGAACTAATGCCTCAAGGTCTCTTCTATTTATATGAGACGTTGGGGTTTAGCTGGGGGTGTGCAACACAACTTTACTTGTTGGCCGACCTTGACAAATCGTCAAGAAATACAAATAAATTCACATCTCCATGAATACATGTCGGAATCGGATGATCGTTAGATCAATCCTACACCTCTCGACGAGAGGAATCCAAGAAAAATATCAGTTGCCATAAATAAGATGACTCACATGGAGTTTGGCCCTAGTGTCCATTTTTAACAACATACCTCTTCCCTATTAATTATTAGTTAATTAATCATTGTTTATGTCTATTACTATTTATATTATTTTTACTATTTTTACATATATTTTATTCATAACAGTGCCTTCCTCCTCAAAAAGCTTTGTCCTCAAAGCTTACTGATGAAAGGCTTGATCTCTTTTTCCTGTTTCGAATGTCTTCTTGTCTCGGAACTATCATCTTCGTCGAAACAAGATGATATGATGCTCTAAATGATAAACAAAATTGTCGCACTAAAAATGGATCTGACCATCCTAAATTAATCTTCTGTGGAATCTGTGGTTATTGGATACTTCGTGTGAACTATTATCACAAGACTGAATTGTACTGACATTAGTAGTCTTCGAAACATAAGTTTGTTGCTCATGTTCAGAGATACGAATTCGAAGATTGATTGAGATGTTTGTTCCTGTGATTCGGATGTAGATAAAGAGTTCTTTTGGTCTGTCTTTCCCCTATCATGTGTGTGGCGGTATCTTGATTTACTTCAGGTGACAATGTTGTTGAGTTGGTTACAGAACCTTCACTTGGGATGTTTATCATCTGAACTGCAACATCTAAGTGCATCTTTTCTTCAACCGGTTTGTCTCCTTCTTGAGTCATGATATTCACTGGATCAGTGTTTATTCATTTCTCTTCAACTTGGACTTCTACATTCGATGCTTCCTTCTCGATAATCTATTGTACCTTGTTTTCCAATGACTTCTTCTCCTTTTTAAGCTTTTTAATTTTCATCAGTGGTTTTTCACTATGGTCTTTAAGTCGCAAAACTTCATCATTTTTTTCAGTAGTGATCTTGTCAACTTCTCTTTGCATATTTTGTAGTACTTTTTTACCTTCTTGAAAAATTACTTTTGAGATATCTAGTATGTCTTCTGGTATTACTGAATTCGTCTTCACTGTAACATCTTGTAGCGTTATTTTTTTCTTTTGTAAGAAAATGTCAAAAACTTCTCCTTTGTATTTATGATGAAGGACCCTAGTGATTCCATCCAAGGCGAACCCAAAATTATATCACTATTGTCACAAAATAAGGTTTTAACGGTGAATTGTGAGACAAAAGTATAGTCTCCAATACTTAGTTGTAGATTGCTTATGGCGTATTGTTTGTCACTTGTGTCAACAAAATCCGTTTCAATTATATTCATTTCAGGAATCACTAGTTGATTAGCACATCCAGTACTAACATAATTATTATTTTGAGTAGGATCGATAGAGATGGTAACATCCTTTCTCGCAAGTGATCCTTTGATTTTAAATAGTGCACCGACACATATACTAAAAGTTTTAAGAAATTTTTCATCATTGATCTCCATTTTTTTCTTTGTTTAGATGAACTTAGGATTTTTTTAAATAACCCTTTTTTTAAAGTATCCTTTAAAGTATTAACTTCTTTACTTTCCTTTTGAAATAACCCCTTATAAATTTAAAGATTACTATTACATATTATTTTATTTTATTTATGTTAAAAGTAATATATTAATTTTAACCTTTTGAAAAATACCCCAACTTTTCGTGGAAGAGTCAACTATCCTATCAGAACCAAATAAGCGGTTGTACGAAACAACCTTTTAATATGAATGATAATTATACTGAGGTATTTCCCTATATGGTCATGTCTTTTTGATGAGCATGTTTTGAAAAATGATCTTAGCGACACTTGTGATAAGTGTGTCGCAACTGTTCAAAGATATTTGATGGCTATAAGGTTTGGTGATTACAGCGATCTATTAGTTTGATTGTGTTGTTGTCAGATTCTGTGTTGAGTTTTAACGGACATCAGGTTGTTGTCTAGCGTTGGCAGTGGTAGTAGAAGGCAAACGATTTATTGTTATTTTTTTCCCAGGTCATACGTGGTGGCTAACTAAATGGGTTGTGGTGTCAGCAACTAGGAGCAGGTGGGACAGGCAGCTGGGCAACGTTGATGGCAGCTATGGAATGGTCAGAGAACAAGTTGATCGGCATTGTTGTGCAATGGGTTGGTGAATGTTGCGGTCGATGGAAAAATTGGCAAGCGGAGGAGGCCATTGTGGTTGGAGCATGCAGCTATGAGTAGACGCTGAAGTGGATGTTTGATCGATGGCCCAAGCGGAAAAATGGTGCTATTTTTTTTCGTTGGATATGGACAAGGAGGATAGAAGAGAGAGAAGGCGACAGCAGACGGGGGAGGTCGGTCAGGGAGGAGTGGCAGCAAGCTCAGCAAGGAGCACGGGTTACAAGCGGAATCATGTGGTGGTAAATTTCATTGTCTAATGGAGTTGTGGAGGTTGGCAGTGGCCCCTACAACGGGCGGCGTCGCCAATAGTTCAATGGGCAGCGTTGCTCAACAGATAATTTAATTTAATTTATTTTTATTTTTATTTTTGCTATTGATTTTCTTTGATTTTTTTCATTTAATTTTTTATATAATTTGATTTTTATTTTTTATTTTTTTAATTCTATTTTTCATTTTTTTTAATTCTTTTTTGTAATATATATATATATAAGATATGTAAACCTTTTTTATAGTTTTTACTACTCTTATTATTTTTTTCCTTTTAATATTTTTTTTATTTGGCTTTTCTTTTCCAATATATATAGATTCTTTCCTTCTTTTCTTTTCTTTTCTTCTTTTTTTTAAATTTAATTTTTTTAAATGGCCAAATGCCAAAATGGCAATATGGAAAAACTCCAAATTTTGGTAGCAAAACGCTTCAACAACAACAATATTGACGAATTTTGACAACCAAGGACCTGGAACGAAGAACACAACTCTGTGCAATGGTAAAGCAGCCAAAGGATCCTACAGCTCTGATACCAAATGGAATGAACAAAGTTCATTCTTCAAGTTAAATATTCCAGTAGACTTGGAATATGTAGATCTCCATTTAGGATACAAGAATATATATTAAAATGTATGAATAAGAATGATGATACAATTGAGAGTGAGGGTCTTGTATATATAGCCAGGTAAGTACCCTTTCACGAACGGTCATGTCTGTAGAGACATGCATCTTCCCTATTAATTATTAGTTAATTAATCATTGTTTATGTCTATTATTATTTATATTATTTTTACTATTTTATATATATTTTATTCATAATAGAGACTTCACTTGATCATGACACAAAAGCAAAAAGGAAGGAAACACTTCAAAAGATGCCCTGCTTAGTGAAGTTTTTGATGCTCTAGAACCTAAGGTTGCAACCATTGTGAACACAAGACATTGCAAGACAAAGATACCTACTTTCAAGTTTCAATGAAACAATGATGCGTGAGACACCCATAAGATGTTAAGGAATGTCAGGTGATTCCTACTATCAAGAAGATGGTTGATTTTGATCAGAAAGCTCTTCTAAAGGAATGGGTGTCTAGCAAATCCATTGATACTAAGTGTCCAACCAAAGATCAGAAGAGGTTAATCAGTGTCAGGCCAGGCAGTAACTCTCCAAGGGCAAAAAAACTGATTGGTGTGTCTATTTCATAGGTATGTTATTGTTTTATACATTAGGAGTGATTGTTCAGTTCATCTTCCGATGACTGTTCACATTCCTGATTTATTTATGTTACAAATTACCCAATCATGAAGATTAGGTGTCAACATTCCCCCCCCCTTAATCTGAAGGGATGTTGGTGAGTACAAGCATCATTCTGAATCGTTCAAGCTTTTCCTTTCCAAGTGCTTTGGTGAAGATGTCTGCAACTTGCTCATTTGTGGAACAATGACGGAGATGGATTGTTTTGGCCTCAACATGATGTCGAATCAGATGATATTTAGTATTGATATGCTTTGTTCGATCATGGAACTTTGGATTCTTCGCCAACTTTATTGCAGAGGTGTTATCAATCATGAGTGGAGTTGATTGTACTTGTTTTACCTGCAAATCTTCAAGAATTTTCCTAAGCCACACAATTTCTTTCGTTGCTTCAGCTGCTGCCACGTATTTTGCTTCAGTTGTGGAATCTGCTAGAACTGATTGTTTGCGTGATCTCCAGGAGACAGCTCCTGATCCAAGACTCATAGCATATCCTGAAGTAGATACCCCAGTTTCTTTGTCTCCATCGAAGTCTGAATCAGAGTATCCAATCAAGCTGAAGTCGTCCACCTGTGTATACTTGATTCCAAGGTCTTGAGTTCCCTTCAAGTACCTTAGAACTCTTTTTGCAGCAGACCAATGTCCCTCACAAGGCTTTTGCATGAACCTGGAGAGGATTCCAATAGTAAATGAAATGTCTGGTCTGGTAGTAGTGAGGTAGATGAGACTTCCTACAAGCTGTCTATACTTTGTTGCATCCTCAAATTCGTTTCCTTCAATAGATGTGAGCTTTCAGTTTTGTTCCATTGGAGTAGAAAGAGGATTGCACTCTGTCATGCCAAATCTGTTTAAAAAATCTCCAATGTATTTCTTTTGAGAAAGAAATATGGATTTTGGATGTTGGGTTACTTCAATGCCAAGATAGTAATGAACATAGCCCAAATCAGTCATTTCAAAACTTTTTCCTAATTCCTTCTTTATGGATGCAATGTAGCTTTCATTGTTCCCTGTCATTAAAAGATCATCTACATATACCACAAGATACACAATTGTTTTGCCAACTTTCTTGACAAATAAAGTTGCATCATCAAGATCAAAATGATTGAAGTTGAGTTTCAGAAGATGCTCAGTTAGTTTTTCATACCAGGCTCGCGGTGCTTGTTTGAGGCCATACAAGGACTTCACAAGTTTGCATACTTTATGTTCATGTCCTTTCACAGCAAATCCTTCAGGCTGGGACATAAAAACATTTTCTTTTAGATCTCCATTCAAGAATGCAGTTTTTACATCCATTTGATGGACTTTCCAACCGTTCTGAGCAGCTAGTGCAAAGAGTGTCCGGATGGTGGCCCATTTTGCTGTGGGGGCAAAAATTTCCTCATAATCGACCCCTTCCTTCTGTGCAAAGCCTTTTTCCACAAGCCTAGCTTTGTGCTTGTCAAGTGAGCCATCAGCTTTGTACTTGTTCTTGTAGACCCACTTGCAGCCAATTGGTTTGGTTCCAAATGGAGGATCAACCAGCTTCCAAGTGCCATTCTTTATGAGGGCATCATACTCCTTTTTCATCGCTTCTTTCCATTCATCATGAGAAGCAGCTTCTTTGAAGGAAGTTGGTTCAAAATCTGTAGAAAGTTCAATTCACAATCATAAGTAACATCCATATCAACAGGTGAATTAGAGTCATCTACATCACCTCCATTTTGTCGGTTTGAATTTCTGGTTCCTGTTTTTCCAATTTCATCAGGATGAACACTTTCAAGTGTCTTTGTCAGCCACTTTGGGGGACCTTTCTGAGATGGTCCAGGCTGCTCTGTTGATTGAGTTGGGATTGAATCAATATTGAGTCTCCCAATTCTATCAATTACATCACTTAAAGCATCATCCGTTGTTGGAGTTTCATGCAGGGGAGATTGTTCTTCAGAAGAAGATTCCACATGTTGATCTAGTATAGGAATCCCCCCTTCAAGATGTGGAATCTGATTATCAAATTCTTGAAATGATTTCGTTTTTGCGAATCTATCCAAGCGATCAAGTTGCCGCTCAACAATATTGTCAGATTTGGATGATTCAAGAAAAATGACATCTCTAGATACAACAAACTTTTTATTTACTTCATCATAGAGGCGGTATGCTTTAGAGATGTTTGAATACCCCAGGAAGATACACTTACGACTTCTAGCACCAAGTTTGTTTCTATGTACCTTTGGTATCAAAGATTATCACTTAGAAAATTAGGTCCACCTAGGCAATTGACAGACATGACTCATATCTGCTAAGATTATTTACAATTTATACATGCAGACTGGGTTTACAACATAAATTGATGAAGCTGTCGATGACTGTAGAATGGCATGGATATGTCGATCAAGCGCTACCCTTTTTGCAAAGAAAAAGGGGGTGTACTGCTGTGGGCAGTTGACCGGTAGTGGTCAACAAGGTTTTATAAACAAGATTTAGAAAGCGTTATTCTAGGGTAGTTTTTCCTTAAGTAACAATTCCCTTTATTCCAGTACTAATTTCTAAACCAAGCTTGTTTCTTCCACAAATTCTAAAGCTTTAAAAATTGCCAGCCACGTGCTCCTCATCCAAATCAAAATTTGGTAAAGTATACAAAGGATTTCAGAAGAAATTATCACATTATCTAACTTTCCCTATGTTAAAGGTGTTATTACTCATGGAATTGATCTCTTTGTTTTGCCTCCTTTTAAATCATTCTTTTATACCAAGGGACTGAGGTTTCCATATGCCATATTCAAATTTCATTCCAAGTTGAATTCAGTGTATATTAACAACACAATAGATGATAGTCCACCCCTCACATTACTTTCATATTCATTCAATTAAGGGTTCAACAAATTCTTGTCCCCCAAAATGATTAGCCTTGTGTCTCACCCATTAGATGGGTCTAGTTTCATACTTGTTATAGGCCATTTTGTCGCATCTAGTCAATAGGCCTACAAACCGGATCAATCCACATTCGTGAACATGTTGTCATCATCCCTACACAAAGCCCTATGCATGACCATTCCAAAACTCTGAGTTTTTGGGTCAAACTGCTCAAAATCAGTGTTTTTAGCAACAAAACACCCTGCACCTTTAGCCCCATGTGCTCAGCATTGGTTGCTCCTTTCTTCACCAGTGTTGATCAGCACTAGTTGCTCCTTGCTGGGGGTGTGTCGATTCTAGAAATTTGGGAAAATTAAAAAGATTTCCGAAGCTTCCTCTTCCAAAAGCTTCCAGGGATTTGTTTTAACCATTTACTATGGATAAGAAGCTCGAGTCTTATCTAATCCTACCTTGGAGACTTCACCTTTTATCCCTTGAGCTCATCCTCCCATCATAAGTGGATCTCAAGCTCACTATGGTAAATCCTAAACTACCATCCCTCTCCTATAAAATTAATATTATCCATAACGTCAGGGTTGGCTTTTGGAGATTGAGCATGCCCTCATACTGTTGCCTTGAATCTAAGATAATCATCATCTTCATATATTAGGGTGACATTGAGGTGTGCTTTGTGACAAGGAAGGACAAGTCAACTTGGGGAGATCTCTACAAGATCAACTATTATTCTTGGTTGTAAACTCTCTCCTATTCCTATTAATACAAAGAGTATCTTGTTTTCCTATAAGTGTTGTATACATTTACATTCATGTATTTCAATGTCTCGTTGATTCATTGAATAGAGTAATTGAATTATGCTACATAAATGTTGTGGATTCTTGGCTTGTTTTGGTTGCATGTGCAAGTTCTAATTATAGAATTTGGAGCTACATTTGGAGGTTACAGGGCAAGAGGAAAGTAAAGCTTGCGACAGATTCTAAGTAAGCCTCTTTCCCGTTCTTCAATTTCTCTAAGGAAAACTCTATATTCTTTGATTTTTGTTGTTCTAGACCAGTCCACTAGGTCTAGGGAAGATAATTTTGTCCGCAATCATAAATTCCATATAACAATACTCATTCCCACTTTCTTACATATTTTTGGAGGGATCTAAGACTGCTCTCTCTCGTGTCTCCTATTAGAAAAAGAGTACCAAGGACAAGTGTTCGTAAGGCTTGGTGTCTAGCCTAGGAAAAAGTGCCCTACTGTGACCCACTTGACTTAACTTTATGACAAATAAAGTTAATGAGACTTTAGGAGAGATAATGTCATAAGGTGACTTTATAAGGCAAAGTCGTAAAGTACTTTTTGAGTTATTAATGAAAAGGGGGCTTACGGGATAAAGTGACTCATGGGTCAATTAGGAATTAAATCCCCACCCCTGATCTTAATGGCTACAAACTAATCTCAGCCATTAGATCTTAGGGTCAGGTCTCTCTTCATTATGAGAGAACAAAATGGAAAAGGCACCATTTGCATGCATTCCTCATGAGAGTTGGAGAAGAGGTGCAAAGGAGGTTGAGAGTCATTCACAGAAGAAGAAGGGAGAAGTACAGCAGGTACAGCAGCCAAGTATAGTAGTCAGCCAGCACAAATTCAAAGGCATAAAATAGGCATGGAATTTGAGGCACAGACAGCAAGTTTTCTGAGCAAGCCTGGACCAAAAATTGGGGAGCTTGTAAACAACAATCAGGGCACGATTTTTGAGACAGCCAGGTTGCATTAGTTGTTGTCAGTCAAACTGCATTTATTGCAGTCTAACAGAGCTGCAAACCAACATGCATTTCAAGGGACCCAACACGGATTTCAAGGGAGGAATTCAACAAGGAAATTCATGCAACTAGCACAACTTTTGAGGCTAAGGCACAACATTTTAGGTAGCTCTAGACATGAAAAACAAGCCCTGCATAGCACATATTTCGAGGGACAGACAGCTGAGATTGGCACAATTTTCTGGGCATATTTGGCACAAAAAATGAGTATTGGGGTTGCTGACACAAATTTCAAGGAACAGCTACAGCGCTTTTCCCAAGGAATTATGAGCATGAAATCTAGGAAATAAGTTGACTGTTTGCTATCATTTATTGTTGTAATAAATTCTCTCATAAGAAATAAAATATCTCTCTTAGGGAGTGACCCTGGGAGTGGACTCTTGAATCGCTCCCATTTGGGAGCGATTTTCGGGACCACGCTCCCACAAAAAAAAATTTGCTCCCTAGCTTTTCTTTGCAAAAAAAAATCACTCTACTATTCAACACTCGTGTAAAAATCTGTGACAAAGCTAGTGAGAAGGAAAAGGGTTGGAACAACAAATTTTACATGCTCCCATTGTAAAACAACCTAGACTAGTTCATATACTTGTCTAAGAAAGCATCTCTACAAGATTATGCCATGTGATGAAAATAAATTGTATGAGTCAAAACGTGTGATCGAGTGCTAGCAAAAGATAGGAATAGATATAGAATAATACCCAGTCACGATACAATTCCCTCACTAAAACGAAGGGTTGCCTTCTAGGGCAAATAACCCTAATTTAGCATAACTTCTACAGTCAAATCTTTCGCCTAATGAGCGGTCCAAATTGACTACAAAATTACAATATTTTACACTGCAAATTTCTCAAAAATTTCCTTTTGGGGGTGTTGCCCCTGAACCCTCGACCAAGGGGGCTCAAACGTTGTTACCACCCACCCTGGACCCCCTGCAAAACTATGTTGAAAAATGTAACTAGGTTCAGACTTCATAATTGTCATTGTACTTATATTGTCAGGTATTTTATATAAAAAGCAAAAGAAAAAGAAATATTATTTTTCAAACATGGGTTTCATGCTTAAGTCAAATTTGTTTCTAGGTCAAGCATGTTCTTCATGCTTCTAGGGTTTGTCAAGTCAAAAGAAAAAAATTTCATGTGTCAAAGTTGTTAGAAAATCAAAAAGACAAAAAGATTCTCTTATATTGATAATTACTTGTGATATTCTTGTGGACTTATTATCTTCTGTTAATGTTCTTCTTTTATCTTTGTTTCATCAAGCAATCATCAAAGCAACACATGAAGATCAAAGACACCAGATGTAGGCACTTAGCCAGGGCTAAAACACCTCCCTAGGGGGGAACCCAGTCAAACTCCTCCACTAATCAAATTGAGATATACCAAGATCTTCGAGCTAACCAAAAGACTTTCCTCCTCCACCAAGTCAGCCTTCCAATATGATTCAACAAACTCCAATAGTCTCTTCTTGTTTAGCAGCTACAGTCCAACAACAATCCAGAATTTCGGCCCCCAGCAACCAGAATTTCGGCCCCCAACAACCAGAATTTCGGCCCTACTACAGATCTAGAATTTCAACCTCCCTAGCAACTTCAAATTTCAAACGTGTGAGAGTAGAGAGAAAATCCGACTTCCTTTTGCTTGACAAAGCCTTCCTTCTTCTTCACTAGGGTTTCCTTCCTCTTCCTTGAATTTTGCACCCTTTTCTACCTCCAGCAACTGCAGATCAAACTTGTGATTGATGTGCTCCAAATGAGTCGAGTTGTTGCCCTTTTATAGTGGATTTTGCCTCCCTAATTAGGCCAACTTGGTGGAGGAGACCTAAATGAACTATTTTACATAAAAATAAATTTCTTTCTTGATTGGCAAAGCCCAAGAAGGGTCTTTCACAATATGACATGGACAAGGACACTTGACATAAACCCTAGAAGCCTACAATGGAGGCTTTGACCTAAGAACCATTGACCCAAGCATGAAACCCATGCTTTAATAAGTCAATTTATTTTATAATAATATTTTCTTTCTTTCTTTTGATAAATACATTACATCATGACTCAAACACAATTATGAAGACCAACACTAGTTACATTTTTGAACACTCCCTCTTAACTAGGGAGGTATTCATAATTACATATATACAGAGGTACATGGAAGATCTCAAAATGATATACTCTATGAAGAGTCACAGCACATGCAGTGCTACAAATTAGATACCTGACCAAGGTACTCTAATTGGGTGGGACTAAGGTGTACTCAAGCTTTAGCCACTTTAGGTACCACCAGGGTTTTAAGCTCTAACACCATCCCAGGGATCTAGGTGCGTATCCAAGGTCGGTGTTCAATGACCAATGCGACCCTCCCTACTTCAGTATCTAGACATCAACACATAGGCTGGCCAGATGTCCTCCCAAGCATCTTGTTGCCACAAGATGCTTCATCTCTCCTTATCAACTAAATTAGATATATATATCCACTACTCCAAGCATGCTTCAAACGTTCAATCTTTTAACAGAAAGATCTTGCACAATCACAACCCCAATCAGTGACAAACCTTAAATATATATACAAGTAAACACAAACCTTCGGGGTACTCAATCAAGTTATCCAAATACAATTTTGTCACAAGCTTTCTTCTTTCATTTCTTCAATAGCACCAAATACAACCCCAATACTTCACAAGTATTTTGTTTGCAAATTCATCTGTAGTACTTTCATTCATTCTTTGGTTTCATTCTTTCTTCAAGTTATTCATTATGACTATCATAATATGCCCTCCCTCTCAACTAGGGAGATATACCTTTTCTTCTATCCAAGCTCCCTCTCAACTTAGGGAGATCAACAGCTTCCTTCTTTTATAACATCGGAGAAACTTCAACCTTTCAAGGCTTCATTCTTTCTCATGGCATCAAGGTCATCTTGATCATCATCATTCTTATAGCTTCCTTCATCATGCTCATCATTATTATCATCTTCAATTACGAACATTTTCAACATCTTGAAGATCATGTACCTGCAAAACTATTAATAGCGAGTACAGCCAAATACAAATATACAAAAGCATGAAGTCAACTATATCAAATCATTACAATGGAAGCATCAATATAATCAGCTTTGGACATTAAATACCTAAACTTGGTTAGGTCCATAATCAGCAAGGGGCATATCTTATATATTCTAGAGTTCAACGCCTTGCTATGGTTTTGTCACAAACCCTAGACTCCATCTTCGAGACACAAAGCCTAAGTTATTAGAAACTCAATCAAGGTATCAATTCAATCATAGTATTATACATCTAAAGTTTCCAACAATATGCTTTTAGAATTACATGTCATACTCTACTAGGGTTTATTTGCAAACCCAAAACTAAATCACATCAATAATCGAAAACAATATCATCATGTCCTAGAATATCAACCTCTACTAGGGTTTTGTTACAAACCCTAGATTTCACAAACTAAAACATGAGTATCAACAATTAAGTTAACATACTCGCATATACATATCTAGGATGCACTAGCATTTCACATCAATATCTACAAGGTAAACCCAACATACAAACATCAATATAGATATACAACAATTTTGACCAAGGCTAGGGTTTCTATTATATGGACGAATATACACCTAGGGTTTCATTCCTAGCATCTTACTATAAATATTACAAGGGTTTTGCCCATAAACCCTAATTTACCAAACCCTATAAATCTAGGGTTTCATTTTGACATTAACATCAAACCCTAAAGGACTAGGGTTTTTACCATGACATTACCAAAACCCTAAACTTCAAAAGAATAGGACTTCATCATATGTTCTAGACTTCATCAGCAAACCCTATGAAGACTAGGGTTTCATAATCAACATTAACATACCCTTACCTACAAGAGGTTAGGGTTTTACAGTGAACCTTAAAGGTTAGGGTTTCACAAGAATGGTCCACTGACAAGAGATAGTACACTGAGGGTAGATTCAATCTAATGATTAATCACCCTAACAAAAATCTTTATGATTCAAAACTTAGACATAAAGATGTTAGTAAAGCAAATTTCAAAAGAGAATGATCATACCTTTTGCATGAAGAGAACCTTGTAACAAAACTTGTAGTCATAAGACATACCTTGAGTTGTTCTTTAACAAACCTTGTAGGACTTTAGTTCTTGAAGGACTTCCTTTGCAACTGGATTTCTTTCATGATTCAAGTCTTTTCATTGAAGTTTCCTTCATAGCCTTTATGTATTCTACAAGCTTTCCTACCAAGGAAAATTATAAAGAAAAGGTTATTAGTATACAATACAAACAAATCTCGATGTGAGGAGGAAACCAAACATAAAAGAGGAAACAAGGAACAAGATACTTATCTTTTGGTAAAATGGTGAAGGCTCCCTCTTAATCCAATCTTTCTAAGGGATACCTACAACTTATCAAAACAACTTCAAGAATTTCTAATAAAATATATATTGAATCTATGAAAATCAAAACATAAAAGAAAACATTGCAAAACATAAAGTAGGATATGCAATGGATAGTATCCCTAAGAGTCTCTAGCAAATAAGTCTTTGACTTCAGATTCTTCTGTCTTGTTCTT
Organism: Pinus tabuliformis; assembly: GCA_031772625.1. Taxonomy (NCBI): domain Eukaryota; kingdom Viridiplantae; phylum Streptophyta; class Pinopsida; order Pinales; family Pinaceae; genus Pinus; species Pinus tabuliformis. Next base: position 910,781,064 of record CM062809.1, on the reverse strand, counting down.
CTTTGGTGGAGCTTCATCAACAACATTCGCATGTTCTCTTTCTCTCTTCTTATTCCTTGGATTTTCGAAATAATGACTTTTGTAATGACCCATCTTATGACAATTGTAACATTCAATCTTGGATAGGTCAACTTTCTTCCTAGGTCCTTTAAACATCTTGAATAAACACTTCTTATTGTGTTGAGCAGTGTAGGTATTTGAAATGTTGTCTTCTTCATCCTCCTTTTTGTCACTCACTAACGAGATATGGGCTTCTTCTTGATTGCATGCATTCCACATTTGTTCAAAGGTTGGAGTATCTTTCCAACTGTTGATCCCTGATGCAAAGGAGCTCTAAGATTTTGGTAGACCTAGTAGTGCAGCAATCACAAGTTATTTCTCTAGTACAATTTCATCTATAGCTTGGAGTTCATCTCTTATCCTAGAGATCCTTACAAAATATGATGAAACAGTATCATCTTTCATCATCTTAATTGTTCTTAGTTCATTCTTGAGACTATCTATCTGACCAATATTCTTGATGGTGAACAACTTGGACAAGGCTTCATATATCATACATATCTATGTTGGATATTATGGGGTTAGATTGTCCTTTACTCCATCTACTATCAGATTCATGGCCAAGATGTCAGTTTCCCTTAACTCATCCTTTCCTGCATCATTTGTAGGTTTCCTGACTTTTCCTTGAACAAGATCCAAAACTTTATGCTTCGCAAGAATAAGATCTATCCTTTTCTATGATCCTTTCCTTTGACCCTAAGTTGCGGGAAACGTGGCCCTAGGGGGCGTTTCGCCAGGGGAAACGAAACGAAACGCGTTTCCCCGTACCGTACGGCCTGGAAATGCGTTTCCGGCCGTACGACCATGTTTCCCGAAACAGAAACGTGGCCGTACGGCCGGAAACGCGTTTCCAGGCCGTACGGGCCACGTTTCCCCAAAAAAAACATTTATTTTTTAATTTATTTTTTTCTAATGTAGATCTCTTACATTTGTTTGCCCTAGTGTTGATATGCAGTTCATGGTAATGTTAAATTCTTAAAGTAAAAGTGATATTCTCCTTTATTTTTCATTTTCATCCTTTTACTTAAATTTTTAACATTACCATGAAACGACTCAGGATGTTTGAGAGTGGTTTCGCCGTCATTGGATTTCATATGGAGAAAGTAGAATTTTAGATCTTACTCAAAATCTAGCAGACTTATTTGTTTTTCAGGATTTCAGGATTGGGGGGATTTCAATGTTTCCATTGGATTTTATCATGTACTAGGGTATGGAACTTGTATTTAATCGAGAGAACAAAGCCCTCTATGCAGGGGAGACTCCCAATAATCAAGAGAATGTAGGGTACTAGGGTATGAAACTTGTATTTAATCAAGAGCACTAAGGTCATTCGACTATGTAGGAGGAGACTCCCAATCAACCACGAGACAAAAGATTAGAAATTTCTCGTGGCTGATTTTGGATATTTCTATTTTCATTATGTGATTATTCATGAGTAAATGTGATGTAAATTTAGATACTTATAGTCTATGCATTGACAATTGACAATTTTATCATAATGTAATAAATTAGAATGTATCATATATGCTTTATGATTGCACATATTTCTTAAATTCCATATATATATATATATATATATTCGCGTTTCCTCGTTTCCAAAATTTGGGGAGGTCGCGTTTCGTATCGCTTCCCGTTTCGGAAACTCGTACTCGTTTCCCCGTTTCGTGCAACCTTGCTTTGACCCTTTCAGTAGATCTTCAAGCTGCCTTTTTCTTCCTTCTTCACCTCAGCTCTAATAGCATGTTAGAAAGTCAAAAAGTCAAAAAAGATTCTCTTATATTGATAATTACTTGTGATATTCTTGTGGACATATTATCTTCTCTTTATGTTCTTTTTTATCTTTGTTTCATCGAGCAATCATCAAAACAAAGCATGAAGATCAAAGACACCAGATGTAGGCACTCAACCAGGGCTAAAACTCCTCCCTAGGAGAAAACCCAGTCAAACTCTTTCACTAATCAAATTGAGATAGACCAAGACCTTAGACCTGACCAAAATACTTTCCTCCTCCACCAAGTCAGCCTTCCAATATGATTCAACAACTTCGGTAGTCTCTTCTTGTCCAACAGCCATAGTCCAACAACAATCCAGAATTTCGGCCCCCAGCAACCAGAATTTTGGCCCTATTGCAGATCCAAAATTTTGACCTCCCCAAAAACTTCAGAATTTCGCACATGTGAGAGTAGAGAGAGAAAATTCGAATTCCTTTTGCTTGACAAAGCCTTCCTTCTTTTCTGCTAGGGTTTCCTTCCTCTTCCTTGAATTTCCCAACCATTTCTGCCTCTAGCAACTGCAAATCGAACTTGTGATTGATTTGCTCCAAATGAGTCAAGTTGTTGCCCATTTATAGTGGATTTTGCCTCCCCAATTAGGTTGACTTGTCCAAGTTAAGGCCGACTTGGTGGAGGAGGCCTAAATGACCTATTTTACATAAAAATAAATTTCTTTCTTGATTGACAAAGCCCAAGAAGGGTCTTTTACAATATGACATGGGCAAGGACACTTAACATAAACCCTAGAAGCCTACAATGGAGGCTTTGACCTAAGAACCATAGACCCAAGCACGAAATCCATGCTTTAATAAGTAAATTTTTTTATAATAAAATTTATTTTTCTTTCTTTTGACAAATACATTACTGACATTAGTTACATTTTTTGGACTATTTGTAAGAGAAAATTTTATTTTGAGTCAAAAGAATTAATTTGTTCTCCACAAGACCAAGTCAGCCCTCCTAGGAGATCGATTGGCTCAGCCCCATGAGGCACCCTTTCGGACATGAAGATAACTATATATTGGCAAGTGTGCTCCTCCATTTGAACAAGACTTCGTTGTTCTTTTGTGGCAAGGTATGCGAACCTAATGAGGCTAGAGATTGGAGTTTATCTTGTGAAATAGTTCTGAAAAGATATGAATTTCTTGTAGAAGATGATGAGAGTTTCCTAAAGGCTAATGGAGGAGTAATGGGACAGTAATCCTATGGAAACATTACCAGAATGACAACATACTTTCTGAATTTATGAAGATTCACTTATGGACAGAATGGAGGGTTGACTTATGCTTGTGGAGAGATTGGTTTTAGGTCTTGGGTCTTGGATATCTCACTTTGATTTGATTCTATAAGAAGAGAATTATTTTTGGGTTTACCCCTTAGAGGGTTTTGCCCTGGCTTGTAGCCTATATCTTGTGTTCATTGTTCTCTTGTGATATTCATGTTTATATTTTGATAATTGTTTGATGAAGAAACATAATAAAGATTAATAAGAAGCCAACAAAATCCACAAGCAGTTATTAAAGAAAGAGAAATCTAATCTAAATCATCAACCTCCCTTTTTCTCAACATGGTATCAGAGCTAAGGTCTGAAGAAGGAGGCCTCAAGATCACGCTTTGTTGGTTTCTAGATTGAAGTTTGTGAAGGATCTCTCTCTGTGTGGCTTTTAAAGGACGAATTTATGTGGATTACTGTAGCTTCTTTAGATTTATTTTGGGTTTCCTGTGGTTACAATAACCTAACCTCTGTAATGTAAAGTAGACTCTAATCTCAAATTCTCTGCAGCATTGCATTTGTCAATACAATTCAGTGATCAGCATTATAGTAGTTTGATGGTTCGTTGGTTCGATGACTAGTATCTTGCAGCTATGGATTGTTTCTCTTCACAATGGCTCAAACATCTCACAGTGATTTACTTTTATGGGCTTGCATTTGTTTAAGAAGTCTACTCCTTAAGTTTTCAGTGGCTCAGTATATAAGTTCTGGGCTTGTTATATACACATGGTTTCCTGTGCTTGTAATCAACAGTGGCATCTAATCACCTGCAACTCATGTACACTCAGAGGCCCACATTTCTAGTTACAATGGGATCGCATTCTTCATTATAGTGGTTTTCTCTGTTGCTCATGTTTGTTATTACAGAGGTTCCCTTAATACTCTGAGACTCGTATTTGTTACAATGATGGCTTGCAATGTTTTGGGGATTGCAACACGTTATATGGCTCATATGTTTCAGAGTGTCACGTATATTATCTATGGTTCATCAAACTGTTATGGTTTGTATAATCTCTATGACAAGCTTCATATAAACTCTGAAGCGTGGTTTGTATACCCTCTTTGGCAACAACAGTGGTCTACAGTGAACGTCGTTATCCATACTTTGGTTATGGTAACATCATTTTTCTACAGTGGCACCAAGGAATCTACCTTGTGGTGGCATCAATAATGACATCTCTTGATTTCAGTGGCTTGTTTTTTTCCTCCATGCTCAGTGACTCGCTCTATACATTTTACGGTGGCTCTCTTTGTGTTGACCTACAACAGTGGCTCGATCTTTGTGATACACTGTATATGGCATGGCTCACACTCTATGGAATTCGCATTTTCTAAACAGAGCAGTAAATGAATTTGTGTCAAAAACTCGCGTATCGCTCATCTTTGTGGTTCATTAAAGATTTGTTGACAAATCTTGTGGCTCGCAATATCTCAGTGGAATTGTATCGTATACTCTTAGGCTCAATTACAGTTGTTACACTATGAGTGGCTCGCCTTTGATTCGTTGACATCGCACTATACAAATCACGCATGTTCAAATGACTCTCATAATCTTCACACAGTGACATCGCCCTTGATAGCACTCTTGGCATCGTTACACAGTGCATCGCTCATACCATGACTCGCACCCATTGCAATAAGACAGTACCTTGACCGTGAGATTGTGGTTTGTATAACATTGATCGTGAGAACTGGACGACAATGAGAAAAATTACTCTTGATGACAATGATAGCGATAACTTGACAGTAATATTCATTCAAGTGACAATTGTGGAAAACCAACCTAACTGTGAGGATTTTCAATAAGAACTACCTACATATTCCTATAGATTTGTAAGACTCGTACACTATTCCTGAGTGACGGTTGACTATACTCTGCATGAACAGTGACCTTGGTTTATATGAATATGAAGGATTATGATAATTGTGTCCTATGACAGTTGCACAAATGACATTTTAGTGACTCTGTATGACAATAAAACCATGATCCACGATGACAATAAGATTATAATTTATGTGACAAAGGCAGGATCGTAACCTATATGGCAGTGACCGGATGGCCTTCTGTAGCATAAAAACTATGCTGAAGAACACGAAGACTGATAGCTTGAAAATTTAATTGTTAAAAATACACGAAAGTTATTTTATATAATAATTTATTATTGAAATTGTATAAGATATAAGATGATTTGAATGTACAATGAGGCCCCACTTTTATACTTCAGCAGGTGACCTTTCGTGAAAGGGCATGTCTTTTAGACATGCCTTTTCACTTGATTTAATGACTAATTAACCTAAATAATATTTAATTATTTAATATTTATATTTATTTGATTTAGCTAATTGTTATGAATTATATTCATAACATAGCCTCTCCCTTCGGAAGCTTTGTCCTCGAAGCTTTAGTACTAGGGTTTTCTTCACTTAGTCGCTATCGATGTATACAACTTGGTCATTGATTCGTCATGTAGCTTATCAGTACTATTTCCTTGGATTTTTTTATTATTTTTTTTTTATATATATATATATATATATATATATAATAATTTTTTTAAATAATATTTTATTTTATTTTTTTCACAGATATATATATATATATATTTTAAGTAATTATAATAATTTAATTAATTGAAATATATTAATTAATTAAATTATAATTATAATATATATATAATATATAATCATGTGATATATAAATAATTATATATATAAATATTTTTATATAACTATGATATATATAAATAACTATATCGTATATATATATAACTATATATATATGAACCAAAATGACCAACGACACGATCGAAGGGTTATGCCTTGTTGACCACTACCGGTCAACTACCCATGCAGTACCCCCCCCCCCTTTTCTTTGCAAAAAGGGGCAGCACCTGATCAGCGTGTCCGTGCCATCCTGCAGTCATCAGCAGCTTAATCATTTTGATTGTAAACCCAGTCTGCATGTATGAATTGTAAATAATCTTAGCAGACATGAGTCGTGTATGTGAATTGCCTAGGTGGACCTAACTTTCTAGTGGTAATCTACGTCCCGGAAGGTTTTTCGTCTCACCGATCCATGGATCGGCAGAGTTTTCCTTCAAACCTGACCCCAAAGCCGGGATGGATTTTTATCATTAGAATTTTAGGAGAATCCTAGTGTTTTGATCTGCTAGATTATAAGTGTGTCGCAGAGCTGGGTGATTTGTGAGGGTCTGTATTAAGTGGGTTTGTCCCCTTAAGATGTAAATTTGTAAAAGTCATGATGTAATGCGTCTTGAGGGTCGAAAAATGTTTTAAATCCCCTCATGTGTCCTAAGTCCTAGGTCCTAGGTGATGTTTCTGAAGGCTTAGTTCGATGATCCATTTTAAAATGAATTAAAAAAATAAATAAAAAAGACAATAATAATAAAATAATAAAACAAATAAAAAATTAAAAAATAGAGCAAAAAACCCTAACTAATAAAAAAATAATATTTTAAGTGAATGAATGCAAAATATTATTTTTAATAAATCGACAGATGAGATCAAGAGATGTCTTGATCCTCATCAACGGTCGAGATCATTTCGACATGGATCACTCGAACTAGCCGTTGGGATCATTTCCTTTATATAGGGTCTTAGGGGGTCATTTCAGATAATCTGATCTGTGAGTCTAAGACTGAAGAAGCTCTCTTGTAAATCAGTTTCTGGTTAATAAAAGATGACTTTGGGGTCCATATCTTGCTGGTGTTACTCTCTTGAAATGCTGTGAGATTGTTTAATTTTCTACATATGTTATTTTCAGCCATTAATAATAGCTTTTTTGTAGAGTATTGTGAGCACAGGTATCTTGTTCACTTGCTAGGGTTTGAGTGCTGTTAGGGTTTCTGAAGTAATGGCAGGTATCTCCATTACTTTCTGAGATCTAGCAGCATTTTTGCCCTCTTTACTGATGGTTGCTCTGAGTTGTGCAGAAAACATTTTCTGAAGGAATTTTGTGGGCGTTCGGGGAAGTTCTCGACTGAACCAGCCAACTCCCACAAGCATTTTTTGCTGAGCCCAGTTGGATTTGATCCTGGGTTTATCATTCAGTTTATTTTGTTTATTTGCATGAGAGATTTTCTGAAGTCCTTCACAGTGAAAACCTGAAATTTCTGTTCTCTAAATTTTTCTATGCTTATTGATGAATCTCGCTGTTAAGGGGCCAAATCTGTACATTTATCAACTGTTCTAGGGTTTCAAATTTTTCATTAGGGTTTTGATTTTGGTTTTATGTACATATTATTTTGGGAGATTTCATCATTTTAGATTGCAGGCCTTAGATAATTTATTTTTTGCAGGTTCCCTGTTTCGGCTCTCAAGGGTTTAAAATTTTTGCCATCATATCTGAGAAATCTTCGTGGGATTGCAAGATCATTAGCCGTCGTCTGAGTCTAGAAACTGCAGGCTCTAAAAATATTATAATCTGCTATCAGCCGTCTGCTTATCTCCAAACAGCTCACGGGTTTGCATGAGGAGATTTCTGGACGCGCATTTTACTCATCACTGTCAGTCCCTTGGAAGCTGCATGCTTCAGGTTGATTAAAAGATTCACGTGAAAGTGGTTGCTGCAAGCAAATGCCTAGCATAACTTGTGAAAAAGTCAGATAAGAGGTGCAGTGGCAGCTTTCGACATAATCAATCATTTTGATCCGTCAACAAATCTGATCCAAAACCGAAATCGTTCAATGAAAGAATCGCTCAGATTGTTTGAGTATGTGTTCATCGTTTGTGCCTGAGCTTAGTCACGATCCCTTCCGTCATTCGCACGCAAGCCGAACAGGTATAATATAAAATCGATTCATGCATTTTACCGCCGTCGACTGTGAAGATCCGTTGTCGCTAGCTTGTCCCGGTCGAGGGATTATCTTTCCACGTCACATTCTCATTTCACAAGCGCCCTGTAAGAAGGAGATATCACCTGGTTACACATTTGAAATATCTGCGTGCGTGGTGAACCGAAGCTGGAATCGAGTCTTTTCATGCCGTCGACAGGTCGAAATCTATCCAGCTATTCGTCGAAGGTTTTAGTTCATCACCACAGGTAGAATCAATTCATCGCCGCAGGGAACGATATGCATATGCCTGCGTTTTTGGTTTATCTCGATAGGCATAGTTAGTTCCTTTTAATCATAGCATTTTCTTAATTTAATCTCTTTAGGGTTTATGTATATATCCGCGTATTTTCTTTGATTTACGTTTAGGTTAGCGTAGATTGAAATTTGGATTTCAATTTAATTTTTAGTTTTGTATATTTTTTTTTATTTTATGTTTAGGATTTAAGTTTTGGTTAAATTTTAATTTGTAGATTTTAATTTTTTAAAATAAATCCTTTTGTTTTTTTTGTTTTAGGATTTTTATTTTATGAAAATAAAAAATATATAAAAAGGATTTATTTAAATTAGTTTAGGTTTTGTTTTATTTAGTTTTAGAATAGATTTTGAATTTTATAATTTTTAGATTTTTTCCTTTTTAGATTTTTATAAAATAAAAAAAAAAAAAAAAAAAAAATTAGATTTAGTTTTATTTTTAATATAGTTTAGTTTTTTTAGAATAATTTCTAGTTTTTTATTTTTAGATTTAAAAAAAAATAATAAAATAAAATAAAAATTCGAAAAAAAATATAAAAATTTCGTGGAAAATTATTTTGCCAGATTCAGTGGTTTTCATTGTTATATCTTTCATGCTGAGATCTAAATTTTCAAGTCGAGATACGAATATGTTATATCTGGTTAATGATTTACGATTCACGTGGTATTTTAAGGCATTTATCTCTTCAAAATTTTCAGTTGCTGGATATCGTTTTGGTCATGTGATTTAGCTGATACCTTTCGATGACAAATGATTGTTGTTCACGATTTACGTTTCTATATCATCTAACAAGTAATCATCTTAACCATAATCTCTTAAGGCACTGGTCTGCTAAATTAATCAAATCATTTTAATGCTTATCTTGATCGTGTCTCGTGTCTCCCAACCAACCGGTCGACAGTTGGCCTCATCATCTCACAGGGACTACCCCCCTTAGCCGCGGGAGACAGGCTTAAACGGAGGGATCGGGGATCAGAGTGACAGCCCCCGGTCTGAGCGTTGTCGTGTCAATTTGCGCGACAACATTTTTTGGCGCCGTTGCCGGGGAAAGAGTTTTTCTGTTCCTGGAGTTTCATCGACATTCATCTTCTCATATTTCTCATCTCTCATTTTGAGCTGGCAAATTCAACCTTTTGGGTTATCATTTGGATCTTTTATTGCCTTATTTTTCGCCATATCAGTAGCATCTCTTCGGTTTGTTTCTTGTTTGGGTGGCGACTCCACTTTCTCATTTTTCCCAGACAAGAAGCTTTCCTCATATCTGCTTGTGGTTACTTTTTGGATCCTAGAATCAGATTCATTTTTCAAGTGGCGACTCCACTTCTTTCATCTCTTAATTTTCTTGAGCAGAAATCTCTTTCTATCATCCATTTGATCCCTTATTGTTCATCATGGATTATTCATGTAAACCATGTCATTTTACTGATAATCTCCATGATCTTCCGAAAGAGGCCATTTCTAAATTATTTAAGTTCTCGGGTGGTGATTCGGTCGCTGTTAGACACCATTTAAACATGTTTACTTGTGTAATGATCTTATATTGTAGATTTCCTCAATATAATCATGAAGATTTCAAGATGCGTCTATTTGTCCATTCTTTAGAGGGTGATGCCTTGAATTGGTTTAATAATTTTCCTAATGATTTTTTCACTTCTTTACAAGACATTCTCAATGCTTTTAAAGATAGATATGATAGTCCAAACAGCTTGCCTTCTACCTCTAAAATTGTGCAAACAAAAGAAAGTAATCTTGTAAAAAATCCAGCTGTTGAAGAAAGTTTTCAAGATCAGAATGTGTCATCAACCGGAAATATTGCAGATCATCATAGTGGAAAATCAGGGACAAATAATAGTGAAAGGGAAGAACAAAAGCAAATTATACAAGATCTAATGATGCTGGTAAGAAATATGGAAAGCAATCAAACTAGTCTTATCAATGATGTTAAAACTTTATGCACCCACCTGGAAAAACGTAATAGGGAGTTGGAGGTCACACAAAATCAACATGCTAAGGAAATTGAGGCCATGAAAATTAAATATGAAACAGAAATTAGAAGCATGCAAAGCAAGATGTCAGTCTTAGAGGAAAATATGGTGACCATGAAAGCAGATCATGATAGGGAAATTGACTCTATGACGTTCAATCATAACAATCAGTTGGTTGACATGCAAGCGAATCATAAAGAAGAAATAGATTTCATGCAACATTGCTTGATGGACATAAAGGAAAAGAATGATAAAGTAATAAAACACATGCAAGAACACCATGCCATACAAATCAGTGCTATAAGGGATGAATGCTCTAGTCAGATGGATGCCATTAGAATACAAGTCCAAAAGATTCAACAATGGTCAGATGATAAGAGAAACCAGGAGCCTTCTCATTTGCCGCAACAAGTTCCATCTTATTATGAGGAGGTCATTAGGTGGTTAATTGAAGGTGATCCGGATAGACTTAAGAATGATAAAGATCAGATGCAGGCTAAAGAAAGACATATCACGCATACTTCATCTGATAGTTTTGAAACAGAAAGTTCCAGGTCATCAGTAATTCAACCTGCCAGAAAGAAAAAACATAAGAGAAAGAAAATAAGAAGAAGATTTGATGCATCAGACGGCCGTGAGCAGCTTGATTTTCGGATAGGAAAGAGTCCTACCATATGCAAAATCGGACATGGCACATCCGACAAGCAGCCCACAGATTTGCCTGAAAGCAGGCAAATGCTCAGTATGCACTATATTGAACACATCTGATGCCGTAGGGCATCCTTTGTATCGTATTTCTAACCCTACTCCTTGTTTTTTCCGCATTTTTATTTCTACTTTAGATAATTAATAAATGAAGAGCTTTTATCTTTCCTGTGCTTAATGTATATGATGATTTTGGATGGACGCTACTTATTTTTGTGTTGTATGGATGCAGATTCTGGATTCTCACATTCCTGCAAGCAGCAACGTGTCCCCAAGTAGAGCCAGATGTTGACCACTACCGGTCAACTACCCATGCAGTACCCCCCCCCTTTTCTTTGCAAAAAGGGGCAGCACCTGACCAGCGTGTCCGTGCCATCCTGCAGTCATCAGCGGCTTAATCATTTTGATTGTAAACCCAGTCTGCATGTATGAATTGTAAATAATCTTAGCAGACATGAGTCGTGTATGTGAATTGCCTAGGTGGACCTAACTTTCTAGTGGTAATCTACGTCCCGGAAGGTTTTTCGTCTCACCGATCCATGGATCGGCAGAGTTTTCCTTCAAACCTGACCCCAAAGCCGGGATGGATTTTTATCATTAGAATTTTAGGAGAATCCTAGTGTTTTGATCTGCTAGATTATAAGTGTGTCGCAGAGCTGGGTGATTTGTGAGGGTCTGTATTAAGTGGGTTTGTCCCCTTAAGATGTAAATTTGTAAAAGTCATGATGTAATGTGTCTTGAGGGTCGAAAAATGTTTTAAATCCCCTCATGTGTCCTAAGTCCTAGGTCCTAGGTGATGTTTCCGAAGGCTTAGTTCGATGATCCATTTTAAAATGAATTAAAAAAATAATAAATAAATAAATAAAAAAGACTAATAATAAAAAAAATAAAAAAAATTAAAAAATAGAGCAAAAAACCCTAACTAATAAAATAATAATATTTTAAGTGAATGAATGCAAAATATTATTTTTAATAAATCGACGGATGAGATCAAGAGATGTCTTGATCCTCATCAACGGTCGAGATCATTTCGACATGGATCACTCGAACTAGCCGTTGGGATCATTTCCTTTATATAGGGTCTTAGGGGGTCATTTCAGATAATCTGATCTGTGAGTCTAAGACTGAAGAAGCTCTCTTGTAAATCTGTTTCTGGTTAATAAAAGAAGACTTTGGGGTCCATATCTTGCTGGTGTTACTCTCTTGAAATGCTGTGAGATTGTTTAATTTTCTACATATGTTATTTTCAGCCATTAATAATAGCTTTTTTGTAGAGTATTGTGAGCACAGGTATCTTGTTCACTTGCTAGGGTTTGAGTGATGTTAGGGTTTCTGAAGTAATGGCAGGTATCTCCATTACTTTCTGAGATCTAGCAGCATTTTTGCCCTCTTTACTGATGGTTGCTCTGAGTTGTGCAGAAAACATTTTCTGAAGGAATTTTGTGGGCGTTCAGGGAAGTTCTCGGCTGAACCAGCCAACTCCCACAAGCATTTTTTGCTGAGCCCAGTTGGATTTGATCCTGGGTTTATCATTCAGTTTATTTTGTTTATTTGCATGAGAGATTTTCTGAAGTCCTTCACAGTGAAAACCTGAAATTTTTGTTCTCTAAATTTTTCTGTGCTTATTGATGAATCTGGCTGTTAAGGGGCCAAATCTATACATTTATCAACTGTTCTAGGGTTTCAAATTTTTCATTAGGGTTTTGATTTTGGTTTTATGTACATATTATTTTGGGAGATTTCATCATTTTAGATTGCAGGCCTTAGATAATTTATTTTTTGCAGGTTCCCTGTTTCGGCTCTCAAGGGTTTAAAATTTTTGCCATCATATCTGAGAAATCTTCGTGGGATTGCAAGATCATTATCCGTCGTCTGAGTCTGGAAACTGCAGGCTCTAAAAATATTATAATCTGCTATCAGTCGTCTGCTTATCTCCAAACAGCTCACGGGTTTGCATGAGGAGATTTCTGGACGCACATTTTACTCATCACTGTCAGTCCCTTGGAAGCTGCACGCTTCAGGTTGATTAAAAGATTCACGTGAAAGTGGTTGCTGCAAGCAAATGCCTGGCATAACTTGTGAAAAAGTCAGATAAGAGGTGCAGTGGCAGCTTTCGACATAATCAATCATTTTGATCCGTCAACAAATCTGATCCAAAACCGAAATCGTTCAATGAAAGAATCGCTCAGATTGTTTGAGTATGTGTTCATCGTTTGTGCCTGAGCTTAGTCACAATCCCTTCCGTCATTCGCACGCAAGCCGAACAGGTATAATATAAAATCGATTCATGCATTTTACCGCTGTCGACTGTGAAGATCCGCTGTCGCTAGCTTGTCCCGGTCGAGGGATTATCTTTCCACGTCACATTCTCATTTCACAAGCGCCCTGTAAGAAGGAGATATCACCTGGTTACACATTTGAAATATCTGCGTGCGTGGTGAACCGAAGCTGGAATCGAGTCTTTTCATGCCGTCGACAGGTCGAAATCTATCCAGCTATCCGTCGAAGGTTTTAGTTCATCACCACAGGTAGAATCAATTCATCGCCGCAGGTAACGATATGCATATGCCTGCGTTTTTGGTTTATCTCGATAGGCATAGTTAGTTCCTTTTAATCATAGCATTTTCTTAATTTAATCTCTTTAGGGTTTATGTATATATCCGCGTATTTTCTTTGATTTACGTTTAGGTTAGCGTAGATTGAAATTTGGATTTCAATTTAATTTTTAGTTTTGTATAGTTTTTTTTTATTTTATGTTTAGGATTTAAGTTTTGGTTAAATTTTAATTTGTAGATTTTAATTTTTTAAAATAAATCCTTTTGTTTTTTTTGTTTTAGGATTTTTATTTTATGAAAATAAAAAATATATAAAAAGGATTTATTTAAATTAGTTTAGGTTTTGTTTTATTTAGTTTTAGAATAGATTTTGAATTTTATAATTTTTAGATTTTTTCCTTTTTAGATTTTTATAATATATAAAAAAATAAAAATTAGATTTAGTTTTATTTTTAATATAGTTTAGTTTTTTTAGAATAATTTCTAGTTTTTTATTTTTAGATTTAAAAAAAAAAAAAAAAAAAAAAAAAAAAAATCGAAAAAAAATATAAAAATTTCGTGGAAAATTATTTTGCCAGATTCAGTGGTTTTCATTGTTATATCTTTCATGCTGAGATCTAAATTTTCAAGTCGAGATACGAATATGTTATATCTGGTTAATGATTTACGATTCACGTGGTATTTTAAGGCATTTATCTCTTCAAAATTTTCAGTTGCTGGATATCGTTTTGGTCATGTGATTTAGCTGATACCTTTCGATGACAAATGATTGCTGTTCACGATTTACGTTTCTATATCATCTAACAAGTAATCATCTTAACCATAATCTCTTAAGGCACTGGTCTGCTAAATTAATCAAATCATTTTAGTGCTTATCTTGATCGTGTCTCGTGTCTCCCAACCAACTGGTCGACAGTTGGCCTCATCATCTCACAGGGACTACCCCCCTTAGCCGCGGGAGACAGGCTTAAACGGAGGGATCGGGGATCAGAGTGACAGCGCCCAGTCTGAGCATTGTCGTGTCAATTTGCGCGACAACATGCCTCTTGGCAGTTCATTACATTTAGCAATAGGGAACTTTGGAGGATGGTTTGTATTAGATTATGTTGATAATTCGAGCTTGCGTTTATTTTCTTCTTCCTTAGGTGTAACAGATTTGACTTGCTTTTCTTCGGGCTTTGTACGCAACGGTTCATTATATTTACCTGTACTTGGGAGTTTTGGAGGGCCCTTTGGATTAAATTTTGCTGATAATTCAACGGTCGCAGCCTTCTTCCAGGCATCAAGTAATTTAGACGCTACAGTATGGATATTTTCTCGAGGATGCTTTGTGAGAATCCGAAGGCGTTTGCCAAGCTGAGTAGCGAGAAGAAATTGGTTAGTTATCGGGAAAGCGTGAAGGGCTTTCAGGGCATCCACACAGCGTTGCTCATCAGCTTTTCTGTATTCGTCTACAGAGGCTTTGTCAGTGGCTTTCTTCGCATTCTCGAAGATTTCCACCAACTCCTCCTCCACAGCGTTTGAAGCCATTCCTACTACTTGTATGTACCCACTTTTAATTCCAATGCCCAATTTTCGTATGCGCTCTTGCTCGTCCTTCCTTGCAGCTTTACGATCCTCTATAACGGCTTCGGCTTTGCCACTTTTACTGACAACTGCTCGAGAATCTCTGGCATTGGAAACCACCAATTTGCCATCGATAATGAGAGCAGTCACACTGGTAGTACCGCTGCGAAAACCCAGCTTCAAAAATTCTTCGTCTGTTCTCAAGTACCCAGCTTTAACTGCATTTTCAAGAATTTTATTATCAAGAAGATTTTTATTTTCAAGAACATTATTTTTATTTTCAAGAAGATTATTTTTATTGGCAGATTCAATGTCTGAATTTGCTTGATTTTTGATTGCCTGAAGTAGAGCATCCAAAATCTTGTTGCCAATATTTTCAGCAGTAAAATCTGCAGCCTGGCCACCAGCGTGACCATCAAATACACCGAAAAATGAGACGTCCACAGTGCAATCCCCCGCCCCTTCAATCTTGATAGTCGTTGTGAAGGCCTTGTGGGTGTCCTCCATAACTTTTCCAAACCATACTCCCCTTCTTGCTGAAACTGGATCAAGATCTTCGTTGTTTCTTAGGGCCAACAAATTTCCTGGTTTGGGCGTGCTAGCAGGTTCAGAACTGTCCGATTCCGGCCTGCTAACAGGTTCAAGAACAAAATCGTGGCAGCTTTCCTGATTTTGTTTTACATCATCTCCAGCCTGTCCTTCAATGGATTCAGACTCATAATTATCACTTTTTGTATCGATGGACAAGCTTTTAGTTTCAGGCCAAATTTTTGCAATATCTTGCTCATCTTCGTTCTCACTGCTTGGAGCCGTATTTTCCACTGATTTCTGACCAGCAACCTCATCAAGTTGTACAGTTTTGGCTACTGAAGGTTCATGCTCCGAATCTTGAATCGGTATTCCCATTTTAACCGACTCCGTTCCTTCTGGATCATCTGTTGTTTGGACTTCTTCCACACGTCCCTTCTCTTTAGAGTTTTCAGATGGATGCAGGTCATCTTCCTGCTCGCGACAATCTCCATTTGTAACGTCCGCAATTGATATTTTCAAATGCTGAAATAGTTCTTGAATTTCACTAAAATGTTCGACGTGTTCACGACGTGAACGTAGTGGCACATTGTGCGGCGAACTACGTTCAAAGGCCCGCATGATTACATCGTGTGCCATGGCTCTGATACCACTGTAGCATAAAAACTATGTTGAAGAACACAAAGACTGATAGCTTGAAAATTTAATTGTTAAAAATACACAAAAGGTATTTTATATAATAATTTATTATTAAAATTGTATAAGATACAAGATGATTTGAATGTACAATGAGGCCCCGCTTTTATACTTCAACAGGTGACCTTTCGTGAAAGGGCATGTCTTTTAGACATGCCATTTCACTTAATTTAATGACTAATTAACCTAAATAATATTTAATTATTTAATATTTATATTTATTTTATTTAGCTAATTGTTATGAATTATATTCATAACACCTTCATATGACAATAACAGTATTGTATGGCTTGACAATTATTGACAATGATGGTCGATGAACAGTAGATTGGATCATCTCCAAGTAGCATGATGACCTGGTTCAAGAAAAGGTGATACCAATGAAGTCGACCTGAAGTTGTCTCTTTTGAATGAAGTTGACTTGAGAATCAAGAACAAATCTCTACATAAAAGCACAAGTAAACTTCAAAGAGGTACGTATAATTTCTGTTAAATCCTGATGACGATCTTGAGAACGGTTTGCATAAATGTTAGAGACAATAACATGTAAATAGGTTGCATATGAAGACTAGATCTTGAAATCTAATGAAAACGAAAAATGGCATGACAGTAGGGTTTTGCAACATGTTGATGACTATGAAGTTTCTAGGGTTTACAATTCCTTTTGTGACAAATCTTGATGACCTTAAAGAATTTAGGATTTTGCAACTAACTCCTTTGTGCAATTGTAGAACTTTTATGTTTGCAAGTGACAAGTCTTGGCATCTAGGGTTTTTAAACCCTAGCTAAGTATGGAATATAAGGAGAAACCCTAGAAATAGAAACCCTAACTGATTGTTTTCACTGTGAAAGGAAAAGGAACCTAGTGCTTAAGATTGGCAGTTATTATGATGATGTGAAGACAAGCTTTGATAAAAGCATCCAGGATTAAGAGGAAGTCGACCTTCCTCCAAAGGTTCTATCTAAAAGTTGGATAAAAGACATGAAGGAACGTGGCATAGCATGAAGACTGTAAAGGAAGGAGCATAAGACTATCACATGGCAAAAAGTTTGCTAACCTCAGATGAAGAGAGGGATTTGTAAAGATCCTAATGATTACGATATTGAAGCTTAATGACTAGTTCGTTCCAGATTGATGATCGAAACTTGAAGGGCATGAAGCAGAGCCCTATTGCAATAATAGACCAAGCGAAGGAATAATGACCTCAGAGGAAGCAAGCAGCAGAATTTGACATCTTGACGAAAAAGGCCATCATGATTTGCATTAGTAGAAATATGTACACTACAAAGGCAGAAAAGACACTGCAAATGATCGTTGATTGAAAGTGATAAGTAAGGTTAATGGCGAGGACCCTGTCACAAAGATAAAAGTTTGACTCCACAACATGCCAAAAAGTCGAAGCTCAGGAACAATATGAAGATGCAAAAAGGAGGAGCCTTGCAACTACTACTTAAAAGTTAAATATCTCCACGACTGAACATGAAGTTGATGAACAAAACAAACAAGGCTTATGGCTGAAGTCTTCCTTGTTAAGAGGGAGCAAGGATTACCTCCCTAATTGAGAGGGAGTGATGAGGGACATTACATTCTCCATGTGTCATGCACTAGACCAGGATTAACAGTCGTAAGTCTTAGTGAAGGCACTGGCAGGAAGAATGGAGGATTGGATAAGCATCTAGGGACTGATACTCCTTAAGGATTTGGAATCCAAGATTGGAAGTAGTTTTGTGGACCGACACTCTTTGAGGATTGGACAAGGTATCCAAGATAAGAGTGTTCGAAGAGGATATTCTTTGAGGATAGTTCATCCAAGAGAAGAATAATCCTAAAAGGAAATACTTGGTGAGCATCTAGATGTGGTATGTTCCTTGCGAGGCAATGATGATGGTGTCTATAGTCATTGCCTCCCTAGCATTGTGCTCTAACCTAGTGGAGATAGAACTTAACGCAGCCATTGGTATGGATCCTATTAGCAGCATAGAAGTAGAATCAATTATCTTGGCTAACAACGAGACCAACATTGGTAGCCAGCAGTCATACATAGAAGAAAAAAGTTGTAACAATGGTGATTTTCCATTCGTGGGCTCTAATGAAGGCCGAAAGGTAATAAAAGATGCTTTAAAAGAAATCTCACACATCTCCTCTTATAATTTAAGTAACAAAAAGCCCACACTAGTTGGTTCGAAACGCGTCGGCCAAAAAATTCTCTCATGTGATTTCTACCGAAAGACTTTGTTTAACAAAAAGGTTGTTAACATTTCTTCTTACGAACTAAGAAATGAGGAATCAAAGGTCTAAATAAAGGACTAAACTTTGCCATAGCTCCCAACCATATACCTATAGAAGAAATTATCTGCAGCCTTGAAGATGGGATGCAAAATCTAAGGGAAGAGGATAAAGAACAAATCAGACAAGATTGTGCAGTCATCGTAAGAAAAGCAAAACCTCTTAAGAATAATTTGAACCGTGGACAATTAATGGCCCTAAGAAGTTTGAGAAATAACAATAACATTGTCATCTTGTAAGCAGACAAGGGAGGGGCAATGGTAGTATGGATAAAGAGGAATATATCACCAAAATGAGAGACCACCTGTACAATAGTAGCAACTACAAGAAACTTAAGGAAAACCCTATTTGCAAGATTCTTAGGATGGTTAAAAAGGTCATCAAGGATTCCAATCTGGGATCCCGCTATCCCCTATAGTAGCCAACCTCTTTATGGAGAAATTTGAAAAGAAATCCCTTGATACCTTCTGAAGCATAAAAATTGATAGCTCTTAGACTTGAATGTAAAAATACACGAGAGGTATTTAATAATAATTTATTATATATAAAAATGAATAAGTGATATGAATGTTACAATGAAGCCTTGCTTTTATACCTAAGCAAGTGACCTTTCATGATTAGGCACGTCTTTTAGACATGCCTTTTCACTTAACTTAATAACTATTTAACATAATCAATTTTTGATTATTTAATATTTACATTTATTTTATTTATTTTATTTATTTACCTATTATGAATTATATTCATAACATGGCCCCTTCCTTCGGAAGCTTTGTCCTCAAAGCTTTAATATTGTGGATTTTCTTCACTTAGTGTTTGTCGTCTCGATGTCTATAATCTGACCATCCTCTCGTCTTATAGGTCATCACTAATATTTCCTTGGAATTTTTTTTTATTTTTTTTAATAATAATTTTTTTAATAAGTCCAATTTTTTTAATATAATAATATTATTTTTTTTAATTAACATATATTAATTAATTAAATTACCATTATATAATATAGTTGTTATATGTATGTGTGTGTGTATATATCTATATATATAGATATATATAGTTTTAATTGAATTAAATTAACATCGTTTAAATTGATTTTACGCAAATGATGACGTCGTGATGGTTTGACGCTGACCCGTCCTGGTCACGACTGTTGACCCACCGCGTTTCACCACCGTTTGGATTGATAACCTGCTCGTTCGTTACGACTGTTGACCACCGCGTTTCACCACCGTTTGGATTGATAACCTGCTCGTTCGTTCGACGGCCTGGTCTGTGCTGCACGGTGGCAGGTTTGTCTGCTTGATACAACGAAGCACAGTGTGCAACAACTGTAGACTGCAGTCGGGTGGGCAGCATGGACAGGGAAAGATAAAATCAACCGATCGGTGTTGGATTATTTTAGCCTCGCGGTGGGATTGCACGAGGGCAATGAAAAACCGGAATGTTGCACGATTCTTGATCTTGCAAGGTCAAGATCTCGGGAGCAAGAGTGGATCCGCACTTAAGGTAATACGCAAGGATGCGCACACAATTTCCTAGGGCAGTCTCATAATGGAAGCGCCAGTAGTAGCTACACTTATCTGCGCTGGTGAGCCTCTTCGAAATGTATGTGTCGATGGTGAATACTCAATAGAGCTCAATTATGAAGGGCGATGACTCCACGATCACATGATTGGAAAGGACTTCCATGTGCCTGTGGTAAGGTTGTCTTCCGCAACGAGTATCTTCTGGCTTGTAAAACCATCTGACGTGGACAGTGTACACCCCTCGAATGGAGGTGCGCTCCAGCTTTATTATTTTGGCCACCGATGTTTCCATTCCCGAAGCCGGGCCGTTACGAAAATGCACGTAACATCCCACCTTCGCCCGAGCTTTGGAACCCAATATTCCAACGACTTTGATTCCATGTTCCTCTTCGTCTTCTCAACACCTATTTGCTCCACGTTGTCGTTGTCGTGCTTTGAGTTTGGCGGCCAACCGCTTTTTTCATCTTCATTTTTACCGGTTTCAGTCATTCTTGGAATTTATTGCCATTTCCAGGCTCGCGAGTGGCTTCTTCAGATGTTCCTTCCTTCGCCATTTCTTCTACAATGAAATGGTGTTGTGTGTTCAACAGTGCTATGGTTGCATCCCTTCCTTTTGCCTGCCTCAATCTCTCTTCTTGAAGAACATGTTGGATCTCCTCAAAGATGTTTCTTCTGTGCATTAGTTCTTGCTCATGAACAAGGTGGCCTAATTCTTCATCTCTTAACTTACGAACCTCCTGAATCAATGAGGTGGGGGTTGCAACTTTTGACACGTGATCATACTCCAACGAGTTCATCACAATTTCTAGTTGAGAGAAACCCAAATTCATTCCCAATAAATCAATAGATGAGTATGGGACACCTTTGAGTATGGAACAAATATCTGAACATACTTGTTGCCTGAGTCCCAGAATATCAAATGAGCTTATAATCGCCATGCTTTCAAACAAATCTGGATTATTACACACTTATGTAGCTGCATCAGAATATTAATGAGACCAAGAAAGTTGCCACTGGCTAAAGATGCCTGTGTTTCTGAACTTGCAATATGATCTTCATAAAGGTTGGGTTGTCTTTTTGACAACTTGCAATACATTACATGTTCATATTTTTTTGAAAGTTGTTTCTCCACAACTTGTTTCAGGCGACGTAATATGGAAGGCCACAATACATTGTCTAATATATTGCACTGAAAACATTTGTCAGGTGATCCCACAACATTTTCAGTTTTGATCTTAGTAATCCCAAAGTCATCATTCAAATTTTCTCGAGAATCCTCCTCTTCAAGATCAATCTGTTTATGAAAATTAAGTTGGGTGTCTTCCCTGTCAAGTCTATCATTCTGATTATCCACCAAAATAGCTTTGTTCTTACACTCATCTTGACCTTGTACTGGAAGGAGATGACCTGCATTGGACCTATCCAATATCATACCATCTATCCTCTCATAATCTACCACAACTTCAGTTCTAATTGTTGAACTCAAGTCTTTATCAATTTCATTAGTAACAAAAGTTTGAAAAACATATGCTTTATCATGGTCAAGAATGGCCCTTGATACATATTCATCATTATCTATTACATTTTCATTTTCATTATCATCATTTTGATCAACATCTTCTTCTCCTGCTTCACCTAGTTTCGTTTCTTCACTATCGTTATTATCTTCCTTATTATCGATTTCCTTTCGACATGCTTTAACTTCTACATATGATTTTTCTGAACGCTGAAATGCTTCTTGAATTTTACTAAAATGCTCAACACATTCAGGACGTGAACGTAATTGCACATTGTGTTGCGAACAATGTTCAAAGACTCGCATCATTATATTGTGCACCATGGCACTGAAGCGTAAAAATTGATAGCTTGTAGACTTGAATGTAAAAATACACAAGAGGTATTTAATAATAATTTATTATATAGAAAACTGAATAAGTTATATGAATGTTACAATGAGGCCCTGCTTTTATACCTAAGCAAGTGACCTTTCATGATGACATGCCTTTTCACTTAACTTAATGGCTATTTAACATAATCAATTTTTTATTATTTAATATTTACAGTTATTTTATTTATTTACTTGTTATGAATTATATTCATAACACCTTTCTACTGAAACCTAAATTCTGGATCAGGTTTGTTGATGACACTAGTGTAAATTGGCCTCATGGGGACAAGGAGTTGAGTAACTTTCTAGACCACCTTAACAGTATATCTAATGACATCAAATTCACAATGGAAGTAGAAGAAAACAACAGCATCTCGTTCTTGGACATTCTCCTCCTTAGAAATAAAGATGGATCACTTGGACACAAGGTGTTCAAAAAGAAAGCACACACTGATAACTACCTTCATGCAGAATCTCACCATCACCCAGCTCAAAAGATGGGAGTGCTCAAAACCCTCTTCACTAGAGCTTTAAGAATATCAGACACTAATCATGTTGAAGAAGAAATTGAGTATTTAAGAAAGGTCTTTGCAAGCATTGGGTATAAAAATAAGGACATCATTAAGACCATCAAAAGAGCTAGAACCAGAAATGGAGTAAGACCCCCTGCAACAAGCTCACAAGCTTCTAACAATAAAGCTTATCTACCATTCATTCAAGGAGTCACAAATAAACTAGCCAAGGTTCTCAGAAAGAAAGATATTGAAACCTCTTTTAAACCCTTGTCAACCATAAGACATAAGATGAGATCAGTTAAAGACAATCTGGATCACCTCCAACAAAAAGGTGTTTATAAAGTCGTGTGTTCATGTGGGGATTGTTACATTGGAGAGACAGGAAGATCCTTCAAAATAAGACTCAAAGAGCATGGCGTTGACATCAAAAATAGCAGAACTAGGTCTTCAGTGCTTGCATAACACTCAGCAAAGACATGTCACCATATTTTCCTTGAAGACTCTAAGATAATCGCTAAAGAGAAGCATCAGTATAAACGAAAAATCTGAGAAGCCCTTGAGATTATAAAGCATCTTCACAATCTTAATAGAGATGAGGGTTTGGAAGTATGCAGAAGTTGGATCCCCTTACTCACTCAAGTCCCTAGAGCTCACAACCAAGACTAAACCAATTTCCCTCTTCCCCTTACCTTTTTACCCTATTAAGCCTCTCCCTCCTACCCTCTTCCTCACATTCATCCCCTCAAAAATTTTCCCCTGCACAACCTTCCCATATTCATTCCATTCCTTCCTTAATAATCCCTAACTAATAATGGGACCGTTTACTTTCAAAGGGAGTCACAGCCTCCCTTCAATGTGTTGAAAGTATTATATGTTCCAGGGTTGAAGAAGAACCTGATTTTAGTGTCCACTATTGAGAACAAGGGATATGAGGTGGTGTTTCGAGATGGAAAGGTTCTTATCTATCCCAGGGGATCCAATATCACTTCTACTAGAGTGATTGGAGTCCACCATGGGAAGTTATACAAGTTCATGTTTCAGCCTACTAGAGCATTGGTTTCGACCACCGACAAAATCGACCTATGCGAGTTGTAGCACATGAGGATGGCCCACTTGCACCATGGGACTCTGAGCTTATTGAGGAAGATCGCCACAGGGTTACTAGAGTTCAGTATTGAGCACCAGGATGTGTGTAGGGGGTGTGCTTTAGGAAAGTACACCAAGACTACTTTCCCAAGCAGTGATAGCAGGGTAGCAGTGATACTTGACTTAATTCACTCTGATGTGTGGTCTTATGTCTTCGGTATTATTGAGCACGTTACTAGAGTTCAGTATTGAGCACCAGGATGTGTGCAGGGGGTGTGCTTTAGGAAAGTACACCAAGACTACTTTCCCAAGCAGTGATAGCAGGGTAGCAGTGATACTTGACTTAATTCACTCTGATGTGTGGTCCTATGTCTTTGCTATTATTGAGCGGATATGAGTACTATGTCACTTTTATTGATGACTACTCCCGAAAGACCTGGATTTTCTTCATGAAGACCAAGGATGAGGTCTTCAAGAGGTTCCAAGAGTTTAAAGGTCTTGTGGAGAACCAAACAGGGAAGAAGACCAAGGTGTTGAGGTCCAACAATGGGGGTGAATATACCTCTAATGAGATGAAAGGCTTCTATGTTAGGGCAGGCATCATGAAGGAAATGACAGTTCCTTAGAACCCATAGCAGAATGGGGTTGCAGAAAGGAAGAATAGGGCCACAGTTGGGGCAGTGAATGCCATGCTTCTTGATCAGAGCCTACCTTTCTTTATTTGAGCTAAGACATGTAACACTGCAGTGTATCTGTAGCAATGTTGCACTAATCGTTATCGGGATAATATCGGCGCGAGGAAAAAATCGGAAAAAATCATAATAATTGGAAAAAAATCATTTGGTACAAAAACATTCATTTTTTTTCAATTTTTTTAATATCTAAACCATCTACAACATAAAATAAATACATTTACACATAAATATGATAAAAGGACTAATATATAAGATGTTTAATATCATTTCTAGTGCTAAAATCACACATAACAATGAATCATGTCCTGAATAGTAAATCCTAACTCCTAAGTCCCCACTCAACCTCAAAATATCAACAAAAAATATAATAATGTATCTCATATTCATGAGTCATAATGTCATATACAATGAAATGAACCAAATAACTAAAGTCTAATAATATTGATTTCCTTTGCCCCTCTAGATGTAGATGTCGGTGGAGTTGGCAGGGCGCAGTAGACTATAGAGTCTGCTGTGCTCTAGAAGCTGAAGGACTAGGAGCTACAGGAGGTAGACCACGTCCTCTACTTGTGACAGGGGTAGCTTGGGTCACCTCCTCCTCAAACAAACAAACAAACAAAAATATTCCACGATTTTTTCCCAAAAAATCACAATTTTTTCGAAAAATCACCTATTAAAAAAAAAAAAAGTCCGAGTACTACTCGTGATTTTATCGTTTTGCTGAAAAATCGTGAAAAAAGGATAATATCGCGATTTTAACAACATTAATCTGTAGAATAGGAGTCCACACAGAATTCTACGAAGCAAGACTCCTAAGAAGGTTTTTTCTGGGAAGAAGCCTGAGATTGGGCACTTCAATATTTTTGGGTGCCTAACTTATTCACATGTCCTTGAGGCGAAGAGGACAAAGCTAGAACCCACAGCTCAGAAGGGTATTTTTATGGGGTATAGCAGGACCTCCAAGGCCTACTGTATATACATTCCTGCCAAGAGGAAGGTCGTTCTGTGAGATTTGAGGAGGAGAGAGCCTTGAGGAGGTCATGAGACATGGATCAAGTAGAACAACGGGCTCCTCAACAGGACAGTCCAACATAGGGTACGGGACCACAAGCGACAGGTTCACAGGGGTCTGGAGGATCACAGGCTTTAGGGGTGACAGGTCCACAAGCTATAGGGTCACAAGGCACAAGTTCCCAAGGTACGGGTTCACTACCAACCACAGGGGCATCATAGTCAGGGGTACTGACTTTAGAGGAGGGTATTCCCACCCCAACACAGGAGGCAACTTTAGGGAAGAAGAAGCCAAAATGACCTCGTGATACCTTGAAGGAAGCATAGGAGTCAATGGGAAAGCCCAAGTGGCCAATTAGGGAGAGTAGACCACCAAAGTCGTTTGGTGATTATTTGGCTAGGGTGAGTAGCATTGTGCAGACCAAGCTATCTAGCTACGAGGAGACTGCAGGGCAACAAGTCTAGACTCTGGCTGGATGCCATGGTAGCAGAGTATGCTTCCATCATGAAGAATGATTTGTGGGAGATAGTGCCAAGGCCTGAGGGGAAGTCAGTGGTGACTTCCAAATGGCTCTACAAGATCAAGTATGCTGCAGATGGCAACATTGAGAAGTACAAAACTAGATTTGTGGCACGAGGGTTCTCACAAGTAAAGGGAGTTGACTATGAGGAGACCTTCACCCCAATAGTTCGATATACTTCCATTAGACAAGTAGTCCCTATAGCAGTAGAGAAGGATTGGAAGATCCATCAGATGGATGTGAAGACTGCATTTCTAAATGGTATTATTCAAGAGGAGGTGTACATTAGGTAGCCACAGGGCTTTGAGGTGCATGGAAGGAAGTCCCATGTGTGCAGGTTGAAGAAGACGTTATATGGCCTGAAGCAAGTTCTGAGAGCTTGGTACTCTTGAATAGACACTTGCTACAGATGGGTTTCAACAAGAGTGATGTGGATCCAAACCTTCACTACATTGTAATGGGTGAGGATCCTCTCATTCTTGTATTGTATGTGGATGATTTGTTTATTACAAAAGCAGAAAGACCTATTGAGTTTTGCAAGCATGACCTTGCTTCAAAGTTTGAGATGACAAACATTGGACCGATGCATTCTTTCTTGAGATTAAAGGTGTGAGTTGTGACAGGAGGAGGGATATATTTTTTGGGACATGGCAAGTATGCAGCAGACATATTGATGAGATTTAATATAGAGGATTATAGGCCCATGTCCACGCCTATGATTACCAACTGGAAGAGGCTTCACGCTTCTAAGTCCGAGTTGGTTGATCCCACGATGTATCGTCAATTGATAGGGTCATTTATGTATTTGGTCAACATTAGAGTAGACATTTGTTTTGCAGTGAACATTCTCAGTCATTTTATGGTGGAGCCTAGAAGAGTGCATTGGACGGCTGCAAAAGATGTGCTTTGATATTTGCAGGGTATAGTGGATTATGGTCTGGTCTATGTTCAAGGGAATAGAGTCAAATTGACTGGCTACACAGACTTAGATTGGGCAGGATGTGTTGGTGACACGAAGAGTACTTCCGGGTGTTGTTTCAGTTTAGGTTCGGCAGTAGTGTCAAGGTTCAAACGAAAACAACAGCGAGTGGCACTGAGTTCTGTTGAGATAGAGTATATGGCAGCTAGTCAGGGTAGTTGTGAGGCCATTTGGCTTCGCAATATATTGGTGGGTTTATTTGGTAAATAGTTGAGGCCTACCGTGATTTACCATGATAATCAAAGTTGCATTAAACTCACGGAAAATCTAGTTTTTCATCTGTGACTACATTCAAAGAGGGGCAGTACAACTTGAGTATTTATCTACTAATGAGCAAGTGGCTGATATTCTCACAAAGTCCTTGCCAAGGGACAAGTATGCCTATTTTATAGACAATGAGAGTGGTGAGAAACACTTTCCTTGGTAAAAGGGAGTGTTAGAAAAAGAGTACCAAGGACAAGTGTTCCTATGGCTTAGTGTCTAGACTAGGAAAAAGTGTCCTAATGTGACCTCCTTGACTTCGATTTATGAGAAATAAACTTAATGAGACTTGAGGAGAGATAAATTCATAAAATGACTTTATAAGACATAAATTCATAAAGTACTATCTGAATTTATGCTTTTGTGATCCATAACTTGATTACTAAGAAATTTTTCGGTGATAATCACATCAGAACTAATTTGTCGACACGTTTCGAACCATCTACTGTGGTTCATCGTTAGAGCAAGATGGAGAATCAGATCTTGGCATCAGATTAAATAAAGAGATCTCTACATCGTTTTAAGAATGTCAGATCTGACTTCATCTTGGAAACCTACAAGCATGCCCGTTCAAAATGATGATCTTTAATCACAATGGCCCTTCCGTGCAGGGTTGTAATATCGGAATTTAGGCTTCTGTGATCTATAACTTGGTTACAAAAAAATTTCTGGTGATAATCACATCAAAACTAATTTGCATACGCGTTTCGAACCATCCAGTGTGGTTCATTGTCAGAGCAAGATGGAGAATTAGATCTTGGCATTAGATTAAATAGAGAAATCTCTACATCATTTTAGGAATGCCAAATCTGACTTCATCTTGGAAACTTGCAAGCGTGCCCATTAAAAATAATGAATTTTAATCGCAATGGCCCTTCCGTGCAGTGTTGTAATATCCAAATTTAGGCTTCTGTGATCCATAACTTGATTACTAAGAAATTTTTCGGTGATAATCACATCAGAACTAATTTATCGACGCGTTTCGAACCATCCAGTGTGGTTCATCGTCGGGTCAAGAGGGAGGATCAGATCTTGGCATTATATTATTTAGAGGGATCTCTATATCATTTTAGGAATGCCATATCTAACTTCATCTTGGAAACCTGCAAGCGTGCCCATTCAAAATGATGAACTTTAATCCCAATGGCCCTTTCATGCAAAGTTGTAATATCTAAATTTAGGCTTCTGTGATCCATAACTTGATTACTAAGAAATTTTTCAGTGATAACCACATTGGATGGTTCGAAACGCTTCAGCAAATTAAGTCTGATGTGATTATCACCGAAAAATTTCTTAGTAATCAAGTTACGGATCACAGAACCCTAAATTCAGATATTACAACCCTACACAAAAGGGCCATTGCGATTAATGTTCATCATTTTGAACGAGCACGCTTGCAGGTTTCCAAGATGAGGTCAAATCTTGCATTCCTAAAATGATGTAGAGATCTCTCTCTATTTAATCTAATGTCGAAATCTAATTCTCCATCTTGCCCTAACGATGGACCACACTAGGTAGTTAGAAATGCGTTGAAAAATTAGTTCTCATGTGATTATCACCAAAAAAATTCTTAGTAATCAAGTTATGGATCACAAAAGCTTAAATTCGGATATTACAACCCTGCACGGAAGGGCCATTGTGATCAAAGTTCATCATTTTGAATAGGCACGCTTGCAGGTTTCTAAGATGAAGTCAAATCTGGCATTCCTAAAACGATGTAAAGATCTCTCTATTTAATCTAATGCCAATATCTGATTCTCCATCTTGCCCTGACGATGAACCACACTGGATGGTTCGAAACGCATCGACAAATTAGTTATGATGTGATTATCACCGAAAAATTTCTTAGTAATCAAGTTATGGATCATAAAAGCCTAAATTCAGATATTACGACCTTAGACATAAGGGCCATTGCGATTAAAGTTCATCATTTTGAACAGGCACACTTGCAAGTTTCCAAGATGAAGTCAAATCTGGCATTCCTAAAACGATGTAGAGATCTCTCTATTTAATTTAATGCCAAGATCTGATTCTCCATCTAGCCCTGATGATGAACCACACTAGATGGTTTGAAACGCATCGGCAAATTCGTCCTAATGTGATTATCACCGAAAAAAATCTTAGTAATCATAAAGTATTTTTTGAGTTATCAATGAAAAGGGGCCTTAGGGGATAAAGTGACTCATGGGTCAATGAGGAATTAAATCTCCACCCTTGATCCAAATGGCTAAGATCTAATCTCAGCCATTAGATCTTTAGGGTTAGATCTCTCTCTCATTATGAGAGAACAAAAAGGAAAAAGCAAAGGGGAAAAGACACCATTTGCATGCATTCTTCGTGAGAGTTGGAGAAGAGGACCAAAGGAGGCTGAGAGAGTCATTCATAGCAAGAGATGGGCAAAGTACAGCAGGTACATCAGCCAAGTACAGCAGTCAAGCAGCAAGAATTCCAAGGCAGAGAACGGACATGAAGTTCGAGGCACAAACAACAAGTTTTCTCAGCAAGCCTGGACCAAAAATTGAGGAGCTTGTCAACAGCAATCAAGGCATGATTTTCAAGACAGCTAAGTGTAGAATTTCCTTGAAATTATGCAACTGCTATAATGAACAATCTAAACACTAGTTTCTTTTCATTAAGACACAAAATTTCTCTACCATAGATAAGCAACAGAAATAAAAGATATGCAGAGATAAAGAACACAAGAACACAATACAATTTTTCCTGGGAACCCAACTGCGAAAACCCACTTCTTTTCTCGAGAATTTTATTGAAGGAGTTTGAGCAATAGATCTCTTACAAAACAATCTTGTTTCAATAGACAACACACTTGTTCTCCCCACTTTACCTAAGCTTGAAACGCCCTGCTTGTAGCCTTGATCTGCTCCTTGAATCGTTGCGCAGCTTGAGCCCTATTTCCTAGCACAGGAATCCCTATTTCCTAGCGCAATAATGGCTCCTATCTTATAGGGAATTCTCCCTATTTCCTAGCACAAATCTGGCAAGAATTCCTCCCTTCAATCCTGCATATGGGCTTCTCCTCACACTCTTCTTACTAAAAGTCTTTGCTCACACAACCTTCTGCAAACAATAATGATCAAAGATGTGCCTTCATCCTCCTTATAAGCTTTTCGATCATCCTAAATCAGGCAAGTTAATTTTGGAACTTGGACTTGTGATCGACTAGTTAACTGAGTCTAACTGACTCTTCTAACTCGTCCTGCCTCAATTAGAAATTGAAGCTCACTAACTTGTCATTTTCCAAAGATAACTCACACTAGGAAACAAATGAATTGAGCCTCCAACTCCTGCGCTTAAGTCAAATTGCTCCATGACTTGTCCTAATTTATAGGAACTCATGCATGCTAAAGGAAGATTGTTTGTGGTCATCTTGACTAAGGCACGAGTCAAGAAGACCTTACACTCACTATTTTTCAACACCAGGCCGCATTAACTGTTGTCAGTCAGACCGCATTTATTGCAGTCTGACAGAGCTGTAGACCAACGCCAGTTTCAAGGGACGCAACATGGATTTCAGTGGAGGAATTCAACAAGGAAATTCATGCAGCTGACAAAAAATTTTAAAAGACATGAAATTCTAGGTAGATCTAGGCACAAAAAGCAAGGCCTGCACAGCACAAATTTCAAGGGATAGACAAAGTTGAGATTGGCACAATTTCTTTGGCTAGATTTGGCATAGAAAATGAGGATTGTCAAGCAATGAAATCAAGGGTTTGTTCACACAATTTTCAAGGAACGGCTATAGCACTTTTCCCAAGGAATTTTGAGCATGAAATCTAGGAGATAAGTTGATTGTTTGTTGTCATTTATCGCTGTAATAGATTCTCTGATAAGAAATAAAATATCTCTCCGTCACTAGTTTTCCCTTCGGGGTTTTTCCAAGGTCATTGGACTAAAAATCATTCTCAGCCTAAGTGAAAAAGTAGAGTAGCTCATGTGTTTCCAAATTTGAAAGATATTCATGTTTATGACAACAACATAAAACATGTTGGGTTAGGCATTAAACTTGATGTGATTTCATGAACTTGAAACTGGGTTGGGCTTAAAACCAATTTTCTACATCTTCATTCCAATGCTTGTCAGAAAATGTTTGACCCAAGTTTTAAGGATGGTTATTCCTTCTTCAAGGTCATGGAGACCCCCTAGGCCAACCCATATGGAAATGAATTATCATAGGGTTATAACTTATACCCAAAAAGGTTACTCAATCTAACAACCCATGAATTTTCTTCTGATTTTCTCCATATTCCTCTTTCCTCTTTCTCCATATTCCTCTTTCAGTCTTCCATTTTAGGCAACCCTGGAATCTCATCCACACATAGTAAAATAAAATAAAGAATAACACATCAGTATACTTGCAGAAGAACTAGAATTGGATAAATTATTTTCTTAAACGCAACAAAATTGGATGTCTAATAGGAAATCAGGCAAACATTGTTCATAATTACACTGCTTGACTCACAAAACTTCCCACAATTTTTTTTGTGTAATTATTCCAAGCTATTAATCTATAATTATACAATTGTAACTATCAGCCAACCATTGTTGGTTATTTGTTTCTTTTCTTTCAAGGAAGACATTGCAGTGGAACCCCAAGGACTGCTTCCCAGATCCATAGATGGCATACCTCGTAAACCCATCAGTGTAGATTAGTGCACATCACACGAGGTGATTGGCACCTGCTGGCATGGAACTAGCCAAATTCCCAGCAACATTGGCAACAAGTGGTTGATCTAACCCTTTGGTTACTGTTTGTTATTTGTTGCAGCATAATCAAGATAATCCATTACAAACAGTTATTTTAATCATTGTTACACTTATCATGATATTATTGAAATGATTGCGATAATATCGCCCAAACTAACCTTGGCAATAATATTTGAGCTATATATCGTGATAATTTTCCCTTTTGAAATTACTGAGATAATTTCAATTTATCACAATAATTTAGGTAATTAATATTGTCTATCATTATCACCTTATATTCAATTTATTGGTCATTTATGCCTCATTTTTTTAAAGTGAGTTAGGGGATTGAGCTTTGAGGATGTTGTGCCTATTTTCCATCAAGAGAAAAAGGGGAAATCTATTGTTTTCATTTCCCATGATTCATCTCATAAGATACATCCAAGTAGTTAATGGTAAGATTAAATTTTTAATGGAAAAGGATGAAAATGAAACCCTTTTACTTAAATTTTTAACATTACTGTTAATCATTGTAAGATATTTGAGAGTGGTTCCAACTTCATTGGATTTCATATGGAGAAAGTTGAAATTTAGATCCCATTGAAAATTCAGTCGACTTAATGGTTTTCAGAATTTTAGGATTGGCATGATTGCAACGTTTCCACTAGATTTGTGATGTATGAGGACATGGAACTGACATTTAATCAAGAGCACCATGCCCTCTGTGTACCTCAATGTCAGTGGCATTGACTGTTGAACCCCTCTCTCATGACCCTAGTTAAAAAGTACCCTTTACTCAAGCAATAGGCATGTTAAGCTTTTCCTATCTTATTATAATGCTTAGAGGGTGATATTGATGAGGAGGATCCTAATATAGGCGATGATTTGGCTGGTATGTAGCTATTTATTCAAGAATAATTTTTTTTTCAACTCTAGATGCCATTTAGAGCCTCTTTGTTGATGTATTTTGGTTCAAAGATGGATTGCACTTGTTGATCCGTAAACTTCCGTGGATATTCCACTCGACCGTTCGTCACAACAGATCTGATAATATTATATTAAAAATCTGAGATTCTACACAATTACAGTTTTATTTAATTTCTAGATCTACAAAAATTAATTGTAATTAGTGCATGCATGTAAAAGTAAATCAAACAAAAAAGTAGGGAACGACAAAATAAGCTCACACACACATTATACACAAGTTATGCTCTCTGGAAAACACTTTCAGGAGAAAACCCAGCTGGAAGGTGAGGCCACTTCGCTCTCTTTCTCTATCTGGAAATATGGTTGCAGATACAAAGAAGTAATATCTATGGCCTGTGGGCTACTACAGTGCACAGATCCTCTCTATGTGCTATACCTCCTATCTCTCCTGGCTATCTTTGCTTAGCTATGGAACAAAATATTCTCGAAAGACTGGAATGCCTCTTCCTCCTAGTCGCCCGATTATAACACAGCCCAATAGCCTACTAGCGGTTAAGTTTGACTACATCAACTCTTACTTAGAGTTACAAAATAGACTCTTATAGAGTCTTTTACATCACAAACACGTGGCTAGCCCCTTTTCCATGAATAATGGGGCTTGATGTGGCATCCTCCCGAACTATAGGTGTGAAAACAGGAAGGTCAACTTTTGAGTGGCATAACTTTTGCATATGGACTCCAATTGATACGATTCTTCTGTCGTTGGAAAGCTCTTGTTGAAATTTGATGACAAAAAAGTTTCCAACAATCCCAACTCAGTTTCAATTTCACTTTATCACTCCCATTCAATTAAATGCCCTTTCCCATAAACATACATTCAACATATAGAATTCTGGAAAGGAAATTTTCAGATTAAAACACATGGGACTGTCAACACATGCTGAAAATAAATATGGACATAATCGAACCAACAACAAACATAAAAATACACACAAATTTTTGGTCAACTTAGACCCAGGCAAAACCCCTTCAATCTTCTCCAGGGAAAACCTGTTAGATAGCTCTTCAAATTTATTTATCTTTCAAGTTCAGGAAAAATACATTTGCAAACAAAACAAAACAGCAAAATACAACTCATCTCTTCAGCCCAAAACTCCTTGAAAACCGTGCCCACTTTGCCTCGATTTCCATGCCCACTTGAAGTTGAAAATATGTATTGTACGGATACGACTGTACAAATTGTGCCATGCAGACTGTACGAATTTCCGTACCGCTATACACACTGTACGGTTTTTTTCAAAAACTTCTCTCGAACGACGTGCAGCTCACAGCACTCAATGATGTTCGTACTATACCTTCTATTGTCTTCTAAGCCTTGATTTTCATGCCCAGCATTGCCCAGAAATCACTCCTTCAGCTCGCTGCAACAAATTTCTCCTTCAGAACTTTTCTCCAGCTCTCAGCATCCTTTCTCCAATCTGCTTATGAAGAATGAATGCAATCTCTTTTTTCTTTTCCCCCTTTTGTTTTCCTAAATGACTTTTGGGCAACCCTAAGATCTAATGGCTTAGATTCATTTAGATCAAGGGATGAAAATAAATGTGCATTTAATTCACACTTTCTATTTTTTAACTCACCCATTTAATAAAGTACCCACATTGTACTTTATGTCTAAAGTCACTTTTCACTTTATAATTTAACATTGACTTTACCACTTATAAAGTCACTTTCACTTTATAAAGTCACACTTAGGAAAAGAATTATTTTGGACACTCTTCCATAGGTAAAGACTAACCCATGGGAAACCACTTGTCCAAGGTACATTAAAAATCAACAGCTCTCTATGTGTAGAATAGCATGAAAAGATGTTGCGCTTAATCGGCAAAGTTTTACCTCAAAAAACGTCGTTTGATGCCTCAAAACGCTCCCAAAAGTTTTCAAACCCCGTTTCACCAAACTGGGTCCCACCGGTAAAAATGGTCCCATGAGCTGATTCCTCCACTTTTTCCACTCCAAATGCATCGAGATGGATGACAAAAAATATAATGATCTAATTCAGATCACGCCTCCCCATTTTGGGAGGCTTTTGGTACCCAAAAGCTTTTACTGAATGAGGTGAGGAAAATTTTCCTCCACCTTCTCTCTGAAGTACCATTTTGCTTTGCTTGGAAGTTGTCCCTTCAACCCAATTTACTAAAGGTCTTGTTGCCCTTGTCTTGTAGTTCTGGACCTCTTCTACAAAACTGTATCTTTTATCAACTCTGCTTGAGTGTCTAGTGCCAAATCCTTCACAGAAGTTAGGACATCTTCCTCTTCCTGATCTAGCATGGAAGGCTCATAGAGTTTCAAATTCTCTACATTTACAACTGAGTAAATGCGCATATATGGTGGTAAATTGAATCGATAGGCATTATCACCCACCTTTTCCAGTATCTCAAAGGGACCATACCTTAAAGCCTTGATTTTCTTATCAGGCCCCTGCAGCCTCTCCTTGTTCAACTATAGCCATACTCTGTCTCCCACCTTGAATGATTTATTTGTTATGTGTTGATCATGCCTAGCCTTATACTTCACCTGCAACTTCTGTAGTGTTTCTTGTACCTGTAGATGGATCTGCCTAATCTTCTCTATAAATTTTTCAGCCCTCAAAGCATCTCATGTAATGTCTTCCTTCACTCCTCCTTGCTACCCATATGCAATATCCAAAGGTGAAGGTGGAAAATATCCAAAACAAGTTTCAAATGGGGACTTTCCTGTAGAAGTGTGGACCACTCTGTTATAAGAATGTTGTATATATACCAGATTTTCATCCCAGGTCTTCGGATGCTTTTGGTTGTAACCCCTCAGAAGCTGCACCAAAGTCCTGTTGACTACTTTTGTCTGCCCATCTGTCTATGGATGGAATGTTGTAGATCTCTTCAACTTCGTGTCCATCTTCTCCCACAATGTAGTCCAGAATGCACTGAGAAATCTTGTATCCCTGTCTAAAATGATGCTCCTTGGTATCCCAAAGTGTACCCAGACCTATCCAAAGAACAAGTTTGTTGCTTCTTGTCCGCTGATGGTCTTTTTACATGGCATCAGAACACACATCTTGCTGAACCTGTCAACTACCACGAACAGGTAGTCATGTCCCTTCCTGCTTGTCGATAAACCTCCCACAAAGTCCATGGAAATGCTTTCCCAAGGACGAGTAGGTATAGGTAAGGGATGATACAGACCCTGTTTCCTGTTGTTAGGCTTGCTGGTACAATAAAGCATGCATCCTCTTATGAACCTAGCTACTTGTTCTTGCATCTTGGGCCAATCAATATGTTAGCCTCCTATTGCAACAGGTGTTCATATTTCATGATTGACATTTTTACATGCCAAATATGCCATCTTTCATGCTGCAAGGTTCCATATTTTCAAAAGAGGCCAAAGAAAAGGCCATGAAAGTGAGCCAGTCCAAGTGCCACTGCTGTATTCCAATTTTGATGACTTAACCATTTTTGAAGAATGTTCTATAAAAGGGAGGGCCAAACAGTTTAATCTTGGCCCCCCTAGGTTTCAATTTCTTGTTTTAGAATATAGAGAATTGATATCTGACCAAACAGCTTAATCTTGGCAGATTTGTAGATAGGTAGAGAATCAAAGGAGCCCAACTGCTTAATCTAGGCCCTTGGCAGAAATAAGGGTAGACTTAGATAGGAGGGCAGTCAAAAGAAAAATTGTAAAGCAGGGTCTGCAAGTCTAAGTGCACCCACCCAAAAAGAAGAAAAAATGTTAAGAAGGTAGGCTGGGTAGGTAGCTGTGTGGTTGCAAAATCATGGCTTGTGATCCATTTCATGTTGTCAAATGTCATATTTATTCAAATCACAAGTTGAAGGCAGTTTTCATCTGGAGGAGCTCAAGATGGATATCTCTAACTTCCCCATTCTCCCTTATCCCCAAATCATTCACTAACTTCCCTGAAGAAGTCAAGATCTGCATGATTCCTCTTAGTTTCATCATTTTCCATTATATTTGCCTGAGTAAAGGTCCTCTTTGCTTAGGAGTCCTGTTGTTTCACTCTATGAGTCACTTTTCCCCCAAAATAGCCTAAGGTCACATACTTAGCGCTTTCTGGTCACCTCCATATTAACTACTAATTATATTATATAGCTCCCTATCTATCCCCCCTTCCCCCACTAAAACTATGTATAAAATTCCCCTGTGTACATATTCTCCATCCCCGGCACTATAGCCCTATTGTATAAGTTCTGGGAAATAACAGTCCATCTAGGGCTGTTAATTAGCCCATCCGTGTCCTGGAGTTACTCTGACATCTGGTCAGAATAACAACCAGTTCCCCTAAATCCTAACCCTGAAAAACCTATTTTTCCGCCTTTATTCTAAAGTTTTGCCTCTAAATATCTACCCCGGCGCGCAAAACCCGCAAAAACCCACTTTCCTAAGGTTTTAAACCCCCCCCCCGCCATACAAAAAATTAAATATAGCGGGCGGGTCCCCGCCCTAACCTTCCGTCACCTTACCTGTCCCGTCGACCGTTAGATCTGGCCCGCCCAAGATCTACGGTGGGCGGGTGTTTTCTCGCGCCAACAGCCCGAGGGTTAGCGTCCGGGAGTTCGGCGGTTTTACCGTCGTACTCCCGCCACGCGTCGCCCTCCCAGGTGTGGCGGAGCCCCCTCCTCCCAAACCGCTTCAGTGCAAAGGCGGTGCGCCCGAAACCGCCAAACCGCCCTCCCCTGGGTGACGTCAGTGCCACGTCCTCCGCCCAGTGACGTCATCCTACCGCGTCATCTGCCTGCGTCGGCCTCCTGCCACCATACTGCCAACTCACCATTGCCACGTCACTGCCACCGTGTACCGCCACATCACCCGTCGTACATGCTGACGTCACCCTGCCACGTCACCGCCATACTGGGTCCCACCTGCTGACGTCATGCTGACATCATCAGCAAAAAGGCGCGAAGGCGAAAATCGTGCTTAGGAAGCCCGGATTCAAATTTTGAGGCAGTTTTTCATGCGCGATTATCACGCATGGCTACGGGAAATGGGCCAAAGTGGAAAGACCCTCATCGCGCAGCCCACAGCAAGCCCGAAAGGCGCAGAATGACACGTTTTTCTTCGCGAAGCATTTAGAAAGGGACAAACGCAGTTTTTAAAACAACAGAGGACCGAACAGCGGCCATTAACTATTGATTTGACAATTTCATACACAACGAAAGAGAGAAACGGCCCGATTCAACTGCGAAAGAGTATCAGAGGAAAGATGGAGCGGCAAAGAGTATCAGTTGGATGTTTTAATCAAAATCTTCATTTCCCAAGGCAGCTTAGCATTGAATGGCCTCCAACAAAGTCAAATAAAGCGGTGTAAGCCCATTAAAGCTCTCAAATCACAGTTAAAGCATTTAAAGCCGCCGAACAGCAATGGATCAAAGCCCAAAGCACAGTTATTGCAGAAACACTGCACCAAGCCACCAAGGACAACACATTAACTCAGTTTTGATACGGCTGCCCTCAACGCAGCTCAAAGATATTTTCTTGCATTTATTTCTGGATAGGATTAGGTTAAAGTAATCATTTTCTTTCAGACCTGTTTAGGTCAAGTTGTAATAGACAATTTTGGATATTTTTTCCCTATTTATACCACCCTCTAGATTGTTTTAAGGGTTGGTTGGTTGATAATCTAGAGGAGAGACTCGCACGGGATATCTGAGATGTTTTACTTAATCAAAGATTGCTGAAAAGCTTTGGAGAAATGATTGTCTGCTCTGTGTCTAATGGTCTGAAGAATTGAATGTGGAATTCTTGTGCTGCAGTATGAATCAATAAGTGCTTCTTACCTCTGTTATTTCAATTTCATATAAGCTCAAGTTGCAGAACGAAGGATTGGTTTAGAATTTGCTTAGTTGCACTCTATGCTCAGTTTCTGTGGCTTTTTAATGTTTTCTTCTCGATTTAGGCATAAACATGAATTCCTTTGTGGCTCATGTTTGATCTTTTTCACATATGAATGACTGTTATCTAGGAATTCTTAACTGCTCCTAGATAGGGCTCATTTGTTTTCTTTCTACTAATCTGAATGAGAGATTCTTAATTGCCCCTCATTCCTTAGCCTTTAATCCATCTCTTTTACCTTAAATAATTGTTTCATATACAGCTAGCTTGCTCCATTTTCCTTCTGGCGACCAAGAAAACGCACCAGCAGTCCTACTCCTTGACTCCACGCCCAATGGTTCTAAAACTTTCATGCTATCCCTGCCTCTTTACCTGAAAGTATCATCCTTCCCACCAAAACTTAAACAAAACCCCCTTGAACTCAATAGCTAGCCTAAAATCATCTTCAACAAAGCTAAATCAGAAAGAGAGAGCCCTCTCTGATTGCAGGTGGGCTAGAACCTGCAGTCCAAAGACTGGTCTGTGGTTACCTCGGCCGTATCCTTTTGCGCTGATCAAAAGGACAACCTGAGTGATAACATAATGGCGACTCCGTTGGGGAACATCCTCAGTTAATTTCATAAAACAGGTTGGAAAAATCCACTAGGGATAAATCGATTTTCTAATTGTTGTATATTCCTTAAAACTACAGATGAACCCTGAATATCAGCCAGGAAGCCTTTGAAACTGTTTTTGCTTTGCATTAACAGAAGTAAATAAAAGCTGCTTCAGTCAATCTTCATGCTAGTTTTAAACTATACACAGCTATTCCAAAATCGGATCAGTTCCTTGCTAATTCTAAAAACATTCACACAAAATACCAAAACAAATTCAGAATCTGGCTCCCAAAAGGAATTCTCGTTATACTAGGTCAAATCCAGACCCAAATCCCCCAGCTGCTTTTGAAAATCTGAACTTAATCCCAAAGATCCTTAGGAAGCAAGAAAGACAAGAAGATTTTGCTGATAATAGCCCTGAAGCAATTCACCCTAGCTGTGTTCCAACTCCTGTCAAGGTTTTATTTCATTCAACCCCTATTTCCCCTTGTTCATCATCCACATCTCAAAGCACTCCTTCCACACCTTCATTCACTGCACATACTCCTATTACCACTACTGTTGTCACAGCTGTTCCAGTTGTCCCTGTTGTTCCTATTGTTCCACTTATCCCTGTGAATATGGCCAATAGATATGCACCCCTGCAACTACCTGCTAATCCTGGGGCTTTGCCACAAGATTACCAAACTAAAATCACATATTTTGATAGTACCGGTCCTTGCACAGCCCTACAGCATACCAAGAAGATGCAAGACTATTTTGAGAACTACGAGATAGATGATGACAGCGTAAGAATGAAAATTTTTGTTCAAAGTTTAACAGGTGATGTAAGAACCTGGTTCAGATCACTTGCTGCAAATTCTATAACCACTCCGGATGAGCTTTACCAATCCTTTACCAACAGATGGGAGAAAAAGAAAGACCCCTTGCACATACTAGTTGAATATGATACAATTAAAAGAGGTCCTCAAGAGACCGTTTTGGAGTACTGTGCAAGGTTCAATAATTTCTATAATGCAATACCACAGAACTTAAGACCACCACCTGACCTTGCCTTGTATTAATTCCCTGATGGATTCGACCCGAATATGGCATACCAGTTAAAGGAAAGAGCCCCTCAAACCCTTGCAGACATGCAAAATGTTGCTGTTAGCGTAGAGGCCAACCTAATTGCCAAAAGAAACAGAGATAGAATGGAAAGAAGAACCACCTTCAAGGAAGAACCCTCAGCCTTAGAGCAAAAGCTTGATGCTATTATCAGTGGCATGCAAAGGCTGAGAGACAGAGTAGAGAGTGTTGAGAGGAAATCATCATGGGAAGGACAACAGTGCAATACCATAAGGAACCCAAACTTTAGGAAAACGCAGAACACAAATGCTGGTAGGTCAAGCCCAAACCATGACATAAGACCCCCTTTCCAAGAAAACTATGCTGAGGCATCCACTTCTAGTGAACCCATAGAAGACACTCAAATGAATCTGATGGATCTAAAGGGTGAGCATCAAACTTTCCTGAGCCAAGAAGACCAAAATGAGCATGACTATAGTCAATTTCAGACTAAGTCTGGTGAGTCTTTTGATTTTAAACAAGGTTATGATACTGTTGTGTATGAAGTACACAAACAATATAAGCTGAGAACTAGGACCATTGATATTTCTGAACCTAGCAAACTAAAGGATGGCAAACAGCCCAACAAGATTAAAGGGAAGGCTATTATAACAGAACCAGCTGATATACCTGTCCCAAACCCGCATCAAGTGACTGTAGAAGACATAACAGAAATGCAGCCTTCTATTGATCAACCTCTGCCACCTTCTTCCTCTGAGCAAAATTCGACCAGTGTTCCAAAAAGCTCTCCTAAAACAGAGAAACCGCAAGCAATCAATTCCCATAACGCTGATAAACAAGAGCAAATCACTGATAATTCAAATGAAGAAGAAAAAACTCCCATTATCAACACCAAGACTCCATTGGAAAAGCCATTTAATTTAGAGGCGGAGATTGGAAAACTTAAGATATCCATCCCCCTCTCAGAACTTGCCAAACATGATGTGTATAGGCAACAAATTCAAAGATCACTTCAAATCCCAGAGAACAAGGATGATGTAAATGTTTTAGATGATACCCTTGAACTGCTGTTTGGTCCAGAAGTTAATGGAAAGTCAACATATGGACCTATTTCACCCTTTTATGTCAGCTTTGCTCCCCATGATCTTGATAGGAGCATACCGTACTTTGGTGGGATGTCAGCCACCACCACATCCATGAGGATGGTCTTGTTGGGATATTGGACTAGGGAGACACACAAGTCTTTGATGAGGCCTAAACACTTGACTTGACTTGAGTCAAATGAGAATAAATCTTTGTAGGGCCTTGTCATGTATAGTTTTGCACAACGCTATACATGACAAAGTTTTGCCCAAAGCAGTTATGGAAAAGTTGAACCTTGATATCACAAGGCCCTACAAAGATTTATTCTCATTTGACTCAAGTCAAGTCAAGTGTTTAGGCCTCATCAAAGACTTGTGTGTCTCCCTAGTCCAATATCCCAACAAGACCATCCTCATGGATGTGGTGGTGGCTGACATCCCACCAAAGTACGGTATGCTCCTATCAAGATCATGGGGAGCAAAGCTCCAAGGATCCCTTCAATTAGACCTCTCTTATGCCACTATTTCAGTCTTTGGGCAACCAAAGAGACTATACAGAGAAACACTCATGAAATATGTGGTAAGTAGTGAGAGCAAGCCTGAAAATTTTCCCATTTAATCAATCCATTCCAATATGGATTCTTTTATTTTGTTTAATAATGAAACAGGTCTTCCCACTGATGATGAGCCGCTGGCTCTAGAACAAGACATACACATCAATGAAGAATCGGTGGCCCATACTGATAAAACTGTCAAAACAATCAAGGCAACCAATTTACAAGAAGAACCTCCCCAAACAGAAATTTCAAATCTGCCCAATCCTGAAATGGCTGAAACTCTTAGTACTAACCACAAGCAAGAAATCACATGGTATTTAGAGTTTGACGGCTCTGTTAACAAATTAGGAGCAGGGGCAGGTGTATGGATTCACAACACACATAACAGTCATGCAGAAGGCCATGCCTACAGACTAAATTTCAAATGCACAAACAACATGGCAGAGTATGAGGCTCTGCTTCTAGGCCTTAAACTGCTCAAAGCTCTAGGAGCTGCAAAAGTGTCTATTCTAGGCGACTCTGATTTAATCATACAACAGATGAAAGGTAACTTTGTTAATGACAACAAAATGAGGGCCTATAGGACTGCTGCCACTAATATACTCAATGCATTCACTGAATCCAAGCTTGCCAAAATCTCAAGAGATCATAACATTCATGCACACAGCCTAGCCACTTTTGCTAGTACATGCAAGCTTCCCTTTGAGCCAAACCACTACTTTACTGCTGAGATAAAACATAGGCCTGCTATCCCAAATAATGTTAAAGATTGGCAAGTATTCGAGAATGATGCCCAGATTAACAATTTCCTTACTCTTGAGCATGAGTTTTCAAATATTAACATTGACATGGATGCTATGACGGATGAACAACAGCAAACAAATGAAAATCAGCAGGCTGTAACAGCCAAACAAATCCTAAACCCAACTGTTTTTGACAATACAAACATAGAAGAGCTGAAACAGATGCATTTGGAGGAAATTGCCAAAACAGAGGCAGAGATCATTGACTTAAAGGATAACTTTTTGCCTGCAGTCCTAACTCCATTAGAAGACATGTTTGATGCAAATGATGTTCCTAAAAAACAAAAATGCAACCATTGAATTCTGATATAGAGGAACACAACATTGGGACAGCAGAGAAGCCAAAAATGATCAAACTATCCAAAAATTTGCCACCTGATCAAAAGCCCAAGTATATTGATTTATTTAAAGAATTCCAAGATGTATTTGCTTGGAGTTATGAGGACTTGAAGTCCTATGACACCTCAATAATCCAACACACCATTCCCTTAAAACCAAACCAGAAACCCTTCAAACAGAAACTGAGGAGAATCAACCCTATGCTTCTTCCCCTGATTGAGAAGGAAGTAAAGAGAATGTTTGAAGCAGGTATAATAGCACCCATCAGATTTTCTGAATGGGTGTCCAATCTTGTTCCCACAAGAAAAAAGACAGGTGAGATTAGACTTTGTGTAGATTTGAGAAATTTAAACCAAGTCTCCCTAAAAGACCACTATCCCTTGCCCAAGATGGACCACATCCTACAAAGAGTAGTGGGGTCATCTAGAATCTCTTTGCTAGATGGCTTTTCAGGTTTCAATCAAATACTTGTTCACCCGGATGACCAAGACAAGACAGCCTTTACCACACCGTGGGGAACATTTAAGTATGTAAAGATGCCATTCGGACTTAAAAACGCTGGTGCTACCTTTCAAAGAGCAATGGATATTGCATTTTCCAAGGAAATACATGATTTCCTAGTGGTCTACCTTGACGACTTGACTCCATTTTCTAAATCTGATCAGGAGCACCTAAAACATTTGAGGCAAATATTCATGACATGTAGGAAATATGGCATTTCCTTGAATCCCAAGAAGTCTCTTTTTGGCCTTGAAGAAGGCAAATTACTTGGCCACATCATATCAAAGGATGGGATTAGAATTGATCCTGAAAGAATTCAAGCCATCCTCCAAATCCCATATCCAAGAAACATCAAGGAGCTGCAAGCTTTCCTTGGAAAGATCAATTTCCTAAGGAGATTTATCCCAAATCTAGCCGAGCTGATAAGACTGTTAAGCAACATGTTAAAAAAGGATGCCAAGGTAAAATGGTCTCTTGAGACCAAGCAAGCCTTTGAGAGCATCAAATCTGCCTTAACCCAAACCCCTGTCCTCACCAGCCCGCAGTTTGACAAAGATTTTATCATATTTTCTTTTGCATCTGATCATACTATAGCTGCTGTCCTTTTGCAAAAGGATGAACAGGGAGC
The DNA here is from genome assembly GCA_031772625.1 of Pinus tabuliformis. Classification (NCBI taxonomy): domain Eukaryota; kingdom Viridiplantae; phylum Streptophyta; class Pinopsida; order Pinales; family Pinaceae; genus Pinus; species Pinus tabuliformis. Next base: position 910,736,964 of record CM062809.1, on the reverse strand, counting down.
TGAAAAGCCAATTGCATTTTTCAGCCGAGCCTTAAGAGATGCCCCTTTGAAATACCCAATCATGGAAAAGCAGGCCTACGCCCTTGTCAAGGCCATCAAAGATTTCAGAGTGTACATTTTATATTCACATGTGATTGCATATGTCCCAAATGTTGTTGTAAAAGACATACTAACCCAAGAGGGATTAGAAGGCAAAAGAGGCAAATGGATTGCAAACATCCTTGAGTATGACATAGAAATAAAACCAACCAAACTGATAAAGGGACAAGGTTTAGCCAAACTGATGTCCGAAACAAACTTTCAAGCCTTGGACATTAACCAACTGGACAATGAACAGGAGCTGGCAACTCCACAGATCAGTGAAACCTTTTTTCAATCCCCATGGTATGCTGATATATGTTTTGTACTGTTAAACCTGTTTGCTCCCCCAGGATTGTCCAGAACCAAGAAAAGATTTTTGAAAATGAAGGCTTTAAAGTTTTGTGTCATAGATGGTGCATTATTTTGGAGAAATCATGAAGGTATATTGCTTAATTGTTTAACCCTGAGTGAAACTGACAAAGTCATGAAAGAATTCCATGCAGGTGACTGTGGAGGACATCTATATTCGAAGTCCACTGCTGATAAAATTTTAAGGGCTGGTTTCTATTGGCCCTCTCTTTTTGCAGATGTAAAGAAGTTTTCCATGTCATGTCACAAATGCCAAATCTTTGAGGGCAAAAGAAAGTTGTTGCCCTTGCCCCTTAAACCCATCTCAACCAAAAAGCCTTTTCAACAATGGGGTCTTGACTTCATTGGAGAAATCCATCCCTCTTCCTCAGGCCAGCACAAGTGGATTTTAACAGCCACCGACTATTTCACTAAGTGGGTTGAAGCCATCCCATGTAGGCAGGCCAATGACACCATCATTATCCAATTCCTTGAGTGCAACATCCTTTCTAGATTTGGCTGCCCTGAAAAGATCATTACTGATAACGCCGCTGCTTTTAAATCCAAGAAGATGATCAATTTTTGCCACCAATTTCATATTACCTTGGGCCACTCTACAGCTTATTACCCTCAAGGTAATGGCTTGGCTGAATCATCCAACAAAACCCTCATCAACATCATAAAGAAAGTGCTAGAAGAAAACAAGAAGAACTGGCACAAAAAGCTGGTGAATGCCCTATGGGCAGACAGACTTTCAACAAAGAGATCTATTGGGATGAGCCCTTATGAGCTAGTATATGGCATGGAGGCCAGATTTCCTTCATCCTTGGGCATCCCTACTATCAGATTGTTACAGGAGATTCAGGCTGAACCAAATGACATCCAACGAAGAATCAATCAGACCATTCATCTTCAGCAAACCAGAGAACAGGTCTATGACAGAGCTCAAACTTTGCAAGAGAAGCTCAAAAAGATGTTTGATAAGAGAGTTAAGGCTGAGGATTTCTACATTGGTGACAAAGTTCTAAGGTGGGATTCACGAAGAGAAGACAAGGGCAAACATGCCAAGTTTGATTTTTTATGGAAAGGGCCATTCGTTATTTCTGCTGTTCAGGGAAATAACACATATTTTCTCAAATCTATAGAGGGCAGCACTACTGAAGAAGGCCCTGTTAATGGCCGTATGCTGAAACATTACCATGATCCCTTTTAAGGGATACAATGCAGCTTTGTATATATCTTTTGTACAGTAATATTTGTATATATCAACACTTTGTTTTATTTTTCCGAATGTTAGAGGAGCAGCAGTAAATCTTGTGAAGACACAGCCAATGCAAGTATTCCAATTTTAAAAAGCTCTGTCTCTGCACTAATCTCAACAAAACAACAAGAGTAGCACTGTCACATCACAGCAATTCATGGCAAAAAGAAGCTGTTTGTAGTCTTGCAGTCTTAAGTTTCACATCAGCAACTGTTTCTAGACCAAGCCTAAAGGAAATACATCAGTTTTGGTCTATGTTTTGCAAAGGCAATGCTCAGGCAACATTCTATATAATATCAAGCACGCAGAAGAAAGCAGGCGATGCTATACAGTTCATAAAAATTCAGTTGAGGGAAAGTGTTGTTCTTATTCCAAAGTTTCAAGTATCTGACAGTCAGCACAAAGAAGTGTTTCCAGTCTACAGCAACAACAGAAGATCAAGGCAGTCTGACCTGTTGTTCTTGGCTTTTCACAAGGAAAAGCCATCCCCAAGTGGAGCCACTGTTAGCCTCCTGTTGCAACAGGTGTTCATATTTCATGATTGACATTTTTACATGCCAAATATGTCATCTTTCATGCTGCAAGGTTCCATATTTCCAAAAGAGGCCAAAGAAAAGGCCATGAAAGTGTGCCAGTCCAAGTGCCACTGCTGTATTCCAATTTTGATGACTTAACCATTTTTGAAGAATGTTCTATAAAAGGGAGGGCCAAACAGTTTAATCTTGGCCCCCCTAGGTTTCAATTTCTTGTTTTAGAATATAGAGAATTGATATCTGACCAAACAGCTTAATCTTGGCAGATTTGTAGATAGGTAGAGAATCAAAGGAGCCCAACTGCTTAATCTGGGCCCTTGGCAGAAATAAGGGTAGACTTAGATAGGAGGGCAGTCAAAAGAAAAATTGTAAAGCAGGGTCTGCAAGTCTAAGTGCACCCACCCAAAAAGAAGAAAAAATGTTAGGAAGGTAGGCTGGGTAGGTAGCTGTGTGGTTGCAGAATCATGGCTTGTGATCCATTTCATGTTGTCAAATGTCATATTTATTCAGATCACAAGTTGAAGGCAGTTTTCATCTGGAAGAGCTCAAGATGGATATCTCTAACTTCCCCATTCTCCCTTATCCTCAAATCATTCACTAACTTCCCTGAAGAGGTCAAGATCTGCTTGATTCCTCTTAGTTTCATCATTTTCCATTATATTTGCCTGAGTAAAGGTCCTCTTTGCTTAGGAGTCCTGTTGTTTCACTCTATGAGTCACTTTTCCCCCAAAATAGCCTAAGGTCACATACTTATCACTTTCTGGTCACCTCCATATTAACTACTAATTCTATTATATAGTTCCCGTATCTATCCCCCCTTCCCCCACTAAAACTATGTATAAAATTCCCCTATGTACATATTCCCCATTCCCGGCACTATAGCCCTATTGTATAAGTTCTGGGAAATAACAGTCCATCTAGGGCTGTTAATTAGCCCATCCGTGTCCTGGAGTTACTCTGACATCTGGTCAGAATAACAACCAGTTCCCCTAAATCCTAACCCTGGAAAACCTATTTTTCCGCCTTTATTCTAAAGTTTTGCCTCTAAATATCTACCCCGGCGCGCAAAACCCACAAAAACCCACTTTCCTAAGGTTTTAAACCCCCCCCCCGCCATACAAAAAATTAAATATAGCGGGCGGGTCCCCGCCCTAACCTTCCATCACCTTACCTGTCCCGTCGACCGTTAGATCTGGCCTGCCCAAGATCTACGATGGGCGGGTGTTTTCTCGCGCCAACAGCCCGAGGGTTAGCGTCCGGGAGTTCGGCGGTTTTACCGTCGTACTCCCGCCACGCGTCGCCCTCCTAGGTGTGGCGAAGCCCCTCCTCCCAAACCGCTTCAGTGCAAAGGCGGTGCGCCCGAAACCGCCAAACCGCCCTCCCCTGGGTGACGTCAGTGCCACGTCCTCCGCCCAGTGACGTCATCCTACCGCGTCATCTGCCTGCGTCGGCCTCCTGCCACCATACTGCCAACTCACCATTGCCACGTCACTGCCACCGTGTACCGCCACATCACCCGCCATACATGCTGACGTCACCCTGCCACGTCACCGCCGTACTGGGTCCCACCTGCTGACGTCATCAGCAAAAAAGGCGCGAAGGCGAAAATCGTGCTTAGGAAGCCCGGATTCAAATTCTGAGGCAGTTTTTCATGCGCGATTAGCACCTAGCACTAATCGCGCATGGCTACGAGAAATGGGCCAAAGTGGAAAGACCCTCATCGCGCAGCCCCCAACAAGCCCGAAAGGCGCAGAATGACCCATTTTTCTTCGCGAAGCATTTAGAAAGGGACAAACGCAGTTTTTAAAGCAACAAAGGGCCGAACAGCGGCCATTAACTATTGATTTGACAATTTCATACACAGCGAAAGAGAGAAACGGCCCGATTCAACTGCGAAAGAGTATCAGAGGAAAGATGGAGCGGCAAAGAGTATCAGTTGGATGTTTTAATCAAAATCTTCATTTCCCAAGGCAGCTTAGCATTGAATGGCCTCCAACAAAGTCAAATAAAGCGGTGTAAGCCCATTAAAGCTCTCAAATCACAGTTAAAGCATTTAAAGCCGCCGAACAGCAATGGATCAAAGCCCAAAGCACAGTTATTGCAGAAACACTGCACCAAGCCACCAAGGACAACACATTAACTCAGTTTTGATACGGCTGCCCTCAGTGCAGCTCAAAGATATTTTCTTGCATTTATTTCTGGATAGGATTAGGTTAAAGTAATCATTTTCTTTCAGACCTGTTTAGGTCAAGTTGTAATAGACAATTTTGGATATTTTTTCCCTATTTATACCACCCTCTAGATTGTTTTAAGGGTTGGTTGGTTGATAATCTAGAGGAGAGACTCGCACGGGATATCTAAGATGTTTTACTTAATCAAAGATTGCTGAAAAGCTTTGGAGAAATGACTGTCTGCTCTGTGTCTAATGGTCTGAAGAATTGAATGTGGAATTCTTGTGCTGCAGTATGAATCAATAAGTGCTTCTTACCTCTGTTATTTCAATTTCATATAAGCTCAAGTTGCAGAACAAAGGATTGGTTTAGAATTTGCTTAGCTGCACTCTATGCTCAGTTTCTGTGGCTTTTTAATGTTTTCTTCTCGATTTAGGCATAAACATGAATTCCTTTGTGGCTCATGTTTGATCTTTTTCACATATGAATGACTATTATCTAGGAATTCTTAACTGCTCCTAGATAGGGCTCATTTGTTTTCTTTCTGCTAATCTGAATGAGAGATTCTTAATTGCCCCTCATTCCTTAGCCTTTAATCCATCTCTTTTACCTTAAATAATTGTTTCATATACAACTAGCTTGCTCCATTTTCCTTCTGGCGACCAAGAAAACGCACCAACAGTCCTACTCCTTGACTCCACGCCCAATGGTTCTAAAACTTTCATGCTATCCCTGCCTCTTTACCTGAAAGTATCATCCTTCCCACCAAAACTTAAACAAAACCCCCTTGAACTCAATAGCTAGCCTAAAATCATCTTCAACAAAGCTAAATCAGAAAGAGAGAGCCCTCTCTGATTGCAGGTGGGCTAGAACCTGCAGTCCAAAGACTGGTCTGTGGTTACCTCGACCGTATCCTTTTGCGCTGATCAAAAGGACAACCTGAGTGATAACACAATATACCTCTGCAAGTTAGCCACGTCTTCCCTACACCAAAGTGCCCTACAACCTTGGAGGTGTGAGCCTCTCTAATCAGCTGCAAATGCTCACCTTTAGGAACACATAGCTTATCCAGCCTGTAGAGTAACCCATCCTAGAGATGGTAGTCAACAGTGTTGTCGCCATCATGCACATGACTCTGACTCTACAACTATTGATACACCTCCTTGAAGTCCTCATCTTCTGAATATGCCTCTCTGTATGCATCATGGGTGAATGACTCCATGTGCATAAGAGTCCCCAAAGCTATAATCTTTGATGTGGGTGGCCTTGAAAGCATATCAGCCAACTTGTTTGTGCTGCCCTTCTTATACTTGATCACCAAATGAAACTGTTGTAAAAACCCCATCCACTTGTAATGCCTGGTCTGTTGTAGCTTATTCTGGGCCTGCAAGTACTATAACAGTTGGTGATCCGTGTGGATTATTGTCTCCTTTCCCATCAGATAGTGCTTCCACTTCTTCACAGCTTGCACCATGGCATAGAGCTCCTTATCGTAGGTAGGGTAGTTAAGAACTGCCCCATGAAATACTTCAAAATGGTAGCAAACGAGCCTTCCTCCTTGCATCAAGACAGCTCCCATAGCATACCCACTCGCATCTATCTCCACTTCAAAGGGTCGTTGCAAGTTTGGTAATGCCAAAACTGGTGCTTCACTGATCTTCTTCTTTAACTCATCGAAAGCCTTCTGCTGCCCTTTTCCCCACTGGAAACTCTTACCACTTGTTGTTATGGTGTGGAGCGATGCTGCTACTACTGAAAACGAGGCTATGAATTTCCTCAAGTACTGTGTTGCTCCAATGAAACTCCTAACCTCAGTAACATTAGTAGGCACCAGCCATTTCATGATGGCCTCCATCTTGGAAGGATCTATCTTCAATTCTCCTCCACCAATCACATATCCCAAATACACCAAGGATTGTTGCGCAAACTCGCACTTCTTAAGATTTGCTAGCAGTTGGTGCTTCTTCAATGTTTCTAGCACCTACGTCAAATGTGAAATATGCTCCTCCCAAGTAGCACTATATACCAGTATATCATCCAAATAGACAATAACAAATGAATCTATAAAAGGGCGCAGTACATCATTCATTAATCTCATAAATGTAGCTGGTGCATGACATAGCCTAAATGGCATAACTAACCATTCATACAAACCCTGCCTGGTTTTGAAGACGGTCTTCCATGTATCTTCTTTGACTCGAACCTGGTGATATCCAGACTCCAAGTCCAGCTTGGTGAAATACTTTGCTTGTTGTAACTGATCTAGCAAATCGTCTATCCTTGGCAGGGGGTATCTGTTCTTGAGCGTGATTTTATTCAACGCCCTTAATCTATACACATCCACCACTTCCCATCTTTCTTTAGCACAATGATGATGGATGACCCACATGGTGATGTACTCGATCGAATGACACCTTGTTCCAGTAGCTGCTGCAACTGTTTCTTCACCTCACTTGCTTCTATATCAGATTGTCTGTACAACCCAATATTTGGCAATGGGGAGTCTGGCAATAGCTAGATCTCATGCTCCACTTCTCTCTTAGGGAGTAGCCCTTTAGGCTCTCGGAACACGTCCTTGTATGCCTGTAACAACTCCTCCAATTGTTGTTTTTGTTTCTTAGTACACCCCTCTAGGGATGCCTTGCCTCTTATTGACTCCTCTACATACTAATTTTCCCTTAAAAACAATAAAACATACTTCTTGCTAGAACTAATCAATTTCTTGACTTGGTTGGCACTTACTAGTGAAATTTTCGACTTGCCTTTGTGCGCGTTGATGATGAATGATTTTCCATCCTTGATGAGTCGATACTGGTTAGCTCTCCTCATGAATATTGCATCACACATGTACATGTATGGACTCCCAAACACGACTCCACATACATAAAGGGGAACCACATCCAGATCTACTTCAATAAAATCAGCACTAATAGAAAATCTAATTTTACATTGTTTTGTTACCTTCAGCTCTGCATCCTTATGCACCCATCCCAGCGGATATGGGTTTGGATGGTCACGAACTTTCAGCACCAACTTCTTGACCAAATCTGCTGCAAGTGATTTGCCTGCGATCCTGAGTCAAACAGAGCATCAATCTTCGTCTTCTTGACCTGTAGCTTTACATGGAAGATTTTGGTCATTTCTTTCTCTTCCTATTGCTGAAGGCTACTCAAGTTCACCTCCTTTTGCACTAATGTACAGACGATCTTCTCATCCACCTCTAAGCTGCTTTCAACTTGGTTGCTCGAATCTGTGGCAATGAGATTCTTCTTCTTATTATCTTTCTTCTTGTTCTTTGTGTTTAGCTCTGGATGCAATTTCCAGCACTTTTCCTCTGTATGGCCATCAATGTTGCAGTGGTTGCTAGGATCTTTGCACTGGTGTGTTGTGGTTGTCATCTTTTTATCTTTTCCCCTTTTTTGCTTCTTCTTCCCCTCCTTAGAAGCGTCTCGTTGCTCTTTTTGCTTTGATCCACTTGATTGCGCTCTTTTCAGGCCTATGTTCTCTAGGTTGTGCCTGTACACAAGCGTCGTCCACTGTTTTGGGCTTGAACAACATCACTTGCTCACGCAAATGGTTGTGCAGACCCCCCAAATACTTGAGGAGTACATCTAGGTTCTTTGGAGAAATTCCCAACATTATAGCCATCATTTTGAATTATGTGGTGTACTCTTGCACACTTTGGCCCGGCTTTTGACTGAAGTAATGCCACCGGATCCATTAGTCTTCCACGTACCCAATGGGATAAAAATGTGACTTAATGAGGGTTTTGAAATCCTCCCACTTAGTCACTGGAGGTTCTCCCTCCAACCTCAGGCTTCCATGTGGCTCTCCCACCAAGTCAGTGCATGTCCCTCCAATTTCAGCCGTGCGAATAAGATCTTCTGCCCTTCCTCGATCTAATGGACACTGAAATAAACTTCCAATTGCTGCAACTAGTGGTTCAGCTTCAAAGCGTCGATCTCGTCGTGGTATGGCTTGATATCAACTTTTGCTTCCACTTTAAACAGGGATTGGTTCACGACACTCGAACTAGGTTGATCTTTTCTGGGTTCTTTCTTTGGCTAGTTATTAGCGTCTTCCCTATCTCCCAATCCCCCTTCTGATTAGTGCCCTACATTCGAACCCGCTTCTTCTCCAAATATCCCCAGCTTATCGCTTAGGGCCACCATGAGGAGGTTCACATTGCGGTTTATATCCGCGACTTGTTTTTCGAGCCGCGAAAACCTCACCTCTGCAAGATCACAAGGTTCGTTTACAAATTCGTTGCCTATGATTAGGGTTTTACGATTTTTGGCCTCATCAATCTAAATCCCTGCAATCTCCACAAAATACCCAAATAAACTTGCTCTGATACCAAATGATCCATAAACTACTGTGGATATTCCACTCGACAATTTGTCACAACATATATGATAATATTATATTAAAAATCTGAGATTCTACATTATTACAATTTTATTTAACTTCTAGATCTGTAAAAATTAACTGTAATTAGTGCATGCATGTAGAGTAAATCAAGCAAAAAAGTAGAGAACGACAAAATAAACTCACACACACATAATACACGAGATATGCTCTCTGGGAAACCCTTTCGGGAGAAAACCCAGCTGGAAGGTGAGGTCACTTCGCTCTCTTTCTCTGTCTGGAAATATGCCTACAGATACAAAGAAGTAATGTTTGTGGCCCATGGGGTGCTACAGTGCACAGATCCTCTCTATGTGCTATATCTCCTATCTCTCCTGGCTATCTTTGCTCAGCTATGGAACCCGATAGCCTACTAGTGGTTAAGTTTGACTACATCAACTCTTAACTAAAGTTACAAATAGACTCTTCTAGAGTCTTTTACATCACAAACACATGGCTAGCCCCTTTTCCATGAATAATGGGGGCTAACGTGGCATCCTCCCGAACTATAGGTGTGAAAATAGGAAGGTTAAATTCTGAGTGGCATAACTTTTGCATACGGACTCCAATTGACGTGATTCTTTCGCCGTTGGAAAGTTCTTTGTGTAGAATAACATGAAAAGTTGTTGCGCTTGAGCAATAAAGTTTTACCCCCAAAAAACATCGTTTGATGCCTCAAAACACTCCCGGAAGGTTTCAGACCTCGTTTCGGCAAACGAAGTCCCACAGGTAAAAACGGTCCCCTACGCTGATTCCTCCACTTTTTCCACTCCAAACGCATCGAGATGGATAACAAACAATATAATGATCCAATTCAGATCACTTGTCCTATTTTGTTTATATGCACCCTTGCTATATGCATGAGAAACTTTGCATATTTATGTATAATGGTTTGAATTTGTATGGATACACATGAATTATATGATTTTCTTGTCAAAATATGAATATTTTATGCATTTTTCATTCAACCGACCATTTAGTCTATTTTTTTCCCAGTTCCTGTCCGGATCAAGTTTTTGGGGTTAATCAGTCTGATTTTGATAACATTACTTATGATATGGTGACCATTCACAATCAAGTAAACAAAGGGAAATTCATGGTTTTCATTGCCATGATTCATCTCATGAGATACATTTATTTTTGTTTTTACGTGATTTTGATCATCCTATCAAAACTTCTAACTAAGGACAAATATCATATTTCAATATCGATATCTGACGTACCACTATGACATATTATACATCTTATCTATCAATTTTATGTTCATATTTATGTAGCAATGTGTTTGTTTGATGTTGATGTTGCTTTATTAGTTTAAAATTTTGAAAAAATTGATTACTTCGTATTTTTTTAAGTTTCCCGATATTTTTCTAAATATTGTCAATAATTTAAATTTCGGACCCCCAATGATAAATTGTCAATAATGATAAATGTAACATTGATCTTGTTGCATTGTAAGTGAACCAATCTTAAAACAAAAGATGCCACAATGGAATGGCCCTATTACCCACCAAAAGTGGGTAACCCATAGGAGAGAACTTTTCTCCTCATTTGACAGCTTGCTAGCCAACAACCCTATGATGGTCTTCAGATAGCATTATGCCAGAGTTCTCCACCTATTGCTCTAGTCAGTGCTCTCTCCCATCTAGCATTCTTCTTGAAGGAAAATGGGTCATCTATCAACATGTACTCTAACCATTCAAGCAATAGTGTGCTTTCCTTTAATGTTATAAGCGTATTAATATGAATCATGAGGAAAACTGGATGATTGACCACTCTTGATTGTATCCTTGTTCCCACACTGCAGCTAGGGGGTAGCCTTTGACTCTAGTCCAGTGGGACCTGCTTTGAGGCCTTATGGTTTATGAAGGGCACTATTGGGGAGGCGCACTGATTGATATAGCGTGTCCAAGGTAATCCATACATACCACTTTCCATCCTTCTTGATTATTCATCTCAAGTCTTTGGGTTGATTGTCCTTGTTCATTGGGATTGGCACTCTATATCCACATCCTTGAGTTAGAGCCCAAAAACTTGGCCCTTGAGGTTGATGCAGTTGAAAGAACAATGCCCCAACAAAAGAAAATGTAAAATGCAAAAGATAGTTAAGACTTATTTAGCATGTGGGCAAAATCCTAGCATGAGCTTTACCCCCCTCATTAGCCATCACCCAATTCATCAAGCATTTATTGCTTCATCTAAAAGAAAGGAACTCTTCAATGTCCCAACCTCGAAGAGCAAGAAATTGCTATATCTTTAAGGGGTATTAGAAAAGTGCAAAGCAAGCTTAGGCTCCTAAGTTATGCACCAAAGAAAGATAAAACATAGAAGCAAAAGGTGCACCAAAGGGTTGGAAAAGAGGGTCGTGGAAAGAGGTAACTCATGCCTCCATGATTGCTCCCTCCTTGCATAATTACACTCAGGATGTTGAACCTCCATTAGCTAGTTTCATGGTTGTGGTGTTATCTTCCATCAAGTCTTTCTAACTCCATGACCACCTTATCACACAGAACTATGAATTGATGGGTCTAACTAGGACATGTCACTCCCCTTTATGGGTTGAAAATAACTAATAGGGTTGTTGATCTAATCATCCCTAACATAAGTGAGGTAACTTGTCTACAAGTCTTGAGCTAGTTAGACATTTGAAGGTAAGTTTTGTTAGAAAATCAAAAAGGCAGTAAAGATTTTCTTGATCTTGATAATTACTGGTGATGTTTCTTATTATTACGATTCTTTATATCTTCTTTCTTTAGTTCATCAAGCAATTACCAAAAGCGGCAACACGTAAAACAATAGACACCAGATGAAGGCACATGCCAGCGAAAAACCCCCCTCGAGGGGAAAACTCAGTCAAGATAATTCTTCCTTTCAATAGTATTCTTTGAGACTCTTCACCCTAGACCAAGACCAGACCTTCCCACCACACCAAGTCAGCCTCCCAGAGTTTCGACCTCTTCCCAACAACTTCGACAATGCAGCAAATTACGACAACTGGCAGCTTCCAGCAACAATGAAACTTGGAAGACTTTGATCTCCCAATCCAGGACACGAAACAGAGAGAAAGAGATACTAAAACTTCGATTTTCCTTGTCTCCCTATACTTCCCCAAACTCACATTCACTTCGGCCTCCCGGCAACAAACTTCGCACCTTTTCCCAACTACAAGAGAACTTCGCACTTATGCCCAGCAACAAGAGATTTTCGCACTTCTTCCCGGCTACAAGAGAATTCGAACTTGATGAGAGAATGATGCTCCAAATGAATTCGATCACCTTCCATTTATAGGCTTCGTGTGGGGTCGAATAGGGTCCTTAGGCCGACTTGATCTTCTCTTAGGCCAACATGGTGTGGAGGTTCCATAATTCATATTTGACTTAATACTTAACCTTTTTACACGATTCAAAAGCCCAAGAAGGGTCTCTTTAAATGTACAATAACTCTATAGACTCAAAATAAATCCTAGAAATCCTCAATGGGGACTTTGACCTAAAACATGGTGACCCAAGCATGAAACCCATGCTTTAATAAGCCACAAAAATAATAATAATAAATATTTTCTTTATTCTTTTGACAAGTACATTACATGATGACTCATGTACATTATTGAAGACTGAACATAGTTACATTTTCAACAAGTTTTGTGTGAAGTATTTTTGTGCCCCTAGAATTAGATATGGTCCATTATTATGCTTTAATGGTTTTACATCCCTAATGATGTTGATCTCACTTGATCTTGAGAGGTTTGTTAAAGTGGTATCATACATGCAACAGATATCCCTTGAGGGATGGCTTGACTTTTTTCCAACACCTTTCTAAAGGGTACTTTGCCCCATTCTGAGAGTAGATATAACCTTATGTCCCCAGCGTTGCCCCTCCAGAGATGAGCGTTGGGCCTTGAGCAGCTTCTACATGACTCTACACCTCTTGATATGTCTTCAGATGTTGAAACACTAAGCTTGAGAGCTTGAGCGTTGGACTATTTGATGATGTACCCAAACGGACCCAAGACGCCCCCAGGCTAGCCTTGACCCTACTTGATGGACGATGCCTTGTTCCAAAGCCCAAATGAGGACGCTTGTCACTGAGGTGACTTGGGAGGGCTAGGACATTCTTCGTTAGTGCCAACACTTGTCTTGGATGGTGCCACGTCACTCCTACATGCCTTGGAAGGGTGATGTAGGCCTCTTTATGGATGACATCATGGTGGAGGAGGTGTTAAATTCTTTTATACCTGATATGATTTACTTTACTTCAACAATTTATTAAAAACCCAAAAAATATTCATTTTAAATATTTCTGAAATTGTTGATAAAATAAACAGACTAGTATATTAACTCAAAAATAAAATGGAGAGAACAATCACATTACAACAATAAAATGGAGAGAACAATCACACTACAACAATAAATTTGTACGCAACACAATCTTCCTTCATATTATTAAACTTTCGAAAATTCTGGGTTAAACCCACAAAATACATAGAAAAATACAACTATTGGGAACCTGGAAACTCAGCCCCACTAGGAAAATTGGCCTCAAGGAAATCAGCCTCAAGAACTTGACTCTCCTAAAGAAACTCGGCCCTGCAGAAGTAGACATGTCTCACCAGCAAATTGCCCCCCTTTCTTCTCACCTAGTACAGCCCCTAACACACTTGAAAAATCAGCCTCTCTGGATATTTCAGCCTCTTCCACAATTCGGACCTCCTCTTCAGCAACTCGACCTCTCTCTTTCCTAAACTTAGCCTCCCTGAATTTCTCCCAACATTCCCTGTTGCACTTCCCTTCAGCCTAATCAAGCCTCTCGCTCTAGCGAAAATCACTTTCTCCCAAACGGTGTGTCTTCACTCTCCCTTAGGCTTATTTTATAATTTCATTAAGCCAAAATCCCTAACCCTAATCTCCTAAATGATCAATGGCTAGGATTAAATCCTAAGCCTCACTTGAGATCAACAGTTGAGATTATATCTAAGTCACTTAAATAATTTTATTATTTATCCTTAGAACTTTGGCCTAATAGTCCACAATAATTAATTAGAATAATTATTATACTTCTCCTAAGTTGACCTTAGCAAAGAAATCATAAATCACTTACTCCACCAAGCAACCACCTGAAGGGACAATCAAATATCTTCTACATGCTAAGACACCAAGCCAATGTAGAAGACCTTCAGAGGCTACAAAATCAACAAGAGGTGCCTTTGGAGATGTACACATGCACTTTGAGGATTTCTTGGATTGAGGAGCACTCTTGGACCATTTCATCACTTGACACATTATTGACCATTCTTTGAGGATGATGTCATGGTGGAGAGCATTTATTCCCACATGTGTGGGTTATTTTTGGCTTATTATTATGTTTTAGAGTTATTTCATGGTCAATTTGTGACCTTTGACCTAGTTGAATGCTCAAATAAACTTGTTTTAGGGCTTTTGCTTGTAAAATTAGTGAAATGAGACTTGGTTTCCCTCATACGAATATAGAGGAGTCTCATTCACTTATTCATCACAATTCTCTCTTTAGAAGTGTGCATTAGCTATTGGTCTCTTTTCTACTTGAACGAAATGTAATTTTATGGAGCGAATTGTCTTTTGAGGAGAAATTTTGCATGAGGAGACTTCTTTGGGATTGATTGAAGATATTCTTATTGAATGTTGTAAGTTTATTGTTGATCTTCTTCCATTTTGCATGCTATATTATGTGAATTAGAGTTTCTATATGTACCATGTTAAAATTGCAATATTATTCTTGAAATCTTGATTCTTCATGGTATGTAAAATTGCTTTCCTTGAATCCTTCAAGAGAACTTTGATATATGCATCTCTTGAACTTAAAATCTCCCATTTAAGGAAGTTGTTAGGGTTTCTAAGTAGAGAATCATTCTCTCACCCTCTTCATCAAGACCTTCTTCATAGATTTTTCCCTAAAGGACTCCATTGCCCAATTGGATCAAGGCACTAGTCTAGTAGTTGATCATTTTATCTATTTTTTCTCTTTCCTCCAATATCTAGGTATTTCGGGTTGAGGTTAGGGTTCTCTTGAAACCACATATAAAAGCAATTTTATTTTGATGTGTAATTGCCCTCTTGATAGGGGTTGCATTTAATAATTTAAATAAGGCAAATCTAGCAATAATTGCATGGTAAAGACCTATGATTAGGGCTGATATCATTTCTTTTATTGTTGTTTTATGCATGTTTCAGCCATAAAACTCACTTGCCTACACTAAAAATTGCATACCTAATTGGTAGCCTTACCCCTGCATTGATTTGTGCTAAAAAGGGTATTTCTTCTAGCTGTTATATGACATTGCATGCTATATTATTGAATATTTCTAAAACACTAACTTATAACAGCTTGCTAATATATCTAAAGGATCTTAGGAAAGTGTACTTGGACTTTGGTAAATCGTATATTAGCCTTTCTAGGCTCCGCTAGTACCATCCCTCAAATCATTAGACCTTGCATCATCTCAAAGTCCTTCATAGAATATCCTTAGGTGATCTTTATAGAGAAGCCTCCCTTCTGGGATTTAATTCACTAAATAGTTGGAGAGAAGCCACTAAGGTGACAATGGTGGCCAATCTCTTGTTCCCGTAAGACCTAGATTGCCTAGTGAGGCTTTGCACTAGGCCTGCTAGATTTTGTGGTAACAAGTCCATAAGATTATTAGGGCACTTTTCAATGGAATAATCAATGAAATAGCTAGTTGAACTACCAATGGAGTTACCAGTAGAACCATAGGTCAAGCTGTTTGCATAGTTATTCAACAAGTTAAGCCCAATGGGCTAGCTCAACTCCCGAGTGGTTGAGAGTTGAGAATAACAAGAAAGAGGTCTCGGAATCAAATCCCCGAGCTGAATTCAACTGGTTAAGCCTAGTGGGCTAGCTCGACTCCCGAGTGGTTGAGAGCTGAGAATAGCAAGCAGGAGGTCTTGGGATCAAGTCCACAGGCTGACTGCCTCTGCATATGTGGGCCTCACTTGTTGTCCTTGATGGATCAGCATACAAAAATCTATGTGACCTGCTTTACACTAGCTAACATCCTCAGAATTAGGGGATGTGCTTGGGTATCCTGAGGGTGTATTTTCCAAGGAAAACATTGTTATTCAAGTGTTTAATTAAGTAATTCGGCACAATGCTTTATTCAACAACATAAGTTACCATGACAATTTAAAAGCTTAGATTATTAAAAACCTCATACACAATAAAAGCTTGAGAGGATTCCTAAGTAGTCACTTATGATTTTTAATCATTCCCAGGTTTTTCATAATCAATCCATAGGCATTCTTCATCCCGGTATAAAAATTGCCCAAATAGGAAGTAAAACAGAAAAAATTAATATCCTTTCTGTCATGTAGCATGCTCATAAACATCATCTACATTGGAAAGCCATCTATTAGGATGGAAAGTGTGTTTAGTTTATACACAATTTTAACCCCAGCTAACAACTCCAACCCACGAACAGAACAGAATATGATTCATTCTCTAAAAAACAAACAAAGAAACTGAAACAGAGCATACCCGCATGAGCTTCTTTTGAAGTTCTATATTTTGAGCTCGGATACTTCTCTCCTCAATACCAAGCATGACTCTACACACAAACCATAATCGTCTCCCAAACCCTAGAAATCGATCCATATTCCTAAGCAATACAACAAATCAGTTAGAAACTTAGAAATGATATTGCATTTCAGTTACAGAATGTCCATTCGTTGAGATAGAAATTTGTGATTTCTCAAATTTTAAAAGTATACCAGCATTAAATGGTAGCTAAAGAAAGGAACAATGTTACAATAAAGCACCAAAAAATTACTGACAGACTTAGGATGATATGAGAAGGTCTGAGACACAGTCAAATAATGTTGACTCTCTTCAGCACCTCTAGCCCACATTTCAATTGGTGATGTTAAAAGTTAAAACTCACTTATGCTTTAAAGATCAATAGACTTGTAATAAACAAGGATGGCCATTCAGAGTGGGGCATTTACACAAAATGAAAATATCATATTGAACTCAGTCATCATAGTTAGCGGTGTTATATTAGGGTTCATTAAATCAACAATGATCATTTAAAATTAACACATAAACCAATAGCTAGATAAATAACAAAATATAAATGTCATAGTTACCTTGATGAGTCCAAATACAGCAAAGAAGCTATTAGACGCTCATTTCCATATTGTAGGCAATGCAAATATATATAAGATAATTTCAATAATGCACAATGAATGACCACAATAAATAGGTCAAGGCAACTAAAAGAGGTACATCCAGTGTAGGTACATAGTGGAACGCAAAAGCAACTTCAATGGAGATGCCATCAAAGGCAGATAAAGATAAAGATCTAAGTATCTAGCAAAAAGAAGCTATAGGAAAACGTGCAAAAGTAGATAAAGGTCTCCAGTATCAGCTAAAAGAAGCTATGAGAAAAGGTACAAGTGCATGATAAATACGAAAAATCAAAGCTAGGTGTATTACAAAAGAGAGGATGTCAATGCATGCTGGAAATAGCTCTCAAGGCCAAGTGAGGAGAGCCTCTTCTCATCAGAGTAATCAGTCACTGTGAAGGTCCCTATGCACTGTCAGATGATGCCCTCTGGGAGGGCCTAGCTACATGATCTTAAGGGGCGAGAGCACAAGAATGAGAAGGTCCAACTCGTAACATTCAATGGAAGCAGCTCAAGCTAGGAAGTTTGTTCCGGAAGATGAACATGACGTGATCTACTGAATTCAGTGATTTTAATCAATCCAAAACATTATTACAATGCTTGCAGTATTAAAGAGAATTATATTCCGATAGGGTACTTCACTAGATGCACTATACGTGGGCTGAAAGGTTTGCTCCAAATTCCCTCTCCAACCAGGATACCTGCTGTTTCAAGTCACTGCCATAGTATTAATCAAAATGACCACCAGAGGCCCATGGATTTGCAAATCGAGTCCCACTGGTTTCTTACTGTATGATGCTTGATATGTTAAGACTTATGATACACTTCACTGCCCTATCCCCTTTCCATACCCATGTGGAGTGGCATCGAAAAAGGTTGCAGGGCATTTGGGTAATTTTCTGTGTCAGGCCCCCAGCTGCTTTATTTGCAACAGAATAAGTAAATATGTGCATTATTGTCAACCTATCTCAAAACCTTGTTGAACCTATTTAAGTCATTGAGAAAGCCATTCAGCCGAAGGTTCTGTACATCAGACTGCCAAAAGCATGGTTTCAATGCCAAAACAACCCACAAAGATAAAGGTTGCCAAAAATAGTTTCCAAAAACTAGAGCCAGGTGTTCCAGCCCAGGAACAAGGTTCTACGATGTTTATAGAACATTTAAAAAAATGAAGGGATCGAATTTCCACTTTTAAAACGTAAGTTTCCAAAATTTGAGACACAAGAAAGGGACGCTCTGTTCAAGTAGAAATGTGATTTGTAGCTAGATTATCAATCACATATCCCTGTTTCTTATCATCCAATGCAGCTTTTCTCAACCTGGAAGACATTCCAGCCACATTGTTTATAGAACTTAGAAAGTGCTTAATATTGAGTCTGCACAAAAGTGCTAAATATCATTCCTCCTAAACGCAGCATGAAGCTAAGACTATTGGATCACTAACAGTAGCAGCATTTGTTTATAGATGCTGCGCAGTACAAAGTCTCGTACACACAATATCAAGAAGAAAAAGAAGGCAAGGTATTCACACCGTTGGTTGCGTCAGCTTTGCACTCACCCATAATTTCCATTTGCAACTAAAAAGATAGTTAAAAAATTCAAGGTAATCGAACATACTTATGGTCCAGCCAGCCACAGCACAATTTCTCTTTAAAATGAAATCCCAACTTTACATTTAATCGCATCCTAAACCCTAACAAAACTCTAAACATGATTATCCTGGATTCCAAGCCTAAGCAACCCTGGATTCCAAACATAAGCTAGCCTAGCCATACTGTGACTAAGGTTTACAATATTGCATAACTTGATTCGATTTATTTTTTTAAATCGAAAATTTTCGAGGCGGCACCTAGCAATGTTTCATAGAGACCGAGTCAATCCTCGTTGACTGAGAGCGAAATTGTACCTTAAAAATGATATCTTTCCTGACTTCGCGCTGGATTCCGCTAGCTAGTTTCTGCACTTTGAAGCTCCATAACAAACACACAAATGATAATAATGTAATGTAGAAGAACAACTCTTTCAAATATTTCCTGTCTTAGTTCTGCGTTTCTCTTACCGAATCTCCCACAACCTTGGCTTAGTTTTGTGCATAAGCAATTCTTATATCTCGACCACGTGTGTCCCTACAAACCCCGATTGTTGAACTGTGTACTATTTCTGAGTCTGTAATGCACGCTCTCCTTTGTCGTATATCGTTGGCTCGTCCTTTGTAATGCGTTTTAACCTTGGGTGGACTTCGTTCGAACCCCCACTACCAATGCTCTGCGCATTTGAATGACAACTCATTTCATGCGTATTGCTTGGGCTGTGTCCATACCCCTGCAAAACTCCATAGGTTTGTATTTGATTAATGAATGATTCATTGGTATCAATTTTTCGGAATATTTGGGGAATTTTTTTATGGTTATTTTCTTAGAACTGTAAAGCAATAGGAGTGAAATAGGTGTGTATTTGATTAATGAATGATTCGTTGGTATCAATTTTTCTGA
This sequence comes from Pinus tabuliformis, assembly GCA_031772625.1. NCBI lineage: Eukaryota > Viridiplantae > Streptophyta > Pinopsida > Pinales > Pinaceae > Pinus > Pinus tabuliformis. The sequence goes on along the minus strand of CM062809.1, from coordinate 910,717,497 downwards.
ATATTTGGGATTTTTTTATGGTTATTTTCTTAGAACTGTAAAGCAATAGGTGTGTATTTGATTAATGAATGATTCGTTGGTATCAATTTTTCTGAATATTTGGGATTTTTTTTTATTATTTTGTTTCAAAGCACGGTTAAGCAATAGGAATGAAATGTAAGAAATGTTAAAAGTATAAATAATAGTGTGGGAAAAAATTATAATGGGGTAGTTTGTTTGTTATATGTTTTGGAAGGTTTTTTAGAATTTGGTAAGAAATTTTTGGAAACACAAGTTTGAGTTGTAAACTCTCTATAATTTGAGTGTCTCGAAGTTTTTCGGGGTGTTGAATTCATATGTAGTCAAAAACTCATTTTAAATGACAAAAATTATTATTTGGCCCAAAAAAATTGTTGGATTATGGTCAAAAACTTCAAAATATAGCATGTTTAGACAACACCATTTATGATATGTATATTAAAAAAATAATAATAGCAATGATTCGTATTCATAATTATGATATTTTATAGGTTTTTGGGTAGTTCATTTGGCAAGCTTGTATTATGTAAACTTATGTGAGTGATGAGGTTCTTTGTTCAAATCCTTTATGCATAGGCTTGTGTGTCATCCTTTTTGGTAGTGAAACTACACCCAAAGGTTATAGTGCCAGCAGTTGGAATTGACCCCATGTCATGCGAGTATGCAAGTACAAGCTTGGCCCAAAATGATGATCATTGGGGCAGAGTCAATCCAAGTACCTACAAAATCTCTCTATGGTTAATTGGTTTTGGAGTCCAAACAAGTCAATGAAAGGCTTTGTAGTATGGAAAGTGTTGGTGGATTCTTTTCCTCTAGCTGGAAACTAGGTCGTTTGGAAAACTAGTAATGGTGTTAATGTCAGAATTAGCGAGGATTCATAGTTAGGAGTTGAAGAGCTTGAGTTTCATAGGATTTAGTCCATGCTCTGAATAATACTAGTATATTTGTTTTGGCCGACACTAAGGCCTTATCTCCACAATTATTGGGTTGGGTTTAACAGAAATCCTCAGAAGTGTTGGGTTTATCAGGCAAACGAGGTAAGGAATAGAAGGAGTACATAGACCAGTTATCTTCCAATTTTATCTGAATAAGGGATGATGACGTAGACACCTTGTGCTAGTCTAAGAATGTGAGCAGTAGTGAATAAATGGTAAAGATGGGATACAAAAGTTAGAGTGAAGATCAATTCACAAAGGCCATTCAATGGTGGTGGAGTCAATTGTGGAAGTTACATGCTCCCCTAAAATGTAAAATATGTTTATGGTTAGCCTTAAATAATAGGTTATTGTCTTGGGATAATTCCAAAAAGAGGGATTAGATAGGCCAAACTCATTTCTCATTATGCAAATTTGGTGACGAATCAACTCTACATCTCTTTCTCAATTGTTCTTATGCTATGCAGGTGTCCTCTTTAATCAAGTGTGAATTTCAGTAGAATACTTCTTGGGACAAGGCCACTCCAAATGAGTGTTTGAGGCCCTAGCTTATGAACAAGTCAGTGTCCTAGTGTGAAGGTGTTCCCTGTATTTTCATGTTTTTCATCTTGTGGGCAAGGAACTCTAGTGTTTTTAGAATTTGACATTTTGTATGAAGTCACAACTGCATCTATCTTAAAAATGGCGAAGGAATTTTATGTTAGAACCAAAAGTAAAAAAACCTAGGTGTGTGGTTATGTCAGCTCTAGAAAATGACATCCCTTGGGGGTTTTTTGTCAAGCAAGTTGGTGCCAACCCCCTCTATGCAATGTTGATGTTGTTTTATTCCTTTCGCAAATTCATTATTGTGACAACCCTTTTTGCTACCCCTCTTGCAAACATCATTATGAATGGTAATTCATGTAAATATTGAGGAAATGTAAATAATGACTAGGCTAAGGAGTGGACATGATTTCAAAGGTCTAAGGAGGAGGAGTTGTTGGTGTTGAGTGTAAACCCAAGCCATTGCATTTATTTCATCACCTATCTCCCTAATTAATGACAGTGTTGGTGTAAGCGTTGAAGAAAAAGTATGGGTTGCTTGAGTGAAGGACTAGCCCATACAATCCCTATCCTTGTGGATCATGTTGGTGTGCCCAACACGCAGGGGGGGAGGTGAAGCAAGGAGTCCAACCAGAGATAGGGGGCAAGTATGCTAATTTATGCTTAGTTATGCATGGATATAGGGGATGGTAACAGAGAGAGAGATGGTAATAGAGAGAGAGGATGCAGAGCACAGTATTGGTGGCTGACGTGGAACTCCCAGGAATAAATGACTCTTTCTAGCTTGTGTTCAAATATTGGGACAACATTCCCTGTGTTTTATTAGGTCAATGGTGTGTGCTTGTTAATCGGTTTCCAAGTGAGAGTTCATTGGAGTTGAAACACTCAGTGCTTGCCTTAGGGTTGATAAACCACTGGGGTGCTTGCTAAAAGGAGTTGATAAACCACTAAGTGCTTGTCTTGGGGCTAATAAACCACTTATGTGCTTGATCAGTAAGTTGATAGACCACTTGGATAGTGTGTTTTTTACTCTTACAGTGCTTGCCTAGAAGACCCAACGGATAAGCCACCTATATAGTGTACTCATCCTCTTGGAACTAAATTGTATCTCACTAAGCCTTGGACGAATCCTTGTGATTGATTTCCATTGGGGTAGAGGGTCATTATGGTGCTTACTATGGGAGGCAGTTGATAAACCACTTGGACAATGGCCCCTCTCCTTATTGATACGCTGAATTGGAATGGAGGTTCATTATGGTGCTTGCTATAGGAGGCAATTGATAAACCACTTGGACAATCGACTCATGTTCTTGATTAGTTGTGTGACTCATACTAGAGCGAAATCCCTTGAGCACTTAACTCCTCAAACTTTGAATCCAGCTTTGGGATGGTTAGTTGCAAGAAAGATTGCAATGTAGTTGGCCTATGGTGATCCAAATTTAAACAAGAACGCAAAAAATTACAGAGATAGCCATAAACATAGAGATGCAACAAAATAATACTTCATTTCATTAATGTAGAATACTGAAATATGCTTACAAATAGCAATGGAAATAAACCAGCTAGGGCAATGGTAGCTTATCTCTGAGAAGAGATGTGGCGGCTACATGCCTTTGAATTGTGTTACAATGAGGCTCGAAGGCCTATTTATTGTTGAGAAACAATGGAAAACCCTTAACATCCCAAAACCTAACCCTAGAAGATGAAACGCCAAATTGTGGGCCCCGTTTGGGTAAATTGGTACATCAATTTCCCGGGGTCGTAACTTTGGCACCTGATCTCCGTTTGATGCATACAATAGCTCGTTAGAAAGATCTATCCAAGAACTATAACTTTGGGAAGAGCAACATCAATCCATGGATTGTTCCCATATTTCCCAAAAAATGTCGTTTAGGGCCTCAAAAAGGCTCCGGAAGTTCAGGACCCGAAAAACTGCTAAAAATAGTAAATTGTGCTACAATTACGAAAACTGAAAAAATGAAAGAGACAATCGTGGGGGTCCAAATGGGATAGGTGGGTGGCCACCAACATCCACCAGGATCATTCCTCCCCCTTAGGAAGCAATGGTCCCCATTGCATTGAGTTCCTCCATCTGTTGAACTTGGTCCTTAGTGAGCTGTTCTACAATCTTTGATGTGTCCAGTAATGGTGGGAAGCATGGTCGAGAGTGTTCCACATTGAACACTCGATGTAAGCGAAGGAATGGAGGAATGTTGTGCTCCAAAGCATTGTTTCCCATAACCTTAGTAATGGTGTAAGGACCATGTCGCGTGGTCAGAGCTTCTGATGGGCTCTTGTAAGGCGTTCTTTCTGCAGATGCAACTAGACTTTGTTGCCCACCTGAAGCTTATGTGGTACCCCTGTGGGTGAGGAGAAGTTGTTCTTGTGTTCTGTCATGACCGTATTCCTTTGCTACTACTGCTACGTGGAGGAACCCTTTGCAGGGGTCATGGATGTGGTGACGATCTTCCCCTTAATTTGGGAGCGAACCAGACAGAAAATGAATTTCCTAGTCTGGGAGATGAGCTTGCTGCCTTTCTTAGCAGTGATTAAAGAGGTGGCGGTAGTTGGGGCTACCTCCAGTATCCTATATAATGAATCACCCAATGAAATAATAACGACGCGAGGCCTTGACTCATACACAACATGTCGCCTCCACAAGTATGCCTAATAATACATCACAAACATCCAGAGGTTTAACATCACACAATACCTCATTTGTGAAGGGCTTGATGCTGTAGGGAAGGCGACATTGTTGGCGAACTTTGAGATCTCGTCCTTCATGAAGCCACTTGATACTGTATGGCTACGGGTGTGGTGTAGTCGGTAGGCCCAACCGCTTCACAACCTCTGCTAAAATGAGGTTATTTTGGCTGCCACTGTCGACAATGAATTGCAGCGGCGAACCCTTCACCCACATCTGTGAGTGGAAAAGACGTTCCCCCTCCTCTAGATCTTCAAGCTCATTATTCTGGATCTTGGCGGTGGCAACAGTGACACTGGGCTCCGCATCAATGATCTGCTTCCCTTTGTCATTCCCCTTGTTGGGTTCTGACTCAGGGTTGGAACATGCATTTGATTCTGAAGCCTTCAACTCAGCCACCAGCGACTGCTTGGTCCGACACTCACTTGTGTTGTGAGTGGAACTCACACCACTTTCATGTGTCCTTCTTCGACTTCGTGGTGTTGTTCTTGTCTTGTGGCTTTGACGGGTTGTCTTGGGTCACCCCACCTTGGCTTTGTCCTTTGGTCTTTTGATTCGCAAATCCAAAGTCTCGCTTCTTCTGTTTGAACTTTTGCTCGATTTTGACAGCATATCCGTACGCCGTGTCGAGTAAAGAGATGTTCAGGAACTCCATCTCTTCCTGTATGTATCTATGTAAGCAGCCGCGATATTTGAGTACCAAATGCAGCTCAAAGTCCTTGTACCCAATTGTGTGCGGAGGGTATGAAAAATGTTTGTGAACTCCTGCACATCTTGGTCCCTTCCCTGCCGCAGTGTGGTCCATTTGATGTATTTGTCCTCATAGCTTTTGACAGGGTAGTATTGCTCCTTGACGGCACCCCGGAATGAATCCCAAGTGGGTGCAGTTGAAAATAGTGAGCTCGTATTTTCATTCTTCTGCTCGCAGTAGGTTTGCCACCAGTACTTGACGTGGGGGGCTGCTTTGAGAAGAGCAAAAACAATCTTTTCCCGACTCGAAAGTTCATGAACAAAAAAATACCCATCTAGCAGATTTAACTATTTATCTACGGCATCTACGTCTATTTGACCCTCGAAGATGGGGATTTCAAACTTAACTTGTACCTTAAATGGTGTGGTGTTTCCATAGTAGTTGTTGGAAGCCGATGCGTCTATGGGTAGCCACTGAAGGATCTGCGCAAAGCTATCCATCATCGCGTTTCTTTGCCACTTGAGGGCTTCTTCGAGCAAGATTTTGATAGGATATCCTGCCCCCTCATCTTTCTTTTCATCTGCCATGGGAGGCCATCAGGATTTGCGAGGCTGGTCTTGCAAAGGTTCGACTAGTTCAAGCCCTAACTCCTTATATCCCGACCTCGTTGGGGACATGCAAAGAAAAACAAAGAAAAAGCATACCACTCTGATACCACTGATTCAAATTTAAACAAGAATGCAAAAAATTACAGAGATAACCATAAACAAAGAGATGCAGCAAAATAATATTTCATTTCATTAATGTAGAATACTGAAATATGCTTACAAACAACAATGGAAATAAACCAGCTAGGGCGATGGTAGCTTATCTCTGAGAAGAGATGTGACGGCTACATGCCTATGAACTGTGTTACAATGAGGCTCAAAGGCCTATTTATTGTTGAGAAACAATGGAAAACCCTTAATGTCCCAAAACCTAACCCTAGAAGATGAAACGCCAAATTGTGGGCCCCGTTTGGGTAAATTGGTACATCAATTTCCTAGGGTCGTAACTTTGGCACCTGATCTCTGTTTGATGCGTACAATAGCTCGTTAGAAAGATCTATCCAAGAAATATAACTTTGGGAAGAACAACATTAGTTCATACATTGCTCCGAGATTTCCCAAAAAACATCGTTTAGGGCCTCAAAACGGCTTCAAAAGTTCAGGACCCGAAAAACTGCTAAAAATAGTAAATTGTGCTACAATTACGAAAACTGAAAAACTGAAAGAGACAGTCATGGGGGTCCAAATGGGATAGGTGGGTGGCCACCAACATCCACCTGGATCATATGGTTAGGTGGAGAGTTGAAGTCCCTCCCTCAGTTGCTAGTCATTTAAGCTACGTAGATAAGTGTATTTACTTGTATATATGTTGCATTGCGAATAATGAATGATGTTGTGATGTGTGATAATAATGAATGTATTAACATTGTTAATGGATGAATGTGACATTCCTGGTTGCCTATAATGAAATATTGATATGTGTTTTATGATTTTGAAGGGCTTGCAGAGCCTGTGTTTGTTGGTATGTTCCTGGACTGCAAAGTTATTTGCATGGTCTTGTATGAATGTTGAATGTGTTCCATTAATTGTTATAAAGTGTGGATTTCATTGTCCAACATGGCCATGTATATTTGATTGTGTTAAGACTATTGGTTATCTTTTGTGGTAAAGGACTATGAATATTTGAATGTATGATTAATCAGTAGATTTGATATCCCTGCTTGGGATTCATCATGTGGTTTAATATGGTGTTGTTATAATGAATTCATAGAGCTTATTGGCTATGGTTTAGCTAGTTTTTATGCCTAATAGTAGGCATGTACATGAATATATTTACTGCTTTATGCCCATGGTTTATGCCTAGAGTGTTAGTGTGGAATGAAGGATTCATTATTGTGAGTATTAGTGTTCTGAGCAACACTAGGCTCCAAGGAAAGTTGGGGTGAAGTCCCTGAAATCCTCAAAGTTCTAAGTATAAGTGTTACAGAGGATTGGACTTGTATCTGGCATCGAATGTGCTGCTGGTGAGATTTTGCATATGGGTTGGATGTATCTTAAGACTAGCAGATGTATTTAGGAGTCTAGGTATCCGGTAAATTTGCATTGGTGTGTTTTCGTGAGAGCGTTGAATTTAGAAATAACCTAGATGACTTGCAAGGAAGCAAGGGGAAAGGTCAAATCCAACGTCAGACCCATTCGGGGATTGAAAGCTTGAAGTCGAGTTTGCCTGCAAAGTGAATTTCAAATGAAATTTGAAATGGGACCGTTGGATAAGTGTTTGGTGCAAGGTCATATTTCTTTGCAAGAGGCGGATGTATCCAAGAATCTGAGACATCTAGGGGTCAGGATAAGGCACTAACGTGTGAAGCCCCATATGTGGGTTAGGTCTGGATATGGTTGTGGAAATCGGTGATCCGAATGTATCCAGGGATTTAGGGGTTTGGGAGGTTTGTCAAGTGCAAACTTTGTGTGCACCCGGATATCTCCTGTAGTCGGATATAAAGGGATTCTATCCATTGCGCGAAGGGTTGAGTGTGGTGGGACACACGTGTTACGATGAAGTGGCAATCACCACGAGTGAATGACTAAGGTCACACAAATGCCACAGAAGGTCATGGGTGACATGGTAGCGTCACGTAGGTGGCAATGACTTGCTAAGGTGGCAATGGTTAAATGGTAAATCCTTATAAGGGCATAACTTTCAATCCAAAGATTGGATTGCTGGTGAAATTTATATCGTTGGAAAGTTGTCGACGAGCCAAAACGCAATGGTGTTGTCCAAAGTTAATTTCACAATCTTTGGGAAAGGGAGAATTTTTGTAACCCCATCTTCATAGTGTGGCCTTGGAGGTAAAGTCAGTTGAAAGTAACACCTTCCATCAATCTGGGAAGACCAAGTGGGTGGAAGGGAGTGTTACAATTATATCAATATTCAATATGATCCTAGTGGGGGATCAAACAATAAGGTTCATATCCTTACCCTTTGCAAATGTTGGAGGTGGAAAAAGACAAAGGAATAAAAAAATGTAGGTCCCTAGAGATTTCCAATTAGCTATCAAATGGGAAAACAAACGAATTTTAGTATATTACCTAGATCTTAGCACCCTCCTTCAGATCATTCTAGAGTCTCTACGGTTTTTTGAGTGGACATCTTTCAAACACGTCTTCAGGGAATTGAATGAGCAAGTGAATAAGCTCTCTAAGGAATCTTTTTCATTTCATGCAGGCTCCTTTAGTCTGAGGGAATCCATTGATGGTGAAGTTTTAGAGGATGTGGATATCAAGATATGGCTCTTTTTATTCATTTTTGTTTTTTTTGTCTTTTGACAATAATGTTGTATGAGGATGTAATCGGAATTCAACTCTTTTAAGAAGGTTGGAAAACATACAAATATTTGTATGTATGTAATAATTCTTATGGGTTTTGGGTTTCTTAAGTTTCTCATGTTTTAAGGAAAGCCTATTTTAGGTCTGCAATGAGGTAAGTAGTTTTGGAAGGCATTCTTGGCCTAAGCAACATGTATGTTCATTTTTTTAATAAAATGATTTTTTCTCATGGGAAGAAAGAGAACAAATATAGATCCATCTTAACCCTATAGCTATCAAGTGTCAAGAGGGATCAAATCTCTTAGGGTGCAAACCTTTCCTTGAGTTTTTCATTGAAACAAGAGGTTTTCATCTTGAGAGATTTGATCCCTCTTGATGCTTGGTAGAGTTGGAGTTAAGATGCGTCTATGTTGGTTTTATTATCTTCTTCTATTGTACATTATGTTTCTCAATGCAATTAAAATTAGTACCACAACCAACTCATGTATTAGTTAAAGAAACACTACTTTCAATTTTTTTGTTGCATAGTAACAATATATAAGGTATAAGTTTTTGGGTAATATTTTGATTTGAATTTTTGAAATGTATTAAATCAAAGTATATATACATTGTAATTGTGTGATTATAATGATGGGAGTAAGGCCATATGTATCTGTGTGTGTGTTTTTTTTTATCACTGTAATCAACACACTCCTAAATTTTGCTCATACTTGAATTTTGGAGCCTACTGAGGATCTCACGATCTATTGTTCCATGGTCGATTGATGTTTAGCGATATGTTTACTTTTCAAAGTCACTTGCTCAGGCATGCACAATTCTGGTTGAATTCATGAGAACACTTATTCTATGCAAGCTTGAACATGCATAGCACCATCCATCAAGACAATGCCTATGTGATGTTCAACCCATGTCGATAATCAATGCACACTTCTATTGAAATTCTCCCTCACTTTGGTTGCGTTTGTACTTCTATTTCGCTGAGTGTTCTTAACTGCCTCTTTTCCACACCCTCGCTTTCGCAAGTGTTGTTTTTATGTTCATGATTTTCGCTTTTGCTCATTTTCATTTTAATAAGTGTCATTTTCATGTTTTATTCACTCTAACATGTGTCTCTTTCAAGTTCGTTCGCATTTTGCAAGTGTCGTCTTCATGTTTTCCTCTTATCGCAAGTGTCACTTTTGTTGTTTTCACTCTTGCATGTGTCGCACTTTTGTGTATCACCAAAGTTAGTTATGGTGCACCCTCCTACATTACATGGTCTTAAATATCATTATAATATGCGCTAGACACTTTCCTACAACTTACACACCTTTTGTCACAATTGTCACTTTTGTTCTAAGTGTTGTAATATGTTGTTTCAACTATTGCACTTAGAAATAGGTGTCGCTTTGTTGATGTTTTAAGGTGTGATTGTTGTTCATGAGTCCTGTGCATTCCGTTGGCTTGTATTGATCGCATTTATGTGTGCGATCCATGTTTGAGTCATGTCCGGATGCATTTCCCTTTTTTAATCTATCGATCCCACTGTAACAGCATTGGTTAAAAATCCGTGTAATAAAGTTAATAAAGGTAAAATAAGACCAAGTCCACGGGACACATATTCCAAGCTGAATGGTGGGAAAAAACATGCTAGTGGGTGTCACTTTCGGTTTATTATGGATAAGGAAATTGGAAAAGGCATTTACAAAGGCAAAGAGGCATTAATTGGTATTTTATTTATGAAATAAAGGAAAATAGGAGAAAAGGAAGGTGAAAAGTCACATATTTGCATGAGGAGGAAATTGAAGAAAAAATGAAGGAAAGTGAAGAAAATAGAGGCCTCAATGATAAAAAGGCTTATGAGGACCAGTTCATGGCTTTTGTCAGTTCACTTATGGATCTCTCTTCTATTCTCTCATTCTATCATACTCTTACACACTTAGAGTTTTCTTGGAGCATTCTTGGAGCACATTGGATTTGGAGAAAGAAGGAAAAAGGAAAGCGAGAAAGAGCAAGGGAATAGTGAGATCAACAACTACAACTAGATTGCTTTGCAAGTATCAGTTGCATGTATGATTTCCTTGCTAGTTTTGGCATGCATGTGGTTTCTTGGTTATGAGTTGTCATTGGCATGGAGGATTGCTTGGATTGGCAATGGTTTTGCCTAGCCTTTCCATTTCCTAGATAACCATGGTGTTGTGGGTTTTTCCCATTTGTTTTATGATTGATGCTTATGTTCCTTATGGCTATGGGTTGAGTTATTAGTTCCTAGAGCCTTGGTTGGATAAGCGCTTTGGAAGCCTTGGAACATCTTGAGATGAGTTACTAATTCTGGAAACCTTGGTTGGACAAATGCTCTAGAGCCCTTGGTGGGTTGAGTTACTAGTCCTAGAGCCTTGGTTGGAAAAATGCTCCGGTGCCCTACAACATTTGTTGGTTGAGTTACTAGTCCTGGAGCCGGGTTGGAACAAACGCTCTAGAGCCCTAGACAACTTAGGTAGATATTGATCTGGTTATGGTTAGTGATGTCCGACCGTGAGGTGGATTTGTTGGTTAAGGGTTGAGGTGGCTTTTCCTCTAGAAACCCTAGTTTGGATTTTTTTTGGTTTACTCCATGAGATCCCACATCCACACTTGAAATATGGCACGAGGGTGATTGGCTAAAAGAGAGATTTGGTTTATCCCAATCTATGGTTGAGTGGTACATGGAAGTCCTTGACTTGGTTGATTTTGCATATGTTAATAAGAGATCTAGTTTCTATTGTATATCATGAATATTTATACTTGTCGTTGTGTGGCTTTAATGGTTGTTTCATCATTGATATTTCTTTGGTTATATGTTGGTTATAAGCATGGTTTCAGACATACATGATTTATGCAGCTCATCGTGTTTTGGTTAGTAAATGAAATGTTAATAAATGCATGACCTAATAGATGATAATGCAACTATTGTGAGAAGGCATGAAACCTTCTTAATAATTCTTAGATAAGTATGAGAAGGCATGAAGCAGAGAGGTAGAGAGGGTACAGGGAGCATCGACGCAGAAGTCAAGAGAGAGGGACACAGAGCCAGCTAGAGGCCACGCACAGGCAGTCAGGAGCTGCGCAGTGCCTGAGGAGAGAGCCAACGCGGGTGATGCAGAGAATCTAGAGGCTGACGCAGGGCTAGTTGGGCTGACACTGGGCCAGAGAGGCTGACGCAGTCCCTAGCGGCAGACGTTGGGAGATTTCATGGGGTAGATTGGAGCTGAGAGCTGTGGGATTGTTCATTCAGGGTTTTTATCCAGAATATCTGTCTCCGACTGAGAGGTACTACTGCCGAGAGAATTCTCTGTTGGGTGAGCCATTTCTGGTACCTAGATTGTATTTTGAAACTGCTTAATAATAAAACCATCAGATAGCTGCACCGGGTTTCCCGCATTGGGTTTTTCCGAGGACATTAGTCCAAAAATAATAGTGTCACTTTTATTCTTGTTTTTCCTCCAGTTGATGTTTTGTATGTGTTGAGCATGTACTTGTATTTATTTTCATTATTTACATGGTAAATAAGTGTTAATTAACAAAACAAGTAGGAAGAAATAAATCAGAAAGTACATGAAGGATTTCTAACAACTATACTTAGAAATTCCAACATGGTATCAGAGCATGGTTGCAGATCATAGGAAAACTGAGGGCATCAGCTGAGCAGAGCAGCAACAACAAAAATAGTTGTCCCGAGTGACAGAAGTTGTTCCTACCGGAAAAGCAGCAAGGAAGGGGTGACGTAGTGCCTGCATCATCAAGTTTGAGACAGAAGAAGGATCAACACAGTGGTAGAAAGGAGAAAACCTGACCTATGCAGTGCTCGGTCATTTGTCTCAGTCAGGAAGGATTGACACCTGTGGCCAGGAGGTGAGGATTTTGCTAGTGTTGGGATTGTGCAAAGTCTAGAGGCTCTAACCTTCAATTTGTTGAGGCATAGGAGGTTGTGGAGAAGTTGCAGAGTGAAGCTAGTGGAGTACTTTGGTCAGAAAAATAGCTAATAGGGCAAGACCAACGAGGAGGGAGTTGCTACCGAGGATTTCTAGCCAAGAAATCCAGATCAGTGGTGTAGATGCACTAACAATCAGAGTGGGTGCATCTTGACATTGGCAGAGGGGTTTCTAGGAGGGAAATCGAGGCTTAGAGGGAGTCACACCGAGAACTTCCAAGAGGGAAGTAGAGGGACTCAAAAGAGGCGAAAGAGGAGTAGCGAGATGGCAGTGAACAAAGTAAGAGATCAGGACAGACTGGACAGAGCCTCAAACTTCGTAGTCTGGAAGGCCGGGATCTTGTTCCTTCTAGACAGGAATCGTCTCAAGGACTTTGCCTTGAAAACGATAGCGATCGCGGTTGACCTGATTGAGAATGATAAGTATGAGGAGGCAATGGCAAGAGCCAAGACCATCATCCTTGACGGGGTCAAGGACCATGTAGTACCACATATTGCTGAAAAGGACACAACAAATGTGATGTGGGAGGCCTTGACGAAATTGTATCAGCATACTTCTGTGTAGAGGAAGATGCTACTAGAAAATTAGTTGCTGTCATATCAGATGCAGAAAGGAGAATAGATCGACATCTTCCTTGGTCGATTGAAGGAGATATGGGATCAATTGACTTCCATAGGGGTCACGTCAGATCAGGAATTAATGGTGAGGACCATATTGAATGCAGTCTCAGAGGACTAGGGGGTATTTTTCAAAGCATACTAGGCAGATCGAACCTTCTAGATTGGGAGGAACTATGGGCGGCTTTTTGTCAGGAAGAGATCAGAAGGCTAACCAAGGTAGGAAGCAATGGTAAGGGGGTCAGAATCAAGAAGGAGGAAGAGGAGTATGTTGCCCTAGCATATGAGGTAAAGCAGGAGAAACAAAAGAAGAAGGACCTCTCCAAGGTCAAATGCTTCCACTGCGGGGAACTGGGTCATTATGCAAGCCAGTGTCTGAGGAAGAAGAGCAAGGGAGAGGCTTTTGAGACCAAGGCTACACTAGCAAGAGCAGAGAGAGAAGTGGAGACAGATGATGATTATGCCATGAGTGCTCATGCACCTTGTGAGAGGAAGTGGGGAGACATCGAGCTGTAGTCAGATGGACAACATGCGATGAGGGGCAGGATCCTCGAGGTACCCAACCTCTTGGATTATACCTTGTTATGGGAGCCCAGAAGAGGAGTAGCAGAATGGACAGAGATGTTAGAGTTGGGAGATTAGTTACTTACTTCTTAGTAACTGAGTTGCAGTGCAGTAGTTAGTAGTGGCAGTGCTATGGGTAGCACGATACAACATGATGAGAGGAATTATAGTGCAGATGCAACAATGGTAGTGGTAGGGCCATGGGCAGAAGCACAATCGTAAAGGGAGTTGTTGTATAGATGCAACAGTGGGAGTGGAAGGGCCATGGATAGCAGTACATGATGCAACAGTGCAGAGGATGTTAGGCAACAGGCCTAGCATCAACATAAGGATCGATGTCAGATGATTAGGAGTGTTGATTTAGAGTAGCATCGATGTGCTCTAGCCACAAAAATTGGTGGAGAGGCTAAAGCACATGAGATCTCAAATACCCAAAAATGATTTGGGCAGAATTTAACCAGTTTGGGATATATTAAAATAATTAATATTTTTAATGGAGTCCCTAAGTCTAAACTTAGGGAAAATAAAATATTAATGTGAATTAATATAAAACTGAGTTAGAATGGTCCAAAAGTCATGGATCAAGTTAGATCTAATCTTAGCCGTTGATTAGGGTCTTAATCTTGGCCGTTGAATTGTCAATGAGAAAAGTATAAGAGGAGGCTTGAGGGTCACTTGGAGAACACACCGAGTTGATCAAGAATTCGATTTTCTGGGGCAAGGCTTGCTGAGGAAATCGAAGGAGTGATCAGAGTTGCAACCAAGGGGCAGTGAATAAAGAAGCAGAGAGGCAGCAAGGGCACAGGGAGCATCAACGCAGAAGCCGAGAGAGAGGAACATAGAGCCAACTAGAGGCCACGCAGAGGTAGCCAGGAGTTGTGCAGTGCCTGAGGAGAGAACCAATGTGGGTGACGCGAAGGCTCCAGAGGTTGACGTAGGGCTAGTTGGGTTGACGCTAGTACAGAGTGGCTAACGCAGTACCTAGAGGAAGACATTAGGAGATTTCATGGGGCAGATTGGAGCTGAGAGCTATGGGATTATTCATTGGGGTTTTTAGCCGGAATATCTGTCTCCGACTAAGAGGTACTACTGCTGCGAGCATTCTCTATTGGGTGAGCCATTTCTGGCACCCATATTGTATTCTGAAATTGCTTAATAATAAAACCCTCAGATAGTTGCACAGGTTTTCCCGCATTGGGTTTTTTCAGGGACATTAGTCCAAAAATAACAGTGTCACTTATGTTCTTGTTTTCCTTCAGTTAATGATATGTATGTGTTGAGCATGTATTTGTATTTATTTTCAATATTTACATGGTAAATAACTTGTTAATTAACAGAACAAGTAGGAAGAAATAAATCAGAAAGTACATGAAGGATTTCTAACAGCTAGACTTAGAAATTCCAACATGGTTGCTAACTTATTCATGGAAGAATTTGAGACCAAAGCATTGGCCTCTGCCCAATTCCGCCCTAAGCGATGGAAAAGGTTCATTGACGATACTTGCGTTGTCTAGCCCCATGGTCATGAGAAATTAGATTTGATTCTTCCCCATCTTAATTCCCAATCTAACTCCATCAAATTCACAATGGAGGTTAAGGTTGACGATAGCCTTCCTTTCCTTGATATTATCCTCTATAGAATGGAAGATGGTTCTGTATCCCACCAAGTTTTTCATAAAAATTCTCACACATAACAATATCTTCATGCCAATTCTCACAATTTTCCGGTGCAAGAATTCAGAGTTCTTAACATGCTAGCTGCCCATGCTTTAAGGATTTCTGATGAAAATCACTTGGAAAAGGAGAAATCTCATATTTTGGAAGTCTTCGCAAGGAATGAATATAGCAAGCAGCAGGGTCTCAGAGCTTTTCAAAGATTCAGTATTCAGTAAAGAACCGAGAATAAAAAATGCTCGTGATGAACAAGTTTCCAAGGTCCAACTTCCATTCATCCATGGGACCACTGATAAGATTGCTCATATCCTTAAAAATAATAATATTTTTGCTACCTTAAAACCCCTTTATACCATTAGAAATTCCCTTAGATCAGTTAAGGACCCAATTAACCCTAAAGACATGTAAGGGGTTTACTCAATCCCTTGTTCTTTTAGGATTCCCTATATTGAGGAAACTGGTCGCTCTATTAATAAAAGAATACAAGAGCATGCAACACATATTAAGCACAATCGTTCTCGTTCTTCATCTATAGCTAAACATACTGATAAAACTAAACACCAGGTTTGCATTGAGAATTCCAAGATCATAGCGAGGATTGATCACTTCCACCATAGGAAGTTAAGGGAGGCCATCAAGATTGAAAAGAATGATGTTAATCTCAACAGGGATGATGGTTGGAAATTAAGTAGGAGTTGGATTCCTGCTCTCTCTTCTTGAGTGTCTCTTCCTCCCCCTCCCACTCCTTTTTTTTTTTTAATCCGTTCTTTGGTAATTTTTTCCCTATATATATATATATATATATATATATATATATATATTACTTGTAAATTTTATACAACTTATTATCATTAGTCTTTCTTCTAAACTTGTTTTATAATTTTTGCATAAATATTTTAATATCATATAATAATAATACATATTACTTTGATGATATTTTCACCGATTTTATAATAAAATAATATAATTCTTATTTTATAATTAATCTAATTTTAATTTTTGTCTCCATTTTTCTTGACAGTGTACCAAGTTGTTCTATTCTATTTATTTATTTTATGAGTTTCAATTTGTCTTTAAGCCAAGAAGACCCATGACGAGGAATTTCAAACAGATACAGGAGATGCTGCCAGAAACATGTGAAACAGAGGAGATCGTAAAAACTCATGACAGACTTGTGACTTCGTTAGAAACATCATCACAGCTGCATAAAGAAGATAGAGGAAAGGCAATTATCCCGCAAGAGGAATATAGTGTTGAAGAATTGAAAAATAAGTTGAGGTTAGCAAATCTTGAAATTGCTAGATTGAAGAAAGCCTCTAGGAAGCATGCAATCAGGGAAGCTCATTTTGACAAAATGCAAGCTCTGTGGGAAGACAAAACATTTCAAATACCCGAGGTGGTCGACTATAATGCACAATATTATACCTGGACAGTCCCTGAAATAAAGGAACCAATATTCATCAGAAGGGTTAACACGAAACTGGGAGCTGGAATCAGAGTTATGAAAAAGAAAATTGAAGATCTGAAGATACAACTAGGCCAACAGGAAAGACTTCCTTAGCTAAGGAAAATCTCACAGCAAGTAAGGTTAAGTTCCAAATTTTGATGATTTACCATGTTCAATTTTGGATAGCTTTAGGGCAGCTGAAAAGGAAATGTCAATACAAAGAAACCCAAGACAGTCAAATTTTGGCTTGAAACTGTGTTTTGGTGATTACACAGCAGTTTCGTAGCGCGCTACGAAACTGCTGAAGATGATGCCTAATGCACAACAGTTTCGTAGCGCACTACGAAACTGCTGTAGCTGCATAATTAAAACTCAGTCGACCAATTTTGAGGGACCGAGGGGAAATTTTTGAAAGGAAGTCTCAGAAAAAGGCCATTTACAATGTGCAAGAAACCAGCCAGGGCAAAACAAGCGGAAGGAAGTTATATGAACTTTAAACTTTTTGTTATACAAATGATCACCGCTAGTATTGTAAATGACTTTTCAATCAGCTTTGAAAAGTTTTTGTCATCACACATGTATATGGGAAAGGCTTACAACACATGAAGAACATGGCACTCCAATAGATTGTTGGGTAATTAAAGAAGATCAACATGATTAATTGGTTTCGAATATCTTTGAGGAAACCAAAAGCAGAAAAACAGGGGCAGTTTCCTACTTCTCAGCAGCAGTAAAGGGATAAGACAGTAAGGACCAGTAAGGAACTCCAAACATCCACCACAGCTAAATTGAAGGAGACCACTTGTCAGAGAATGAGATTTGATTGTAATTAATGCTATTATCAGCATGATGTGGAGTTAGACTCCTAATTGTCTTAGGTTTCTAAAATGTCTAGTTAGCAGTTTGTTGCATTTAATAAGTAGTTAAAGTTTGAATAGGTGTCATAGCAAGCAGAATTCGAGTTCCCCTCAGGTTGGAGGAGGAATATCAACTATGTAAAGAATTCTATATATAGGAGAGAGGGCAATGCACCAAGGGTTGGAAAATTTCAGAGAAATTGGAACTATTGTGCTATGTATATGACTCTGTTTTAGTAATACAATACTTGGCTTTACTTCTCAGGAATCAGAAGGAATTTACTGTTCAGAATGTTGTGTATTATCCTCTCCTTAGTATTTGCAGTGGTATAGATGTGTGATCACTTAGAAATCACTGATGGTGCTCTAATTTCCTTCACATATTTATAAACTGTGTTGTCCTATATATTTCTGGTGTGTTCTGAATGGTTGAATTCTAGATGTCCTGACTTCTATGTAAGGTTGATATCATTGTTATACTGAAAAGATTTTGACTCCATAAGCCCAATGGATACTTTCTAATTGTGTTTCCACCACTTACATTTCTGCATTTGTTTCATAGAGTTAGCCATCTTATTCATAATCAAAAAACATTAATCCTTTGAGAGAGCCCTCTCAGGTTGGGGAGGCTAAGCCTCAACCTAAAGTAGGTTTGAAATAGTTACTTAAGGTCTTCCTGGTCAGCAGCCTTCCAGGGTCTAACTTTGAGATAACAGCATGGATAGAAATCAGACATATATGGATATGGAAATGGAATGAAAATGTATATGGAAGCAGATGACTGTGACTAAAGCAATTGTATGTACCTCCTCACCATTTGACCACCATTGACCATGGCTTTCCTTAATGAATCCGATTAAACCAATAGGACTTGATCCATGTTCAGGTCATTTCTAACTTGCCCATGTGCCTTGTTTTGTCTGATGACACCTGCAACCTAGAGTTTAACAAAAAAAGCTGCGGAAAATTGAATCAGCTGCGGAAATTGGTTGGATTCCGCAACTAATGAATATATGTGAAGACAAAGTGAATATATGTGAAAACAAGGTGACTGAGTATGCAAAGAGGCTGCGAAGATATGAAAAGGGAAAAAAACTCGGTGTAATGAACAACTAATAAGGGTTTAAGAGTCGTATGCAATCAGCTTACGATTCACAAGAATCCAATATTGCCATTCACGAGAATGTTGCTGCAATTCAAATCTCTACGAATCATGCAAGGCGTGTGACTATGCAAATAATGAAATCCATCCGAGTAAAGCATCGAGCATTTTATGAAAAGAACATAGGGATAGCTGTTTAAACAGATGGAGTAGTGAAGTTCGATTGAAATTGACAGATCAGTTTGGAAGAGGCGTACTCAACTGGTTCACGTAATGGAGTTAATTCACTAAACAGAGCCGTCTTCAATTGGGATTGCTTGTTAACAGGTGTTAATGAGTTATAGACGAGTGGAAATAAAAGGCGGGAGACGTGGTGGAGTAAATTCCAGCACATAATCAAATTAGAATTCCCCTTTCCGAATTAAATCACAGCCTGTTCATTAAAATCCGTTTTTCTTCACGCGACAGGCAAAAATGGGCTTCAAATAACCGAGAAAATCTCCCAGACCACCACAAATTTCTTAAAACCGTTCTGGGTTATCTAATTGACCCTACTGGCGAAAAAACCCATGTTTTATTTTTCCCAAATTCATCCCTGTTTGGCCAAATCGTGCATTTGAAATTTGAAATTTTTCTTTGTTTACGTTTTTCTAAGTTATTTTTTTTTTTTTTTTTTTTTAGCATTTTATGAAATTGTTGCATTCGGCTGTAAAATTTTCGAATCAGAGGTAGGAAGATACACCTTTATTTTCCAGTGGTAGTATGCATAATGTTGAAACACATAATTTGGTTTTAGCCTCAGGAATGTAAATGAAATTCGTGGAGTGGATTTTTCTGTAAAATCGATTTCAAAGAAAGATTGTTTTCAGATGCAATCAACAACAAATATGGTGAACGAGCGAATTGCCAATAACCAAGAACTCAAAGAAGTCTATGAGGCCTTCAATAGAGATCATGAGCTCAGCATTTTCTCTAGGAGTATTGGTGACTGCGGCACGCCTTAAGCCTCTGTTTCTAATCCATTTGCACAGTTTATGTAGGCCATCCATAGGTTTCAGATTCTATTATCATCGAGAAATTTCCTATGTTGGCTTTCCAAAAACGTTCCAAAACCAAAAGCTTCCTATATGAGTAAGATACATAGTCCAAATGAATGCAAATGGATTGCTTAGAAAGGGCTGAGGATGCACTGAAAAAAAATCATGAAGAGGCCAGAACATCAAATCAATGTGTATGCAGACTTTTCAGATTTTGACATTGGGAGGTTTCAAAAAAATTTCCACATAAATTGAATGCCACATACACTCTTTTGAAAGCCACACAAGGGTTTTTTTTTTTTTTTTTTTTTCGATTGGCCTCATCTTATTTTCTTTACAATAGTCCATGCAATTTGATATGTTGAATTTGCACTTTTGATTTTTTTAAATGTAATTGCAGGTTTGTTTTAAGACCAAAGCTCAAGCAGGAATGCAAATTTTCTACTGAGGCTACAATGAAACCTAGGATTGAAGATAGCCATAGATTTTTATTTATTTTTGGTTGAATCAACTGAAATGATGAAGTTTATTTTGTCTCTTTTTTTCTTTTTTGTCTCTCTTTTTTTTTTTTTTTTACATAACAATTCTTTTTCTGATCCTCCAGATCACACAAAGTGCAGGAGGATAGCATACTCAAGAATTATTAATTTTTTTTTAGATGTAAGAAATAAGGTTTCCTACTTACACTTCTCCGGCAACGGCGCCAAAATGTCTAGTCAATTTAACGTCTTAAATTGCTCTACATAAATTATCAATCCGGGTATCATAAACTGATGAAGTGTGGTGCACCATATGTGCTTAGTTAACCTTTTTCTTACTTCGTTGTTTTATAGATTTTATTTTGTTTTGGGGTTTTGTTCTTGTTGATCTCCTAAAGTGTCTAATGCAAATGGAAATCCTATTCTAAGGTCTTAAGAATACTTTTAAAGGTCAAGTATGGATGTAGATTTCAAGACAAGGTTTATGTCCCTAATGGTAACTTCCAAAACTTAGCACTTCAAAAGATCTCAAAACATGTTATTGATGAAATTAGTACTTAAACAAGAATGGAAATGTGCTGTTATTCAAATCAAACAAATGATGAACTATTGATCATGAAATCACTATCTCTGCTGTTTATCTAAATACAGAAATAAAAGTTAAGCTATTGCACTCAACAAATCAAAAACTGCAAACTAATAAAAGTAAAATCAAATCACATCATTCATAGTCCGATGGCTCGCCAGGTAGTCTAAGCTATGGCTTTAGGAGATAACGTCAATGATATGAGGAATTTGATATCTAACTGCAAAAAAATAAATCTAAAATCAAATCACATCATTCATAGTCCGACAGCTCGCCAAGTAGTCTAAGCTATGGATTTAGGAGATAACGTCAATGATATGAGGAATTTGATATCTAATTGCAGAAAAATAAAGCTAAAATCAAATCACATCATTCATAGTCCGATAGCTCGCCGGGTAGTCTAAGCTATGGCTTTAGGAGATAACATCAATGACATGAGGAATTTGATATCTAATTGCAGAAAAATAAAACTAAAATCAAATCACATCATTCATAGTCTGATAGCTCGTCAGGTAATCTAAGCTATGGCTTTAGGAGATAACGTCAATGATATGAGGAATTTGATATCTAAACTAACTAACAAAGCAAATGAATAAGAATGAAATCAAAGCATAACTGAAATTGAAAAGCTAAAAAAACAAAGTCAACAGAGAGGCAAATCTCATGTCACTATTTGATGCAAAAACATGTAAAGAAAAACTAATCTACAATCAACCGGTTGAACACACTTACATGAATTAAAATTGCATGAATGGAAAATCTAATCTATCAAACTTGAAAGCAGTTAATCGACATAATGAAATCAAAGCAAAATTACAAAATGAAATCTACTCTACCTTACATTCTAATATGCTCCATGACATCTACTTCACATCTCCTTCCATGTTGAGAACATCAAAGCTTTATTCAAATTCTTCAAAATTACAAAGTACAACAAAGCTCTCCAAAGCTTTCAAAAGCCATCAAGGAAGAACTACAAACTCCAAGCTAAGCTCTAAACTCTAAGCTAAAAAACTAACAAATGAAGGAGAGAGATCTCCTATTTATACAAAAAGATGAGAAGCCATCTCATTAATGAGAGTCCATGAATCTCTCCCTCTACCTCTAGAGTCCTAATCAAAATAGGAACTGATAAGACACATGTCTTCTTAGAGTTTCAATACAATTAGGAGATGTGACACATATCCTCATGATCCCATGATTCTTTCCACTCAAATTCGAATTTGGCCTTAGAGTGCCACATAAGGGTCTTCTAGAAGTCTCCTCTCAACCTACACATGTCAACAATATCAACCCACTTGTTAGGTATAAGCATGTGCACATTATTTTCTAATTTTTAACCACAAATTCACTTAAAAAGGCTTAGAATGAATAAAGTTTGGAAAAACATAAATGTGGCCCAATAATAATGAAAGTGGGATGAATGTAGTGACATAGTAGTGAAATGGAGGTGAAATGGAGGTGATATAATGGACATAATAGTGAAAGTGTAATGGAAATGAATGACATTTTCAAGACCCAACACCAACTTAGCACATGACCTAATCCTCAAGGATCTCTTCTTGGGCTTGATGCATAAGTACACATGTTCCCACTCGAAACTCCTTGAATACCCTGTGATGATCTGCATAACACTTCTACCTGTCCTATGTTTCCTTCAAATTCCTCTTAAAAACCTGCATTTCCTATTCAATCTTAGCCAACATATCTAGTCCAATCAACAAATTGTTTACTGGATCGCTCCAACTAATAGGAATATTACAACTCAGCCCATAGAGTGCCTCAAATGGACTCATCCTCAAGGACTCCTGGGACTCGTTAATTTATGTAACCTCTACCAGTGGAAGATGTTCTTCCCACTTTGTTGCTGATGCATGACTTACATCCTCAACACGGCCTCAAGAATCACGTTGACCCTCTCTATCTACCTATTGTCACTCACTGCTTTATCAGTCTTCAATTGCCTCAAATACACAAAAGCAATGAATTTTGATGCCAAATTTATAATCTATCAGATCTTAATTGGTCCCTCTCCATTGCCTAGTGCTCAGAAGGAGCTTTTTAATGGTACATGGAATTCCAAAAATGGACTCCTAGAGAAGAAGATAAAGCAGTTTGAAGATTAACTTGGAAAAACCCAACAAATAAAGCCAAATGGCTAAGTGTTGAAGAAAAATTGCAATCGGGGCTCGGGACAGTTCATCACAATCACATATCGGCCATCGATGGGGTCAAGGTCTCACTCTTAAGGCTTATCAGTGGATGCGAAGGCCGATTGCGATTTATCGCTGCAATTACTCAGGAGGGCCGATAAAGGCCTAACACAGGAAATGCCTACAAAATAGGGCCAGGCGGGCCCTTTTCTCTCTCCTCCGTGGGGTACACATGTCGAGCCACAAGAAATATCGCACATCGGCCATCGGTGAAGGCAAAGGGCTCCCACTTAAGAGATATCGATGGTTCCATCAACCGATTGTGATTTGTAATTTCTCACTATTTCACCAGGGGAGGGCCAATGAAGGCTGACACAGGAAAGGCATGACAAAACAGGGCCAGGCGAGCCCTTTTCTCTCTCCTCCAGGAGACCACGTGGTAACCTCTGATTGGTCCACTGAGCTAACATGGTAGCTGACGTCAGTGATGATGTGGAAGGTATGGAAGATGACGTGGCAGGCAGACACATGGCACTCATTTTTGGCATTTTTAGGGGTCCTATGGGGCTGTTTCCGGGTGCCACATGGCACCACCCACAGGGTGACATGTGGCAGTGATGATGTCAACAATGACATCAGCAGGTTATCGACAATCGGCGATCACAAGTGTTAAGGGGTAAAGAGTTAAGGCCATAGAGAGGCGTTGATTTCGCTATGCGGGATTTCTCTTAGACGCGATAAGAGTTTACAATTCGATTTATAAGGGCCCCACGTCTAGACTATCGACCTTCACCCAAGAACAAGGCCGCAATGCACCACCGATTGTGATTTGTAGGATTTTCCCCCAGATGCGATAAAATATTAAAAGTCGAGTTTATAAAAACCCTGCATTCGAACTATGGGCTTGCTCCGATAAAAGGGAAAAGTGCAGTTGAAGCTCTGATATGTGGGAAAAAGGCAATACAAAGGAAAAGGTCACTGAGACACATACATGACAACCTTAGTGCCTAAGGGCTCAGCACCTAGTCTCACCCCCAGTCATATGAGGAAAGCCACAAAAAGGGGATGTAATAAGGGGGCTAAGGGGGGAAATCAAAAGTGCCACCTATTTCACCTATTTTAAATGATTAAAAGACCCACGACCATGGTGTGTTGAGAGCGCCATTACAGAGATTTTAAATGGGCAAATGGGCCAGCAGTTGCGATAGTTAATGAAGCATGGCACAGCTGTAGAGCAGTATGGGGGGAACTCAGGAGGACTTAATGGCACGACATGGTGCCCCATCCCTCTACACAGAGAAGGACTACTTGGGCACACACCTTTCCCACTCCGCTCCCTACTCCACCGAACAGGTCACTCAGGCAGTCAAGGTAGAATTGACAGAAACTAGCCGAGAAGAAAATGGAGCGCATCACGACAGGGATGTGGCTGGATCAGGGGCCTCCACTTAAACACTAAAGGGAAACTTCCTCCTTTCTATCTCCATTTTCTTTCTCTGTTCATTAATTTATGTTTATTTCCAAGAAATGGATTCAATCCCTATTGAAATCTTAGGTAGGTGGTAGTAGAGCTTGACAGAACCGAGACAACCAATCTAGCATGATAGCTGGGGCTCAGTCTCAGATATTTTGGTTGTAATTCAAACCTCTCCCCCTCTTCTTATAAATATGGGATGAAATATAATAGAAAGGTTTCGGAATTTCTGACCCGTGAGGGCTGAGCTATGTCATATTCTTCTATGCATGCATGCTACAATAGCTGCTAGAAATTATTTCATGCTTCCTTACAGATCCATGTGTGTTTATTTATTAATGCATAATGCCTGTATGAAGGCCTGAAGTATATATTTAAATTGCTCTATAAGAATCATAGCACCCATCCTCTCTTCAGTCCATTATTTCTTCGCGTAACTCAAACAAGTGTAGAATTTCCCATTGCTTACGACTCTATGTTTCAACATAGAATTCTGGATGTTTTTGGTTCTATGTGATGAGTTATTATGTCTCCTAATCCTCTCTCATTTACTTAACAAAGCCTATTAATTTGTAATCCCCTTTGAAGTAATCAACCTTCGTTGTTCTATGTGATACTACTGGGAATTGTGAGTGTGAGGAAATATCTGAAATGCATAACTCATACCTTTGGAGGAACAAACCAACCCCTTCATACCTTTGTTATGTGACAATTGGAGTGCTACAACCCCCTCACATATAACCTTACAAGCACTCATCTATTTAAGATGTCGTAAACACTGGTCTACAATCAACCCATAGGCTGTCTCTAGGGAGCTTTCCTTGCCTCTTGCTACACTTGTGTTGTAGGTGCAAGATTTAGCTACAACATCTTTCTAGCACCGCTGCTGGGGAGTGGATTAGAATATTTTTCCCTGGGTATGACAAAGTTTTACATTTCCCCTTTTAGGTGAGCTTGGGAAGTGTGGGTTGAAGATCCCTCACCTTGGCGATTCCATTGTCAATTTTATGGTAAACATCCTAGCGACTCCACTGTCCATATCTCTATTTTGATCATCCTGGCTTTCAAACAACCCCATACTGACTCTGATGTTGCAAAAGTCGAAGCTTTCCCTACCTTCAAACCTGTAATCACTCATATAGGGAGGTTTTCGAGATGGCCATTCCTGCATTCCTCACCAACAAATTTGCCCCACTAGGTTTCTCTTCTATTGCTGGTTATCCCAATCATGTCCCTGCATTTCATGAATGGAATACCTATTTCCCTAGATTTAGTGGAAGCATAGCTAGAAGGCCTAACCATCACCTCAAAGAATTTCATGAACGCATGGAACAACAGGGCATTTTCCTTGAAGATGTACAAATGAAATTGCTCATGTATTCTTTAGAGGAGGGTTCTAGATTCTGGTATAGAACAATACCTCGAGGTAGTATATCTTCCCTGAGATGTTTTCATATAGAATTCAATCACTATTTTAAAGAATTATATCCACCGAATGCTCTATTTGAAGATTGTTGCATGCATTTTAACGATGAAGACATTCCCAAGGTTGAAGACCCAGCTAAAGATTTTTTTGGAGCTCCACTCCAAGAAAACATCCTCTTGCATCAAGAAGCGTCACCCACTGAGCTAGAAGGTTAAGAAAGAAATATCATCGAGCTGCCTACACACCCTCAGGGGTTTGATTCAGCTGAATGCAATGTTTCTCCTTCTTATGATGAATACGACTTTGGTGAAGAGTCAAGTGATTCAGAGCCACAACGATTCCAGTCAGGGGAAGCTGCGCAAGAAGAGGAAGCCCATCAAGAAGTTAGCGAAGAGCCTCCAGTTTGCAATGCTCATCCTTCACCTGGAGAACAAGATCGAGCCCCCCCTCTAATTTGTGATTCATATTATTCAAAGGAGGGAGAGATGGTCATTGAGGTCCCCTAGAGCCGTTTACAATCAAGTGGGGAGAAGGCTCCCCGCAGCAACAAGCTTTTGTAGAAAAGTCTAAAGTTGTGGAGCCGAGAAGTGTTTGTGGTTGCCCTGGCGAAGAGGATATTGGTCAGTAGATTGTTCATGAAAAAGAGGCAGTTGCAAACATTCCTTTTCTATTCCATGACCCTGTGGTTGCGTACAT
Organism: Pinus tabuliformis; assembly: GCA_031772625.1. Taxonomy (NCBI): domain Eukaryota; kingdom Viridiplantae; phylum Streptophyta; class Pinopsida; order Pinales; family Pinaceae; genus Pinus; species Pinus tabuliformis. The sequence goes on along the minus strand of CM062809.1, from coordinate 910,691,170 downwards.
GAGCCTATTCTTAAGTCAACAACAGAGGTTATTTCTAGAGCATGTATCAGGATCCTTGTTTGAATATTTTTTATGGTGCATGCCTATTTTAATTTCTCCTTTTTCAGAGATATGAAGGCATATGGTCCAGTACTCTTATGCTGGCCTGCTCTATTGGAGAGTTGAACATACTTAGCTGAATTAAGTACCATGCATAAGTAGTATTGTACATAAATAATCTCACTAGCTGACAATTTACTTTTCAATTGTTAGAATTTTTATTTTCTACATTTAGATTGATGAGGAAAGTCCCATGGAGATTTTTCTGGTTACAAAGTTCATATATTACTGACTCCATGCCCAATGGTGAAGAATACTAGTATGCAGGTTTTCAACACCTTGCCAACAGGGCACTGTCCCCAGTAGGATCCAATTTTGTCACTCACTGCTTTATCAGTCTTCAATTTCCTCAAATACACAAAATAAGTGAATTTTGATGCCAATTTTTGAGCCACATTATCTATCAGAGCTTAATTGGTCACTCTTCATTGCCCAGTGCTCAGAAATATCTTTTTAACAATATATGGAAGTCCAAAAATGGACTCCTGAGAAGAAGATAAAGAATTTTGAATATTACCTTGGAAAAGCTCAGCAAATAAAGAAAAATGGCTAATTGTTGAAGAAAAATCACAATTAGGGCTCGGGATAGTTCATCGCAATTGTATATCAGCCATCAATGGGGTCAAGGTCTCACTCTTAAGGTTTATCGGCGGATGCGAAGGTCGATTGTGATTTATTGCTACAATCACCGGGGAGGGCCGATAAAGGCCTAACACAGGAAATTCCTAAAAATAGGGATGAGCGGGCACTTTTCTTTCTCCTTTTTGGGGTACACATGTTGAGCCACAAGAAATATCGCACATCATCCATCGATGAAGGCAAAGGGCTCCCACTTAAAATATATTGACACTTCCATCAACTGATTGCGATTTGCAATTTCTGACTGTTTCGCTGGGGGAGGGCTGATGAAGGCTAACGTAGGAAAGGCATGAAAAAATAGGGTCGGGCAGGCCCTTTTCTCTCTCCTCCAGGAGACCACGTGGCGGCCTATGATTGGTCCACTGAGCTGACATGGCAGCTGACATCAGTGATGACATGGCAGGTACGGAAGATGACGTGGTAGGCGGACACATGGCACTCATTTTTGGAATTTTCAGGGGTCCTATGGGGCTGTTTCTGGGTGCCACATGGCACCACCCACAAGGTGACATGTGGCAGTGATGACGTTAGCAATGACATCAACATATTGTTGGCAATTGGTAATCACAAGTGTCAAGGGGTAAAGAGCTAAGGCCATAGAGAGGTGTCAATTGTGATATGTAGGATTTCTCCCAGACGCGCTAAGAATTTACAATTTGATTTATAAGGGACATACGTTCAGACTATCGACCTTTGTCCAAGAACAAAGCCGTAGTGCACCGCCAATTGCAATTTGAGGATTTTCCCACGGACACGATAAAAGATTAAAAGTTGGGTTTATAAAGACCTCGTGTCCGGACTATGGGCCTGCTCCGATGGAAAAGGGAAAAGTGCAGTTGAAGCACCGATATGTGGGAAAAAGGAAATACAAAGGAAAAGGTCACTGAGACACATAGTCGACGACCTTAGCACCTAAGGGCTCAACACCCAGTCTCAGCCCCCGGTCATATGAGGAAAGCCACAAAAAGGGGTTGTAATAAGGGGGCTAAGGGGAGAAATCAAAAGTGTCACTTGTTTCACCTATTTTAAATGATTAAAATACCTGCGACTGTGGTGTGCCGAGAGTGCCATTATAGAGATTTTAAATGGGCAGATGGGCCAGCAGCTGCGATAGTTAATGAAGCATGGCACAGCTGCAGAGCAGTATGGGGGGAACTCAAGAGGACTTAATGGCACGACATGGTGCCCCATCCCTCTACATAGAGAAGGACCACTTTGGCACACGCCTTTCCCACTTTGCTCCCTACTCCACCGAACAGGTCACTCAGGTAGTTAAGGTAGAATTGACATAAACCGGTTGAGTAGCAAATGAAGCGTATCATAGCAGGGACGTGGCTTGTTTAGGGGTCTCCACTAAAACAATAAAGGGACACCTCCTCCTTTCTCTCTCCATTTTCTTTCTCTGTTCATTAATTTATGTTTATTTCCAAGAAAGGGGTTTGATCCCTGTTGTAATCTTAGGTAGGTGGTAGTAGAGCCTGACAGATTCGAGACAACCAGTCTACTATGACACTGAGGCTTAGGCTCATATATTTTTTGTAATTCAAATCTCTCCCTCTTTTCTTATAGATAGGGGGATAAAATATAATAGAAAGGTTCCATAATTTCTGACCCGTGAGGGCTGAGCTCTGTGATATCAATTTGGCTCATAACTTTGTAAGTGAATGACTTTTATATGATATTGTATTAATTTACACAAGAATATCTTTAGAATATCACAAAAATGGTGGTGATTCCTCCTTCTTAGTGTTACAGTATGTTTTTCCTTCTGTTAATTCCATTATGTTCATATTCATCTCTGCATGTGTGCTACAATAACTGCTAGAAATTATTTCATGCTTCATTACAGATCCATGTGCGTTTATTTATTAATGCATAATGCATGTATGAAGGCATGAAGTATATCTTTAAACTACTCTATAATAATCATAGCACCCATCCTCTCTTCAGTCCATTATTTCTGCTTGTAACTCAAACAAGTGTAGAATTTCCCATTGCTTACGACTCTATGTTTCAACATAGAATTCTGGATATTTTGGGCTCTATATGATGATTTATTATCTCTCCTAATCCTCTCTCATTTACTCAACAAATCCTATTAAGTTGTAATCCACTTTGAAGTAATTGGCCTCTGTTGTTTTATGTGATACTACTGAGAACTCTGAGTGTGAGGAAATATCTGAAATGCATAACTCATACCTTTGGAGGAACAAATCAAACCCCCGCATACCTTTTTTATGTTACAATTGGAGTGTTGCAAACCCCTCATATATAACCTTACAATCACTCCTACATTACAAGAAAAAAGGTCATTGGTGAGGGTCATGCCTGTGACAAACCTTTAATTTTCGTCACCAATGTCGCATATGGTGACGATCTTTAAAAAAGTGTTGTTGTAAGTGTATATAGTGATGGTCCTTTAAGTTTTGTCACCAAAGCCATTTTTAATGACACTTTTGGTGAGGGTCGTTAAAGGCCCGTCACTAATTCTCTCTTTGGTGACACTTTTGGTGAGGGTCGTTAAAGGGCCATCACTAGTTCTCTCTTTGGTGACACTTCTAGTGGTGATCTTTTATTGACTGTCACCAATGATGTTTTTGGTTACTTTTGGTGATGATCAATAAATGTTCGTCATCATTGATCATTCAAATGAGTTTTTGATGACGCTTCATGCCTGTGATGGACCTTTAAGGTCCGTCACCAATGTCGCATATGATGATGGTCTTTAAAAAATCATTGTTGTAAGTGTATATAGTGATGGTCCTTTAAGGTTTATCACCAAAGCCATTTTCAATGACACTTTTGGTGAGGGTAATTAAAGGCCTATCACTAATTCTCTCTTTGGTGACACTTTTGGTGAGGGTCGTTAAAGGTCCATCACTAATTCTCTCTTTAGTGACACTTCTAGTGATATCTTTTATTTACCCTCACCAATGCTCTTTTTGGTTACTTTTGGTGATGGTCAAAAAATGTTCGTCATCATTGATCATTCCAATGAGTTTTTGATGACGCTGTGTACCTGTTACTATATTTTTTGTCAAAAGATAACAATTTTTTTTTTTTCTATATTAAGACTAACCTACGTACCCACGGGAGATTTGAACCGGTGACCTATCGCAAGGAGTGCCTTAACAGCGCACCCATTCACCGTCAATCCAAACCCCCGTGGGCGTCAAAAGATAACAATTAAGACCATTGTTGTGGAGTCTTTTTCATTATGTGTCCAAGGTCATAGTGGTTATAATAGTCAGTCATTTTGATAAGAAGTAATTAGTGTGTATCATTTCCCTCAAGTCATAAGAATATAGATTTCCTATAAGTCAACACATGATCATCTCTATTAGGTTTATTATCTAGCAAATTTCCTTTAAATAAAGTTCCACTAGTGTGTGTAGGAACTATATTATTTAATACATAATCAAGCTTTGTCAGTTCTATTAATGAGAGAGACCTAGCACTCCTTAACACTCATGGAACACCTTAACATGCTTTGGAATAGTACACTAACATTCCTTGGCACCTCGCATGTCATGGAACATATTTGTACTTGAAATATCTTTGTACCTAGAACATCTTTCCATGAGTAGGATGTTCGAGCACATGTGGGCATGCCCTAGCATAGCATAACACTCCCCTATCATGTGTTGGCATGCCCTGTAGTCCCTAGCATGCCTTGGAACACCTTGGCATAATATTGCATTGACAAACATTAGCACTTGGCACACATTGGCACTTGGCATGTATTGGAGCATATTATTAGTGTGCCAAGCATGCCCCTTTTGAAAAATATAAAGTATCGGCTTGTTAACCCTCTAATGTGTTCATTTGCTTGCATTTTAGCTTGGTTATTCCTTTTCTTGCCTTGAAACTCCTTGACGCATATTGGCATACTCTGGCATCTTGCACATCCTAGCATGTCTTAGCGTTTGGCATGCCTTGGCACTATTTGGCACATGTTAGAACACCACGGAACTACCTAGCACAAAGATTGTTCAGTCCATAAGGTATTCCTATCATGTTAAGTCCATAAGGTATTCCCTTAATATTGTGACAAATCTGCATATAAGAATAGGGGTTGTGACCCTTAGAGCGAGGTTTATCTCTACAATATAGACCACAGATCTGGAAGATGGTTTGTAGAAGTATGCGTGGAGATAACAGATCCAAACAAGGGTGGAACCTGAGTATAAAATTGAGCAAAATAAATGTGCCATATGAGGAATGGATTGACATGAAAAGGAGTTGATTTTAGTGGACTTTCCATAGAGTCTTGGATAGAGATCTGAAGCATCCTATAAATAGTTAGTAAATGGACTGTTAGTGGATGATTTGTGACCCTAATTTAGTCATCTACAGATTGTTAGAAGGATGATAAGAGGAGTAGTTCAAATTTGTTCATAGATTGGACAACAAAGAAATTGGTACACAAGAATAGTGATTTTGAGAGGACTCAAATCACTATTAGGTGGATATTTGAGGAGCCCTAGTTGAGGGTAGTGTTGTGGGCCTTAGATCAATAAAATAATTGACTGTGGTTGGGTAAATTGATGGCAGTCCAAGTACAGTTGGAGGGTTGTTAGGTGACTATCAAAGAAGAGCCCTAAGTCTTGTACTTGTGAAGGACAACAAGACTGGTAGAAGGGTAGGTGTATTGGGCCTAAGGACATGCAAACTTTGAAGGACTAAAGTATCAGTCAAGTGGGCTAGCAACTAGCCATAGTTCATTGTATTGTAGAGGATTGAGTCAGTGAGAAGAAGGGAAACCTCCATAGCCCTAGACTTGTCATCTTGGAGCAACAATATGGAAAAAGTGGGTAGACCAAATAGGTGTTCACAAATAGAGTTATGAATAGCTGATCAAAGACCCTAAGTGTTGCAGACCTTGAAGGAAAAAGGAGGTAGCTAGAGGGAATTTTTTTTTGAGCTGAGTTCAGTAACTTAAAGGAGTTGAGTTCATTGATAGAGGCAGATTAAGGAGTTGTAGAATGGGAGGCAAGAGGACCTTCCAGATGTGTTCAGGACACGTGGATTGAAAGTGTTGTGTGTGGCCACCATCAACAAGTAGGTCAAGTGTTGTCTTGTTCAAGGTATATTGGTTGTCAAAGGACTAACACCAAGCCCTAGTTGTATTCCTTGTATCAATGTGATTGTAAAAGGCCATGATCCCTGGTACGAGAGCTCTAGCATGTTCTATTATAGTTTATAATATAATGAAGAAGGGTTTGAAAATTTTAAAAAATTTCATGTGCACTAGTTGATTCCATGATGTGTGTAGATTTTGTTTTCCAAAGTAGATGTGTTGTGGCACTTGAGTGTGTTTACATCAAATATTCTAAGGGAAAACTCATATTCTCATGTGCTGTGGAAATTCAACATATGCCTTGTTCACCTAAGAAATACCTGTAACTCATCTTAGGCTACTCATTATCAATCTCAACCCATCCCACTTAACAAGTTACCAAGAAAAGGCTCATCACACCCAACGATGGTCGTAAAATAGCTAAGAAAGACAATTTAAATCTTGACATGTCATAGCACCTGCTTTGTCTTAGAATACCTTGGCATTATGTAGCATGTGTTAGCATCCCCTACATTCCTTGGCTTGAAATTCCCTATAAAACTCTAGCACTTTCTGGCATGCCTTGGTAGTTTATCATATCTTGGAACTACCCAACATATAACCTTGTCACTCCCTCCTTAACACACCTAGAACTCATTGACACTCCTTGTCACACACTATTATTCATTCATTTACATGCATTTTGACCTAGTGCTTCCTTATGTTTCCCTGACACTCTAATACTCTCTAGCACACATTGGCACACCCTGGCATCTGACACATCTTAGCATGACGCCGTAACACTCTAGCATTCCTTGGAACTACCTATCATACCTTGTAACTCTCTCCTTAGCACACCTAGAGCTCACTGACACTCCTGATCAAAAACTCTTATTCATTCATTTCCATGCATGTTGACCTAGTGATCCCTTGTGTTTCCTTAGCACTCCTTAACACTCCTTGGCACATGTTGGTACGCCCTAACATCTAGGGCATCTTGGCATGTTGCCCTTGCCTCAAGCATTCCTTAACATTGCCTAGCATACCTTCTCACTCCCTCCTTAGAACACCTGGAACTCACTGACACTTCCAATCACAAACTCTTATTTGTTCAATTACATGCATTTTGACGTAGTTCTCTGTTATGAAAACAACTCACAAAAATATAGAAAAGATAGATCAACGACTTAGAAATCAACCTCTTTGAGGGGGCAACCTCCTTTACATTATACAAATGAACAATTCTTGGATGATACAAATGACAAAACCTCCTTTCTATATATTGGAGTCTAAGGGGTCACAATATAACCAATGCCAACCTAACAATAATAATATAAGGGCATAAAAATAACAATAATGGGCTTATATGGGGCACAATAATAACAATATGGGAACAATAGGGAAACAACAATAACAATAATGGATACAATGACAATAGTAATGGGGGAATCACTAGTATTATAGGGACTTAACATGCCCCTCTCCTTCAAAAAAGTGTTTTCCTCAACGCTTGAGTAGTTCTTGATGCTCCCGTATAAATTTCTCATCCTCTGATGTGGAATCTTCAACGAGTAAGTTCTTCCACTTGATGAGATACTTTGAAATTGATTGATTTCATAGCTATCGAGTTCATGTTTCTTTGATTGCTTCAGGTTCCAATACGATTTTTTCTTCCTTATCGAGTTCTGGCAATATTGTTTGAACTGGGAGCTTGTCACCTATAAACTTCTTTAGGCATGAAACATGGAAAACTGGGTGCACTCGGGAAGCTGCACGAAGCTCCAATTTGTATGCCATAGTACCTATCTTTTGCAACACCTTGTACGGACCATAATACTTTGGTGATAATTTATTATCCTTCTTAGCTTGCTTGAGGGACATTTGTTTATATGGTTGTAGCCATGGGAATACCCAATCACCTACATAAAAACTTCTTTCGCTGCTATGTTGATCTTCCTGCTGTTTCATTCTATTCTGCGCTAACGTGAGGTTATCCTTTAAGAGTTGGAGAACTTGTTGTTGATGCTCGATGTGATCTTCCATTGCTTGAACCTTAGAATTTTATCTTAAATATGATGTGATGGATGGTGTATGATATCCATAAAGTGCCATAAATGGGGTCATTTTTGTTGCAGTATAGAAGGAAGTGTTATACCACAATTTAGCTAGAGGAAACCATTTGACCCATTGTGTTTGTTTATCAGATACAAAGCAACGAAGATATCCTTCCAAACATTTGTTTACTATCTCAGTTTTCCCATAAGATTGAGCATGATAAGATGAGCTATGAGCTAACTGAGTACCAAGATAAGAAAATAATTTTGTCCCAAAATTTCCAGTGAAAATGGGATCTCTATCGCTTGCAATAATCTTTGGGTTTCCAAGTAGATTTTGAATTGTTTCCATAAATGCAGTAGAAATTGTACTCCCTTTAAATGGATGAGATAATGCACAAAAGTGTGCATACTTGGTAAGTATGCCAACTACAACCATGATAACACTCTTTCCTTCGGACTTAGGTAAACCTGTGATAAAATCCATTGAAACCTCCTCCCAACATTGGCTTGGAATAGATAAAGGTTGTAATATACCCGGGGTCTTAATTGTTTCAACTTTATTTTGTTGGCAAACCAAGCATTCCACCACAAACTTTTGAATATCCGATTTAAGGCCATCCCAAAAAAATTCCTTCTTAACCCCGTGGTAAGTTTTTAGAAATCCTGAGTGCCCTCCTAAGGGAGAGGTGTGCAATTCCCTAAGAGTCTTTTGTTTGAGTTGGGAATTCTTACATAGGTATAACTGATATTTGTACCATAACGAATCATTTTTCCAGCTAAATGTATCAGATGTACTTGGATCTTATTGTAACTTTTGAATGAGTGCCCACACTTCTTCGTCATTCTTCCATTCACCTCTTGCTTCATTTATCCAATCTGGTTAGATAATAGAAATGGTGCAAAGAAATGCTTCCACATCCTCATCCTTTCTTGAGAGTGCATCTGCCACAACATTTTGCTTCCCTTTTTGTAGATGATTTCAAAGTCATAACCCAACATCTTTGTAACCCATTTTTGTTGCTCTTCTGAAGATAATCTTTGTTCTAAAAAGTATTTAAGACATATAATGATATGTTTTTACCTTGAAGTGTATTCCCATTAGGTAGGGTCACCATTTTTTAAGTGCATGTAGTACTGCCAACATTTCCTTCTCATAAATAGCATTGTGTAAATACTTTCCTTTGATTGGATGACTTTCGAAAGAAATGGGTCTTTCTTCTTGTATTAAAACAACACCAATTCCATTTCCTGAGGCATCACATTCCACAATAAAGGTTTTTGTGAAGTCTGATGTAGCTAAGACCGATGCTTGGCACATTGCCTCTTTAAGATGTTCAAAGGCCTTCGTTGCTTCTAGAGTTCATGAAAATGCATATTTATTCAATAATGTTGTTAGAGATGTTGCTATTCTCCCATAATTCTTAACAAACTTGCGACAATACCTTGTCAACCAAAAGAATCCTCGCAAATGCTTTATGGATGTGGGGATTTTCCATTCCTTAATGGTTTTAATTTTGTTAGGGACTACCTTAACATCTTCATGAGAAACAATATGACCCAGATATTCCACCTCTTGTACTCCAAAGAAACATTTTGAGGTTTTTGCCTATAATTATTTCTCCTCCAGTAGTTTGAGCACCCTTTCAACATGTTGAACATGATCCTTCCAAGACTTGCTATGGATTAGTATATCATCAAAAAAATACTAACACAAATTTTCTAAGGAATGGTTTTAAAATGGAATTCATCAAACTTTGGAATGTAGAAGGTGCATTGATAAGGCCAAAAGGCATGACCAAAAATTCATAATGACCCTCATGAGTTCTAAATGTTGTTTTCGAAATGTATTCAATCTTCATTCTGATTTGATGATATCTTGAACAAATATCCAAATTGGTGAAGTAAATTGATCCATGCAATTCATCCAATAATTCATCAATGACAGGAATGGCAAATTGATCTTTAATAGTGAGCTTGTTGAGTTCCCTATAATTTGTACACATGTGCCATGATCCATCCTTCTTGTGGACCAATACTACTGGAGCAGAGAAAGAAATTTGACTAGGTTGAATTATACTAGACTCTAGCATTTCTGCAACCATACGTTCAATTTCACTCTTTTGGGCATAGGGATATCTATAAGGCTTGATGTTTGGAGGGACACTTCCTGGAATCAAATGAATAACATGATCATGATCACGAATAGGTGGGAGGCCTTTGGGAGTCTCAAATACCTTGGAATGATTGTTCATGACTTTTTGGAGATCTGGAGAAATGGATGATTTTGACGTGGGAACCTCTAGTAAACATAATTGTGCAATTATGCCTCGTTGTTCTTTCTTTAGAATCTTTGTCATTCCGTTAGAGCTGATTATCTTTCCCAGTTTCCCTATGATACCCCTTAATTCAACTTCCTTTCCTTCTGAAGAAAATTTCATGAAAAGTTCTTGAAAATTAAAAGCTATTGTACCTAAGGATTGTAGCCATTGGACTCCTAGAACAACATCAACACCGCCCATTGGAATGGAAAGCATTGGGCTATTCAATGCATATTCTCCCATGGATAGCTTGATATTATGGCACTTTTCTAAGTAATTTATGGTTCCTCCACTTGCAACCATCACTTGACATTCTGGTGTTGGATATAGGAAGCAATTAAATTCCTTGGATATCTTACAATGAATAAAATTATGGGTACTGCCTGAATCAATCGACACTATTACCTTTTTCTTCTTGATATGCCCTTCTATGTTGATAGTTTGAGGAGTGGTAATTCTAGCGAATGCATTACAAGATATGGTCGGATTCATTTCTTCTTTCTCTAGGGTTTGTTCCTGATGTATATCCTCTTCTTTTGACGTTTCTTGTTCCTTTTCTTCCTCCTCTTCACAATCTATGTAAAATAATTTCTTCTCAACACACTTATGACCTTTAGTGTATTTTCTATCACAACTGTAACAAAGCCCTTTTGCTCTTTTTTCTTCCACTTCTTGTGGTTTCAACCTTGTAGGTTGTGGATGGCTAGGGGCAACAACACTTCCATCTTTATGATTGTAAGTGGTAGGATTCCTTGTTGCCATAATTTTGCTTTCCATTTTTCTTGCCAACCTGAATGCCTTCTCCAATGAATCAGGTTCCCAAAGGCGAACCTCATGTTGGATGTTATCCTTTAAAGTCCCTATGAACACATCAATCCTATGCTCCTCTGGAATATCTTTTACCCTTATATTCAATTTTTGGAATTCCTCAATGTGCTCCATCATTGAACCCTTTTGTTGGAGATTTATCAATTGGCTAAAAAAAGTGTTTCTTTTTGTGTCCTCATAATGTGCTATCATTTCATCCATAAAAATAGCCTGAGTGACAATTTGTTTACAAGAGAAAAGCCATCAAAACCATACAAACTGATTTGGTTCCAAATATAAAGTTGCAATGCGTACCTTTTGTGTGTTTTTCACATTATGAAGATCGAAAAATTTCTGCTTCTGTAGTATCCATGTTACGAGATCCTTGTCATCAAACTTCCTCATATTGATCTTTGGAACAGGTGGGCCTTTGATCCAACGTTAGAGTCTATGAAATCATGATTACCATTTATTTTGTTCTCATCATGAGTTTCCTTTACTACCCTTTCACCATTAGTAAGCATTTATAGTAGAAAATTTTTCAAATCTGTCTTCAAATCTTCCATCTTAGCTTCCACTCGTTTCTTTAAATCATCCATCTTAGCTTCCATGCCATCCATCTTAGCTTCCACGTCATTCATCTTAGCTTCTATGTCTTTCTTTAAGCCATCCATATTAGCTTCCATCCCATACATCTTAGCTTCTAAGTCTTTCTTTAAACCATCCATCTTAGCTTTTGTTATTTTTTGTGTGAGTGAATTTTGTTGCACTCGGTCTCGTAATTTTGATATATCATGTTGCATTTCTTCCTCTTCTTCATGAGTCATTCTAGAGCTTTTAGGTTGCTTACTAGGTGTTTCCATTTTCTTTCTTGGGGCTATCAATTAATGATAATAATTCTTCACTATGCCCTTTGAATTCCTTCAAACTAATTTTTCAAACCAAACTTATGCAAAAACTAAAAAAAACTACACACCTTTTTTCACTTTTTAGGAGCTTGATATTGAATCTGTTGTATCTCTGTGATTTCAGGTCTGAAAGGTCTGAAATTTCTTCATGTGGTAACCCTCTGAGTCCTCTTTCTAACCCTGCAAGTTTGATCAATATTGGATTCTCCAATGAAGATTTATGCCAAATCTCCCATGATGACCTGATTATAGATTGGTTTAGTAGAGCGAACTTGTACGATGTGCCATGTGTCCCTGTTTCGAACTTAGGTTCTCAACATGATACCTAACAAACAAAAATCTGTCTTCTTTCTGTCACTTCTTACGAAATTTTAATCAAATGCTCCTAGAGAGAGTTATGATGATTTTTCTAAGGTCACCTATTTGGGATGTAATTCAGGGGCATGCAGAAACCGGACTGTATCTCCAAAAATATAGCGAAGAAAAATTTGAAATTTAGGCCCGAGCTTCACCAAGATTTCGGCTCAAATGGATTTTAATTCCAGAATCTAAAACTTCTTAGAAAATAAATTATAGCGAAAATTCCACAATGACTATTTCAGATGGAATTCTGGAGCTTGTAAAAACCCTAATTTCCTCAGGTCATATCTCTGACAACATAGTGAGAGAAAATCTAAAAATCGGACCTGAGGTTCAAAACAATTTCATATCAAATGGGTTTTTTTTTTTATCTTTTGAAATGTCGCAGGAAAAAAGTTATAGAGAAATGTCACAAAGGGTTGTTTGGAGTAGCGAAACCCTAGAATCTAAAGCTCTGATACAAAAATGTTATGAAACCAGCTCACAAAAAGATAGAAAAGATAGATTAACGACTTAGAAATCAGCCTCTTCGAGGGGGAAACCTCCTTTACATTACACAAATGAACAATTCTTGGATGATACAAATGAAAAAACCTCCTTTCTATATATACGAGTCTAAGGGGTCACAATATAACCAAATCCAAGCTAACAATAATAATATAAGGGCATAAAAATAACAATAGTGGGCTTCTATGGGGCACAATAATAACAATATGGGAACAATAGAGACACAAAAATAAAAATAAGGGATACAATGACAATAGTAATGAGGGAATCACTAGTATTATAGGGACCTAACATTCTCCCTTGTGTTTCCTTGGAACTCCCAGCTAACACTTCCTTGCACGCATTAGCACATCTTCACCACATGCCACCCCAATACTCTGGCATTTATTAACACTTCCAAGCATGCCTTGTCGCTCCTCCTTAGCGCACTTGTAACTCACTGACACTCCTTGTCACACACTCTTATTCATTCATTTCCATGCATTATGACCCAGTGTTCCCTTGTGTTTCCCTAGCACTCCCTAGCACTCCCTAGCACTCCTTGGCACACCTATAACTCGCTAACACTCACTAACACTCACTAACACTCACTAACGCTCACTATCACACATTCTTATTCATTCATTTACATGCATTTGAAACTAGTGCTCCCTTGTGTTTCCCTAGCACTTCATAACACTCCCTGGCATGCATTGGCATACCCTAGCACCTGGCACATCTTGGCATGTTTCCCTAGCCTCTAGCATGCCTTAGCACTGCCTAACATACCTTGTCAGCCCCTCCTTAGCATGCTTGGATCTCACTGACACTTCATGTCATAAGCTCTTAATCATTCATTTGCATGCATTATTTTGACCTAGTGCTCCCTTATGTTTCTATGGCATGCCCTCATTTCCATGCATTTTGACCTAGTGCTCCCTTGTGTTTCTCTGGCACTCCCTAACACTCAGCATGCATTGGCACACCTTGGCACTTGGGACGTCTTCGTATGCTTCCCTACCACTCTAGCATGCCTTGGAACTGTTTAGCATATCTTTTCACTCCCTCCTTAGCACACTTGAAACTCATTGACACTTCATTTCCATCAATTTGAAACTAGTACTCCCTTGTGTTTCCCTGGCACCTAGCCCAAACACTCCCTAGCATGCGTTCATGCCACACCCTGGCACTTGGAACATCTTGGAAGGCCTTAGAACTTGGCATGCCTAACATGCCTTGGATCTGTCTAGCATGTGTTAGTACTTCTTGTCATTCCCTGGAACACCTTGGCACTTCATAGTTGTCATGCCCTCATAGATAACCTTACTTTTTTTGCGGCTTGGGAACCCAACCAAGGCATTGGAAAAACAATGTTGTGCCCAAACCAAAGTCTCCCTTTGTTTGAAACTGCTTTGTATAGCCCCTTATCGCAACCATAGGCTTGCCTCTTGCAAGTCCTATTATGAACTTCTCCTCGCACACTTCATCCTTGGGACACCTAGAATTTGTTGACACTCCTTGGCACACACTCTCATTCGTTCATTTCCATGCATTTTGACCTAGTTCTCCCTTGTGATGCCCTGGCACTCCCTAACACTCCTCACTATGCATTGACACTGTCTCACATATGTTAGCATGCATTTTCATTCCTTGGCATGCCCTGGCACTCCTTAGCTATCATGCCCTCACAACTACCCTTACTTTTTTTGGGGACTTGGGAACCTAACCAAGTCCTTCATCGACTACAACAACTTGACCAAGTTACGATTACTACAACTAGACTATTCCTTGTTCACCTAGGAACTAACTATAACTCATCTCAGGCTACTCATGTCCAATTTCAACTTATCCCACCCAACAATTTACAAGTTATCAAGTCAAGGCTCATGTCCAACAATGGCCATAAAACAACTGAACAACATAGTTTACATCTTGACATGCCATAGCATGACTTGCACATTTAACAATCCCTTGGCACTATGTGGCACATGTTAACACTGCCTGCATTCCTTGGCATGCTTTGACACTCCCTAGCACACCCTACCACTCCTTGACATGCCCTGGAAATTCCTAACATATAACCTTGTCACTCCCTCCTTAGCACACCTAAAACTCATTTACACTCCCTATCACACATTCTTATCTATTCATTTCCACACATTTTGAACCAGTTCTCCCTTGTGTTTCAATGGAACTCCCTAACACTCCCTGACACACATTGACACTCCCTATCACACATTCTTATCTATTCATTTCCACACATTTTGAACCAGTTCTCCCTTGTGTTTCAATGGAACTCCCTAACACTCCCTGACACACATTGACACTCCCTAGATATCTTGCCCTTATAGATAGCCCTACATTTTTTAGACTTGAAAACCCAACTAAGTCATTGACAAGACAATGTTGTGCCCAACCCAAAGTCTCCCTTTTCTTGAAATTGCTTTGTCTAGCTCCTTGTTGCAACCACATACTAGCCTCTTATCATTCTTATTTTGAACTTCTCTTAGGACACTCAATCCTTGACACACCTGGAACTCATTGACACTCCCTAGAAAACACTCTTATTCATTCATTTCTATGCATTTTGACCTAGCACTCCCTTGTGTATCCCTAGCACTCCCTAGCATGCACTAACAGTCTTTGACACACCTTCTCACTCCCTGACATGCCCTATCCACTCCATAGCATGCCCTATAACTCCCTGGAACATATTGGCTCTTGGAACTTGGTGGAACCTGACAATTCTTGGCATGCGTTGGAATGCCCTGGAATTCCTTGCCATGGTTTAAGATAAAATTTATTTGAGATCAATTATTCACAATTAAGAGAGAAGTAATAGAGGATGATTTGGCACTTAAGACACACCAGCATTTGGCCCTTGGCATGTATTGGCACTAGTGTTGGTATGCCTAGCATGCCCCTCTTGAAAAGGTAAGGTCTTGACTTATTAACCCTCTTATGTGTTAATTTCTTTGCATTTTAACTTGGTGTTCCCTTTTATTGCCTTGACACTCCTTGACACACGTTCACATACCCTAACACCTGGCATACCTTATCATGCCTTATCACATGGCATGTCTTGGCATGCCTTGGCACTATCTAGTACATGTTAGCACACCCTGACTCTTCTTGACATGCCCTATCATTCCCTAGCATGCCTTGTCACTCCCTCCTTGGTACGCCTAACACTCGCTGATACTCCCCGAAATACCCTCTTATTCATTCATTTCTATTCATTTTGACTTGATGATTTATGTTTGGTGGGGTGCATATATAGACAGAGTTCCTTTAAGAGAATAAAAAATGATCACAACATTATTGAAGTAAGTAATTATGAGATTCTACCTGAATACCATTAGGAAACTACACAAGATATTTTAATAATGACATTTTTAGGGTTTGTTTTATGGTGTGGGAATAGTAAGAAGTGAGTGGTCAATAATGTGATTTTATTTCTCATTAAAGTGCTTATCCTTATGAGAGACTCATCTTGAGAAAATGACATCCTCATCATGCTTACCCTCAAATTCCTAATCTTCTCAAAATAAAGGCCAACTTGCACAGTGAGGGAAGGCATGTTGGTTTATGGTGTTTTGAGTGACCGGGTGAGAGTGTTAATGTACTATGAGAGGGACTGAGCCATTTAATTTGTGTCATCTATGGATGACATGTTGTAGGTGTCTGTCATGGGACAACATGGCCATTAGAAAGATTTTTTAAGATATAGCCCAACATAATCAATGCCCTGAGAGAAATCTGTGGAGAGGGATCAAAATAAATTATATTGGTGAGTCCACAAAAAATTATTTATTAGAGAGTGAAATCATGGTGATCAATGCCACACATGGAGTCTTTTGAGATAGGCATTTCTTTTTCTAAAAATTTGTATAGAGTCTCACTGAATTGGTGGAATTCTCAAATTCATGACATTGTAAATTAAGTAGGAAATTTGTTCTTTTGTTATAGATGCTAAGGTTTTCAAGGAGAATATAGGGTTTGTAGGGTCTTAGGGGAAAAGAAGCATCAATTTCTAACTCTTTTATATACCAAAGAGCTTTTGATAATAAGATTTGGTCAAATCTTCCATGACACTAACTAAGAAGGACAAAGAGTACCCTTCATTGTACTACTCAATTCCTTGGTATGCAATATTGATCTCCTCATATGTTTTTCTTGATGTATTATAACAAGATGGTTGATAGGAACATGTTATGCTAGTTTCAAGTGTTATTCAGGGTCTTCCACTATCCTTAAGGACATGCAAAAGACAACTCTATCTACAAGTGATGTTTGTTGGGATACTACTTAAAGGGACACCAACAAAGGTTTAAAGGGTGTCCAAACAAATGATGCTAACAAGATGGATGATATGATTATGTTAGGTTGGTTTCAAGTGTTCCTACATGGCTTCCAATTTTCCTGAGGATATGTGGAAGACAACTTCATATACAAGTGTTTTCTGATATGATACTATGCAAAGGGGTACTAATAGATGTTAGAAAGGTGTCCAACCAAGTCATGTCACTTGTATTCTCTAGGTGTATTCTTCCCCAACCACTGGTTTACCTATTAAACAATAACATCGTGATATTTAGAGGCATCAAAACACATCCTTGCTCTTTTTTTTTCTCTAAAATAAGAGTGCATGCTAGCACAACAAAGTGTTATGATACCACTTGTGGTGTTCCTTGTTTGTTGAAATATAATAGTTAGAGAAAAATAGACATAAATATAATTGCAAGAAGTAAACAAAACCAAAATTGGGAGATAAAATTAGTGAGAAAACCTTTATTAATATTTAGAATTGAGTGAAATGTTCAATTGTGTCCTAGAGGCCCCAAACATAAGTAGAGCTCCAAATACAATAATATTCACATGGAAATTGCTTACATAAATTACACTAATATATATACCTTATAATTGACCAAAACCCTTCGCACTTATGTTATGATATCAACTCACAAACAGATATAAAATATAGATCAACGCCTTAGAAATAAGCCTCTTTGAGGGGGAAACCTCCTTTACATTACACAAATGAACAATTCTTAGATGATTCAGATGACAAAACCTCCTTTCTATATATAGGAGTCTAAGGGGTCACAATATAACCAAAGCCGACCTAACAATAGTAATATAAAGGGACAAAAATAATAATAGTGGGATTCAATGGGGCACAACAATAACAATAAGGGATACAACGACAATAGTAATGGGGGAATCACTAGTATTATAGGGACCAAACATGCCCCTCTCCTTCAAAAAATTGTTGTCCTCAACGCTTGAGTAGTTCTGGATGCTTTTGTATAAAATTCTCATCCACCCATGTGGAATCTTCAATGGATAAGTTCCTCCACTTGATGAGGTACTCTGAAATTGATTGATTTCGTAGCTGTCGAGTTCTTGTTTCTTTGATTACTTCTAGTTCCAATATGATCTTTCCTTCCTCATCAAGTTCTCGCAATATTATTTGAACTAGAAGCTTGTCACCTATAACCTTCTTTAAGCATGAAACATGGAAAAATGGGTGCACTCAGGAAGGTGCAAGAGGCTCCAATTTGTATGCCATAGTACCTATCCTTTGCAACACCTTGTATGGACCATAATACTTTGGTGATAATTTATTATCCTTCTTAGTTTGCTTGAGGGACATTTGTTTATATGGTTGTAACCGTAGGAATACCCAATCACCTACATCAAAACTTCTTTCACTGCGATGTTGATCTTCCTGCTATTTCATTCTATTTTGTGCCAAGGTGAGGTTATCCTTTAAGAGTTGGAGAACTTGTTGCTGATGCTCGATGTGATATTCCATTGCTTGAACCTTAAAATTTTCTCTTAAATATGATGTGATGGATGGTGGATGATATCCATAAAGTGCCATAAATGGGGTCATTTTTGTTGCAGTATGGAAGGAAGTGTTATACCACCATTTAGTCAGAGGCAACCATTTGACCCAATGTGTCTGTTTGTCAGATACAAAGCAATGAAGATATCCTTCCAAACATTTGTTTACTATCTAAGTTTTCCCATCAGATTGAGGATGATAATATGAGCTATGATCTAACTGAGTACCAAGACAAGAAAATAATTTTGTCCCAAAATTTCCAGTGAAAATGGGATCTCTGTCGCTTACAATAATCTTTGGGTTTCCATGTTGCTTTTGAATTGTTTCCATAAATGCAGTAGAAACTGTACTCGCTTTAAATGGAAAGGTAATGCACAAAATTGTGCATACTTGGTAAGTTTGTCAACTACCACCATGATAACACTTTTTCCTTCGAACTTCGGTAAACCTGTTATAAAATCCATTGAAGCCTCCTCCCAACATTGGCTTGGAATGGATAAAGGTTGTAATAGTCCTGGGGTCTTAATTGTTTCAACTTTATTTTGTTGGCAAACCAAACATTCCGCCACAAACTTTTGAATATCCGATTTAAGGCCATCCCAAAAAAAATCTTTCTTAACCCTATGGTAGGTTTTTAGAAATCCTGAGTGCCCTCCTAAGGGAGAGGTGTACACTTCCCTAAGAATCTTTTGTTTAATTTTTGAATTCTTACATAGGTATAACTAATCCTTGTACCATAACGAATCATTTTTCCAGCTAAATGTATCAAATGTACCGGGATCTTGTTGTATCTTTTGAATGAGTGCCCGCACTTCCTCGTCATTATTCCATTCATCCCTTGCTTCGTTTATCCAATCTGGTTAGATAATAGAAATGGCACAAAGAAATGATTCCACATCCTCATCCTTTCTTGAGAGTGCATCTGCCACAACATTTTGCTTCCCTTTTTTGTAGATGATATCAAAGTCATAACCCAACATCTTTGTGACCCATTTTTTCTTCTCTTCTAAAGATAATCTTTGTTCTAAAAAGTATTTAAGACTATCATGATCTACTTTTACCTTGAAGTGTCTTCCCATTAGGTAGGGTTGCCATTTCCTAAGTGCATGTAGTATTGCCAACATTTCCTTCTCATAAATAGCTTTGTGTAAATACTTTCCTTTGATTGGATGACTTTCGAAAGAAATAGGTCTTTCTTCTTGCAATAAAACAACACCAATTCCATTTCCTGAGGCATCACATTCCATAATAAAGGTTTTTGTGAAGTCCATTGTAGCTAAGACCGGTGCTTGGCACATTGCCTCTTTAAGATGTTCAAAGGCCTTCGTTGCTTCTAAAGTTCATGAAAATGAATATTTATTCAATAATGTTGTTAGAGATGCTGCTATTCTCCCATAATTCTTAACAAACTTGCGACAATACCCTGTCAACCAAAGAAATCCTCGCAAATGCTTTATGGATGTAGGGATTTTCCATTCCTTAATGGTTTTAATTTTTCTAGGGTCCACCTTAACACCTTCATGAGATACAATATGGCCCAGATATTCCACCTTTTGTACTCTGATGAGCCCCAATTTTTGGTAACAATTTGGGCTCATTTGGCCTACTAACCTTGCTCAACCCTTCATCTTTTATCACTTATGCATTCATTTCTTGGTATATTCGTGTTATTTGTAGGAAGAAGGGCAGGCATTATATCTATGTGGCTAATACATGATGATTTCAGGTTTTTTGGCATTAAAGGGAGCAAAGACCACGCAGAAGGAGACAAGGAGACAGCAAAGGTGGCATTGCAGGTTTATAGGGAGGTTGTCTACAGCCTTAAATGACCTCCCTCGTGATCTCCACCCTAACTCCGAGCTCCAACAGCTTTCCCCACCGAGCTTAAAGGCAGCCAATGGATTCTACAGGAACAGCAGTTTACAACAGTTTACTTTTAGTTGGACAGCCGAGCTCCACTAATTGAGGAAGCCAACTTGATCCTCATCATGTATAAATATTAAGGCCGTAGCCTTTGATAGGAGCTTTTTGAACTTTTGAACTACTGTTGCAATTTCTAAGCACGAGCTACAGCTCGGTTTTTGCTTTTTGTAAGCCAGTTTTGACATGATGTTAGACTCATGATTATTCAATAAAGACAGGCAGCTTTGGATTCAATTCTGAGTTTTTAAGGGAGCTATAGCTCTCAGGTTAGGGCCCAACCTGAGAGCAATAGACCTCCTCTTCCTTGTATTGTTACTTGTCTTTCCTTTCAGCACTTTATCCCTCTGTTTTGACATGCATTTGGAAATTACAGTCTGCTGATTTGATTTCTTTTATGTGATTGAGTAGGATTAGTTTACGGTTCAAGTGATTTTAGTTGCTTAGATTAGAGTAGGAGGATCAGCATTCATTAGAGCTCCAAGAAAAGGTTGACAGTGCACTCACTGCCATCTCTGTTTAGAGATTGGGGGTGAAGATCGTACCAACCACCAAAAAACACAGTCTTATACTTTCATTCAAGCTGCAACACAGTCATTTCAATTGTAGATCCATCCATGCATTCTGATCTTGAGCAGTACTTCTTCATTCCAACTCCATGCACGATTCTTCTCTGAAGTTTACATTGCTGTTCGTTGATTGAATAACACAGTTACGATAGGTTGATGAATTCTCGGTTTTGTGCAGATTTGTTTCCTTTACACTGCGTTGCATCACTCTATTATCTTCTTCTTCTTCTCAACCGCGCCTAAATCCACCTACCCAACCTCTGTTCAGCTCGTTTGCCTTCCAACACTTCTACTGTTCACGTAGCTCCATCTTTTTGGACTTTTCATTGCTTCCACCCTTCTATCCACCGACCAACTGTACCCACTCTTTCCTCATCTCATATCTCTGTCCCTGAGCCACCATAAGCTCCCTTTCCATCCTACCTATCCACCCATACAACTCCTCCACTCCTCCATCACCCAAAACTCCAACCACAGAACATCCTGTAGAAGTTAGCAGACTTCCTGTAGAAATCCCGAGCTTCCTGTAGGATCCCCTGTAGACATCCTGTAGAAGCCTGCAAACTCGGTTGCCGAGCACCTGAACGTTGTGGACTTCTGTGGAACGATGTTAGGGATCCCTTGGAACCTCTCTTAGCCCTCCTGACCTTTCCCAAGCTTTCTTTCCCTTCGAACTACCCCTGCACAGTCAAACCCTAATAAGAAACAAAATCATAATAACTCCAGCCACTTAAGAAAAAATACAAAAACAATGTTCTTTTCAGTAAAAGTAGCTTAAATTCATGCATCTCATATCACTAGAAGTAATGGCATCATTTCTAGAAGTTTGCACTCCCACCATTGCATCATAGAGATTAGACTAGTCAGATTAGGGTTTACTAGGGTTTCCCTGTTTTGTTGGCTTTCAGTTCATTATTGCAAAGTAGGTTAATTTCCTTTGAGATAGCCTTCGTCCATCATTTAGAAAGCTTCTTCTGAGAACATATAGAAGTTGGCTTGAGCCCTAGCGGACTTGTGCCAGCTGACCAAGTGACAGCTGCGACAAGAGCTAGTACTTGTGCATACAACACCGTCGCTTCCAAGTTTGTTACGAACTACCGGGTTGATAAAAGTAGAGATAGGAAGCTCCAGGAGTTGTAGCATTATTGCTACAATACTGGAGCCCACCATCTTTTTGGTGCCGTTGCCGGGGAAGCGTCAGAGTATTAGTAATTGTTGCTTTTCTTCTATTTTCTTACTCTTGCCTTCTGCTAAGTAGTTTATTTCATTTCCATTCTGCAAAAGTAGCATAGACATTTCCTGCTTTCATAGATTAGCATTTCCTGCTTTCATAGATTAGTATTTCCTGCTTTCATAGATTAGCATTTCAATTCTGCAATTTCATTCCTGCAAGCATAGATTAGCCTTTCAATTCTGCAAGCGTAGACTAGCATTTCCATTCCTGCAATTTCATTTGAGCAAAGTAGATTAGTTCTTTCCTGCGTTCAATTTAATTCTGCATCTTTATTTCAGTAAGATAGTTAGTTGTAGATCAATCTGTTTCAGTTTTGCAGGTACCAAAGAAAAAAAAAACAAAAGCAATCAAAAAAGTATTTCCATTTCATGCCTCGTAGGAATCGAGATAGAACAGGCAAATTCTTACCCAACACCCCCACCACATCACTGAGTCACCCTTCTCTCTTCTTCGGTGACAGTGATCCAGAAGAACCTATAGGTGAACCTCCTGAGATATACGAAGATCCTATAGCAGAAGAAGAATTAGAGACCATCCCATCTGAAGCTATGGCTGACAATAGAGGAGAAGATGAGAGAATAGAAGGTGCCTTCCCCATCCGAGAGACCAATGGAGAGATGAAAATGAAGAACATTAGCCCCTCCGCTTTACCTCACTTCCATGGACTGAATACTGAAGATCCTGATACCTTCCTGTTTGAGTTTGCTGTCCTTTGTAAAACCTATGACTATACTGAAGATGAGCAGAAGCTGAAACTCTTCCCTTCCACTCTTAAGGATGCAGCATTACGCTGGTTCATGGGCTTACCTGGGAATAGTATCACTACTTGGGCTCAGATGCAGCAAGCTTTCAATACCAAGTACCGGGACTACTGTAGGTCCAAGGAAACCAAGGGAGAAATCTTTCGGATGACCATGGGAAATGATGAGTCCTTAGAGGATTATGAGGAGAGGTTCCAACTTAGCTATAAGCGGGCCAGGTGCACACTTGACCCTGAATCCCTCAAGTTGGTCCTGCTCCGAGGAGTCCCTGAAGACCTCTTAGATACCCTTCACATGTTAGCTGGGGGGGACATTTACCAACTGCCTTATGAGGACATCAAGACTGTGTTTAGAAACCACTCCAGGGCAACTCAGAAACGAGGTAGAGGAAACCTCCTCTCAACTGGTGTCCCTTTCTCCAAACATGAGTTTGCAAATCAATTGGAAGATCTTAAGAGTGAGGTGAGACAGACCATTGCCATGCAGCTGGACACATTCCGGATCCAACAGAAGAAGGAAGAAGCTGAGAGAGCCTTGGCTATCTTCTGCCCTAGATGTACCAGGAGACACCCTAAGAACGAATGTCCATTGCATTCGGTTGAAGTGTGTTTCGTTTGTGAGGAGGACCATCCCACAAACCAATGTCCAACCTTACCTGGATTTAAAGCCATGTACCAAGGGACAGAAGCTCCCACCGAACCTCTCTATTACCTCAACCAAAGGAGGCCACAAGGACCTAGACCTTACCAGCAGGGGATGCAAGGGGCACCTCAAGCTTATTACAGCCCCAACCAATCGACTCCTATGCCTTTCTGGGGTCCCCCTGCTCATCCTTCTTGGTCTATGCCTCCTCCATGGTCTTATCCACCTCAGTACCCTACTCAACCCACTACTCATTCTTATCATTCACATGCCCAGCCTCAGCCTCAGTGGAATGCACCTCAGTCGAGGTGGAGGCCCCAGTACAACACTCCTCCTGCCATTTTGCCTCCACCACCAGTTCAACCTCAACCATTACCTCCTGCTCCTCCAAGGCAACCTCAAATACCTGCTCAACCGAACCCGAACCCCAACAATAGACAAGCCCAGCAGGTATACACTGGGGAAACATCATGCCCTACTTATGCTGTGGAGATCTAGGAGATCAATCTTCGATCTGGAAAGACTCTTCCAGATTGTCAACCTCCTCCCCCAGAGGATGAGGAAGATAAACAGGAAAGTGAACCAAAGGCTATTCCACCCTTTCCTGAGAGACTAACAACCACCACACAATCCAACCCAGAGGAGGATGAGCTCCTGGGTGAGCTCAAGCAGTTGTGTGTGAAAATACCACTTCTCCAAGCCATCAAGGATGTGCCAATATACAACAAACTGGTTAAGGAAAAGT
The DNA here is from genome assembly GCA_031772625.1 of Pinus tabuliformis. NCBI lineage: Eukaryota > Viridiplantae > Streptophyta > Pinopsida > Pinales > Pinaceae > Pinus > Pinus tabuliformis. The sequence continues at coordinate 910,666,715 of CM062809.1, read as the reverse complement.
GTTTCAAACACCCAGGCAGGCGAAAGAGAGATGCTTCAACCATCAATGTCTTAGGACAACTGTCTGACCTTATGTTAGGACAAGTCATCTGCCCAAAGTATCTAGATCCTGGGAGTCCTGTAGTAGATGTCCACATCAATGGCATCATCATACCTCACACTTTGATTGATTTGGGGGCTGCCATTAATGTGATGACCAGGGATACCATGCTAAAACTCAATCTTCAGGGTTCCTTGAGGAAGACCTCGACAGTTCTGCAACTTGCAGATCGCTCCACTGTGACTCCCGAAGGGATTGTGGAGGATGTCTTGGTCTCTGTCGACTCTTGGGAATACCCTGCAGATTTCTTGGTTCTGCAACCCAAGGCAAAGCTTACTGGATATCCTCTTATTTTGGGAAGGCCTTGGTTAGCCACTGCAGATGCTTACATAAGTTGTCGTGCAGGAAACATGACCATCAAAAATGGTCCTATGTCCAAGCAGCTAGTCCTATATCCTCCTGCCCAACCTTCCTTAGAGCATGACTTACCACTTTGGTTGGAGGAAGGAGAAGAGGATGAAGTGTACTCAGCACCTTTTTGCACCCTAGATACCACTAGAAGAGACCCCCCAACCGAGGATGACTTGATTGAGACCTTGATCCAGAATCCACCTTCCAGTGTACTATCCTTAGAAAAATTGGTGGAGGATGCCCAAGCCAGCACCTTAGTGGATCTTTGTACGACCAACCCGGTCACTCCCAGAGTCAAGAATGTGGAGTTCGGCCCTGAGAGAATGTTAAAGATCAGCTCCTCCCTATCTCCTTCCCAGGAAAAGGAGCTATGTAGCCTGTTGGCCAGTCGCCTAGATGCTTTTGCTTGGAACTATAAGGAGATGAAAGGAGTCCATCCCTCGGTCTGTACCCATCACATATACATCAAATAGGGTTGTAAACCGGTTAGGCAACCTCAGAGGAGAATGAATCCAGCCCTTAAGGACATTTTCAAGGAAGAATTGCAAAAACTGTTGGATGCCGGATTCATTTACCCCATCTCAGATAGTGAATGGGTGTCCCCTCTGGTGTTGGTTCCCAAGAAGAATGGGAAATGGAGAATCTGTGTGGACTACCGAGAACTGAACAAAGCTACCAAGAAAGACCATTTCCCTCTACCTTTCATAGATCAAGTGTTGGATGGACTGGCAGGAAAGAAGTTCTTCTCTTTCCTGGATGGGTTTAGCGGGTACAACCAGATTCAAATCAGCCCGGAAGACCAAGATAAGACCACCTTCACTTGTCCTTGGGGTACCTTTGCCTACCGAGTTCTTCCCTTTGGGCTATGCAATGCTCCTGCTACCTTCCAGAGAGCTGTCTTGAGCATCTTCTCGGAGCTGGTCCATGATGCAATGGAAATCTATATGGATGACTTCACTCCTTATGAGGCCAACTTCCAGGAAGCATTGTCCAATCTGGGAAAAGTCCTAACCAAATGCATTGAGATGAACCTGTCCCTTAGTCCTGAAAAATGTGAATTCCTGATGACTGAAGGGACCGTGCTAGGCCATACCATTTCTTGCCAAGGGTTACAGGTGGATCCTAACAAAATTGCTCTCATCAAGAAGGTTCCACCTCCTCAAAAGGTAAGGGATGTTCGGAGTTTCTTAGGATTAGCAGGGTATTACAGGAGATTCATTAAGGACTTCAGCAAGCTAGCCTCACCATTGTTTGGCCTGTTGGCAAAAGATGTGGAGTTTAAGTGGACTGACGATTGACAGAGGGCTTTGAATGAATTGAAGGACAAGTTGGTTTCAGCCCCAATCTTGAGAGGTCCAAACTGGGCCCTACCTTTCCACATCCACACTAATGCCTCGAACAAAGCCATAGGTGCAGCTTTAGGACAAGTTGAACAAAAACTTCCATATGCCATTTACTTTGTTAGTAAAAACTTGTCCAAAGATGAACTGAATTACACTGTAACTGAGAAAGAGTTTTTGGCTGTGGTCCATGCACTGAACAAGTTCCGACATTATATCACTGGCTATCAAACATTTGTACATACAGACCATGCTGCAATTAGATATTTAATGAATAAACCAGATGTGAATGCTCGTATTATTAGATGGTTACTTTTGTTGCAGCAGTTTGATTTGACCATTGTTGACAAACCAGGTAAAGAAAATGTTGTTGCTGACTTTTTATCTAGATTGGATTTGTCTGCAGATGAGGATGGAACAGTGGATGACCAGATGCCCGATGAACATCTGTTTGCTATCTCAGCACTCTCTCCGTGGTTTGCTGATATAGCAAACTACCTTGTTTCAGCACAGTTCCCTCCGCACCTATCTTCAAGAGAGAAGAGCATAATCATCAGAAAAAGTGCCTCATTTACTTGGATCGGGGGCAATCTGTTCAAGCTTGGCCCCGATCAGATCTTAAGGCATTGTGTAAGGGAGGAGGAAGTCTTTGATATCCTCCTCACCTGTCATGATGGGCCTTGTGGAGGACATTTTGTAGCAAAGAGGACTGCCTTCAAAATCCTGCAGGCAGGCTACTATTGGCCCACACTTCATCAAGATGTCAGAAGATATATCAGCCAATGTGACCAATGCCAAAGAATGGGGAAACCGACTCAAAGGGATGAGATGCCTCTCCAACCTCAAGTGACTCTTGAGCCATTTGAGAAGTGGGGTATGGACTTTGTGGGTCCAATCAACCCTCCTTCGAGGCAAAGGTCTTACATCATTGTGTGTACTGACTACCTGACAAAGTGGGCAGAGACTAAAGCAATCAAAGCAGCAACAGAAGAAAAGGTGGCCGAGTTCTTAAGAGAAAACATCTTCTACAAGTTTGGCTACCCAAGAGAGCTAGTCACCGATCAAGGGAGCCAGTTCACATCCAACCTAGTTGAAGATCTACTAGCTCATCACAAGATCAAGCATAGGACTTCCACCCCCTATCACCCTCAAGCAAATGGGCAGGTGGAAGTCACCAATAGAGCATTAGAAGGGATCTTGACTAAGGTGGTGAGCAGCAGCAGAAAAGACTGGGCAGATTGCCTGGTTGAGGCCACATGGGCTTACAACACCACCTGGAAGACCACCACCGGCTTCACACCTTATGAGCTGGTCTATGGGAAGAAAGCTTTGCTGTCCATTGAGTTCGAGTACAACACTTTGAGGATGGCAGCTCAGCTGGATCTAGATCTCAGCCATGCACAACAAGAAAGGTTATTGCAGCTGAATGGACTGGACGAGCACCGGATGCAGGCCCTCCTTCACTCGGAAGTGGTTCAACTTCAGAGAAAGGTGTGGCATGACCAACATCTCCATGACAAGCAATTTCAACCAGGAGATTGGGCCTTGTTGTATGACTCCAGATACAAAGATTTCAAGGGGAAGCTGAGAACCAGATGGCTAGGACCATATGCAGTGGAAAAATGTCATGACAATGGATCTGTTCTTATTCGGACCATTGATGAGGAAGCCATCCCCATGCTTGTCAATGGGCATCGATTGAAGATCTACAGGAAGCCTCTCTCAAGACAAGAGTTCATCAAAACTATGGAGAAATCAGTGTTGGTCATAGAGAAGGGTTCTGCCTCTCCTTTGGGCATACCCTGAAAGATCTAAAAAAAAAAAAAAAAAAAAAAAAAAAGAAAAAAAAAAATAATAAAGATCCTTGGGTGAAAACCTTTCTGAGGCGCCCAAGGCAGGTGGTAGGGGCGAAAACCTCATTGAGGCGCCCCTATTGTCTTTCAAAAAAAAAAAAAGAGATTTGAAAAAAGATCCTTGAGTGAAAACCTCTCTGAGGCGCTTAAGGCAGATGGCAAGGGTGAAAACCTCATTGAGGCGCCCCTGTTATCTTTCAAAAAAAAAAAAAAAAAAAAAAAAAAAAAAGAAAAAAACAATAAGAAAAAACAAGGTCAGCAAATTCATAATGTAAAGTTGCATGCAGGTTGCAGGTGTTCTATGGAGGAGAGGAAGCCTCTCAACTCAAAGCCAAGGATCCTTATCATGCTGTCAGGAGACCTCACCAGCACCTCCTCCAAGAATACTCATTTTCTCCAAGGTATGTGCGATTTTATCACGGCTTGAGTCTTCTACAGAAGACGCAGATTTTCTACAGGAAGATGCAGATTTTCTACAGGAAGATGCAGATTTTCTACAGGAAGGTGCAGACTCTCTACAGGAAACGCAACCTTTATACAAGAAGCTCTGTATTTCTACAGGAAACTTCCTGTAGAAGTTCAGGACGGCCCAAAATCCATTTTATGAGGAGATCTAACAACTAAGGATCGGTTTGGATGCATGCAAGCTATTGTTATCTCCCTTGCACATTGTTGTCACCTCGTCCTGCCATCCTTGTCAACATGCAACGAAGTTACCTGCACCAGCAAAGCAGATCGATGAGTTATCAAGAAAAAGCAATTTTCAAATGAAAAAACACTGAGATCTCATACCATATCCATCCCAGTCATCCAGAAGCCCTGGGAGCGTGATCGGGAGGCCAGATCCTTCGTCGTGTAGCATGCACCCAAGGAGGAAGAACTGTTACAAGACATCCCGCGGGAGTCCTGTAACAGTTAAGCCCGCTAGAGTGTATACTATTCACAGCGCTGGCCATATGCAATGAAAACGTGGACGCATGCAGCCAAGCATCAACTCCATCGTCGACAGTCCGTAACGTGAACCTCCGGGCCTGTGCAAATTCACCAGCAGCAGATAGATCCATTCATCATCGTCCAAAACCCGAAAAACCGTGTTGCAGCCGCGCAGGTAAGTGTCTCGACCCTTTCTTCCGTCAGATTGCATGAATTTTACTTTGAATTGCTTGCAAAGTGTGAAGTGAATGGGTTGAGCGGCTGTATGGCCAGTTGACTGGCCACGTCGACCGGTTAATGGTCCAGTCAGATGTTTGGGTGGCGGCCGTGACAAAAGGAATGGGTAGCACACACGTGAGAACAATCCCCGTCGGGAAAAACGGATTTAGCAGAAGAAACGGCGGCGGATCTGCTGGAGGGATGATGCGGTAGTAAGTGAACTCGCAGACAAATGATGGAATGACGTCATCCAACGGTCCGACGGGGACAGCTGACCCCCGCGCCACGGATTTCGCCGATTCAAATCTAATCGGCTAGATTGCCCGCATGCATTTATCATTCACCGTTTGAACCTCGAGTGAACATTCGGATCCCTCTGCAGTTCGAAACTCCGAGCCTTTGGCTATCAGAACGGCTGTGAAGCAACACCGAGAGCGCAGACCAACTGCAGTCTTCCCCAGGAATCACGCGCTGCTCCTACAGGAAAGCTGTTTCTACAGGAAGGCGGGTTCCTCACGTAAAAAGGTGGCAGATAAAAAGGTAACCCTGAACTCTCCATGCAATTGGTTTTTAAAGGTGGCAGAATCGTCGTCTACAGTCTGGTCGTAGAAAGTTGTTGCAAGTGTTGTCTGCTGTGCATAGACTGTCGTTCTACAGGATGACAGTGTAATTAAACTGTGTTAAGGTCCTCAGGGATAAGTTTTGTGGATTATTTGCACGACCGAAGCGTAATTCTACGCTCTGTCCCAATAAGCTAAATTTCTTCCGCATTCGCCACCTCTAGCAACAGTTTTATCATGCCGGGTGGGTTTATTAGACGGGAACCCACTGATTCATCAAAGTTAAGAGAAAACCAGGAGGTGGTGGAGCTCTTCACACGGGCGCAATGGATATCCTTTTGTGACAAGTTGTAGGGTTATGACGAGGAAGTGGCAGAAGAATTTTTACAAGCTTTGAGGCCGAAATCCAAAACATTGGCCACCGTGAACTTCAGGGGCCTAAGCCTCAAGCTCACCCCGCAATATATCAGTCGAATTACTGAACTTCCAATGGGTTTGCCATGGGATAAGGAAGAAAGGAAGTTGAGCCAACAGGCAAAGAAAGAATTCTTTCCACCTGAGGAGGAATTCTCGGAGGACAAAAATGGGGTGCGAAGAACCAGCTTGCTGCCACCATGGAATGAAGTTAGCTTGCAGATCATGAAGTATATAACCTGTGAAGGCCGTTTTAGCATTGTGTATGGGTATCACTTCAGGTTGCTCACTGAATTGAGACACCAGATTGATCTTCCTGTAGAAAACAAACTGATCATTCCTTATTTCCTGCTACAGTCTCTAATTGAGTGTGCCACAAAGTTAAAAGAAGGCATACCAGATCAGGTAGCCCACCATGGATTGATCAAACTTCTTGTGGAGGATGCGCTTCATTCATATAAGGTTCCCCTCTCATGGGAAGCATTCAGAAATTTGACAAGAGATGGAGACATAAGGATGTTGACTGAAGAAAGTGGTTCCTCCAGTAGTGAGGAGAAAGAATCAGTGGCCGCGGGAAAGAAAGAAACAGGCCAGAAGACCCCGACCACAGTGCAGAAGAAAGAACAAAGGAGGAAGCACGAGAAAAAGGATGCTGAGGAAAAAGGTGACACACCCATCTTGTCAGCAAGAGAGAAAAGGTTGCAGAGCAGAACGGACAAAGCTGAGAAGGTCCACATCAGCACAAGTACCTCGTCAGCACCTGCAACCAAACCAAAAAGCAAAACCCATGCAGCAAAGCAAGCCAAGGTGGTGACACCTGTGTCTACAGGAAAGCAGAAACAGGCTTCTACAGGAAGCCCGAAATTAGCAGAAAAAGGGTCTTCTACAGGAAGCCCGAAAATTACCAAAACAGGGTCTTCTACAGGAAGCCTGAAATTGACTAAAACAGGGTCTTCTACAGGAAGCGCTGAAAAAGTGAAACCCAAGGAGAAGAAAGCTGATATCCGTGAAAGGGAGGCAGCAGCTGTGCTGGCCGCCCTCAGCACGTCACCTAAGCCAAAAGAAAAGAGAAAGAGGGAGACCCCTCTATACTTTGAAGTTCGAAGAAGTTCGAGAATAAAGACGGGCAAGCCACAGCCCCCATCCAGCAGCCAAATCACTACAGGGGATGCCCCTACTTCACCCAGGGAGAGGCCCCCCTCGAAGATATCGGTCACCTATGAGAGGGGGAGCCCAAAAACAACTACTTGGAAAAGAAGGATAGACCAATCGGCTTCAAAAGCCCGGCTCAAGGTCAAGGAAACAAAGAAGAGGGAAGGAGCGGCACCCTCATCGCCACCAAGGGCAGAACAGGCAGAGCCACCAAGAGTAGGAAAGAAAGAACGTACTCCGGAGCCTAGTTCTCGGCCAAGGACAAGGAGCTGGGGCAAAATTGCTCAAGGATGAGCAAATATTTTAGCTGGGGGGTGATGATGAGCCCCAATTTTTGGTAACAATTTGGGCTCATTTGGCCTACTGACCTTGCTCAACCCTTCAACTTTTATCACTTATGCATTCATTTCTTGGTATATTCGTGTTATTTGTAGGAAGAAGGGCAGGCATTATATCTATGTGGCTAATACATGATGATTTCAGGTTTTTTGGCATTAAAGGGAGCAAAGACCACGCAGAAGGAGACAAGGAGACAGCAAAGGTGGCATTGCAGGTTTATAGGGAGGTTGTCTACAGCCTTAAATGACCTCCCTCGTGATCTCTACCCTAACTCCGAGCTCCAACAGCTTTCCCCACCGAGCTTAAAGGCAGCCAACGGATTCTACAAGAACAGCAGTTTACAACAGTTTACTTTTAGTTGGACAGCCGAGCTCCACTAATTGAGGAAGCCAACTTGATCCTCATCATGTATAAATATTAAGGCCGTAGCCTTTGATAGGAGCTTTTTGAACTTTTGAACTACTGTTGCAATTTCTAAGCACGAGCTACAGCTCGGTTTTTGCTTTTTGTAAGCCAGTTTTGGCATGATGTTAGACTCATGATTATTCAATAAAGACAGGCAGCTTTGGATTCAATTCTGAGTTTTTAAGGGAGCTATAGCTCTCAGGTTAGGGCCCAACCTGAGAGCAATAGACCTCCTCTTCCTTGTATTGTTACTTGTCTTTCCTTTCAACACTTTATCCCTCTGTTTTGACATGCATTTGGAAATTACAGTATGCTGATTTGATTTCTTTTATGTGATTGAGTAGGATTAGTTTACGATTCAAGTGCTTTTAGTTGCTTAGATTAGAGTAGGAGGATCAGCATTCATTAGAGCTCCAAGAAAAGGTTGACAGTGCATTCACTGCCATCTCTGTTTAGAGATTGGGGGTGAAGATCGTACCAATCACCAAAAAACGCAGTCTTATACTTTCATTCAAGCTGCAACACAGTCATTTCAATTGTAGATCCATCCATGCATTCTGATCTTAAGCAGTACTTCTTCATTCCAACTCCATGCACGATTCTTCTCTGAAGTTTACATTGCTGTTCGTTGATTGAATAACACAGTTACGATAGGTTGATGAATTCTCGGTTTTGTGCAGATTTGTTTCCTTTACACTGCGTTGCATCACTCTGTTATCTTCTTCTTCTTCTCAACCGCGCCTAAATCCACCTACCCAACCTATGTTCAGCTCGTTTGCCTTCCAACACTTCTACTGTTCACGTAGCTCCATCTTTTTGGACTTTTCATTGCTTCCACCCTTCTATCCACCGACCAACTGTACCCACTCTTTCCTCATCTCATATCTCTGTCCCTGAGCCATCATAAGCTCCCTTTCCATCCTACCTATCCACCCATACAACTCCTCCACTCCTCCATCACCCAAAACTCCAACCACAGAACATCCTGTAGAAGTTAGCAGACTTCCTGTAGAAATCCCGAGCTCCCTGTAGGATCCCCTGTAGACATCCTGTAGAAGCCTGCAAACTCGGTTGCCGAGCACCTGAACGTTGTGGACTTCTGTGGAACGACGTTAGGGATCCCCTGGAACCTCTCTTAGCCCTCCTGACCTTTCCCAATCTTTCTTTCCCTTCGAACTACCCCTGCACAGTCAAACCCTAATAAGAAACAAAATCATAATAACTCCAGCCACTTAAGCGAAAATACAAAAACAATGTTCTTTTCAGTAGAAGTAGCTTAAATTCATGCATCTCATATCACTAGAAGTAATGGCATCATTTCTAGAAGTTTGCACTCCCACCATTGCATCATAGAGATTAGACTAGTCAGATTAGGGTTTACTAGGGTTTCCCTGTTTTGTTGGCTTTCAGTTCATTATTGCAAAGTAGGTTAATTTCCTTTGAGATAGCCTTCGTCCATCATTTAGAAAGCTTCTTCTGAGAACATATAGAAGTTGGCTTGAGCCCTAGCGGACTTGTGCCAGCTGACCAAGTGACAGCTGCGACAAGAGCTAGTACTTGTGCATACAGCACCGTCGCTTCCAAGTTTGTTACGAACTACCGGGTTGATAAAAGTAGAGATAGGAAGCTCCAGGAGTTGTAGCATTATTGCTACAATACTGGAGCCCACCATACTCCAAAGAAAAATTTTGAGATTTTTTCATATAATTGTTTCTCCTCCAATAGCTTGAGCACCATGTCAACATGTTGGACATGATCCTTCCAAGACTTGCTGTAGATTAGTATATCATCAAAAAATAATAACACATATTTTCTAAGGAAGGGTTTGAAAATGGAATTCATCAAACCTTGAAATGTAGAAGGTGCATTAGTAAGCTCAAAAGGCATGACCAAAAATTTATAATGACTCTCATGAGTTCTAATTTTTGTTTTTGGAATGTCTTTAGTCTTCATTCTGATTTGATGATATCCTGAACGATTATCCAACTTGGTGAAGTAAATTGATCCATGCAATTCATCCCCTAATTAATCAATGATAGGAATGGGAAATTGATATTTAATAGTGATCTTGTTGAGCTCCCTATAATCTGGACACATTCACCATGATCCATCCTTCTTGTGAACCAATACTACTGGAGCAGAGAAAGAACTTTGACTAGGTTGAATTATACTAGCCTCTAGCATTTCTGCAACCATACGTTCAATTTCACTCGTTTGGACATAAGGATATCTGTAAGGCCTGATGTTTGGAGGAACACATCCTGGAATCAAATTAATAGCATGATCATGATCACGAATAGGTGGGAGGTCTTTGGGAATCTCAAATACCTTGGAATGATTTTCCAAGACTTTTTGGAGATCTGGAGAAATGGATGATTTTGATGTGGGAACCTCTAGTGAACATAATTGTGCGATTATGCCTCGTTGTTCTTTCTTTAGAAGCTTTATCATTCCGTTAGAGCTGATTATCTTTCTCGGTTTCCCTTCGATACCCCTTAATTCAACTTCCTTTCCTTCTGAAGAGAATTTCATGAAAAGTTCTTGAAAATTAAAAGCTATTCTACCCAAGGATTGTAACCATTGGACTCCTAGTACAACATCAACACCACCCATTGGAATGGAAAGCATTGGGCTATTCAATATATATTCTCCCATGAATAACTTGATATTATGCCACTTTCCTGAGCAATTTATGGTTCCTCCACTTGCAACCATCACTTGACACTCTGGTGCTGGATATAGGAAGCAATTCAATTCCTTGGCTATCTTACAATGAATAAAATTATTATGGGTACTTTCCGAGTCAATCAACACTATTACCTTTTTCTTCTTGATATGCCCTTCTATCTTGATAGTTTGAGGAGTGGTAATTCCAGCCAATGCATTACAAGATATGGTCAGATTCATTTCTTCTTTTTCTAGGTTTGTTCCTGGTGTATATCCTCTTCTTTTGACGTTTCTTGTTCCTTTTCTTCCTCCTCTTCACAAAATAATTTCTTCTCGGCACACTTATGATCTTTAGTGTATTTTCGATCACAACTGTAACAAAGCCCTTTTGCTATTTTTTCTTCCAATTGTTGTGGTGTCAACCTTGTAGGTTTTGGATGGCTAGGGGCACCAACACTTCCATATTTATGACTATGAGTGGTAGGCTTCCTTGTTGCCATAATTTTCCTATCCATTTTTCTTGCCAACCTGAATGCCTTCTCCAATGAATCTGGTTCCCAAAGGTGAACCTCATGTTGGATCTTATCTTTTAAAGTCCCTATGAACACATCAATCATATGTTCCTCTGGAATATCTTTTACCCTTATATTCAATTTTTGGAAGTCCTCAATGTGCTCCATCATTGAACCCTTTTGCTTGAGATTTATCAATTGGCTAAAAAAAGTGTTTCTTTTGTATCCTCATAATGTGCTATCATTTCATCCATAAATATAGCCCAAGTGACAATTGGTTTACAAGAGAAAAGCCATCGATACCATGCAAACTGATTTGGTTCCAAATATAAAGTTGCAATGCGTACCTTTTGTGTGTTTTCACATTATGGAGATCGAAAAATTGCTCCATCTGTAGTATCCATGTTCCAGGATCCTTGCCATCAAACTTCCTCATATCGATCTTTGGAACATAGTGGTTCTTCGATCCAACGTTAGAGTCTATGAAATCATGATTAGCATTTATTTTGTTCTCATCACGAGTTTCCTTTACTACCATTTTGCCATTAGTAAGCATTTCTTGTAGAAACTTTGTCAAATATGTTTTCAAATCTTCCATGCATTTCTTTAAATCATCCACCTTAGCTTCCACGCCATCCATCTTAGCTTCCATGCCATTCATCTTATCTTCCACGTCATTCATCTTAGATTCTACGCCTTTCTTTAAACCATCCATCTTAGCTTCTACATCTTTCTTTAAACCATCCATCTTAGCTTCCATGCCATACATTTTAGCTTCTACATATTTCTTTAAACCATCCATCTTAGCTTCTGTTACTTTTTGTGTGAGTGAAATTTGTTGCATTTGGTCTTGTAATTTTGATATATCATGTTGCATTTCTTCCTCTTCTTCATGAGTCATTCTAGAGCTTTCAGGTTGCTTACTAGGTTTTTCCATTTTCTGTCTTTGGGGCATCAATTACCGATAATAATGCTTCACTATGCTCTTTGAATTACTCAAACTAACTTTTCAAACCAAGCTTATGCAAAAAAAAAAAAAAAAAAAACTATACACCTTTTTTCACTTTGTAGGAGCTCGATATTGAATCTAATGTATCTCTGTAATTGTGGATCTCCAAGGTTTGAAATTTCTTCCTGCGGTAACCCTCTGAGTAATATTTCTAACCCCACAAGTCTGATCAATATTGGATTCTCTAATGAAGAGTTATGCCAAATCTCCCACGATGACCTGAGTATAGACTGGTTCAGTGGAGTGAACTTGTACAACATGCGCAGGTCACTGTTTCAACCTTAGGTTCTAAAAATGATACCCAAACAAACCATAGCCCATCCCCTTTCTATACCTTCTTACAAAAATTCAATCTGATTCTTAGAGCGAAGTTTATGACGATATTCCTAAGGTCACCTATTTGGAATGTAATTCTGGGATCTGCAAAAACCCTAACTTCCTCAGATTATATCTCCAAAAATATAGCGAGACAAGATCTGACATTCGGACCCAAGGTTCAGTGAGATTTCTTCTCAAATGGGTTTTTTTTAGCTTCTGAAATGTCACAAAAAAAATTTATAGAGAAAATTCCACGATGACCTGTTTGAAACAGCGAAACCCTAGAATCCAAAGCTCTAATACCAAATGTTATGAAACCAGCTCACAAAAAGATAGAAAATATAGATCAACACCTTAGAAATAAGCCTCTTCGAGGGGGAAACCTCCTTTACATTACACAAATGATCAATTATTAGATGATTCAAATAACAAAACCTCCTTTCTATATATAGGAGTCTAAGGGGTCACAATATAACCAAAGCTAACCTAACAATAATAATATAAAGGCACAAAAATAATAATAATGGGATTATATGGGGCACAATAATAAAAATATGGGGACAATAGAGGAACAACAATAACAATAAGGGAAAATGACAATAGTAATGGTGGAATCACTAGTATTATAGGGACTGTTACACAGTAATTTGTCACCATTGGTCACCGTCCCTGTTACCCCTTTCCCATACTTTGGAGGACTCATTCCGGGACCTGTGAGCAGTGACATAACTTAAAAACACTTGCATTATGTTCCCCTAAGTATGGACTTCATGTTCCCTGAAGACACCTCCTGCAAAATATCCCTGAAAAGTGCCCTTTTTCCATTAGCGCAGGTCCACAGTGTACTACCCGCGCCAATGAGGGAGATCCTCAAAAGAAGGCACGCCCATTGGCGCTCTGTCTTAGAGTAACACCCGCGCCAACCAAGTTTGGAAAAGATTTTTAACAAACGCGCGCCCGGATGTTTTTTCCCTTCAAGTCATGAAGTCTTTTGAGGATAAAGCTAATCTTCTAGATGTCGAGATTCATCATCTATCCCTTACATCTATCCACAACGGCTTTTTGGAGACAATGCCAATCCATAATGGGTGTCTTGGTGCATTGTATCTTCCTCCCCTTCTCCATCTATAAAAGTCTGTCCTCATGCATTTGACAAGCTAGTTTTTGGAGTAGTGGTGATAGTGCTAGTAGTGATAACGCTTGTCTTGAGTGATAGTAAGAGTCTTGGAGCATAGGGAGGTTATGCTGCCAGAATTCTGAGCTGTGTATTCATAATCAAAGAGAGAGAAAGGTCTATTGCAAGACATATGTAGTTGCTCGCCCAGCCAGAGGAGAGATTCAACGTCAGAACTTTGGTTGTATTTTTCTCTGTTGATTATTCATTAATAAACGACTATCGTTATGGTTCCGATCTTATTGTTCATTATGATAATGTTTGATCTATGTCTTTTCTGACCAATATATAGTTGTATTTAGTGGATTTTATGCTTGTATTCGCTTTGTTCTTTGCATGTGCAGGTATCCATTCGCGGAGATCGCGAGGATCGTGACTTGCCGGAGCAAGGGAACGAGAGTATCAACTCGTCTACGACACTAGCGTTGGACTCTAGGTTGGTTCTCATAATCCACTTTCAATTTGCAACTAGGAACTTGCATGGTAGCGTTAATTGATTTTTGCTAGACCCATTTTGGGCTAGTGGGATCGCCTCTGTCCGCAGAGGGGATTTACCTCTCCAACAAGGACCTAACAACTTAGTGAAATTCTCTTAGTAAGACCTCAACCACTAATTAGTGGACCTTCTTCATTGAGACCTTCTTCATGTTGTAGAGTCATCTACGGCCAAATCAAAATCTGACGGTAAAAAGAAAGGGAAGAAGAAAAATAAATCAGATAAAAATTCGAAAGAGAAACCAGAAAAAACGGAATCTACTGATGAGAAATGCAAACCTCGTTATCCTTGTCTCATTTGTGACGAAGAGCATTTTACAAGAGACTGCCCTCATCGCGTTGAGGTTGCGAAAATCGTCAAAGGTTCTTAAACGCCTGCTGTTTTGAAGGATCCTTTTCCTAGTCAAGACAGTAAGATGATAGGTTCTTCCTCAAATTCCTCAGAAGAACCCATAATGATGATGTCCCATGTTACGATTGCGACACGACCGCAAGATTATGGAAGTAAAAGTCCTGTTGGTGGTAAGGAAGTAGAATCTTCTAATTCGAACCCATCAACTTCAACTCCCGGTTCCGATCCACTACAAATCGAGAAACCTAACCTAGACTTAGTAATCAAACCGCCCGCCAAGGGTATACTTCGAAAGTCAGCTTTCAATCCACATGCGAGAGCTGCTCAGAACTATAACATTGTTGAAGATTTGGCTATTTCACCTTCAGCAATGTCGGCTTTGGAGGTGTTGCAATCATGTCCAGCACAGCGTAAATTGCTATTGTCAGCTATAGGAGCTGTTGATATTCAGGACTCGAACCTTATAATCTTTGATTTAAAAAATAGTACACCTCGCTTACCTCATCAAATGGCTTTCCAGATTCCAGTGTTAGTAAAAAACAGACCTTGCTATAGGACTATGATTGATGAGGGAGCTTCAACGTGTATTATGTCGATCCAGTGTTGGAGATCGCTTGGTTCTCCTACACTTAACCAATCCCCAATGATTCTAAAGGCTTTTGATGGCCGTGGGTTCCATCCTTTTGGCATTCTATAGGATTTACCTATAGGGGTTAAAGGCAAAACTGTTAATCTATATGTGGAAGTGGTTGATGCCCCTCTAGATTACAACCTTCTCTTGGGCCGTAGTTGGTCTTACGCTATGACTACTGTTGTTTCATCGGTCTTTCGGCTTATAGAGTTTCCTCATAATGGAAAGATCATAACTATAGACCAGCTAACATACTTTTCATCCGACCCAGCCTCTTTTGAAAGTATCCAGCATGTCGGAAAAACAACTATCCCTTATAAGGATGTTAGAGTAGGACTAGTTAAATATTTTGGTTTACTAGGAACTTTTTCCTTTCCTCCTCCCAACGTATCGCCTTCTACTACAACCATTCATATGATTTCATCAGATACTATTGTATATGATGATCCTTGGATCGTACCTTCCGAATCTGAGATGGACTCATTTGGTGATGCTATGCCTTTGAGTCCCTATGAAATTGCGTATCAGGCCGTACAGTCATTTTCCGACCCTTCTTGGACCGAAATTGACTTAATGAATGTGGTCCATGAAGAATCACTTTCAACATTAAACTCAGATTCAACAACTTTTTCCGAACTTGTTCACACTGATGAGCAAATTCGTGAAATCTTGTCTGTTGATGATTTACCATGGGAAGATCTTCATCATATATCTTCATTTTTACCTGAGATTGATCACTTTGAAAATGATTTTCATATATTTTTACAACTGATTATGTTAAGGAACCTCAGAATCCATTGAAAAATCCTGATTCTGAGTTAAATTTGGGAAATATTTCTCGAACTATTCCTATTGACATTTCGGTCAGGCCTGGAATTGTTGAAAACATTCATATAGGTGCCTCTTGTACAGAAGATGAAATTCAAACATATAAGGCCCTATTTCAAGAATTCTGCAACGTGTTTGGGTATCGAATATCGTTCCCGTTAATAAAAAGCAAGGAACAATAAGAATATGCAGCGATTATAGGGATATTAATCGAGCCTGTCCAAAAGAAAATTATCCGACTCCCTATATCGATCAAATCATTGATGACTGTGCCGACAGCGAAATATTCTCCTTTATGGATGGTTTTTCGGGTTACAATCAAATCAACATTCTACCTGCTGATCAACCAAAAACAGCTTTCATTTTTCCACGGGGAACATTTGCTTATTGCAAATTACCTTTTGGGCTCAGGAACGCCGGTGCAACTTTTCAAAGAGCCATGTCTTACGCGTTTCATGACATCAAGCACATTGTGAAACCCTATCTCAAAGATTTACCTGCTCATTCATTACATCGAGTCGATCATCTCATCCATTTACGAGCAATCTTTATGAGGTGTAGGCATTATCAAATTAGGTTGAATCCACACAAGTGTGTTTTCTGTATAGAAACAGGTCGGTTATTGGGATTTGTTGTTTCAAAAGCCGGCATTCGTGTCGATCCCTCGAAGGTTGAAGCTATTGTCAAATTGCCTCCTCCTTCGACTCTTCGCCAACTCCAAAGTTTGCAAGGGAAAGCAAACTTTTTACGTCGATTCATTCCTAACTACGCCGAGATAACAAAGGGTTTTACCCCGTTGTTGAAACAGAATACTCCATTCTTTTAGGATGAGATAGCTGAAAAATCTTTTGATGCACTAAAACACGCATTGACCCATGCACCGTTATTGCAGCCTCCCAACTACAACCAGGACTACTTCTTATATCTCGCCGCCTCTCGTTCCACCATCGGAATGGTGTTAGTTCAGGAAGATGAATTTGGTAGTGAACATGTGATTTATTACCTTAGTTGCACTTTGAATCCAACTGAACTAAAATATTCACATGTGGAGAAATTGGCCTTGGCAGCTATTCAAACTGTCCAACGTTTTCTTCATTACATTTTACTACGCAAAACTACTGTAATTTCCGACTGCAACCCTATGATCTATATTTTGACCAAACAATTGCTAGGGGGCAACTATTCCAAATGGATTATTATCCTGCAGAAATTTGACTTGGAGTTTGAAAAATCTAAGTCAAAGAAATCTTTAGTTTTTGCGGAGTTGATGTGTGACTTCTGGCGTGCTGATACTGAAACTATGGTGGAAGAGCCCATTGCGGACGAATCCTTGTTTCTAATCAGCACTCTTGATCTATGGTATGGAGATATCATCATTTATCTCCAAACCCAATCCTTTTGGCCTGAAATTTCAAGATCTCAGCATCGGAAAATACGATTCCAATCCCAACAATTCAAAATTATTAGAGATACTCTTTATCGTCGTGGGACAGACTCTGTTTTCCAGCGTTGTTTAATTCATGAGGAAGCTGAAAGGGTTCTAAATGACTGTCACTCTGGAGCATGTGGCGGTCACATGTCTGTGTTTGCAACAACCCAAAAGATATTGCGCGTTGGCTATTTCTGGCCGTCTTTGTTTAAAGACTGTATTAACGCGGTCCAAAAATGCCACAACTGCGAAATTTTTGATCGAAAGATGCGTGCTCCACCTGCTCCTCTCCACCCTATAATTGCCATCGGTCCTTTTGCGAAATGGGGTATCGATTTTATTACATGTAACCCTCACTTGGCCGGGGGCATGCGTATATCATCCTTGCGGTAGATTATTTTACCAAGTGGGCCGAGGCGATGCCTACATTTTCGGCAGACGACAAAACTGTTGCGATTTTCGTTTTCAATCATATAATTGCTAGGTTCGGTGTTCCACAAGCGATTATCACTGATCATGGGCGTCATTTTTGAAATATTATGATGATTGAACTAACAGACCAACTTGGCCTGCGTCACAATAGTTCAACTCCATATTATCCATAGGGTAATGGTCTGGTTGAAGCCATCAACAAAGTTCTAGTCATTATGATCCGACGAATAATTGGGGTTCATATGTCGAATTGACATACTTTGTAGCCTAAGAGGAATGTCATCTATGTCAGTCTCTGGAATGTTTGTTGTCAAACACTCTAGATGGTTTTCCAATTCGGCCAGGGTCTCTGTAGATTTGTCCCGTGGGGCTGGTGCTGCTGTAGCTGGTTGTTTCCTCTCATAGGGTCGGAGAGTGGCTGGTCGCCGTGGACCTACATTTGCATTTGAAACTTTTTACTATCAATTTTGGGACGATTTAAAAAAAATAAAATTAAATTAGAAAATGTTGAAAATGATTTTACCTGAGTCATCCCATTGCTCTCCTGGTGGAAGAGCCATGTTTGGGTCACCCCGATAATCCATCCCAGCATAAGGAAAATCCTGAATAGCGAAAACTTGGTTCTCCAACCAATGAAAATACTTAGGAGGAAATCGAACAACCTTCGAACCCTCCTTAGGATGACAGACCATAACTGCAACCCAACGCATCTGTTTGGGCTCTCGGGTAAGTCCAACTTCAACAGAAAGATGTTGTGGGACCAACATTGGGACCCTCTCTAGACCAAATCTCAAAACTAAGAAACCATATCCAAAGTTTTTCAGTTGCCCGTTCTTTGCTCTAGTCAGTTGGCCTTTTACATTAGCCAACACAGCTTCGCACCAGTTGAAGACGGTGCCTCGAAAGCAGTCTACTGCCATCCGCATTTGGGATCCAGTGGCCATATGTAGTGCTACACTTCCACAGAGCCTGGTGACAGTAAATGCAATCACTTTGAGTTCAGGACGGGAAATGGTTTTGATATCAATCCCTTTGTCCTTGGTTTGGTCGTTACAAAACCCTAGCCGAAGGCTACCGACAGACTGGCCACCTGGCCTAGTCCCGAATAGAGTCAATTGTTCACCTCTCTTAGGAAAACCAGTCAAAAAGTAAATGTCTTCCGGCTCCATTTCGAGCTGGTGGCCACCAATAATGAAACACTGGTCCTGCACATTCCACCTGTCCACCAGCGACTGCAAAAAGTCTACTTGAGCCCTCATGCCAGGTATGGCCTAGAATTTATATAGCCCGCATGCCCTCAATGCGTCTATTGAGGGTTGATGATTTAGTGCAGCAGCATCCACATCCTTGTGCTCCCATTCCCGCCAGCTAAGCATAATGTATACCCTACATTCAAAGAAAAAGCGGATTACAACATCTTAAATCAAAGTTTTTGGGCAAATATTGGAAAATTTGGAATTTTAAAACATATGCCGCGGGGACCACACCCTCTAAGTTAGAGACAGTGCGTAGGTCCGCACTCTGTCTATAAAGCAGGTGCAGGCCCTTGATTTTTTTCTGCATTCGGAAAAGTCGGGGTCCGCAGGTTTCGCACGCTACGCTGTGGACCCGCGCGCGCGGACCTTTAAACAATTTTTTTCCAAAAAATCAAAATATAAACCTAGAAACAAAATTTCAAACGGTTGAAATGCAAGAGTAAGGTGATGTGGATTACCTAGAGGTGACGGTGTTCGATTCCAATGGACGGATTTTCCGCAATCTTCACGGGAAGTTTCTTACCCAAAAGCTCTCTTTCTCACTCTGAAGTCAAACGATAGAAATGAATTTACAAAAGCCATTTTTATAAGCTTTTTTGAATAAATGAATTTTTAATTTGTTTATTTTTCACTTTAAAGAGGTAACTTTTGAAGCATTTTTATATATTTTAAATAGGTATGAGTAATGTTTGAGTTTTTGTGCAGGATAACGGATTTTGCACGCAAAATTGATCATTTTCGACAAAAAACATTAGAGTCACCTTTAAGCTCTTTTCTGACTCCTAAAATATGAAAAGATTGCTGAGTTTTTCATTTTAAGCTCGTTAAAAAGGAATTAAAAAGACGGTCCACTTACAGCTCTTTTATGACCGTAAAAACATGAAAAGATTGCCAGATTTTTGTCGTTTCAAATTCGATATTGGTTATAAAACGACATGTCATTGATTACTTTTTTACTTTTTCGGATCAGAGACACTAATTATGAAAATTACTCCTTGATCGTAATGGTCAAGCGGTTCTCTCAAGTATTATTTTATACTTTTTCAGGCTTGGGAGACACAAATTTACGAAAAAGGACAACCATGGAGTTTTGTTAAGTTTTTTTCAGACTCCCTAAAATTGAAAAACGCCGCGTTTCTCCTATACTGGACTCGTTAAAATTTAACAGTAAAGGACCTATTCAATTACAAACAGGAATAGACCACTCCTTCTTAGGGTTCGAATTTAAAATAAGTTGGACTCATCCGAAGGATGAGCTTATAATCAAGAAAATGTTATCCTCCTCAAGCTTGTCAAAAATAAAGAGGTACTTGCCAGAAATGGTGGGGGAAAAGATAGGAAAATAAACCTGCTTGTCATACTTTGTGTCTCAGAAAAACATTTAACCACTCTTGAACATGACACTTTTTGTTCACCTGGGTTGGGAAATCCTTTGCCTAACAGTTAATCAAACCATATTGAAAGTCTTCAGTTGGTTTCTGGGTATTAGCTTTGGGTCAATTGTCACCAAACCATCTGCAGTGTCGTTATGTGTTCAAGAGGTTAGTGCAAATAAACCATTCATCTGCAAAATATCTGTCATCCATCTTGACCATCCCTGAGTCAGTCCTTGCAACTATATTTCTTCAAACTTGATCTATGATTTCATGTTGTGGGCTTTCCTATGACGGATCGCTTTCTATCGACTTTAGCCCATTATCTAGAAAGATGATCTAGGAATCGTCAGTACCTTGGGATCTGCATGCCTCAATGGCAGGTTTCTCGCCTTCGACGATAGGTTGCATTATTGACCTTCGATCAAAGGATTCCGTGACATGTTCAACATCAACTCATCTATTCACATTTCATGGATTGTACTGAGTACTTTGAGAACCATTGAAATTAATGGTGGTTTCTCTCACACTTGTTAACAGTTTACATCATTGACTGGTAATCAAGTGGTTTCTACCATGTTCGACTTCGACACATTCATTCAAATGGTTAGAATCGTACTATTTCGGGAAGTAGAAATCAAGACCCTGGATCTACTTTCCACCATCCAAGTTGCGAGGAATTTTGTATTCATTATACAGTGGACTATTCATAAATAGATGGCTGCGCCCATACTGTGTCTACATGTGTCTATACTTGTGATGTATTGCAAGATCATTCCTATATCAGAGCAGTTTAGTCAGTTTTCTAGTCAGTTTTGATCTGAGTATGGGAATGCCTACCTCAGCGATGATATGATCTCATAAATATATTTTGTATTGAATGTTTTTACAGGTTCCAACCAGGCTCTCCACAAGATGATCCTCGAAATGATAAAGTATTTCACTCTTCCTAGATGATAAATGAAATCCTCATTTACTACAGACTTCGCATTTTAGGGGGTAATCTGTTACACAAAATATTGTCACTATGACTTTCTGCAGTCAGTGTGAGTCTATCACCACTCATACTGTCCTCCTTTGCAAGTCTCAAACCTCAGCTCTTCATGTCAAGCTTTAAAAATGAGAAAAAGTCTTTGAAAATCTATAAAACTCTGGTTCCGCACTTTCTCTTACCATTACCTGCGGTCCCGCACCCCTTGGTCATGTTACCCGCGGACCTGCTCACTGTGTCTCTAAAGGAGTGGGTGCGGACCCCTGGGAAAGTCAAAAAGGCACAAGTTTATTCTTAAAATCTCACTTTGGGTTAATTTTGGACGCTTCTAGGGAATATTGACGTGGTTGGTTCGCTCCTAGGTGGTTCATGCATCCCATAACTAAAGGAGCTAACCCCTTGATGAGAGGAGCTTATCCCTTTGAAGGAGGGCTCTATCCCTTTGAAGGTGGACCTAGTAACTTCCCTCCTCTGCGCTATAAATTGAGTCATTGGGCTGGTTGCTAGGGCGGTTGAATGCTGAACATTTTTGAGGGTAAATGCTGTTGGAATTGAGACTTCCTAGTTAAGCTTGAGAGGAGAGATTACATACCTTTTGGCTTCATTGGGAAGAGAGTGAAACTTGTCAAAGTAGAGGAGATTCTTGCTGGACCCTAGGAGGAGCTTGTACAGCATCAAGGCACCAAGGTTGTAAAGTTCTTCTTTGATTAAAGTTAATACAATCAGATTCATTTTTCTCAATAAATCGTCTTCTATGGTTTATTTCATGAATTCCTTGATCATCATGATAAATATGGTTTATTATATTGGATATGCAGGTGCTATTTGATATGTGTGCTTGTTTGTGTTTGCAGATTCTTTGAAAGGGAGCTCATTTGGACAAATGGAGCGTGGCTTTCACAAACTAGCACTGGACCTGAGGTAGGCCTAAAACACCTGTTGGCCTTTATTTATAAATTGCATATTTAGAGAAATAGAGAAGTTGTTTGGTTTGCTTGTCGCTAGATATCATTAGATACTAGGGAGATCGGTCTTGTCCGCAAGAACGATTTATCCGCCCGACAAAATGGTGACTCCACTGGGGACTTGAATTTTTGGTTTTTGCCTTTGCTTTTACTTTGACTTGAGAAACTGTTTCTTTGTTTCTGGCTTTTGCTTGCTATGTGGGATTGGGTAGGTTTATAGATTTTGAATTATTTTTTGTTTTTTCATATTTTTGAGAGTGGACCACACCTGCTGTTTGTAACACAGTGCGAACATACCCGCACTGTTCCTTTACTACATAGTGCGGTACCGCGCCTGGTTATACCAGGGGCCTGCGGACCCTGTCAAAATTTTGAAAAACTTAAAATATTTTCATTCAGTTAAGCTTAGGATTTGTTTATATGTTTTAGCCTCTACCCAAAACTGCACGTGTCTTGTCGGAAACATTTCGTAGGTTAATTCCATTGGCATTTAGGTTTTAGGTGAATTTCTAGAAGCTTTGTGTGCCTGGCTTGATTTTTGTTTGGTTTTTGTAGTAACTCAGAGCTTAGAGGCCTTAGAAATCTCAGATCACCCTGGTTTTTGCTGGTCTTCTTATGAGTCTGACCGATTTGTAAAATCTGCCTTTGTTGAGGAATACATCTTGTTTTTCTCTTTGCGAAGCTTCGAAAGAACTTGTTTTGAAAGTTTTGGATTTCATTTTTTAAAAAGAAAACAAAAGCTGGTTGTTTTTTGATTAATTTGTGATTCTGGACAAATTAGTCCTTAGTTTGCTCATAACTAAGTAAAACATCCTTGAAAAGAAATCTTGTAAGCTTTTACTTCAATTAGTTTTTTAGAATTTATAGATCTCAAGATTAGATTTTTCAATAGTTTTGAGTGTTTTATAAAAATTAAAAAAAAAGAATCTCTTTTGAAAAGTTTGTTTTTTGTAGTTTTTGATTGTTGAAGAAAAAATGATTTTTTCGTGAGCATAATTAGTGGTCTCGTTTTTGAGTTAATTGAAAAAGACAAAAAAGTTCTTCTTTTTATTTGTTTGTTAAGGAAAGATTTGTTTTTCAAGCAATTGCATTCTCAACTCTTTCTTTAGCTAGAAATTCATTGAAGGAAAATGATTGTTTACCATCTTAAGTGCATTTTTAGTGTTTTGGAGTCGAGTCTTCACACCATAAAGTTTCATCTCCGCACCTTTTGACTTAAGAAAAAACCAATAAAAATAACGCTTAAAGTAAAATCTATTTAGTAATCTTTTTATTTCTAGGGCTCTTTATCACCAACATAGCTTAGGCTAGTATCTTGGAGTAGGGAGTAATTAACTCTCCAAGATAGTAAAACAAACAAGTAGCTGTATCTTGCGGTAGGAGATAAATTCCAATTGTTACATCTATGCTTTGGGAAGCTCCTCTTAAAGGAGTCAAGCACGAGGTCATATCCGAACCAGTGGGGTAATCAATCCTTCCTCATTTGGAACGATAACATATATACACGTATTAAAAACGGCAAACCTCGGATTAACCATTGTCTAGGAGCCTGGGGTCACTTGTTGGTAAACCTTGGATTATGTCAAGGAGCCTTCAAGGGGATTGAGCTTGCTACTCTGCCCTTGCGTGTGTATCGGATCACAGACTATTCCCCCAGGTATATTTGTTTTCGTTGGTAACCATAGTGACCATATTCTATAGGATTCTTTCCTAAGGTGACGGTGGAGGGAAGATCCCACTGTACCTAGAGCAGACGTCGACTAGACTCACTTGGATTTTCTGGGGGGTTCTCTTCACTCGAGACGGTTTAGTGGAGAAACTTGTGCCAGTCTATTCATTAAGCAGGTTGTCAGGGTAACTGTTCCAACCGCCATTTCTGTATTGAATTCTGCGACGTTGGATTTCATCAACCAAAAACGGCTTTCATTTTTCCATGGGGAACATTTGCTTATTGCAAATTACCTTTTGGGCTCACGAACGCCGGTGCAACTTTTCAAAGAGCTATGTCTTACGCATTTCATGACATCAAGCACATTGTGAAACCCTATCTCGATGATTTACCTGCTCATTCATTACATCGAGTCGATCATCTCATCCATTTACGAGCAATCTTTATGAGGTGTAGGCATTACCGAATTAGGTTGAATCCACACAAGTGTGTTTTCTGTATAGAAACAGGTCGGTTATTGGGATTTGTTGTTTCGAAAGCCGGCATTCGTGTCGATCCCTCGAAGGTTGAAGCTATTGTCAAATTGCCTCCTCCTGCGACTCTTCGCCAACTCCAAAGTTTGCAAGGGAAAGCAAACTTTTTACGTCGATTCATTCCTAACTACGCCGAGATAACAAAGGGTTTTACTCGGTTGTTGAAACAGAATACTCCATTCTTTTGGGATGAGATAGCTGACAAATCTTTTGATGCACTAAAACACGCATTGACCCATGCACCGTTATTGCATCCTCCCAACTACAACCAGGACTACTTCTTATATCTCGCCACCTCTCGTTGCACCATCGGAATGGTGTTAGTTCAGGAAGATGAATTTGGTAGTGAACATGTGATTTATTACCTTAGTTGCACTTTGAATCCAACTGAACTAAAATATTCACATGTGGAGAAATTGGCCTTGGCAGCTGTTCAAGCTGTCCAACGTTTTCGTCATTACATTTTACTACGCAAAACTACTGTAATTTCCGACTGCAACCCTATGATCTATATTTTGACCAAACAATTGCTAGGGGGCAACTATTCCAAATGGATTGTTATCCTGCAAAAATTTGACTTGGAGTTTGAAAAATCTAAGTCAAAGAAATCTTTAGTTTTTGTGGAGTTGATGTGTGACTTCTGGTGTGCTGATACTAAAACTGTGGCGGAAGAGCCCATTGCGGACGAATCCTTGTTTCTAATCAGCACTCTTGATCTATGGTATGGAGATATCATCGTTTATCTCCAAACCCAATCCTTTCGGCCTGAAATTTCAAGATCTCAGCATCGGAAAATACGATTCCAATCCCAACAATTCGAAATTATTAGAGATACTCTTTATCGTCGTGGGACAGACTCTGTTTTCCGGCGTTGTTTAATTCATGAGGAAGCTGAAAGGGTTCTAAATGACTGTCACTCTGGAGCGTGTGGCGGTCACATGTCTGGGTTTGCCACAACCCAAAAGATATTGCGCGCTGGCTATTTCTGGCCGTTTTTGTTTAAAGACTGTATTAACGCGGTCCAAAAATGCCACAACTGCGAAATTTTTGATCGAAAGATGCGCGCTCCACCTGCTCCTCTCCACCCTATAATTGCCGTCGGTCCTTTTGCGAAATGGGGTATCGTTTTTATTACATGTAACCCTCACTCGGCCGGGGGGCATGCGTATATCATCCTTGCGGTAGATTATTTTACCAAGTGGGCCGAGGCGATGCCTACATTTTCAGTAGATGGCAAAACTGTTGCGATTTTCATTTTCAATCATATAAATGCTAGGTTCGGTGTTCCACAAGCGATTATCACTGATCATGGGCGTCATTTTTGAAATATTATGATGATTGAACTAATAGACCAACTTGGCCTGCGTCATAATAGTTCAACTCCATATTATCCACAGGCTAATGGTCTGGTTGAAGCCATCAACAAAGTTCTAGTCATTATGATCCGACGAATCATTGGGGTTCATAGGTCGAATTGGCATACTTTGTAGCCTAAGAGGAATGTCATCTATGTCAGTCTCTGGAATGTTTGCTGTCAAACACTCTAGATGGTTTTCCAATTCGGCCAGGGTCTCTGTAGATTTGTCCTGTGGGGCTGGTGCTGCTGTAGCTGGTTGTTTCCTCTCATAGGGTCGGAGAGTGGCTGGTCGCCGTGGACCTACATCTGCATTTGAAACTTTTTACTATCAATTTTGGGACGATTTAAAACAAAAAAAATTAAATTAGAAAATGTTGAAAATGATTTTACCTGAGTCATCCCATTGCTCTCCTGGTGGAAGAGCCATGTTTGGGTCACCACGATAATCCATCCCAGCATAAGGAAAATCCTGAATAGCGAAAACTTGGTTCTCCAACCAATGAAAATACTTAGGAGGAAATCGAACAACCTCTGAACCCTCCTTAGGATGACAGACCATAACTGCAACCCAACGCATCTGTTTGGGCTCTCGGGGAAGTCCAACTTCAACGAAAAGATGCTGTGGGACCAACATTGGGACCCTCTCTAGACCAAATCTCACAACTAAGAAACCATATCCAAAGTTTTTCAGTTGTCCGTTCTTTGCTCTAGTCAGTTGGCCTTTTACATTAGCCAACACAGCTTCGCACCAGTTGAAGACGGTGCCTCGAAAGCAGTCTACTGCCATCCGCATTTGGGATCCAGTGGCCATATGTAGTGCTACGCTTCCGCAGAGCCTGGTGACAGTAAATGCAATCACTTTGAGTTCAGGACGGGAAATGGTTTTGATATCAATCCCTTTGTCCTTGGTTTGGTCGTTACAAAACTCTAGCCGGAGGCTATCGACAGACTGGCCACCTGGCCTAGTCCCGAATAGAGTCAATTATTCACCTCTCTTAGGAAAACTAGTCAAAAAGTAAATGTCTTCCGGCTCCAATTCGAGCTGGTGGCCACCAATAATGAAACACTGGTCCTACACATTCCACCTGTCCACCAGCGACTGCAAAAGGTCTACTTGAGCCCTCATGCCAGGTATGGCCTAGAATTTATATAGCCCGCATGCCCTCAATGCGTCTATTGAGGGTTGATGATTTAGTGCGGCAACATCCACATCCTTGTGCTCCCGTTCCCGCCAGCTAAGCATAATGTATACCCTACATTCAAAGAAAAAGCGGATTACAACATCTTAAATCAAAGTTTTTAGGCAAATATTGGAAAATTTGGAATTTTAAAACATATGCCGCGGGGACCGCACCCTCTAAGTTAGAGACAGTGCGTAGGTCCGCACTCTGTCTATACAGTAGGTGCAGGCCCTTGATTTTTTTCTGCATTCGGAAAAGTCGGGGTCCGCAGGTTTCGCACGCTGCGCCTGTGGACCCGCGTGCACGGACCTTTAAACAATTTTTTTTCCAAAAAATCAAAATATAAACCTAGAAACAAAATTTCAAACGGTTGAAATGCAAGAGTAAGGTGATGTGGATTACCTAGAGGTGACGGTGTTCGATTCCAATGGACAGATTTTCCGCAATCTTCACGGGAAGTTTCTTACCCAAAAGCTCTCTTTCTCACTCTGAAGTCAAACGATAAAAATGAATTTACAAAAGCCATTTTTATAAGCTTTTTTGAATAAATGAATTTTTAATTTGTTTATTTTTCACTTTAAAGAGGTAACTTTTGAAGCATTTTTATTTATTTTAAATAGGTATGAGTAATGTTTGAGTTTTTGTGTAGGATAACGGATTTTGCAGGCAAAATTGATCATTTTCGACAAAAAACATTAGAGTCACCTTTAAGCTCTTTTCTGACTCCTAAAATATGAAAAGATTGCCGAGTTTTTCATTTTAAGCTCGTTAAAAAGGAATTAAAAAGACGGTCCACTTACAGCTCTTTTCTGACCGTAAAAATATGAAAAGATTGCCAGATTTTTGTCGTTTCAAATTCGATATTGGTTATAAAACGACATGTCATTGATTACTTTTTTACTTTTTCGGATCAGAGACACTAATTATGAAAAGTACTCCTTGATCGTAATGGTCAAGCGGTTCTCTCAAGTATTATTTTATACTTTTTCAGGCTTGGGAGACACAAATTTACGAAAAAGGACAACCATGGAGTTTTCTTAAGTTTTTTTCAGACTCCCTAAAATTGAAAAACGCCGCGTTTCTCCTATATTGGACTCGTTAAAATTTAACAGTAAAGGACCTATTCAATTACAAACAGGAATAGACCACTCCTTCTTAGGGTTCGAATTTAAAATAAGTTGGACTCATCCGAAGGATGAGCTTATAATCAAGAAAATGTTATCCTCCTCAAGCTTGTCAAAAATAAAGAGGTACTTGCCAGAAATTGTGGGGGAAAAGATAGGAAAATGAACCTGCTTGTCATACTTTGTGTCTCAGAAAAACATTTAACCACTCTTGAACATGACACTTTTTGTTCACCTGGGTTGGGAAATCCTTTGCCTAACAGTTAATCAAACCATATTGAAAGTCTTCAGTCGGTTTCTGGGTATTAGCTTTGGGTCAATTGTCACCAAACCATCTGCAGTGTCGTTATGTGTTCAAGAGGTTAGTGCAAATAAACCATTCATCTGCAAAATATCTGTCATCCATCTTAACCATCCCTGAGTCAGTCCTTGCAACTATATTTATTCAAACTTGATCTATGATTTCGTGTTGTGGGCTTTCCTATGACGGATCGCTTCCTATCGACTTTAGCTCATTATCTAGAAAGATGATCTAGGAATCGTCAGTACCTTGGGATCTGCATGCCTCAATGGCAGGTTTCTCGCCTTCGACGATAGGTTGCATTATTGACCTTCGATCAAAGGATTCCATGACATGTTCAACATCAACTCATCTATTCACATTTCATGGATTGTACTGAGTACTTTGAGAACCATTGAAATTAATGGTGGTTTCTCTCACACTTGTTAACAGTTTACATCATTGACTGGTAATCAAGTGGTTTCTACCATGTTAGACTTCGACACGTTCATTCACATGGTTAGAATCGTACTATTTCGGGAAGTAGAAATCAAGACCCTGGATCTAGTTTCCACCATCCAAGTTGCGAGGAATTTTGTATTCATTATACAGTGAACTATTCATAAACAGATGGCTGCGCCCATACTGTGTCTACATGTGTCTATACTTGTGATGTATTGCAAGATCATTCCTATATCAGAGCAGTTTAGTCAGTTTTCTAGTCAGTTTTGATCTGAGTATGGGAATGCCTACCTCAGCGATGATATGATCTCATATATATATTTTGTATTGAATGTTTTTACAGGTTCCAACCAGGCTCTCCACAAGATGATCCTCGAAATGATAAAGTATTTCACTCTTCCTAGATGATAAATGAAATCCTCATCTACTACAGACTTCACATTTTAGGGGGCAATCTGTTACACAAAATATTGTCACTATGACTTTCTGCAGTCAGTGTGAGTCTATCACCACTCATACTGTCCTCCTTTGCAAGTCTCAAACCTCAGCTCTTCATGTCAAGCTTTAAAAATGAGAAAAAGTCTTTGAAAATCTATAAAACTCTGGTTCCGCACTTTCTCTTACCATTACCTGCGGTCCCACACCCCTTGGTCATGTTACCTGCGGACCTGCTCGCTCTGTCTCTAAAGGAGTGGGTGCGGACCCCTGGGAAAGTCAAAAAGGCACAAGTTTATTCTTAAAATCTCACTTTGGATTAATTTTGGACGCTTCTAGAAGGAATATTGACGTGGTTGGTTCACTCCTAGGTGGTTCATGCATCCCATAACTAAAGGAGCTAACCCCTTGATGAGAGGAGCTTATCCCTTTGAAGGAGGGCTCTATCCCTTTGAAGGTGGACCTAGTAACTTCCCTCCTCTGCGCTATAAATTGAGTCATTGGGCTGGTTGCTAGAGCGGTTGAACGCTGAACATTTTTGAGGGTAAATGCTGTTGGAATTGAGACTTCCTAGTTAAGCTTGAGAGGAGAGATTACATACCTTTTGGCTTCATTGGGAAGAGAGTGAAACTTGTCAAAGTAGAGGAGATTCTTGCTGGACCCTAGGAGGAGCTTGTACAACATCAAGGCACCAAGGTTGTAAAGTTCTTCTTTGATTAAAGTTAATACAATCAGATTCATTTTTCTCAATAAATCGTCTTCTATGGTTTATTTCATGAATTCCTTGATCATCATGATAAATATGGTTTATTATATTGGCTATGCAGGTGCTATTTGATATGTGTGCTTGTTTGTGTTTGCAGATTCTTTGAAAGGGAGCTCATTTGGACAAATGGAGCGTGGCTTTCACAAACTAGCACTGGACCTGAGGTAGGCCTAAAACACCTGTTGGCCTTTATTTATAAATTGCATATTTAGAGAAATAGAGAAGTTGTTTGGTTTGCTTGTCGCTAGATATCATTAGATACTAGGGAGATCGGTCTTGTCCGCAAGAACGATTTATCCGCCCGACAAAATGGTGACTCCACTGGGGACTTGAATTTTTGGTTTTTGCCTTTGCTTTTACTTTGACTTGAGAAACTGTTTCTTTGTTTCTGGTTTTTGCTTGCTGTGTGGGATTGGGTAGGTTTATAGATTTTGAATTGTTTTTTGTTTTTTCATATTTTTGAGAGTGGACCACACCTGCTGTTTGTAACACAGTGCGGACATACCCGCACTGTTCCTTTACTACATAGTGCGGTACCGCGCCTGGTTATACCAGGGGCCTGCGGACCCTGTCAAAATTTTGAAAAACTTAAAATATTTTCATTCAGTTAAGCTTAGGATTTGTTTATATGTTTTAGCCTCTGCCCAAATCTGCACGTGTCTTGTCAGAAACTTTTCGTAGGTTAATTCCATTGGCATTTAGGTTTTAGGTGAATTTCTAGAAGCTTTGTGTGCCTGGCTTGATTTTTGTTTGGTCTTTGTAGTAACTCAGAGCTTAGAGGCCTTAGAAACCTCAGATCACCCTGGTTTTTGCTGGTCTTCTTATGAGTCTGACCGATTTGTAAAATCTGCCTTTGTTGAGGAATACATCTTGTTTTTCTCTTTGCGAAGCTTCGAAAGAACTTGTTTTGAAAGTTTTGGATTTCATTTTTTAAAAAGAAAACAAAAGCTGGTTGTTTTTTGATTAATTTGTGATTCTAGACAAATTAGTCCTTAGTTTGCTCATAACTAAGTAAAATATCCTTGAAAAGAAATCTTGTAAGCTTTTACTTCAATTAGTTTTTTAGAATTTATAGATCTCAAGATTAGATTTTTCAATAGTTTTGAGTGTTTTATAAAAATTAAAAAAAAAAATCTCTTTTGAAAAGTTTGTTTTCTGTAGTTTTTGATTGTTGAAGAAAAAAGGATTTTTTCGTGAGCATAATTAGTGGTCTCGTTTTTGAGTTAATTGAAAAAGACAAAAAAGTTCTTTTTATTTGTTTGTTAAGGAAAGATTTGTTTTTCAAGCAATTGCATTCTCAACTCTTTCTTTAGCTAGAAATTCATTGAAGGAAAATGATTGTTTACCATCTTAAGTGCATTTTTAGTGTTTTGGAGTCGAGTCTTCACACCATAAAGTTTCATCTCCGCACCTTTTGACTTAAGAAAAAACCAATAAAAATAACGCTTAAAGTAAAATCTATTTAGTAATATTTTTATTTCTAGGGCTCTTTATCACCAACATAGCTTAGGCTAGTATCTTGGAGTAGGAAGTAATTAACTCTCCAAGATAGTAAAACAAACAAGTAGCTGTATCTTGCGGTAGGAGATAAATTCCAATTGTTACATCTATGCTTTGGGAAGCTCCTCTTAAAGGAGTCAAGCACGAGGTCATATCCGAACCAGTGGGGTAATCAATCCTTCCTCATTTGGAACGATAGCAGATATACACGTATTAAAAACGGTAAACCTCGGATTAACCATTGTCTAGGAGCCTGGGGTCACTTGTTGGTAAACCTTGGATTATGTCAAGGAGCCTTCAAGGGGATTGAGCTTGCTACTCTGCCCTTGCGTGTGTATCGGATCACAGACTGTTCCCCCAGGTATATTTGTTTTCGTTGGTAACCGTAGTGACCATATTTTATAGGATTCTTTCCTAAGGTGACGGTGGAGGGAAGATCCCACTGTACCTAGAGCAGATGTCGACTAGACTCAGTTGGATTTTTTGCGGGTTCTCTTTACTCGAGACGGTTTAGTGGAGAAACTTGTGCCAGTATATTCATTAAGCAGGTTGTCAGGGTAACTGTTCCAACCGCCATTTCTGTATTGAATTCTGCGACGTTGGATTTCATCACCAACTAGTGTTTTCAGTACCGAAAGTTACTGTTTGTGTGTGGTTTGACCTCCTAGATTCTTTAGGCGTGTGATTCAAAATTGTTTGGTTCTTTAGAGACTTTAGGTGGTTTTCATTGATATTTTTCTTTGTTTGCGTGTGAAGTAATTAAATTTTTTAATCGTGGCTGAATTACCGAGGCAGTCCCGTAGACTTCGGGGCCAGCCTCCTGAGTTTTCACCAAGCCAGCTTGAAGGGCTATGAGCCCTTGTAACTCCTAGTGACAGTAGAGTTGGGTCACCTGAAGAAGGAGAATCTTCTTTAGTTGCACATCCTGATTATCAAGTTCAAGCACCAGAGTATATTATTGAACCTGTTTCATTTTCCGAAGTTACTGGTAGTTTTTCTTCTACTAGTGAATTAGCCGAGGAACCTGAAATTTCTGAACCTGGAACTGAACCTGCTGCTACTCCATCATCAGGATTTTCCTTTCCAACTTCCAGTGGTCCTGGTTCACCCAGGGTAGAAAGAGTCATTACCCAAAATCTTCCTTCTGGACTTATTGCTATTGAAGAACTTGTTACTCCGGAAGAAGGTATACCTATCCCTGAAAATCAACCAGATATAGAACTTAGGGAGCGTGAATCAATCTTTTACAGTCCACCTAGGAGGGATGCTTGGTATCTTTCATTGACCAATTTTTTGGAAAACCCGGGACTAAGTTTTTCACCACCTCGCATTCCTTTTCATCCAACACCTAGGGGTTATTATCGTCCTTTGAATATGTCAAGACAGTCATCCATGTTTTCTCAATCTCCAGAAACATTTTTATATGGCGGTCCTTCTGTTCCCTCTGGGTATCAGTCACTTACTGGTATTTTTTTGGGAGCATCTCCTCAACCTGTTGAACAAGGGTTATTAACTGGTAATAAGGAACTTAGCCGTTGAGTGTAGAAGATATTCTTATGATGTCAGGTACCATTCCAAATCTGCAACCTCAAGGTGGCCAGTTACCGCTTGGGGGGCAGCCTCAAGGTCCTCAATTATCGCCTGGGGGGCAACCTCAAGGTACCTAATTACCGCCTGGGGGGAAACCTCAAGGACAATACATACCTTCGGGACAGTACATTCCTCAAGGTCAACCCCAGACTCAGTATGTACCTCAAGGTCAACCCCAGTATCAATATGTACCTCAAGGTCAACTCCAGTATCAGTACGTGCCTCAAGGTTATCAACTTTAAGGTCAGTACCCAACCCAAGGTTTCCAACCACCTTCAGGTTAATCATTTGTCCAAGGAACTAGAAATGTACATTTGAATTATCAACCCTACCCTCAACCCGGTTATGGTCCTCAATATGATCAACCTTCTATGGGTCCATACCCTAGAATGAAATTAGTGTGGGATCCATCTCAATCCCAACAGATCTTGCAACTGAACGTGCATTTGTCATCTCAATCTGGACAACCCTTGGTTTCTGGTTCAACCCAGCAACCTGTCCAACCTACTATTCAAACTTCTGCACCTTCTGTAGTTTCTAAGCCTGGGCCTAGTTCGCCTCGAACTCCGCCTCAAACGACTGTGGCAACTACTGCAACATCTGTTCCATCTACCCCACCTACTTCCGGAGCATCGACAACTCTAGTTTCTACTGTTCCTGCATCAATTCCTCAAGTATCTTTACCTCAGTCTGGATCCATGATTCAGACTTCGATTCAAATGCCTGTAGGACAACCTGGTCCAAGTATGATTGTCACAAGTCAACCTAAATTTACTTATCAATCGTACCAGGGACAATACCAATTCGGTCCTGCTGTGCAGAACCCAGTGTATCAGTATCAACTGTACCCTGGATATACTTATCAACAACCTCAACAACCCCAGTACGGTCCGGTTAATCCTGGTTTTCCGGGACGATATAATATCCCAAATGCAATTCCAATTCCTAGTTATCCTGGATATCCTCCTCCTGGGGCTGGTCTCATGACCCAGGGTTTTCGAGACCCTAATCGTCAGTTACTGTTCATTGCAACTTTGGACTTGCCTGACTTGTCGCGCCTTACAAATGATCCGATTAATTATCTTCCGTTTTGGCCGCCAATGCCGAATAAGTTGCCCAGTGACATCCCAAAGTTTGAAGGTAAATCAGGAGAGGATCCGTCGAACCATGTGATGACTTATCACCTCTGGTGTGCATCTAACTCCATTTCAGACAATTCAATTCGTTTACGGCTTTTTCAATGCACTCTAATTGGTCTTGCGGCCAAGTGGTACATTGAGTTACCGCGAGCCACTTTTTATAACTTTAGTCAGTTAGCTACTTCGTTTTTAACTCATTTTCAGTTGCCTGTTAGATATGACAATGGCACAGAATTATTAACTTCATTAAAACAGTCAACGTCCACTTATATTTCAGATCACATTCATGAATGGAGACGTCGACGACGTTTAGTGAAAGTTTTTATTCCGGATCAAATCTTAACAGAATGGTTTGTTAAATCATTATTACCGAAAATCACTGAGGATGTAGCTAAGGCAGGAGTTGGTATTGAAGAGCAAGTAATTTCTCAAGCTCAGTACCTTGACCTCGTTTATACGCAGTCGAGTACGTTACACAAGAAAATCCCCGACCTTCCTAAACAAAATCAAATAACTGCAGCTCCTTCAGGGTCTCATGCCCCTGATGGTATGATTGGTACAATTAATACCAAAAGTAAGAAGAAATCTTCCAAGAATTCTTCTCCTATCATAACTTTACCAGATTCCCCGACAGGAGACTCTTCTGTGGAAATTTCTGCCGATATTCATGTTGTAGAGTCATCTATGGCCAAATGAAAATCCGGCGGTAAAAAGAAAGGGAAGAAGAAAAATAAATCAGACAAAAATTCGAAAGAGAAACTAGAAAAAACGGAATCTACTGATGAGAAACGCAAACCTCGTTATTCTTGTCTCATTTGTGACGAAGAGCATTTTACAAGAGACTGCCCTCATCGCGCTGAGGTTGCGAAAATCGTCAGAGGTTCTCAAATGCATGCTGTTTTGAAGGATCCTTTTCCTAGTCAAGATAGTAAGATGATAGGTTCTTCCTCAAATGCCTCAGAAGAACCCATAATGATGATGTCCCATGTTAGGATTGCGACACGATCGCAAGATTATGGAAGTAAAAGTCCTGTTGGTGGTAAGGAAGCAGAATCTTCTAATTCGAACCCATCAACTTCAACTCCCGGTCCCGATCCACTAGAGATCGAGAAACCTAACCTAGACTTAGTAATCAAACCGCCCGCCAAGGGTATACTTCGAAAGTCAGCTTTCAATCCACATGTGAGAGCTGTTCAGAACTATAACATTATTGAAGATTTGGCTATTTCACCTTCAGCAATGTCAGCTTTGGAGGTGCTGCAATCATGTCCAGCACAGCGTAAATTGATATTGTCGACTATAGGAGCTGTTGATATTCAGGACTCGAACATTATAATCTTCGATTTAGAAAATAGTACAACTCACTTACCTCATCAAATGGCTTTCCAGATTCCAGTGTTAGTAAAAAATAGACCTTGCTATAGGACTGTGATTGATGAGGGAGCTTCAACGTGTATTATGTCGATCCAGTGTTGGAGATCGCTTGGTTCTCCTACACTTAACCAATCCCCGACGATTCTAAAGGCTTTTGATGGCCGTGGGTTCCATCCTTTTGGCATTCTACAGGATTTACCTATAGGGGTTGAAGGCAAAACTGTTAATCTAGACGTGGAAGTGGTTGATGCCCCTCTAGATTACAACCTTCTCTTGGGTCGTAATTGGTCTTATGCTATGACTGCTATTGTTTCATCGATCTTTCGGCTTATAAAGTTTCCTCATAATAGAAAGATCGTAACCATAGACCAGCTAACATACTTTTCATCCGACTCAGCCTCTTTTAAAAGTATCCAGCATGTAGGCAAAACAACTATCCCTTATAGGGATGTTGGAGTAGGACTAGTTAAAGATTCTGGTTTACTAGGAACTTTTTCCTTTCCTCCTCCCAACGTATCACCTTCTACTGCAACCATTCATATGATTTCATCAAACACTATTGTATATGATGATCCTTGGATCGTACCTTCCGAATCTGAGATGGATTAATTTGGTGATGCTATGCCTTTGAGTCCCTATGAAATTGCGTATCAGGCCGTACAGTCGT
Source organism: Pinus tabuliformis (assembly GCA_031772625.1). Classification (NCBI taxonomy): domain Eukaryota; kingdom Viridiplantae; phylum Streptophyta; class Pinopsida; order Pinales; family Pinaceae; genus Pinus; species Pinus tabuliformis. The sequence continues at coordinate 910,630,541 of CM062809.1, read as the reverse complement.
TTTCCGACCCTTCTTCGACTGAAATTGACTTAATGAATGTGGTCCATGAAGAATCAATTTCAACATCAAACTCAGATTCAACAACTTTTTCCGAACTTGTTCACACTGATGAGCAAATTCGTGAAATCTTGTCTGTTGATGATTTACCATGGGAAGATCTTCATCATAGATCTTCATTTTTACCTGAGATTAATCACTTTGAAAATGATTTTTCATCTATTTTTACAACTGATTATGTCAAGGAACCTCAAAATCTATTGAAAAATCCTGATTCTGAGTTAAATTTGGGAAATATTTCTCAAACTATTCCTATTGACATTTCGGTTAGGCCTGGAATTGTTGAAAACATTCATATAGGTGCCTCTTGTACGGAAGATGAAATTCAAACATATAAGGCCCTATTTCAAGAATTCCGCGACATGTTTGGGTATCGAATATCGTTCCTGTTAATAAAAAGCAAGGAACAATAAGAATATGCATCGATTATAGGGATATTAATCGAGCCTGTCCAAAAGACAATTATCTGACTCCCTATATCGATCAAATCATTGATGATTGTGCCGGCAGCGAAATATTCTCCTTTATGGATGGTTTTTCGGGTTACAATCAAATCAACATTCTACCTGTTGATCAACCAAAAACGACTTTCATTTGTCCATGGGGAACATTTGCTTATTGCAAATTACCTTTTGGGCTCAAGAATGCTGGTGCAACTTTTCAAAGATCCATGTCTTACGCGTTTCATGACATCAAGCACATTGTGCAACCCTATCTCGATGATTTACCTGCTCATTCATTACATCGAGCCGATCATCTCATCCATTTACGAGCAATCTTTATGAGGTGTAGGCATTATCGAATTAGGTTGAATCCACACAAGTGTGTTTTCTGTATAGAAACGGGTCGGTTACTGGGATTTGTTGTTTCGAAAGCCGGCATTCGTGTCGATCCCTCGAAGGTTGAAGCTATTTTCAAATTGCCTCCTCCTTCGACTCTTCGCCAACTCCAAAGTTTGCAAGGGAAAGCAAACTTTTTACGTCGATTCATTCCTAACTACGCCGAGATAACAAAAGGTTTTACCCGGTTGTTGAAACAGAATACTCCATTCTTTTGGGATGAGATAGCTGACAAATCTTTTGATGCACTAAAACACGCATTGACCCATGCACCGTTATTGCATCCTCCCAACTACAACCAGGACTACTTCTTATATCTCGTCGCCTCTCATTCCACCATCGGAATGGTGTTAGTTCAGGAAGATGAATTTGGTAGTGAACATGTGATTTATTACCTTAGTCGCACTTTGAATCCAACTGAACTAAAGTATTCACATGTGGAGAAATTGGCCTTGGCAGCTGTTCAAGCTGTCCAACGTTTTCGTCATTACATTTTACTACGCAAAACTACTGTAATTTCCGACTGCAACCCTATGATCTATATTTTGACCAAACAATTGCTAGGGGCCAAGTATTCCAAATGGATTGTTATCCGGCAGGAATTTGACTTGGAGTTTGAAAATCTAAGTCCAAGAAATCTTTAGTTTTTGCAGAGTTGATGTGTGACTTCTCGCTTGCTGATACTGAAACTGTGGCGGAAGAGCCCATTGCGGACGAATCCTTGTTTCTAATCAGCACCCTTGATCTATGGTATGGAGATATCATCGTTTATCTCCAAACCCAATCCTTTCGGCCTGAAATTTCAAGATCTCAGCGTCAGAAAATACGATTCCAATCCCAACAATTCAAAATTATTAGAGATACTCTTTATCGTCGTGGGACGGACTCTGTTTTCCGGCGTTGTTTAATTCATGAGGAAGATGAAAGGGTTCTAAATGACTGTCACTCTGGAGCGTGTGGCGGTCATATGTCTGTGTTTGCCACAGCCCAAAAGATATTGCGCGCTGGCTATTTCTGGCCGTCTTTGTTTAAAGATTGTATTAACGCGATCCGAAAATGCCACAACTGCGAAATTTTTGATCGAAAGATGCGCGCTCCACCTGCGCCTCTCCACCCTATAATTGCCGTCGGTCCTTTTGCGAAATGGGGTATGATTTTATTACATGTAACCCTCACTCGGCTGAGGGGCATGCGTATATCATCCTTACGGTAGATTATTTTACCAAGTGGGCCGAGGCGATGCCTACATTTTCGGCAGACGGCAAAACTGCTGCGATTTCCGTTTTCAATCATATAATTGCTAGGTTTGATGTTCCACAAGCGATTATCACTGATCATGGGCGTCATTTTCGAAATATTATGATGACTGAACTAACAGACCAACTTGGCCTGCGTCACGATAGTTCAACTCCATATTATCCATAGGTTAATGGTCTGGTTGAAGCCATCAACAAAGTTTTAGTCATTATGATCAGACGAATCATTGGGATTCATAGGTTGAATTGGCATAACATGTTATTTTCAGCGCTTTGGGCGTATCGAACCTCAGTAAAAACATCAACCGGTTTCACTCCTTTCTAACTAGTTTGCGCTTTGGAAGCTGTGTTACGCATTGAATGTGAAATCCTGTCATTGCAAATGGCCATAGAATTACTTCCAGCCACTTCCGAAGAGGAGAAACGTTTTTTGTACTTGGCTCAGCTAGATGAGAATCGACGTGATGCTGCACTAGTAATTGAAACTCATGCCAAACGTATTAAAGCTCAGTATGATCAAAATGTTACACCTCGTAAATTTTCAGAAGGAGACCTAGTCTTACTGTACGACCAAGCAAATGATAAGTTAGGCGCTGGAAAATTTGTACCCATGTGGCCTGGTCCTTATGTTGTTAAATGAAAGCTGGCAAAAGGGGCCTATGAATTGGTGGACTTTGACGGAGTCTCTTTAGGTAAACCCAGAAATGGTCTTTACCTGAAGAGATATTATGCTTAAATCTGGGTGTGGAGATTTTAGTTAGGTTAGTTTTATTTCTAGCTGGTGTGTTTTAGATTAGAAAAGTGTGCTTAGTTTAGAGAGTGTTTTTGTCATTATTCCTGCTTATCTTGATTTTACTCTTGATATTGCAGATGTCGACGTCTCTCCAAACATACATTGGTTTTGCTGATGGTGCTTGTCGTAATACACAGAAAATTTCTTCCGCAGCTTGGGTTATCTATTCACCCTCTGATGAGTTGGTATCTATGCATGGGGTAAGCCTCGGTCAAACAACGAACAACATTGCAGAGTATAGTGCAGTGATTGAGTTATTATCTGAATCCATTTCATTTGGGATTCGGAGTTTGATTGTGAGGTTAGATTCTGAACTCGTTGTGTTACAACTTAATAGAGTTTATGCCATTAGAAATCTAGTGTTATTGAGATTATTTTTGAGAGTTCGTCTCATGGAACGTGAATTTGACTATATTGAATATTAGCATATTCCAAGATATTTAAATACATTAGCAGATGCAATTGCTTCTCGAATGTTAAGTAGACATTTGCAATAATCAAACAAATAAATTTAAAAACATTCCATAACATGTTTTACAAGATAGCCGGTAATAGTGATATAGCATAGCATAGAAGTGTGTCAAATATACATCGTCTTCGATCATAGGTTGAAAAACACCTTATGATCGCAAAAAATGATAGTACAAAAGCAAAAATGTCATATGAGTCTACAACAGGCGATCATCCTATCATTGGTGATGATCACGATAAGAAACCACTGTACGGGTTGCCCTACAACGGAACCTCCTGAAAGGTCCGGGGACCCCAATCACATAGCGCTGTAGCCTAAGAGGAATGTCATTTATGTTAGTCTCTGGAATGTCTATTGTCAAACACTCTAGATGGTTTTCCAATTCGGCCAGGGTCTCTTTAGATTTGTCCTGTGGGGCTGGTGCTGCTGCAGATGGCTGTTTCCTCTCATAGGGCCGGAGAGTGGCTGGTCGCTGTGGACCTACATCTGCATTTGAAACTTTTTACTATCAATTTTGGGACGATTTAAAAACAAAAAAATTAAATTAGAAAATGTTGAAAATGATTTTACCTGAGTCATCCCATTGCTCTCCTGGTGGAAAAGCCATGTCTGGGTCACCACGATAATCCATCCCAGCATAAGGAAAATCCTGAATAGCGAAAACTTGGTTCTCCAACCAATGAAAATACTCAGGAGGAAATCAAACAACCTCTGAACCCTCCTCAGGATGACGGGCCATAACTGCAACCCAACGCATCAGTTTGGGCTCTCGGGGAAGTCCAGCTTCAATGGAAAGATGCTGTGGGACCAACATTGGGACCCTCTCTAGACCAAATCTCACAACTAAGAAACCATATCCAAAGTTTTTCAGTTGCCCGTTCTTTGCTCTAGTCATTTGGCCTTTTACATTAGCCAACACAGCTTCGCACCAGTTGAAGACGGTGCCTCGAAAGCAGTCTACTGCCATCCGCATTTGGGATCCAGTGGCCATATGTAGTGCTGCGCTTCCGCAGAGCTTGGTGACAGTAAATGTAATCACTTTGAGTTCGGGATGGGAAATGGTTTTGATATCAATCCCTTTGTCCTTGGTTTGGTCGTTACAAAACTTTAGCCGGAGGCTATCGACAGACTGGCCACCTGGCCTAGTCCCAAATAGAGTCAATTTTTCACCTCTCTTAGGCAAACTAGTCAAAAAGTAAATGTCTTCCGGCTCCATTTCGAGCTGGTGGCCACCAATAATGAAACACTGGTCCTGCACATTCCACCTGTCCACCAGCCACTGCAAAAAGTCTACTTGGGCCCTCATGCCAGGTATGGCCCAGAATTTATATAGCCCGCATGCCCTCAATGCATCTATTGAGGGTTGATGATTTAGTGCGGCAGCATCCACATCCTCGTGCTCCCGTTCCCGCCAGCTAAGCATAATGTATACCCTACATTCAAAGAAAAAGCGGATTAGAACATCTTAAATCAAAGTTTTTGGGCAAATATTGGAAAATTTGGAATTTTAAAACATATGCCGTAGGGACCGCACCCTCTAAGTTAGAGACAGTGCGTAGGTCCGCACTCTGCCTATACAGCAGGTGCAGGCCCCTGACTTTTTTTCTGCATGCAAAAAAGTCGGGGTTCGCAGGTTTCGCATGCTGTGCCTGCAGACCCCCGCGCGCAGACATTTAAACAAAATTTTTCCAAAAAATAAAAATATAAACCTAAAAACAAAATTTCAAACTGTTGAAATGCAAGAGTAAGGTGATATGGATTACCTGGAGGTGACGGTGTTCGATTCCAACAGATGGATTTTCCGCAATCTTCACGGGAAGTTTCTTACCCAAAAGCTCTCTTTCTCACTCTGAAGTCAAACAGTAAAAATGAATTTACAAAAGCCCTTTTTATAAGCTTTTTTGAATAAATGAATTTTTAATTTGTTTATTTTTCACTTTAAAGAGGTAACTTTTGAAGCATTTTTATTTATTTTAAACAAGTATGAGTAATGTTTGAGTTTTTGTGCAGGATAACGGATTTTTCAGGCAAAATTGATCATTTTCGACAAAAAACATTAGAGTCACCTTTAAGCTCTTTTTTGACTCCTAAAATATGAAAAGATTGCCGAGTTTTTCTTTTTAAGCTCGTTAAAACGGAATTAAAAAGACGGTCCACTTACAGCTCTTTTCTGACCGTAAAAACATGAAAAGATTGCCGGATTTTTGTCGTTTCAAATTCGATATTGGTTATAAAACGACGTGTTATTGATTAGTTTTTTACTTTTTTGGATCAGAGACACTAATTATGAAAAGTACTCCTTGATCGTAATGGTCAAGCGGTTCTCTCAAGTATTATTTTATACTTTTTCGGGCTTGGGAGACACAAATTTACGAAAAAGGACAACCATGGAGTTTTCTTAAGTTTTTTTAGACTCCCTAAAATTGAAAAACGCCGAGTTTCTCCTATACTGGACTCGTTAAAATTTAACAGTAAAGGACCTGTTCAATTACAAACAGGAACGGACCACTCCTTCTTAGAGTTCGAATTTAAACTAAGTTGGACTCATCCGAAGGATGAGCTTATAATCAAGCAAATGTTATCCTCCTCAAGCTTGTCAAAAATAAAGAGGTACTTGCCAGAAATGGTGGGGGAAAAGAGAGGAAAATGAACCTGCTTGTCATACTTTGTGTCTCAGAAAAACATTTAACCACTCTTGAACACGACACTTTTTGTTCACCTGGGTTGGGAAATCCTTTGCCTAACAGTTAATCAAACCATATTGAAAGTCTTCATCCGGTTTCTGGGTATTAGCTTTGGGTCAATTGTCACCAAACCATCTGCAGTGTCGTTATGTGTTCAAGAGGTTAGTGCAAATAAACCATTCGTCTGCAGAATATCTGTCATCCATCTTGACCATCCCTGAGTCAGTCCTTGCAACTATATTTCTTCAAACTTGATTTATGATTTCGTGTTGTGGGCTTGCCTATGACGGATCGCTTTCTATCGACTTCAGCTCATTATCTAGAAATATGAGCTAGGAATCGTCAGTACCTTGGGATCTGCATGCCTCAATGGCAGGTTTCTCGCCTTCGACGATAGGTTGCATTATTGACCTTCGATCAAAGGATTCCGTGACATGTTTGACATCAACTCATCTATTCACATTTCATGGATTGTACTGAGTACTTTGAGAACCATTGAAATTAATGGTGGTTTCTCTTACACTTGTTAACAATTTACATCATTGACTGGTAATCAAGTGGTTTCTACCATGTTCGACTTCGACACATTCATTCACATGGTTAGAATTGTACTATTTCGGGAAGTAGAATTCAAGACCCTGGATCTAGTTTCCACCATCCAGGTTGCGAGGAATTTTGTATTCATTATACAGTGGACTATTCATAAACAGATGGCTGCGCCCATACTGTGTCTACATGTGTCTATACTTGTGATGTATTGCAAGATCATTCCTATATCAGAGCAGTTTAGTCAATTTTCTAGTCAGTTTTGATCTAAGTATGGGAATGCCTACCTCAGCGATGATATGATCTCATGTATATATATGTTGTATTGAATGTTTTTACAGGTTCCAACCAGGCTCTCCACAAGATGATCCTTGAAATGATAAAGTACTTCACTCTTCGTAGATGATAAATGAAATCCTCATCTACTACAGACTTCACACTTTAGGGGGAAATTTGTTACACAAAATATTTTCACCATGACTTTCTGCAGTCAGTGTGAGTCTATCACCACTCATACTGTCCTCCTTTGCAAGTCTCAAACCTCAACTCTTCATGTCAAGCTTTAAAAATGAGAGAAAGTCTTTGAAAATCTATAAAACTCTGGTTCCGCACTTTCTCTTACCATTACTTGTGGTCCCGCACCCCTTGGTCATGTTACTTGCGGACCTGCCCGCTCTGTCTCTAAAGGAGTGGGTGCGGACCCCTGTGAAAGTCAAAAAGGCGCAAGTTTATTCTTAAAAACTCACTTTGGGTTAATTCAGGACGCTTCTAGAAGGAATCTTGACGTGGTTGGTACGCTCCTAGGTGGTTCATGCATCCCATAACTAAATGAGCTATCCCCTTGATGAGAGGAGCTTATCCCTTTGAAGGAGGGCTCTATCCCTTTGAAGGTGGACCTAGTAACTTCCCTCCTCTGCACTATAAATTGAGGCATTGGGCTGGTTGCTAGGGAGGTTGAACGCTGAACATTTTTGAGCGTAAATGCTGTTGGAATTGAGACTTCCTAGTTAAGCTTGAGAGGATAGATTACATACCTTTTGGCTTCATTGGGAAGAGAGTGAAACTTGTCAAAGTAGAGGAGATTCTTGCTAGACCCTAGGAGGAGCTTGTACATCATCAAGGCACCAAGGTTGTAAAGTTCTTCTTTGATTAAAGTTAATACAATCAGATTCATTTTTCTCAATAAATTGTCTTCTATGGTTTATTTCATGAATTCCTTGATCATCATGATAAATATGGTTTATTATATTGGCTATGCAGGTGCTATTTGATATGTGTGCTTGTTTGTGTTTGCAGATTCTTTAAAAGGGAGTTCATTTGGACAAATGGAGCGTGGCTTCCACAAACTAGCACTGGACCTGAGGTAGGCCTAAAACACCTGTTGTCCTTTATTTATAAATTGCATATTTAGAGAAAGATAGAAGTTGTTTGGTTTGCTTGTCGCTAGATATCATTAGATACTAGGGAGATCGGTCTTGTCCGCAAGAACGATTTATTCGCCCGACAAGTTCTTACATTGTTTCGAAATATTTTATTACGTAGTTTATTATCTTAGATCTTAGATTAAATATTGCTAGTGTATCACTCCAAATTATGGATATATTTGAAATCAAAATGGAAGAAACAAGCAAATAAAAAAATCATCCACACAAATGAATAGAATATATGACTTGGGAAACCTAATACGAGAGAAATCCTAGCTAGAAGGTGAGGCATATGCTCTAGTCTCTCTTTTTCAATTATGAAATATAAGTACAAAGAAAGGGTCACTCACTATGGAGTGGGCATGGACATTGTGGCATGAAAGATTACTACAAAAATATTATTCCTCTTATGTTATGCTTGATATCCCATTCTTTGATGCCATCCTCAACTATGGAATAATAATAATGCCAAAAGAATGGAGCCCCTTCCTTTCCTAGTAACCTAGTATAACACAACCTGTAGTCATTCAACATCAAGGTTAAGGTTTTTGCATGCTTCAATCTTCAATTAGTGTTTCTATTTTGGAACACCCCCACATGTGTGAGTAATGGGGGTTGACATGGCATCCACTCATTGCCATGGTGGTCAATAAGGTAGGTCAACTTGCAAGAGACATAACTTTCACATACGAACTTCATTTGAGGTGATTTTCACATAGTTGGAAAGCTTCCAATGTCTAGAGTAACATCAAAGGGATGGAGCTATGTAATCAAAATGGGCTCCCAATCGAATATACAAGACCCCAAATCACTAATGTGGAACCTAAATCTAAAGTGGGCCCTATAAGTTTAGTAGCTCCATATGCATGTATGTATCTTCCATTCTTATCTATATATCTATTACCAATCAACTCCAAGTAAACCACAATTGTGGGGGAGAACCCAAGGCACTCCTTCTCAAAGATAAGTTATAGAGTGGGGAAATAAAGTCATTACAAGTCATAGGATAGTAGTGAATATGCTTCAAATTCTAAATATTTTGGCAAAATACATTGATTGCAAGATACATTCTAAATCCAACCCAAAGGACATGTTAGGGAATGTGATAAAGAACGTACTTAACAATCTGATAGGTAGGAGGACATCAATAATTTGAAACATTAACCAAGGAAAAATTAAACTACCAACTTGAAACTCTAAGTGGAGTACAACACTTAGCTAAATTCCTTGAATGAATTTGGTGTCATCCCATCACTTCACTAGTGTTTTAGGGGTCATTGGTTTCTTTATAATCTTAGGCTTTCATTGGTAGCTCATGGTGTCAATCCATTTAGAGAGCTCAAATCTACTTACTCAGTGTGACCTGCTTTTGTTATTAACAATAAAATTCCTCCATGGATGTCAATAAAGAGGGAGCACATAATATTGGCAATGACTGTTCTACGTATTTGTTCAGAATACCTTGAAAGGCCTCATTCATGAGAAAGTTAGTCAAAAATAAACATTGTAGACTTTTACAATATTGAAGAATTGCTACAAACCCTTCAAGTAGAGGTTACTTATCACATTATCTATTTTTTTGGGATCAATAATACACAAGAATAAACAAGTGAGAAGAGAGAAATTTAGTTTATTGTAATAGTAACCAAAGTTACATTTGTCATTTGACAAAAGAAGTTGGTATATAAGTGAGCTTAGGCCAAACCCTTAAAAATAGCCATATGACCTTCCTCTTTTGCAGCTCCATGACCATAAGGGTCTAACTGAAAAACACATAGTTCCATTTAAGAGTTGTAGGTTGAGGCAACCACTTCAAGCCCTTGAACTTGAAGATAATCCAATATTTGCAATTGTTTACAATAATAAGTCCATTATACACACTCCTCATCTGGGAGTTCGCTAGAGAGGGAGAATACTTGATTGATGCCAACCTTGTAAATGAACAACCTTTCCTACTCATTGGTTGGAATCTCCGTCACTAGTTGAAGGAGTATATGTGTCATGAATCAAAGATGATATCTTAGCATGAGTTATTGACACTTGAACATACTTGCCATGGATCTCATGGAAAAATGATGAAGAGACTCTTTGAATATTAGGAAACATGTGCTCATACTCTACTTAGTTTGTAGGTGGTAGCGCTTCAATTTTTTCCATTTAATGGAAAATCTCACCCAAAAAGTCAACTTTTGAAGAATCAATCCTATGCTAAATCACTCCTTCCTTCTCATTGTTAAGATCTTTGTGAGCTTTCACCAATGACCCTTAAAGTTAGTGTCCTTTAGCACCTCGAATGGTGGAATAGGAGGTAAAATCCATTCCCCTTCACCTTTGTCGAGATCTCTGGATGCACCTACAATCTATAACCCTCTTTTGAATCAACAATAAATTTTGTTATTTTTCACTTCCTTTACATACCCTCCCTATAGGGGCATTCTGATAGGAAGAGCTTGTGGTTGAAATATTACAACAACAATTGGGGCACACCATCTCTTTATAGGGTTTCAAGGGAGGGTTATTGGAAAATAACCATCTTATCCCCTATAGCCCTTAAGACCTTCTAACACATTAATGAAATGACAGATTGATAACTAGACCCAAAGATAGATCCAAAAATTCAAGGCCAAACCGAAATAGAAAGAATCACACCATTGATTAAGCATTGATATTGAGTTTTGGTAAAATCAAGGACCTCCTTTTAAGATCTTTACCTTATTTTTATCTTTCTAAAATGGAAGGTTTAAAACCCACATTAAAAAGGGGAGGTTTGCAACTTAGCCTTTGCAACCTTTGTCCAAGACAAATCTATCTAATGGACTAACTTGGATATGTCAGGTCTTTATTTCTAGAGTACACAATCAATGTTTTTGAGGTGAACTCTCTAGCTCCAACTAAAATTTAGTCCTATTAAAGAGGAAACTTGAAAAATCCTATTATTTGGAGATATTTTCCTTTCCTTTTAATTGATTTACAACAAACCTCATGCCTCGCCTTTCTCATCTTTCTCTTCCTATTTCCAACAAAAAAAAATCATTAATCATATATCATAAACACTTTATATAAATAAATATTGCAATCATTAACTTAGAGAGTATATTTATGGGTGAACCCATGCAACAACCCATTGTAGTCTAATATGGTTCTAATTGTCTCCTCAAAACACACCTTAGAAAACACTTACAAATCTTGGCTTCCATATCAAATTAGTGTAATTGCGGGGAGGGCAAGGCTATCAAAATTATAGTTATTTTTATTTCGGGATGGCGCGAAATGTACCGAGTTGAATTCTGGTGCTTTATTTAAAATCAACAATTACCTTCTGATTCTGCATGTGCACAATGTCTAACTATGAGGTAGGGTTTTTCTTCATTTCTTTCATTTTCTTCATATTTTCTATTGGGTGGGGGCAAGCTGGTCAAATATTATTGTTATTTTTATTTTGGGATGGCAGGAAATGTACAAGGTTGAATTTTGGTGCCTTCATTTGAAATCAGCCATTACGATTCTACATGTGAACAATGTTTGACTATGAGGTAGGGTTTTTCTTCGTTTCTTTCATTTTCTTCAAGTTTTCTGTTGGGTGGGGTCGTTGATTTCATGGGACCTCCTCTAAGGTAAGTTTTTTCTTCATTTATTTCATTTTCTTCATGTTTTTTGTTGGGTGGGGTCGTTGATTTCATGGGACCTCCTCTGGAGCCTCCTTTCCTGATCGGGAATTCTCAATAGCTTTTCTCCCTGTTATTAACTCTAACAAGACCACTCCGAAACTGTACACATCTAACTTGACAGTTTGCTGGCCTGTCATAGCATACTCTGGTGCACAATATCCATAAGTTCCCATTACTTGTGTGGAAATGTGAGTCTTATCTCCAACAGGTCCGAGTTTGGCCAGCCCAAAATCTGATAACTTTAGATGAAATCCCTCATCTAGTAAAATATTAGAGGATTTAAAATCACGATATATGACTGGAGGGTTGGCTTTGTCATGCAAATATTCCAACCCTCTTGCAACACCTGAAGCTATTTTCATTCTTGTGTTCCAATATAATGGCTCCTTATCAGGCGGGAGATCATGGAGATGGTTTTCCAATGATCCTAATTGCATGTACTCGTATACCAAAAGCCTTTGATCCCCATCAATGCAATATCTAATAAGGTTAACAAGATTTGGGTGATGAAGAAGACTCAACATCAAAACCTCAACAAGGAACTCCTTGTTTCCCTGCAATCCATTCCTGTCGAGTTGCTTGATAGCCACAATTTGACTAGTGCTCTCAAGCCTCCCTTTATAAACTCTGCCAAAGCCTCCTTCACCCAACAGACACTCAGGCCAAAAATTATTCGTCGCTGTAGCCAATTCTCAAAAAATGAATGTTTGCGCAACAATATGTGGTTCCCCCATCTTGGGAGGTTCATCTTGCCTGTTCCCATGGGAGGACTTCGATCTCAATCTATCTGAAGAGGCTTTGGGAAGCTGATTAGAAGATGCAACAGGGTATTCTTGGTCATATTTGCTCTTAATATCATTGAGTTCGGACCTTTTCAAGTGCTGCATGTCTTTTACATCCTTTGCAGATCCACAACATGGAAAACAACTCATTTCTCTACTCAGCTAACAATTAATCTTAGTATGAGCAGAATCCAAGTTCAAGGGGAAACAAGAAAATTCAATAACAGTTCAAGGGGAAAAAAAGAAATCCAATAATAGTTCAAGGGGAAAGAAAGCAAGCTAGCAGATCAGAGTGATATCTTTGATCAGGTAAAAGTTCAGTCTGAGCAGAATCCAGTAATAATTCAAGGGGAAAGAAAGCCAACCAGGCAGCCAACAAAGCAGAGTGTGATATATTTTTGCCTTTCTACTCTTGTTTTGTTCATTTAAATCCTTTTGCTTAGTGTGGTCATGCGTAAATTTAAAAAGGCTACAAACATATATATAAATAATATTCAATACACACACACACACACACACACACACACACACACACACACACACACACACATACACACACACATATACATACATACATGCATGCATACATACATACATACATGCATACATACATACATACATACATACATACATACATACATACATACATACATACATAGATATATAGATAAAACAAGGCAAGCCATAGCATGGTGGTAAACTGAATATATATATATATAGATAAAACAAGGCAAGCCATAGCATGGTGGTCAACTGAACATACAACAGCCAATTCTTTTAGCATTCTGCTCCATCCATATAAAATGAAGCATAGTGAGGATTAGACTATCCATGACCACAAACTGCATATCCTCTAAAGGTTTCCAGTGGCTCTTATTTCCAGTGGTGCATATCCTCTGATATTTATTTGAATGTATAAATATCCCATGATGCAAGAGAGAAATGGGTGTAAGATTGGAGGAAGCATCATATGCCAATGTTTCCTTAACATGCATTAATTAGAACTAATAAACTTGTGGGTGAAAATTGGTTAGAGCAGTGACAAAACTAGGCAGAGGGGTAGCTAAGTACGTTAGGTTTGCAATATGGAAAACATAAATGGTAAAATGCTTAGGTGTAGTTTTAATAGGAAAAAATGACATGCATAGAGAGGGCACAATTTTAGTGAGGGTGCCCACATTAAGGCCACAAAACTAATGGCTTTCACACATTTAAGTAGGCTAGAGAGGAACCTACGATGATACTAGGTCAAACAAACACAAAATTGATAGGAAATATTTGAATAACTCGTGTGGATTTATTATATTCACAATATGTACATATTAATACATAGTTTTATGACCCTTGGTTTTCATCTTCCAAGAGGTCACTTAGACTTCAATGACTATTCAAATTCCTCCACACCAACCCTAACAGATTAGGTGTCTAACAAAATTTTATACTAATGGATTCAACTTGCATCTACATGAAACACAAGGAGGAATCCAACAACCTTTTTTCAGAACCCACTTAAATTTTTTAGAAACTTAGCAGTAATACCAAAAATGATTGCAAACTACAAAATGCTTTGACCATTTTACCAAAAACTCTGTTAGAAATTGTTAGAAATTATTGTGTATAGACCCTTCTACAATATGGCCCTTCTTTCTCACAATAACTATTAGACAAATCTTCTAGGATAGTGATGACTCTTTGAACTACAATCTTTCTTTGGCATGAAGAAAACATTAAAATTTACAAGCTCTAGATATAGAAACTATGAAATCAAGCACTGTGTCTACACCATATATTTTGGAATAAAAATCAATTACAACATAAGATAGTTGGAATACTTTTAGAGAATATGGTTTGCAATCTATTATTTCACTATTTTTTCTGCATCTGATGAAGCCACTTTTTTTTTTGCAATCTAATATTTTTACTGAGGTATTAAAGATATATATTTTTTAAACTCCTGGTCATTGATTCAATGAATTTATCTTCGTTACCTCTTCTATATTTCTTGCTATTCAACAAGATCATTGTAGGTGCCTATACTCGTTGAAGATCATGCATATCAAAGACATTCTCAAATTTTAGAATTTTTTGGGAAGTAGCTTTTCGAAACTAGCCTTTTTCAAAATTCTTGTATAGGAAACCACCCAAATTCTTGCATAGGAGGCTACTTTTGCATTCTGGGTTAAATTCAATGTTTTGATGTATCTTTCTATGGTTTCTCAATTAGATGGAATAGTTCCTCTGCCAATAATTATTGTGGAAGAAGGATAAATTCTCCTATTTAACAACATATAAGAAGGCTAGGTTGGATTTAAGAAATATCCCATAATTTGGTACCTCATAATATATGTGCATGGATGATCTTAAGCTATGGGGCTCAATGTCAAGATTGAAAAATAAAGGATGCTAAGAGTTTTATTGGGTTTTGAGTGCAATATTTTACCGAAAATATTTCATAATAGTATACTATTATGGTGAAACAAAATACAAAGTTGGTTGGTAATATGTAAACTTCAAAATCATGAGACCCTGCAGCATCAAGGAAAGCATAGGTCAAATTCAATGCATAGGTAGTATAAGCAAAGGTATAGAGCATCTATCATTGTTTATTTCGATAATTATCTTTTCCAAGTTGATCTCTTTGTAAATTATATATTTTTGTGGAAGAATGGATAATCTCTCTAAATGAATGCGATAGAAGGAAGGATCACTTGGTGTTGGTTTTTTAGAAAGGACATGGGATGAATACCTCCAAATTGGGGTTTTATATGTGTTCTTCTAGGGCTTAATGCTTGGTACTATTAACATTCAATGCCCATTATTTGTCTTTAATTCTTTGCTTTGATAGCCTAGTTGTTTTGCAATGGCCTTGGGCAGTTGACATTGTCACAAGGCATGATAGAACCTAAAAATGGGTGCCCTTGGGCATGAATTGAGTTTACCAATTCTTTGGTTATTCATGGAGGTAGAAATTGCAATGATTGTTTCTCTAAAAATGTCAAGAAAGGTTGTCTTAAAGGGATTCCTTGAGGTAATAGAATCCTTTCTGATGAAACTCCTATGCACATATTTGTTGGTGTTCATTTTGGTGTATGTGATAAGTTCAAGCAATGCACACTCTATGTACTTTTTTGGTTGAGTTCTATCTAATTCAATTTTAAGGCTTGGGTATAGGAACTTTGGAAACCACGTTTGGTTGTAAGTATTTGTGGGCTAACAAAATATATATTTTTTGTTTTCATTTAAAAAAGAATCTGACTATGCTGATATTATTTCTTGAGGCCTTTACAAACCTCCTACTAACATAAATGCTTGATAGTAACAATTTCCTTCCTATACACAGAGGACTGGGAAAACCTCAAAATCTCCCTTGAACCTCTCACTCTACTCATTCAAATGCCAAGCAAGACTGCATCATCTGAATTCTGTAAAGTCACTTTACAACTTTCATGATTGAAATGAAAATTTTACACATGAAATACACAATTTCGGATCAGAGTATAGAAACTGCAAGAATTTATGCCAAAGAAGATGAAAGATTTGCAAAAACTTAATAGTTCATGTGCAACTCCAGCAGAGTCTCAGTGAAAATCATATGTCCCACTCCCACCAAGGGCATTGCTCCTTTTCCTTTCTCTTAAATTCTCACCCCACGATTTGGCTTCAGCAATTGCATGTTCACGATCTCGACTGATAGCTAAGACTCACTTCCCATCTCTACTGGGTCTCCCAATTTTTCTAAGGCTATGCCTCATCCCATCAGACTTGTTAGAATCTCCAGAATCCCTACCACTACCCTCCTGAGAACCTCGAGACTCATTTAAGGTATTTGAAGCCCTAACATGAGCAGTGTGACATTTAGGGGAAGTCTCTGCAAGGCATAGTTCATGCTGGTTACTTCCATGTCTACTTACTTTATCAGTTCCTCTTTTTGATCCATTAAGATACTTCCTCTCCTTGTTCCTTTTCTCATGGGCAAGAGTCGATGGTGCAGACTGATTAGTTTGAACAAGATTCACTGTAGGATCATACATCTGGGATGCAAGGTAACCAAGAGCTGTTACTACATCACCGATCAGGGGCCGAGTGGCAGCATCCTCCTGAAGACACATTGCTACCACAACAAGTGCTTGATACATGCCTCTCACAGGATAGAGTCCCTTAAGCTTTGGATCAACCATCTGTGCAAATTTTTTGTGGTCCTTGAACAAAGGTCATGCCCAAGAACAAGATTTTTCTCCTTTGCTGACTGGGAATTGTCAATAGCTTTTCTCCCTATTATTAACTCTAACAAGACCACTCTGAAACTGTACACATCTGACTTGACAGTCAGCTATCTTATCATAGCATACTCTGGTGCACAATATCCATAAGTTCCCATTACTCGTGTGGAAATGTGAGTCTTATCTCCAATAGTTCTGAGTTTGGCCAGCCCAAAATCCGATAACTTTGGATGAAATCCCTCGTCCAGTAAAATATTAGAGGATTTAAAATCATGATATATGACTGGAGGGTTGGCTTTGTCATGCAAATATTCCAACACTCTTGCAACACCTACAACTATTTTCATTCTTGTGTTCCAATATAATGGCTCCTTATCAAGCGGGAGATCATGGAGATGGTTTTCCAGCAATCCCAATTGCATGTACTCATATACCAAAAGCCTTTGATCCCCATCAGTGCAATATCCAATAAGGTTAACAAGATTTGGGTGATGAAGAAGACTCAACATCAAAACCTCAACAAGGAACTCCCTATTTCCTTGCAATCCATTCCTGTCGAGTTGCTTGACAACCACAATCTGACCAGTGCTCTCAAGCCTCCCTTTATAAACTCTGCCAAAGCCTCCTTCACCCAACAAACACTTAGGCCAAAAATTATTTGTCGCTACAGCCAATTCTCGAAAAATGAATGTTTGCACAACAATATGTGGTTCCCCCATCTTGGGAGGTTCATCTTTCCTGTTCCCATGGGAGGACTTCGATCTCAATCTATCTGAAGAGGCTTTGGGAAGCTGATTAGAAGATGCAACGAGGTATTCCTAGTCATCTTTTCTCTTAATATCATTGATTTCAAACCTTTTCAAGTGCTGCACGTCCTTTACGTCCTTTGCAAATCCACAACATTTAAAATACCCCATTTCTTTGCTCAGCTAACAATTAATCTTAGTATGAGCAGAATCCAAGTTCAAGGGAAAACAAGAAAATTTTATAACAGTTCAAGGGGGAAAAAAGAAATCCAATAATAGTTCAAGGGGAAGAAAGCAAGCTAGTAGATTAGAGTGATCTCTCTGATTAGGTAAAAGTTAATCTCAGTCTGAGCAAAATCCAGTAATAGTTCAAGGGGAAAGAAAGCCATCCAGGAAGCCAACAGAGTAGAGTGTGATATATTTTTTCCTTTCTATTCTTGTTCTGTTTGTTTAAATCATTTTGCTTAGTGTGGTCATGCATAACTTTAAAAAGGCTATAAACATATATTCCTTTCCATATTTGGGTTAGAGATGTAAGAGAAGTGCTACTTTCTCTCTCTCTCTTTCAATCTTCTTTGTACTTTATGTGTTTTTGTCTTAAGGTGCTAGTGTTTCTTGGAGCATTCACCCAAAAAATTCATATATATAAAGAAGAAATGAAATATGTGGGGTACATGGTTTATGGTTGGACCATGCTCTTCCATGATGGACTTGGACATTGGCGATGGTTTACTATTTGCTGCTAGACCTTGTTTGGATGTTTGAAACACATTCTTCCTCAAAGTGTTGGATAATTATGGAGCTTGGTGACTTCATGTTGTTGATGCATGAAGGGAGTTTATGTGCTTGGACTAGAGTTGGGTATTTTAGAGGAGTTTATTGAGCCCTAGATAACATGGGGTTGCTTGGTTGCTTGCATGGACGTTTACACTTGACATGTGGACTCTTGGGTTGAGGGAGTGGATATGTAGGTGTGCGAGTCCTTAAGGCAACACATGACCTTGTAAATGCATTTTCCTTAAGGAGACATATGACCATGAAGATGCATTGGAGCTTTGGAGCTTTGGAGGATTGTTGGACCTTGGGGAGTAGTGCTCATGCCATGGAGGCCTTGCTTGTTAATCATTGTCACCTTTGAGCCTCACACAGATCACTTAGAGTAGAGTGCTTCACATGGGTGGACCTACTTGTGTCTTGCAAGTTTTCTTCTAGTGGACTAGGTCCACTTGTTATTGTAAAGCCCCTTTACCTCTCATATAAAAAGAGGAAGGAGTGAGTTGTTATTATAGTCGATCATGAACTTGTGCATATTCCTTTTCATACTTGGGTTAGAGATGTAAGAGAAGTGCTACTTTCTCTCTCTCTCTCTCTCTCTTTCAATCCTCTTTGTAATTTATGTGTTTTTGTCTTAAGGTGCTAGTGTTTCTTGGAGCATTCACTCGAAAACTTCATATATATAAATAAGAAATGAAATATGTGCGGTAAATGGTGTATGGTTGGACCATGCTCTTCCATGATGGACTTAGAAATTAGAGGTGGTTTACTATTTGTTGCTAGACCTTGTTTGGATGTTTGAAAGACAATCTTCCTTGAAGTGTTGGATAAGTATGGAGCTTGGCGACTTCCTGTTGTTGATGCATGAAGGGAGTTTATGTGCTTGGAGTAGAGTTGGGTATTTGAGAGGAGGTTATTGAACCCTAGATAGCACGGGGTTTCTTGGTTGCTTGCATGGAAGTTTACACTTGACATGTGGACTCTTGGGTCGAGGGAGTGGATATGTAGGTGTGGGAGTCCTTAAGGCAACACATGACCTTCGATATGCATTGTCCTTAAGGAGACACCTGACCATGGAGATGCATTGGAGCTTTGGACCTTTGGAGGATTGTTGGACCTTGGGGAGTAGTGCTCATGCCATGGAGGCCTTGCTTGTTAATCTTTGTAACCTTTGAGCCTCACACATGTCGCTTAAAGTAGATTTTTTCACATGGGTGGACCTACTTTTGTCTTGCAAGTTTGCTTGTAGTGTACTAGGCCCACTTGTTATTGTAAAGCCCCTTTACCTCTCATATAAATAGAGGAAGGAGTGAGTTGTTATTATAGTTGATCATGCACTTATGCATATTCCTTTTCATACTTGGGTTAGAGATGTAAGAGCAATGCTACTTTATCTCTCTCTCTCTCTCTCTCTCTCTTGTTCAATATTCTTTGTACTTTATGTGTTTTTGTCTTAAGGTGCTAGTGTTTCTTGGAGAATTCACCCGAAAACTTCATATATATAAAGAAGAAATGAAACCCATGAACACAATCACAACCTATCATGTAACTCTCCACGCTTTCAAAACCCTAGATAGGGAAAACCAAGAGAAACCCTAGCTCCACCAAAGATACTCCAACAATCAATCTTTTCGAATATCTTTTTGAAATATCTTTGGTGGAGCTAAGGTTTCTATTGGTTTTCTCTATCTAGGGTTTTGGAGATCTTAGAGCATTATATGATGAGTTGTGATTGTGTTCATGGATTTTAGTTCTTACACACATATGAAGTTCTCAACTGTCCAAAATTGTGTTATTTCAGATTTGACTTCCAACTTACCACTGCCTAGCATACCTTGTCACTCCTATAAATTGTGTTATTTCAAAGATTTGACTTCCATATTTTCATAAATACAATGTCCTCAAAAAGATAGTTGAACACTTCCATATTCATAGTTAGATCATATTCCAAGAATATATACATTTGTTGTACGGATCAACAATTTCCTCACGAACAATAATCACAACACAAGCGGCAATTGAACTTGGTTGGGGAGGATATTAATTTATCCTCTGAATTTCCTGAGTTCTTTCTACTATCAAATCAAATTGGAACTAGATAAAAATCGGATAGAAAAACTGGTTGACCAAAAAATACATAAATTATTCAAATTTAGGAAAAAACATATATATTAATGTGCATTAATATGAATCACAACCATTATACAAAAAAATTTCCATTTAACTTGAGTTTTCATGGAAAAAGATTTGGAGGTTTCCCAACATGAAATTCCTAAAGAACATGTTGTCTTGAAGCCAAGTGTGCACCATATCATAGTTAAAATCTAAAGTCTTTGGCATCATTAAACTTGGCACTAGTCTGAGAATCCTATCTCGTACTAAGAGCATATTTGTGTTAAGAGAGTTTACCATGCATTTACATCCACATTTTTTCTTAAGGGTGAAAGTGGTTATGTGCCACATAAATCTGTTTGAACGACAAATATCCATATCATAAAACAGAGGCAAGCTTGAAATGCTTGTTCTATAGCTAGAAGTATTGTTATGACATTGTTCACAACTTTTAAGTACTTTGTTGAAGGACTTCAAAAGTACGTAAAAGGGATTTAGTGGGTCAAAGTGTTCAATGATGGGTATTATTGTGAGATTATTTGCCCAGCATGCTCCTAATAAATTGAAAATGGTTTTTTTTTTAAATTGTTTGGGCCAAATATTGTAACAGTTGCACTAGTGCATTAATTATGCTAAAAGGTCACCAAAAAATACATAAATTATTCAAATTTAGGAAAAAACATGTATGCTAATGTGCATCCATATGAATCACAACCATTATACAGAAAAAATTCCATTTAACTTGAGTTTTCTTGGAAATAGATTTGTAGGTTTCCCAACATGAAATTCCAAAAGAATATGTTCTCTTGAAGCCAAGTGTGCACCATATCATATTTAAAATCTAAAGTCTTTGGCACCCTTAAACCTGGCACTAATATGAGAATCCTATACCATACTAAGAGCATATTTGTGCTAAGAGAGTTCAACATGCATTTACAACCACATTTTTCTTAAGGGTGAAAGTGGTTCTATGCCACATAACTCTGTTTGAAGGACAAATATCCATATCATAAAATAGAGGCAAGCTTGAAATGCTTGTTCTATAGCTAGAAGTATTGTTATGAAATTGTTCACAAATTTTAAGTACTTTGTTGAAGGACTTCAAAAGGATGTAAAATTGATTTAGTGGGTCAGAATGTTCAATGATGGGTATTATTGTGAGATTATTTTCCTAACATGCTCCTACTAAATTGAAAATGGGTTTTTTCTGTTTATTGTTTGGGCCAAATATTGTAACAACAACACTAGTGAATTAACTATGCTAAAAGGTCACTTTCTTGTTTATTTGACCATGAATATCTCTTTTATAAAGCAATATTTCTTAGCTCTGTTTACATTAGTGGTTTGATAAGAACATTTCTACAATCTCTTCACTGAATTTCTTAAAATTTTTACATTTATGCTTTTTGACACAAAAGGGCTAATATTTTACCCTAGCTAAGTAAGGATTCTTTAAATAACCTTCTAGCTCTGTTCCTTTTTGTTCCATCTAAGTTTGGAAAGGTGTCATGAATTTACATTGAACAATGTAAGAATATAGTCTTCTCCAGAAACAATCAAGCCAACTCTTTCATTTTGCAAATTACCTACCAGTTCTGGATGTATTCTTTGAAATTTCTATTTGAAGGTGTTGGATTTAGATAAGTGATGCAGAATGCACACCTATAGTTCTATTGTTCACCTATTAGACCAGTGAAAATTATAGGAAGACTTGGAAGGGTTGGACGTGATTGTTCCAACCATACTCTTATTGGCCCGCAATACATATATTCATAACACGTACCTACAATACTATTGTTCACCTATTCGGCTAGTGCATATTGTAGGAAAACTGTTAAATGTTGGACTTCGTTGTCTCAAGTTCACACACCATCACTAAAGATGCAACATATTGTGTGCATCCTTAGATATGTTTGAGATTGCAAGCTATCTGTTTAAATAAATGCATGTATAAAACTTCTATATTAGAAAAATATCCATCAATATTTTTTCTAGCATTTTGCGTTGAATTCACAATAGTAGGCTAAAAGTGTCATTTCAATGTATGGAAATTAGGATATATAAATGTGAGATATATACTCTAAATCTTTGGGTTATCTCCTTTTCAAATTTGGGCTTTTTTAGGCTACATGTTAATTGTTTGAACTTTGAAATTTGAAGAAATCCTTGAATGGACTTCGTAAATACTCGAATGAATGGACTTCGTAAGGCAATGGTACCATAAATTGTGTTATTTCGAAGATTTGACTTCCATATTTTTCACAAAATACAATGTCCTCAATAAATAATTATAGGTATATATACTTATGTTTAGGATTATATATGTGTTGGAGCAGTTCCTTTATGTTTTACTATAATCTTGATGTTGACAAGATTTAGTCGACTTTTTTCATCAATTGTTCATAGAACATGCAAAAGATTTCATTGCCAAAATGTGGTAAAAATTACATCTCTCCTGATTTCTTTTTTATTTTATTTTTCATGACAAGATAATCATGTTGCAGGAATGAGGTATCCTACAGTCTGTTTCAATTTGTGGATTTTTTTTTCCTCCCATTTTGTTACAAGGATGTAGATTTCATTTTCATGTTGATGGTTTTTGCATGTATCTTATCTAGCCCCAAATTCTAGTAATGGAGCAGATCTTGAGAAGTAGTCGTGGACACAAACTATCAGAGGTTAATGTTACAATACCACTTCCACCTAATATCAGAAAAATTTTAATGGTCTGTGACATAAAGAAGATTTATTTAACAACAGGGTTGAAAGGGAAACCTCATGTCTTAGTTCTAAGTCATTTATTTGTGTTTCTTAGCTGTAAGTCATCTATTTGATTTTGAGCTTTATCAGATCAATAATTTCACTAACTCAATATGCATGGCCTGTATTTCTCACCCGATGTTAGTTACTTGACATGGTTGATATAACATTAAATTCTAGGACACTTTTATTTTAAGTTAGAGATTTTATTGATTAAAAGGATGTTCATATTTTGATTGGTTTACTTGGAGCTTGATTTAAATTTTATTTGTGAATTCCACATGGATGTTATTTTTTCATGGTGAGATCTTTGCACCAGTAAGGTCAAATGAGTCCTAGAACATAGTTATACAATAAGCACATCTTTGGCCTTTGTTGTGTATCCGTTATTCTTTATATCATTGATGGATGGTTATTGATGATGTAAAATAGAGGATGGGAAGGTCCTGCCAATTCTCTTGACAAAACAAAATAAAATGGAGCGGTAGAATTGTGTTTTAAAGGGTGAGCCAAAAATCAGTACTTGAAAGGTAGAACTTGAGAATAACAAGCTATCTAATCTGGATCTAGAGCCACAACAGACCGTGGAAAAAAATGATGGTATTGATGAGTTTTCTTGGAAAATAAGCTCTAACTGTTAAACCATTGCCCAAATTTCAGTTATCTACAATGACAATAGTGACTCTAGCTTCATTTGTATGAATAGTGACTTTAGCCATTGCCCTGTTGATAAGCCCCAAAAATGGGTAACTTATTGGGCTCATTTTGCCTACTGTTCTTCATCAATCCACCATTTTTCATAGTTTATGCATGTTTTTTGAGTATATTTATGTTAGTTGAACGAATGAGGGTGGTCACTTTACCAAGAAGGCTAATACGTGGTTATTTCAGGCTTTTGGACAAATTTTGGAACAAGGCCAAGCAATTATGAGCCAGATGACAGCCAAGCATGAAGGAACAAGGGTGAGGATTCATAGGAAGGGTGTCTCTTGCATTAAATGGCCCTTCCTCGAAATCTCCACCCTCAACTCGGAGCTCAGTAGGCCACCAAAATGAATCCTAAAGGCAGCCGAGCAGCTTTGTGAAAAGTGACTGTTTACTGGCAGTTTGAACAGCCGAGCCCCTTGAGTTAAGGAGGGCTGCTGAGGACCCTTGTAGGCATAAATAGGAAGGCTTTTAGCCTTCGTAGGTTACTTTTTGAACTATTGTGTTTTGCACTATAGTGCTGTCATTTTCTCAGCTCATTTTCGTAGCTACTGCTGTATAACTTTCTTGTGACATGGTTATTTTTGAGTAATGAAAAGCAGCTTTATTTGGCATCAGTTCTGAGTTTTTCTTAGGAGCCTATAGCTCTTGGGGTTGGGCCCAACCCAAGTGCCAAGGCTTCCTTTGTGTACTGTTATTTTCTTTTTATGTCTTTGCAAAATAATTTCTGTTAAGTAGATTAAAATCTTGCTGGTTACCTAGGTCATTGTTGATGATTAGAAAGGCTTTTTATGTTCAGATTGAGTTGATAGGTTAATAACAGGGAAGATCTTCAGAAAAAGGCCATCAAGCACCTCTGATCTCACCTCTCCCTCAGTGGGATCATGAGCTGGGACAAAGGTGACCTTGCTGCCAACAAAAACATTGTCTTTGCTTCACCATGCAATCATTAGTGTTAGATTCTCATTTGCAGAAATTGATACCAGTTGTGGTTACATGTTTAGGTTCATGATTGCTTAGTTTGCATAGCTATTTCACGTGATTTCATTGCAAATAAACTTCTGTTCATTTCCTTTGCTGTTACTTAGGTCAGATTAGAGTAAAGTAGCTAGGTCATTGGTTTTCCAAGTCATTGATTGTTCAATTTGAGAAATAACTTGCAAAGTTCCTGTAATACCTCTCCATCTACCCGTACTCCATCAATCCCATCTGCTCCATCCCCTAACTCAGATTCTTTCCTCACGTTTGCCACATTCGCTCGCGTAGCCCTAATTTTTGTGCAACATTGCTCTACTCCTCCTTGAACAAATCCAACCATCCTCATCACTCCTCAACTCCATCCACCAAGTCCTAGACCTCCTCACACCCTTATCCTATCCCCATACTCACTTCTCCACCTTTCTCTCTCCATCCACCCTCCAAAATCCCATTTTTTGAACATCCTGTAGAACCCCTACAGACTTCCTGTAGAAGCTCACGAAAGCGGTTTCTTGATAGCCAAACTCTGTGAAACTCTCTGGAAGGGTGCTAGGGACCCCTTAGGACCTCTGCACAGTAAAAAACCAGTTAAAGCACGTGTGACAATTCTGACACTTTACTCAAAAATACAAAAAGATGTTTTTTTATATTTTACTGTAGAAGTAGCTTAGATACATGCATTTCACCTTCTTAGAAGTTAATGACATCTCTTTCAGTAGCTTTTATCCTCTTTCTTGCATCAGTAGGATTAGCTGGTAAAATTAGGGTTTGCTAGGGTTTGCATTTCCTTTCAGTTTCTTTCTGCAAGTAGATTAGCCTCGTTTGAGTTAGCTTCCATCCATCAGTTAGAAAGCTTCTTCTCAGAGCTCATAGAAGTTGGCTTAAGCTCCTATCGGACTTGTGCCAACTGACCAAGTGATAGTTGCGGCAAGAGCTAGTACTTGTGCATACAACACCGTTGCTTCCAAGTTTGTTACGAACTACCAGGTTGATAAGAGTAAAGAAGGGAGTCCTAGGAGTTGCAGCATTATTGCTGCAATACTGGAGCCCACCATTCTTTTTGGCATCGTTGCCGGGGAAGCGTCAGAGTATTTGTGATTGTTGCTTTTCTTCTATTTTTCTACTACAACCTTCTACTAAGTAGTTTATTTCATTTCCATTCTGCAATTTCATTTATGCAAAAGTAGATTAGACATTTCTTGCTTTCAGAGATTAGCCTTTTAATTCCGCAATTTCAATTCTGCAAGCGTATATTAGCATTTCAATTCCGCAATTTCAATTCTGCAAGCGTAGATTAGCATTTCAATTCCGCAGTTTCATTTTAGCAAGATAGATTAGTCCTTTCCTGCTTTCATTTCAATTCCACATTTTCATTTCCGCAAGATAGATTTTAGATAGTTGCAATTCCATCTGTTTCAGTTTTGCAGGTACAAGCAAAAAAAAAAAAAAAAAACAAACAAAAGCAACCAAAAATATTTCATTTCATGCCTTGTAGGAATAGAGACAATACCAAAAAATTCTTGCCCAACACCCCCACCACATCACTGGGTCACTCTTCTCTCTTCTTTGGTGGCAGTGATCCAGACGAACCTATAGGTGAACCTCCTGAGATATACAAAGATCCTATAACAGAAGAAGAGCGAGAGAACATTCCTCTCGAGACCATGGCCGAGCCCAAAAACGGTAGAGAAGATGATGAGAGAATAGAAGGTACCTTTCCCATCCGAGAGACCAATGGGGACATGAAAATGAAAAACATAAGTCCATCAGCCTTACCTCACTTCCATGGATTGACCACTGAAGACCCTGATACCTTCTTGTTTGAGTTTGTTGTCCTTTGTTGAACTTATGACTATGCTGAGGATGAGAAAAAGTTGAAACTCTTTCCTTCTACCCTCAAGGATGCAGCACTACACTGGTTCATGGGGTTACCTGGAAACAATATCACCACTTGGGCTCAGATGCAGCAAGCCTTTAACAACAAATATTGAGACTACTGTAGGTCCAAGGAAACAAAGGGAGAAATATTCCGGATGACCATGGGAAATGATGAGTCATTAGAAGACTATGAGGAAAGGTTCCAACTTAGTTATAAACAGGCCAGGTGCACACTTGACCCTAAGTCTCTGAAGTTGGTTCTGCTCCGAGGAGTCCCTGAAGACCTTCTAGATACCCTTCATTTGCTAGCTAGAGGGGACATCTACCAACTACCTTATGAGGACATAAAGACTGTGTTTAGAAACCATTCTAGGGTAGCTCGGAAAAGAGGTAGGGGGAATCCACTTTCAGCTAGTGCTGCCTTCTCCAAGCATGAGTTTGCTAATCAGATGGAAGACCTCAAAAGTGAGATGAGACAGGCCATTTCCATGCAACTTGATACTTTCCGAATCCAACAAAAGAAAGAGGAAGCTGAGAGGGCTTTGTCCATTTTCTGTCCCAGATGTACGAGGAAGCACCCTAAGAACGAGTGTCCATTGCACTCAGTAGAGGTATGTTTTGTTTGTGAGGAAGACCACCCCACAAACCAACGCCCAACCTTACCCGGATTTAAGGGCATGTACCAAGGGACTGAGGCAACCACTGAACCTCTCTACTTCCTCAACCAAAGGAGGCCACATGGGCCCAGACCTTACCAGCAAGGGATGCAAGGGACATCCCAAGCTTATTATAGCCCCAACCAATATGCTCACATACCTTCTTGGCACCCTTGCTCATCCTTCCTAGTCCACACCTCCTCCTTGGTCTTATCCATCTCAATACCATACTCAACCCACTACTCATTCGTTTCACTCACATGTCTAGCCACAACCTCAGTGGAATGCACCTCAACCGGGGTGGAGGCCCCAATACAACTCTCCTCCCACCATTCTGCCTCCACCACTGGCTCAACCAAAACCATTACCTCTTGCTCCTCCAAGACAACCCCAGATGCCTACTCAACCAAACCTGAACCCTAACAACAGACAGGCCCAACAGGTATACATTGGGGAGACAACATGCCCTACTTATGCTGTGGAGATCCAGGAGATCAACCTGCGATCTGGGAAGGTCCTTCTAGATCGCCAACCTCCTCCCCGGAGGATGAGGAAGAGAAATAGGAAAGTGAACCCAAAGCCATTCCACCATTTCCTGAGCGACTAACAGTAACCACGCAACCAAACCCAGAGGAGACTGAACTTATGGGAGAACTTAAACAGTTGTGTGTGAAAATACCACTTCTCCAGGCCATAAAAGATGTACCAATATATAAAAAATTGATCAAGGAGAAGTGTTTCAAGCACCCAGGCAGGCGAAAGAGAGATGCCTCGACTATCAATGTCATATGACAACTATCCGATCTAATGTTGGGACAAATAATCTGTCCAAAGTATTTGGACCCTGGGAGTCCTGTAGTTGATGTCCACATCAATGGCACCATAATCCCCCATACCTTGATTGATCTAGGGGCTGCCATTAATGTGATGACTAGGGACACTATGCTTAAACTCAACCTTTAGAGTTCCTTAAGGAAGACCTCGACAGTACTGCAGTTAGCAGACTGCTCCACCGTGACTCCCGAAGGGATTGTGGAAGATGTCCTGGTCTCTATTGACTCTTGGGAGTACCTTGCGGACTTCTTGGTCCTTCAGCCAAAGGCAACGCTCACTGGATACCCCCTCATTTTTGGAAGGCCTTAGTTAGCTACTGCGGATGCTTACATCAGTTGTCGAGCTAAAAGCATGACCATCAAGAATGGGCCTATGTCCAAATAGTTAGTCCTATACCCTCCTGCCCAACCTCTGCTAGAACATGACTTACCACTCTGGTTGGAAGAGGGAGATGAGGATGAGGTCTACTCTGCACCATTGTGCATAGTAGAAGCCACCAGGGGAGGTCCTCTGACCAAGGATGAATTGATCGAGAATTTGATTCAAAATCCACCTCCCAGTGCATTGTCGTTAGAGGAGTTAGTGGAAGGTACCCAAGCCAGCGCTTTAGTGGACCTCTGTGTGACTAATCCGACCTCTCCCAGAGTTAAAAATGTGGAATTTGGCCTCGAAATAACCTTAAAGATCAGCTCCTCCCTATCTCCCTCCCAGGAGAAGGAGCTCTATAGCTTACTGAACAATCATCTGGATGCTTTTGCTTGGAGCTATAAGGAGATGAAAGGAGTCCACCCTTCGGTCTATACCCATCACATTTACATTAAAGAAGATTGTAAACCAGTCAGGCAGCCTCAGAGGAGAATGAATCCAGCCCTTAAAGACATCATCAAAGAAGAACTGCAAAAATTGTTGGATGCAGGATTCATCTACCCCATCTTCGATAGTGAGTGGGTCTCACCTCTAGTGCTTGTGCCCAAGAAAAATGGGAAGTGGAGAATCTGTGTAGATTACCGAGAACTTAACAAAGCCACCAAGAAAGACCATTTCCCTTTACCTTTCATAGATCAAGTGTTGGATGGACTGGCAAGGAAGAAATTCTTCTCTTTCCTAGATGGGTTCAGCGGGTATAATCAGATCCAAATTAGCGCGAAGGACCAAGATAAGACCACCTTCACTTGTCCATGGGGTACCTTTGCCTACCAAGTCCTTCCCTTTGGGTTATGCAATGCTCCTGCCACTTTCTAGAGAGTAGTATTGAGCATATTTTCTGAGTTGGTCCACGATTCGATAGAAATCTATATGGATGACTTTACTCCTTATGGGTCCAACTTCCGAGAAGAATTGACTAACCTGGGAAAAGTTTTAACCAAGTGTATTGAGATGAACTTGTCCCTCAGTCATGAAAAATGTGAATTCCTGATGACTGAAGGGACTGTGCTAGGTCATACAATTTCTCAGAAAGGATTACAGGTGGATCCTCACAAGATTGCTATCATCCAAAAGGTCCCACCTCCTCAAAAGGTAAGAGATGTTCGGAGTTTCCTAGGCTTAGCAGGATATTATATAAGATTCATCAAAGATTTCAGTAAGCTAGCCTCGCCATTGTTTGGCCTCCTAGGGAAAGATGTTGAGTTTAAATGGACTGATGATTGTCAAGGGGCTCTAGATGAGTTGAAAGATAAGCTGGTGTCCGCCCCTATCTTGAGAGGTCCAAACTGGGCCCTACCTTTCCACATCCACACCAATGCCTCGAACAAAGCCATAGGGGCAGCCTTAGGGCAAGTTGAGGAGAAACTACCCTATGCAATATACTTTGTCAGCAAAAACCTGTCCAAGGCAGAGATGAACTATACTGTAACCGAGAAAGAGTTCCTGGCTGTAGTCCATTCCCTAAACAAGTTCAGACACTACATCACTAGTTATCAAACATTCGTACACACTGATCATGCTGCGATCAGATATTTAATGAATAAGCCTGATATAAATGCTCGTATCATTAAATGGTTACTTTTGTTGCAGCAATGCTCGTAAGGAAAATGTTGTTGCTGACTTCCTGTATAGATTGGATTTGCCTGCAGGTGAAGAAGGGACAGTGGATGACCAGATGCCAGATGAACACCTGTTTTCTATATCAGTACTCTCTCCATGGTTTGCTGATATAGCAAATTACTTGGTCTCAGCACAGTTCCCTCCGCATCTATCCTCAAAGGAGAAGAGCAAAATTGTGAGGAAGAGTGCCCCCTTCACTTGGATCGGGGGCAACCTATTTAAACTTGGCCCAGATCAGATCTTGAGGTATTGTGTTAGGGAGGAGGAAGTCTTTGACATCCTCCTAACCTATCACGATGGGCCCTGTGGAGGCCACTTTGCAGCAAAAAGGACTGCCTTCAAAATTCTACAGGCAGGCTACTATTGGCCTACTCTTCATCAAGATGTCAGAAGATACATCAGCTAGTGTGACCGATGTCAGAGGATGGGGAAACCGACTCCAAGGGATGAAATGCCTCTCCAGGCTCAAGTGACCTTCGAGCCATTTGAGAAGTGGGGCATGGATTTTGTGGGTCCTATCAACCCTCCTTCAAAGCAAAGGTCTTACATCATTGTGTGCACCAACTACCTGACAAAGTGGGCAGAAACAAAGGCAATCAAAGCAGCGACAGAAGAAAAGGTGGTTGAGTTCTTAAGGGAAAATATCTTCTACAAGTTTGGCTACCCAAGAGAGTTAGTCATCGATCAAGGAAGCCAGTTCATCTCTAACCTGATTGAAGACTTGCTCGCTCATCACAAGATCAAGCACAGGAATTCCACCCCATATCATCCACAAGCAAATGGGCAGGTGGAAGTCACTAATAGAGCATTGGAAGGGATTTTGACTAAGGTGGTGAGCAATAGCAGAAAGGATTGGGTAGATCGCCTGGTTGAGGCCACCTGGGCCTACAACACCACTTCGAATACTACAACAGGTTTCACACCTTATGAGCTAGTCTACGGGAAGAAAGCTTTGCTGTCCATAGAGTTTGAGTACAACACATTGAGGGTGGCAGCTCAGCTGGACTTAGATCTCAGCCATGCTCAACGTGAAAGATTACTGCAGCTGAATGGATTAGATGAACAGAGAATGCAGGCCCTCCTCCACTTAGAAGTAGTTCAACTCCAGAGGAAGATATGGCATGACCGACACCTTAATGAAAAGCAATTCCAGCCGGGAGATTGGGCGCTGCTGTATGACTCAAGATACAAGGATTTCAAAGGGAAGCTGAGAACAAGATGGTTAGGACCATATACAGTGGAAAAATGCAATGAACATGGTTCAATCCTTATCAGGACCATTGATGAAGGTCAATGGGAATCGATTGAAAATCTACAGGAAACCCCTTTCAAGGTAGGAGTTCATTGAAACTTTGGAAAAATTAGTGCTGGTAGTGGAGTAGGGCTCTGCCTCTATTCCACCCACACCTTGATCATCAAAAGAAAAAAAGGGAGGAAAAAAACAGGAATAAAAAGATCCTTGGGCGAAAACCTCTCTGAGGCGCCCAGGGCAGACAGTGAGGGTGAAAACCTCATGGAGGTGCCCCAACTATCTCTCTCAAAAAAAAAAAGAGGAAAAAAAGAGAGAAAAAAAAGAATAAAGAAACAGGCCTAATATCTGTAAAATAATTGTAGGTTGCAGGGAATACATTGCAGGTAAAGAGGGTCGTGAAAAACGAGGACAGGGGTCCGTACCAGGCTACAGGAAATCCTTACAGACACTCCCTCCATGGCCACTCACCTTTCCTAGGATTTGATCACATTCGGGTCGAGATTCCACCTCCTACAGGAAGTTCTGGGGTTTCTACAGGAAGTTCTGGGCTTTCTACAGGAAGTTCTGTATTTCTACAGGAAACATCTTATAGAACCTTCGAGCGGGCCAAATTCGATTTTGGAAGGGGATATGAAGCTTGGAGTCTGTTGGTTAGGCCCGCAGCCACCCCTCTATTCCATCCATCACTGTATGTCACCCCTGTTTCATCTCTTTCCACCTCCATTGCACCCACCTGGTTATGTGTTCTTGCACAGTCATACAAGAAACCCTGTTTTCTTCAGATGGACAGAAAAATTTTCAAGTGACAAGTTAAGCAGCACAGGCTCGCACACTCTACCTGTTCAAGCTCCATCTAGACTCTTCATCAGCGAATATAGCCCTGCTCGTTTAGCCTGCATCCCAGGAGGAGAAGCAGCTACAGGACATCCTACAAGAATCCTGTAGCTGCTGATCCCTCTGGAAGACATACTCTAGAGGCAGGGGCAACTGAAACCAACAAAAGGGAACGCGTAAAAAGACTCCTCCTGGACGTGAAAACATCCTCGACAGTTGCAACCAAATAGAACCTGTGCATGTAGCGTTGCCAACTAAAGGATCAGGTTCGAAAGCTGTGCATACATCATCAACAAATGAAAGAATGGGTTCTAGCACCTGTGCACGAGGCAGCAGCAAGCGAAGCAATGGTTCCAAGTCCCGAAGTCTACATAACACGTCCACGGCCACGCAGGTAAGTGTCTAACCTCATTCGTCAATTGCATAAACTATATTTCGAAAACTGCATGTTTGTGAAAATGGTTCGGATTGAACGAATTCGGTGGCTAGTCAACTGGCCACCCACAACCAGTGACATAGCTTTGTGGGATCCGAACAAGCTCAGTTACGTTCAAATTTGCCAACGAGATGTGCAGCCAACACATGTGGAGTGTCCAGTCGGGGAAAATCGGCGGGACTGGCAGTGGTGGCGGCGGTTAATGGTAGAGGAGAGGTAATGGCGGTCAGGGACACGCAGAGAAATGATGGCCGTGACGTTGGCTAACGGTTCGGTCCAGCCACCTCACCCCCTCGCCACGAATTGTGCCATAGTTCAAAAATGCTCGGCCGAAGACACGCGTTACCCGCTATTCATTTGCACTTGCAAACGTCCTCGGCCGAAGTACGTGTCCTCTGCTTCCACAATCTGTTAACCCGTCGTCCTCCACCGAGCTTTTCGGCCTGTTTCAAAATTCTCCCGCATACCAGGCTCGTTCAGAAGCACAGTGACATCCTACAAAATCCGGCAAGAGTTCTATAGGAAGAAGCTCTACAGGAAGTACGGCATAGCCTTCCGGAGCAGAGAAGCCTGGACTTTTCTTCGTCAAATTTGGAGTTCCGAGAGAGGTAGGCTCAAAAAAACTCTTCCATGCATGGTATATTTTGAAAAAGTGGTGAATTGAGCTGTCTTGAATTGGAGGGTTAGAGACAAGTCTGCCTGTGAGTCGAAAAATAGCAGTTTACCTGTGTGTTGCACGGAATTTCTCAGTTGGTTCTGCGTCAAAATTCTCCTCCACCGTTCCTGTTAAGAAAATTCCTCCTATAGAAAATATAAAGCACTGTGAGGGCTAACCTGTGTATGAAGAATGTGAATTTTACATGGTTGTATGTATGCTGGGGATGAAAATTGAGCTCTGCACTCTGTTTGTGGAAACCTAATCCTTTTATACACGGACAACCGAGTTTTGGGCAGCAAAAGCATTAGAACCAGGGAATTGGTGCAAGTTAAAAAAATAAACACCTGAGAGATCCTGTCCTGAGGTTCGCAGGAGGAAACCATAAAACAACAGTCCCTCTCTGCTCAGAGCATAAAACAGAGCACTCTCACTATTCCAGGGGGGTTTATCAGGAAGGAACCCTCAGATTCCAGAAAATTTCGTGAACATCCCGAGGTGGTGAACCTCTTCACCCATGCCAATTGGATGACCTTTTGTGACAAAATTTAGGGTCATGACGATGAGATAACGGAGGAATTCTTAATGTCCCTACAACCTAAATCAAAGACACTGACCACTGTGAATTTAAGAGGGTTGACTCTAAAGCTAACCCCTGAACTCATTAGTCGAGTTACTGATTTGCCATTGGGGATACCCTGGAGCAAAGAGGAGAGGGCATTGGGCCAAAAAGCCAAGAAAGAATTCTTCCTACCCGAGGAACAGTTTGCAGAAGATAAGAACGAGGTCCGGAGAGCCAGCTTACATCCTTTTTGGAGCGAAGTCAGTTTCCAAATCATGAAATACATTACCTGTGAGGGGCGGTTCAGTATTGTCTATGGCTATCATTTCCGGTTGCTGAGTGAACTCAGACATGGGATGGATTTACCTCTAGAACAGAAGTTAAGCATCCCCTATTTTCTTCTGCAATCATTAATTGAGTGTGGCACAAAATTGAAGGAAGGGACACCGAATCAGCTAGCCCATCATGGGCTCATCAAGCTTTTAGTGGAAGATTCCCTCCACACCTACACTGTCCCTCTCTCCTGGAAGATTTTCCACAACATGTCCAGAGATGATGATATTCAAATTCTGGCCGAGGAACTCACCTCATCTAGCAGTGAAGAAAGGGAACACATTGAGGCAGGAGAGAAAGCCAATGGTAAAGAAACACAGGACAGACCACCACAGAAAGAACAAGAATAGAAATGAGGAAAAGGCCAAGTTGCTAAGCCTAAAACTGTGGGAGGAACAATGGCACAAACACCTAGGGAGAAGCGATTGCAGAGTAGAGCATGGAGGACTGAAAAATTCCAAACAAAGGAGGGCACAACCAAGGCAACCACATAGAAATTAAAAGGAAAGACACATCCAGCCAAGGAGACCGAAACAGTTGGAACAGTTTCTACAGGAAGCATGAAAACAGTCGACACAGGACTTTCTACAGGAAGCATGGAAACAGAGTAGCAAAAGGAGAAATCACTTAAGATTTCGGCTAGGGAGGCAGCAGCTGTGCTGGCTGCCTTAAGCACATCTCCAAAGCAAGAAGGGAAGCGAAAAAGGGAGCCTTCCATGTATTTTAAGGCAAGAAGGAGCATGCGGATAAAAATTGGTAGACCCCAACCACAGTCAAAAGAGCCAGTTACGATTGTGGACACCCTCAAAAGAGCCAGTTACGATTTTGGACACCCCAGCTAAACAAAAGGAAAGGTCTCTTTCAAAGGCATCCATCACCTATGAACGGGGAAGCCCGAAAACATCCACCTGGAGAGAAAGGATTAAAATGTTGGACATAAAGACCTCTCCACAGGATGCTGAGACTGTTCTATAGGAAATGCGGGCTAGGCTAAAGGAGACCGAAGAATTGGAAGGAAAGGTAGCTAAATCATCACAGGAGGAAGAAAAGGCTGAGAACATTGTGGAACCAAGCTCCCAACCCAGCTTGGTCTCCTACTATAACTTGTTAGAGGCCGGAAAGATCACTCCCCAAAAATTCGTAGTGCCACTTTTCCTTGCACTAGAAGAAGAGAGAGCGAGGACCCACACTTGGATGAAGATCGCCAAGTCCAAGGGCGTGGCAGATATAGGTCCCCTGGAGGAACAACTCAAAGAGGCAAGAAAGGAATTGGCTATGGTACGGCATGTGGAAAGCAGCCAGCGGGCCAAGCTACAGGAAGAAAACGAGCTGCTTAAGCAGCAGCTATAGCTCTAGGGACAGTATAAGGAAGACATGCCCCACATCTTGGTAGAACAACAAAAACAGGAGGAGCCCACAATAGACAAAGAAACCCCTGATGAACAACAGAGAAGAGATGGGTTGCAAGCTAAAATTGAGACACTAACTAGATAGCTACAGGAGAAGGACTTGCAAGTAGCACAGGAGATACAATCTCTGAAACAACAGGTGCAAGAAAAGGAGGCCCAATTGGCCTGCATGGCCAGCTGGGTGATGGAAGCTTTGCAGTGTAGGAAACCTGCCAAATCATATGCCCTATACCTTAAGGATCAGTGGTTGCAGTTTCAGATTAACACCTTGGCCCAAAGGGGCATCACTCCATTTCAAAATTATCATCAATTTGTGGCTTTATGTGACAGTAGCTCATCAGAGGACAAGGCTAAATTATCAGAGTTTTATTTGCACAACTTAGCCCTTCCAAATATGAATTCATGGGATCCCAACACTGTGGTAGGAGATGTCAAACTTATGGCCATGGCCTCTTCGATGAATCATGAGGGAAAAGAGCAGCAGAGGTCCGAAATATTATGAGCAGGGAACTCAGTGAGCCACTAATGATCAGAGCAGAGCCGAAGGATCCCTCAGCAGTGATAAGCGCCCACCAGCACTTGGCCAACAACCCTCAGGATTTACTAGATTACATTGAGCAACAGGCTCAAGCTATTGCCCACTTTGAGGACATGGAGAGACTGTTGGGGGATAACTGCCTTCATGCCTGCACAAGGCGGTGGAACACACTGCCCCACAGCTTGAAGATAAGAGAAAACCACTCTCCAACCAGGATGAGGGAGGCCTTGGCAAGGGTACCCCTCTACAAAGAATCAATGCAAAATCTGCAGGCCAATTGGATCGGCCTGAAATTCAGTCCTCCCTTGCTTTTAGGATTGCTAGAAGGAGTTAAGGAAGAGGAGGAAAATAGACAGTGGGAGGAAGTGGAAAGAAAAGCAGGATTTCACGACCAGGAAGAAGACATCACCGTGGAGGCCTGGGATGTGAGAGAGGCAGTGAAAGCTATCAAGGATGATGAGCTAGATTAGTTTCTTAGAGGATGAGCAACCCATTTAGCAGGGGGTGATGATGAGCCCCAAAAATGGGTAACTTATTGGGCTCATTTTGCCTACTTTTCTTCATCAATCCACCATTTTTCATAGTTTATGCATGTTTTTTGAGTATATTTCTGTTAGTTGAACGAATGAGGGTGGTCACTTTACCAAGAAGGCTAATACGTGGTTATTTCAGGTTTTTGGACAAATTTTGGAACAAGGCCAAGCAATTATGAGCCAGATGACAGCCAAGCATGAAGGAACAAGGGTGAGGATTCGTAGGAAGGGTGTCTCTTGCATTAAATGGCCCTTCCTCGAAATCTCCACCCTCAACTCGGAGCTCAGTAGGCCACCAAAACGAATCCTAAAGGCAGTCGAACAGCTTTGTGAAAAGTGACTGTTTATTGGCAATTTGAACAGCCGAGCCCCTTGAGTTAAGGAGGGCTGCTGAGGACCCTCATAGGCATAAATAGGAAGGCATTCAACCTTCGTAGGTTACTTTTTAAACTGTTGTGTTTTGCACTATAGTGCTGTCATTTTCTCAGCTCATTTTCGTAGCTACTGCTGTATAACTTTCTTGTGACATGGTTATTTTTGAGTAATGAAAAGCAGCTTTATTTGGCATCAGTTCTGAGTTTTTCTTAGGAGCCTATAGCTCTTGGGGTTGGGCCCAAACCAAGTGCCAAGGCTTCCTTTGTGTACTGTTATTTTCTTTTTATGTCTTTGCAAAATAATTTCTGTTAAGTAGATTAAAATCTTGCTGGTTACCTAGGTCATTGTTGATGATTAGAAAGGCTTTTTATGTTCAGATTGAGTTGATAGGTTAATAACATGGAAGATCTTCAGAAAAAGGCCATCAAGCACCTCTGATCTCACCTCTCCCTCAGTGGGATCATGAGATGGGACAAAGGTGACCTTGCTGCCAACAAAAACACCGTCTTTGCTTCACCATGCAATCATTAGTGTTAGATTCTCATTTGCAGAAATTGATACCAGTTGTGGTTACATGTTCAAGTTCATGATTGCTTAGTTTTCATAGCTATTTCAAGTGATTTCATTGCAAATAAACTTCTGTTCATTTCCTTTGCTGTTACTTAGGTTAGATTAGAGTAAAGTAGCTAGGTCATCAGTTTTCCAAGTCATTGATTGTTCAGTTTGAGAAATAACTGGAAGAGCGCCTGTAATACTTCTCCATCTACCCGTACTCCATCAATCCCATCTACTCCATCCCCTAACTCAGATTCTTGCCTCACATTTGCCACATTCGCTCGCGTAGCCCTAATTTTTGTTCAACATTTCTCTACTCCTCCTTGAACAAATCCAACCATCCTCATCACTCCTCAGCTCCATCCACCAAGTCCTGGACCTCCTCACACCCTTATCCTACCCCCATACTCACTTCTCCACCTTTCTCTCTCCATCCACCCTCCAAAATCCCATTTTTTGAACATCCTGTAGAAAATACAGAACATGCTGTAGAACCCCTGCAGACTTCCTGTAGAAGCTCACGAAAGTGGTTTCTTGATAGCCAAACTTTGTGAAACTCTTTGGAAGGGTGCTAGGGACCCCTTAGGCCCTCTTCTAACCTTCCCAACCTCCTGCGAGCATTTCCTCTCGCCAATCCACCTCTGCACAGTCAAAAACCAATTAAAGCACATGTGTGACAATTATGACACTTTACTCAAAAATACAAAAAGATATTTTTTTTAGATTTTACTGTAGAAGTAGCTTAGATACATGAATTTCACCTTCTTAGAATTCAATTGCATCTCTTTCAGTAGCTTTCGTCCTCTTTCTTGCATCAGTAGGATTAGCTGGTAAAATTAGGGTTTGTTAGGGTTTGCATTTCCTTTCAGTTTCTTTTTGCAAGTAGATTAGCCTCCTTTGAGTTAGCTTCCATCCATCAGTTAGAAAGCTTCTTCTCAGAGCTCATAGAAGTTGGCTTAAGCTCCTATCGGACTTGTTCCAGCTGACCAAGTGACAACTGCGGAAAGAGCTAGTACTTGTGCATACAGCACCGTCGCTTCCAAGTTTGTTACAAACTACTGGGTTGATAAGAGTAAAGAAGGGAGTCCCAGGAGTTACATCATTATTGCTGCAATACTGGAGCTCACCACCTGTTCGTTTCCTATGAATGATTTTTATTTTCAAACTCCAACTAGTTTGTTGTTAAATTAATTAAAGCTTTGATGACAAACTTATAGTTTTCAAAGCTCTTTTCTAAATCTATTTTCTTGAGCAAATTTGTAATTTTACTTTAGGTATTGTAGATTGCTACTGTGTGACATGCTATGATATAATTGCCTGGATAAATAGACAGAAATGTTGTACATCATAATCTTTTTTAAATCTAAAGAAACGGTATTTCCAAATACAAAGTTTATTAATTAAGAACATCTTTTAGACTTCTTAGCTAAGTTATGATTATATTTCGGTAGGGGATTTTGTGTACGATGATATTGTGTTATCTTTTTGGCTTTTGTTAGGTAACAATGGTTAATAAGGAATGTGCTCTTGAGCAGAAGGCACACATCTTATTCTACTATCGACATGAAACTCCATGGTTTTTAGGCATGGCAACAAAAATGCAAATGTCAGTGGGATATCAAAAGTCCATGTTGGATGAATTTAATATTAGTGATGATTTTGATTCCTTGTCAGATAAAGAATGTCACAAGTCAAATTCAAATAAACAGAAGCAACTCAAGAATGAAGGTGAAGCTATTACTTTCTGTCCAAGTCAATATTTTTTATTTGTTGGTTACTGTCATGTTTTGAGTGTGGACTTGTGAACTTCCAAATTGCATGTTGATTTATGTGAACGAGATATATATATATGTATATGTATATATATATGTATGTATGTATGTATGTATATATATATATATGTATACGTATAGTATATATATACATGTACATGTACATGTACACACACACACACACATATCTATCTATATCTATATATATATATATATATATATATATATATATATATACATATATATATAATTCTTTTTATTATCATATGTCGTTCATGGTTTTCGAAGATCCGTGTTACATTTGTACAAAAGTTTAGATATCATTTAGATATATAAACACAAAACAACAACAACATTGAGATTTTTCTTTCACTCAACCTATAACATATTGCATTTGTCTTCATCAATGCTCTTCTTCCATATGCTATCCACTTATGACATTTCCTTTGCAATATTTGGTGCATTTTCTAGTTATAGGTCATTTATAGGTTATAAATGTCTTTAGAGTTTCACTTCTAATTGAATATTCAATTGAACATATTGATTCTCTTATACATAACTATTTTTCCCTCCACCCACTTTTCATAACTTCCATAACCATTAGGTAGGGACCTGCAGCTTTGATGTTGCTTTGCTTGTTTAGTAAAATATTTTTGAGACTTTAATTTATTGAAAGTTGTAGAATTTACAATTTACGAAGTTTCAAGGTCTAATTTTTAAAAGTCTGATTCTTTAAAGGGTGCTAGCTCAATGGAAGAGCACCTGATTTACAAGCAAAAGATTGATGGTTCGATTCCATCGTGCCCTCCATATGGAGTGGCAACAATAAGTTTTGGTGACAAAGGCTCTTTTGACCATCATTAATGCGCTTTAGTGACATTTTTTGACCCTCACCAAAATATGAAATGGTGACGGTCAACGAATGCCACAATATAGACACATTAATAGTGACAACCCTTAAAGGTCCGTAATCATAAATCGTTGTTGTTGATATGAAATGGTAACGGTCGTCATCCCTCATTATAGTCATTATTTGTGACAGACCTTGAATGTCACCACAACACCTATACTTTTGGGAATGCGGCTTTTGGTGACGGTTAGCAAACGTCACCATATATATGCACCAATAATGACGGCCATGAAAGATCCATCACAATAAATCATTGTTCATATGAAATGGTGATGGTCACTATCCATCATTCTAATCAATATTCGTGATGGACCTTGAATGTCACCATAACACCTATACTTTTGGCGACGCCACCTTAGGTGACGATCAATTTTTGGTGACCAAGGCTATGGTCCATCACCATTGCTCATATGAAATGGTGATGGTCACTATCCGTCATTATAAATCATTATTGGTGATGAAATTTGAATGTCACTACAACACCTATACTTTTGGCGATGCCATTTTTGGTGATGTTCATTTTTTGGTGATGGAGGCTATGGTTCATCACCATTGCTCATATGAAATGGTGAAGGTCACTATCCATCATTATAAATCATTATTGGTGATGGACTTTGAATGTCACCACAACACCTATACTTTTGGCGACACCACCTTTGTTGACATTTAGCTTTTGGTGACGAAGGCTCTTTTGATCGTCACCAATGTCCTTTTTTCTTGTAGTTCTATATTTAAGATGTCCTAGGCATTCGTTTACAATCAACCCTTAGGCTATCTCTAGGGAGTTTTCCTTGCCTCTTACTGCACTTGTGTTGCAGGTGCAAGATTTAGCGACAAAACTACCCATCTATCAGCGGATGATAAGATGTACTAAAAGATAACTCTATCCCCAAACCCGCAAACAACTCTTTCAAAAACATAGAAGTGAACTTAGCATCTCTGTAAGATACAATCATCTCAGGAACACCATGCAATGAAGTGAGATACCTTACTTAACCTTTCGACTACAACCATAATAGAATCATGCCGCTTCAATTTCCTTAGAAAACCTGTAATGAAATCCACGGAAATGACCTCCCATTTCCACTTTGGAATCAGAATCAATTGTAATAAAACACCTACATGCCTACGCTCTACTTTTACCTGCTAACAATAAAAAAATATAGTGACAAAATCAACCACCTCTTTCTTCAAGTTCAACCAATGATAAAATTTATTAACTATTGTCAGAGTCTTCTGCTATCCCTGGTGACTTGAATTCAACTTGAAATGAAACTCCCTCAAGATAAGATTCTTGAACTCATTGACATTTGGTACATAAATATTGTTCCAGAATCTTACCAATCCATCTGCTGTGAGATGATACTCCTCAACCTTATTACCTTCACCTTGCTGCTGTAACCTATGCCTCAACTGCTGATACCTATCATCATGAACTCTAGCCTGTAAGATCCACTCCTGCAAGTCTTTCCCATAAGAAATCACTGCTGCAATGTGATTCACATACACTCTTCTACTAAGAGCACTTGCAACCATGTTCTCCTTTCCCTTGATGTACATGATCTCAAAATCAAACTCACTGAGAGTAGTCAACTATCTAGCTTTCCTAGAATTCAAATTAGGTTGGTCAAATAAGCATATGAACCCACTTTGATCACTCATCTAGACGAACCTCTTGCAAATAAGATAACATCTCCACATCTTTAATGCATGAATGATAACTCCCAACTCAAGATCATGAGTCACATAGTTCTGCTCGTGCCCTTTCAACTTCCTTGACTCATAGCATACCACATATCTTTCCTGCATCATGAATCCACCAAATTCTCTCTTACAAGAATTTGTACATACCACAAATTCTTTATCAAGGTTTACAATCTTCAAGACCAGAGCATTTGTAAGAAACTAATTCAACTACTCAAAACTAGATTCGCACTCCTCATTACATTCAAAATTATTCCCTTTTCGCTGCAGGGATGTAATAGGATAGACAATCCATGAGAAGTTCTTGATGAACTGCCTATAGTAACTTGTTAATCCCATGAATTATGTGACCTCGTCCAAATTGCTAGGATTTTCCCACTACATGATAGCTCTGATCTTTTCTGGGTCCTCTGTTACATCTTCCTTGGAAACAACATGTCCCAAGTAATGAACTTTTGTCTAAAATAAATTGTGTTTACTAATATTTGCATACAATTGATGTTATCTCAACAATATTAACATTGCTGCTAGATGTTTTTCATGCTCTTCCTCATTATTAGAATATATCAATACATCACCAATGAATACTATCACAAATTTGTCCAGATAAGGGCACAACACACTATTCATCGAACACATGAAAGTAGTTGGATCAATAGTAAGACCAAAAGGAACTACTACAAACTCATAATTCCCATACCTAGTACAAGATGTGGTTTTGTAGATGTCATCTTCTTTGATGCGTACCTAATGATATCCTAATATCAAGTCAATATTTGAGAGCACTATTGCCCCATTCAATTTATCAAATAAGTCATCAATCTGGGAAAATGGATGTATGTTCTTGATTTTCACCTTGTTCAACTGCCTGTAATGAATGCATAACCTAAGAGTACCATCCTTCCTCTTTACAAACAATATTGGTGCACCCCAAGGTGACACACTTGACCTTATGAATCCCTTATCAAGTATTTCCTTTAGCTGCAACTTCAATTCCACCAACTGTGGGGTGCTCATCATGTATGTCACTTCGATGCGGTGGTAACTCTGAAATATCTGTTGGGAACACATCCTGAAATTGTTGCAAAACCAAATACCTCTTCAAGACTTCGGCATCCTCAATATCCTTCCCTTTGTCACTATAAATATGCACTGCAAACAATACACACCCTTTCCTGCAACTGCACTTTTCCTGCATAGTTGTAAACATTCTCACTAACGTAGGATTCTTCTTACCTTGCAAGATTTTATTTTCTCTATCATCATTCAGGGACTCGATAGTCTTGCTATAGAAATCTACCTTAGTCCTGCAAATGTACAACCAATCCATACCCAACAACATATTGTATTATCCCAATAGAAGTACATTTCTATGTGATGGTGTAGACATACCATTCAGATCAAATGGATAATATCTCACCCAATGACGAACTCTTTCCTTGGTACATATAACCAACTACACCAACCACGATTTTGCATGCACTTCTTTATTCAAGCAACACTTATCCACCAGGTCAAGTCTAATATAAATATAGTTAGATCCAGGATCAATTAAAATAGAGACAACTTGATCACAAAGCTTACCTTCCATTTTGCTAATAGATGCCTAATGATTAGCTTGCATATTATCTAATGTTGCATAAATATGAGGAATACTCTTTCCAACATCCCCAACTGTCTGTGCCTCATGAGCATTGTAAATATGAGGTCTACCAACCTGATGTTGTGGACAATTTCTCTTGTGATGATCCTTGCCACATGTCTAACACTACAAAGGCTTCCTGCCATCACCCTTGTTCTGCTCCAAGAACTTAGTCATATACTCTTCGTCTATTATAGATCCCATATTCAACTCGTAGAACTACTTAGCCTTACCATCAAAACATCTCTCTGAAAAATACTTCTTTCTAAAGAGTGTTTTGAATTCATCCTAACTCAATTCCTCTATCTTGATGCCTCTAACACACTTCACATATTCTCACCAAATGTCTTCTTTCCCTTGAGACTGAAAATAGTTGACTCGACCTTCATATTCTCTGAATAATCATTCATCTCAAAGAACTTCTTCATCCCAAGTATAGCATGCTTCTACATCTTCTGGTTTCTTCAAATCTCCATCAAATGTAGGTGGTTTAACTTTCTTGGACTCATTTGGAAAGTACTGCTTCTCCTTCCTCCTATAAGTATGATAGTGGTGATGACC
This sequence comes from Pinus tabuliformis, assembly GCA_031772625.1. Lineage (NCBI taxonomy): Eukaryota > Viridiplantae > Streptophyta > Pinopsida > Pinales > Pinaceae > Pinus > Pinus tabuliformis. Next base: position 910,586,240 of record CM062809.1, on the reverse strand, counting down.
ATGATGTCTCTTTGAACTAGAACTAGAATAAAACTCATAACCACTACCTCTCTGGTCAGGTGTATCGATCCATCTACCACCTCTAATCGTGTCATCCTTATCGGACCTGTACCCTATATGAGACCTGCTACCATATGCTCCATTTATACTTTCCTCCCATCCATAATTGATCCTTGGTTGTCCATGTCTCTGCAAATCTGATAAGCTCTAAAGGATCACTGCATTGACCTCTGCTTTCTTTTCCGGGGCTCTAGCAAGTATTTCCTATGACTAAATGATCCTAGCATTATCCTCATTGCAATTTTTGATTTCTACCTTTAGACTTCTCAATGTATCTGCTATATCAGGAGAGTAATCATCTCCTTGCTGCCTTGTTGATTAGTAAGGAGAGCCACATGAACTGTAGTCCACCATTTTGTTCGTCATCTTTAACCTTATTCTTCCTGCAAGTTCACCATATTAGATAACTAAACATAAACATAATAAAATGTTCCTTAGTGAAGTTCAAGGGAGGTTATCACATCTGTAAAATAAATCTAGATTAGCAAAATATGTATACACTTAATGAAATCAACATATCAATCATCTTGACATCAACACGACGACACAAGACTGCAACAATAACCATCATAATGCATGCATAACAACTATATTGACAACTAAAAAGCATGCGTAATAATCAAATCTAGATCATCCATTCCAATTGTTTGAACCTGGAAGATCTGATACCACCCTCTAACAACCCCTTCCCACATCTACCCAAATTCATAAGCTTGTTAGGGTAAACATGAGATGAGAGTTACTATGCGAGACCCGATTTCCAAGATGCACTTATGGAAAATCGGGTCCACATGTCCATAACTGACGGCAAACGCCCAGTGACACATCACACTGTTATCAACCTAACTTGATCCAACACGATTTCTTTTCATTTTCATTTGCTTAAATTTAACACAACTTTCTATTTTTGGTAGTTTTCAGGTTCTAAAATTCCTAGGTCATTATGAGGGCCTAAATGACAATTTCAAGAAAAACGAAGAGATTGGAAAGGCGCCAAACCTTGATTGAAAAATTTGTTTTCTTATTCTCCTTGTGAAGATCTTCGAAATGAGGAATTATGATAGTCAAACAGAGATCGTATACCAAATTTACGACCCCGAGAAGTTGGAGGTCCAAATTACTCATTTATACAAACACTTTGTGTACATAGTACCTGTAGGTTATAAATACATATTTGTTCACTGATTTGATAAGCTCACCTGAGAATCATGAAGAAGCCTCTATGCCCTCTCCACACATCTTCAACAATAATTATTAGTCCATACATTCATCAACCAATCAATAACCAAATTATTCATGACGAGAGCCACAGACGGTACACGTCATATAACTAGCATATAACCAGAAAATAACCAACATAGGAACCATGACAACTCATCCATAATATCACCAATATAATTACTACAAGTATACACGAATCATAGTAGACAAATATCTCTCATTAATATATGAACATTCAAACCAAGTCAGGGACTTCCACATACCACCCAACCATAGATTGGGTTGAACCAAATCTTTCTTTCAGCCAATCACCCTCGCACCATATTCCAAGCATGAATGTGGGATCTCATGGAATAAACCAAGACAAATCCAACTAGGGCTTCCATAGGCCAAACCACTTCAACCCTCAACCATAGTGATTCCACCTCTACGGTCAGACATAACTAACACCAACTAGATCGGTCTCTACCCAAGTTGTCCAGGGCTCCAGGAACTAGTAAATCAACCCAAAACCTTCTAGGGCTACAAAGCATTTGTCCAACCTGACTCGAGGGACTAATAACTCAACCCACCAAGGGCTCCAAAGTATTTGTCCCAACCTAGGCTCCAGCACTAGTAACTCAACCCAAGTCATTCTAGGGCTTTTAGAGTGTTTGTTCTAACCCACGACCATAAGGAACATAAGCACCAATTAGAAAAAAACAACAAGTGGAAAACCCACAACACCATATCTATCTAGGAAATGGAAAGGCAAGACTAGAACAATTGTTAATCCAGGAAAATATCCATGCCAATGACAACTCATAACCAAAAAATCACATGCATATACCATGCAACCAGAAATCAACAAGGAAATCACACATGCAACCTAATACTTGCAAAGCAATCCAACTCTAATTACTGATCCAACGGTTCCCTTGTGCTTTCCTACATTTCCTTCTTTTCCAAATTCAAGTGAATACTAGAGTGCTCCAAGCATCTCAAAGAATGTTAAGTCTGTAAGAGTATGATATAATGAGAGAATGAAATGGGAGCTCCAAAACTGTACCGACAAAGTCTAAAACCACCAATAACTATGAACTGATCCTCATAAACCTTTTATCATTGATGCCTATATTTTCTTCATTTTGCTTCATTTTTTCTTCAATTTCCCTCTCATACAAATTTGTGTCTCTTCACCTTCCTTTTCTCCTATTTTCCTTTATTTCATAAACAATTGTCAATTATTGCCACTTCACCTATTCCAATGCCTTTGCCCATTTACATAGCCATTTATTAATCACAAATGATACCCATCACTATGTTTTTCCCATTATTCAACTTGGAATATGTGTCCCATGACCTTGGCCTTATTTTATTTAGATAGAAAATCAACCAAGGTTGTTACAATCATAATTACAGTTTTCCAAGTTCTAATGAAGAGAAGGGTTAACCCATAATAGAGTTGGCAAAAGAAATCTTGGCAAAGGATTTGGTGTGGTTTACCCACAACCTTGTTTTTTTTCTTTTTCTTTTTGGCCAATAAACCTCTCACTATAACCTTTTTGATCACTTTTTCTGCAAGTGATGAAATCATTTATTTCGAATACACTGATGAGGTATTGAAGATACTATTCAATTGATATAATTATCCTTCTATGTAATTATCTATGGAGTGATATAATCATTCTTGAAGCTCAAGGTAAGAATGTACACGTTGCTTTATATGCATGCTTGAATTCAATCGATGATACCTATTAGATCAAGAAACAAAATCAAATTCCATAAAAAACCCATTTGAGATAACATAAAGCACTCTAAAATGAGTTATTATGCAAAATCTAAAGTTCTTTGTAGAGATCATGGCACCTGCTTAAAGTTGGATAAAGATCATTGCTCCACATTTCATCAGTTAGTGTTCTTTTATGACATCCATACCACTATGGATAACTTGGTAAATGATTGAAATGAATTTTACATAACTTCTATATGTTGAATCCACTATGGATAACTTGATAAATGATTGAAATGAATTTTTCATAACTTCTATATGTCGCATGTATTTTTCTTAAGCTATAACCTGTTTATAAATATGCAATAACTTTGAATGTGAGAAGACTGTGTGGAGAGGGTAAAAAAATGATGCTAAGGGTCTGTAGAGGAACATGGGTTATTGTTGAGGTCATAGAACCTTTGTGGGTAGCATGGAAACCATTTTTTTAAAATGTTGTATAACAATGGATGTAGTTATTATGGTGAATGAGTTTCTAGTGGGAGAAAAGCCCTATAATGTGTGTGGAGAAACTATGATACTTACACTGTATGACCCAACAAATGGACTCCAAATGTGTGGAAAGAAGTTCGGAGATCACTACCAAACTTTGAACCGAAATATGCTTCAAACCCTAGTTCCCATGGAGCAGTAACTTGCTCTGGTACTAATGATCTGGATCTTGGGGGCTAAGATCCAAAAGGATTGAATGCCAAGTGAAAAGGAGAGTGAAAAAATGGATTTTCCATGGAACTAATGGAAATAACATTGATAAAAATGAAAGAATTAAATACAACATAAAAATATGAAAAGAGAGAGAGTGCATTGAAGAAGAATTCCATTAAGAGAAAATCATCACATGCAATGAATCCAACTTTTGGATCTCTCCTTCCCGACCTTCACTCTCATCATATTTCCTTCTTATAAGTTGTCTTGTTGTCAAAATCAACTTTAATTAGGTTTGACTGCAACAATTACATATCTATCAAGTCCCATTTTACATTAAAATATGAATTTATGGCTTATTATTATGAACCTATACTATAATACCCCCCTCCCCCAAAAACTTTGAGATCAATTACAAAACCCAAAGAATTATATGAGCCACATATCATATCATGAGTTCAATTTACACAAGCCACAAACCATATTATGAGTTCGAAATATACGAGCCATAGACCATATTATATGAGCCACATAGAATACATTAATCACACACCATTATATGAGATGACGAGAATCCAGAGTGTTCCAAATTCATTTTTATTACAATCGTTTTGGTTTCTATCCCTAATAACAACTTTTCTATTTATATTTATTTCCCTTCTTTCTTCATTTCTAGCTCCGTTTAGCTTATGGATATCCTTTCGTAACCTAACTTGGTTTGTTTGAATGAGGTCCTTATTTAAAAAGATTCACACCCTTTTCAAGGTCGAAAATTTATTGAGTCAACACAATTTATCGATCATATATATTTATATTAAATTATCTTTCTATTGACATGGCAAATTTTTGCTATACCAACAAGGGGAACTAACCCGATCACAAACCCCAATTAGGCCTTCTTTCGTTTGGAATGGTTAGTTCCAACGGGGTTTAAGGGACCTCGTAAATTGTTAAATGCGTTGAAAGATTTCTTCTAGGAAGAAGACTTCAATTAAATCAACAAAATAAAAAAACTAACCTATATGTATCAAATCCTGTCTAAACTACTAAAGCTACTCTAATCTAGTATTAACTATCCTAATCTATCCCGCAGGAGTAGAATGAAAGGAGGTTAAACATCATATATAAATCCCAAGTCTAAATGAATCAATTACTAGTCCACATAAGAACAAGGCTGTATTAAATCCTAATCACAATGCAATTACTTATACATGAATATACATTAATTTCCATACAAATAACACTTGCAACTGATGTTTAACAAAGTCTGGAATCAACAACCTTTCATGAATTATCAATGCTATTGAATTACATTCAAATAACCAAGACCAACCATGAACTAGTGGTTAACAATATGCACAAAGCGAATCACATTTATCTTCATGCCAACAACAACACACTGATCCTAAACATATGAGAGAAAAGGGAAACAAATTTGAAACAACAGGCTTCTTCTTGAACCAAACAATCCTCTTTATTCATAATAAACCAAAGCTGTTTTTCTCCAAACAAAAAGCCCCTTTCTCCTATCTGGAAGTAATATTTATGCCTTAGGCCATGACCCTTCATCTTCCCCTGTTCCTTTCAATATACCAATCCAAATACATAGATGTAGAGCCATCGGTGTCACTGCTGACATGTAAAAGGTGTTTCCTGTCACTGGAGCGCTTCATTTCCTAGGGAAATGAATAGATGTTGATCAGAAGAGGATGACTATGTGTCATCTCTTCATGATGAAACCTAGGACAAACTCTCTTTCGGAATAAAAAGTCAGCGCGTGGAAATCAACTGAGAATGCCAAAGGCTGCCTCTTTAAATGGAACGCATCTGCTCATGCATATATCATCTGGAGCCATACTTGATGCCTAAGCACCTGTCCTTTGACCTCACTTGCCTTCTCTCGATATTCGCCTACAGAGATAACCGACATCAGTCATGTTCATAGAAATATGATAAAAATGCTTAAAAACACCAATCTTGCCTTCATGAAGTGTTTATAACATCAGGAGGAATAAAGAATTGACCCCTTTTTTTAATTCACGCATTGATTAAGTCCCGCAAGCGAAAACTCGGTTTTCATTGAAAATCATCGTAAAACACATAATTGAATCGAAAATCTGGACTTGAAATGTTATATACGAGGGCCTATACTCTGTCGGGTCCACCATATCACATCGCATTGTGCCATGTGGTTGGGCTTAAAGCTATGTCGATTGCGCCTTTCGATTGGCTGGACCCGACATAAATATATGTCGTGGTTCATAATCCTTTAAGATCCACCACATAAGACTCCTCTTTGAAAAACCCCAACCCTAGCATATTATCAAAGAAAACGGGAAAACACGGGAAAACCCGAGTCTCGTCGTTGGGACAGAATTGAAAATTTATATGCTTGGATCTATAGTCATCGGTGGGTCCGGGTGATTATGGTGCACCATATATATAGACCCCGGACCCTGCCTATAGCAATAAGCGATGGGGTCCCGGACCCGAAAAATATTTATCATGTTTAATAAAACCATCAAGTTTGGGTGATTATGGTGCGCCATATATATAGACCTCGGGCCCTGCCGATAACGATAAGTGATGGGGTCCCGGACCCGAAACATGTATATCGTATTTAATAAAACCATCGGGTTCGGTAAACAGTGGCACACCTTCATATATATAAGAGTTGAGCCTGGCCGATAGCGATATGTGATATAGCTCCAGGCATGATATATATAGAATACGGTTAATAATGCTGTCGTGTCCAGAGTATAGTGGCGCGCCATATACATGTAAGCCCAGGGACCCCGCCGATTGCGATATGCGATATGGCTCCAAACCCAAAATATATGAATTTGGGTTAATACTGCCATCGGGTCTGGAAGATAACGGTGAACACTAAGTCTTAGTGTTGATTGCGATAGGTGAAAAAGGGTATTTACGCATGTTTTTGAGCATTTCCGCTACAAAGAGCTACGACGGGAATAATGATGCGATGGAAGGTTTTGTGGGTTAAATAAATCCCGATGAGCATATGAATGAAGGGCTTAAACAAGGTTATAGATGAATCATGCGAGGTATTTATAAAGGGGGCTTTAACCATTTGTGAATTGAAGATTTGACTCCCCAACAAGCTAAATCTATCCTGCATGAGCAAAACAAAAGGAGGCTAAACATCATATATAAATCCCAAGTATAAATGAATCAATTTCTGGTCCACATAAGAACAAGGTTGTATTAAATCCTAATCACAATGTAATTACTTATACAGGAATATACATTCCTTTCCATAAAAATAACACTTGTAACTAATGTTTAACAAAGTTTGGAATCAGCAACCTTTCATGAATTATCAATGCTATTGAATTACATTCAAATAACTAAGACCAACCATGAACTGGTGGTTAACAATATGCACAAAGCAAATCACATTTATCTTCGTGCCAGCAACAACACATTGATCCTAAATATATGAGAGAAAAGGGAAACAAATTTGAAACAACAAGCTCCTTCTTGAACCAAACAATCCTCTTTATTCACAATAAATCAGAGCTGTTTTTCTAAAAAAAAAAGGCCCTTTCTCCTATCTGGAAGTAATATTTATGCCTCAGGCCATGACCCTTCGTCTTCCCCTATTCTTTTCAAAATACTGATCAAAATACATAGATGTAGAGCCATCGGTGTCACTGCTGACACGTAGAAGGTGTTTCCTGTCACTGGAGCACTTCATTTCCTAGGGAAATGAATAGATGTTGATCAGAAGAGAATGAATGTGTATCATCTCTTCACGATGAAACTTGAGACAACCTCTCTTTCAGAATATACACGCAACGCATAGAAATCGACTGAGAATGCCAAAGGCTGCCTCTTTAAATGGAACACATCTACTCATGCATCTTTCATCTGGAGCCATACTTGATGCCTAAGCACATGTCCTTTGACCTCACTTTCTTTCTCTCGATATTCGCCTGCAAAGATAACCGACATCAATCATGTTCATACAAATATGATAAAAATGCTTAAAACACCAATCTTGCCTTCATGACATCAGGAGGAATATATGTGAAAGAATTGGCCCCTTTTTTTTAATTCATGCATCAATTAAGTCCCGCAAGTGAAAACTCGGTTTTCATTGAAAATCATCATAAAACACAAAATTGAATCGAAAATCTGGACTTGAAATGTTATATACAGGGGCCTATACTCTATCGGGTCCGCCATATCACATCGCATCGTGCCATGTGATTGGGCTTAAAGCTATGCCGATTGCGCCTTTCGATTGGCTGGTCCTGACATACATATATGTCGTGGTTCATAATCCTTTTAGATCCACCGCATAAGACTCCTCTTTGAAAAACCCCGACCCCAACATATTATCAAAGAAAACGAGAAAACACGGGAAAACCCGAGTCTGGCCGTTGGGATGGACTTGAAAATTTATATGCCCAACTCTATAATCATTGGCGGGTCTAGGTGATTACGTTGCGCCATATATATAGACCCCAAACCCCATCGATAGCGATAAGCGATGGGGTTTCGGACCCGAAATATATATATCATGTTTAATAAAACCATCGGGTCCGGTAAATAATGGCGCGCCTTCATATATATAAGAGTTGGACCTGGCCAATAGCGATATGTGATATAGCTCCGGGCCCGATATATATAGAATATGGTTAATAATGCCGTCGGGTCCGGAGTATAGTGGTGCGCCATATACATATAAGCCCCAGGACCCCGCCAATTGCGATATGTGATATGGCTCCGGACCCGAAATATATGAATTTGGGTTAATACTACTGTCGGGTCCAGAAGATAATGGTGAACACTAAGTCTTAGTGTTGATTGCGATAGGCGGAAAAGGGGATTTACGCATGTTTTTGAGCATTTCCACTATAAAGAGCTATGACGGGAATAATGATGCGATGGAAGGTTTTGTGGGTTAAATAAATCCCAATGAGCATATGAATGAAGGGCTTAAACAATGTTATAGATGAATCATGTGAGGGATTTATAAAGGGGGCTTTAACCGTTTGTGAATTGAACATTTAACTCCCTAGAGAGCTAAATCCCTCAAGTAAAACAGAACATTCGAAGAGATGCAAGATTAACTTCTAGGGGACCCATTAAAAATTGTTGCCAAGGCAAGTTTTGATAGGGTGGTGGTTGTGGCCACAACACTTTCTCAATGAGTTGTTTCAATTTGTGACTTATCTTTTAGCTCTCCTTTTACTATTGCTAGTATTTCCTTATTTTTTGTTATTTTACATCTTCAATTATAAGATTTAATACTCATTTATTAAGGCAATACATTTTTATTAAACTTGTGATCGAACTCAACTAGATTATCATTTTTCTTTGATAGGTTTAATACCTAATTTATTTTCCTTACAACTTAGGGAATAATTACTAATTTCTCTTTCAATTTTTTAATCTCATTGCTCAAGTTATTATTTTATTTGAAAATTAATTGGTTCTATTTTCTATTTCTTATAATTTAAAATCTATTTTTTTTTACAATTAAGTCATAAACCCTAATATTTTAATTTCTAAATTTATAAATTATGATGTGCCTTTCATATACTATTTATTACATTTGATTAAATTGTTTTAATAAAATTCTCTAACCACCTTAATCAAGACCAAACAAATTATGGTGGAAGAAATTCGGGACCATCTTTGGAAAAAAATAAACTCACATTCGTTTGAATAGATATTTGTAATTTTAATAATAAATATTTTTATTTATTTATTGCAGTGATGGAAATCTCTTCCTTAAATTGTATGATAAATGTGTTTTTATTATACATTTAAATGTTGGTTTTCTTATAAATAAAAAAATTTCTCATTATAAATACATTTTTTCACATTATTGTAAATATAGTAATTTTGGATTACAATAATTTTTTTATTTTTTATTTTTTTCATTTTTAGCTTTCTTTATTTTGTGGACATTTTTTAAATAATTTAACTTAGTTCATTGGAATGAGGTCCTCATTTATAAAGATTCCTGCCCTTTTTAACCTTAAAGACTTTTCGAGTATGCTAAATTTATGGTCAATACAATTTTTTCTAACATAGAGCAATCTATCTTTATGTTAAATTATCTTTCCCACCTTATTGCTTGTATGAGACAATTTGTTCAATTTATCACTTATTTTTTAGATTTCCTTTTACTATAGCTAGCATTTCATCATCTTTCTATTCCTTTACACTTGCAATTGTAAGATTCAATACTCTTTTATTAAACACTTAATTCATCTTAATTAACCTATCATTTCATTTTTAATAGATTTAATATCTAATTTATTTCTCATACTAATTCAACATAATTGCTAGTTTTTATTTAATTTTTTAATACTACCCCTTAAACTATTATTTTCTTCAACTTTTAGATTTATTATTATTATTATTATTTATAATTTATAATTTATTTTTTAAAATTATACCACACATCCTAATAATTTATACTCTAACTAATTATGAATAATAATGTGCCTTCCATCTTCCAGTCATTACATTTGGTTAAATTATTATAATGAAATGCTCCAACCACTTCAAGCAAATCACTCAAAAATGGCATTTTAGAAGTTACGATATAAAAAATTAAAGACCATCTTTGGAAAAAATAAGTGACATCTGTAATATATATATAAACTTATTTTCATTATATATACAAATGTGTTTTTATTATAAAATAAAAATAAAATAAATGTTTTTCATTATCCATATAAATGTTTTTCTTATTATAAGAAATATTTCCCAGTGTAAATCCAAAATTTCCACTTTAATATTTAAATTACTATAATATTCCAATAAAACACCACCAGAAATTTAATTTTATTCATTTCTCTTTTAAAATATTCTAAAAAAATCCACTTACAATCTTAAAAATTGAAATAAAAGGTCAAACCATATTTACAGTTGATCACATCTCTAACAAACTCATATCGTTCAGTCGAACCTTATAAATAAAACACAGTGAAATTCCACAAGCAACAGCAAAATAAAACATCAGTAAATAAAGTAATTTTGGAATACATTACACGTTTAAACGGGAAAAGGTGCGACAGATAATTTATGAACTTATAAAAACCATCCTTTTATTTTATTTTTAGGTTTTAGTTATTGAAAAATTTAATAAATTATTCATTACATTATATAAACAGCTTTGAAAAATATAATCATATAAAATAAATTTTAATTTATTGGTAATTTTTAAGAAAGATCTACGACGTGTGTTCTTGGATTATTGTAACTAGAACTATGACCATAAAATAATGTGCTTTCTTATAACATCTTACTTTAATTATTAAAATCATATATATATATATATATAAATATAAATATATATATATATATAAATATAATATAATATTTTAATCCTAATATATGTTAAATAATTTGTATATCTATTTATATATGGTTTTAGTTTTAATATATATTAAATAAGTTGTATATTTATTTATAAAATATGAAATTGTGGTATATGGTTTTAGTTTTAATATATATTAAATAAGTTGTATATTTATTTATAAAATATGAAATTGTGGTAGGATAAAGAGCAGGAAAAAGACTCTTTTAATTTGTCCTTTTTATATTTATATTTAATTTAATTTTCAAAATTTTTGTTACAACACTTGTAAACAGGTTGACAAATGACAAATGAATTTCGATAAATTTCTATATAATTATCGCCGTAAACTTTCTCTATAAACTTGATATAAATCACAAAAACCTAAATTCAATAACCAACCATCTTCTTAGTTTTTTTTATTAATAAAACTATGATAATCAATCTAAAAATATTTCATTTGTTTAAGCATAAAAATTCTAATTTATAATCAATATAGAAATATTTTTTCACATTAAGCATAAAAATTATAATTTATCTTAGAAATATTTTTTCACATTAAGCATAAAAATTATAATTTATCTTTTACCTTCTTAATCTGTAATAAACCATATAAATTTTAACAATAATGAAGCCTGTTGTCTTAAACAAACGATGGAGGTATTCAAATCCCTACACCAAATATAGCGAAATTGATTATGAGATCCTCTAATTTAAACCACAACATCCATCCCTTCGTACTCCACACTCCGCTTTTCAAGCCGATGTCAGTTTATTACAATAATGGTTGTACTGTTACTAAAATACATAGCACTCCGAATACTGGATCAGTTCGTCAATAGCATCTTCACTGTGGCTCCCAAAAACTTTGATGCATGCGTTTCTCACGTAGGAATGTAGGGAATCTAGGGAATGTAGGCAATGCTGGGCAACCATGATGACAGTTCGAATGTCGCCGGGCACAGTGTTTTGAATAGCCTTCATAACTTCCTTCCCTGAAGGAATGTTACCGTTCTCCATTGCGCCAAGAAGGAAGCATTTGGACTGTGTTCCCGCAAGATATGCAGATGCAAAAGATGCACGAATCCAGTTCCTATTTTTTTCAGTTTTCAACATGCCGGAGCTCCTGATGATCTCCTCCGCCTGTACGAAAAGCTCTGCGAATTTTTGGCATTCTGGAAGAATCGCAGGGAAAGGCTTTTCAGCAGCATTGGTTTCTTGAGCAGCATTGGTTTCGTCTAGTGCTTTGTTGTGGAGTTTTCCGAATTTTTCTGTTATGGGCTGCAGGGCTGCCTGGAGAGAGAGCTCCAGTTTGCATCTGCTACACTCGCACTTGAAACCCCAGCTCTCGCACATGGCTTGGCGCTGTTCCAAGGGGACGAGGGTATCAAAATACGAAATAGTGATCTCTTCTCCTTTGTTGATGACATTGGACGCATGAATAAACATGGTGCTTCCCACTTCCAGTCTGCTCGAGTTTGGAAAACAGGAATGATTGATGAAGGACGGTCGAAGCCAGAGGCCGCTAATTAAATTCTGGGCTCGACTGAAGAGCCTGGATTTTGAAGCAAATGTCTGCTGGACTCCCCCAAATGAACGACGCCTTATAATCTCTAGAATGCGATTTCGGTCCAACTCCAGGTTCTCATTTTCGAGATGGCCTCCAAGAGTTTCGCTGTCCATCTGATCAAACAATGCATTGGCCGCATCTTCGTGGAGGTCCGGAGCGTCTAAATTATACAGCAGCCGGGACAATGTCTTTGATCGCCTCGCGACAGTGATTACAGCGTTCACGAGATGATTTTCAGACCCGACCCGTCTATCCGCAGTCAAATCCGCCGGATCGGCTCTTTGCCCGGGTTCATCATAAACGACTGCGACGGCGTTGCTTACCAGCAAAAGCTGCCCTGGAATTATACGTTCGGTGGCATACAGTCCCAAGCCCCGGCGGCCTTTCAACTTTCGTATCCTGACATCGCCTACGAAATCGGAGACCTCGGGAATGGGGGCGTCAATCCGGAGCACGTAGTCCAAGATGTCATACTGACCCTGCCGGGTCCGGGCGCACATATCCCTGGCCTTCCGTAGCTCGGCCTGGATTACATCCGTGGATTCTCTGTTCCCGGTACTGGCCTGATATGCTATCTTCAAACAATTGCAAGCCTCCGCATACTGCTCTAGCCCGTTCAAAGCTCGGCCTTTCCTGGTGAGCGATTTGGCATGGTTGGGTTTGACCTGAAGGGCGGCATTGCAATCCTTCAATGCCAAGTCGAAATTCCTCTTCCGCAGCCTCGTCTCGGCCCGGTTGGAATACGCTTTCAGAAGGTCGTCACGCAACAGTTCCTGCTGCTGAAGAACTCGAGTGATAACGATGCAATTCGTATAACAACTCTCCGCTTCATCCCATCTCCTTTGTTGAAAAAGTGATTTTCCCTTCCGCAGCAGTTCCTCCACAATCTTCACAATCTCCATCCTTCTTATGACGCTCCTGCTTCTGCCGCTGGAAGGACGTCGTCGTCCTGGTAGCACTAGCCGCACCTGCTGATATCAACTTCACTAACTTTGATATATATTGCCAGAAACAACACGAAGCTCAACCACTACGCCTCACCCAACGCAAACCTGTGTCATCCTCGAGGAATCGGAAACGAAACTAAACGAAACGAAACAAAAGGAGAGGGCCTGCTACCATGTTAACACCTGCCATGTATAACGTTTCAAATTATGAGGCAATCCAATCATCTCTCATACCCAGAGCAAAAGAGAAAACGGAAGTCGATTTAGTGGGTCACTGGCTCTACCCATAACTTCCGGGTCCACGGTCAGGATGGGTCACTGGCTCTCCCCATAACTTCCGGGTGTCAGGATGGAAATTTGGCTCTCATACCACTCGTAACATGTTTACCAAAAAAAATATATTTACTAACTATAATTATCACAGTTAAGGAAAGAACCATTATATAACTCCATAGATATGTGAGATCATAAAGTAATCAGGTTAAATAGATATGACAACCCGCAAGTTGATTTATCTCGACCCTATATATATTACATTCTAATGTTTAATATTATTCCCTCTTCAAACATTAAAGCATGGTCCTAGGTTGAAGTGAGTGTGAGGTCACACTCCTTCTTCTTCATGACATTCTTAATTAAGACCCTCTCCACCATTGATGTCATTGTGGCTAGATCCAACGATCCAGTTTTACTTTAAGCTGTTAAGGTGACCATTGCCTCCATCTGCCTAGGGCATTCATCATTTGCATCCTGTCCGGTGTAGAAATCGGCTCTACAACTTCCTTTGAAGTTTTCCGACTCTACATGCCAAATATTCTTCATATATGTTCTTGAAATGGTTATTCGAATCTTCTATAGTGGGCACAGTAAGTCTAAGGGCAATCAAGAGAGTTTAATCTAGATTTTTCTACTTCATTTTCTTTCAGGTGACCCAGGGTCGAAGGGTTCCATGGAAGTTCTCAACTTCACGCTTAGTCTAGCCATACCCTTTGGTTCGAAGCATGTAACATGTGGTGGTAATCTTTCCCTTTATGGTTTACTCATTCTCTTAACTCTTGTGTAAAACAATCAATCAAAAATAAATCAAATTTTGTTTTGGGTTTTAATTTTGGTTGTTGGAAGCATGGTTTACTCTCTTCTTCATTTGGATTTAATTTTTGAAAAGGGATATATCAGTTCGATATGAAGGTTAAAAGGGTCGATGACCTCAATAGAAGTTCATACCCTTGATGTCTCTTCGAATGCATAGGGCCTTTCTAGTTCATAACGTTCTTGCTATCTTGCCCATTCTTGGTACTATATTATAGGTGATAATGGCATGTAGTGGGCTTTGGCTGTTGACACTAGTTTAGAGATTATAGTGGTAGTTACCACACATTGAACCTAGGCCTCTTTTAAGTAATCTCAACAATTCTTATAAATCTAAAAAAAAAGAATTCTATGGAATTTTTATCAAACATCAAGACCATAACACTCTTTATCTAGAAATTGAATGAATCCAAGAGAAAATACTCTTTACGATTAGGAATTCTATGCTATTCTACAAACCTTAAAGAAATGGAAGCTTTACTTTGTTGCCGAAGGAGTTTGTCTTGTTAACTGACCACAAAGGAGTTGCATTACATCAATAGTCAAGGTAAACTAAATGATAGTGTTCAAAATGAATATAACTTTCTCGAGGTTACTCATTTGTCTTGAAACACAAAGATGCGAAATCAAATAAAGGTGCAAATATGATCTTCTTGAATACCTTATGAATTCAAGTTATTAGTTTGGAATGTATGAAGGTGTTATATACACTTTTCTATTTACTCTTCATTGTTTACTTGGACTGAAATCAACCAATTATGGATGATGTCTATTTTGATATATTGATATTGTCTTTTTTTCTTTTTCTTTGTGAGAGTGAGTTTTAGTTTTTTCTCAAAATATTTCAAAAACATAAAGATAAATTAGGTAAGTGCTTATTTTTTTATGTGAATAGGTGTGTTTATTTTGGGCATGGCTAAATCCTATTTATAAATTAAGAATATCCATCATAAAATGCAGAAGAACGTTGTTATATATATGTGTGTGTGTGTGTGTGTGTGTGTGGGGTGAATTGTATTACCTTCAAAACTGGAAATTACATGGGAGTACTAGAGATCTTAGGTTAGTCTCTTGCAAGGGAGACCCAACCATAAGTAAAAAATGAACTCCCCTTAGAGAGATACTAGGTAACTAAGTAGTAGAGAGTTCCAAAAATATACAACAAAGAATATAGGGCCTAACTCGCCTAAAGAAAACATCAAAGAAGAAATACCAACATGATGAGATCATGATACACATTCAGGATGATGGACAAGAGTTCATAGCAGTATCTGTATGGGATATTTTTGACTATTGCACCTATTGGGGGTGGGATTTTGAGATGCTACTCTATGCACTCCATATACTAGTCTGGGTTCATCATATGCCAGTGAAAATTCACAAAAGAGTGAAGAATGTTTGCACAATTCCCATGTTGTTCCAAAAGAACTCTACCCAATAGGAATTTCATGTGCCAATATAGGTTAATTGTCTACATGTACTAAGTAAACCTACCCCTGAGTGTGACTAGTATCGGGAACCCAATCTGCCAACTTTGCAATAACTTTTGTATATGAGAGGTGAAATCTACTAGAGGAGTGTTCTCCCTCAACATGAGTGAGTTCTTCCTAGGTTGGTCTTAGAGTGAGGTCTCTATATCGGGTGGTTGCCTCCTCCAAACGATGATGCATCATCACGCTACCCCTATGGGCCCTCTCTTGATAATAAGTTTCCAACCTTCACACTTGGGCTCGTTGATGAAGCATGGGGATGAAAGTTGAGAAGCAAGAGAAATATGACACGAAAAAAGTGGGAAAAAAGGTTGATTTATCTCTAAGAAGGCTCCATGTCATTAGAACATAGGAAGGGGGAACATTGTAGAGGGAATAATCACCACAAGAAACTCCGTGTGGAGCGCAACAAAGACAAGGGGACTGATGGGGGGAAAGCCAACTTCTAGCTATGAAGAGTGAGGGAATGACTTACTAGTAGATCCTAGAGGAGGGTAGGGGGTTCTAGAAGGAAGAAAGAGAGAAGGTGAGAGAGAATTATGAGGATGAGAAAATGAGAACCAAGCCAAATGAGGTTGAAGGGCTAAGAGGAGGTAGACACAGAGAATATTGGGGACCAAATATTGATGCGTAGAGGAAGCCACAAAGAATAGAAAGCTTTGAACCCAATAGCAGCTTGAGACTTGATCAACCTGCAAGAGAAAGATGACGGGAAGAAAGAAAGAGAATGATGATGGGGAGGAATGATAGCATCCTCCTTGCGCTATAATCAAAATTGAGGCTAAACACCTTTTGGGTTGTATTGGGATTTCAGTTAAAGAGAGTGTTGTTCCACAACTAAAGTGTGGAATTTACAGGCATAGATAGGATACTAATAAAACTTTTACTAGGCTCGACAATTTCCCAATGTTGATTGAAGTCAAGACACCACCAAGCACAACAAAGCTAGTAATAAATTGGACAACATACCCCGAGGCCATGAATAAATGCATCCTTTACTGGAAAACATGAGAGAGCATATGAATAACCACTCAGGTGATTAGTGTTACACTGAAGGGTGGTTGCATGGTGTGTTGAGTGATGGATGGCATGCCCTAACACTGGGCTATTAAAACTATCATGAGGGTGCGCTACCATGTCCCTTGGTTCTTTAGCTAGGTGGCATGGAGGCAACTCACCTATAATATCCCTGCCAATTTATTATATAAATATGTGTACATTGATAGTAGGCTAGTGAGCTTGAGTCATTTTGCGACCCTGTGTGCCTATGTAATTCTGTTATTTATCTTGGGGCCTACATGCCCAAGCATATATGTTGGCTTTGGTTAAGTGGCGAGAGGGCCAAAATTGTAAATATGATGTAATTGATGTACATATTTCTATGATTATATAATATCAAATAGGTTGGTTGTGGAGCCCACTCCATGGTACAAAGTATGAGGGGTTGTGCAAATCCACAATGATAGGTTGTTTAGTAATTGGGTGTTAGTGATGAGGACACATGGGGCTGACATGGCTTCAGTGTGTGCCACATGGTAGAGAGAGGCCATGTAGTGATATAAAGTATATATTTTCTTACAGAAGTGATGGATAATATTGATCATATCACTGATATTATTATTATTATTATGAGGATTATGGATGGACGTCAATCCGGGGAATCTAGTTGGTGAGCCCTGATCTTGGGTTCTAAACCAACTAGGAGTTGTTTTAGTTTATGACCTAGAGGGTGCCTCGAAGCCCTAAAGCAACATGAGCTCCTAAAATCCTCAAGCTGAGATATTCCTAACTAGCCATAAGGAACCACTTGGGAAAAGGTTCAAGGAAGCAGATCCTATGGTTGGAGCCATGACTCTTGGGTTGGTACCTTGTCCATGAATGTATGGTTGTTTTTGGTTTTTCTTTTCTTGTGGAATTGTAGCCATAGCTTGGGGGTGACTTGTGGTTTAAATTCATGAACCATGTGGTCTATGGCAACATGGAACATGGAGATCCTATAGCTATTCAAATTTCCTTTGAAATATATGTGTTTAATTTTATGTATCATTTTGTTTAAATGATTTAGTGTTGAAATATTAGTTTCGGGGTTTTGTGTATAATTGCTTATAATTATCTTTTATTTTTTTGTGCATACATATATTTGTAGTTGTTGGTTAAGGTGATGTTAAATGTTTCCTGTGATGTTTTATGAGTATAAGTGTGGTTAATTAAATTCCATTAAATTCCATTTTTTTTGTGCATGTTGTAATTATGTTTTATATCTATTAAAATTGGCATTATGATCATTCTGCAATTGCAATCATATAAACTAAGTACTACCATACATAGAGACAACCATGGTAGGGTAAAGGTTTTTTATTCCACAGATAAATCATATATTTTGAGTGTCGTGGTGGTGGTAGCATTGCCTAATGTTGGGTGTGGAGGTTGATTATCTTCTTTAGAGGTATAACCGCATTAGACCCCAGTTTGTAATGGGGTGGAAATACCGTCAGGGGGGCGATGACAATTTTGAGAACCCCCCCTTTTAGGGGTTCGGGGGCAATGCCCCCGAAGCTAAAAATAGATGTAAAATTGCCTTGTAAAATATTGTAATTTTGTAGTCAATCTGAGCCATTCATTAGGCAAATGATTTAATAGTAGAAGTTATGTTTAATTTAGGGTTTTTTCCCTAGAAGACAACCCCTCACTATATATGAAGGAATTGTATTGCGGCTATGTATATGTGTATTCTGAGCGAGAAAGAGAGAGGAGATTGTGTGAGAGTGAAGAGGAAATTACAAAGGATCTGTTGTAGGTTGTATCTCTTCATTTTGTTGAATAATATAAAAGGAAAGACTGGCTGTTTCTCCGTGGACGTAGCCCAAATTGGGTGAACCATGTATAACTGTGTCTCTCTTGTTTTATGCATTTTCTAGGTTTGTGTTTCTGTAATATTTTATGTGTTCTATTGCTCTATAATATATAAGTTTCTAAAAACTGGTATCAAAGCTGAAGGTCTTTTTGGATGATAAACTCACAAGAGAGAAGGGTTCTTGGTTCGAGTGGGAGCAATGGTGGAAGATTGTAGGTTTAGGGTCGAAAAATTTAATGGCCAAAACTACTAGCTCTAGAAGAGGTAGACGGAAGATTATTTGTCTCAGAAGGATCTGTACCTACCATTGAGTGGAAAGACAAATAAGTCGACGAGTATGACAGACACAAAATGGGATATTCTTGACAGAAAGGCAATTAGAACAATACGGTCGTGCCTAGTAGTGTCGTTAGCCTTTAATATTTCAAAAAGAAACGAAAACAAAGGGTTTAATGTTGGCTTTTGCCAAACTATATGAAAACCATAGGCCTCAAATAAGGTATTTCTTATGAAGTGTTTATTTAATATGTAAATGTTAGAAGGTGTATCTATTTCTGATCATTTAAATTAATTTAATACGGTTACTAGTCTGTTAAGTTCTATAGGGGTAACTTTTCATGATGAAGTTAGGGCTCTGTTATTTATGTGCTCATTTCTAGAAAGTTGGAATGTTTTAGTTATGGCCACTAGTAACTTTGTCTTTGGATCTAGTACTTTAAAGTTTGATGATGTTGTCAGTGCAATTCTTAGCAAGGAAATGCGATGGAAAATCTCCTGTGAGACATCAGGTAATGCTTTGATTGCAGAGGCTAGGGAAGAAAAATGGAAAGAGGAAAGAGCCCAAGATATCGCAATAAGTCAAGGAAAGGCAAATCCAAGTCCAGATTGGCAATAGTGTATTGGAAATGCGGGAAGAAAGAACACCTGAAGAAATATTGTAAGCCTCAGAAGGGAAAAGAAGGAGACACGCAATAAGAAAATAATCATGAAGCGAATGTGACAGGTGACGTGTTGCAAGACGCTTTGATTCTTTCATTAGAAAATATTATTGATGCACGGGTGGTAGATTCAGGGGCCTCATTCCATGTCACACCTAATAGGAAACATTTTCATGATTATATTCAAAAAGATTTTGGACAAGTTTGTTTGAGTGATGATAAACTCTATAAAATCATTGGAATGAGTAAAGTTTTTATAAAACAGCAGAATGGAAACCAATGGCTATTGAAGGAGGTAAGGAATGTTCCATATCTGAAGAAAAATCTAATTTCAATAGGGCAATTGGGAGGTGAAGGTTGTGTAACTACTTTTACAGATAAAACTTGGAAGGTCACTGAAGGAGCCCTAGTAATAGAAAAAGGAGAAAAGGTTGGTACATTGTATTTATGCAATGGTATTTCTAATTATGTTAATGCTTCAACCTATACAGGAGCAGATACAACATTGTGGGATCATAGGATTGGGCACATGAGAGAGAAGGGGATGAAGAGTTTTCACTCAAAAAATTTGTTGCCAGGTTTGAAGCATGTTGATTTGGAATTCTGTGAGAATTGTGTTTATGGAAAACAAAAGAGAGTCAGATTCCTCAGAGTTGGGAAAGAAAAGAAGAGAAAAAAATTAGATCTTGTGCATACAGATGTATGGGGACTTGCTCAGGTATCATCTCTTGGTGTCTCTCATTATTATGTTACTTTTATTGATGATGCGACCAGGAAAAACTGGATTTATTGTATTCGAAATAAATCTGATGTATTTGATACTTTCAAGAAATGGAAGGCTTTGGTTGAGAATGAGATAGGAAAATGGTTGAAGCATCTCATATCAGACAATGGAGGTGAATATTGTAACAAAAAGTTTGATAAGTACTGTTCAGAGCATGTAATTCGTAGAGAGAAAACAGTTCCAGGAACACCACAAGAAAATTGTGTGTCAAAAAATATGAACAAGACAATCATGGGGCATGCAAGGTGCATGAGATTACATGTAGGATTGCCTTTACAAATTTGGGCAGATGTTGTAGATACTATTGTTTATCTAATAAATAGAGAGCCTTCAAGTTCCTTGCATGGAGGTATTCCAGAGGAGGCATTGATAGGTAAAAAGGTAAACTACTCATTTTTAAATACTTTTGGTTGTGAAGCCTTTGTCCACATTAATAAAGAAAACAAAACAAATCTTGAGGAAAAATCAAAGAAATGTACCTTTATTGGATATGGTGTTAATAATTTTGGTTATTGCGTATATGGTTATGAAAATCACAAAATAATTAGGAGCAGAGATGTCATATTCAATGAAAAGGTTTTGTATAAGGATTAGATGCAAGAAAAGAAATAGGAAAAAGAAAACAGAGAATATACAGTGCTTGATGAGATCGCATAAAAAGTAAAGGTGCCTGAAAATCATAATGATCAATAACCAAAACAACAACATCAACCACAACAACAACATGCACCTCAAACACCTGAAAGTGGTGTTAGAAGATCTACTAGGATAAGGAAACCCCCTGAACTATACTCACCTTCATTATATTATGTATTGTTGATTGATTCTGGTGAACGAGAATGTTATGAAGAATTTGTGTAGGTAGAAACCAAGAAGAAGTGGGAGCTAGCCATCATAGAAAAATGGACTCCTTGGTACATAAATAGACTTCGGACTTAGTCAGGTTTCCTGCAGGTAAAACACCATTGCAGAATAAATGGGTTTACATGTTGAAGGAAGAAGATGGAGGTAGAAAAATGTATAAAGCTAGACTTGTGGTGAAGGGATTTACATAGAAAAAAGGTATAAACTTTGATGAGACATTTTCTCTTGTTGTTAAAATGACTTCTGTTATGTTCCTATACCAATAGGTGTCATAATTTATGATTGACTTAGTTTATCTCTGTAATATGTATATACCTTCGCTTTCTGCAAATGTTTTCGATATTCAAAAAAATAAAATAAAAAATAAAAAATGTAAAGAGGGTGGTATGTCCTAAAAGAAAAATCAAAGGACAAAAAGAATGAAAAAAGATCAATAAAGATGAAAAATGAACCCCAAAGAAAAAGAAAAAGACCATGGAAGTGTGCAAGTCTAAATGCCACTACCATTTACTTTGATGAAAAATAAAAGGTTGTGTGTAGCTTGTCACTTATGCCACAATCCATGAATGGTCAAACAGTGAAAACTTGGCTATTTCATATTTTGAATTTTTTGCTTAGAGATAGAGAATAAAATCTGACTAAACTGTTTAATCTTTGGTAGATAAGTAGATAGGTAGAGTGAATAAAAAGAGCTCAACTATTCAATCTGAGCCCTTGGATGTAGTAAGGATAGACTTAGATAGATTTCCATTGTAAAAGAAAAAAAAAGGTCTGATAAGGGTTTGCCAGTTCAAGTGCACCCTAATAAAGAGTAGAAAAATGGTAGGATGTGTAGGTGGGTAAGTAAATGAATGGTTGCAGAATTATGTATGATGAATGATTAGTCACAACTCATATCATTTACTTTCATCATCATATTACTTTAAAAGTATGGATAACAAGAGACATTTACAAAGTCAAGTGATTAATTTCCTCATTCATTTTACCCTTTATTTCACTAATTTCCTACAAATAACAATTGAAGTACCTAAAGCCTTAAGTTAAAGGGGCTTAGAGCATTTCTCTAACTTTTGGAGGGATTGGACCCTCTACCCAATGAATTACAGGTTCTAAGTGCTAAAACCCCCTCATCAACATTCACCCCCTCCATAATTCATTCATTTTCCCTAAAAACCCCCTTTTCCTAAGGTAAAATCACTATTTTCCTGGTAAAAGTAATTATCCCCCATATAAAAACCCACAAATGCACCTAAGCCTAAGTTATGATGTTCAAATGCAGAAAAATCAATGTATTTCTAAAGCATTTTACTTAGCGCATTTTTCATTTTCATTTCCATTTCATATTAACATCTAACATTATTTATTTAATTCCCCGAAAATACACCCCCTTTCTCGTATATATTATTAAAATTCCTTATGTTAATATCCCACCCCGATGGTTTGAAATATAAACCATAATAATAATAATAAATTTGATGGATTAATTAATCGATCTGCGATTAATTAAGAACCATAACCCTTCGTCTCGTCAAAAAGATTGCTTAGTCAAATCATTGATTAAATAAATCTGTTCCCGTCAATCAGATCGCCCCTGACGTCATTAATCTCCCTAATCCATAATTATTATCCCGTCAGGCCCCTCCATTAATTCTCGACCAAATCCCTGCCCCGACTACCGTACGATCTGAACCCTCCAAATCTAATAGTTGACGCTCATATCAGGTGGCCTCCGACGCCGACCTTTACTCGCACGATGTGAGCGGTTTTACTATTCACCCCGCTGCTACGTGTCGCCAGATGAATGGCATCGGGCAGACCTCTCCCAATACCGCCAAGCGCCCAAAAGCAGTGCAATAAATCCCGCTTACCGCTTCTGCTTACCACCCTCGCTAAACGTTAAAACGTCACCTTTGTTAGTTGGCACCAACTATCACTTTCCATTATGCCCGCCAAAAACATTGACTTTGCAAATAAAACCAAAAGTACTCATTATTTTTGTTTTACCAAGAAAAAAACCTTCTGTTCTCCATGCACACGCAAAGTGCATTCAAGCTATCACCCTGCTTCCAACTGTCAACCTCCAGAAGTCGTTGAACTCTAGATTACCACTGCAGACCTGTGCGCTCCCTGCAAACAGTGCACAAGTGAAATTTTATCCCTTCATACAACCAAAACCAAGTATTTACCCGTTTTCAACTGAGAAACCCTGCTTTCATATTGAACCTGAACTAAATTTCTGTAGAAATTAAGTAATTTAGTGACATTAAGCTGTTTGACAGTCTTGAGACTCCATGAGATGACCCAATTTTCCATAATTCCCTGAAATTCTCTGCCCTCGTCCTTGAAATCAACTAGAACCAATGATGGATGCCCTAGTCATCTTAAATGTCATGCTGGTTACCACTCCCCACAGAGATTTAGACCATCTTCCCCTGGCTGACAAAGATTTTCAAATAAATGACCTCACCTTCGACAAAACCCCTTTGAAATTGCATTGCAAATATCGAGATAATTACTTGAACCCTGTAGATAAGATAGGAATCTGGGAATCGAACCTGCCCAAGTATCAATTCCCCAGTGTTCATGTCTTCCCAAAAATTATTCACTACTGCCATGCAAATTATGACCTTATCATGAGAGCTGTGATGTCCCCAGACTAGAAAGTCCTATTCACTATCACGGCTAAGTCCATAAACGAAATGTTACAATTGCAACCTGGTCAAGACCTCACCCCCCTTTCCATTGCTGATTTGCTTGAAAGATCCTCTAATCTATCTAGTTCTAGAAGTACCCAAATCCTCTAGACTTTCATTAAAGAAGGATACATGCCAAAAGACCCCCCTCCTTATATGTCAGTCATTCTCATCTGGGCAAAGATATGACAACAATGCTAGCATGCATTTTAGGTTTTTCCACTAATGAGTATGTAGATGAGATGACCTTTGCCTACATGTCTATTTTTACCCTTGGTCAACCTCCTGCAATGAAGTTTGACTATGCCAAGTTCATTGCAGATAAAATGCGTGATCAGTTTATGAGATTAGAAAACGAAAGAGTGTTCAAATATTCATCAGCCCTATATCATTCATTTCTTTACTACCAAACTGATAGGTTTCCCTTCTCTGTACAATAACTTAATACCATATGGAATCCTAGATCTGTCATCTTCTCAACCTCTCTATTCCACAGGTCTTGTTCTTCTCACCATCCATACACAGATTTTATTGACCTATTTGTACATCTAGTGACTACAATGTTGTTAGGAAGTCCCCCTCCCAAACTTAGTGCAGACATTAAGAGGGTTCTCCTGCTGTCCAAATGATACAAAGTAGGGGATTGGTACTTGTACCAAAACCATATTGAAATCAGAATTTATGGGTGTGAGTTGCCTCCTTACAAATTACCTAGATATCTCCCCATGCAATTATTTTCTCTGGAGTACTACAGGCAAATGATCAATTCTGATGAGATTCACTTTGTCAAAACCAAGAAGAAGGCCCAGCTAAGAATAAAAGATTAGTTGGGCCCATTTATTTGCAATAACAGAGAAGCAGGAAAGGAGGCAGATGAAATCCTCCAAAGATTGAAATTAAAACAGAGTTTCATATGGGCCTATGACCCTCACAAATTCATTTGTAACAAAAGGCAGAAACATAAGCTATCTCCTTATATCCACCATAGGATCCCAGAAATTGAACAATATGCCAATCAATCTGAATGGGTGGAGGGCACTCTGGTAGATCAAGATAGCACACAAGTTGAAGTTGACAATGTATTGGTGGATTTAGAAAGAAGGCTTGATGAAGATTCGTTTGTATAGGTTCCTGGAGAGACTTCATCACAAAGGCAGTCATAGGAACACAGTACACAGCCTTTAGAGCAACAAGGGACATCAGAACAAGCAGAAGATTCGTAGCAACAAAAGTTCTTGGAACAAGCAGAGCCATCAAAACAAAAGGAGCATTCAGGACAACAAGAAGAATACGAGCAACCTGAAATCTCAGAGGATCTCGCTCAACCTGAGAAAATCATGAGAAACCCTCCTATTTTGTAGACTCCTCTCAATGAGGAAAGAAATCTTAAAAGAGACAGAGAAGAGGCCACTCCTTCTAGCAGGCCTATTTATCAAAATTTTGCTAAAAGGAAAAGGT
The DNA here is from genome assembly GCA_031772625.1 of Pinus tabuliformis. Taxonomy (NCBI): domain Eukaryota; kingdom Viridiplantae; phylum Streptophyta; class Pinopsida; order Pinales; family Pinaceae; genus Pinus; species Pinus tabuliformis. The sequence goes on along the minus strand of CM062809.1, from coordinate 910,560,514 downwards.
TAAACCCCTATGCAGAAGAAGAATATACTGAGGAGACCATAGGCAACACAGTGGCAGAAAGGAGAGATAGTATGCAGACTATCCCAATAGGTGGGACGCCATCTACTTCACATATACAAGCACTTGAAAGACAACAAAGCACAGAGGTGTCTTCTTTCAAGTCTCCCTCTAAACAAAGCCAGGAAATTAAAGGAAAGTACAAAGAGATTAAAGCAAGGAATAAGAAATTGAAAGCTCAAACCTATGCTCACTACCTCAGAATGGCTCCAACTAACCAGACTAGGCTGATGTCGGCTTTTGACATAAAGGAAGGAAAAATACAGATGAGCTTGCTCAAACCAAATGTGAAACAACCAAGATCCATGGCTGATTATGTAAAGATAGATTTCGAAGTTTTGGAAAAGGATATCTATAGAACTGTACAAACAAATTGGTGAGATGGTATATTCTACATTGACTAATAAAGCCATCACAACACATCAATTGCAAAACTCATTGCACAATATGTTAGGCCCCTATACTACTAGTGTAACCCCTTATTGTTATTAATACAACCCACTTATTATATTGATGTACCCATGTAGTGCCCATATTGTTACTATTGTGCCCCATAGAAGCCCACTATTGTTATTATTGTGCCCTTACATTATTATTGTTATGTCGGCTCTGATTATGTTATGACCCATTAGACTCCTATATATAGAAATGAGGTCTTTTCATTTGTATCATCCAAGAATTGTTCATTTATGTAATGTAAAGGAGGTTGCCCCCTCGAAGAGGCTGAATTCTAAGGCATTGATCTATATTTTGTATCTTTTCTTGAGCTAGTTTCATAACACAATACCACAACACAGCTGCAACTGGAAAAGGCCTCTTCTCAGGCTAAAGACACCAGGATAAAAACCTTAGAAGACTTGGTGATAGAATTGGGACATGATCCCAAGGATATCAAAGTAGCAGAGCAATTGATTAAAAAGAAAAATGATGATATAGCTGCACTGAAGAAGCAGCTCAAGATCCGTCCTCTCCACCATCCTCAAACTACAGAAGTATAGAGAGGAAAAAGGAGGAAGAACTTATGGACCTAGCCCTTAAGTTAAATGATTAGTTAAAAGAAACTGAGAAGGAATTAGATATATACAGTCTAAGCAGAGTGAGCTGGCCACCACTACTCAGACTGTCATACCCACAGTTTCTACAGCAGTACCCTCCACTTTGGCAACTTCTTTGGCACCAATACTTCCACCAGTGACAACATTGCCAGTAGAAGGGACTACTTTAACTATAGGTACATCAACCAATGTAGGGACAACAACAAAAATAACGGATGAAGTGATCAAAGCCATGGAACAAATGAGTATCCAGGCTACAGAATTGAAAAAGCTCAAGGAACAAATGTCAAGTTTGGAAACAAACTATGAGATTGCACAAATTCAGAATAAAGAAGAAGAAAGGAAAAACAGAAGAATCGAAGAAAGAATCAGAGTATTGGAAAAGGATTTAACATTAGAAAAACCATTGAGAGACATAAAAGATATATTGTGGGCCAATATCATTGATTCCATCAATTATATTTGGCCTTCTATCAAGTTAATTTTTTAACACACTAAATTAGTAAAAGAAGCTATGGAAGCTATACAGAAGACCAAAAAAGAACTAGGAGATAAGATTGAAGAGGGAAATCAGTTAATTGATTTTTTGAATAGCAGGAATAGGTACTAGCTAGATGAGTTAAATATTAATGATAAAACAACACAGGTAAAGAGTATCAACATAGGTGTTGTTGGGAAAAGTATCCAATACGGAATGACCCTATCCCACTCTAAGGGTGATAGTACCTCAGCAACAACTGAATGCAAAGCTATTCAAGATTACTTCTTTATGAGATGAGAGAGAGAAGAGAAAAGGGATCCACTAACCGTTATCTTCCGCTAATGGTTGATACAATCTTCCCTCTTGCTGCTTGCTCCTAGCTCCTTACTCTTTCACCGGCCCAGCTACACAAAGATCCTGTAAAAGCACAAAGAAAGGAAACTACAAGAAGCATACATCCATAACTGATTCAAGGATTAGAATAAATCAAATATACAAGAATCAATTCACCATAGAGACACATGCATATAGAAGAACCTCAAATACTTTATTAATAGAAGAAGTAAAGTTCTGAGAGTGTTACAACCATAATAGGCCCAATCCAGCAACACCTCCCAGCAGAAAGAAATCTCCTCTTCACCTCCTTCAAAGCAATCACCCAATAGTTCTATGCACAAACCAACAGCACTTCCTTACATTCACAAGATTCCAGCCTCCCTAGACCTCATGAGAGAGCTCTATATATAGGAGTTTTGGAGAAAGGATGAGTCAGCTTGAGGCTGGCATGAAGCTGACTAGTGTCCTCTCCCACTTCAGTTATACTTCAGTTCTTGAGTCCACTTGGAGTTTCATGCTTCCACTTGGAGATCTATATCCTCTTACTCATCACAAGGCGAATTCCCTGATCCAAGTGTCATTTTGGAAGCTTCCTGGGCATTTGACACCTTGCAGAATGACTGTGCCACTTGGCCAATCTCGCCCAGCGCAGGTAGCCTTCATTGCTTTTGACATTCAGCGCAGGTACAGAGTGGAGCAGTTGACATTCAGCACAGATGCTCAGTGGAGCAGCTGACATGATCCAGAAATAGCTTGTTTTTGAGTGTTTTCAGGTGGAGAACTGACTTTCAGTGCTGTGGTTTGCTGACCTTGTTCCTCTAGGGGTAGGAACAACATGTTTAGGGACTTTGGATCCCTCAGATTATTGACATTTCATGCTTCATGCTGTAAGGCACAAAAATGTCTATAACAGTTGCCCCCTAAAGTATGAGGTCATTTATCGGGTGAAATGCTTTATCAGGAGGATCCAAAGTTCATTCAATCGCTGAGAGGTGCCCTGTAATAAAATACAATACAATACATTATTTTTCATTCTGCTTTCATGATCTAGCTGAGGCGGGCATTCCCATGCTCAGCTTTATAAATTCATTTTGGTACATAGAACAGACGATCGTCTGATGGTAGACTGATAATTCTCTGCTGAAATTATCATCCTTTGAGTAGGATGATCATCTGTTGCAATGATGTACATAACAAATGTCTTTATATCATGAATATATATATCGCAGCCCAGATGGATGAAACTAGATCCGGGGTCTTCAAACTCGTTCGATCTTCACTCTAAGTACAAGTCGATCCATGTGAGACTTGTGCTGAAGTCGAACATGGAAAGACATCGCTTGATTACCGGTCAATAATGTAAACCGTTAACAAGCGCGAGAGGAATCACCAATAATGACAATGACCCTCAAGGTACTGCAGTACAATTCACGTGGTGCGAATAAAGGACTTGGCGTCGAACACCACGCAAAATCTTCTGGTCGAAGGTCATTGATGTATACCTGTCGCCGGAAGTGAGAAACTTGCCATTGAGGCATGCAAGCTTCAAAGTACTGGGGGGGTTTGTTCCTAGATCAACTTCTTGGATAATGAGCTGAAGTCGACAAGAAGCGATCCGTCAAAGGAGGGCCTTAATGAATCCCACATCAATGACATGGAACGGAGCTAATGATTTTAGTGGAGGCGAAAACAATCTGTGAAATATGATTCAGGGTGGCGATCATGGGTGGATGAAGGATAATGCATGGCAGTGGACGGGACACGGTTGACTCTTTCTGAACACATCTCTTGAACATATAACGACACTGATGTGATGGATCGGTAGCATTACCCCAAATGTGGATGGTTTGGCGAGGACCATGGTGATGAGACCGGTGAATGAAACAACCCAACCCGATGTGATACGGAGGACAAAGTGTCATGTTCAAGAGCGACTTGCTACCATTAAAGCTTTGAGGTTCTCCCAATTTTTCCCCAGTCATTTCTGACCAGTACCTCTTTATTTTTGTCAAGCTTGAGGAGGATAACATATGCTTGTTCTATAACCTGCCCTTCGGGCAAGCCCATCGCTATGTTTTAACGAGCTTAGTGATAGGGAAACTTGTTCTCGTCTAAAGACAAGTTTGTCGCTATTTAATCATTTTAACGAGTCTAACGACAAGGAAAACTCGGTCCTTTTCAATTTTAGAGAGTCTGAAAAGGTACAGAAAGTTAACTCCAAAATTCCTTTTTCGTCATCTAATCCCTTAAGTCCGAAAAAGTATAAAACAATACAGAAGGGATGAGTTTTCGATAACTTTAACGAGCCGAATAAAACAAGCGCTCGACCTTTTTGTGTAATAATCCCTCAAGTCCAAAAAGATTAAAATCTAGAGGAGGGATAGCTCTTCCGGTCACTTTAACGAGCTGGAAGGCCAAAACTCGGCAAACTTTTCATATTTTACGAGTCAGGAGAAAAGAGCTCAAAGAAGACTCATCTTTTGAGGAACGAGTGATAAACAGGGATAGCAACAGATTCCAGGTACAGGTTGGAATTTTCCAATCACGGCAGTGTCACAAGGATGGCTAAGTGAAATCACTCTTCGCAGCTGTTCCTCAAAATGGGTAAACAATCATATGGAGGTGAATGATTGGCCAAATGAAATGGAGGTGGCGGGTGCAAACACGACCAAGGCTTTTATGGCTAATAAATTTATGATCACAATGGTTATTTACCGGAATAGGTTCATTTTTTAATGAGCTTGAACTCTGGAGGAAACTCTTTCTCAAAAGCTTATGTTTATTTTTTAACGAGCATGAACTATGACGCTAAAACTGCTCGGATCTCGCTTTTCTATTTTTTAACGAGCATAAATTCCGCGGTAAAACTGCTCGATATACCAGTCATAAGATAAGAAATGTCTCCTGTGAGATAGTTATTTTTTATGGAGCTTTATCTCACGAAGCTATGCCCCTCATTTGGCAAATTTTGACCTTTGCCCCACATCCTTTCTTTATGCAAGTTCGGAAACGACTAATCCAAAAAACAGATGAATAACCGCTCTTTGCTTGCACTCCAAAAGGTTGGCATGCCCCCAGGTATAAAGTACAATTTCAAGGCTGCCCCTACTTATCCTTCAAAACATTTGTTTTGATGGGTGAGGCTTGCCTCTTTCAGGTTATCCAAAAAATGGTTTTATTTGCTGCCGCAAATGAAACTCTTTCTTCGGCGATGTCTATCATTAGGTTACTCAAAGATGGTTACAATTTGTTGCAGCAAAGGAATCTCTTTCTTTGGAGGCTGCCCCTACTTATCCTTCAAAACATTTGTTTTAATGGGTGAGGCTTGCCTTTTACCCAAAGATGGTTACAATTTGCTGCCGCAAAGGAATCTCTTTCTTTGGTATTGCCTACCTATTTAGACAAAGGTGAATGACTAGAAATCATCAAACACATAACTTTGACAAAAGAATCTTATTCTAGAACAACCCCTCTTCCATCCACGGACGGGGTATGGACTAGTCACATTCTTTTGCGGAAATTCTACCTTATACCCAAGGTTTCCTCTGCCCGAAGCAGACCAGGATGCATGCCCCCTGGGTTCCAGTCCCATCTTTCCGAATCACTCGCATTCATCGGGAAGGAGGACTGGGGGTGGAGACATTTCTTGGGTGAATAGACCATTCAGGGTTGGTATTTGACTATTTGCGATGTGTGATCCCGGAAATGAAAGTTGGTCTACGAGCTTGACCATTCTTCCTTCGTGTGGAAAACACATTACTCTAAAGAGTGAGGAGACTACAGCTCCCATGCAATATATATAGTCTCGTCCAAGGAGTAGGTTATAATCCAAGGGTCCTTGAATGACCATCACGTTCATTTGAATGGTCTTCCCTTTCAATGTAACAGGTACACTGGGGAGGATCCCTAACGGTCGACTGGTTCCTTTATCAAAACCCGAGAGATTTCTTATCTCAGGCAGAAGCTCTGGGGAACCCAGTGCTTTCCAAGCAATAGAGGAAAGGATACTCACAGATGCCCCTTCATCAATGATAGTTCCAGCCATTACCATTCTGTAGATTTGGACTATGATTCTGAATGGTATATTGGCTGGTAACCGGGGTCTGCCTAGTTGGTTCCAATCAAAGGACACAACCAGGTTGCTTGGTGGTGGGACCGAATACACGGCCGGATACGATCCTGACGATGTTCCTTCCTGCGATAAAGGAATGGGCGCATTGCCCTGATGCTCATCAGAATCTGTGTTGATGAAAAGAATCTGGATGGTGTCATCCTTATTCTCTTCAGTGAGGGTGTCATTTGAAGATGAATCTTCAGTGACGGTGTCATTTGAGGATGAAACCTCTGAAGGAAGAACCGGGTCAACTGCCATATCGACCTTTAGACTTTCGTCTGGTCTAGATTCAGTAGGTTCATTTTCAATGACTGACGCTTCAGCTGACCACTTGAGCAGGCCAGCTGTATTTTCAACCAACGAAGGACTCGGCACGAGTTTTTTGTATCTAGGAGGAAGTATTACCGGTGAAACCGGACGATCTTCCAAAACTCTCTTCGCTTCGTCTAAGAAGGGACAACGGTGGATGGCGTGATCGCCTTCACACAGTCTACAGGGGGATCTTGATCCCCCTCTTTGTCTTGAACCTTCACTTTCGCTGGTTGAGGGTAAGCATTCAACATGGCTATCAGAGGTTGATGCTCCCGAATTGTGCAAACGAGGGGACCAGTCCCTTAGTATCCGGGGAATACAGGGACAATCTCTATGGAAGTGGTCTCCTCTACATATGACACATGGCGATTTAGGCCCGGTCTGTGCTGTGTGTGGATTTTTGTCAGATGTCTTTTGCTTGCCCCCAGTCGCCTTAGGCTCCTTCTTCTTCTTCTCTCTCTTCTTCTTCTCCTTCTTCTCCATGGGAGCTTGGCTTTTGCTGGCTCTACCTTGCGAAGATGAAGGATTGGAGGAAGAGTTATAGGTAGTTGAAGGCTGGTGGGCAACTCTAGACTGGTCTAACTGTTGACTCGACTGCTCAGGAACCATGGTGGTCTGAACTACATTAGTTGAGAATAACCAAATAGGCAGGCCAATTGTCAGTCCTGGAAGTGACAATGTGGCCATGTGGGGCGCACCAACTTCTCCCCAAGAGGAGAATGGACTAGGATTTCCATCATGTGGAGTTCCTTGGTTGGGGCGTTCCATGTCCTCAACTTAAGATCAACGCGGGAATAGGAGGTGATTATGTTCCGTTTAAAATAAATTTTATAACGACGCTTAGACACAACTTGCTTTTTCACTTTTTAGGAGTCGAGAAAAAGCTAAAGATGACTCTAGTCTCCTTCGATGTTTTAACGAGCCCGAAGTGACAAATGCTCGGATGGACTTTTTCAGTTATAGAGTTTGAAAAAGGCCAAAAGAAACTGCTCTGGAGTTCTAGGCAGAGGGTGTGCCAAAATTTTCGCAAAACCACAGAATACGTTTTACGTTACGAGTGGTCGATCTTCGTGAATGCTGTGTTCACTGCATTGCGATCAGTAGGGCGGCCGACACGGTTTCCTATTGGATAAAGGCTTTATTCCTATAGGGGTCTCCCAATATATACGCGACGGTACGTGGGAGCACAAGTCCGTATTGATACTTATCGCTTCACCGTGGAGGAATCACCCAACCACTCAACGCTAAGATATCACGTTTAATGACGCCGGAACACGTCTCTAGCTTAGACCTCTATGTGTTTGCGTTATGTTTCAATGCGTTGTTATGTAAATTCAATTTATTTTAAGGTTGATCTTGCTTAGCAGTTTGCCTTTATGGATCACCATGAGATGTATGATAACACTCCTAAATGCAGTCTAAGATGATAAGCAAGCTTTTTAAAACTTTTCGACTTATGAAAATCTTAACTACTGAGGGAAAAGAGAGACAAAATCTTTTCACACAGATCAAAGAGCACTCGCTAATGCACTTTTTCCTTAAATCAACATACAAACTTATATGCAAAATTCAAAAATGCAAGTATTTCTTTTCTCTTTCTTAATGTTGGCGTAATGCAAAAAAGAAAGCTGTTTTATAATTTTGAATTCAATTTCAAGTGAAAGCAAACAAGCTTGTCCAAAATCAAAAGACACCCTAAGACTTACTTGTTTCGACACTAGAAATATATGAACTCAAACCATATGACGAAAGCAAAAGCTCAATCAGTTATGAACAACAAACAAACTAACTCTTAAGATCAATACGACACTTTATAACAGGTCTAGATCTAAGAGGTCACAACAAGACTAGTTCACTTTCGTAATGGGAAACTGTAAATGTACAAGAAATACACAAAGAACAAACACAGTTTCTTTATACAACCGAGGCGGAATAGTGACAAGGAAAGTTGGTTTCAGATAGGCCCACTGACTGGTAACAAACAGCAAAAACAAGAGTGAAAACAGGGCAAGAAACAGTAGGAAACCCCAGCAGCACAAGGCAGGACTGGTCCAGCGCAGGTGGAACATTGCCTGTTTGACCTTCAGCGCAGGTAGCCCCTTCGGGAACTGCACTGAAATGCAAACAGCCTTTGTACAGCCTGCACTGAAGAACGAAACTTTCGTTTCTGGTGGTTTCCGGGTCACAGATGGCTAAAAAATTCACAGTTTTTGCTCAAATCAGAAGCTATCAGTCAAGGACACACTAAGGGATGACAAGGAGGATGAAAAGCTATCACTAAGAGCTTATTAGAGTCCTTGTGGATCAGCTCTTCAAATCATAAACTTGCCTAGAAACTGAGCTAGAGTAGCTGCCCTCTACTTTGTATTTGAATGATTCAAACACAGTTCGATTCGGTACTCCCTTTGTCTATGAAATGAATAGCAAAAACACAAACAACCAACAAGATACGATCCCCAGCGGAGTCGCCAATTTGTTGTTGGGAAAAGTATCCAATACGGAATGACCCTATCCCACTCTAAGGGTGATAGTACCTCAGCAACAACTGAATGCAAAGCTATTCAAGATTACTTCTTTATGAGATGAGAGAGAGAAGAGAAAAGGTATTCACTAACCGTTATCTTCCGCTAATGGTTGATCCAATCTTCCCTCTCGCTGCTTGCTCCTAGCTCCTTGCTCTTTCACCGGCCCAGCTACACAAAGATCCTATAAAAGCACAAAGAAAGGAAACTACAAGAAGCATACATCCATAATTGATTCAAGGATTAGAATAAATCAAATATACAAGCATCAATTCACCATAGAGACACATGCATATAGAAGAACCTGAAATACTTTATTAATAGAAGAAGTAAAGTTCTGAGAGTGTTACAACCATAATAGGCCTAATCCAGCAACACCTCCCAGTAGAAAGAAATCTCCTCTTCACCTCCTTCAAAGCAATCACCCAATAGTTCTATGCACAAACCAACAACACTTCCTTACATTCACAAGATTCCAGCCTCCCTAGACCTCATGAGAGAGCTCTATATATAGGAGTTTTGGAGAAAGGATGAGTCAGCTTGAGGCTGGCATGAAGCTGACTAGTGTCCTCTCCCACTTCAGTTATACTTCAGTTCTTGAGTCCACTTGGAGTTTCTTGCTTCCACTTGGAGATCTAGATCCTCTTACTCATCACAAGGCGAATTCCCTGATCCAAGTGTCATTTTGGAAGCTTCCTGGGCATTTGACACCTTGCAGAATGACTGTGCCACTTGGCCAATCTCGCCCAGCGCAGGTAGCCTTCATTGCTTTTGACATTCAGCGCAGGTACAGAGTGGAGCAGTTGACATTCAGCGCAGATGCTCAGTGGAGCAGCTGACATGATCCAGAAATAGCTTGTTTTTGAGTGTTTTCAGGTGGAGAACTGACTTTCAGTGCTGTGGTTTGCTGACCTTGTTCCTCTAGGGGTAGGAACAACATGTTTAGGGACTTTGGATCCCTCAGATTATTGACATTTCATGCTTCATGCTGTAAGGCACAAAAATGTCTATAACAATAGGTAAAGAGTATCAGTAGGTGAAGATAATAGTGAAATCCAGAACATAAATACCAAGCCAATTGCCAGAGCCTAATTCGAGTTCCAGTATCCAACACATTCACAAATAAAGGGACAACAAATAATTTGTTTTCCATCTGTCTCTATCTTCATGTGGAAGATAACTTTTGTTTCCTAGAATAAATCTCATATAGTTATGAGATATTTTGTATTAATTTGTGTATAAATACTACACAAATTGAAGTAAATAGCGTGGATTAAAAAGAATTTCTGTAGACTTTTTGTTTTGAGCTAAAGGAGCTATTGTAATCAAGGCTGGATTGGGTTACTGGATTAAATAAAGCTGAGGAAATTTCACTCGATTCATGTGCAATGTGGGAAACAAATAAGTATCATTTCTCTGAGTTTGATTATTGTTTTCCTTTATTTTATGAAATATCATATGTGTTTCTTATAATTCTTAAAAGAAAACAAGGAATAATACTATTAGAATTAGCTTAAGTTCTCTCTGTTTTAACTGTTTGCTTATTTAATGTTTTCTACTAAATTGCTTAAGTCTGGAAATTCTTAGTTGCTCCCTTACTTCTGTAATTCATTCCCTCTATTAGCCCTTAGTACAGGATTCTTAATTGCCCTTGCTATTCGCCAATCTTCCCTTCTTCATCTTAATCCTCATTAAGGATTCTTCATTTCCCTTGGCCTTGGTTAAGATTTCCATCCATTGAAAATTTTGACTCCATAGCCCAATGGTCTGAATACCTGCTCTACCCATCTGTTTCCTTAATTCCACCAAACAAATCAAAACAAATTCCTTAAGCATTAATAACTAGCCTAATATCATATCAAAACAACGTTAAATCATAAAGAGAGAGCCCTCTTTGAGTGTAGATTGGCTAGGATCTATACTTAAAAGATTGGTTTGTAGTTACCTTGGATCCTTTCCTTCTTTTAAATAACTTCTAAGGAAAATCTAAGTGATAACAACTTCAATCATAACTATTTTAAGTCTAGTAGCAACTGAAGATTTACATCTTGAGAAGTTAGATGTAAAGATGAGCTTTCTCCAGGGAGATTTGGAGGAAGAGATCTATATGAAACAACCACAAGGATATGAGGTCAAAGGGAAGGAGAAACTAGTGTGCAAGTTGAAGAAGAGCTTGTATGGCTTAAAACAGGCTCCAAGGCAGTGGTATCTAAAATTTGGCAGGTTTATGTCTAAACAAGGTTATAATAGATGTCACTCTAATCATTGTGTTCATCTCAAAAGGAAAAATGGTGGCATCTGTATTATATTGTTATTGTATGTAGATGGCATGCTTGTTGTAGGGTCTAACATGCAGGAAATAAATGTGCTCAAATGAAAATTGGCAAATTCATTTGCAATGAAGGATTTGGGTGCTGCAAAAAAAATCCTTGGTATGAGAATAATTAGAGACAGAAAAAATTGCAAATTAACATTGTCTAAGAGTGAGTACATACAAAAGGTGTTGAAAAGATTTAATATGAAGAATGAAAAACCAGTTACTACACCTTTGGCTAGCCATTCCAAACTAAGTAAGGAGATGTGTCCCAAGACTTAGGAAGAGATGGATTATATGTCTAAAGTTCCATATGCATCAGCATTTGGAATATTAATGTATGCAATGGTTTGCACGAGGCCTGATATTTCACATGCAGTGGGAGTTATAAGAAGGTACATGAACAATCCAGGAAAAGAACATTGGATGGAAGTGAATTGGATTCTCAAGTATTTGAGAGGTACCACATATCAATCATTATGCTTTGGTGGTTCAAATATTTCTCTATAGGGATATGTTGATGCAGATATGGTAGGTGATAGAAATAATAGGAGGAACACCACAGGGTATGTGTCTACTATAGGTGGAACAACTATTAGTTGGGTTTCAAAATGGCAAAGTGTTGTTGCACTCTCAACAACAGAAGCATAATATGTTGCTGCTACAGAGGATAGTAAAGAAATGATTTGGTTACAAAGGTTTCTTGATGAATTGGATAAGAAGCAAGAGTTGGGAAGGTTATACAATGACAGTGAGAGTTCCTTCATCTTTCAAAACTCTGCATTTCATTCCAAGGCTAGACATATACAACTCAAGTACCATTTCATACAGTTAGTGTTGGAAGATGGAAAAGATACACACTAGCCATAATCCTATAGATATGTTAACAAAAGTTGTAACCAGGGAAAAACTAAGATTATGCTCAGTTTCAATTGGTATTCAAGTATGATGATGAATATGAGAAACAACCTGGTCCAAAGTGGAGTCATTAGCCAACAAATGAAGTTGCGACGAAGTTGCTATAATCAGTCTCTAAGTGGGAGATTGTTGGGTGTGAAGCCTGATTATCTTCCTTAGATGTATCGCCGCATTAGACCCTAGTTCGTAATGGGGTGGCAACGCCGCTCGATTTTTCCCAGCCACAGGGGGCGACAATGATTTTTAGAGCCCCCTTCTGGCGGGGGTTCGGGGGCAGCGCCCTTGAAGCTAAAAACAGATGTAAAATTGCCTTGTAAAATATTGTAATTTCATAGTAAATATGAACTGTTCATTAGGTGGATGATCTAACGGTAGAAGTTATGTTTAATTTAGGGTCTTTTTCCCTAGAAGGCAACCCCTCTCTATATATGAGGGAATTTTATTGTGGCTATGTATATGTGTATTCTAAACGAGAAATAAAGAGGAGATTGTGTGAGATCGAAGAGGAAATTACAACAGATTTGTTGTAGGTTGTATCTCTTCATTTTGCTGGATAATATAAAAGGAAGGACTAGTTGTTTCTCCGTGGACATAGCTTAAATTGTTTGAACCACGTATATCTATGTCTCTCTTGTTTTATGCATTTTTTGTGTTTGTGTTTCTGCAATATTTTATGTGTTCCATTTCTCTGTAATATATAATTTAATAACACCTAACAAGAGCCTGTGGATGTTACAACGTGTTACGAAATCTCGGTTTACAACACTAGGCTTGATTGGGCCATAATTGGACTAGAAATGAGAAATTATAAGTTGTTCACTAATTATTTGATGAAACTGCAAGTGTTTAAAATTCACATGGAAAAGAGAATAGGTTCCTAGGAATAATTCAAAAGGTAAATTGTTGTGAATAGAGTAAAAAATTTGGGGAAGTATTGGGCAATTTTATCATTTAATGCTAGATTTATGCACAAGACAAATAAATTTTGTGTGTTTAGGAGAAATGTATCTATATATATATATATATATATATATATATATATATATATATATATATATATATATATATATATATATATATATGTTTCACATACCCAATGAAATACATTACATGATTCTGCTACAAGATATGAGGCGATTTTGGTTCCACACAGAACCCACGAAAGGTGATAGGGTGTAGAATGGGATTTAAGTCACATGGTGCTAGAGGGTAACATTTATGGTGCCTGGTCATGAAGGCCGAGTGACTAGTGCCCGGGCTGTAGAGAAAATGATGTGTTGGTGGGCCATAGGGCTACCATCCACAGCACTGTGGAGGAAATCCACTGACACAAGTCATAGAGCTGGATTTTGAGTCACAGTTGTAATGGAGGGCCATAGTGTGATGCAACATTAACGGATGAGATGAAAAGACTACCGGAGGATAGAACATGGATGGAGTAAGGTTCCGAGAGGGGTGGAACTGTGATAGTAAACCACCCCCACCCTCCAGCTAACATCATAGGACACCCCCCACTATTTTTATAGACCATTTGATTGCCTTGGTAATTGGTAATTGTCGAATGGAGGGGTGAGAATCAGGAGGTGGAATTATGATAGTGAAACCTCCCCACCTGCACTACTTTTTTAGGTTGTTGATATTCCTGTTGATTGTGAGCCATTGATCGACTAGGTATGTGTCTCAACTCGTGCTATTTATGGGCTACGAAGTCGGGGGGAAACACAGGAAAATACACCATGTAGAGGCTAAGTTTTCCCTGAGATGTATATTTTATTCCTTGTTTAAATTTTTGATATAAATACAAATTTGTGCATACATTTGTTCGATATGAATTTTTGTGGTCATCTATATCTATATATATATATATATATATATATATCTATATCTATTTGTTTGTTATTAGGTGATTGTTGGTTAATAAAAGTGGCTAAGTAATTGTGAATCCATTGAAGGTTGTGCATATGAGTTTATATATTTTATAATGTTTGAGTTTATGTATGTATTGCACATGGTTAATGAACACAACTCTATTGATGTCAAATGTATATGGCCATTGACTAATATTATTTGTATATATGGTGGTATAATGTTATGGTACATGTTTGTGTGTGTGTGTGTGTTTAGAAATTAACTATATATTCAATACTCCTCATGTAATGTTCTAAAACATAAGACTCAAATCTATTCTACTCATCTGCGGAAATAAATTCTCTCTGCAGAAATAAATTCACGATTGAGAAGAAATATCAAAAGCATGCAACATGAATTTAACACACATGCAGGAGGATATATCTAGGGGAAAGATATTGCTCCAAACCCCTTCATATATGTATTGCATTAATCATAAAATAGAGAAGAAATGCAATGCTTTCTCAAGCTTGAGCAACCTATGCACAAGTATAATCTATCTCACTGCTTCACAAGCTAGCTTTCATCAATACTTAACCAATTTCCTACCTGCCCAAGTCCCTATTTCCTTACGTTGTTTCATTGGGAATTAGCCTGTATTATTTAGGTAATTTCCTCATCCATAACTGTGCAATACCTATAGGCCCTTCTTTGACTGCATGCACCACCTGTACAACTTGGATACTTATTAAATTGATAGTACATTGGCCTTGAAGTCAAATCTCATCTGGGTAACTCCAATTTCATGCATGCATGAGTTAATTTAGGTTGATTGATCAGTTAACTGGTTGAATAGTGAAGTTTCACCCCACTACTAGACCTACTACTAGTTCCTCCAATTGTAGGAACTAGTTTAACTGACCTTAACTAAATTTAACTGAATTAAATTGTTACAATTGAAATTAAACTCAAAATAGGCTCCTGAAATTTAGGAACCACTGTACATAACTCAAGTTAAGCCCTAAACTCAAATTAGCTAAGCTAATTGAGTGGTAACAACTTAGTTAACTCATTCAAGTTGTCTCGTGATGTGTAATTTCGATTCTCTCCTAATTCAATTCAAGGGAAAATTAAATCAGGATCTTCTTGCTGCCACTTTTCAACACTCCATCTCAACAAGAAAGGGATTCACATCTACCCCGATACAACACCTTTGGAATGTACTACATGCAAAACTTCTCTCTGTTGTTGATTCTACTACAACATCTGCAACTAAGAAGCATACATAAAAAAAAAAAAAAAAAATTATCACTGAATCAATCTGCAAATGTCTACTAGGAAAAATGTGTTGTGGTTGACTTTGCTACTAAGCCTCCTGCTCTGTTGTCAACACTTCTATGCACTCCTCAGTATATGAATAACATTGATCCTTCTGCTACTGAATATTGTGGGACCCCGTAACAAGGTAATGATCCATGAGGAAAAAAAAACTCAATGAACCCTGCCCAAATTTCTTCACGCTTAGGACTATTGCTTCACATCGCCCTACCTCACACCTGGAGGTATGGATGCATCTGCTCCCTCTGCCCGCTTGGCTCGAAATCCCCCTTGTTGGAGGTCTCCGCTTCAGTGGATGTTTCCACACTGTCTCCTCTCTGCTTCTCCAATTGTGGCTGCTCCAAAAATTGTTGAGGCTTCTTTTGAGGCTCCATTTTGAGAGGTAAATCATGTTCCCTCTCAACCACCAAGTCTCTAACGTTTTCCTTTCTCCTCAAGGCTTTGCATGCATCTTCAATCTCAAGTGCATACATTTTCTTAACTCACACACCGATATTCTTCACCTATCCCGTGGCAATGTGTCTAAGGAAAACCTTCCCTTTGCTAAATATCACATCGTAGCCACGGTCCTATAATACCATGACAAAAACCAAATTATTCTTTAGTCCCAGAACAAACATCACATCCTTGAGTATGAGAGGGGAGCCAGACTCCCTCTTAAAAGTAATTGTACCGATACCGGTCACGCTATACCTCCCATCATCTCAAAAATATATGTTCTTCTTGAGGTCGTTCTCCTCCAAGTCATTGAATAAATATCGATTCCCTGTCATGCCATGGAATGACGCATCATTGTCAAAATACCACATGATTCCCATTATTGTTATTTCTATGCATGCAATGAGAGTAGCATCAATCTCAAATTTTGAAGATAGAGCTTCATCTTCTATTGCCACTGTAGGCTCCTTCTTGTTTGCCTTCTTCTGTGGACATTTCATGGCATAGTGCCCGAATTCATGACAATGAAAGCACTTGATATTGGAAAAGTCTTTCTTCTTGCCCTCCTCACCTTGGGACTTCTTTCCCTTAGATTTATTTACTTTGTTGACTAATGCAAGGTCCTCTTCCTCTTCTTTGGGTGAAATCCCATCTCTTTTATCTCGTCTTCTTTCTTCCTGCACTAGATCAGACCATAACTGCTCCCAAATTGGTAGTTCATCTCTACCATTAACAAAATCTTGATAATTGTGCCAACTCTTGGGAAGACCCCACAGAACTAGAGCTACCAAATATTCTTCAGGGATAGTCACACCAACCCCGCCAACTTCATCACGACACTATGTATACTTTCTTAGGTACTTCCGAATTGTGTTATTATTTGACATTTTGATGCTCTGAATATTGTCCTTGAGTTCCAACTTCTTGTGGTCACTATTGTTCTCAAACAAATCTATCAATGTTTTCCACATTGCGATTGGAGTTACTTTCCCATGGATATTCAAGACAATATGGTTTGGAATTCCCTCCAATATGATTCTCGTCGCTTTATCCACATCCTTCTTCCATTGAGCGAGATCTTAGCCATTAGATGTTGGGGGTTTTGCTACATCTGTCTTGATGTATTCTACCATCCCATTGTCATCCAATACTGCATCCATGTAGATCTTCCATGCCACAAAATTTGTGGTTCCTTCCAAAGCATACTCTATCTTGAAGTTGGTGGAAGTCATCTTCTTAGTCCTAGAGAAAGCCTACAATAGTGATCTTGAGATTCAAACCTGCAAAGACAACTTCGAATTATCTTCTCTACTATGAAGCTAGCTCTGATACCATGTAGAAATTAATTGTAGATTCAATACTTCTCATGTAATGTTATAAAACATAAGACTCAAATCTACTCTACTAATTTGCGGAAAACAATTCATGATTGAGAAGCAATATCAAAAGCATGTGACATGAATTTAACAGACATACATGAGGATATATCTAGGGGAAAGAAACTACTCAAAACCCCTTCCTTTCTATATTGAATTAATCAAAAAATAGAGAAAAAATACAATGCTTTCTCAAGCTTGAGCAACCTCTACACAAGTATAATCTATCCACTACAACAAAAAAGGTCATTGGTGAGGGTCAAAAATGGTCACCATAAGCTCATTGGTGATAGTCAAAAGAGAATCTATCACCAAAAACTGAACATCACCAAAGGTGGCGTCGCAAAAAATATAGGTGTTGTGTTGACATTGAAGGTCCATCACCAATAATGATTTATAATGATGGATACTGACCGTCACCATTTCATATGAGCAATGGTGATGAACTTTAGCCTCCGTCACCAAAAAATTGAACGTCACCAAAGGTGGCGTCACCAAAATTATAGGTGTTGTGGTGACATTCAAGGTCCATCATGAATAATGATTATAATGACAGATAACGACCATCACCATTTCATATGAAAAACAATTATTTATTTCGATGTAATTTTCATGACCGTCACTATTGATGCATATATATGTTGGCGTTCATTGACCGTCACCATTTCATATTTTGGCGAGGGTCGAAAAATGTCACCATAAACTCATTGGTGATTGTAAAAAGCGCTGTTGTCACCAAAAATTGATCATTTCCATTCCATATAAATATAAGGCATGATGGAATCGAACCACCAACCTCCCGCTTGTAAAGCAGATGCTCTTCACTTGAGCTAGCACCCTATAAATAATTAGAATTTAAAAAATTGGACCTTAAAACTTTATAAATTATAAATTCTAAAAATTTTAATAAATTATAAAACTTTGTAAAGTCTTGGAAAATATTTTACTAAACAAGCAAAATAGCATCGAAGTTGTTAGTCCCTACCTAATGTTTATGGAATTTATGAAAAGTGGGTGGAGGGAAAAATAGTTACTTATAAGATACTCAATATGTTCAATTTAATACTCAATTAGAAGTGAAACTTTGAAGACATTTATAGCCTATAAATGACCTATAGTTATCAAACCTAAAATGTGCAATTACACCAAAGATTGATTTTTCACCTTGTGAATCATGTAAATTTGTTGTGATAGCATAAAACCTTGCCTCTAAAAGACTTATTTGCATGCCATAAAGTAAAAAACAGTGAGTATATATGATGCAACTATGAATAATGAGATAAATTCTTGAATCCTATGGGCTATGGGGTTTACAAAACTAATTGAGAGTGCTTCTCGTTATTAATTAATTCAAAATGTCAAATACAACAATCAATAACAATGATCCTGTAATGTAACCACTAAACAAATGTTAAAATTGTAAGAATGATTGATATCCATTACACCAAAAAAACATCTAAAGGGCATTCAAACACTTCCAAATCCACACCAAGCATGAGTATCCAAAGATGCAATTGCATGGATACAATGAAAGCATGCTCTAGCTCTCAATGATAACTATGTCCTCTCACAAGTACTTCAACTAGCAAAGGGGTGTGAACATTTCATCAACACGTTATTCCATTCAAGGAGAGAGCTAAGCTTTTCAAACAAAAACACAGGCCTACAAACGAAAAGATAGCTCCAATTATATAAAGTGAACTATAGAGGAAGTTAGAGGATAAGATCATTATTCCTAGAAGGTATTCATCATGGGTAATAATTTGGGGCCAAAAAAAATAATGATGAAATCATGTGTGTGTGTATTGACTTCAGAAAATTGAAACAATTGTCTCTCAAACACAACTACCAACTGCCAAACATGCACCATTTGTTGCAAAAAGTGATGGTGAATGTTAGACTCTCTCATAAAACAATAATAAATCCAAAAATAAATAAATAAATTAAATATTCCAAGTTAGGAATTTGTGCCTAACTCTTGGGTTGTTCCTCTAAGATAGGAGTTAGTTTAGGTAACTCCTATATTGGTGTGTGTCTGGTGAGAAATTATCTCAACCAAAGGAGAAATTATCTTAACCAAAAGTGTCTAAGATACCACGCACTATCTTGAGAACACTGTCTGTCATCTATTTATTTGTAACACTATATTCAATTTTTTTAGTGTGTAATGAGAGAGAATACGTGAGGCTTCAACCTTTTTCCGCCAATATTTTGTGTCTGGTTTTTATATGTGTTTTCCTGTAATCTCTTTGAGTTAATTTCATTTTCATCATGTGGTATCAGAGCTGTTCTAGGTTAAATCTTGCCTATGTGGAGACCGACCCTGCAGATTGGTGCAAGAGCCGAGGGTTGTGAGGTTGAATTTGGAATGTCATTGCTAGCTGGAGAGAAAGATCTACGGATCTGGAAACTACAAAAGATCCTTTGGGCAATCGCTGGAGTTTTTGTGTGATGAACAGAAGCGTCGCGCTGGAAGATCTGTGTTGAATATAGAAGCATAAAAGTGTGCCTACGTGGAATTGTGGCATGCGATGTGGATCGCCCTTAAAGTGCATAGGAGGAAAATCAATGCATATGTTGAAGATGATGGTAAGTTTTCACCACATTGAAATGGATGGAAATGTCCTGCCACTATCCATACATTGCATGGATAGAAATCGATGTTATTGTGAGAAGGTATGATTTTTTTTCAAACATGACCGAATATAAGATTGTGATTGTTGCCAATTAGAAAAGAGCAGAAAATATGTGTGGAGACGAGATCAAAAATATGAATGCATTATAACCAGCTTAAGATTGGTTGGACTTTGTGTATTCTATCTGCACAGTATTCTTTTGATGAGAATGTGCAATATGCCACTTTTGAACTTTGCAATCTATTTATAAAAAGGAATAGATATGCCGACAGTTACATAGGTAGAAAACAACTCCACTGCAAAGAGTTTTAAAGACATTGGTAATTTACAACAAGAATTTGGGAGATAACTATAGATCTAGGGATCAATGGTTTCGAGTAGAGATGATCCCAATGTTTGTTATCTGTAGTGCGGAGATTATGTGAAGAGCTGCTTGTGGAAGAGCGATCGTATAACCACCGTGGAAGAGCCATCATCGTAGAGATCACCAGTGTGGAGGCTCAACATCGTGAAAATTTGTGGAAGAAGCCACCTGCGTGCGTGGACCAACGTTGAGGGAGAAGCTTGCGTGGAAGGATCATTGAGGCGATGTGTTGATAGAAAACCACCTCAGGAGGATCTGTGTTGAACCACCCACGCTGGAACATTTGCGTACAACCTCTCTACAAACTATAGATTTGGTTGCTGGAAAAAGAGCCAGTCTGATTAGAATGCTTGCTTGAATTGTTTACCGTCGCCAGCATTGTCTTGAGCAGAGTCTGCAACCGCTGAGAATATTTTTTGGTAACTTTACAATACCCACTATCAGCGTCTGCTGTTGTTCCAAAAGAGTCTCTAAATTTCCCATCAAATGCATGTCGTCCTTCCAGTAGGTAAGATAATGCCGATTCAAGCATCGTATTTGAGTGGCAGGATGTTGACAATGCGAGAGATAAGGCTGACCTCTCCATAAGAATCTCTAAGAACATATCAGGATGTGTTTCTGCACAGTAAAATTCCATAGCCTTCTGCCAATATCGCTCAGCTAGAGATGCATAGCGCTTTGCTTGCTGAAAATTAGCATTTTGTCCTTTTTCAAAAGTAAGTACTTTCCCTTCAAGATTCAAAGCCTTAAAACAACAGTCCCTGTGGTAGCAAGCAAGTTGAAAGTTTGCAAAAGCAACCTCTTGTACCCGCAGTTTACCCATTGATCTTCTTTAAAAGGGAATTCATGAAATTCTTTTAAGGGATGTTTTCGTAATGGAGTGATAAGGTGTGACTTTAAATTTGTTGTTTTTTGGAGTGATAAGTTGAATTTGGAGAGGTTTGAAGTGATTTTATGGAGCGATAAGGTGAATTTTGTTTTGTAATATTTTGGAGTGATAAGTGTTTTGTAATTTTGGAGAGATAAGGAGTATATTTTGTATTTTTTGAAGTAAGAAGTGATTTTGTATTTGGAGTGATAAGGGAAAGTTGTTGTAATTCAAAGTATTGTTTTACTTTGAGAGGGATCGTGTCACTATCCATTCAGATTTTGAAGGCGAGTTGTTTCAAAGGGTTGTCAGCTTGGCATTATCATTGCTTCAGATGTACTCAGTGATTAATAAAGATATGATATTTTTTGTGGTGATTCTGTCCTAGATCCGCCCGAAATTGAATAAGGGGATCTTAGGTACACCATGTGTATTTGTGATGGCATGTGTTTTATGGCTTCATGTTTTTGCTTTTTGATTTGTGTCTAGTTTTGACACATAAATGATCTCATTTAACACACATAAAGTTCAATGCAAGAAAGCACAACACTTGTAACAGAATAGTTGCAAGGAAGGATAATTCATCTCAACACATGCATTTGTGTCACTACAACAAATAATCAAAGTTTTCAACATCAGCATTCTAGCTCAACAAATAAATTCACTCAATACAATCAAGTTCATGAATCTGCAGACTCCAGCATTTCAAAGCAATGTCTACATCACTACATTCAAGTTAATGAATCTGTAAACTTCAACGTTTCAGAGCACATTCTACATTAACATTATTGAACTTGTAACCAAACTCAAATTACATTGAATTGTAAGGGTGGATTCTCGGTTGAAACCGACACCCAAGTCTTGAATTGAGTCAAACTGAATTCATTATAGTGAGTCATTAAAATCATTGTAAGCTTTTTTGGGTGCATTTTCGATAGTGTTCGACACCCTTCCTTTAAGCAGAATCAAGTGAATGCACGATTTTTAACTCTAAAGCAAACAAGAAAAAAGTTCACATCTCCTGCAAGCGAGCCTGTCATTCAAGTAACAAAATCAATTCAAAGCACGACATCTACGACAAGAGATCCTGATTTCAAGTGAGCAAGTTCAGATGGCGCAACATATTCAGTGGTTACACATTCTTCATAGTTTGATCATCTCCAGTGCTGAAGACATGGTGCACATCAGCAAAGAAACTCTTGCTGATCTTTCACGACATCTACAACAAACACATGAAACCATTGAATTTCTTCAACTAGAGTCGCAACTACAAAAAGATGAGCTGCAACAAAAGAGTGCTTCTTCCAAGTCATTCAACCATACATATGAAGATAATGATGTTGATTCCAAATTACTCATCCAAACAACTTCAAGTGTCGAAGTTGTTCATGATCACATTTCTTCCAAACCCATCATCAAGCCCTGGGAAGAGATTCAAAATAACAAGAATCGACGAGGCTTAGGATATGTCACTAATGCCACCAACTTACATATCCCAGATTATTCCAAGCCAATTAAATTTGTGAGTGCAGGATTTCTTGAACAACTCGCCTCAGAAGGTTCTGAGAAAATTGCAGACAAACAAAATTGCACGCAACCTAAAGTTGAAGTTCAACCAAAGTGTTCTCATTGTCAAAGAACTGGTCATATGGAAGATTAGTGTTTTGATCTCCATCCATGTTGCCATTGTGGCAAGCCCAATCATTCCTCAGAAAAATGTTGCAACCAACAAAAATCAACCAGATTGAAGATACATTATGAATGGATTGATCCTTGGGAATGGTCATCCACAGTCAAACGATTGTCTCCGTTCTACAACTGACTACAATCACACATAGTGCAGCCAGCAGTGAACCGATGATGGTACTCTCCTGCAGTTGAACGAGGGAGTACAATAGTGAAACTCTCCTACACTTGAAGGGGGGGAGTTTAAATATATTTTGGATTTATTATTGTTTGAAGATTGTCTCTCCTTTCAGCTGACAAAGGGGGGAAAATGTCAATGAAATTGACAAGTGGTTGTCAGACTAAAAGTCTTGACAACATCAGTGAAGTAGCCTGTGGGCATTTGTCATCAGCAGTGAGCATCAACAAATTCGCCAGTGGGTGATCGACAGCCAAAGCAGCAGTGAGCAGCTTTCATCATAGCAAAAGCAACATTGAGTTGTTTTTCGACATCTTCAGCCAGTGGGCAATCATCATCAGCAAACACGCCAGTGGGCGTTCATCAAATTGTGTCAGTGGACACCGGATGTTGTTTTCAAAAAAAGGACAGTTGGATCCTTTTGCGGCTTGGCATGTGATGGAGTTGTCAAGCAACATTCAGAGATGAATCAGGGATGCAGTTGATTCATGTTCTCTTCAGAATCAACATGAGAACTTGGAAGATGGTTCTCGTTTTTATTTTTGAATTTATCATTGAGGGGGGGAATGTTAGACTCTCTCATAAAACAATAATAAATAAAAAAATAAATAAATTAATTAAATATTCCAAGTTAGGAATTTGTGCCTAACTCTTGGGTTGTTCCTCTAAGATAGGAGTTAGTTTAGGTAACTCCTATATTGGTGTGTGTCTGGTGAGAAATTATCTCAACCAAAAGTGTCTAAGATAGCACGCACTATCTTGAGAACACTATCTCTCATCTATTTATTTGTAACACTATATTCAATTTTTTTAGTGTGTAATGAGAAAGAATACGTGAGGCTTCAGCCTTTTTCCGCCAATATTTTGTGTCTGGTTTTTATATGTGTTTTCCTGTAATCTCTTTGAGTTAATTTCATTTTCATCAGTGAAACTGTCATGTCTACCTTGGATTCATTTTGAGGATATAATTAGGTTCTAGTAGAATAGGAAATTCAACATAGGACTACTTTCACTACACCATGGAAAACCTTTATGCACTTGAGGATGAAATTCAGATTGTTGAACGTTGGTTCTACATTTGAAAGGGTACGGATTACGCATTGAAGGACATCATTGACAACATTATTGTCATTTATCAAGAAACCTGATAATTTTATCTAAATATAGGAATTCACATGTCTGGTATCTCAAGCAGGTGTTATGGAAGATGTAGATAATCTGTGATCTCACTTAATCCAAAGAAATTAGTTTTTGGTATGAATGAAGTAAAACTCTTGGGCCATACTGCATCTAAAGATGGTGTGAGGAGTTATCCAACAAGGGTGGAAGGTATTCAAACTCTAGCCTTTCCACCCAATAATATGGAAATTCAATCATTCCTTGGTAAAATCAACTTCATTAAGAGGTTCATACCAAAATTGCTGAAATTACCAAATTTCTTTACCCTTTGTACCCTATGGAAGTACAAAAAAAAGACGAAAATGAACAATCAATTCTATGGTGGACACTATTTAGCAAAGATGAATTTACACAAATTTTGAGAGCATGTTACTATTCACCTACTATATTTTTTGATATGCATACATTTGTGAGATCGCGTCAATATTGTCAACAATTTATAAGAAAATAAAAGGAGGAAACCTTGCCACTATAGCCTATGCTGGTTGAAGCACCATTCTAAAAATGGGGGTTGGAATTTATTGATAAATTCAATGATAATTCAAGCAGTGAGAGTAAATGGACCGTCACTGCCATTGTTTATTTCTTTAGGTGGGTTGAAGGATTCCCTACAAAGAAGGCAACAAAAAAAAGATAATTGAATTCATAAAATAAAATATCATCACAAGACTTGGAGTTTCTGCTAAAATCACTACAGACAATGCCAAAGAATTCATATCCATTAAATTGGTGAGGATTGGTTTGAATTATGGAAAATTATCCCAGTCATCAAATTATTATCCCCAAGGGAATAACTTAGCCAAATGTAGAAGCAAGAACCTAATTAATATTGCAAAGAAAACCCTCAGAGACTATAAGTAATGTTGGGACACCAAACTTAAGTTTTCCCTGCGAGAAGATTGCACCACTAGAAAAATAATTACAAGTAAAAATCATTTTGAGCTAGTCTACGAAATGAAGATGACCTTGCCCATCAATTTGAAGATTCCTCTATACAAATTGCTACAACATTTCACTTTAGATCAGGAGGCAGAGCATGCAAGGATAAAACAACTGGTTGAATTGGATGAGAAAAGGAGGAAGGATTTTGAAAAACCCACAGATATTCAAGGAAAAATCAAGAAGAAATTTGACAATAAGTCTTAGATGAAGTCATTCAAAGAATGAGACATTTTTTTGATGTGGGATAAGAGGCATGGAAAACCAGTTGATCATGGAAAATTTGTTAGTGAAATGGATGTCAAATGGATTTGACTGTGTATTTTAGCTACATGGAGGTTTGTTGATGCTCATACCCTAGAAACTCACTTAGGATACCCAAATGGAAAAGATAATTCACCAATCATCCCTAGAGCTTGAGTAGGTGCATCTGCTAATGCTCCCTCTCTAGTACATTTATGAAGTCAAGTTTGCAAGGAGAAAGGAAAGTTGGTCCATAACATCATGAAGGTAACCATTTTAAGGATATGTTCTAACTTGTCATCAAGTACCATGGAAATTATCCCAAGGGGTTAGATCAATTGTTCGATACCAATGTTGCTTGACATTTGGCAAGTTCCATGCCAGCAAGTGTCTAGTGCAAATCCCCCTTGGTGAGGTTCACTAGTCTACACCAACAATTTTACTAGGGATGCCATCCATGATTTGGGAAAACATACCTTGGGTTTTCCCATGAGGTTTTCCTTAGGGAAAAAATAATATTAATGGAAATTATCAATCGATAGCTTTATTATCATACCATGTGGGTGCTCTCAAAGTCTCTTATGCCTTTAGTCATAAAGGCATTATACCATTTCAAACATCTTTCGATAGTCTTTAGATGAACCAAGACTCATGATATGGTGCTAATTTAAATAGCTTTAGGCAAGGTCAACCTTGTGCATAATTGTGTAATAGAGATTCATCATAATGGGTAATCTACACTAGTTACTGTGCACCATCTATTGGGTGTAATAAAAAGCAGTGGAGAATGAATTCCAAAGGTGCAGCCAAATGATAATGGTAATTAATGCAAAATGTCACTTACAGTGTTCAAAAATTTGAGAAAGATTCAAGAATGAAAACTTATCTTATTCAAGAAGGAAGCTCTCCAAGAGCTCTCCTCTAATTAGGAAATTGTCAGACTAGGTAGTAACTCCTCAAAATCAATTTGTTCATATTCATTTAGGTTGGTATTTATTATATGCACGAGGGAGAGACTGTTCACTTCATCTCCTAGTGACTATTCATATTTATTATTATTTATTTGCATCAGTTACACTTATTCACCCAATCTTGATGACTAGGTGTCAACATTCCCCCCCTTAATCTGAATGGATGTTGGTGAGTCTAGGCATCGTTCTCAATCGTTCAAGATTTTCTCTTCCAAGTGATTTGGTGAAGATGTCTGCAATTTGCTCATTAGTGGAACAATGGCGGAGATGGATTGTTTTGGCCTCAACATGATGTCGAATCAGATGATATCTAGTATTGATGTGCTTCGTTCGATCATGGAACTTTAGGTTCTTTGCCAACTTTATTGCCGAGGTATTGTCAATCATAAGTGGAGTCGATTACACTTGTTTTACTTGCAAATCTTCAAGAATTTTCTTGAGCTATACAATTTCTTTTGTTGCCTCAGCTGCTGCCACATATTCTGCTTCTGTTGTGGAATCTACTGGAACTGATTGTTTGCATGATCTCCAGGAGACAACTCCTGATCCAAGACTCATAGCATAACCTAAAGTAGATACCCCAGTTTATTTGTCTCCATCGAAGTCTGAATCAGAGTATCCAATCAAGATGAAGTCGTCCACCTGTGTATACTTGATTTCAAAGTCTTGAGTTCCCTTCAAGTACCTTAGAACTCTTTTTGCAGCAGACCAATGTCCCTCACAAGGCTTTTGCATAAACCTGGAGAGGATTCCAATAGCAAACGAAATGTCTGGTCTCATAGTAGTTAGGTAGTTGAGACTTCCTATAAGCTATCTATACTTTGTTGCATCCTCAAATTCTTTTCCTTCAATGGATGTGAGCTTTAAGTTTTTGTTTCATTGGAGTAGTAAGAGGATTGACTTCTGTCATGCCAAAACCTATTCAACAGATCTCCAATGCACTTCTTTTGAGAAAGGAATATGGACATTGGATGTTGAGTTACTTCAATACCAAGATAGTAATGAACATAGCCCAAATCAGTCATTTCAAAACCTTTCCTCAATTCCTTCTTTATGGATGCAATGTAGCTTTCATTGTTCCCTGTCATTAAAAGATCATCTACATATACCACAAGATATACAATAGTTTTGCCAACTTTCTTGAAAAATAAAGTTGCATCATCAAGATCATAATGTTTGAAATTGAGTTTCAGAAGATGCTCAGTTAGTTTTTCATACCAGGCTCGTGGTGTTTGTTTGAGGCCATACAAGGATTTCACAAGTTTTCATACTTTATGTTCATGTCCTTTCACAACAAATCCTTCAGGCTGGGACAGAAAACATTCTCTTTTAGATCTCCATTCAAGAAAGCAGTTTTTACATCCATTTGATGGACTTTCCAACCGTTCTGAGCTACTAGGACAAAGAGTGTCCGGATGGTAGCCTATTTTGCTGTGGGGGAAAAAGTCTCCTCATAATCAACCCCTTCCTTCTGTGCAAAACCTTTTGCCACAAGCCTGGCTTTGTGCTTGTCAAGTGAGCCGCCAACTTTATACTTGCATCCAATTGGTTTGGTTCCTAATGGAGGATCAACCAGCTTCCAAGTGCCATTCTTTATCAGGGCATCATACTCCTTTTGCATCGCTTCTTTCAATTCATCATGAGAAGCAACTTCTTTGAAGGAAGTTGGTTTGAAATCTGTAGAAAAATTCAATTCACAATCATAAGAAACATCCATGTCAACAGCTGAATCAGAGTCATCTACATCACCTCCATTTTGCCAGTTTGAGTTTCTAGTTCATGTCTTTCCAACCTCATCAAGATGAACACTTTCAAGTGTCTTTGTCAGCCACTTTGGGGGACCTTTCTCAGATGGTCCAGGCTTCTCCATTGATTGAGTTGGGACTGAATCAAGATTGAGTCTCCCAATTCTATCAGTTACATCACTTAAAGTATCATCCATTGTTGGAGTTTCATGCGGGGGAGAGAGTTTTTCAGAAGAAGATTCACAGGTTGATCTAGTATAGAAATCCCCCCTTCAAGATGTGGAATCTGATTATCAAATTCTTGAAATGATTTTGCATTTGCGAGTCTATCCAAGCGATCAAGTTGCTGCTCAACAACATTGTTAGTTTTGGATGATTCAAGAAAGATTACATCTCTAGATACAACAAACTTTTTATTGACTTCATCATAGGGATGGTATGCTTTAGAGGTGTTTGAATACCCTAGGAAGATACACTTATGACTTCTTGCACCAAGTTTGTTTCTATGTACCTTTGGTATCAAGGAATAACAGGTGTAGCCAAAGACCCTGAGATGCTTTACTAAAGGAATGTGCCCATACCACATTTCATAGGGAGTCTTGTTTTTTATAGCATTAGATGGACATCTATTCTTTATATATACAACGCATAGAATTGCATCAGCCCAAAACATCAATTTTACATTTTTGCAAAACATCATGGAGCGCACCATATTTAAGATTGTCCTATTCATTCTTTCAGCTACACCATTCTGTTGGGGATTATAAGGCACAATTGTTTGATGTTTGATCCCATGTTGGCAAAGATAGTTTTCAAATTAATTTGAAGTGTATTCTTTTCCATTATCGGTGCAAATACAGCCAATATGAGATTGTGCATCATTTTCAATCCATGTATGAAAGTTCTTGAATGTTTGAAAAGCATCAAATTTGTTCTTCAATAAATAAACCCAACACATTCTGGTGTAGTCATCAATAAATGTCATCATATATTTATTTCCATTTGCATAAGGAATAGGCATTGGACCACATAAATCTGAATGAATGAGTTTAAGTTTTCTATGTGCTCTTGAATGTGAATCATGAAAAGACTGTTTTCTATGCTTTCCTAGAATGCAACCATCACATTGCTTAAGTTTCCTAGGAATTGTAGGCAAACTAGAAACACCATTTTTTTCAACAAGCAGAGGTTGTCATAGTTCAAATGTCCAAATCTAGCATGCCATAATAAACTTGATGGAAGTGTACCTTCTTCATAATGAGAGTTGTATGAGAAATTTTGTGCATGAGCAGAGGTACCCTGTAGCTTGAGAAGCCTTTCTTCTTCTATTCCCCTCATGAAAAGTGGATGGTTAGATGTTTTTTTCACCTCAAGCTTGCCATCAAACATATGAATGGAGTGACCTTGCTGGCGGACGTGGACCAAGGACAACAAGTTTCTCTTCAGCTGTGGGAGATATAGAAAATGATGCAGAAGAAAGTCTGGAAGACCAGGCAATTTAAGCCTAACTGTGCCAAGCCCTGATGGCTTGGGTTTTGATTGGTCTAAAAAGTATACTGCTCCATCAACATTGTCAGTAAATTCTTCAAAAAGATCTTTTCTATGAGTCATGTGGCAAGTTGCTCTTGAATCAAGCAACCAATCATTTTTCCAAGAAGCAAGTGAAGCATTAAATAAGTCTTCATTTGCTCCAATATTACATTGTGCCACAACATAATGAGTGGATTCAGGTGCTTTACCTTTGTCTGTGTCATTAGTTTTACCTTTCTGTTGGTTTCTTAGCTGTTCAATTTTGTCCCAAGGTAACCTGCATGTAGAGGCATCATGTGATCCATTTCTTTTGCAGTGTACAGTGCAAATCTGAATTTTCTCCTTGAGAGTGTCTAGCCCCCCTGTCTCTGAAATATATTCCTCTTCCTCTTCAACCACCTCTTCCTCTGGAAGAATATTAGGTAAGATTCTTTTATTTATGAGCAAGGAACACAACCTCTTCAGAAGATTCAGGGGTCGTCTTATTTCCAAAAGCTTTCTCTCTTTCAACAAATTTTTCACAAGAGAGTCAAAGGTAATATCTTTGAGATTTCCATTTGCTTGCAATGATTCAAGATAATTGGAGTAAGTAGGTTAAAATGCCTTGAGAAAAGCGATAAGAGGAATATCCAATTCAACCTTAGTGGCTTTGATATCATGCATTATAGATTTTAATTCGGATGTAAGGGCAAGAGGATTATTACTTTGTAATTCAAGAGTGAAGAGTTTAATCGTGAGTTGAACAACTTCAAGTGCAGAATATGAGTCATAGAGTTCTTTCAACTTTTGTAAGGCTTCGAAAGTAGTTGAAAATGGTGAAATATGACAACTCACCTCTTCACTTACAGATGTTGCAATTAATGCATAGGCTTTGTTGTTCTTATTTTCCCAAATGGTGAACTCTTTGTTTGAGGTACGTTGTTCTGGCTCTTTGTCTCAGTCTCCAACACATACTTCTTTCCACAACTCATTGAAAATGAGGGTGTGTTTTATCATCTGAGACCACTCAAGATAGTTCTCCTTGCCAATGAGAACTATTCCCACAATGGATATGATTGAATGCATTGTAAAATATGTAAAAAAATACTTTTGCTGGCAAAAAAATATGTGTACTATAAAATCTGTATACTGTAAAAAATACTTCTGCTGGCAAAAATGTGCTTCAAAATAATACAGCCTTATTCTTCCTTCTTGATTAGGTAAGAAATTGATTTAATATACAAAGAGCAAAACTATATTCTATCCATATAGAATATCACCATTTGTATCATAACATATGACATACCATCACATACTATTGTATTTTCAACCTTCTTTCATACGATATATCAAGCACACCATTATCAATATCATGCAATATATATTGTATTCCAAAAATAATACTCATCGCACACATTCCGAGAGAAAGTTGTTCATAAACTAAGCAGAATCTTCATGCCAGGTTTATGAATCGCAAAAGGGTACAAAATTTATTCCTTATTTTAACCTATTTCAACGTAAATTCATGGTAATGTGTGTAGACAAACTATTTCAGTTGGTCATGAATACGATTATAATAAGGAGGGGCAAGTAAATTCTGGAGCCTTTCCCATCAAAATCAATTCTGAAACAATTCTCACTCTAGGTTTCATATTCGAAACTCAGACCATCTGCTCAAGAAGTGGAAGATACAACGCGAGAAGCCAAGAGTGTGAATTCTTTATGACAATGTAATATCACAATAAAATGAAATGTACAAAAAACGAGAGCAGGAACAAGAGCGGATTGGTATGGACAGCGTGTGAAGCCGAGTATAACACTCACAACAAAGGGTGCGATAACAGGAGTGGAGAGAGCCAAGAGCTGAGATTGCCAAAATGAACAGTCCTTCTTACTGCCGTGATGTTATGCAGTGATGACAGTGTGCATTTTGCGACTGATCAGAATAGACAATAACCATAAGTATTTTCTATTCAGATGGAGCAGCTATAGGATAGGAGTAGCGTAGTAGAGAATAATAGTGAATAGCAAGGAAATAATGATGGGTTTAGGCTCTGATAGGCAGAATAGGGAGTTACAAAGCAGAGGGAAGCCAAAAATGGTGCTGGCTCTGATACCGTGTCAGACCAGGCAGTAACTCCTCAAAATCAATTTGTTCATATTCATTCAAGTTGGTCTTTATTATATACATAAGGGAGAGACTGTTCACTTCATCTCTCGGTGACTATTCATATTTCTTATTATTTATTCACATCAGTTACACTTGTTCACCCAACCCTGATGATTAGGTGTCAATAGAAATATTAAGGACAAGAGATCTAAATGACATGGAATGAAAGACGAGCATGTTTTTATACCCAAAATGGTTATCTTATGATGCATTGTTGGACCAGTGTGGAAATATATGTTAACAAATGTGGTCTAATCTTTAAACCTAAATTTATTCTAAGTTCTCTTGAAAGTTCATAATCCTTAGGTGGTTGAAATTTTACCTCACCAACAATTGGTTCACAAAAACTGTTAAGTGACTCCAAACATTCAAATGGCACATCATTTTCTAACTACTACATAGTGCATAACATTTGATATTTTACATTAAATGAAATTCAACAATAATAATACATTGTGTTAATGAGTGTTGTCATGTCTAATGTTGGATTAAATGAGATAGTATTTGATAAATTAGAACGCAGAATTACAGGGTTCAAATATTTCTCCATTTTAATGACAACTATGTCCTCCCACAAGTACTTCAACTAGCAATGGGATGATATTTGTGTTCTAATATATTGGTGTGAAATAAAGGAAAACATAGTTTAGACATGAAAGAGAGATTATTTACCATAATATGAAATTGATGTGCATCTAATGCAACAAACATTTGAGATTCAGAATCAATCACATCATAACCTTGCAATAACCTAACATACATTGTTGGCACCTAATAAAAGAAACAATGCTTTAGTTTAGGAGGTGATAACTGAATGCTTATCTATGTCCACACAGGACATGCATCTTGCAAAAAATTATCATGGGGTACAAAAGGCCTACATCTAACTAGCATTGTCATAACCAAGAATAAAAACTATTTTGCGTGAAATAGGGTCAATACCACATTATACAAGTGCAAAAGACAATTCAAGAACAATATACTTATTCAATGAAACCATGATGAATCATGTTAACAAACTTTAAATTGAATATATTTTCTTGTTTCAAGAGAATACTAGAAAACATTAATTAGCAATTTAGAAAATAATGATGTTCATTTTTTGGATTTTCCCTGAATTTGTATTTTTCAGGTATCTATCTGATGGAAAACAATAACACAAATGAGACTAAATGAACACAGTCCTCATAACAATGGTTTTAAAATTTTATTGTTGAATATCCTACAATTGCAATAATTATCATCAACACATGTATCTATTATCCTTTGATAACACTACAATTTGATAACTTAAAAGCAATATAGCTAAAACAAAAACACAAAGACATATACATATGTTGACAACTTAGACAAAACAACTATTATTAAAGAGGTAGTAATTAAATGCACTACTATAAACAAGCTAGTAATAAAATACATCAATACTCATGATAAAATCCACACTCATCAACACTTATTAATAAATTAACACTTATCAATACTCATGTGACACTCATAATGAATGAGTTAGACTATTGCAAGATATGGTGCTTGGGACTCATCGCCTCTTGTTGTTTTACTATGTCATTGATTACGATTAACTTATTAGGTGATGATTTTTTATATTTATTTGTTTATTGGACTATTGGTGGTAGGTTGAGACCTTGTCGAAGAATCGGCGAATCACACCCATGTTTACTGTTCATGTTCCAATCAAGGTGACACAATATTTTAGAGACTAGGAAGCCACGGGGAAGGGAAAACTTGTGAAAATGACCTCCAAAGTTAACTTGAATAGAAGGGGAAAAGGAAAAAGGGTTTTTTATCTAAAAATGAGGGACTTATAACCCACTCACTTCACCAACATGGATCCTTGTGGAATTGTAATGTGATTCTTGTTCTTAGCATTATGCAAATATCTTTGTCTTCAAAATGGCTACTAGATATTTATTCTTTATGTAAGTCTGAGTGGAAAACCACTTTAGAACACTATTGAGGATTAGTGAGATGGCTTATTCTTTAGTATAACTTGCAAACAATCAACAATAATAATTCAAAATGATAACCAAGGCCATGAAAATACTATATCTTTGAGAACTCAGTTTTCAGTGCAACTCCTTTGCATGTTGTTGTCCAGTTGAACTAGATCTCTCAATATGCTCAATGCTAAGACACCATCATGGTTTGGTGCATATGTTTAGTTGTTCTTGTAGTGTTTTGAGAAATTGTAGACATATCCTAATTGTTCAATGCTTTGGGTAAGACCAATGAACTAGTGGTGCCATCTATTGATGAATGATGCCCATTAGGGTTAAACGCCAATTGCCAAAACTGCTTAAGCATGATGTATATAACTCTATCCTCAATGCAACCAACTTGGCATAAAAATGAAATTCCATTTCAAATGCAAATTGTAGTATTCACCCTTCTTATCAAATATGTAAAGCCAACAATTCTTCTTTTATTTAGAAATAGCCCACTCTATTGATGAAATATGTTGCATATTTGATAGTCCATCCAGAACAAAAAGCAGATGAAGCATTACCACTCCCACTCACTCAATAGGGTAGCTATGTCATCCTTCTCGTTGATGTATATGAAGATATATTCATGACACTGTTGAAACACTATGTCATTTGTAATAAATCAAAATATCTAATAAAAAAATCTCTCCCTCTTCTGTTGTTAAGTTGGGAGAATCGTAGATTTGGTGTCTAATAATAGGTAGATTTGATTTGAGATTGAGACTGTTCAACTTCTTAAAAAAAATACGCATTTATGTGCCTTTGTTTCTTTCTGGGTAGATTTATACAACATTAGATACTGGAATAACATTTCTATCCAATTAGCACTAGCAAATGTCTCAAACTACAAAATAAATAGAGGAAAACAATCCAACCAAGGGAAAGGAGCTGAAAATAGAGGAAATTTTCTAATATTTTGGAAAATTAATATTTTTTTGTATGTGTAAAATGTATACTCTGGGATTTTTCCATATTGGATTTTAGGCAATCAATTTTTTTTTCCTGTATCGAATCAAATTATAATTCTAACTTAGCAACTATGGCTTTTTGTGGCTGTTGTTCTAGAACAATGTTATGACCCACCATCATAAGCATGGGGGACATGGATGCCTTAGAAGTAGTCAATCTAAAAATCAGTAGCCTAAATGAACTTACCTCTACAACAACCTGCAAGATCAACGATTTAAAAAAAAAAACCTTTCTAGTTGCAGAGGATAAGTAAAACACATAGCAAAGCAATTGGATATTCAAAGGAGGAAGAAATAGATACCATAGTAGATTTTGCACTGAACATCCTCTTAGTCCTATCTTTATGGGTTAGAAATATTAGAAATAAAATAGAGTGTTTGCGCTAAATGCATATTTTATAAAAGACAAGTGGTTTAAACTTTAAACAACTCTTTCCACTAGTTAATCTGCAAAGAGCTGCAAACTTTTAACATTTAGAAATAGAAAATTGAGGAAAGAAAGGGAGAGATGCATATAATGAGTTTCAAGCTTTTTGAGTAGGAAAGAAAAGGAGTGGTGCCTCTTTTTGGTAGAAAAACTTAAAATGCACAAAATTCATAGATTGTGAAGTTTAAAGATGCTTAATCAATTAGGTAGGTAAGAATATGTCACTGGAGTAGGCTTACAACCACGAGCAATCATATCTTTAAAGATTCCATATGCACGGTTAACTTGGCCTACTCTACTGAACCCACAGATCAATGTATTATGAATCACAACATATGGTACATTCCCCTCTGATAGTAGTTCTTTATATAAGTCCTTTGCCTGCTTCCCCATGCCTACATTTCCAAAGTGGTTTATCAAGGAGTTATAGGTGAATAGGTTTGGAACAAAGTTGTTTTTTCATTTCATTGAAAAGTATTAAGGCCTTCATATACCTTTGTGCTTTTCTCAATCCATCAATGATGATATTATAAAGAGTGGTATCTGGCTTCAAGCAGTGATTTTTCAATTCCTCAAAAAAGTGAAGGGCATCATCTATCCTACCCTTCATACAAAGGCTATCTATGAGAACAGAGTAAGATTTTAGATCCATTTTTATGCCCTCAACTACCATTCTCTCAAAAAGTTTGCATACATCATGTACATTCCCTACTTTCCTAAATTCATTCATAATACTAATGTAAGAAGCACAATTAGGCACGCACTCAGCTTTGGCAATCTCGTGAAAGAGATCATTTTCCTCATCCACTCTTCCTGCCTTGCAAATCCCATCAATTAAAGGATAGTAAGTAAAGGGTGAGGGAGGACATCCACTTTCCATCATGTCATCATATAGACTTAAGCCCTCATCTAATCTATTGGCCTTTACAAGCCCTGAAATTAGAGTGTTCTAGGTAATTGTATCCATTTTGCATCCTCTTGCAAGCATCTTGCCAATCAATGCGGCCGGATAAATCATCCTTGCGGACAAGGCCAAGCTCCTTAGTATCTAAAGATATCTAGCAACAAGCAGAACAAGCAAATCTACCTTTCTCTAAATATATTGTGATTCATTAATAAAAACTAAGAGGTGTTTTAGACCCTACCTTAAGTCCAATGCTAGTTTGTGGCAGCCATGCTTTGACCGTCCAAGAGAGTTTCCTTTTGAGAATCTGCAAAAACAATCAAGCACACATCAAATAACACCTACATAGCTAATATAATAAATCATATTCATCATGGTGATCAAGGAATCCATGAAATAAACCATAAAACACAGCTTATTGAGAAAAATAAACTTGATTGTATTAACTTTGAAAATAAGAAGAACTTTACAACCTTTGGTGCCTTGATGTTGTACAAGCTCTTCCGAGGGTCCAAGCAGGAATCTCCTCTACTTTGACAAGCCTCACACTCTTCCCAATGAGATCAGAAAAGGTATGTAATCTCTCCTCTCAAGCTCAATTAGGAAGTCTAAATTCCAACAACATTTCACCTCAAAAATATTCAGCTTTCAACCTCTTCAATAACCATCCCAATGCCTCATTTTATAGTGCAGAGGGAGGAAGTTATAGGTCCACCTATGAAGGGATAGAGTCCTCCTTCAAAGGGATAAGCTCCTCACATCAAGGGGTTAGCTCCTTTAGGTATGGGATGCATTTAAAGGAGCGAACTTGCCACCTCAAGATTCTCTCTAGAAGCTTCCAAAAATAACCCAAAGTGAGTTTTTAAGAATGTACTTGCGCCTTTTTGACTTTTATAGGGGTCCGCACCCATTACACAGAGACAGAGTGATCAGGTACGCAGGGGACATGACCAATAGGTGCGGGACCGCAAGTAATGCTAAGAGAAAGTGCAGAACCAAAGTTTTAGAGACTTTTAAGGGCTTTCTCTTATTTTTCAAGGCTTGACATGAAGAGATGAGGTTTAAGACTTGCAAAGGAGGAAAGTATGAGTGGTGATAGACTCACACTAATTGCAGAATGTCATGGTGACAATATTTTGTACAACGGATTGCCCCCTAAAGTGCAAAGTTTGTAATAGATGAGGATAACATTTGTCATCTAAGAAGAGTGAAGTACTTTATCATTTCAAAGATCATCCTGTAGACGGCCTAGTTGGAACCTGTAAAAACATTCAATACAATATATATATATCTATATATATATATATCTATATATATATATATATATATATATATATATGTGATCATATCATCGTTGAGGTAGGCATTCCCATACTCAAATCAAAACTGACTAGAGAACTAACTAAACTGCTCTGATATAGGAATTATTTTGTAATACATCGCAAGTATAGACATATGTAGACATAATATGGACGCAGCCATCTGTTTATGAATATTCCACTGTATAATGAATAACAAAATGTTAGGATATTGCGACACATAGGAAATAGTTAAGTACAACTTGGTCTAGTATAGAGTTAGGTAAAGTGTGTTTCTTTACTATGTACATTTTGTAACTTACAATCTGACGGTCACGATATGTAGTGATCTGACGGTTCATTCTCTCCTCGGTATTACCGACACTTGATCCATGGCTTAACACCCGATTGGTCCATGATCTCTATTTAAAGATCATGGAGGGTCATTTGTAGGTTAACCATTCATGAGAGAAGCTTATGTAAATTTTCATTCTTTTATTAATAAATTGCCTGAAGTGGCTGCGTTGGCTCAGGCCGTGGACTGTTTCCCTCTTTGAGGGTTTTAACCATGTCAAAAGTACTGGTGTATTGATCTGCGATCTGTTTGTGAGCGGTGTCCTTTGGTGTTCTGTCTGAGGAACTTACCCTGTAAATTCCTACATGGTATCAGAGCTATTTGAGGGCCGCGTCCGTTGGTGATCCAAATCTGAAGCCAGTAGAACTGCATCCGACTACCGTTTCCTAGATCTACTGTTTCTGACTACTTTCAGGCCGAGAGGACTGCTCTGTTGTGTTGGGAGCATCTGTTCTAGTGAGGAACCCCTTTTGTTTCATGCGAAAAGGTTTCCGGTAGCCCTAGCTACGTCATTTTTAAGATTTGGAGGTATACAGTGTTTATTTGCAGTTTACAGTTATTTTCTCTCTGTTTATTTCGGTTTTCGGTTTATTTAGCTTTTTTTTTATTACCAGATCTATACGTTTCATTTCTGCGTATGCTCTTTGCCCTGCGACTCTGTGCGATCTGAGCAAATCAGAAACAGAAAGGAAGGATTTTTCTCATGCGTATGCTCTTTTCCGTTGCACCTTAGTGTGATCTCGGAAGATCAGAAACATTGAGGAAAATATTTAGTTTCCAGCTAAAGCTAACTTCGAGCCGCAAGGTTCATTTTTTTTTGTATGTCCGTGTTGGGTTTTGTGTTTTTTGTTTTGTAGGGAAAAAGAGCTTTCTCAAAGCAAGCACGCAACCCAAAGCATCAACCCCCCCCCCCCCCCCCCCCCTCTCTCTCTCTCTCAAACTTTTTGTATAGCTCACTTGGTGCAAAGATAATTTATGAGAGTAGAGGTCTTGGGTTCAAGTCTCCATTTTGTGGGGGCGGATTTTTCATTTCCGCACATTCCCGCACTTCGTCGGCGACTTCATCAAATTTTCTTCAAAAAGCCATAACTTCTTCATCCGGAAGCCGTTTTCAGAACCATTTTTTTTTAAACAGCCTAATTTTTCGAGATCTTTAGATTGAAACACTTAGTTTCAGCATCTATAGCTTCAGTTTTTTTTTTTTTTTTTTAATGGAAAGTCCATGCCAAGTTATTCTTTACAGCACCAACTACTTCAAATGGTGGTCCTACATTGTGGATTTACTTAGAAGTAAAGGTCTTTGCAGAATGGCCACAGGCAAAGAGACCAAACCGAAAGATGAAGACAAGGCAGCTAAATGGGAAAATAGGAAAGACCAAGCACGTGGGTTGATAGGGATGTCTATTTCTCCAGATCTTAGATTCCATATTGCAGAACTTGATACTCCTGATGAAGCAATGAAACAGATTACTAAAGTATTTGGAATTAAAAATGAACTTAAATCCCATCAACTTGAAAATGAATTGCTTACATTGGACCCCAATAATTTTTCTTGCATTGAAGATTTTTTGTCCAAGTTCAAGACCCTTAGACTTCTCTTGGAAGGTGTTAAGGTTAAGAAAGAAGATAGTAGCCTTATCTACTCCATTCTTGCTAAGTTGGGACCAGCCTATTCTGTGTTTGTTTCCACCTTCCATTCTACAACAGAAACCTTCATTTCTCAAGGACAAGCCTACAAGTCCCCTTCCTTTGATTCCTTTTGTGATTCTTTAATAAGAGAACAAGAAAAACTCTTACACCTTGGTCTTCTTCATCTTGGAAAATATTCTAAGAAAGCGTTAGCCACCCAACAGCAACCAAATTCAAAGAATCCTAAGAAGTCGTATCCTAAAAGGAATGGTCCTAAACCAAACAAGGGTCCTAAGCAATTTCCGCCTCAAAATGAAAAATCATTTCAACAAAATGATAAGACAAATAAAAACAAATGGAAGAAGACTGATAGACATTGCAACTTTTGTAATCGAGATGACCACTTAGAATCCAAATGCTTTAAGAAGATGGAAGCCTTGGAAGCAGCAATGAAGAAGCATAACATCCATTTCAGGGAAAATTTTAAGAACCCCCCAAATTTATAAATATAATAAATGGGCGAATCTCCATGATATATAGGAAAAATGGAAGGCGATTTTATCAATAATATAATATGTATATATAATTTTTTGGTGAATCTCTCACCAGGCATGGTGAATATTTTACTCAATTATAAAATCTTGTAAGATCTTGGCGAGTCTTTCACTAAATAATAAAACTTTGTAAAGTCCTAGTGAATCTTAGCATAGGCTACATGCTGGTTTAATACCCCCATTTAAATAGGCTACATTCCAGGTGAATACCATGGGTCAATACCATGTGCCGTTTTGGTGAATACCATGGGTCAATACCATGTGCCATTTTTATTTTCATTAATTCTAATATTAGGGTTAATAATGGTTTTTTTCATGGTATTAATAACAATCTAGTCCATGGTATTTGTCCCATAGTATTTTGGCCATAGGTTTCACCTAAATATAACCCATTTTTTGAGTGTTCATAAATATAAGGTGACTTATGGAGTAAATATAAAAAAATGTTTTATTTGTTTACCATACCTCTCGTTTATTTATATTTTTATTAATTTACTATATCTCTTTTACAAATATGGTATTTGGCCCATAGGATTCACTTAAATAAAACCTCTTTCTTGAGCCTTCATAAATATAAGGTGATGGAGTAAATATAAAAAAATGTTTTATTTGTTTACCATACCTCTCGTTTATTTATATTTTTATTAATTTACCAAACCTCTTTTACAAATATGGTATTTGGCCCATAGGATTCACTTAAATAAAACCTCTTTCTTGAGCCTTCATAAATAGAACGAGGGTTATGGACTAAATATAAAAAGATGTTTTATTGAAGAACGAGGGTTATGGACTAAATATAAAAAGATGTTTTATTCATTTACGATACGTCTAGTTTATTTATATTTTTATTTATTTACCATACCTTTTGAGTAAGTATAAAAAGACGTTTTATTTATTTACCATACCTCCACTTTACTTATATTTTTATTTGTTTACACCCTTACATGCATATAAGGTGACTTATGGAGTAAATATA
This sequence comes from Pinus tabuliformis, assembly GCA_031772625.1. Classification (NCBI taxonomy): domain Eukaryota; kingdom Viridiplantae; phylum Streptophyta; class Pinopsida; order Pinales; family Pinaceae; genus Pinus; species Pinus tabuliformis. The sequence goes on along the minus strand of CM062809.1, from coordinate 910,519,803 downwards.
AAAAATGTTTTATTTATTTACCATACCTCTCATTTATTTATATTTTTATTAATTTACCATACCTCTTTTATAAATATGGTATTTGGCCCATAGGATTCACTTAAATAAAACCTATTCTTGAAAATGGGCGAATGGATTCACTTAAATAAAACCTATTCTTGAAAATGGGCGAATGGAAGGTTGTAAGTCCTAATTTCAAGGGCTAAATTTACCTTTTTTACCCTCTCCCTTAAAATAAGGTGGGCTATTTGAGGTGATTTGTAAAAATGTACTATGATACAAAATATTCGCCCACTAAAAATTTAAAACCTCTTAATTTCGCCAAAGGGCGAACATTCGCCCCTAAAATTATCCTTGATCCATTTAGAGAAATCTTCAACTTCAACTTCATCTTCAGGAATGGCACTTTCTGCATGTGGTTGTCAAGCATCTCGGTCTGGCTATGCACTAAATGTATCTTCTTCTTCTCATTCTCATGAGTGGCTCATTGATTCTGGAGCTTCTTATCACATGGCCAAAAACAAAGCCATGTTTTCTTCCTTAAATGATTGGAACACCAAAAATATATATGTTGGTGATGATAGATCTCTTAGTGTTGTAGGGATTGGAACTATTCATCTAGACAATGGTCAGTTTAATGATGTATTATGTATTCCAACCTTATCCCGCAGCCTTCTATCTGTATATCAGATAACCCATTTAGGTGAAGGTAAAATCGTTGAATTTTCACCTCACGATGTGGTAGTTAAGGACCTAAGAGATCCTAGACAGATTTTAGCTACTGGCATTGCTGATGATTCTACAAGGTTGTATAAGTTTCACAACTTTGGGTCATCGAATCTTCCCTCAGTATTTGTTGCTCATAATGATGAAGTGAGAAAACTTTGGCATGAGCGATTTGGTCACTTAAACTATCGCTCTCTTCAGAATCTATGTAAAGAAAATATGGTGACAGGTCTTCCAATGGTATCTTGTAGAGATGGTGTTTGTTCCGGATGTGTACTCGGAAAACATCATTGGGACAATTTTCAAAAACGTGCCTCTTGGCACGCCTCAGCCCCTTTACAGCTCGTGCATAGTGATTTATGTGGTCCACTTCCAGTTGCTTCATTCTCTGGCTACAAGTATTTCTTAACTTTCATTGATGATTTCTCCATGCGCACTTGGGTATACTTCTTAAAACTCAAGAGTGAATTATTTAACATGTTCTTGGCCTTTAAGGCCTTTGTTGAAAAACAATCTGAACATCAAATTCTTACGCTAAGATCTGATAATCTCAGAGAATATGTTAAAAACACATTCATCAACTTTTGCACTGAGAATGGAATTCAAATGCAACATACTGTTCCATATACTCCACAACAAAATGGTGTAGGTGAAAGGAAGAATCGCGCCTTAAAGGAAATGGCTAATTGTATGCTTCAATCTAAGGGACTTAGTCTTAATTATTGGGTGTGAAAATTACATAATAAATCGCACTCCTACTAAGGTTTTAAAGAATATCACTCCAGAAGAAGCATGGAGCTCAATCAAACCAGATGTAAGTCACTTTCTTGTTTTTGGAAGTGAAGCATGGGCCCATATTCCAGATGAGAAACATAAAGCTTTAGAACCTAAGAGTGAAAAATGTATTTTTGTTGGATATTCTGAAGATGTCAAAGGATATAGACTTATTCCACTTAAGTCCAAAAATCTTATCATTAGAAGAGATGTAAAGTTTGCTGAAAATATATCGGCCTACGAGCCTAGTTCGGCGGATGTGCCACCTCTCCCTATCTCTTCTACTTTGAAAATATTTCTTCTTCAAATGATGAAAGCGAGGATGAAAATCCTCCCCCACCTTCTCAGGATCCCCCTTCAGCTCCTCAGCTTCCAAAATGGGTCCGTGCTACTTGGGATGCAGCAGGTGATCTTGCCAGTGATCCTATAGATCAACGACGTACACATTCTCAGTTCGAGAGAGCCTCTTCTTTACTAGCTCAAGCTTTAGTGAATTATGATCCTGACTGCAGAAGCTTCAGGCCATCCAGATTGGGAAGCAACTATGAATGAAGAATATCATTCATTATTGGAAAATGATACATGGGATCTTGTTCCTCTACCAAAGGGACGAAAACTTGTTAGATGCAAATGGGTTTACAGAACCAAGTATGGACTAGATGGGAAAGTTGATAAACATAAAGCTCGTCTTGTTGCTAAGGGTTTTTCACAAGTTGAAGGGCATTGACTATACTGAAACCTTCTCCCCTGTTGCCAAAATGAACTCTATCCACCTTGTTCTTTCCCTTGTTGCCTCTTTCAAATGGGAAGTCCATCAGATGGATGTTAAATCCGCCTTCCTGCATGGGGACTGGCATGAAGAAATCTATATGGAACAACCTATTGGCTTTATACAAATAGAATCCAGCCTTGTATGTCGGCTTAAGAAATCCCTTTATGGTCTCAAGCAAGCTCCTTGAGCTTGGTATGCCAAAATGGATAACTTTCTTTTAGAAAATGGCTTTTCTAGGTGTCATTCTGACAATACTGTCTACGCCAAGAAAGTGGGCAAGTCCCTTATCATTCTTGTTCTTTATGTTGATGATCTTATCCTGACTGGTAGTGATCCCAACCTTATAAACCATGTGAAGTCTAGCCTTAAAAGGAAGTTTGAAATGACAGACTTAGGACACTTACATTATTTCTTGGTCTTCAAGTCTTGCAATCCAAGGAAGGTATTTCCCTTTCCCAATCCAAGTATGCCTGTGATATTCTACGCCATTTTCACATGGAAGACTAAGCCAACCCCTTCTCCCTTTCAGTCTGGAGTCAAACTTTCAGTCACTTGTACTTCTCCTAAAGTTGATGCTACCTTATACCTTCAACTTGTAGGAAAACTTTTGTATCTAACCCATACTCGTCCTGACCTTTCCTTTGTTGTTGGCCTTGTTGCTCGGTTTATGCAAAACCTACGTGAAAGTCATTGGAAAGTAGCTAAAAGAATACTTCATTATGTTCGAGGTACAATTCAGTTTGGGATTCATTACAGTGCCGAAGCATCTCCTCTATTGGTTTGTTTCACTGATTCTGATTGGGCTGGTGATCCTGATGATTGGAAGTCTACTGCAGGTTATGTGTTCACTCTTGGTTCAGGACCTATTACATGGGCTTGCAAGAAACAAGGTGTCATTTCTCTTCTTCAGCAGAAGCAGAGTATCGTGGTGTCGTAGAAGCTAGTAAGGAAGCCTTGTGGCTTTGTCAGATCCTGTTAGAGTTTGGATTTCAACAGCAGCATCCGACTACACTTTGGTGTGATAATCAAAGTGCCATTCAACTATGCAAAGATCCAGTCCAACATCAGCACAACAAACACATTGAACTGCACATGAACTTCATCAGAAAACTCATTCATGACCATGTTCTTGAAGTGCAATATTGTTCAACAGATGATCAAGTTGCAGACATCTTTACAAAGGCTCTCACAAAGGCGAAGTTCACTAAACTTCGAATTATGGTTGGAGTTCAGGAAGTTGTCACTAAGGGGGGATAGGCTCTAGTGCCTCCTTCCTTCTCCTATTGTGTCATATTTGTAAATCCTTCAATCCTATCCCAAGTTGTTCTTAAGGGGGGATGTTAGGATATTTCGACACATAGGAAATAGTTAAGTACAACTTGGTCTAGTATATAGTTAGGTATAGAGTTAGGTAAAGTGTGTTTCTTTACTATGTACATTTTGTAACTTACAATCCGATGGTCACGATATGTAGTGATCCGACGGTTCATTCTCTCCTCAGTATTACCGACACTTGATCCGTGGCTTAACACCCGATTGGTTCATGATCTATATTTAAAGAGCATGGAGGGTCATTTGTAGGTTAATCGTTCATGAGAGAAGCTTATGTCAATTTTCATTCTTTTATTAATAAATTGCCTGAAGTGGCTGCGTTGGCTCAGGCCGTGGACTGTTTCCCTCTTTGAGGGTTTTAACCACGTCAAAAGTACTGGTGTATTGATCTGCGATATGTTTGTGAGCGGTGTCCTTTGGTGTTATGTCTGAGGAACTTACCGTGTAAATTCCTTGCAGCCTGGATTGTGGAAACTAGATCTAGGGTCTTGATTTCTACTTCCCGAACTAGTACGATTCTATCCATGTGAATGAATGTGTCGAAGTCGAACATGGTAGAAACCACTTGATTACCAGTGAATGATGCGAACTGTTAACAAGTGTGAGAGAAACCACCAGTAATGTCAATGGCTCTCAAAGTACTCAGTACAATCCATGAAATGCGAATAAATGAGTTGATGTCGAACATGTAATGGAATCCTTTGATCGAAGGTCAATGACGCAACCTGTCGTCGAAGGCGAGAAACCTGCCATTGAGGCAAGCAAATTCCAAGGTATTGACGATTTCTAGATCATCTTTCTAGATAATGAGCTGAAGTTGATAGAAAGCAATCCGTTGTAGGCAAGCCTACAACACGAAATCATAGCTCAAGTTTGAAGAAACATATTTGGCAAGGACTAACTCAGGGATGGTCAAGATGGATGACAGATAATTTGCAGATGAATGATTTATTTGAACTGACCTCTTGAACACATAACGACACTGCAGATGGTTTGGTGACAATTGACCCAAAGCTAATACCCAGAAACCGGCTGAAACCTTTCAATATGGTTTGATTAACTATTAGGCAAAGGATTTCCCAACCCAGGTGAACAAAAAGTGTCTTGTTCAAGAGTGGTTAAATGCTTTTCTAAAGCACAAAGTATAACAAACAGGTTCATTTTTCTCTCTTTTCCCGCACCAATTCTGGCAAGTACCTCTTTATTTTTGACAAGCTTGAGGAGGATAACATTTGCTTGGTTATAAGCTCATCCTTCGGATGAGTCCAACTTAGTTTAAAATTCGAACCCTAAGAAGGAGTGGTTCGTTCCTGTTTTAAAATTGAACAGGTCCTTTACTGTTAAATTTTAACGAGTCCAATATAGGAGAAAATCAGTGTTTTTCAATTTTAGGGAGTCAAAAGAAAAACTTAAGAAAACTCCATGGTTGTCCTTTTTCGTAAATTTGTGTCTCCCAAGCTCGAAAAAGTATAAAATAATACTTGAGAGAACCGCTTGACCATTACGATCAAGGAGTACTTTTCATAATTAGTGTCTTTGATCCGAAAAAGTAAAAAAGCGATCAACGACACGTCGTTTTATAACCAATATCGAACTTGAAACGACAAAAGCCCGACAATCTTTTCATGTTTATACGGTCAGAAAAGAGCTGTAAGTGGACCGTCCTTTTAATTCCATTTTAATGAGCTTAAAAAGAAAAACTCGACAATCTTTTCATATTTTACGAGTCATAAAAGAGCTTAAAGAGGACTCCAATGTTTTTGTTGAAAATGATCAATTTTGACTGAAAAATCCAAATCCAATATTCTGCACAAAAACTCAAACATTACTCATACCTATTTAAAATAAATAAAAATGCGTCAAAAAAGTTATCTTTTTAAAGTGAAAAATAAACAAATTGAAAATTCATTTATTCAAAAAAGCTTATAAAAAGGGCTTTTGTAAATTCATTTTTACTATTTGACTTCAGAGTGAGAAAAGAGAGCTTTTGGGTAAGAAACTTCCTGTGAATATTGCAGAAAATCTGTCCGTTGGAAACGAAACACGTCAGCTCCAGGTAATCCACATCACCTTAATCTTGCATTTCAATTGTTTGAATTTCATTTTTAGGCTTCAATTTTGATTTTTTAGGAAAAAATAGTTTAAAACACTGCTCGCAGGGGTCCGCAGGCGCAACATGCAAAACCTGCGGACCCCGACTTTTTCCTACAAAGGAAAGAGCCAGGGGCCCACACCTATTACTTGAGAAGAGTGCAGACCTACGCTTTGTCCCTAACTAGCGGGTGCGGACCCCGCGGAATAGGTTTTTAAAATCCAATTTTTTCCATTTCCGCCCAAATTTTTTTGAACTAAAATGTTCTAATCCACCATTTTTGCAATGTAGGATATACAAATGCTCATTTGGCGGGAATGAGCACGAATATGTGGAACTTGCCATGATAAATCATCAAACCTGAATAGATGCATTGAGAGCATGTGGGCTATTTAAATTTTGGGCCATACCTGACATGAGGGCCCAAGTAGACTTTTTGCAATGGTTGGTGGACAGGTGGAATATACAAGACCAGTGTTTCATTATTGGTGGCCACAGGCTCGAAATGGAGCTAGAGAACATTTACTTCTTGATTGGTTTGCCCAAAAGAGGTGAACGATTCTCTCTATTCGGGACTAGGCCAGGTGGCCAGTCTGTCGATAGTCTCCGACTAGAGTTTTGTAATGACCAAACAAAGGACAAAGGGATCGATATCAAAACTATCTCCCGTCCTGAACTTAAGGTAATTGCATTTACTGTCACCAGACTCTGCAGAAGCGCAACACTGCATGTAGCTACCGGATCCCAAATGTGAATGGCAGTAGACTATTATCGGGGCACCATCTTCAACTGGTGTCAAGCTGTGTTGGCGAATGTAAAAGGCCAACTGACTAGAGAAAAGAAAGGACAACTAAAAAACTTTGGATATGGTTTCTTAGTTGTGAGCTTTGGTCTAGAGAGGGTTCTGATGTTGGTCCCACAACAGCGTTCCGTTGGAGTTGGACTTCCCCGAGAACTTAAGCTAATGCGCTGGGTTACAGTTATGGCCCGTCATCCTGAGGAGGGTTCAAAGGTTGTTTCATTTCCGCCTGAGTATTTTCGTTGGTTGGAAAGCCAACTTTTCATGATTCAGGATTTTCCTTATGCTGGGATGGATTATCGTGGTGACCTAGACATGACTCTTCCACCAGAAGAGCAGTGGGATGATTCAGGTAAAATCATTCTCAACATTTTCTAAGTTTTAACTAATTTTTTTTTGTTTTTAAATCGTCCAAAATTGATAATAAAAAGTTTCAATTGCAGATGTGGGTCCACGGAGACCAGCCACTCTCCGGCCCTATGAGAGGAGACACCTAGCTGTAGTAGTACCGGCCCCATGGGATGAATCTACAAAGACCCTGGCCGAATTGGAAAATCATCTAGAGCATTTGACAGTAGATATTCCAGAGACTAGCATAGATGATATTCCACTTAGGTTACAACGCTATGTGATTGGGGTCCCAAGACCTTTCAGGAGGTTCCTTTGTAGGGTGGCCTGAGCAGTGGTTTCTTATCGTGATCATCACCAGTGATAGGATGATCACCTTTGTAGACTCATACGACATTTTTTCTTTTTGTATTATCATTTTTGCCGATCATAAGGTGTTTTTCAACCTATGATCGAAGACAATGTATAATTGACACACTTCTATGCTATGCTATATCACTATTACTGGATATCTTGTATAACATGTTATGGAATGTTTCTAAATTTACTGTTTGATTATTGCAAATGTCTATTTAACATTCCAGAAGCAATTGCATCTACTAATGTATTAAAATATCTTGTAATATGTTGATATTCAATATAGTCAAATTCACGTTCCAAGAGACGAACTCTCAAAAATAATTTTAATAACACTGGAATTTTAATGGCATAAACTCTATTAAGCTGCAATACAATGAGTTCAGAATCTAACCTAACAATCAAACTCCGAATCCCGAATGATATGGATTCAAATAATAATTCAATCACTGCACTATACTCTGCAATGTTGTTCATTGTTTGACCGAGGCTTACCCCATGCATAGATACCAACTCATCAGAGGCTGAATAGATAACACAAGCTGTGGAAGAAATATTTCATGTATTACGACAGGCACCATCAGCGAAACCAATGTATGTTTGAAGAGACGTCGACATCTGCAATATCAAGAGTAAAATCAAGATAAGCAGGAATAATGATAAAAACACTCTCTAAACTAAGCACACTTTTCTAATCTAAAACACACCAACTAGAAAGAAAACTAATCTAACTAAAATCTCCACACCCATATTTAAGCATAATATCTCTTTAGATAAAGACCATTTTTGGGTTTACCCAAAGAGACACCGTCAAAATCTACCAATTCATAGGTGTAGAAATTTTGAATAATAAACACTTATTCACAGAAATTATACCGATTATACGCTATTGCAGAATACATGCATAATACATAACCTCCTCTACGTTGATCATCAATTTAGCAGCATTAAAAACAATGAAACATCAATCGCATGCGCACATTAACACAATATGTAACCCAGGGAAAGCATACAGCTAAAAACCCCACACTATCTGTATATTATAATGATAGAGAACATGTAAAAATACATAGTACAATACTCCTCACAAGTACTCAGTACTATCTCCACCTGTTACACACAAAACTAGCTCATATCCGAACAAGTCACAGGTTCAAATCTCCTCCGCTGCTTTGCCTGCCTCCATTGTGCAATCTGCAAGAGAAATCATGTGAGCACAGGCTACAATTGCCTGGATATTGGCCCACACTGCGCAATCCTCATTGGCATAATTCAATCCCATTGATTGTGCAAGATCTCATGCACAACTATAGTCACGACTGATAGCAATCTCAAACTCTAACACCTGTCTCCACTGAACTGTACATGCACTGAGTTAACTGATGTATTCTTCAGTTGATTTATGAATTAATAATTAGTGAATTGATTAATATTTAATTCACACAACTCATCACTAGTGTATTCTTTAGTTAGACTAAAATACAACTAGTTCAACCAAGTCAAACTGAACAAAACTCCATCAACTCCACAATCAACTCCACTGAAACTCAACCACATGAGTTCTAACTGAAGTCCTGCATGCAACAGCTCAACTGACCCACAAAGAAAAGCGTATTTCCTTCTGACATCTGCATGTGACACATTTGTAGCTCAAACTGAAGTGCTCCAATAGGATAAGATAATGTTTATAGTCTAAATATTATTATGAGCTAATAATATTCGACTGTTCTATTTTTAGCTTGGCAATCTAAAAATAGAAACCGCCCATATGTCTAAAAATAGAAGTCCATCTATTTTTACCAACATGACCAATCATCCACAAATAACATCCTGCAACTCATAGACCATGACCCATGTGTCTAAAAATAGACTTTGCGCCAAAAATAGCCTGCGGGCCCACTTAGTGAAGGCGACTCCTTTTCACTAAGCTCCATCATCTTGTTGCATTTTGAACAATAGACCCCTTTTTCCAGATTTCTCTTAACAACGTAAGGACCATGCCACATAGTTACAAATTTTCCAGCCCCTAGCTTATTGTTTGCTTGATCGTATAGTAAGACTAGGTCTCCTTCCGAAAAATTACATGGTGTAACATTTCGATTGTACTGAGCTTTAATTCGTTTGGCATGAGTTTCGATTGCTAACGCAACATCGCATCGATTCTCATCTAGCTGAGCTAAGTACAACAAATGTTTTTCCTCTTCAGAAGTGGCTGGGAGTAATTATATGGCTATTTGCAATGATGGAATTTTGCATTCAATGGGTAACGCAGCTTCCAAACCATAAACCAGTTGAAAAGGAGTGAAAACAGTTGATGTTTTTTACTGAGGTTTGATACGCCCAAAGCGTTGAAAATAACATGTTATGCTAATTCAAACTATGAATACCAATGATTCGTCGGATCATAATGACTAGAACTTTGTTGATAGCTTCAACTAGACCATTAGCCTATGGGTAATATGGAGTAGAACTATCATGACGTAGGCCAAGTTGATCTGTTAGTTCAGTCATCATGATATTTAAAAAATGACACCCATGATCGGTAATAATCACTTGAGGAACACCAAATCTAGTAATTATATGATTGAAAACGAAAGTTGCAGCAGTTTTGCCGTCTGCCGAAAATGTAGGCATCGCCTCGGCCCACTTAGTAAAATAATCTACCGCAAGGATGATATACGCATGCCCCCGAACGAGTGAGGGTTACATGTAATAAATTTGATACCCCACTTTGCAAAAGGACCGACGACAATTATAGGGTGGAGAGGAGCAGGTGGAGCACGCGTCTTTCGATCAAAAATTTGATAATTGTGGCATTTTCGGACCGCATAGATACAATCTTTAAATAAAGACGACCAAAAATAACCAGCGCGCAATATATTTTGGGCTGTGGCATACTCAAACATATGACTACCACATGCTCTAGAGTGACAGTCATTAAGAACCTTTTCAGCTTCTTCATGAGTTAAACAACGTCGGAAAACAGAATCCGCCCCACGACGATAGAGTGTATCTCTAATAATATTGTATTGCTAGGATTGGAAACGTATTTTCCTTCGCTGATATCGTGAGATTTTAGGCCGAAAAGATTGGGTTTGGAGATAGACAACTATATCTCCATACCATGGATCAATAGTACTAATAAGAAATAAGGATTCATTCGCAATGGGTTCTTCCGCCACAGTTTCAGTATCAGCACGTGGGAAATCACACATCAATTCCGCAAAAACAAAATATTTCTTTGCCTTGGATTTTTTTAATTCCAAATCAAATTCCTGCAGGATAACAATCCATTTGGAATAATTGTCCCCTAGCAATTGTTTGGTAAAAATATAGATCATAGGGTTACAGTCAGAAATAACAGTAGCTTTGCGTAGTAAGATGTAATGACGAAATATTTGGAAAGCTTGAACAGCTGCCAAGGCCAATTTCTCCACATGCGAATATTTAAGCTCAGTCGGATTCAGAGTTCGACTAAGATAGTAAATCACATGTTCACTATTGGATTCATCTTCCTGAACTAAAACCATCCCAATGGTGGAATGAGAAGCGATGAGGTACAAGAAGTAATCCTGGTTGTAGTTGGGAGGATGCAATAACGATGCATGGGTCAACGCATGTTTAAGTGCATCAAAATATTTGTCAGCTATCTCATCCCAAAAGAATGGAGTATTCTGTTTCAACAACCTGGTAAAACCCTTTGTTATCTCGGTGTAGTTAGGAATGAAACGATGTAAAAAGTTTTCTTTCCCTTGCAAACTTTGGAGTTGGCAAAGAGTCGAAGGAGGAGGCAACTTGACAATAGCTTCAACCTTCGAGGGATTGACACGAATGCCTGCTTTTGAAACAACAAATCCCAATAAACGACCCATTTCTATACAGAAAACACATTTGTGTGGATTCAACCTAATTCGATAATGCCTAAATCTCATAAAGATTGCTCGTAAATGAGTGAGATGATCGGCTCTACATAATGAATGGGCAGGTAAATCATCGAGATATGGCTACACAATGTGCTTGATGTCATGAAACATGTAAGACATAGCTCTTTGAAAATTTGATCCGGTGTTCTTTAATCCAAAAGGTAATTTGCAATAAGCAAATGTCTGCCATGGACAAATGAAAGCCGTTTTTGGTTGATTAGTAGGGAGTATGTTGATTTGATTGTAACCGGAAAAACCATCCATAAAGGAGAAAATTTCATTTCCGGCACAATCATCAATAATTTGATCGATATAGGGGGTTGGATAATTGTCTTTAGGACAAGCTCGATTAATATCCCTATAATCGATACATATTCTTATCGTTCCTTGCTTTTTGTTTATAGGAACAATATTCGATACCCAATCCGTTAAGGGAATTGGATAAATGAAACCTGTTGGAAGTAATTTCTCAACTTCTGCTTTAATAGTAGCATCTTTTCGCGGATGTATCTGACGCAAACGTTGCTAGACAGGTTTAGCATCTGGGTAACTTTTAATTTCATGAACAACAATTGCTGGATCGATTCCTATCATTTCTTCATATGACTAGGAAAACACGTCAAAGAATTCTTGAAATAGGGCTTTATAAGTTTGGAGTTCATTTTTCGTACACGAATCACCTATATGAATGTTTTCAACAATTCCAGGTTTAACTGAAATGTCAATAGGAATCGTTTGAGAGATATTTCCCAAATTTAACTCAGAATTAGGATGTTGTAATGGATTTTGTGGTTCTTTTACATAATCAGCAGTAAAAATAGATGAAAAACCATTTTAAAAATGATCAACCTCAGGTAAAAACGAAGATCGATGATGAAGATCTTCCCATGGTAAATCATCAATAGACAAAAGTTCTCGAATTTGCTCATCAGTATGAACAAGCTCAGAAAAAGTTGTTGAATCTGAGGTTGATATTGAAAGTGATTCTCCATGGACCACATTCATTAGATCAATTTTGGTTGAAGAAGGGTCAGAAAATGACTGTACAACCTGATATGCAATTTCATAGGGACTCAAAGGCATTGCATCACCAAATGAATCCACCTCAGATTCGGAAGGAATGATCCAAGGATTATCAAAAGCAATGGTGTTTGGTGAAATCATATGAATAGTTGCAAAAGAAGGCGATACATTAGGAGGAGGAAATGAAAAAGTTCCTAGTAAACCAAAATCTTTAACTAAACCTACCCGAATATCCTTGTAAGGAATAGCTGTTTTACCGACATGTTGAATACTCTCAAAAGAGGTTAGGTCAAATGAAAAATAAGTGAGCTGGTCTATTGTAATGATCTTTCCATTATGAGGAAACTTGATAAGCCGAAAGACCGATGAAACAACAACATTCATAGCATAAGATCAACTGCGACCTAAGAGAAGGTTGTAATCTAGAGGGGCATCAACCACTTCCACATCTAGATTAACAGTTTTTCCTTCAACCCCTATAGGTAAATCTTGCAAAATACTATAAGGATGAAACCCTCGACCATCAAAATCCTTTAGAATCGTCGAGGATTGATTGAGTGTAGGAGAGCCTAGTGATCTCCAACACTGGATCGACATAATACACGTAGAAGCTCCCTCATCAATCACAGTCCTAAAGCAAGGTCTGTTTTTGACTAACGCTGGAATTTGGAAAGCCATTTGATGAGGTAGGCGAGGTGTACTATTCTATAAATCGAAGATTATAAGGTTTGAATCCTGAAGATCAACAGCTCCTATAGCGAACAATGGTAATTTACGCTGTGCTGGACATGATTGCAGCACCTCCAAAGCCGACATTGCTGAAGGGGAAATTGCTAAGTCTTCATCAATGTTATAATTCTGAGCAGCTCTCGTGTGTGGATTGAAAGTTGACTTCCGAAGTATACCTTTAGCAGGCGGTTTGATTACCAAGTCTGGGTTAGGTTTCTCGATCTGTAGTGGATCGAAACAAGGAGTTGAAGTTGATGGGTTTGAATTAGAAGATTCTGCTTCCTTACCACCAACAGGACTTTTACTACCATAATCTTGCGATCGCATCGCAATCCTGACATGGGAGATCATCATTATGGGTTCTTCTGAGGCATTTCAGGAAGAACCTATCATCTTACTATCTTGACTAGGAAAAGGATCCTTCAAGACAATAGGTGTTTGAGAACCTTTGACAATTTTCACAACCTTAGCTCGATGTGGGCAGTCTCTTGTAAAATGCTCCTCATCACAAATGAGACAAGGATAGTGAGGTTTACGTTTCTCATCAGTAGATTCAGTTTTATCTGATTTCTCTTTTGAGTTTTGTTTATTTTTCTTCTTCCCCTTCTTTTTACCGCCAGATTTTGATTTGGCCATAGATGATTCTACGACATGAATATCAGCAGGAATTTCAGCGGAAGAGTCTCCTATCGGGGAATCTGGTAAAGTTATAATAGGAGAAGAATTCTTTGAAGATTTCTTCTTGCTTTTGGTGTTAACTGAACCAATCATACCATCAGCGGCATGAGACCCTGAAGGAGCTGCAGTTATTTGATTTTGTTTCGGAAAGTCGGGGATTTTTTCATGTAAAGTACCCGACTACGTATAAACGAGGTCAAGGTACCGAGCTTGAGCAATTAATTGCTCTTCAGTAACAACTCCGGCCTTAGCTACATCCTCAATGATTTTAGGTAGAAATGATTTAACAAACCATTCTGCTAAAATTTGATTCGGAATAAAAACTTTCATTAAACGTCGTCGACGTTGCCATTCATGAATATGATTTGAAATATATGTGGATGTTGACTGTTTTAATGAAGTTAATAATTCCGTGACATTGTTGTATCTGATAGGCAACTGAAAATGAGTTAAGAATGAAGTGGCTAACTGACTAAAATTATAAAAAGAGGCTCACGGTAACTCAATGTACCACTTGGCCGCAAGACCAATCAGAGTGCATTGAAAGAGACGTAAGCAAATTGATTCATCTATAATGGAATTAGATGCACACCAGAGGTGATAAGTCATCACATGGTTTGACGGATCCTATCCTAATTTACATTCAAACTTTGGGATATCACTGGGCAACTTATTCGGCATTGGCGACCAAAACGGAAGATAACTAATCGAATCGTTTGTAAGGCGCGACAAATCAGGCAAGTCCAAAGTTGCAATAAACGGTAACTGACGGTTAGGGTCTCGAAAACCTTGGGTCATAAGACTAGCCCCAGGAGGAGTATATCCGGGATAACTCGGAATTGGATTTGCATTTGGGATATTATATCCTCTTGGGAAACCAAGGTTAACCAGAACAAACTGGGGTTGTTGATAAGTATATCCAGGGTACGGTTGATATTGATAGACTGAGCTTTGCACAACAGGACCGTATTGGTACTGTCCCTGGTACAGTTGATAAGTAAATTGTGGTTGACTTGTGACAACCGTACTTGGTCCAGGTTTTCCTACAGGCATTTGAACCAAAGTTTGAATTGTAGGTCTGGACTGTGGTAAAGAGGCTTGAGGAATTGATACAGGAACAAAAGAAACTGGACCTACCGATACTCCAGAAGTAGGTGGGGTAGATTGAACAGAAGCTACAGTAGTTGCAGCAGTCGTTTGAGGCGGAGTTCAATGTGAACTAGGCCCAAAATGAGGAACTACTCTAGGTGCAGAAGTTTGAATAGTAGGCTAGATAGGTTGTTGGGTTGGGCCAGAAACTGAAGGATGTCCAGATTGAGATGACAACTGCACATTAGGTTGCAAAATCTGTTGAGTTTGAGATGGATCCCACACCATGTTCATTTCGGGGTATGGACCCATAAAAGGTTGAGCATATTGGGGACCATAACCGGGTTGAGCACAGGATTGATAATTCAAAGGTACATTTCCAGCTCCCTGTACGAATGATTGACCAGAAGGTGGTTGGAAACCTTGGGATGGGTACTGACCTTGAGGTTGATAACCTTGAGGCACGTATTGAAACTGGGGTTGACTTTGAGGTACATATTGATACTGGGGTTGACATTGAGGTATATATTGAGTCTGGGGTTGACCTTGAGGAATGTACTATCCCGAAGGTATGCACTGTCCTTGAGGTTGCCCCCCGGGTAGTAATGGACTACCTTGAGGCTGCCCCCTAGGCGATATTTGAGCACCTTGCAGTTGCCCCCCAGGCTATAACGGACTACCTTGAGGTTGCGGATTTGGAATAGTACCAGACATCATAAGAATCTCTTCTACGCTCAACAGTTCAGTTCTGTTATTACCAGTTGATATCACATATTCAATTGGTTGAGGAGATGCTCCTGAAAAAGTACCAGATAATGATTGATACCCAGAAGGAACAGAAGGACCGCCATGTAAAAATGTTTTCGGCATCTGGGAAAACAAGTATGACCGTTTCGACATAGTCAAAGGAGGATAATAACCTCTAGGTGTAGGATGGAAAGGAATTCGAGGTGGTGAAGAAGCAAGACTCGGATTTTCTAAAAAGTTCGTCAATGATATGTACCAAGAGTCACCTCTAATTGGACTGTAGAAGATTGATTCACGCTCCCTAAGTTCTAAAGCTGGTTGATTTTTAGGGAGAATTATATCTTCGTCCGGACTAACTAGTTCTTCAATGGAAATAAGTCCATAAGGAAGATTTTGGGTAATAACACTTCCTACCCTGGGTGAACCAGGACCACTAGATGCTGGAGAAGAAAATCTTGAAGATGGAGTAGCAGCAGGTTCAGTTTCAGGTTCAGAAATTTCAGGTTCGTCAGCTAATTCACTAGTAGGGGAAATACTACCAGTAACTTCGAAAAATGAAATCGGTTCAGAAATATACTTTGTTGCTTGAATTTGATAATCAGGATGTATAATTAAAGAAGACTCTCCGGCCTCCGATGACCCAAATCTATTGTCACTAGGTGTTACAAGAGCTTGTAACCCTTCAAGCTGACTTGCTGTATATTCGGGAGGTTGTCCTCGAAGTCTACGAGATTGTCTCGGTAATTCAGCCACGATTAAATATTTAATTACTTCACACGCAAACAAAGAAAAATCTAAATAAAACCACCTAAAGTCTCTAAAGAACCAAACAATTGAAGCACACACCTAAAAAATCTAAGAGGTCAAACCACACACAAATAGTAACTTTCTGTACCGAAAACACTAGTTGGTGATGAAATCCAATGTCGCAAAATTCAATACAAAAATGGCAGTTGGAAAAGTTACCTCGGCAACCTGATTAATGAAACAGACTGGCACAAGTTTCTCCACAAAACCGTCTCGAGTGAAGAGAACCCCCAGAGAGTCCAAATGAGTCTAGTCGATGTCTGCTCCAGGGACAGTGAGACCCGTCCTTCACCGTCACCTTAGGAAAGAATCTTAATATTATGGTCACTAAGGTTACCAACAGTAACAAATACAACTGGGGGAACAGTCTACAATCCGATCTACGCGCAAGGGCAGAGTATCAAAGCTCAATCCCCTTGAAGGCTCCTTGACATGATCAATCCAAGGTTTACCAACAAGTGACCCCAGGCTCCTCGACAATGGTTAATCTGAGGTTTACCGTTTTTAATATGCGCAAATCTTCTATCTTTCCCAATGAGACAAACTTGATTGTCTCAAAGGTGCGGACATGATCTCGTGATTGACTCCTTTAAGAGGAGCTTCCCAGATTATATCAATTACAATTGGATTTATTTCCTACCGCAAGATATAGATACTTGTTTGTTTTAACTATCTTGGAGAGTTAATTACTCCCTACTCCAAGATACTAGCCTAAGCTATGTTGGTGATAAGAGCCCTAGAAATAAAAAGATTGCTAGATCAATTTTACTTTAAGCGTTATTTTTATAGGTTGTTTCTTAAGTCAATAGGAAAGGAGATGAAACTTTATGGTGTGAAGACTCGACTCCAAAACACTAAAAATACACCTAAGATGATCAACAATTCTTTTTCTTCAATGAATTTCTAGCTAAAGAAAGAGTTGAGAATGCAATTATTTGAAAAAAAAATCTTTTCTTCAACATATAACTGAAAAGAAAATCTTTTGTCTTTTTCAATCAACTCAAAACGAGA
Organism: Pinus tabuliformis; assembly: GCA_031772625.1. Taxonomy (NCBI): domain Eukaryota; kingdom Viridiplantae; phylum Streptophyta; class Pinopsida; order Pinales; family Pinaceae; genus Pinus; species Pinus tabuliformis. Next base: position 910,502,596 of record CM062809.1, on the reverse strand, counting down.
CTTCTAATTATGCTCATGAAAAATCCCTTTTCTTTTTCAACACTCAAAAACTACAGAAAACAACTTCTTTCAAAAGAGATTCTATAATTTCTAGAAAACACTCAAAACTATAAAAAACTATGCTTGAGATCTAAAAAATTCTAAAAAACCTACATGGAAGTAAAAGCTTACAAAATTTCTTATTGAGGACGTTTTACTTAGTTATTCAGCAAACTAAGGACTAATTCATTCAGAATAACAAATTAATAAAAAAAACACCCAACTATGTTTTCTTTTTTAAAAATGAAATTCAAAACTTTCAAACAAGTTCGTTCAAAGCTTTGCAAAGAGAAAACGAGATCTATTTCTCTCCAAGGTCAGATTTCACAAATCAATCAGACTCATCAAGAAGACCAAAAATACCGGGGTAATCTAAGGTTTCTTAGGCTTCTAATCTCTAAGTTACTACAAAGACCAAGCGACAATCAAACCAGGCACGCAAAACTTCTAGAAAATCACCTAAAACCAAAATGCCAATGGAACTCACTTACAAGAAATTTTTGACAGGACACATGCAGATTTGGGCAGAAACTAAAAAGCGTAAATAAATCCTAAACTTAACTGGATGAAAAAAATTTAGGTTTTTCAAAAAGTTTGACAGGGTCCACAGTCTTTCGGTATAACTAGATGCGGTACCGCTCTGTGTAGTAAAGTAATAGTGCGGGGATGTCCGCACTGTGTTACAAACAGAACGTGCAGTCCTCTTCAAAATTTCGGAAAAAGCAAAATATACTCTAGATCCTAAAAACTACCCAATCCCACACACATCAAGCAAAAACCAGAAACAAGAAAAAGTTTCTCAATTCAAAGAAAAAGGAAAGGCAAAAACCAAAATAAATCGTCCTTGCAGACAAGGCCGATCTCCCTAGTATCTAAAGATATCTAGGAACAAGCAGAACAAGAAAATCTACCTTTCTTTAAATATATTGTGATTCATTAATAAAAACTAAGAGGTGTTTTAGACCCTACCTTAAGTCCAACGCTAGTTTGTGGCAGCCATGCTTCGACCGTCCAAGAGAGTTTCCTTTTGAGAATTTGCAAACACAAACAAGCACACATCAAATAACACCTACATAGCTAATATAATAAATCATATTCATCATGGTGATCAAGGAATCCATGAAATAAACCATAAAACGTAGCTTATTGAGAAAAATAAACTTGATTGTATTAACTTTGAAAATAAGAAGAACTTTACAACCTTTGGTGCCTTGATGTTGTACAAGCTCCTCCCAAGGTCCAAGCAAGAATTTCCTCTACTTTGACAAGCCTCACACTCTTCCCAATGAGATCAAAAAAGGTATGTAATCTCTCCTCTCAAGCTCAATTAGGAAGTCTAAATTCCAACAACATTTCACCTCAAAAATATTCAGCTTTCAACCTCTTTAGTAACCAGCCCAATGCATCATTTTATAGTACAGAGGGAGGAAGTTACAGGTCCACCTATGAAGGGATAGAGTCCTCCTTCAAAGGGATAAGCTCCTCACATCAAGGGGTTAGCTCCTTTAGGTACATGATGCATGAACTTTAAAGGAGCGAACTTGCCACCTCAAGATTCTCTCTAGAAGCTTCCAGAAATAACCCAAAGTGAGTTTTTAAGAATGTACTTGCACCTTTCTGACTTTTACAGGGGTCCACACCCATTACACAGAGAAAAAGTGGTTAGGTGCACAGGGGACATGACCAATAGGTGCGGGACCGCTGGTAATGCTAAGAGAAAGTGCGGAACTAGAGTTTTAGAGACTTTTAAGGGCTTTCTCTTATTTTTCAAGGCTTGACATGAAGAGCTGAGGTTTAAGACTTGCAAAGGAGGAAAGTATGAGTGGTGATAGACTCACACCAATTGCAGAATGTCATAGTGACAATATTTTGTGCAACAATCAATCTGAAGGATTCAACCATATTGGAAACTTTTCCAAGAGAATCAAAGAATGAATTATAAGTGAAAACATCATGAGTATGGCCTAATGTCTTCATCGCTTTGAAAAGATTCCAATCATTATGGAAACAATCAGCTTTACAGAGGCCATTAATAAACACATTATATGCTACAGTATCAAAAGTAACACCTCTGTGTATTGATTCCTCAAAAAATCTATGGGCATTAAACACTCTCCCTACCTTACATAGTAAATCAATAAGAGAACATACCACATAAACATCCCAACTGACACCTTTGTTCAACATCTCTTCATAAAGCAAGATTGCCTCACCTGCTCTACCATCTTTTCTCATGCCATCAATTAGCATTGCACAATCATGATATCATCAAGAATTAATCCCCTCACTTAATATAACTCCCTATAAAATTCCAAACCATAATATAATTGCCCAACTTTCGCTAGCCCGGGTAGGTGATTACCCAAGCTGATAAGTTATGGAGAAATCTCATCCTTCATCCGATTAAACAACTAGAAAGAATCATATATCTTCCCTCCTTTAATGAGACCATCAATTAATATACTGTAAGTAAAATCATCAGGCTTGCACCCAGTTTATTCCATTCTTTGCATCATCTTGCAAGACAAATCTACTTCGCCATTCTTGTAGAGGCCATCTAGGATTGAATTGAATGTAATAACATTTGGAGGACATCTTCTTACCCACATTTCTTTAAGTAACTCTATCATTTCCTTGATCTTACCATCTTTACCAAGCGCATTTATGAAAATATTGTATGTCACAGTGGTAGGAGATATATGAATGTGTTGAATTTTGTTGAACAATTTCCATGCCTGATCTACTTTACCTGCTTTGTAACGAATACTCAGCAAACTATTAAATATCATTTCATCTGGAACACACTCTGCTTTCATCATCTGAAAGAGGTGCTTAGTGGCCTTATCAACCTTCCCTGCTTTGCAATAGCATCTTATCATCATGTTATATGTAATTGTATCAGGAGAAAGGCCTACTTGTCTCATCTCTTCAAAATGGTCCTTCGTTTCTCTAAATTTTCCTGCTCTTCCAAGACAATCGATACAAATATTGAAGGAAACAAAATCAAGAGCATTGCCTTTCCACTTCATCTGCCAAAAGACTTGATATGCTTCATTGAACTTGCCCTCCTTAACATAGTAATCCATGAAGAAATTACAGGTAAAATAAATGGGTTTTTATTCATTGATATGCACTACCTGCAAAAGTTTTAGTGCTTCTTCTTATCTATTAGTCTTGAGAAGCCCAATAATCAAAGAATTGTAAGTAATCAAATTGGGATATTTTCCCTTCTTCACCATCTTATCCAATGCTCCAAAGGCCTCATCAACTTTTCTTGTTATGCAGAGGGCATTGATAAGAGTAGTGAAGGTAATCACATCTGGAACACACTCGTTATCCTCCATCTCCTTCCAAAGATCCTAGACAACAATGATGTCTCTGAAATTTCCATACTTGTGGATTAGAGTATTGTACGTGACAAAATTAGACCCACATTTTCTTCTCCTCATTTCACTTAGCAATTCCCTTGCCTCATTCAATCTACCAACATTTCAAAGAGCATCCTTCAATGTAATGATGACCATGACATCCAATTCACAACCCTCTGTCTTCATTTGTCTCAACATCCCACATGGTTCATCCACTCTCCCAGCTCTCCCTAGAACTTTGATGTAGATTGTGAAGGTGTAAACATTGGGCTTCAAGCCTAGACTTTGCATTTCTATAAAAATTTCTGATACTTATCTTGTTTCTCCCTTTTTCCCCTAGGAACTCATAAGTGTAGAATATCATTTCATGATATGTACAAGTCTTATGATATCATCTTCTTGTATCCATCCATGGCTTAGCTCTGAAATCCATATTTTAATAGTTGAGTTATCAGACCATTATATGACATGCTATTTAGCACAAATACATATCCTTCCATCTCTTCCAAGGCTAGAGGAGCTTGTTGGATAACTCCTCTAAACCCAAAGACCCAAACAAATTTTATAAAGTCAGGGAATTAGGCTTACAGTGCTTTTTCTCCATCAGATCTAGAATTTTTGTCATTGAATTGAACATGTGGGATGACCCCAAAATTTCTAACATAGAATTGTATGCCTCTATGTGGTGCAAGAATTTTCATTTAAGGGCTGCCCATGTGAAGAAAGTTAGCGCTTGTTTTGGATCTGTATATGATTTCAGTACTTGTGGAAAATGGTGTGGAGTCAGTTATCCGTGTTGTACAAACATGTGGGAAACATCAGGACTTTCATAAATCAACCCAAATCTTGAAGTTGTTTGAGTGGTCCTTTGTTTTTTTGAACTTTGAGGCCCCATTGCACATAACACTCTAGAAATAACAAGCCATTAAAGTAGATACTTTGAAAGGTGAAAACCCTTTTCCTCTTTTGCCTTCCCTGGTAAAAGTAAAAACCACCTCTACATATCTTATATCGCATGCTCCAAGTGCAAAAAGCTCCATTTTTTGGCCTTTTATTGCTCGGCTCCAACCATATAGTCAATGAAACTCAATCTTTTCTCTTATATCATCCTAATGTAAGGGGAAACTATTACTATCAACTAATCAATATCGACCTATTAGTGTGTGTCTGGTAGTCAATAATTTTTCCAAGACCCCTATAGTAGAGTGATGTAGTTTTCTCTAGTATACGGCCTAAATGTGAGGGCGATGAGCCATTTCTTCCATGTTGTATAACTTCCAGGAGAATATAGGTAACTTCAGTGCATTATCCCTATGAATAACATCCTCATAACTATACTGGGCAATTGAGTTAACATAGTAACCACTTGCCTTTATCAAAGTGGATCAGGGGTGTGTTATAGATTTTGTCCCTGTTATGTTGAATGGTAACAGAAGCATGGATAACTACCTTATATTATAAGTGTATGCATCTTTTTCCAGCTAGATTCAAACCCCCAACCCACCCACACAACATAGCCTAGGACATCCACCTTAGCTTATGAGTTCTATTTTTTTGGTAGCAGTATTTGAATCCCTAAACCCACTAGTTAGAAATTCCCCCCAACCAAACAAAACTTCAAACACCACTCAATTTTACAATTTTTATCCAAATTCTAATATTCAGTTGTGCATAATTTTGTTTTTTGTGATTAAACATAGTAATCTTAAACAAATTAAAAACACACAAATGTTCAAAATGAAGAGCATATTTACATACATGTTTTTCTTCTTGAGGATGTGCATAGTTTGTGCTTTGAGAGTGTTATGAGAAGGACAAACTCAGACCTTTCTTTGTATATCCAGAGCTCTGTGTCCAATTTATTCATATTTTCGTTAATCACATTGCCTCTCTTGTTCATCTACCACAACCAATAAAAAATTTACATGATACATTATCATAGTTACTTAGTCTAATAGTCCATAGCAGCTACATTAAATAGGTAATTATTTCTTAAATTCTTACCTTCTCGTAAACCTCTTCCATAGATGTGGGAGGAGGGGTGGTCTTCTTCTTCTTGAAACTGAATAATTGCTTCATCACCTTTGCCTAATTCGAAGTACTCTCACCACTTCATCATCTTTTCCTAAGTCCCTATTATGGCCAATTTATCCATTCTCTAATGTTCCATAAATCTACTCTTTTAAGGGGTGACCACCCGTGAACCACCAACTATCTCAAAACTTGGCATATAATTTGGCTTGAAAAGTTAATTTACTTGTGGAATTATAGGAATATTGTTTGGGTAGCTAATGAACTAGTTTAGATCTGCATGTTGTCTCTTTCTAATATTAATATAAAGTTATAAACAAGTGACTTAAGTAAATATTCAAGACAATGCATGAAATTGAGGATTTGTAAATCCATGGCTTCAAATGACATCATCAACATGAGATCCAAGTTTTATGAAGTCAAGCTTGAGCTTAAGGCTCAAATTCTGGTCAATCTTGCTTTTGATTACACTGAGGACACACATCAATGGGTCAAGAAGTCATTGTCATCATGCCTGCAATAACAAACCCTAGATAAATGAACATGATAGAAAAATGGGTCAATGGCCAAGTCAGGGCCCATTAAGGCCAGTAGTTACAATTGTAACACAGAGAATATCGTTAGTGGCTATATCTGGCATTTCAGGCCAAATGAGGTGCCACCATAGCTTTTGAAGAGTCTTCACTTGCCAAACACTAGGGCAAGCAAGCCTCTCAACTATAGTATGGTCTTTGTCTAGCTACTATAGTTCCAACAATATCTAACATGAATCTTCAAACAAAGGGGAGCCATAACAAATCTTCATGTATTTAGCGATACAAATCAATGGACTTTGTAATGCAAAATGTTCACTACAACACCATTCTGACCATACAACTCTGTGACATATGAACATATGCTCTCACATAAAAAATGCAACGTACCAAATCAGTTCACTGATGTACCATTCCACCACACTAAAATGAACTACTAGAAAGAAACAACATACTAAGAGAAAGTTAATATGGTGGTTTCATGTTGCACTCAACGTGGCTCATAAAGGATTTTGCCATGAACATACCAAGGCTTTCTCGAAAAGAAATTGCACATTCCTCCTCTGGTGGACTGTTCTGATGGCTTACATGAAACAAATCTGAATCTCTACCTCCCTTAGATTTTCCCCTACTAGGTGTGAATCTTCTGCTTACACTTATAGATTATATGGAACCAACAAAGACCATTATCACGACCCTTCCAAATGGTCTCAAAGTTGCATCTAAAAACTCTTTGAGCCCCACTGCATCAATTGGATTTTACGTTGATTGTGGTTCCATGTATGAAACCTCGTTGTCTAGTGGGGCAACTCACCTCCTCAAATGAAAGGAGTTCAAAACCACAAAGAACCAAAGCCATCTTCGGATGGTGCGTAAGGTGGAATCCATCAGAGGGAATGTTACATCATCAAAATCCCAAGAACATATGGGTTACACTTTCGATGCTCTCAAAACCTATCTCCCTGAGATGGTATAATTGTTGATTGATAGTGTGAGGAACGTAATTTTTCTTGACAGGGAGGTTAAGGAAAAGCTAGTGAAAGTGAAATTAGAGATTGCAGAAATTTTGAACAATCCCCAAAGTTTGATTATTGATGCAAAGCATTTAGCTGGCTATGCTGGTGCATTAGGGAACTCTCTCATGGCTCCTGAATCTGCTATAAACAAATTGAATGGCACAATTTTGTCAAAATGACAACTTAAATCATCAAGATAGACATCCTGTAGCTTTGAATTCTGAATGAAATGCCACACAACACAAACATTGAAAAGTGATCAACTCCCCTTCTATGATATTGAACCTAAAATTTAAAGAATAAAGTGACTCAGTGATCTCATGGAGTAACTGGATGATACAATTCTGGAAGAGAAATGTTACAACTAGGACGATGCACTAATGCCTCGGTAACATTGGATGTGCATACCCGCTAATAAAAGAATGGGAATATTTATCACAATAAGGGAGATAAGGAGATCGAGGCGTTTCTACCAGGCCATGGAAATAGAGGCGTCAGAAAGAGAGGTAGAATGCCAAAAATGCTTAGAGTAATGCCTTACAAGGAGTGGAGGTTGACAATAATAGGCTCACAATGGTCATGAGAAGGCCTTAAAATCATTAGAAAAGGTAGCATATAGTGGAAAAAATAGCACCCAAATGCACTAACAAATTTTCATGAGCACTAGGGAGGACAAACGAAAATGTAGAAGTTATTAAATGTCACTAACAACAAAAAACCTAACTGGATGGTAGATATTGTAGACACATTTAAAGCAAGGCCTCTGATATGTGTTATGGCAAGCTCAGGATGGCAGAACTGAAATGCATAGTGGCCACAAAACCAGTGGCTCAAGAGAAGGGAAATAATTCGCCTACTCTGATACCATGTTAGATATACATGGAATATGGACAACAAAATAAGGTAAAGCATGAATACCTTTACTATTAACAAAATATACACATATATAATACACTCATATGACTCTTTGATTCATATTCCAATGTCTCTTGGACCCCTTTTGATTTTTTATCTTCCACACAATAACCCTTAAAGCAATGGGTGTCCAACAATAAAAATGAAAGATTCCCAAAAAAATTGTAGCCTTTTGAATCCCTTTTCAATAACGAGCAAGAGAAATAGTTTAAGACTGAGTAATTTTGCATAATTATTAGTGCCCCTCCCTAGCCCACATTGAAGTTTATAGAAATGATTCTCTATTAAATATAAAACAACACCACCCCCACAATCTCCCCAACAAAGGAAGGCCCATCAAAATAAGCCTAGTGGCATGATCTAGGTGGCTCGAGAGACACACACAGGACAAAGAGGACTCAGGAAAGCTCAAAAATCAAAGTGCTTGGACTATTACTGAACCAAACTCATGTTGAATATCTCATCATCGTGATCGCGGTGGTGCGAACGGTTCATCAAATCAAGTCCGTATGCGAAAGTTAGAAGAAGTCAAAGTTGGGTTGACTTTCGCTGAATGGGCGGGCTTAAGGAGGCCACAATTTCGACTTTTCTGGTGGATGGAATCTAGCCAACTCATGCCAGAATCCAAGAAAATTCGTGGCCTTGTTAAAAGCGCTCCTTTGGCCTAAAATTCGAATTTTTGACATGCCTTATATATATATACATACATATATATATATATATATATATATATATATATATATATATATATATATATATATATATATATATATATATATAGATATATATATATGTATGTATGTATGTATGTATGTATGTATGTATGTATGTATGTATGTATGTATGTATATAAAGGAGGTGGTGGGTCACCACCCCCACCACCCCACACCTCACATATCGACCTTACATATTAATTTAAGGAGGGGCTGGTGGGAGTTGAACCCACGACCAGCGGGAGGGCCGGCCCCACCCATGTGGCGGCCTCATAACGCACCGCCATATAACAAAACAACGACCCAACAAAACATGCGCCCATATCACATCAAAACAACGTGCTAGCATACGTCATGCCAATTCAAACTACTGTTGGGGATTATGGGACTGGCCGCCCAATGCGAACCCGACCCGAAAACGAATATGGTTACGGTTTCTTAAACAAAAGGAGCATTAAAATGGAGGGGTCGGGGTTTGACCACCCAACCTCCTCCTTGCTATTAAGAGTGTATACCAATCCACCCAAGTGGACTTATTTGCAAACTCCGCCCACCAAATTTTATATAAACCCATCCATTTTCCTAGTGCGCCAATGAGGAGGAACTAGGAGTGGGCACGGATTTTGAGACAGAAGAGGCAGAGTATTCTTTGATGCCCAAAGATTCTCTGAGGAGATAAAAATTATTTTTGTCGGAACATAGTCAAGTTTACAATCATTTTTCATGGTTTTCCACAGGGATCGCAATGGCGAGGTCAAACTCGCCCTTTGAGTTGCAGATTTATAGTCCACCCATGGAGAAGAATCTTTGAGGAATCTAGGGGGAATCTAAAATATTCTTTGAGCCCCAGATTCTCAACTTCTCAAAATTCAGAAATTGGATAGTCAATTTTACACCATTCGACGTCACAAATCTGATGGTGCATTCAGATTTTTCATTTTCTCATTCTATTCTTCAGCCACTTTTCTAAGTGGAATGCAGGTGTTAGCATTCATGTGCGAGCAACCATTTCCATCTGATTGATGCCGTGAGATCAATGGTCTGAGCAACTTCAGCAGTTTGACATCCACTTCTTCATATGGCCCTTGGTTGTGAAGTATATGCTCAGTTCATGTACTTCTTCTTTATGCATTGTGCTGCACAGGTCCTTGCTTGATGTTTGATGTGGGATCTTGTTTCTTACTCGTTTTCATGATCCCAGCTTGATGTGATGCATAATCATCTATGTGATGTACTTGTTGTCATGATTCGTCATGTTATGTTCTGAGATCCCTTGGTTGTATGTTCATGGGATACTCATTTTGCTGTCATGCATGTTTTCTTTGAGATCCTTTTATGCCATGTTAGCGAGGTAATCATCATACATGAGTTTTGTGTCATACTGAGAGGAGTCTTTTGACAGAGAGTTCGTGTAGTGGAACATCTCTTGGAGCCTCTCCTACGTGAGGGAATTATCCTTGTATGATAGCGACATCATCTCTATGTACATCATCACTATTGACAGCACTTAATGCAGCGACCTACACCATCTTGACACCGGAGCCCGGAGACGTAGTCCCTCTTGGACGAACTCCGTTATCAACGACTTATGTTTTCATGTGCTGATGATTGTCATGTTCCTCTTCTTTACAACATGCACATGTATTCATTAATGTTCTTTTAAGAATGCAATTTAACACATCACAAAAGTAAAAGGTCTTGGAAGGGTCCTTCGTCACACCCGAACCTGGATCATGGCAGGAGTGATCCACTTCTTCATTAGTATTATTTATGGGTTTGTGAGCTGATATAACTTCAAGAATTAAATCATAAGTACATGGGATTTAAGTTGCCACCCTTTCAATAGTTTGTGACTTTGCTTGGAATATGTCATTATTCATTGCAATCCAGATTCCCCAACAGATAGTGGGTGGGATATTTCTGGGTTTTATGAGGCAACATATTCCCACCATGATTTCTAGGCTTCTTTGCATGAAGGACCATGTCACATAGAATTTAAAGTCAAGGAGTGATGCATAATATTCCACATAACAATGGAAATGGAACACACAAGGAACAAATGGTCCACTGTCTTTTCCACACTTTTACAAATTGTACACGAACTAAGCCCAACAATGCATCTCTTCTTTAGATTATCACCAATAGGGATATTATTTTCGAGCATGCACCATAAGAAAAAACTAGTTTTTAGGATGATTGATACTACACAATTTGAAGCCAATTCAAATTGAACAATCTCTATACCACCAAAAAGAATGATCTCTATACCACTAGATAACAACTTACCTAAGGCTCCCCATTGATGTGATATTGTGAACTCAATAATTTGCATTCATATGTCAACAATATCCATCTCCAAGTGATTTTTATGTCTTAGATGCCCATGAGTCAGGATTTCTCAAGCCAAAGGTTAAGCGTGCACTCAAAACTCACAAAACTTAGCAAACAAAAAAAGATGAGAGTGTTTGTTTTGGAATAGAATATTTATAATTTTAATTTAATTTAAGTGAATGGTAGGAATTTAATCTCCATTAAATATTTGCAAATATTATTAGTAGTATAAAAAAATGAAACGTTGAAATTTCTTTTCAAAGTTATACATTTTTTCCCTTTTAATTAAATTCATTAATTAAAAGAATGTCATATAAACAAGTGTCATATGAAATGAGTTATATTTTTTGGGGCATGTGGTATTGGTGAGCCGTAGTATTGGTTTGTGACAAAACCTATTTATAGATTAAGAATCTCAATGATAAAGTGGATGAAACGTTGAAATTTCTTTTCAAAGTTATACATTTTTCTCTTTTAATTAAATTCATTAATTAAAAGAATGTCATATGAAATGAGTTATGTTTTTTTGGGGCATGTGGTATTGGTGAGCCATAGTATTGGTTTGTGACAAAACCTATTTATAGATTAAGAATCTCAATGATAAAGTGGGGGTGAACGCTGATGGTTAAGAATCTTGTTACATGTTTTTTAAAATTGTATATATTTAAATCATATTATTTCATTTTATCATCAAAAATAATAATAATATTTTTGTATTCAAGCTTCTGTGATTCATAATGAATTAAGTAAAGTCTTTCGGTAGAAATCACATAAAGAGAAATTTTTGGCTGACGCGTTTCGAACCAACAAGTGTGGGTCCTCATGATGAACCACACTTGGTTCTAAAAGCGCCAGCCAAAAATTTCTCTTATGTGATTTCTACCCAAAGACTTTACTTATATAATAATATTTTTAAATAAAGTTGTAATGTAGTTAATTTTTATGTTCTTTGTTTTTTTTTTGACAATTTGAGAGGTAAGATGAAATGCTTTGATACTTATTATGTATTGATATTCACCAATTATTTAATTTATATGGTTGTACTAATTTAATTAATTTCTAATTAATACTTTGAGAATATATCATATTCATCATCAATAATTTTGTATTTTTCTAATATATATTTCAATTTTGATTATCAATAATTATACTTTCAGACTTTATGCTTCTGTGATTCATGATATATTGTTCAGATCTTTGGGAAAAGTCGGCCAAAAATTTATCTTATGTGATTTCTATCGAAAGACTTTACTTAAATAATAATATTTTTAAATAAAGTTGTAATGTAGTTAATTTTTATCTTCTTTTTTTTTTGACAATTTGATAGGTAAGATGAAGTGCTTTGATACTTATTATGTATTGATACTCACCAACTATTTAATTAATTTCTAATTAATACTTTGAGAATATATCATATTCATTATCAATAATTTTGTATTTTTCTAATATATATTTTAATTTTGATTATCAATAATTATACTTTCAGACTTTATGCTTTTGTGATTCATGATATATTGTTCAGATTTTCGGAAAAATCACAATGAAAACAAAGGGTCGACGCTTTTTGAACCTAAATCTAGGTTCATCATCAAAACCAGGACAAGGGGAAAGATTAACTATCAGAAATATATAGATCACATGGTCAATATGTTTTATTTAACTATTGGAATTTACCATTTCATCTCTGTGATCTATAAATTTCTATCAATTAACCTTTTCCCTCATCTTGATGATGAACCTAAATTTAAGTCACTTGGACCTTTTATTCTCAATATGATTTTTCCAAAAAATCTCAACAATAACTATACTTCTAAATAAAATATTTTTATAGTTTCTATCTATTATTAATTATTTTTACGCCGTAAGGCGTTCCCCTCTGAAATCAACCTCCCAAAATGTCTTCGTGTCGTAATCGTAGCCGTTAGATCTAATGTTAGACGATTGGAGAGAAATGAACCATTGATTAAGAGGTTAAAGTTTTTTAGGGTTTAGAAAAAATCAGCAGAGGGCGCGGGTGTTGAGGGGGCGGCGGCGGACCTGCATGCGGGTGTTGAGGGGGCGGCGGACCTGCAGAGGCGGACCTGCATGAGGGCCGCGTAGTCGTGCGTTGCCTCTGATGTTTCAGCTGCCTGGAGGAAGTAATGGAGTCTTTTATAAAGCTTTTTCATGTGGCTTGTAATCCTGACAGAGATTCTGGTCACCGGTTTGGGGTTCGCACCTGCTACAGAGGAGAAGGCGCTCCTCCAAAGCCACGCTACGACAGCAGCCGGGTAAGATTACGGACAGTTTCGTTTCTTTCTTGGTTTCTGGATTCGAATCGTAAAACTGTAATTGCTTTCATTTCCTCTGTAATTAGTGGTTGGTCAATCGCTCCGAAGAAAGAATGTTTGATTGAAGATCTGTGTGCCTCAACATTAATGACCAGTGGTTGGGTTCCTTGCATAAATACACTATTGCTATTGAGCTGTCATTACTATGTCTGATAGAGCTTATATATATTGTCAAGTTAGTATTTTAGTGAAGCCAGGGTTGTATATGAAGCCAGGGTTGTCAACTTGTTCTTCAAGTGGTTTCCCAAATCATTACAAAATCTGTTCAGCGTAGTCTTTAGCCCTTTTACAACCAGCCAATAGTGGTCTTTTTTGTTTGTTCATTCCAGCCTGTCCACCTGATTCACCTCACACAAATCTGAATCATGATCTTACCAGCTCCCTGGATTAATGCCAAGACTTTCCATTTTGTTGGCAGTTCTCACATATAGCCAAGCTGCTGTTAACAGTTCTTATGTAATGACATGTTGCTCTGGAATTTATAATTATAGAAACCAATTTCCCCAAAGTATGGAGAATTCTGTCGGACTATTTTATAGTGATGGAAACGATTTACAAATGTTGAACCGTATGCAGAACTCTGCCCTTTGCGCATATGGGGTATAATCTGAAAACACAAAAAGAACTTGGAAGCAAGTCATATATAGATTCAGGGCACTCTTGCAACAACAATTTTCATTCACAAGCAAGAAGTTAAATCTAGTCATATGTGCAAGTATATGTCTAATATGTTGTGAAAAATTTACTATTAGTTCATGCTTAACTCCGAACTTGGCCATAGAAATTTGATTTAGTAAGCAAGTCTTGTTACTGTTATAGCAATTAATCATTATCGTTCTTAAATGGTTCGTTTTAGCCCTTGTGGAAAGAACTCTGTTGCTCTGCTCTGTAAGAGGGCTAAACCTCTCTCGTGTTATATAGACAGGAAGTATGTATATACCACATTTGGCATGTTCCAGAACTCAATCTTGGGTTTAATGCATTAAAATATAATACAAACTAGGGAGAATAAGATGGTAATATGTCATTGCAACCGTCCATCGTCCATTATTCTCATATGATCAAAGAAATTTGGTGAACAAAATTTTACAAAAAGAAATCCAAGAGACAGTTTTTATTAACACATTTGCAAAGATTTGTCCGTCATGGTCATCATGTTCTCAAATTCCTCAAAATCAATTCTACCATCTGAATTTCTGTCAAATATTGAGATCATAATTTCACAATTCCCCAAATCTGTGGACTCTAAAGTTGTTACAACGCGGTATTTTCTGCCATTCATGTAATACGCAGATAGTTGTGTATTGTTTGCAGGGCTTCAGATTTAATGATCTCTGCTTCTTTATGATCTTCTTGTAATCGTGCGTTGTGGATGGACTAAAAGCATTTCCTGTGAACAATTGATGGGCCACATTCGTAATCAATTAACCAAATATGAAATAATCAGAATGATGTTATTTGATGTTAGAACCTCAGTATCGGTTAATATAAACAACAAAAGTTATAGTTCCTTAGCCAGAGATATCTTCGAGTAGAGTTGGGTCCAACTGGTATTAGAATGAAATTGCTAAGGTTAGGGTTTCATTTTTTCTATTGGACTAGTTCCACTGTCTAAATTAATAAAATCAAAGAATACTTGTAGCCAAAGGCATTGGTTCATGACTAGCATCAAGCGATTCACATAGGTTCTATTATCAGTTTGGAGTCTGGACTACCCTCTTACATTTTTTATGTCAATCAAGTTATACCAGAGTTGGATACATCAACTTGTTCTCAATCGAACATTCTAGCTCAGACCATTTAGGACCAACTCTTTGCCATGCTCAAGTAAGACCTGGTAAGGTCTTTTTGGGACATGACTTAGCAGGCTGCAAGTCCTTGGTGATAATTGCTGGAAAAACTATAGGTCAGACCTGACACAAGAGTCTAAGGAAGTCTGTGCTTTGTGATGTAGCTCCTCAAGTATTTCTCTTAAGGAACTTAAAAATGTGTGGTTGTAAATTTCTTCCCCTATCAGAAACAATGCCTGGGAGGTGTTTTCAGATCTCAAAACAATAACATACTTTTTATAAGCATGAAGGATACTAATGAAAATAATTGGAAATTAAATAAAGCCTATTTTCTGGAGTCTCATGATCCATTATTCCAAATATTTTATCTATAGGTTATAGTTCAAGTGTTGAAATATGGTTGAGTTGATATTTCTGATTTCAAGAATGTGTTGGTTTCCTTGCATAAATACACTATTGCTATTGAGTTGTCATTACTATGTCTGATAGAGCTTATATATATTGTCAAGTTAGTATTTTAGTGAAGCCATGGTTGTATCATTGATGTGCTACTAAGACCTGGTAAGGTCTTTTTGGGACCTGACTTAGTAGGCTGGCCTTTTAGGACCAGAGCTCTAATAAGGGCTAAGCCTATATGATTGAAGCTCTACTTATATAAAACCTTTCAGGACCTGAAGTTCTACTTACATAGGACCTTTCAGGGCGTTTCTTTTGGCAAAGGGAAGTTTATTTTTGGAAAGCTCAGGAAAGACCCTTTAACACCAACCTGGTATAGTCCTTCTAAGACCAGAGCTCTGCTTAGATAAGACATTTCGGGATCTTTCTTTTTGCAAACGGAGTTTCAAGGAGATGAGCCACAGTGCAAGTCCATGGTGATAATTGCTGGAAAAACTATAGGTCAGACCTGACACAAGAGTCTAAGGAAGTCTGTGCTTTGTGATGCAGCTCCTCAAGTATTTTTCTTAAGGAACTTAAAAATGTGTGGTTGTAAATTTCTTCCCCTATCAGAAACAATACCTGGGAGGTGTTTTCAGATCTCAAAACAATAACATACTTTTTATAAGCATGAAGGATACTAATGAAAATAATTGGCAATTAAATAAAGCCTATTTTCTGGAGTCTCATGATCCATTATTCCAAATATTTAAGCTATAGGTTATAGTTCAAGTGTTGAAATATGGTTGAGTTGATATTTCTGATTTCAAGAATGTGTTGGGTTCCTTGCATAAATACACTATTGCTATTGAGTTGTCATTACTATGTCTGATAGAGCTTATATATATTGTCAAGTTAGTATTTTAGTGAAGCCAGGATTGTATCATTGATGTGCTGCCATCGTTTCCAGTATGAATAACTACGAGTTGATATAACTGTAATCGCTTTACGCTATGGACAATAAAGAACTGAAACTTGTGTATGTATACCTGATATACACTATGCATTGCAGCATGTAGGAGGAATGGTAGTATCTTATGTATTTCCTTTAGACACCCATATAGAAGTCCGTCCTCCCATCAGATAAAATGTACAGACTTGACAATATCAATGTCTGTGTGATAGGAATATTCCCAGACAAATTGTTGTAAGTTAATATACATGTAACCAATTCAAACAACCAAGAATGAGAATTGAAATTCTGTAAGTTAATATGGAGTGACCAATTCATACAGCCAAGCACATTTTAGGAGACAAAAAGAACATTATATTATCCGTTCAATATAAGTAATAGTTACAAGCATCTCAAAAGAAATAACAAATAGACAACCCATTTTCCTTCCTACATAATTGCCAAACCATAATAATCAACCCAAAACATACATATTGTAGAAATATAGTTGCCTCTTAGTTGTATGTAGTTAATCCGAAATCAATATCCTCAACCATACTTTTACAACTTGCCAACTGGGATGCTAGGTCTCCAAGAACTGAAAGATCCATCCAAGGGTATTGAGACTCGAGAGAATGAAATTCCAGACAATGTCAATAGTGGTCCTCTTTGTTTGTTCATTCCAGCCTGTCCACCTGATTCACCTCACACAAATCTGAATCATGATCTTACCAGCTCCCTGGATTAATGCCAACACTTTCCATTTTGTTGGCAGTTCTCAAATATAGCCAAGCTGTTGTTAACAGTTCTTATGTAATGACATGTTGCTCTATCTTGTGTATTTTCCTCTGTTTAGGAGAGTGGACTCTAAAGTTGTTACAACGTGATTTTTTCTGGCATTCATGTAATACGCAGATAGTTGTGTATTGTTTGCAGGGCTTCAGATTTAACGATCTCTGCTTCTTTGTGATCTTCTTGTAATCATGTGTTGTTCTATCCATAAACAAAAAATTTCGTTCATTGCTCCTCAAAGTAAATTGCCAAAAGTTTTGTGTAATCACTTTAAATTATGAATGTAACATCAAAAGACATTGACAAATTTCTCTAAATTTCAGCATCTAACACGTTCAGAGTTTTTTCATTTACATTTAATCATATAGTAACCAAGGCACTATTTACATGTCATATGAGGTATGCCTCTAATAACTAGATATTTTCCTGAAAGGAGATATATTAGTCTTCATATTTTGTTATCATTTGTCTTCCCCTTATTCTTGTTTTGGTAATATTTACATGTTTCTAAGATTCAAGTCTCTGCACTTTGCAGAAGGGAAAATGTATTATGTTGTACTATGCACGTTATTGTTAAGAATTATTGGTGAAAATAAATTTTCATGGCATTAGTGGAGTAATCACTCGCCCTCTTAGGGGATTAAAGAGATTTCGCCCTTGTGGAACAAGTATAAGCATGAAGATATCTTTGTATGGACCTCCTAAGGTACGGTGAGAATATGGCTTGCCTAATGAGCATGGAA
Source organism: Pinus tabuliformis (assembly GCA_031772625.1). Lineage (NCBI taxonomy): Eukaryota > Viridiplantae > Streptophyta > Pinopsida > Pinales > Pinaceae > Pinus > Pinus tabuliformis. The sequence continues at coordinate 910,484,668 of CM062809.1, read as the reverse complement.
TTGCATATGAGGCTTGAGCCATGAGCTTTGCTAGCTCAAAATCAAAATCAAAATTCCTTTCAAATGGAAACAAATTCTATTCCTTAGTAGTGTGTGTCCTAAGTCCTCAGGGGAGCAAGGGCAGCAAACGAACTTCTTTCTAAAGAACTAACAGCAGATGTGTCTAAGCAAGTTGAATTCTACTATGTGATGAACTAGGATTTGGTGCCTATTGTATTGATGAAATTTTTGTGTTGAGGGTTACTTTTATTTCAGATCTTCTTTTCCCAGGTTTTTTATTAGTCAAAATGTTTGTTCTTTTAAAGTAGAAATATCATTATACAGGCTTTGCTTTTATCTTTAATGAGTCAATATTTTCTTGGGCAGAATTTGGCAAAAGAATTTGTAAGATCGAGGCAAGCTATTAAGTGCCTTTATGAGAACAGGGCACAGCTGAATTCGATATCTACGCACCTTGGAGAAAGTGGTGGTAATTTTTTCTTTACTACTTGTTCTCGGATCATCCTGCATGTAGTTTAATCTCTGTTCTGTTATTGAATTTGCAGTTATTTCTCCCTACCTTTATCTGACATTATCCATTTTTTACTATGTGTCAAGCAGTTGCAAGCTAAATATGATATTAACTAATTTGTAGTTGTTGTTCAACTTTCAGCGTTGAAGGACATTTCTGGACGTTCTCTGTATTGCTTCATCTCTGGTAACAACCTTAATCTCCTTTCCAAGTTTTTGCTTCATTTATATTTCATCCATGGACCATGATAGAAAATCATCTTCCATCAATTGTACATTAGCCGCTGAGCAACTATAGAGTCTTACTTGAAAGCAGAAAGTGTTTTTCATGTATTTAACATTATGTATATTATAGAAGTAAAAGACGAATCTTTTATCATATTGTTCAAGTTCCTTTGGAGACAATGCTTAATAGTAAGTGGGTATTATGGTATACATTTTTATTTGCTGGGGCACCCACATTTGCCTAGGATTTTATAACATAAGAAAACCTTTAAATTCCTGCAAAACCTTCCTCTTGAGGATTAGATTGTGTGGATTATGTTGGGTTTTCTTCCTGCAAAGACTATTAATTTGCATAGCACTGTGCAACTTATGTTGGTTACTCACACAACAATGTTAAATACAGATACTTTGCCTTGGCCTACTCTGTTTTGTCACTGGGCAATTCAACTTTCAGCATTGAGGGACATTTCTGGGCGTTTTCTGTATTGCTTCATCTCCGGTAACAACCTTCATCTCCTTTCCGAGTTTTTGCTTCATTTCTATTTCATCCATGGACCATGATACAAAATACTCTTCCATCAATTGTACATTAGCCACTGAGCAACTATAGAGTCTTATAAATCTCATTCAAAATTATTTCCCGATTGAAATGATTCAGTTATATATATGCTTTCTTGATAATTTAAACTTTATTCCTTTGTGTGGATTATGTTGGGTTTTCTTCCCGCAAAGACTATTAATTTGCATAGCACTGTGCAGCTTATGTTGGTTACTCACACAGTAATGTTAAATACAGATACTTTGCCTTTGCCTACTGTATTTTCTCACTGGGCCATTCAACTTTCAGCATTGAAGGACATTTTCTGGACGTTTTCTGTGTTTCTTCGTCTCCGGTAACAACCTTAATCTCCTTTCCGAATTTTTGCTTCATTTCTATTTCATCCATGGACCATGATAGAAAATCCTTTTCCATCAATTGTACATTGGCCACTGAGCAGCTACAGAGTCTTATAGATTTGATTCAAAATTATTTCCTAATTGAAATGATTTAGTTATATATATGCTTTCTTGATAATTTAAACTTTATTCCTTTCTGTTAAACTAATGCAAAGTGGTGCCATCATGCCTGTCTTGTTTCTAGTGAACAAACTCTGGAAAATCTTAGATACAAACTTCAATAGCTTTGCTTATGTCTGTCAGAATTCTTGAATAGTCATATCCCTATATTGATATTATATTCCACTTGGCATTTTTTTTGTCATGCACACATTAAGAAAGCGGGAAACAAATACATGCATGTACATTTACATTTAGAATGCATGCATAAATTGATTTATGGAACAATTTCACTTCTCTTTCCTTAGTAGCTAGGATTTTCACTGCAAAAAGAAAGTAAATGATTGTTTATCATCTTAGATTGCATATTTAGGAATTGTATATGTACATCATGCGATCGACCTTAAAGGCAAACTTCTTAAGAAAGATCAACTGTAAAATACATTTCAATAAACATAAAAACGCTTTGGAACCTAACGCACACCATTTAGAAGTCTAGGCTAGAGACGTGTTCCGGCGTCGTTAAGCCTGGTAACTATCACTTTCATCGTAGGTTGGGTGATTCCTCCTCTTTGAAACGACAAGTGCCAGTACAGACTTGTGCTCCCACGTACCGTCGAGTATATATTGGGAGACCACAGTAGGCTATATCCTTTATCCTTAAGAAGCCGTGTCTGCCGCCCTATTGATCGCAATGCACTGAACACAACATTCGGGAAGATTGACTGCCGTACCATAAAAAGTATTCTGCAGTTTTGCGATTGGTTTGGTAATCTCCTTGTCTAGATATCCAAAGTAGTCACTTTCGTTCCTTTTCAGACTTCTTAAAAGAAAAGGACCATCTGAGCACTTGTCACTTCAGGCTCATTAAAAATCGAAGGTGACTAGAGTCATCTTTAGCTTTTTTCTCGACTCTTAAAAAATGAAAAAGAAAATTGTGTCAAAGCGTCATAAAATTTATTTAAATCGAAATAACCTCACTGTTCCCTCGCTCGTCTTAGGGTGAGAAAATGGAGTCCGCCAATCAAGGATTTCCCCTTGGGAGAATCCTACTCCCTTTTCCTCTAGGGGGAGATGTTGGCGCACCTCATATGGCTACATTGTTCCTTCCAGGGCTTGCAATTGGCCTGCCGGTATCCGTTTTCTCGCCCTCTGCCGTTCAAAATACCGTGACTCACTTTGGTTCCTTTTCGGACTCCTTTAAAGAAAAGGATCATCTGAGCACTTGTCACTTCAGGCTCATTAAAAATCGAAGGTGACTAGAGTCATCTTTAGCTTTTTTCTCGACTCTTAAAAAATGAAAAATCAAATTGTGTCAAAGCGTCATAAAATTTATTTAAATCCAAATAACCTCACTGTTCCCTCGTTCATCTTAGGGTGAGAAAATGGAGTTCACCAATCAAGGATTTCCCCTTGGGAGAATCCTGCTCCCTTTTCCTCTAGGGGGAGATGTTGGCGCACCTCATATGGCTACATTCTTCCTTCGAGGGCTTGCAATTGGCCTGCCAGTATCCCTTTTTCTCGACCTCTGTCATTCAAAACACCATGATTCTTGAACAATCAACTCAGCAACCAGATGATACTAGAGTTACCCAAATCGAAGGCGACTAGAATCATCTTTAGCCTTTTCTCGGCTCTTAAAAATTGAAAAATCAAGTTGTGTCAAAGTGTCATACAATTTATTCAAATCGGAATAACATCACTGCTCCCTCGTTGGTCTCAGTTTGACAAAATGGAGCCCACCAATCAAGGATTTCCCCTTGGAGGAATCCTACTTCCTTTTCCTCTAGGGGAGCTGTTGGTGTACCTCATATGGCTACATTGTCCCTTCCAGGGCTTGCACTTCGCCTGCTGGTATGGCTTTTCTCGACCTCTGTCGTTCAAAACACCATGATTCTTGGGCAATCAAATCAACAACCAGCTGATACTAGAGTTACCCCCAAACCTTCTATTTCGTTTGTTTCTCCCTCTCCTTCCTCTGCGCTTCGTGGAAGTATGCTTAAAAAAAAATGGACGTATAAAAGTTGTTGTAATAAATATCTTTCTTCATTATGTTTACAAGCTTAGATGCCCACTCATTTAGAGAAAAACTTTCAACATTTTTTTGTTTTGTTTTGTACCAGAAAATGACATCAAACCTCACTAAAAATGCAATTTCCTCAATGTTATCTGGATCAACTCATATTCAACCATACCTACAAATTGCTGAACTTGATCCAATACAATCAATGCAAAATTCAACTCCACGATATCGTACTGCAATTTCAGACGGAACACATAAGAAACACATCATGCTTCCAAAAGATTTCAATGATCTTGTAGCAATAGGCTTGCTACAAAAGGGTTCTATTATAAATGTTAAAAGTTGGACTACCTCAGCTATTGGTCCTTCAATGTAAGTTTGTTATAAATTTCTTATTTCAAATTTAACATTTTTTTATTTATAACACAACCGCTTCTAACAGTTATTCCTTTGACTCTCATTTGTCATGTAGGTCTATAAAGCTAATAGACTTTGAAATATCTACTTCATTTGCACCCTTGATTGGCAATCCAAAAACTATGAGTATCCCCATCACACCTGATGAAAACTCTCCATCCTCATCGGATCCACATCCTCCATCAAAAAGGCACTGCCCTCTTCCAACTACTCCAACCCCGCTCGTTCAACTAGTTCAAATTCCCATCAAATCGTTAAATCCTTACCACTCAAACTGGTGCATAAAAGGATACGTCCAAAGGAAAACAACTCTTCGACAGTTTCAAAATCAATACGGACCCGGTAAAGTGTTTGGTTTTGGCCTGTTCGATACAGAGGGTGGAGAAATACATATTACATGTTTCAACAATGTCGCAGATTATTTTTTCGACAAAATCCAAAATGGAAATGTCTACATTGTCTCTAAAGGGAATGTAAAAAAGGCTAATAAGCAATACAACCACTTGAACAATGACTGGGAAATTTTGTTGAATGCAGCATCTACCATAGAACATGTTGCCAATGAAAAAAAACATAATCCAATAGTGCGATTCAATATAAAATCAATTGATGATATCAGAACAACAAACGTCAACTCCATTGTTGATATTCTTGGCGTTGTCACAGACATTTCCAGTGTATGCACTATACGTAGAAAAGATGGCTCTGAAGTCAATAAACAAACAGTACAACTTCGAGACATGTCAGGGTATAGCATAGATGCAATCTTTTGGGGAGATAATTTTAATGCCGTGTCACAGGAAATCTCCTCCCTATGTGCTACAGGAAATAACCCCATCATTGCAATCAAATCTGCACGTGTTGGAGAATTTAATGGAAAAAATATCGGCACTACAACGAGATCCATTGTTCTTGTAGATCCTGACATTGAAGAGGCCCATGTGCTAAAGTCGTGGTTTAAAAAAGAAGGCTCGACTGCAGCTTCTACATCTTTGACAACAAGATCTCCTTTTGGCCCCCGACAAAAAAAAAAACAATTGCTGATATCTACAGTATGGACTCCTTAGATAAACCAACATTTTTCCAATTAAAGGGCAAAATAACAAAAATTGGTATGGATAGTTTTTACTACATTTCTTGCCCGTCGATTGTTGGTGGGAAAAAAATGCATGAAAAAACTTATTCCACAAAATACAGGGATGTGGTTCTGTCCAAAATGCAACGCTGAAGTAAGCGACTGTGATTACAGATACTTATTGAAAATCGACATACAAGATCACACTGGTGAATTGGCTTCAACTGTTGCTTTCGAAGACACGGGCTCTACAATTCTTGGAAACAATGCCAAAGACCTTTATCTATTATCTTCAGATCCAGAACTAGTCAAGGGAATTGTCTCTAGAGCTCTATGGACAGATCATATCTTCACACTATCGGTGAAGACATAAACTTTTAAAGAAGTCCCACGATTGAAATACGTTATCATAAAAGAAGAAAAACTGCATTTCACGACAGAATGCAACAACATCCTCCGAGAAATTCAGACCATCTCGACATTGTAGATAAATATTGCAGAATGTGTTCCTTGCTTTTTGGCAATTCCTATTGTCCAAATTTTATAAATACAACTTTACAAGATATATTGTTGCATGTATTCTTATGAAATTTTCTTATATACCATTGAAATAAATATTCGTTCTCCATTGTATCTAGCATTATGTTAGTAGGAAAAATCACATATTTTTTTTTGCTTTTATCAGATTTACACATGAAACTACCTACATGTGTGCAGAAAAAATACTAATACATTCTTTCAAAAACATTTCTCAAATAAAAAAATTCACATGGCACTGTTCAGAACTTAGATTTTTTTCCCCTTCTTTCGCTTTCGCTTGCATTTTTTACCCTTCTTTCGCTTTCATATAATAACATGGTTGTTGTCTCCAAATAACATTCTTCTTTTCCCCTCCCTTGCTTATAGGTACCATAAATTTTGTGAATGGCTTCTTCTTCTAATAATGAACGTGCTCGAAGATACTATGCAACAAATAAAGAACAAATAAATGCACGGTGCCGTGAGCTTTACCAAGCAAAAAAAAACATCATAGAATGTCAAAAACACAAAAAACAAAAGGGTGACCAACCTTCCTCGTCTGGAATGGCCCACCCTGAAAACAATCCTCCCTTGCAATTATCAGACTCTTTATCTTCTTAGCAAACCTCTCAAACAAATACATCCATGCCTCATTGCCCTAACCCCTCCTTTGCACATGCTTTCAGCGACGTTTATACTGATCAAGCACATCGAGATTTCCGTTCAAAGCTTGATAAACTTCCACCTAAATGCCCATGCTCCATTTGTCTTGAATCATATCCTGGAATACATATCCGCAATTCCAACCACATGTATTGCTGCTCCGGATGCGTCTCTGAAACAAAGGGTCATCGCTTCTCATTACCAAACAACATGGACCCTGGCCCTCAACCAGCTACCCTTACGTCTGTTTCACAAATAGAAGAAATGCTCATTGCTAGGGTTAACCCTATACTGCAGGTAACACATGAACGTGGTGGCCAGTATAAATACAGTGGCCACACAATTTGTTTTCCTCAAGACATTACAAAAATCGCAAACATGTTGCCACGACGTGTTGAGCACTTGGACATCCTAATTGTCACGCGTCATAGTAATGACCATAAGGCTTATGATTTCATTGTCAGTAGACATCACATTCTCGCTGCATTGGAATAAAAATTGGCTAATGACCCATACTATAAGAATGTTCGTATTGATTGCAACGCACTGGCATCCTTACCAGCAATCCCCACCGATGTCTCCTCCTCCCTTCACCATTCCAATACTACAGAAACCAATGTTCGCCTTCCACTTGAACCACCCCATGAGCTCACCGAAGATTTCACAGACCCATCTGTTGGCCAAACATCATCGTTCGTACCCATCATACCCAATAGAAATACAGAAATCCAAGAAATCTGCCATTATTTGCATGCTTACAACCACCAATCTGATACTACAATTGAGTGGCCAACAATTGGTTTATCGCCAGTCAATGAATACAACACAGAAGGTCTACTCTCTATGGCTTTCCCCGCCCTTTTCCCGACAGGCGCTGCAATGCCAAATCAGCCAAGAATGAAAGCAGTGCAGTTACATGAATATGCACTTCATCTCATACGTTACTACGATAATAGATTTGGAAGCCACCCACGCTTTCGTTATTACATATATTGATCCAGGTGGATATTGGTGGCCACCTGCCAAGTCCACCTGGACCCCCACCATTGTCTTTCTCAGCATTTTCAGTTTCCTTAATTGTAGCACAACTTACTATTTTTAGCATCTTTTCGGGTCCTGAACTTCCGGAGCCGTTTTGAGTCCCTAAACGACGTTTTTTGGGGAATCCGGGGGCAACATGGGTCCATGGAATGGACGGATGTTACCCGTTCCAACAATGATATTGCTCGGATAGATCTTTCTAATGAGCTATTGTACGCGTCAAACGGAGATCATATGCCAAAGTTACGACCCCGGGAAGTTGATGTACCAACTTACCCCCAAACGGGGCCCACAGTTTGGCGTTTCATCTCCTAGGGTTAGGTTTTGGAATGTTAAGGGTTTTCCTTTGTTTCTCAACAATAAATAGGCCTTCGAGCCTCATTGTAACATAGTTCAGAGGCATGTAGCCAACACATCTCTTCTCAGAGATAAGCTACCATCGCCCTAGCTGGTTGATTTCCATTTTTGGTTGTAAGCATCTTTCAGTATTTTCCATTAATGAAATGAAGTATTATTTCCGCTGCATCTTTGTGTATATGGTTATCTCTGTAATTTGTTGCGTTCCTGTTTAAATCCGGATCAGTGGTATCAGAGCGGTCTGCTTTTTCTCTGTTTTTCTTTGCATGTCCCCAACAAGGTCGGGATATAAGGAGTTAGGGCTTGAACTGGTTGAACCTTTGCAAGACCAGCCTCGCAAATCCCGACGGCCTCCCATGGCGGACGAGAAGAAAGACGAGGGGGCAGGAGATCCCATCAAAATCTTGCTCGAAGAATCCCTCGAGCGACAACGGAACGCGATGATGGATAGCTTTGCCTAGATCCTTCAGCGGCTACCCAGAAGCAACGCATCGGCTTCCAGCAGCTACTCTGGAAACGCCACACCCTTTAAGGTACAAGTTAATTTTGAAATCCCCATATTCGAGGGTCAGATAGACGCAGATGCCGTAGATAAATGGTTAAATCTGCTAGAGGGTTATTTTTTTGTTCATGAATTTTCGAGTCGGGAAAAGATTGTTTTTGCTCTCCTCAAAGCAGCCCCCCACGTCAAGTACTGGTGGGAAACCTACTGCGAGCAGAAGGATGAAAGTACTGGCTCACTATTTTCAGCCGCACCCACCTGGGAGTCATTCCGGGATGCCATCAAGGAACAGTACTACCCTATCGAGAGCTATGAGGATGAATACATAAAGTGGACCACGCTGCGGCAGGGAAGGGACCAAGACGTGTCAGAGTTCACCAATATTTTCCATACCCTTCGCACAAAGTTGGGTATCAAGGATTCAGAGCAACATTTGATACTCAAATACCGTGGCTGCCTGCACAAGTACATCCAGGAAGAAATACAATTCCTAAACATCCCCTCGCTCGGCGCAACATACCGGTATGCCGTCAAGGTCGAGCAGAAGTTTAAACAAAAGAAGCGAGACTTTGGATCTGCGAATCCAAAGCAGGGGAAAGGTGCCCCGAAACCACAGAACAAAGGACAAAGCCAAGGCGGGATAGCCCAAGACAACCAGCCGAAGCTGCAAGCAAAGAACAGCGCCGCGAAGCCGAGAAAGGACACTGGAAAATGGTGCGAGTTCCATAAGAGCTCCACTCACAACACAAGTGAGTTTCGGGCCAAGCAGTCACTGGTGGCTGAGCTAAAGGTTTCAGAATCAGATGCATGTTCCGACTCTGAGTCAGAACCTGATAAGGGGTATGAAAAAGGGAAGCATATCATTGATGCGGACCCCAGTGCCACTGTTGCTACCGCAAAGATCCAGAAAAATGAACCCGAAGATCCAGAGGAGGAGGAGCGTCTCTTCCACTCCCAAATGTGGGTAAAGGGCTCCCCGATACAGTTCATTGTTGATAGTGGGAGTCAAAAGAACCTCATTTCGGCAGAGGTCGTGAAGCGGTTGGGCTTACCGACCACAACACATCCACAACCATACACCATTGGGTGGCTTCACCAAGGACGAGATCTTCGCGTGAGCCAGCAGTGTCACCTTCCATACAACATCAAGCCCTTCACGGATGAGGTATTGTGTGACATTGCTCCCCTTGAAGTTTGTGATGTATTACTAGGACAACCATACTTGTGGAAGCGACATGATGTGTATGAATCAAGGCCCCGTGCTGTTATTATTACATTGGGAAATAAGTTGTTCAGGATACCAGAGGTAGCACCACCTGCCGCCCTCTCTTTGATTACTGCAAAACAATGCAGTAAGATCATTTCCAAAACCAGGAAATTTGTTTTCCTGATGATACGCCCTCAAGGAAAGAAGAAGACAGTGGCCACAGCCTCCAAACGGGGCCCCTCTGCACGACAACTACAGATGGACAAGATTGTCGAGGAGTACGAGGACATCTTCACCTCCCCGGCAGGGGTTCCTCTGCACTGTCAAGTCAAGCACTCCATCGATCTGACCCCAGGTGCGCCGCTACCCAACGGACCAATTTATCGGTGCTCCGTTCTAGATAACGATGAAATCAAGAGGCAGATTCAGGAGCTCCTGCAGAAAGGTCACATCCGTCCGAGTTCATCGCCCTGTGGGAGCCCGATTGTGTTGGTATAGAAGAAGGATGGGACGTGGAGACTCTGTATTGACTATCGGGCGCTGAACAAGATCACTGTCCGTAATAGGTACCCGGTCCCGCGGATTGATGACCTCCTAGACCAACTAAAGGGGGCAAAATATTTCAGCAAGATCGACCTGAAGTCGGGATATCACCAGGTACCAATCGAACCCTTCGATGTGTGGAAGACTGCCTTCAAATCCAAGGAGGGCCTCTTCGAATGGTTGGTCATGCCTTTCGGATTGACGAATGCTCCTGCAACCTTTATGAGGCTAATGGATGACATCTTGAGGCCATTCACCAACTCCTTTGTAGTAGTATAGTTGGATGACATTCTGATCTTCAGCCAGAGTTGGGAAGAGCACCTCCACCACATCCGACAGGTTCTCCAAACACCGCGGCAACACAAGCTATGTGCCAATTTGGAGAAATGCACTTTTGGCATGACCCAGGTTCAGTATCTGGGATACATCATTGATGAACAGGGGGTGCATGTCAATCCAGCCAAGATCCAAGTCATCCAGGATTGGCCCTCTCCAACCACTCTAACAGAGCTCCGCAGCTTTCTAGGTCTTGCCAACTTCTACCGCAGGTTTGTGTTGGGGTTTTCTCATATTTCTTGGCCCTTGAGTCAAGTCACCAAGGGCGGGGCGAAAGAAAAATTCTTTTGGTCTGAATCTCAACAGAAGGCATTCAGGGAGTTGAAGGATCGCCTCTGCACGGCACCAGTGCTCGCATTACCAGATTTACAACAACCATTTGAGGTCGAGACAGATGCCTCTGACTATGCTATTGGGGCAGTCCTTACTCAACATGGACATCCAGTGGCATATCACAGTGAAACACTTTCAGACACAGTCCGGAAGTACCCCACTTATGATAAAGAGATGTATTCTATTGTACAGGCCTGCCGACAATGGAAGCATTACATTTTGGGGAAGGAAACGGTCATCCACACAGACCACCGACCTCTGCAGTTCATACAGACCCAAGGGAAATTACAGAATGATCGCCATCAGAAGTGGTCTACATACCTGCAACAATTTCACTTGAATATCAAGTATAAAAAGGGCAGCACCAATAATGTTGCAGATTGCCTCAGTCGACCACCGATCATGGCGCTAACCACCTTGCTCAACTCGTGTGGGCACGAGACTTCTGATTGGCCCCTTCTCTACAAAAGCGACCCAGAATTCGGCCACACATACCAGACACTCTTGGAGGGTCGGGAGGTTGCAGATTTTCACCTCCAGGATGCCCTATTATGCCACCTCGGTCACCTTTGTGTTCCTTCAAGCGAGCGTGCCAAGATGATTTGGGAAGCACACTACAGTCGGGCTGCTGGGCATTTCGGAGTCGAGAAAACAGTGGCAGTACTGCAAAATTATTTCTATTGGCCAAATCTTCGACAGGATGTTGGGAAGTACATCCAATCATGTACTTCCTGTGCCATTGCCAAACCGGCCATTAAGAAGCACGACCTCTATACCCCGTTGCCTACCCCTAGTCGACCTTGGGAATCCATCTCCATGGATTACATGTCAGGCCTTCCTTCCACTAAGCATGGAAATGACTGTGTTTTTGTGGTCATCGATAGGTTCTCGAAGATGGCCATTATGGTGGCTTGCAAGAAGAATATCACAGCAGAAGCCACTGCTAAACTCTTCTTTGAACGAGTGTGGGTGCACTTTGGGATCCCACAGTCTATCATCTCAAATCGGGATAGTCGGTTTCTCAGCACATTTTGGTCCAGTCTCTGGTCAATGCTGGACACCAAACTCACGAAGTCCACAGCCTTCCATCCTCAAACTGATGGCCAGACAGAGGTTGTCAATAGGATGATTATGCACATTCTGCGCATGTATAACTCAAAGCATCCACGCACATGGGACGAGAGCCTCCCCTATGTTCACCACAGCTACAACCGAGCTCTTCACAGCTCCACTGGCCATAGCCCTTTTCAGGTGGGTTTGGGATTCCAGCCACTATGCCCCATTGATGTGGCCATGCCACTTGCAGCTACTCACATGAATTTAGCCCATGTCCAGTCCAAAACAGATAAGGCCACCAACGTCATTGAGCGCATCCAACATATTCGCCAGCAGGTCCATGACATGCTTGAGAAATCAAATGCCAAGTACAAGCAGCGACATGATCAACATCGGGTGCCACACAAGTTTCAGGTGGGCAACAAAGTCTGGTTGCATTTGCAAAAGGAATGCCTTATTGGAGCCTATCGGAAATTGAGACCACTCCGATATGGTCCTTACACCATTACTAAGGCTATGGGAGACAATGCATTTGAGCTCAGCATTCCCCCATTCCTTGGCCTGCACCTAGTGTTCAATGTGGACCGCCTTCGGCCATACTTTCCACCATTGCTAGACACATCCGACATTGCAGAACAGCTCAAACCCACAGAATTAAATCCAGATTGCATGGAACAAGCTGCAACTGATCGGATCATGGACACACAGATCAAGAACACTCGCCAACAGAATATCCAACTGTATCGAGTTGTCAAAGCAGGCCAACTCCTTCAGCAGGGTAAGTGGCTCACCAGGGAACAAGTTCAGCAGAGGTTTCCTCATCTCATGGAGGAGCTCAACACAATGGGGACCATTGCTTCCTAAGGGGGGAGGAATGATCCAGGTGGATATTGGTGGCCACCTACCAAGTCCACCTGGACCCCCACCATTGTCTTTCTCAGCATTTTCAGTTTCCTTAATTGTAGCACAACTTACTATTTTTAGCAGCTTTTCGGGTCCTGAACTTCCGGAGCCGTTTTGAGTCCTAAACGACGTTTTTTGGGGAATCCGGGGGCAACATGGGTCCATGGAATGGACCGATGTTGCCCGTTCCAACAATGATAGTGCTCGGATAGATCTTTATAATGAGCTATTGTACGCGTCAAACGAAGATCATATGCCAAAGTTATGACCCCGGGAAGTTGATGTACCAACTTACCCCCAAACGAGGCCCACAGTTTGGCGTTTCATCTCCTAGGGTTAGGTTTTGGAATGTTAAGGGTTTTCCTTTGTTTCTCAACAATAAATAGGCCTTCGAGCCTCATTGTAACATAGTTCAAAGGCATGTAGCCAACACATCTCTTCTCAGAGATAAGCTACCATCGCCCTAGCTGGTTGATTTCCATTTCTGGTTGTAAGCATATTTCAGTATTTTCCATTAATGAAATGAAGTATTATTTCCGCTGCATCTTTGTGTATATGGTTATCTCTGTAATTTGTTGCGTTCCTGTTTAAATCTGGATCATATATAATCTCATGATGCGGCATCGCAGTCAAGCAACAGCGTCGATTTTTGTGAAAAAAACATCGCAGATAACTTTCCAATATCTATTCAAGATCTGAACATTCGATTAGAACAATTTCCAGATGAGCAATTGGCAGAGCAAGTCATGCGATTCGGTAGCTCTTTACGTGGAACAAGGTCATTTTGGCACAAAGCTAAAAATGAACTAATGGACATGATATCTCAACTCGGTTGCCCGACGTTCTTCTTCACATTAAGTGCAGCTGATACAAAATGGCCTGATCTTCATGCAGTCATGCCCGGATGTCTTCCTACTGATATTGGAAAACAACAAAAGTGGAGAAATGATAACATTATCTCTAACCCACATTTAACATCACTATATATGCACCATAGATTCACAGCATTTCGTGAGATTATCTTAGAGAAACACTTGAATACAAAAGATTACTGGTACAGGTTCGCATTCTACCGCATTTTTTTTCCTCCAATAACTCTAAACACCATTCCTCACCTATTGCAAAATTATCTTACAAAAACGCATACTTGCTAGGTATGAATGGCAACATAGGGGATCTGTGCACATCCATGGTTTCCTTTGGATAGAAAATGCACCTGATATGGAGAATCTCAACTGGGAAGACACAGAAGCAGTCAATATTGCAAGGCAGTTCTTCGACAAATATATTTCTGCTTGGAACCCTCGTGCTCCTTCGACTTCAAACCAACCAAATGCTTGGACAAATCCCGAAGACCCTTGCCTGTTGTCCACACCGCAAATCATCAGAACCAATCCTTTCAGTGACTATGAACAGCTCGTCAATTGTGTTGAACGTCACACAAAATGCTCAGAAAGCACGTGCCTAAGAAAAAATGGATCCTCACTCCAATGTCGTTATAAAGCACCGTGGGAATTACATCCAAAATCGGCCTTATTCATTGATTCCAATGGCCAAAAAACATACACCCCTGCTCGGAACGACGATCGACTCAATAGCCATAACCCTACCATCCTATCTATTTGGCATGCAAATGTTGACTGCCAACCAGTACTCTCCATACACGCTGTACAAAAATATATCGCCAAATATGCATCCAAAGCAGAAAAAAAAACTGAAAGCTTCCACGACATGCTACGTAGAATTGTCTTGGCTTCACCCAATGCTGACCCAGCAACATCCGCATTTCGAAAATTTCTTGCAGAAACCCTTGTTGATCGTGACATTGGAGCACAAGAAACCTGCCATATGCTGCAAAAATTACCATTAACATTATGTAGTCGGCCATTCATTTCTTTAAATGTAAACCAAAAAATTCTTATGCGCCTTCCACAAACGGACACCACCTCCACTACATCCCCGCACTTCATAGATACATATATCCAGCGCCCTTCTACCCTAGAGTCCACATCACTAATAGAGTTGGCAAGATCCTGGTCATATGATCCTCGTCGCAAAACAAACAAATGGAAACAAAGGCCTGCAAAAGCAATAGTTCGGGTCATACCACGTTACTCCTCCATACCATCCACAACAGAACCTTGCTACGCTGAATTTTGCAGGGTTGAACTTATGCTATACAAACCTTTTCGTTGTATCGTACAAGATATAGGAGATTCTGCTGCAGAATTCATCGCAAATTGGCAAACATTTCGCCCATTCTACAATCCTTGGCATCAACACCGCACACTATCTGATATTGAATCTGTCGCAAATGATACCTCAACTATGAATGAAGCCAATCCAACAGACACCATGGAAATAAATGAATGGGAATTACTTTCCCAATTACACCCTACAAATGAGCTTCTCATAAACGACCTTGACATGCTTGGTCTTCGTGGCTTTGATGACACCCGTAACTAGAATCATACCACTATCCCATTGGGTCTACAAAATAATGCAATACAATTCATTGAGAATAGCCGCTCCATCCACCTTATTCATCAAACACATCAACATACCTTGCCGACCCTTACTACATTATCTCCAATGCAAAGAAAAGCTCTAAATATTATTTTTAATCATTTTGCTAGGAAGGATTATTTACCCGCTCTCAGAATGATAATACAAGGCACTGCTGGTACGGGAAAATCCCTCCTTATTAATTGCATCAAAGATATGCTCATAGGCCTTGCAAGCCTGGAACCTTCACCGATCATGCTCCTCGCCCCTACAGGGGTTGCCGCCTTCAACATACAAGCATCGACAATCCATTCTGCTTTGCACCTTCCTATAAGGGATCTTATGCCGTTAGAAGGTAGTGCTCTTGCAAAATTCCAAGAAGAACTAAGGCATATAAGATACATACTAATCGATGAAATGAGCTTCATTGGGCCAAAGCTTCTCAGCCATATTGATGAACGTCTTCGCGAGGCATTTCCCCACCAAAGAAACACTCCTTTCGGTGGTTGTTCCATAATATTGGTTGGTGATCTCGGTCAGCTACCACCCGTCAAAGACATACCTCTATATGTAGGGACGAGCCACGGAAGCGCACTGTGGAACACCTTCAACACAGTCATCACATTAGACACAATATTTCGTAAACAAGGCGACAACATCGCATAGGTTACTTTCAGGAACATTCTCCAGAACATTAGAGATGCGAATCCAACAATCGACGACTACAACGTACTCATGTCGCGCACAGATTCCTTTTTATCAGAAGAAGAAATATGTTCATTCCATGATTCCATGCATCTATTTCCAACAAATGCTCAAACAATGGTCCATAATAAGCAAATGATGAAATCTCTAAACACTCCTATCGCACGATCCATTGTTGAAGATGACAACACATATTCCAGTCTTTCCTCTGAAGATGAGCAACTTGAGCGAATTGTATTGCTATGCAATGGCAAAAAAGTTATGTTGACTTCCAACCTTTGGGTTTCAGCCGGTCTTGTTAATGGTTCCCTTGGAAAAATTGTAACCATCTTTTACAAAGAATCAACTGCACCACCACAAATTCCAACATTTGTTGTCGTAGATTTCCCCAAGTACATTGGGCCTCCTTGGGATGAAAGAAACCCCACTCACTTGCCTGTTCCAGCAGTAAAAAGAAATGGTCGTGCACAAATTCCACTGAAGATGGCTTGGGCTTTAACCATACATAAATCTCAAGGTATGACACTTCCAAAAGCAACAATTGACATTAGAAAAACAGAACGTCAAGGTCTCACATTCACAGCTATTTCAAGAGTGCCTTCTCTACAAGATCTCCGGATTAACCCTGCATTCAGTTTCGATCGTTACAGTAAAATGAAGGACAACAAAAACATTGCTCGCAGAAAAAACGCAGAAGAAATTCTCCGTTCAATGCCGCTTCCAGATAATCTACTCCAACCCGTACTTTGACATCACCAAAAGGTTTCCTCCATTTATTTACCTCATTCTATTTCATAACATAATTTTCATATCTTTCAACAACAACAAACTTTAATCAATATTAGTAAATAAGCAAATATTAGAATGTCTTTATATTATCTGTACATCTCATTCTAACCTTTTCTTTCTTTTGTAGCAGGCCACATGGGCTCAGAAATAACATACCTGCACAACTACATGTAGATTGGCAAGTAAAAAAACTGCATCTCCAGCTGTGCATTAACCTCCAATGGTGTTCAATATGCCGTTATTCACCATGCATCTTCCACTAACAATATATGGATCCCCATAGCAAAGGTAACTTCATTACCATTCATTCCAAATTCATTTTAACACAACTGACCTGCAAAATATTGCTTATAAATTTCTGCAACTGATTTACATATTACTAATTCTAACAAAATATAAATTTTGCAGGTCCATTGCTGCTTCTTCAGGCCTTCGCTACCTCCACCATGTTTTCGTACAACTTCAAATATGGAATGACAAGAACAATGTTCTTTAGACTATTATATTCCTCCTCGAACCTCTTTTGTTACAATTCACTGTTTGTATTTTCCATTTCAAACTTGAAAAAGGATGTTTCAAGATCAAATACCGTTTTCATGGTTTGTTTCCTCACAACTATTTGTGTTTTCCATTTCAATCTTTAAAAAGGATGTTACAACACGCTATTTGTATTTTCCATTTCAAACTTTAAAAATGATGTTACAATACACTATTTGTATTTTCCATTTCACACTTAAAAAAAGATGTTTCAACATCAAATACCATTTTGATAGTTTGTGTCCTCACAACTATTTGTATTTCCCATTTCAAACTTAAAAAGGGATGTTTCCAGATCAATGCCATTTTTATAGTTTATGTCCTCACAACCATTTCATTGTCAATGGGTTTTAACGTATTCTGTTTACAAAATCAATTTACTTTAATGATTATAATACATGTTTTCAATATATCTTCATATTAATTTAATTTTCCATTTGAGTAATGGTTTCTTAAATAGCCCTTTCCAAATCAATATGGTTGCCTGGTTGTTGATCGCATATTAATTTAATTTCCCGTTTGAATAATGATTTCTTAAATAGCCCTTTCCAAATCAATATGGTTGCCCGGTTGTTGTTCGCATGGATTCATTCATTTATCTTCACCTTTAACTCCACAATTTTTACCAACTACAAAGAAACGTCTCTAAACAGGTTTAATGCATATTTATGGCTACTTGCATTCCATTTCAACGGTTTTAGGCATCGCTCCCTCAAATTAAAAATCGAATTCATCGACCCTTGCTTCCACCGCAAAAACCTATTCACGTTTCAATATTCTTCCAATTAAAAATCGAATTCATCGACCCTTGCTTCCACCGCAAAAACCTATTCACGTTTCAATATTCTTCCACGCACTATACCTTACAGCGTTTCCTTTGCAACACTAAGTGCAAATGCTAGTTTATATTTTTTTCAATAATATTTATATAATATTATTAAATAAAATAAAATAAAAATCATATTTTTAAGTAAAATAAATACTATATTGGAAATTGAATGCATTGTTTTATTATGTGGTGGTAACGTGGACAGGACAGGCTCGTGGTTGATGTAATATTGTGAAGTCAATAATTTGCGTTCATATATCACCAGAGCACGTGCACTGAATGGGAGTAAAATGATTAATGGTCTCAATCATAAATACTGAACTCAAAGTTTAAAATGAATATATAATATAGATGTGTGGGTGATTTTAGTATTTGAACGATCTTTTCGGGAATAATTTAAAAATATATTTGATTTATATTTATATTTATATGGAATATTTTATTAATTTATTTTATTTCTTAAAATCTTATTTTATAAAATATTAAATATTAAAAAAATTTCATAAATTGATTTAACAAATCATATATATAATAACCAAATGAGTGTGTGGATTATCTAAATTCCAAATTTATTAAGTATAAACATCAAATTTCATTTTCATTCTAAAATAAGTTTAAACTTTAGGAAACTTGATTAATCGTGATAAATCTGAATCTAACTTGATTTTAAAATAATTTAATTATAAGCTATAATAATTAATTATATATATTCTTTTATACAATTTGACATATTCAAATTGTTTACATAATATAAAAAGCATCATACTAAAATAAACAACCACTCTCATTTCAATAAATTTTTATTTTTATATTAATATATATAAATACACCCATTACTGAATTTTTTACAATGATTAGATATTCCATTTAGAAAAAAGATAATCATAATAATCAAACCATCTAGAAAACGTGTTGTAACACAACTCACAAACTACAGCTGTAGCGATTTATTTTTTTAAACTAAAACAGAGAAAAATTGAATAGTATGCATTCATTTATTTATTTATTAAATATTTATGCCCATAAACACTGTAATTTTTCCTGATGTTTTCATTTGTGAAAAATCACGTAATTTGAATATCAATAATGTACCTGCATACGAGTGTATGACGAAAGCACTCGCCCCTCTGCTTTTATCTAAAATCTCTCTAAACTCTACACTAATTCCAGTTAAAATCATTATACTAATTATCCTGAATTTACAGGACCAATGTAAGAGGATTTTTTTTGTTTGTTTTTTTTCTTAAGAACGAAAAAAGAATGATATTATATCATAGGTTCAGATATACAAGAAATGGTTTTTATCATCCAATCCATTACAACATTCAGGACATTTGGGTGATACCCATATCATGCGAAAATAATATGTATAATAAACTAAACAAAACTTACAGGCCATCAGCCCAGGACTGTCCATTAAAATAAATAGTAGGCAAGGATATAATCACCAGAACATGGTCTAATAATGGATCCATACCTTCTATCCAGGCAAGTGAGTTTTCAGTGTGTCTATTTATTTATACAAATCGGAAAGCTGTTGTGGATAAACAAATTCATCATACAAAATTTTACAAGAAAAGATTGGAGAAGAAAAGAAGGTATCCTTGAAATGGAAATTCTCCAACTTCAAAAACATTTTGTTCCCATGTTACCTCCATATGCATATTACCGATCTTATTGTGCAGTCTTTTTTTTGATAGTCCATCAACTTCCTTGTTCTGTTCTCTGCCAATATGGTATAATGTGGAGTCGCTGTGTTGTTTCTGTAGAAGATCGATTCTCCCCAGCCAGTCGAGTAGCAAGGGATTGTTTATGGTTGCTTTGCCTTTGACCTATTCAATGATGATCTTGGAATCACCGTAAATATGAATGTGAAGAATGGCAAGGAAGTTATGGAACCAAAGGAGGCCCCATAGTGCCATGGCTTCAACCCTGGTGTTGGTGCCCCAACCCACATTCTAGTAAACCCTGTAACACATATCAGTTGAAATTGCTATCCAAAAGCCACAACTACAGGTGTTCGTTTGTGCAGCCCCATCAAAGAAGCCCATTGGATATTCCATCTGCAGGTCGATTTTTTTGTGTTCTCTGATTCTGGAGCACGTGGGTTGTGTGGAGTGTATGGAAAGATTGGTGATGTTTCTTTCAAAAACCATGGAAAAATCTTCTAAGGAATTCTGGAAAATGTACTTATTTCTCCAATTCCAAATCACCCAGAAAAGGAAAAGTGGGATGATTCTCCATATAGATTTTTGAGTGCTCCACCATTTCAAAGATTCCACAATGCAGTCATGTTGAATATAAGGAAAACCAATGTGTGATGAAAGTTTTTTCCATCCTTGTACTATATACAGACATTGGAGAAATATGTGGTTATTGTTCTCTACATCCCTTTTGCATATGGAGCATATGCCAAGTCCATGCCATTGCCTCTTCTGCAAATTTTCCCATATAAGATTTTTGTTGTGGTTGAACAACCATGTGAAGATGATGATTTTGTTTGGGATATTGGTTTTCCAGAAGGCATATAAGACTTGATGCTCTCCCTGTCTAGCATCCATGTTGCATAGAGTTAGGTATGTATCAGCAATGATAATATTATTAGATGCCATATTCCCAGACCATATGAATTTATCATGTGATCCCGTACGACAAATACCAAGTTGCTTCATTCCAGCAATGATTCGGTTCCACTCCAGGTCCATTTGCCCAAACAGACCACTCTCCTGTGCACTTTTCCATATGGGGCAAGGGCCCTGCCAATGAGCAATGACTTGGCACCAGAAGTATATGCCACGACCATTTAAGAAATGTATAAGCCCCTCAGAAATATTACAGTCAATGCCAGCACCCAGAATCTGATCAACACCAATGAAGATTCTGTTTCCAGATTCCATCTTCCATGCAAGATGTTGGATAAATTTTTTAGCAATCTTAAGAAAACTAAGCCAGGTAGCCAATGCACGACTGTTTCCAATGGTACCTTTACGATACCATAACAAGAAGTCTTGATCCTTAAGGTATTTATGCCGGATGACCCTACTCCAAGTGCCAGACCCAAATATACCCCTCCAAAGAGATTTGACCAATAGTGACACCCAAAAACAACACAGGTCCATGACTCCCCATCCACCAATCCCCTTTGGATAAGAGATGTTGAGTAGTTTGACCAAATGATATTATTTTTTACCATGACTCCCCCTAGATGAAATTAGCCATGATACCGTTTAGACTGTTGATAATAGAGACAGAGATATGAAAAAGATGTGCCCAGTAAACCCCCAATTGAGTAAGGACAACTTGGGTAAGTATGACCCGACCCCAGAGACACACCTAAGTTCCCACCCAGAAATCCTTTTGAAAAAACGATCTACAAGCCATTGCTAATCAACAACTCTGTGACTACAAGGTTTAATATGATATCCAAGATATTTCATAACATTTTGGATCTGAGAGGATTTAATACTATTGTAGTCACTTTATTAGATTTTGTTAGACATTGGATAAACTAAGCTCCATATGTTTGGCCACATGAATTGATAGTATCTTGTGATCTTTATCTATGATGATGTGATAGTTAATTAGCCGCTACAAATTTTAGTAAAAAACAATCATGATTCCCAACACTTTTTCAATAAAATATATAATTCTATGTATCTATATATTTTTCTTATAAATAAACCATATATCGAAATGAGCTTTCGAGGCAATTCACACCGAACTCTTTGGCATTGGGTTCGCAACGATTTGGCTATTTTCAATTTTTTTCTTTCTTCATATCTTTGTAACACTTTGTTCAGGAAACATAACTGTTTTCTCTGAGAGGAGAGAAATGTGGCATGCTGTAGGATTTTGATGTTAAGAACTATAATGTTTACTCGGGTACCTTCTCAATCACAAACCACAGATAGTTGAAATGCGCAGTTTGTCATTAGAACATCTGTTTTGGATCCAATGTTCTCTGGATCTAAGTTTATGTCTATTACAAATGGTTGATCTAAGTTAATTTTTATCGCAGATTCTTGAATTTTTTAGAATATTCCATAACCAATAGTTGACATTAGGACGAAGAATCTACCGACCACTATGTGGGAGAGCAGCTGCTCGACTGCGTCATCAAAGAGTCACCCTGATGAAGGCTGATCTTTAACTAGATACCGGTGAAACAAAGGCATCCAAGCAAGCACCAGCAGTCGTTTCAGTGGCTGATCCGGTCCCGCACATGGGTCCATTGTTAAGTGCAATCCCTTTGGTCACCTAGTTGCAAATTCTTTAGTTATTTGCCTTTCCCTTGATTCATTTGATCTAAGAACAACTTCTCTTAGCCAGAGACGGATACTATTTACCCATTGATTGATCTAAATGCAGAAATCCCCTTGATTAACTTAGTGTATCTAAAATCCACTCCACAATTTAATTAACACAATTATATTTACTAATGTGATGAATATACATTTATAATAGTCATTTTCATATATTGATTGTTTTAGTTATAGCTATGTGTATGAGTTGGATTCATTGACCATGGCTCATGAGATTAATCAAGGTTGACTTTGGTAAAACTTACATTAATGTTACAAAAATGATTACATTAATGGTTAGGATGTTGTATGACTATAGTTGAAGAGGGGCTACTATTATTGATCATATTTCAACCATAGAGAACTTGATTAACCATTATAGTTGACCATATTCAACCATAGAGACTTTGGCTAACCATGTTTGACCTTTCTAATCATGATTGCCCATTAAGAGTCAGTGGAGCATGTAATGTTCTAGGTTGAATATCGTTAACCAAAGATGACCATGCTTAATCATGGTTGAACATAATTAATCATAGAGACCTTGATCATGGTTGACAATATTCAACCATGTTTGATTATTGACTACTACACCAAAGGCACTTTTAAGAGGATTTTTTAAGACAAGAAATCTTTTGTCTTAAAAAATCACTTTTTATTTTAATTATTTTACATTAAAATTTAATATCAATTGAATTGTCTTAAATATAAAATTTAAGACAAAAACAATTAGATACCAAAATATTTTAAGACAAAACTTTATATTTAAGACAAAAACAACTTAAGACATATATTTTAAGACAAAATTTTAAATTTAAGACAAAAATATTTTAAGACAAAACTTTACAGTTTAAGACAAAAATATTTTAAAACAAACACAGTGTGAGACATAAATATTTTAAGGCAAAACTTTATTTTAAGACAAAAATCTAGTTTAAGACAAAATTATTTTAAGACAACTTTATATTTAAGACAAAAACAGTTTGAGACAAAAATATTTTAAGACAACTATATATTTAAGACAATGACCACTCAAGATAAGACAATTAACAATTAAGACAAAAACATATATCAATTTAAGAAAATATTATCTAGCAACTACAAAATTGACTTTGACAGTGCAAACCTGAGTCTGCCAGCTTATATTGCGCCTATACCAACACTGCTATTTCACTTTCCATTCACATCATCTTATATAAAGACAACGACTTGTTGGGCTCTTTGCTTTCTGGGGGTAGCCAACTTTAAATAACGTGAAAAATTTCCCTCGCAAGATTTCCCAGATATTAATTACTCTTTTGTCCCTTCAATCTTTGTTGATACGATTAGAGACAACTTGTATGTCGTTGCATTCGACACTACTACACAATGAGAATTTTAAGACAAAATAAATCTTTTTTCTTAAAATTTTCAATATGAGGCGCTAGGAAAAAAGGTAAAGGATTAGGGCTTCGTCTTTACACTATTGATGGGTTCTTCGGGAAGTATAGCGATGGAGGGTGACAACAAATAATGGGGTTTAGAGTGTTGAAGGCCGACAACAAAGGTGTGCGTCATGAGAGGAACAATGGAGGCACTTTCGATGAACATGGATAGGTGGTAACATAGTTGGAGTACTTTTCAGGGTCTCCATTAATTGTGATTTAATATGTCTTTTTTGACTGTTTTATTTATTTTGAACGCTATTTATGTCTGTTGGTTGTTGTTATTAACACATTGTTGTGCTAGATTGGCAACATGGATTAGATTCAGCGAAAGGATTATTGAAAAATGCAACAAGAAATTCTCAATTTGATTTTGCCTTGATTAAATTGAGAAAATTTGAATTTCCACATCAACAAACAATTTGGATGCAATTAACTTGTATGACATGGGTTGTGTCACCCATTTTACTCAACAAATTCGAGTTGGAGGAGTTAGAGTTCAGTTAAGCATGTGTGATTGCTAATTTGTAGCAATCAAAGTCAATTATCTCAAGTTGTTTTCAGTTAAACTAGTTCTAATTGTTGGAGGAACTAGTGGAAGGCTAGTTGTGCAGTGGGACTTCAGTCAAATGCAGTGATCATCTAGTTAACTGATCAATCAACCCAAAATAGCTAGTGCATGCAAAGAATTCAAGTTCCTTGGCTACGGTGGAAATTCCAAGGCAATGTAACATTAGTTGTAGACTAGTCTTGAGCGTATAGGTGTTGCATGCAGTCACATGATCAACCTTAGGAATTGTGCAATCCATTTTGGAAAAAATCCTAAATAATAGGGGCCTAATTTCTCAAGGAATTGCACAAGGAAATAGGGGCTCAAGTAGAGGTAGAAATTGACAAAGTTTGGGTTTTGGCTTCTTAGTGAGCAAAGAGATAGGTTATTCACCTACAGGTTGTACACATTTGAGTAAAAAAAATTAATATATCTATATTCATCAGATTGATGCAAGAAGGCATTGGAGTTTTTAGCAGATTGCTTTCCCCAAGAAAAATATTGTGTGCATGTGTTTTATTTCTTATTGCATGTCTGAATTTTTTGTTCTAAATTATGAATTAACTTCGTAGAGTAGTAGAGTAGGTGTGTGTCTTATGATTTGGAAAAAACTTCATTAGTGGTTGCAAATCTACACCATAAGTTCTACATCATATCATAGTAGGATTAACATTAGAGCAGGAATTTCGAATTTGTTTCTCAGGAGGTTCGAATTTGCAGTTCAGTGTAGAAAGATCTCTTAAAAGCTGAGAATATGACCTTCAACGGGCTGAGGCTAGAGTATGCCTTGCAAGGCAACTCCAATTTCATTGACTGGAAGGATCGCATGGAGGAGGTATTCGATGACAGTGGATTGCTAGAATACATCAAGAGAGATGTTACAAAACCAATATAATTTGATGCCTAAAACCTTGCTCAGTGGAAGAAAGTTGTAGCCAAGGTGTGGAGAATAATATTGGAGGGAGTACTGGACCACATTGACAACAATATCCATGGGAAATAAAATCCTTATGCAATGTGGTAGGCATTGAAAAATCTATTCTAGACTAGTAGTGACCACAAAAATTTGGTGCTGAAGGATAAACTTTGAAACATCAAGAGGTAGAAGAATCACTTTATCCTACAATATTTGAGGAGGTTCACACAAGTTCGTGATGAGCTTGCAGGAGTTGGTTTTACTATTTCAAATGATGACTTGGTAAGCATAGCCCTTCTATGCCTTCCCAAAAGTTGGCATAGCTATCCAAATTAAGTGAATGGGAGGGAGAAACTACCGAATTGTAAACACTTATGGTACGATTTGGTACATGAGGAAATAAGGCAGAATACAAGAGATGGGGCCTCGTCCAAGGGAAATGATAAATAAAACTTTGCATTGGTTGGAAAGGGAAAGAAGGGAAAAGGGAAGAAATCTCAAACCAAACTAGAATCCAGCCAAGGGGGAAAGAAGAAAGATTTGTCAAAAATAAAGTGACTCAGTGATCTGATGGAATAATTGGATGATACAGTTCTAGAAGAGAAACATTACAACTATGGCGATGCAATAATGCCTTGGTAACGTTGGATGTGCATACCCACTAATAAAATAATGGGCATAGTTATCATAATAAGAGAGATAAGGAGATCGAGGCATTTCTACCAGGCCAACGAAATAGAGGTGTCAGAAAGAGTAGTAGAATGCCAAACATGTTTAGAGAAACACCTTACAAGGAGTGGAAGTTGCTAGTAATAGGCTCATAATGGTCATGAGCAGGACTTAAAAGCATTAGATAAGGTAGCAAATAGTGGAAGAATTAGCACCCAAATGCACTGACATATTTTCTTGAGTGCTAGGGAGGATAGGCGAAAATGTAGAAGTTATTAAATGTCACTGACAAGAAGAAAACCTGACTGGATGGTAGATATTGTAGACACATTTAAAGTGAGGCCTTTGATTTGTGTTATGTCAAGCTTAGGATGGCAGAACTGAAATGCACAGTGGCCACAAAACCAGTGGCTCAAGAGGAGGGAGAATTCACCAGCTCTGATACCATGTTAGATATACATGGATTGTGGATAGCCAAATAAGGTAAAGCATGAATACCTTTACTATTAACAAATGACACACATATATAATCATAAGGGCTTCACTGGGGGAGAAATATCATACCACGTGTGTTCATATTGGGGGATATATATTGAGGAAAAAATGACATAATATATTGGGGGATATATAGGGGGTAAAGGGATTTTATATTGGCAAGCATAAAAAATGGAGCTCAAAGATAATGGGAAAATATAAGGAGGTATAAAAAATGTTAATGTAAACATGGATACCTACAATATCTAGTGAAAGTATGGTTTTTTAAATTGGGAAGGTTTATTGGGTTCATATTAGTAGGGGGTTACATAATGTGATTTTTAGAGTTATTTTCCAATATGCAGTCAAATTAGGGGTATTGTTTAGTATGCCACGAACACACGTGATATGTCAGAGGTCCATTGAGTGAAGCCCCTATGTAATAATACACTCATATGACTATTGGATTCATATTCAAATGTCTCTTGGACTCCCTTTGATTGTTTATCTTCCACACCATAACCCTTAAAGGATTAGGTGTCCAACAATAACAACCAAATATTCCCAAAAAATTGTAGCCTTTTGAATCCCTTTTCAATAATGAACAAGAGAAATTGTTTAAGACTGAGAAATTTTTCATAATTATTAGTGCCCCTACCTAGCCCGCATTGAAGTTTGTAGAAATGATTTCTCTATTAAATATAAAACAACACCACCCCCACAATCTCCCCAACAAAGGAAGGCCCATCAAAATAAGCCTAGTGGTAGGAGTGATCCACTTCTTCATTAGTATTATTTATGGGTTTGTGATCCGATATAACTTCAAGGATTAAATCATAAGTAGTTGGGATTTAAGTTGCCACCCTTTCAACAGTTTATGACTTTGCTTGGAATAAGTCATTATTCCTTGTAATCTAGATTCCCTAGTAGATAGTGGGTGGGAGATTTCTGAGTTTTTTTAGGCAATATGTTCCCACCATGATTGCTAGGGTTCTTTGCATGAAGGGCCATGCCACGTAGAATTTAAAGTCAAGGAGTGATGCATAATATTTCACATTACAATGACAATGGGACACACAAGGAACACATGGTCCCGTGTCTCCTCCACACTTTTACAAATTGTACACCAACTAAGCCCAATAATGCATCTCTTCTTTAGATTATCACCAATATGGATATTATTTTCGAGCATGCACCATAAAAGAAACCTAGTTTTAGGATGATTGATACTATACGTTTTGAAGTCAATTCAAATTAAACAATCTCTATACCACCAACAAGAATAATCTCTATATCACTAGATAGCAACTTACCTAAGGCTCCCCATTGATGTGATACTGTGAACTCAATAATTTGCATTCATATGTCAATAATATCCATCTCCAAGTGATTTTTAAGGCTTAGATGCCCACGAGCCAGGATTTCTCAAGCCAAAGGTTAAGTGTGCACTCAAGGCTCACAAAACTTAGCAAACAAAAAAAGATGAGGGTGTTTGTTTTGGAACATAATTTTTATAATTTTAATTTAATTTAAGTGAATGGTAGAAATTTGATCTCCATCAAATATTTGCAAATATTATTAGTAGTATACAAAAATGAAAGGTTGAAATTTCTTTTCCAAGTTATACATTTTTTCCCTTTTAATTATATTCATTAATTAAAAGAATGTCATATTAAATGAGTTATGCTTTTTGGGGCATGTAGTATTGGGGATTCATAAGATTGGTTTGTGACAAAACCTATTTATAGATTAGGAATCTCAATGATAAAGTAAAGGTAAATGCTCATGGTTAAAAATCTTGTTACAATTTTTTTAAAATTGTATATATTTAAATCATATTATTTCATTTTATCATTAATAATTATAATAATAATATTTTAAAATAAAGTTGTAATGTGGTTATTTTTATATTTTTTTTACAATTTGAAAAATAAGATAAAATATTTTGATACTTATTATATATTAATATTCACGAGCTCTATTTTATTTATATTACTGTAACTAATTTAATTAATTTCTAATTAATATTTTGAGAAAATATCATATTCGTTCTCAATAGTTTTGTATTTTTCTAACATATATTTTAATTTTGAATACGATTTGAAGCCAATTCCTATTGAAAATGATCTGGTGGTAACGTAGACAAGGCTCGTCCTTGATGTAATATTGTGAAGTCAATAATTTGCGTTCGTATATCACCAGAGCACGTGCACTGAATGGGAGTAAAATGATTAAGGGTCTGAATCATAAATAATGGAGTTAAATTTTAAAATGATTATATATATAATTTTATTTTATTTTTTATTTTTTATTTTTTTATTATTATTATTTTTTAAATATGTAATATATTTCTCGGTGATTTTAGTATTTGAATCATCATTTCTGGATATTATTAAAATTGTTATTATAATAAATAAAAAACAATTTAATGATCTTAAGAATAATGTTAATATTGGTTGAGAACATCTATCCACGTCACTGGAGGCTCTGATGGCGCACTCGCGAAAAGGTCTCGGCTGAAGTAATACAACGTGTCGACCGCAGGATCGACGCGGACAAGGGTTTTATTAGGGGTTTTTTATTTTTTACACGGTCTTATTACAGGTTTCGCATCACCGTCGCGGTCTCAGATCAGGACTTTCTCTGTTTCTGCACCTCCATTGGATTCTCCGCCTATCACTTTCGGTTGCCGATCTGGAGACAGCTATGGACGACTCTAGGGAGCTAGAGGCGGTGGACTACTCGGAGGATCCTTCGCCGGATAAGGTTATTTTCGGAAACCCTAGATTCTCGACCCGCTCACAGTTTGCTGCATCCTCTTCTATTGCACCGGATCTACCGGATATTCCGCAGTACCCGCCCTCCGTCTCGCTGGCCGTCCACCGCGCCTCTCAGGCTTTTGCCGGAACCACCCCTATCGATTCGCCGCCATTCGAGGTCCCCCCACTCTCACCGGGCTCTCTGCAATTCCTGGCATCTCACACTCCCCCTTCGCCCTCTTTCGATCCGACCTCCCCCCCTCTCCTCTCGGTTCCCTCTCCCCCTCCACCGGATCCCCCTGCATCATACCCCCCACATTCGGGAGCTCGACCCTCCGGCTGTTTCGAAACCCCCGCTGTCAAATTTAAGCCTGCAAAATCCCCATCGCTGGAAGGTATTACCAACCCCCTGGTCGACCACCCGTCGGCTCCTCGCACCGGCAAAAAGAAGATCAAGTGCATTAAGTCTACAACAAAGGACATTACCATAAAGTTTGACGAATCAAAGCCTCTCGGCGGACTCATAGACATGGCCAACACGGTATTGGTAGGGCATGTCAGGGGAAGGACATACTCGGCGAAGCGGCTCAATCTGTGGGTAAAGGAGATCTGGGGTGGGGTATTATCCGACCTTCCTGCGGTCCATGTTCTCCCTAGAGGATGGTTTTCCCTTCAGTTCTCCAAGGAAAGCCACACCAATCTGGTATTGGGCAGATACTGGCATATAGAAATGGCACCGGTTCTCCTCAAGAGATGGAATCCCCTCTTTGACCCAGAGCGCGAACAGCTCGGAGCCGGTCCAATTTGGGTGCGCCTGCCAGGTCTCCCACTGCCTTTCTGGGCTGAAGAAGTCTTCATTAGAATTGGCAATGCCCTGGGGACATATCTGGATTACGACCGCACATATGTTGAATCTGGGAACCGAACCCTTGCAAGAATTTTGGTCCATCTAGACACTCGTGATGGACTCGAGGAACAGATCACGCTTCAGTGGGGAAGGTGCATCAGAGTACAGTTACTTGACTACGAAGGAGTTCCCTTCCGTTGCAGAAGATGTCACAAAGTGGGACATCTGGCGAAGGACTGTCCTCTCAACAAGAAAGCAGATGAATCCCCGAGGGCAACCCCGGCTCCAACCAGAACGACATCTCCTGTCACTGCTCGACCTACCTCTTCGGGTCCGCCCTCTGCGACTATCTCTCCTGTGGTCAATCCGGGACTTCGGCAACCCTCTCCGCCAAGAACCAGGGCTCGCTCGGCGGCAGAAGCGGGTATGGTCTCCGGCACTCTTTCCCCTCCTTTTCAATCTTCTATTGATGTTATGTTTGAATGTGGATCCTCCTCACAGACCTCCATGGCTCACTGTGCACTATCATCCCCCTCCCTGATCTGCACTGATCCCATCATAGCCACCTCCATTCCCTTGGCTAGCGCCTCCCCCTCTCCTTTGGAATCCTCCCCTCCACATTCATACTTCCTTCGGTCTAGATCTCTAGCCAAAGAGCCCCCCACCAAGCACTCGGGTCTGGGCATTGCGGTATCAGAGGGGGGAACCATGAATATCAGAGGACGCAAATCCCACCTATCTAAGGCTATCAAACTAGCCGGCGCAGAGGTTGTATCCGGCAGGCAATCCACCATTGACAGGGTCCTTAGAGCAGGACACACCCCGAGAGGTGTTCCCCCATGAAGTGCCTGTCCTATAACTGCAGAGGATTGGCTAGTTCCTCCAAGAAACTAGCCATGAAGCGGCTCATTGAAACTGAGCCTATCGATATCATTATGCTCCAGGAGACCCTCTGCCCCGCAGATCAGATTACTCGTGCTATGCAAGCATTGACCCCTGGCTGGAATTACGTTGCTATTGATGCCGCTGGCCGATCTGGAGGTTTGGCCATTGGTACAAACCCTCGCTCTATCAAGGTGGACTCGACTTGGGGAGGTACAGGTTTCCTGGGACTTGACATATTCTCCACTGATCTGGGTATGAACCTCCGTATTATCAATGTTTATGCCCCATGCACCCAGAGAGAATCGTTCTGGCAACATCTTCTACATCTCTCCATAACAAGTGAGGACCGGGTTATTATTGGAGGAGACCTTAATTTTTCTCTGGGCTTCAGGGAATCTTGGGGTTCGGCTGCACAAATTGACTCCATCTCAGACTTCATGACCAACCTCCTCGAGCGTACAAATCTTATTGATATTCCCATGCAGAAAATTCTTCCCACTTGGAGGAACAGAAGGGTTGGGGAAGCTGCACTAGCCCGCAGACTAGACAGATTCCTTATGAAGGAGACACTCCTTCAGCGACTGCAGCTATACAAACAATGGGTTGGCTCGGGGGGTTTGTCGGATCACTCCCCTATATACCTGGAGATCCAGGGCCCCTTCAAAAAACCCAAGGCTCCCTTCAAATTTAATCATACCTGGCTAAAGGACCCATCCTATGTCAAGATGATTTCTGAATACTGGTCCTCACACCCTATCAGAGGCTCAGAATCACTTGCTAAAGGATTCTGCAGGAACCTCTCTGAGATCAAACATATATCTATTGTTTGGGCAAAGGAGAAACAAGCTCGAGATACTGCTCAGCTTACCCATATTGAGGCTGAGTTATCCTCACTCACCGACGAGAGGGGCTTGGGGTTCATATCAGCAGCAGACAAATGCCGGTTAATTGCTCTGGAGAATCAAAAAGCAAAGATCCTCAATGAGAGAGAGGAATCCATCAGACTGAGGAGTAGGGCATTATGGATTCAAGCAGGGGATGAAAACTCGAAGTTCTTCCACAGCTTCACCAAAGGCAGAAAAGCAGCTAATACTATCTGGAAGCTCCCTACCCCTGATGGTGGAACTGCAGACACTTTTAACAAGCTCGCACACTTGGGCATCTCACATTTCAGGGATCTATACAAGTGTCCCCGTGAAGTAAATTTGCCAGATATCATCAATGTGGCAAATCACTTCCCGAGATTTGTGGAGGAGGATGACGAGGAGGCTCTTAATGATCCAGTTTCGGCGGAGGAGCTGGAAGGCGTTCTGAAATGGTTCAAAAAAGATAAGAGCCCCGGCCCGGATGGATGGACCATCGAATTCTATTTAGCCTTCTATGATGTTCTGGGACAGGATCTACTGGACGTAGTCGAGGAGAGCAGAACCTCTGGATCCATTTATCATGCCATCAACTCTACCTTCATTGCTCTCATACCAAAATCTGATTCGCCTGAATCCTTCAATGACTACAGACCGATCTCCCTGTGCAATTGCCTCTACAAAATCATCTCAAAGACAATTGCGAATCGTCTTAGACCTATCCTCTCCAGATCCATTGCCCCGCAACAATTCGCTTTCCTCGAATCTAGGCAGATTCATGAGGCCATTGGCCTGGCACAAGAAGCCATACACTCCATATGGTCCAGACACCTAAAGGCCATCCTCCTCAAAATTGACCTCTCCAAAGCCTTTGACCGGGTCAGCTGGCTCTATATCAAAATGATCCTCATCCACCTGGGTTTTCCCCACACCTTCATATCATGGATCATGGCCTGTATATCATCCCCTACATTCAGCATTCTCATAAATGGATCGGCCTCCCCCTTTTTTCACTCTGAGAGAGGACTGAGACAGGGCTGCCCTCTATCTCCTCTGCTTTTCCTATTGGTCATGGAAGGACTTAGCCGCCTCATGGACTCTGCCAAGAGATCTGGAGATATCAGGGGCCTTCGCATATCCGATCATTGCTCTCTCACTCACCTGCTCTTCGTGGACGATGTTCTCATCATACTTGATGGCAGTATTCGTGACTCTCGAACCTTCTCAAAGATCCTGCAACTCTTCTATGCTGCAACAGGTATGTTACCAAATCAGTTGAAATCAACCATCACCTGCACCCATACTTCGGTACAAGAATCTCAGCTAGCCCTTCAGGCTTTCCCCTACAATGCGCACCCTCTGGACAGAGGCCTCAAATACTTGGGCTTCAATCTGAAGCCTACCAGTCAAAGAATAGCTGATTGGGTCTGGTTGGTTGCCAAATTGGAAAAAAGACTCTCGGGCTGGAGCTTCAGATACCTCTCTAGGGCTGGCAGACTGGTGCTCATCAAATCCGTATTAGAGGCTACACCGGTTTTCTGGATGGCACTAGCATGGATACCAAGGAATATCCTAGGACGACTACAGCAGCTATGCAACCGTTACCTCTGGAATGGAAATCAGGACAAAAGAATGTTTGCTTGGATAAGCTGGAAGAAGATCTCTTTGCCCAAAAAATGGGGCGGTTGGGGTCTCAAAGACCTCCCTGATTTCGCTAGGGCACTTGCTGCCAAGATGGGATGGACCCTATTAACTAGTCAAAACCTTTGGGCGCATGTGTCCTATCACAAATACATCTGGCCCCAGGATATAATGGATTGGGCTAGATTACCATCTTGGTCATCGAAGGGATGCTCATCAATCTGGAAGGCTCTGATACACTCCCTTCCCCTCATCCGAGATAACCTTGTATGGAGAATTAATGATGGGTCGCTGGGCAGGATTGGCTTGGACCCGTGGATCAATTGTGGGGGCAGGCACACCCTCACCCGCGACCTCATTACTCATCTTCATAATCGGAATATTCGAAATTTCGCCCATATTGCAGATCAACAGCGCACGGACATCTTCTCACAAGCTTGGAAATCTGCTCAGCAGCTCGATCTCCCCCCGCAGTGGCATCAGGAATGGAGTGATTACATTCGTGCCTTGACCGAATCCCATATCCGCATCAAGCAAGGACCTGACGAACTCATATGGTGCAAGGCGGATCATGGTATATACGCACCCAAATATGGCTACAGAGAACTCATCACTCACAGGATACCTGATACCCTGCCCTCGTGGTGGCATAACATTTGGAAATTAAACGCCTCTCCCCGCTCCAGATTATTTTTCTGGTGTGCCCTCAAAGGCATCGTCCCCACGGGCGAATACCTCACTCACAGAGCCGTCTTCGGTCCCACCTGGTGTATATTCTGTAAGGCGGCATCCGAAACCACAGACCACATTCTCCTCCATTGTCCGGCTGTTCACGCTCTTTGGAACAATATCTGCACTCACCTGGGCATAGCGAGGATCTGGAATGGAGATGATCTCACCGGTGCATGGTCCACCTGGACCCAAAGCCACCCGGGCTCCAAGCTACAAAACCTCCCCCTCGTGGCATCATGGTACACTTGGCTTACGCGGAACCGTGTTATATTCGAGGAATAGGCTGTAAATTGGCCTCAGATTGAAGCGAAAATCCTCGCCGCATACCATGAATTACCTGACCCTCCCCCCACTCGAACCAGGACGATTCGGGCGATGCCTGCTATTGATAAATCGACCCCATGGGCGTTCTTCGATGGGGCAGCAAATCAAACGGGGAGTGGAGGTGGATTTATACTGCATATAAATGAACAACACAGATTCCTTGTAAAAATGGGATTCGACACAGGATCGAATAATTACGCTGAACTATCTGCCATCCGAAATCTAATGCATTTCGCATTATCTCATCAGTGCACAAATCTGAATATATATGGGGATTCTATGGTGGTTGTGAACTGGATCAATAATGACTCCACATGTCATTCACACACTCTCAGCAATTTATTATTTGATGCACACACTCTCAAAGCTGCTTTTAATTATTTCTCCTGTTTACACATTTACAGAGAACATAACTGCGAGGCTGACAAACTATCCAAAGAGGCCTCGGTACTTCCCAGAGGCGAATGGCTAATTGTGGAGCAGCAGGGGACTGAAGAACACAGGTTTTATCATAGACCATATATCGATCACAGAGACCAGCGGGACAATAGTCCCGATAGACGACAGTAGCGAAGCATTTTTGTCATGATGAACTGTACATAATAATGGATGATATTTTGTATGCAAATGGATCCTATGCGATCTCGAACAGGCTAAAACAGTCAGACACATATATGTATCTCCTTTTTTGCAACATGATCTGATACAACACCCTGCGAGGTGATTTTGAATGAACATCACAACAATGCCAAGGGCATCTACTATATGTAATTTTCTAAATTTTAATGAAAATTACTGATTTTTCCAGTGGAAAAAAAAAACAATTTAAAAATATATTTTACTTATATTTAGATGGAATATTTTATCAATCTAATTGATTTTTTAAAGTTTTATTTTATAAAATATTAAATAATAAAAAATTTAATTATTATAAATTAATATTTAGATTGATTTAACCAATCACATATATAGCAAAGATTAGAAGTATCTCTTTATTTTAACTAGCTCAAAGAAGAAAATTAATATAGCAAAGATTAGAACGAACTCTAATGAGCTCCATAGTGAAATAGGTAGTTAGGCAGTTCCTAAAACACCATGGATAGAAAAGATCTGCCATCTATGTGAGAATAGGAACATCTAGGATGAAAACCACTTCTCTTAGAGTGCCCCACGAACAACCACATTAGATCTTCATTTCATAATCTTTGTTGCAATACTGACCTTCCTAGCCTTTTAGGATGTCAAAATTATAATGAGCTCGGGAGGCTTCTCTCCAAGCTTTTTGAGTATAAGAATAAAATCTTAAATCAAACTAAATAATTTGTTTCTTTAGGTCCTATAGACCAAAATTTGGTCTCAATAGACGTTAACCATCATCATCATAATAATCAAATGAGTGTGTAGATTTATTAAGTATATAGATTAATTTTTTTTTCTTAAATAAATTTAATTTTGTAGAAATTTGATTTCTTAACCCTGGTAGATCTGAAACCAAATTGACTTTAAAATAATTTAATTATAAACCATAATAATTAATTATATTTATTTTATGTTGATACAATTTAACCTAGACCAATTGTTTACAAAATATAAAAAAACATCAGCCCCTCTCAACTTACTAAATTTTTATTTTTATATTAATATATAAATAGACCCATACATTTTTT
The DNA here is from genome assembly GCA_031772625.1 of Pinus tabuliformis. Classification (NCBI taxonomy): domain Eukaryota; kingdom Viridiplantae; phylum Streptophyta; class Pinopsida; order Pinales; family Pinaceae; genus Pinus; species Pinus tabuliformis. Next base: position 910,448,485 of record CM062809.1, on the reverse strand, counting down.
ATAATAATTAGATATTCCATTTAGAAAGAAGACAATCATAATCATCAAACCTATTGATAAAATAGTATTTATAATATAGCTACGTACTCAAACTCTTCATAGAATGATCCATTCCTCCACAAAATAAAATAAACTTCAATGTTGATATAAAAATTATATCACGTTGATTTGAATACGTGTTGTAACACAACTCACAAACTACAGCTGTCGCGATTTATTTTTTTAAACTAAAACAGAGAAAAATTGAATAGTATGCATTCATTTATTTATTTTTTAAATATTTATGTCCATAAACACTGTAATTTTTCCTGATGTTTTCATTTGTGAAAAATCACATAATTTGAATATCTAGAATCTACCTGCATACGAGTGTATGACCAAAGCACTCGCGCGTAATGAATAGCTGATTGCCCGGAAACTTCCAATACCTCCACGTAGGAAACCCCACTACTAAGGAAACTTCGAAGAAAATAATTTTAGGGCGCGTTAAGAATGAAAGGCCGTGAAGCTGAAAAATGGATATAGAGGCCATGAAAGGAGCTGAAAAATGAATATATTCCCATAATGGGTGGCTGCTGCAAAGAGAAATAGCAGCAATCAGATCAACTTCGAAATGAGTATATTTAGAAAATTGATGTTAGATTGTCTGCAACTAGATAACAGGGATGATATTGCTTCACCTGAAGCTTTGGCTATGGCAGGAGTAGACTATGAGATCGTTCACGTTCCCTTCATTGACCGACCTTGGATTTGGAGGCTTCAGAAATTCTTTAAACGAATTTGGCCCTTCCCAATGAAGAACAAAGTGGCCGATTATGAGAACCAGAGCCAGAAGCGGAAAATAATCGGAGGAAAGCGAAGGAGGAGAAAATTGAAAGTGGCTAGTGAGAATCAGAAAATTATTAAATCGAACACCAACAAAGGTAGTAATAAAGTAAATTTGTTCTACAAGGCTGGTGATTATGGTATCTTTTTTAATGCAAAAGTTGAATTGTTCTAGAGCAGTAGATGTATTTTACCACAATATAATAAAATTCCTTATCAATGTAGTGAGGACAGTTATTAAATCGTCTGAGGCACACAATTTCTTTGGGAGAAGGGAAATGAATGTGGGATTGCGTGATGCAAGGGTTTTAATGCACTAATCAGGTATTGATGTTGGTGTGATTTGAATAAAATTTGGGATTGTGTGATGGAAAAGATTTTACTTCCTCTTCGCTCCAAGAATTTGATAAATGTGGGTATTATTTGAAATAATTTGAGATTTTATCCGGGACAGGGTTTCAGTACCTCAACCCTCTGCAGTCTTTGAGCAGTTGATGTGTGTGATTTATAATATAAAGAGTTTTTCCATTTATTGTGTGTCATTGTTACGCTGGTAGATGCTACACATGTTCGATTGTTATGCTTATATATGCTATACATGTTCTACAGTGGGTCTCTGTTTTCTTTCTGAGTAGTTTACATCTTTATAAGAGATTTCTTTTAATCATGTTGTTCTGTATTTAATTGATTTCATATTAATACATTTCCATTTCCAGTTTAAATCTTTAGTCCTCTGCCTTACACCAATCCCAGTTTAAATCGTTATACCAATTATCCTGAATTTACAAGACCAATCCCAGAGGATTTAAATCTACACCAATCGTAGTCAGTTTATTAGAATTTAAGCTCTAAATTTTTCCTGAAATATATAGCTCTATGTATCTATATATATATTTCTTCCAAAACTAGATAAATCATAGATCGAAATGAGTCTCTCGGGGCAATTCACAGGGATCTCTTTGGCATTGGGTTTGCAACGATTTCGCTATTTTAAATTTTTTCTTTTCTTCATATGTTTGTAACACTTTATTTGGCAAACATAACTGCTTTCTCTGAGAGAAGAGAAATGCGGCATGCTGTTGGTTTTTGATGTTAAGTACTATAATGTTTACTCGAGTACCTTCTCAATCACAAACCACAGATAGTTGAAATGCGCAGTTTGTCAATAGAACATCGGTGTTATATCTGTTTTGGATCCAATGTTCTCTAGATCTACGTTTATGCCTATTGCAAATTGTTGATCCAAGTTCAATTTTATTGCAAATTCTTGAATTTTTAAGAATATTTCATAACCAATAATTGACATAAGGATGAAGAATTTATATATGTGGCCAATGATTTGCTTTTAAATTGAATTTCTGATTATGGCAAAACCCCAAATAATTGGGATAAGGATGAACAATCTATACATGTGGCCAATAATTTGCCTTTTTTTTCTAATATCACCAAATTTTAAATTGAATTTCTGATTATGGAAAATCCCAAATGGCTGAAAAGCTGACTTCAGTTTGTGCAAGGTAATTGATTTACAGCACATAGACCTTGTTTTGTTTATAATTAGAGTAAACCAACAGCGTAATTCTCCATAAGCAATTTTATTTGACATTTTCTTTCTTGTTTATGTATAGGATTGGTTCCTTTTTAACTTCTTAAGATACATTAAGATAGAATAAACCAACACGATAATATATAGGATTGGCTCTATCTGTGGTTTTGTAAATCAACAATGGCCGGCATTAATCTACGTGCAATTCTACTAGATGTCCCAATCTGCAATTCAATATATGGACATCATTTATTATCGAAGTTGACAATTTAACTGTGTAGCACCATAAAAAGTGTGATGCAATATAGGCCATATATTTATAGAGATGAAATGATGCGACTATCGAAGTTAACCTAATAATATAGGAACAACCTCAAGTCTCTAAGTACGTGATAATTTCGGTCAAACAACTTAAAAGTTGTTTTTAATATTTTTCCTTTTTATTCTATTTGTAAGGAGAATATATATATATGATTGGCTTATATATAAATAATATTTTGGTCAAAAAGTAACTCTCCTTTTGTCGATCCAGCTACCCCGGTAATATTCAAGGTCGAATAATTTACTTCACAGCTATATGATAAGCACAGGGTTCACTATCATGCAATAATTCTACCGACAATGCGTGACTGTATACAACTAGATTGTGAGCACGCTTTCAGTGGACGATGCTGACAATGAATCCGTACACCCCACTGTTGCCGTCACCGCTGGAGAAGAGATTACCAGGTACCACTCAACGGATGACGTCAATAATTACGCCTAACGCGTTCTTTTAAGGGCAGGGGCCTTCGGGAGATTTTCTTCTGTTAGCATCCAATTCATAATTGCCACCTGTTTAACTACCTAACTCTCACACGTTAAACAGCGTGTCATGCGTCCCTCCATCTGCCCCATTTGGAATCATTGATAGGTGACTTCGTGCAGCCCAGAGCCGGCCACTACGTGGGAAAGCAGCTGCTCGGCTACCCTGATCACGACGGATCTTTAACCAGATACCCATAAAACAAAGGCATCCAAGCGAGCGCCAGTAGTCGTTTCAGTCGCCGACCCGGTCCCGCACATGGATTCAGTGTGAAGTGCAATTCCCCTTGGTGACCTTGTTGCAATTTCTTCAGTTATTTTTTTCCAAAAAGACAAAACATAATGTCCTTTAAAATTAAAGAGGAGTATGTCAACAGATTGCAGTCATGACAAGAAAGAAAATAAAATTAAAGAGGAGTATGTCAACAGATTGCAGTCATGACAAGAAAGAAAAAAAACACCCAGAAGTCCTATGCAATGCGTAAGGAAACAAAACCATTGTTGTGCCCAACCACGCGGCAATCTGAAATAATTTCAGGTAGCTAGGAACGGCTCATGGCCACCCGACAAAGAGTAACTAGACCATAAATCATGTCGCATTAGAAATCGAAGGATCATGATTCACAAACATAACCATCTTGCAAAAACTCAAAAAACATGAACCGGGGGCGGAGAGGAATCCCACTCTTGGACAGGGCATCCGCCACTAAATTTTGCTCTCGATGCACATGAATGAAGGAGATGACACAGAAAGAAGGGAACACAAAACGTTGTCCATCAAGTGGTGTAGAAGAGGGACTTTGTGGCCGGCTATCCTGATCAAATCAATTGCGAGCCAAACTGCACTAAAGAATGGAGTTGTCTTTAGTGCGATTTTTTGGAGATTCAGGTGACGAAATCTGGTGGGAAAAATTGAGGTTAAATTTTGATTTGTATTATTTAAAATGATTTTTTAATTGCATATTTGGATTAAGCACCCTGGAAAACCTTGGGACGCTTTGATTGTGCAGAAATTAGCTATCAAACTTGCGATTTCAATAATTGCTGCGGGATTTTGACATGAAAAACCCACCAGAAAAGCAATTGCTTCGGGATTTTGACATGAAAAACCCACCAGAAAAACTTCCAAAAAATCTCTTTAAAGACAACTCCCTAAAGAATACCACACAAGGCAAAGATTTCTGCCCTACAATTGATCCCATCTCCTCCATTCCAGTAAAAACGGTATTCACTCATAAGTCATAGCTTGATGAGAGCACCACATCTACATCTGCCACCATTCGATGCTCCATCAAAGAGGCCAAAAAGATAAGAATCCCCCAAGTCCTTAAAAGAGACAAAGCCCTTGGGAGGCTTAGGAATCCATGGTCCAATCTCAAAAAAGTACCCAACTATTTTAAGACATGTGGAGAAATAGTCTGGGAATCTGCCTTAAAAAACAGAAGTGTTTCTGGAGCCCCAAATCCCCCAGAAAACATACAAAGGGATCGATCGCTCTGTAGGGCCTTAGCTCCATTGACCAGTATCAAAGGCATGAAATAATAGAAGGCCAATTCCTATCAATAGTAATCTTTAGCATCTCAGATACTTTCTCTGAAATGTCTATAGCAAAGGGGCATTTCAGGGACACGTGGTCACAATCTTCGAAGGTTGTGCCACAGTTTGGCATCTGCGAGGGCCTTGAAAGCCTCTCTTCATCCAATTTTCCCAGGTAAGAATATGATTGAAGAGGGTCAGCCAGGAAAATCATTTAAGTTTAATGGCGCTGCCCATTTCCGCATTGGTATGGTCTACTCAGCAAAATGGCTTGATAGGGGGGAGCCAGAAATATAGGAATAAATTTCCCAGCAGATCGGCCGCCCCATGCAAGGAAGTTAGATATGTTTGATAATGCAATCCCTGCTTCACACAATTTATGCTTGTAAGATTCCCATTCAAATTCGAATATAGCTGAAAGTCTCAACTCCCATGAGTGTGGTCAATGGTGAGAGGAAAAAGCAACAGGGCCTTGATTTTGCAAGTCAACTAGACACCCATTTAATACAAATGAAGAATGATTTGGGGAGAGAGGCTATGATCTCCAATCAGGCCCTTAATCGAATCCAACCCAATGAGAATTTTTTCCCCATTGTCAACTTGCCAGCTCAATTTTCCACAAAGCCAATGCTTGGCCGACATCATACCGCTTCAAATGGAGGATCGCCTTCCATTATTAGGTGTGCTAGCAGCAGCTCATTCATCTAGTCGTCAGTGTTGGAGATACTTCCCCTGTATGATTTTCATACAGATGCCCTGAACGTTGAAAGCCGGCCACATTTTTGGAGCGAAGGCATAGATTGAATCATTTGTTGTCTCTTATTCCCTAACCAGCCGACTCAGTGGGTTTAGTAAGAGATTCAAGCCTGACTAGGTGGAATTTTCCGATGTTTCCAACTTCGGACCAAAGGAACATAGCCATTATGGCATCGATTTTTTGAACGACAGTCGAGGGATGAAGAAATAAATGCATCCAAAATACAGAAATCCCTTGCAGGACCGCTTTTATCGTTATCACTTGGCCTCCTATAGTGAGCCAACTATGATCCCATAAGGATAGTTTTTTCTCAACTACGCTAATCAGCCAACTCGATCAACCAACAACTCCAGTCCAAGATTCAGTAGTTACGTGGCTTTTGAAAACATCCCCAGTATTTGAACCCAGTTTAGATTTGATCCCAAACCGGGACGCTATTTGTTGAATTGTCTTTGAGTTCTTCTCAACCGAAATTATTTCGGATTTGTCTTTATTTAGGATGAGGCATTATTTCGGATTTGTCTTTATTTAGGATGAGGCCTCAGGGTCTACCAAATTTGGTGAGAATATGATGGTAGGCCTCCCACTCAGAAATTTTAGTTGCCCATGCACAAAACATCGTCCACAAATAGGAGATGAGTGGTGGATATGTTGTTAGAGACCTTGCAACATGTGATGGCATACTTTTGTTGCTCTAATTCCTCTGCTTAAGGAGTCCATGACCAACAGGAAGAGAACGGGAGAAATTGCACATCCTGGAAGCTGAAGTAACACAGGCTATAATCCATTTTACATGTCTATGAGGAAAACAATTTTTGTGAACAATCATGCGGAGGAAGTCCTAGTCCACCCGAGCATAAGCCTTCAGAAGGTTTATTTTCATAAGACAAGCCTTTTAAGTTTCGTGATTTGATAGAGTGTATGCTTTCTTGTGCAATCGCTACAACATCTTGAATTATCCTGTCAGGAAGGAAACCAAACTGCGCCGGACAGATATACGGAGAAATGATCTTTTTTACTTTGTTAACTATTAACTTTGAAATCATTTTATAAACAAAATTATAGAGAGATATAGGTCTAAAATCAGAAAAGCCTAGAGAATGTGATTTTTTTGGGAATGAGAGTAAGGAAAGTGGTATTGGTGACACCTGAAATGAGGCTAGAGCGGCGAGATTATTCCACCATTTGGAGAATCTCAAGGCCCATAATGTCGAAGAAGGAGATGAATAACTCAATGGGCCACCCGTCCGAGCCCGAGCTTAATATCTTTTTCCATCTCTTTCAGAATGTGTAAGAGTTCTTCTTCGGTAGCAGGGAAATCCATGAGGTTGATATCTTCATCATTGATTCGATGAGGGAATAAGCTTGCCATCTCCATTTTTTCCAAAATTTTGTCCTCCTCTAACTCTTTGTATTGTTGTCGAAAGTCTCTGAAAGCCTCTTTCTTGATGTCATTGAGAGATGTAAGTAACCTGCCCTTTTTGTAGCTTTTCTTTTGGAAGCAGCTATGTGAAAAAATATGGTATTTTTATCCCATCTTCTACCCATTTGAAATTCTTCAATTATTTTCCTTGATCCATTTGATCTAGGAACAAACTCTCTTCACCAAGAGGTGGGTCCTATTTACTCATTGATAGATCTAAATGCAAAACTCCCCTTGACTACCTAGTGTATCCAAAATCTACCCCACAACGTAATAAAAGACTAAATTAGCATAACCACAGTTACCAATGTGGTTGGTATACTGATCAATGTCATTGTCATACACCGATTGGCTTATCAACCACATTATTAAATGTGGTTGTGCTAGTTATACTTGACACCATGGGTTGGATTCATGGACCATGGTTGAGCATGGTTAATGAGGGTTGATGAGGCTGATGAAGGTTGACGAGGTTGGCCCTCGTCCATCTTAAATTAATGTAAATTCTAATGTTACAAAAGGGTTGCATTAATGGTTGAGATGGTTCATGGATTTGACTATGGTTGAAGAGGGTTGACCATTATTGACCATATCTCAACCATAGATAACTTTATTAACCATTATGGTTGACCTTAATTAATAATAGATACCATGATCATGGTTGACCATAGTTGATCATGGTTGACAAAATTAAACTATGGTTGATCATGGTTAACCATATTCAACCACAGTTGATAATGGTTGACCATGGTTGACGATGGATGATGCTAGCATATTCTCATTAACAATGGTTGACCATGGTTGATAATGGTTAACCATGGTTGGTCATGGTGGACCATGGTTGATCATAGTTGAGCATGGAGACCTTGATTGACAATTATGGTTGACCATATTCAACCATAAAGACCTTCGTTGACAATGTTCGACCATTCTAACCATACAAATCTTGATTGACCATTATGGTCGATGGCAGTCAACCATGGTGAACCATTATTGATCATGGTTGATAATGGTGGACCATGGTTGATCATTATTGATCAACGGATCTTGATTGACCATTATGGTCGATCATAGTTGGCCATGGTGAACCATGATTGATCATGGTTGACCATTGTTGATCTTGGTTGACAATGTTCAACCACGGGTGACCATGGTTGGTCTTGGTTCACCATGTTTGACCATTCTAACCATAGATATATATTATGGTTCACCATGGTTGACCATGGTTTACCATGTTCAACGACTCTAACCATGTCGATCTTAGTTGACTTTGCTTGACCATGGTTGACCTTGGTTGATCATGGTTGATCTCAATTGAACGTGGTTGATCTTGGTTAACCATGTTCAACCATTCTAGCCATAGAGATCTTGGTTGACCATTATGATTGATCATGGTTAGCCATGGTTGGCAAGGGTTGACCTTGTTTAACCATGTTCTACGATTCTAACCATGTTGATCTTAGTTGACATTGGTTGATCATGTTTGATCTTGGTTGACAATGGTTGACAATGATTGTTGATCATGGTCTACCATGGCTGACCTTGGTTGACCAGTGTAACATGTTGATCGTTGATGACCTTAGTTGACCATGGTTGCTGATGGTTGACCATATTTGAGCAAGGTTTACCATAGATACCTTATTAACCATTATGGTGAACTATGTTTGACTTTGGTTGTTTATATTTGACCAATGTGGTTGACTATGTTTGATTATTAATATTAATCAATATTATTGAAAGGCAATTATGTTTTACCAAAGTTGAAGAGTGTTGGTTGTTAAACATAGTCAACAAAATTAGTAAATGTGATTGACTAATTTTGTAATGATCCATTGTGATGTTGGATAAATTGCAATGCAATGCAACATTGCAACAATGTTTGACACATTGAGATGTTGGATAAATTGCAATGTAATGTAACATTGCGAAAATGTTTGTCACATTCTAATGTTGGTTAGATTTTTGTATCATTCCACCATCATAATAATAATAATAACTAGCACACACACATTATTAAATGTGGTTGATATAAGCTTAAAAGCTTATAAATACGATTATTATTATTAATTATTATCAACTTATTCATTCATTTTTTTGATTCCTTATTAATTAATTATGTAAATATTATTCTTAATGATGTGAAGTGATTTAATAGATTGGACTCTGACATTTATAATAAAATTTTGTGTTTATTTTATTTTATTCCATTATTTAATACACAAGTATAGATTCATGTTATCTATGAATTCACTAAGAGTCCATTTTTTTTCTCTCAATTATATATATATATATATATATATATATATATATAAAATTGCATTTTTGAATGTATGAATGGATTAAATTCCTTAAATATTTTTTGGATATCTAGATTGTGTAAACAACATAGTTTAGACATGCATTTTTGACAAATATTTGTTTCATTCAAAATTACCTCTTAAAAAAAGCTAAATTGTAAATACTTTATTCTATCTTTGAGTATGAGAGTGAAATGATTTTACCATATTTCCTTCAACAACCAACTACCCTAACATAGGAAGAGTAAGATAATGAGATTATTTTTTATAATATTTTTAAATAAAAATATGTCTATTTATTTTTTATTTAATTAAAGTGAATATTACTTTTAATTTAAATAATATTTTGTTTTATTTTAAATGCTACAAGTAAATACACTATATCTACCACTAACAAAATTACACATTCTTTTCATAGTAAACTGTGAAATCTGTGCAATTATTATTTATAAATTATTCCAATTTTATTTAATTAATAATTTATAAAAATTATGAAAATATTTTATTTTTTAATTAAAGGACAATTGAATTAGAATAGGAAAGCTTCTTTTAATTGTAAAATATAAGCATATATAGATATATACGTGAAAGAATTAGACACAATTTAATTAATATTTATTTTTTAAATTATTATATAAAATTAATATATTATATAAAAATATAATTTATTTTATTTTATTAAGATTGATAAAAATTATATATATATTAATTATATGAAAAGATAATTACATTGTGAAATTTAAAAATATATAGAAAATTAATATATTAAATTTTTTATATTTTAAAAAATATGTTATTATTATTATACTTTATACACATTTTTATTTTTATACTAAATAAATTAAAAAAAATTTAATTAACAAATAAAATATAACAGATCTCTAAAAACTTACACAAAATTGAAAAAACAATATTTCACCAAAATCTATCTAAAACCCCTTAACATTAATCCATCATTTAAAATAAATTTATGAAATATCATCAAATAATCAAATTGTTTTAACCAACATAATTAAAAACATGTTAGATGGAAGCATCGTCGACACCAATTCATGAAACGAAGTTCTCTCATTCGAAGGTTTTCAAGAATGGGTGGAAAATAGAGAAGATGTGAAATCGATGGAGATTTTTATGGTAAGTGGTTGGAGGGAAAGCAAGGTTTCAAAAGTTTTTATTTAGCAAGTCGATAATTATATAATTTAGTATAAGGGAATGTGTAAATATGTTTCGGTAAAATGTGAAGTTGATATGTGTTTTTCTTAAAATGTAAATAAAATATACTTTAATGTTGGTTAGACTAAAAAGATATGAATATGATATGCATGTAAAGAAATTTCATGTAAAGTAATTAGAAGTAAAAAAAGCGTACGAGTAAAATATTTAAACCTTACACTTCTAAAAAATCTTTGAATGCGAGATTTAAATGAACTATTTGAAGATCCATGTTAACTAATTTATTTCAATATCAACTTCATATATATCTATATAGAAAAAAAATGTTAAAGAAAATATTTAAAGATTGTATAATAATAAAACATTTAATGGGGGTTATCAATAAAACATTTTAATACTATTCAATATTGAAGTACACTTAAAAATATAATAATAGTAATAATAATAATATTTTAATTTGTGTTGATAAAATGTTTCCATGTATCATAATTTAATTTTAATATTAACTATGTATATACTATAAATTTTTTAGAAAGATTATGCATATATCATTAAAAAAATAAGTTCTATGGTTAAAATATTTGAAGTGGTATCAATATTTTAGAGTTTGGCCCTCTATATAGCTTCCAAAATTACAATTTAAACGATGAAAAATTGCATATTGTATTTTTCACTTAAAGAAGTTTGAGCCTCAAGAAATTTGATCCCTCTCGGTTCATGTTAGATCCATGCTTAAAATGGATCTATAGTGGTTCTAGTATGAAGGGGATGTGTAAGTACATGCTCAACTTGGAGGTCAGAAGCTTCCCTCTTAAAAAATAAAATACACTTTAATGTTGGCTATAATAACGAAAAATGAATATGGTATGCATGTAAAGTAATTAGAAGTCAAAAAAATGTGTAAGTAAAATGTTTAAACCTTATACTTTTCAAAAATATTTCAACAAACTATTGGAATAGCCATGTTAACTAATTTATGTCGATACCAACTTCATATATATATATATATATATATATATATAATTGTTAAAAGAAAATATTTTAATGTTGTATATAATAAAATATTCAATGTGGGTTATCAATAAATTATTTTAGTATGAATTAATATTAACGCATACTTAAAAATATATTAATAATAAAAAACAATAGAAAAGAAGAAATTTTTATGATTAAAATGTTTGAAATATTTTATAGTTTGGTCCTCTATATATATCATATATAGCATTTAAAAATACAATTTAAATAGTGAAAAATTACATATTCACTTTAAAGAAATTTTATCTTTTTCTTCTCATATTAGATCAATGCTTAAAATAGATATATACTGGTTCTATAACCCAATATGAGGGGGATGTGCAAGTATGTTAGTGCTCAAAGTGGAGCTGATAAGTCCCTCTTAATATAAAAATAAAATACACTCTAATGTTGACTAAAGTAAAAAAAATTGAATATAATATTTAATAAACTAATTGAAGAGTCATGTTAACTAATTTATGTTGATATCAACTTCATAAATATCTAAATATAGAAAAATAATTGTTAAAAGAAAATATTTTAGTGTTGTATATAATAAAATATTCAATGTGAATTATCAATAAAATATTTTAATACAAATTAATATTGATGTATACTTAAAAATATATTAATAAAAAAACATTTTAATTTGTATAATATTTTAATTTTAATATTAACTACATAGTTTTAGAATATATATATATATATATATATATATATATATATATATATATATATATATATATATATATATAATAATAATAATAATATATTTTTTTTTAATTAAAATGTTTGAAATGGTCTCAATATTGTATAATTTGATCTTCTATATATTTTATATAATATTTAACAATATAATTTAAATAGTGAAATATTACATATTGTATTTTGCACTTTAAAAAAATTACACGTGAACAAATTTAATTCCTCAAAACTCATATCTATATTTAAAATAAATTTATATTAATAAATAACCTAAACCATACTTACAACAAATTTATACTAATAAATAATCTAACATTTTACCCAACCAATTTCCATTAACTTTTCGGTACCAATTTCTCTTAATTTTTCAATAGAAATGATACCACTCAAAGCTTCCTCAATAAAAATATTTATCAAAATACACTTCATATTTCATCTTTCTAAATTTTTGAATCTATATTTAAAATAAATTTATATTAATAAATAACCTAAACCATACTTAAAACAAATCTATCATAAATAATCTAACATTTTACCTAACCAATTTCCACCAACTTTTCGGTGGAAATGATACCACTCGAAGCTCCCTCAATAAAAGTATTTATCAAAATGCACTTCATCTTTCATCCTTCTAAATTTTTATGTTAATCTAAATGCAATTCGACTTTTTAAGTTTCTAGGTTAATAGAAAATCGGGTAGAATCATCATTTCCACTTTGATATCTATTTAATAATTATGTAAATTTAAATTATTTAATAATTATGTAAATTTAAATTATTAAAATAAAGTAGGAAATAAAATAAAATGCTATTATAAATTTTAAAATAAATGAATAAAATTTATATTCTAAAAAAATATTTTATTTTAATTATATGGTATAAAATATTTGATAATATTTTTTAATGTTAGTTTATGTGAATTTTGAGATAATTGGTGTAATTAATTTGATGTTTGAGTAGTCATAACCAAGGGACATTATCACGGATTGCATTTGACTTGGGCTACACTAGTCCTTAGCTTTCTAGTATAGTTGAAATTTTTTCAAAAATGTTTTCAGCTCATTATTTTCATGCCCTAAATGTCTTATAGAAACCTTGTGTGATAGTCTATTCTACACCCCATAGACATTTAATAATACATTTTATATATATCTAATTTCTTCATAATATAATTAATTATTCTCATTTTAAAATAAAATTAATTATTCTCATTTTTATTATTATTTTAATGTAAAACTTTATATTGATATAAATTAATTTTACAATTCATATATATAATTATTTTTTAAATTACTATTTTAATTAAATAAAAATAATTATTTTTTCCTCACATGAAGAATATTACATTTCTCACAAAATATCAAACACATTTGTATATTTTCCATTTTTCCATTATCTTTTAAAAACATTAAATGTTATTAACTAAAAAACATTATTGGTTATTAACTAAAAAACATTATTGGTTCTTATAAGTAAAATAATTGGGTTATATTTATCTAGACAAAATTATGGATTTTGAATAATTTATTATTAATTGTAATATTAAAATACAAAATATTTTATATAGTATTATTTGAATATAAATATTTACTTTAAAATGTAAATTTGAATGCCTTTTCTATTTTTATAAATTAATTATATTAATTTTAAAAATGGATTACATTATTGATAACCAAAATGAATTGACTTCACTCTACCATATAGGGAAATAAAGTTCTTGGTAGGTTTGTAAAAATTTAGAGTATCTATTGGAAATAAAGAGTAACATTAATAACATAAAATTAAAAGAAGAGACAACCAGAACATGGTAGCCAATTCATGTGTCTAATGAAGTCACAAGCACTAGATCCTTTGCACTCAAACCTAGTGGCATTGTAGGTTTAAACTCACATTGGACGTGACTTTCATTATGAGCTGAGCGAGCTTCAAATCTATTGAGGGAAGCCTATAGTTTCCACAACTTCCATTGAATATAATTCAGGAAGGAAATGATGTCGTTCATGTCCTCATGTTTTTCTCCTAAGGCCCTTCCTAACAAGGTCTTGAGATACCAATGGAGAGTTACAAAATGTATGTAATGGTTCCTCCTTCCCCTAGTATGGCTAGGGTCAGGAATCTAGTGAGAGACCTCATCTAATAACGCAAAATTTGAGTAAGCCTACCATTTCTATGGAACATGACTCTCAAGCCTCTGAATATCCCCTCAAATACTCACAGAGGTAGCTGAGTAATATGTAGGCATAACCTCTTGAGCTTGCGATTGGGATTGTGAGTGGATTTGTTGGCCATAGCCACCTGCCCTATGGTGCCAATTCATATGCCAATGCAACATGAAGTAAACACGAACACTGAGGCAATAAAGAGCCAAAAAATACAAATCCCTCAACTTCCATAGCTCCAATCAAAAGTGAACCCTTGAGAGATTAACAACAAAGTAAAATAAAAGAGACAAACTACTTCTCCTATAGATGCCTAATACAAACAATCAACTAAACCCCCAAAATGTCCCCACAAACTCAAGAACATACAATAGAATGTGGGATTGTGGCAAGCCAATCCACCAAACAAGTCACTAGGAGAGATCACCTAACATCCAAAGTGGGTGGTCGCCAATCCTTGACAATGAAACAAAACCTCTAGACATAAAAGGAAAAGAACAACAATAGGCACCTTCACAAATATTATTCCAAATCCTACAATGAACCAACCATAGATAAACACTAAGGGAAGAAGTGCATAAGGCCTAAAGAACAAGTTTACTAGTTTAACGTAGAGGAGAGAAGCCATGACCTAGACAATCAAGAACCTCGAGTCTAAACTCCATCCAGTGCAACCTGACTAGTTGTTTGAGTGCTCGTTGTAGACTCCATCCTCCACCTTACTACCCACACTTACTACAACTCTACCTAACACCTAGAGAATCAGGGAATACTCAATACCATTCCTCACTCTGGTGGCAAGAGCTGTGACATACCAATTTAAAATAAGAAAGTTTGCCTCTACTTTCTAAACCTTTGACCACTCGTCAAAACGATAGTGAGAAACTAGACACTAAGAGGGGGAGGAAAATCTCACTCTCATTAGGGAAGAAAGGAAAATCTCACTCTCATTAGGGAAGAAAAGAACCTTAGGCATAAAATCTCATCCCTTTACCTTGAAACCATAGAAGAATAATCTAGAGTTCGACTAGGCATTGGAAACATTACTATCTTTCACATTTGCTTCTAGTTTAGCCACCCTCATCGGGGATTTCTTCTTTTCTTATTTAAATAAAATTTGAATTATTTTAATATTTTAAAAGTATATTTGTTCATAATTTTTATTTTTTATTTTATAATAAAATATATTGTTTTAAATTTTAATATTAATTATATAATTTGTCTATTTAGATGTGTCCAGAAATTGCTATAAAAAATATATATATTATAATTATTCATTAAAAAGTATTAGACAAATAATTTTATTATTTTTTAAATAAATTACAAAAAATTTCCTTCCTCCTATTTTGTGTTTTTTTTTTTTTTTTTTATTCTCAATTCCAAAGTAAATAAAAATGGATGTTTGAAAAAGGCTTTTATATATATATATATATATATATATATATATAAATAGTTTGTAACCATTGGATCTAATCCTTTCAATTTACATTTAGAGAAAATAATGTATAACTCTAATTTTATCATAAACACTAATGCATGTTAAAATATTTTTAAAACACCCTTTAACCATTTTTTAGAATACAAATTGTCAAAATAATAAATATATTTAATTTTATTTATATATTAGTGTATAAAAAGAGTATAAATACATTTGTATAACCTTATCTCTCACACAGAAAAGGCAAGTTAAATAGTTTTGAAAAGGCAAGTTAAATCGTTTTGAAATACAACGATGAAAAAAATCGGGATAATATATCTTCAGCACAAACAAGTGGGACCAGTGCCTCAAAGATAAGCACATACAAACAAATTGTCAAGATAATAATATGTTTAATTTTATTTATATATTAGTCTATAAAAAAAATTATAAATACATTTGTATAACCTTATCCCTAACACAAAAATGGCAAGTTAAATCGTTTTGAAAAAGATAGGACAATTTTTTCAAATATTTTTGATATGTAAATTATAATAAAATTAATTTGTAACTCTATTCCACACACTTTCATATTTTGATATGTGGAAAGATATTATTAATATATGCGAAAAATATTATGGTTATGTTAAATTATTTTTAAAAAAATATTGATAACGCTAACACATTTATATACATGTGTATGAAAAATGTAATAAAATAGAAAATAAAACAATGAAAAAAATCGGGATAATATAATTTTAAGCACAAACAAGTGGGAACAGTTCCTCAAAGATAAGCACATACAAATAACTCAAAGATGGTGGCAAATTTAGAAGAAAGATGGATAATTTAAATGATTATGAAATAGAAAATTTGTAAACATTGTTTTTTTTTTAAATAATATTTTATTTTTATTTTAGAAGAGATATTTCATAAAATTATACATTATTTTTTTAGTAGAATCTATCATATTATTATTATAGATTATTACAATTTTATTTAATTAATATTTTATTTAAATTATAAAAATATTTTATTTTTTAATAAAAAGAGGATTGAATTAAAACAAGATTTTAATTTTTTTTTGCAAAAGGCATATACATATATGAGAAAAAATTAGATACAAATTAATTAATATTTATTATATTATATAAAAAATAATATAATTTAATGATGTGATTAATATGAAAAACAATCTTATAGTCAATATAGATTACAAAAGTCTAAAACCAAACATTATTTTATTTTATTAATATTAAATAAAAATAATATATATTAATTATAAAATAACAATTTTATAAAATATAAAATTAAAAAATATACATATAATTGATATTTTTTTATAATAACTAAAAATGATCTATAATTTTGAAAAATATATAATTACAATTACACTTTATACAAATTATTATTATACCAAATATATATATATTTTTAAATATAACAAATAAATAAGATATAACATCTCTTCAAAAACTTAAATGCAAAACTCCAAAAAAACAATATTTTCCCTAACAACTCTATCTAAAAATGTTTCTCAAGAAAAACAACTCCATCCAAAATCATTTTGACATTAATCCAGCATTTAAAATAAATTTATGAAATATTATCATTTTGACATTAATCCAGCATTTAAAATAAATTTATGAAATATTATCAAATTCTTTTAGTCAACTTAATTAAAACCATGTTAGATGGACGCATCGTTCACACCAACTCATAAAATGGAGATCTCTCATTCGAAGGTCTTAAAGAATGGGTGGAAGATAGAGAAGATGCGAAATCTATGGAGATTTGGCTGGGCCTTTTTTCCTATGCAAACCTTCCTAGGTAACCTAATGTTTTAATGAACTAGTTTCCATGAGCTTTTCATTGGAAATGATGCCACTCAAAGTTCACTCAATAAAAGTGTTTATCAAAATGCACTCTAACTTTCAAACTTCTTAGGTTACAGCTTAGGTTAATCTAAAGCTGTAGTCTGAAAATTTTGGTTATAATCTCAAAAAATTTGGCAGAGATTTTTTTAAATCTAAGTAAAAGTTCTTAAATTTCTTAATTAAAACTAAAATTTGACACTTTTAACTCTCTAAACAATTCCTCCTCCTCCACCTCTCTAAACGAGTCCTAATCTAAATGCACTTCAACTTTTCATTGAAAATGATGCCACTCGAAACTGCATCAATAAAAATGTTTATCATGACGCATTTCAACTTTTTAAGTTAATCTAAATGCAATTCTACTTTTTAGGTTAATCTAAATGCACTTCAACTTTTTAAGTTTCTATGCTAATAAAAAATCCGGTAGAATCATGATTTCCACTTTTTGATTCTATTTAATGATTATGTCAATTTAAATTATTAAAATAAAATATGAAATGAAATAAAATGTTATTAGTAAAAATAAAGGAATAAAATATATATTTTAAAAATAAAATATATTTTATTTTAATTATATTGTGAATTTTGAGATAATTAATACAATTATGTAACACTTACACACTTTTAATAAACTTACTAAAGAGAAATAAATAAAATCACTATAGTGTTAATTGAAAACTCAGATTATATTAAATATATAGAGGGGAAGATACGGAGTTTATAGTTGTTATCTCTGATTTAACACTTACTATGTACACAGTTGTTATTAATAGGCATACTTAACATTAAATGATCACATTGGAATCCCGAATTTTGAACCTGTAACACGATTTGTTATTAAATATTTACTGAATAATGGGACACGCGACATGACCAAGGTCTGTCCTTCTGCCTGTATTTGTCAGCAAGACGGGATAGTCTGCAACAGTTGCCTTCACTCTCGTCCGTTGATCTACAGGAGGCGATCCAACAGTGAGGGGTTTAGGGTTTACCCAACTACTCGATTCAATGTGTCAGGCCAGATGGGTGGTCCTTTGCAGTTGTATGTTGGAGGTTCTTGCCTCTCTGCAACTAGTTTGGCCTGCGAGTTTCAGGCTGGCTCAGAACCTCTGCCGCTGTGAGCTATGGCGACCTCCGTTAATTGTTATCACAAGGTATTCTTAACCACTTACCTTCACACTATTTAGGCTTCTCATGCGACTTGCATTTGGTTTCTTTTTCCATCATTCGATTGGATTAGTGGCTAATTGGTGGCCTTCACCATTTAGGAATGGTTCGAGGATGCTTTGGCTCTACGAAAGCTGACCTGGACCGATGTTGGTTTAAAGAAGGTAAGGATACGAATCCTTTTGTTTCCTCTGGTCGATTTTGTCATTGTTTTAGAGTCTAGAATTCTAGTTGTAATTGGTTAATGACTTTTGCTGCAAGGAAGGCAGTCCACCATCGATGGGAGCCCTCCAAGCACAAATAACTCTACCACCCTTTGGTCATTCATTTATCTGGCTTCCTCAACAAGATTTTCACTTCTAATCACTTGGTTATCAATGGTATTAGCTTGCAGGTAAGCTACCACCAATGCCCAGCTCTATTCATGGTTACGATATCATATGCCAAAGATCTCAAGGCTTGTTTGCTTCATGGTTGCTTTCAGGTTGGAAAACCTCTCCTCTGGTTCCATACATGATTTTTCTGTGAAGTGCTAAGCGTATGGTTTGATTGATGACACAGGCTTATGCCTAAACTTGTCGAATCCCTGTTTTATTTAGATTTTTTGTATAAAGTTAAGTTCGGTTTACTTGGCATGCACGAGGGTGTGACTATAAAAAGAGTCCTAGACGTTAGTATATATGGCTGTCTTTTATTTTTGAGAACTTATGTAAAACAAAGTTTCTCTATTAATATTCGATAGTTTTGCTGTTGATTTGATGTTGGCACCTTTAGGCTATTCAACCGTTGCTTGAGGTGTACTTGAATTATGCAGCTTCTACTGCCGATGGACATGATTATACTTTTTTAAAAGAATGGAAAATCTGTATAAATGTATGGTTTGCTATCGCTATTCGTGCTTTAGAATTACTGCATGGTTTATTCCTGATTCTTCCTATTTCAAGCAACAAGTTAACAGATATTTGGATAGTTGGTTAATAACTGTTAGGCCTAGTTTCTTATGCTATCAGTTTGGAAACCCTGGAACTGTTGTTATCAATATCGTTCTTTGCTCTGATAATGTTTATCCAAGGAACTGTTCAGATAGCTTTAACGGAAAGGATTTCTACAGTTTAAGATTATGTACTGTAACTATTGAATACAAGGGAAAACACTCTTCATGCAATGCTTATATATATTAATTAATGTTTAGGAATTAACGTAATGTTTTGCCATTTGTACCTGAATTAGAATCTTCAATTCTATTTTTGTTCTGATATATTTTCAAGAAGTTTTTCCTTAATTTGTTCTAGTACTTTAATGAATAATTTCTAGATTTCACTATCATTTCTGAAGGAATTCTATTTTACTTATCTTCTTAGTGCTTGTGAACATATAACTTGATTTCGTCTGAAAGTCTCTCCTCCCAACCATGAGTCTCGCGATTACGTCTAAACCCTCCCCGAGCACTTTCATTTCCTTACAGTCAGTAAATGTATATCCAGCTATAGTCAAGTACCTTGGGCCTCAGGACTTCACTGTCCAGCCTCAAGTCCTGTACCTTTCCAGACTGTTCTTGAGTGTTTTTCCCATTGGTTTATTCCACCCAGCTCTAGGAGCTCTCACTGGATACTTTCCACATCTATATTTCCCTTTCCAGGGCAGATGGTAATTATTTCTTTTAACTACTGGATTCAATTTTATTTTAATTAACATATCTGAACTCCTAATTATCCATTAATTAGGTAACCAAATGTATACTGGCCTTCCAGCCTCCGTCATTGTTATTTTCAACAACACAAATTAAGAATTTAATGTAGTAAAACATAAAATTAAGCTCAGTAATTGCAGTAATTTTTCACGTAGCTTGGGGTGTTACATCTCCCCCCCATAAGAGGAACACCATCCTTGGTGTTCTTCTGATTTAAGAAAATAATGTCGGGTAAGATTCCCGCATAAATCCCTCTTTTTCTCATGTGGCCTCGTTCGGGCCAAAGTTCTTCCGTTGCACTTTAACCTAGGTTATGGCCCGCTTCCGCAAGGTGGTTTCTCTCCGATCGAGAATACAAAGAGGTTATGTCCGAAACTCTCCTTCCGGTTCAACCTGCATATAGAAATTCACAGTCATAATTTTTCCAAAATAGTTTATCCAAAAGTTAAGTATTCTCGTTAACTGATCACTGAAATATTTTCCCAACTAATTATTCTCCTTAACGCACGTTACACTGATTGAAGAAATTGGTAAGGCTGTTATGATCTATTAATAACAAAAATTTCTTCCTCAATAGGCAGTGTCGCCACATTTTATGTTCATGCACTACCATCGTTAATTCAAGATCGTAAGTTGAATATCGCTGCTCATATTCCTTCAATTTCCGTGATTCGTAAGCAATAACTTTCCCTTCTTGTGTTAACACTCCGCCAACACCCTCTTTACTAGAATCCGTGCAAACCACGAAAGATTTTTCCAGATCTTCTACCTTTAACATGGGTGTAGTGGTAAGTAGGTGTTTTAATTTTTCAAAGCATTGCTGACATTTGGTTTTCCATTGGAAATCATGTCCCTTTTTCTATAAAGAGGTCATGGGAAAAACATTTTTTTACGGTAGTACCCAACCAATCCTAGGAACGACCTGATATCAACAACATTCTTTGGCGCAGTCCATTCCATAATGGTTTTGATCTTTTTCAGGTTTACTGCTATCCCATCTACTGATATAACGTGACCCAAGTACTAAATCTGGTCTTTCAAAAAGTCACACTTGTTATATTTAGTATATAGTTGGTTTTCCCGTAGAGTTTGCAACACTATCCTAAGATGCTCTTTATGCTCCTCTTCATTCTTAGAGAATATTAAGATATCATAGATAAAAATCAATAAGAATTTATTGCGATATGGCCGGAAAATACCGTGCATCAAACTCATAAAAGTAGCTCGGGCATTTGTGAGACCAAAAGGCAATGCCTCGTAATGTCCATAACGAGTTCTGAATGCAGTCTTGCATATGTCCTCATCCTTTATCCTTATTTGGTGGTAGCCAGACCTTAAATTGATCTTTGAGAATACTTTGGCTCCTTGCACTTGATCAAATAGATCATCAATATGTGTCAAGGGGTATTTGTTCTTGATGGTAAATTTGTTCAACTGACAATAATCTATGCATAACCTCAAGGTTCCGTCTTTCTTCTGTACAAGTAGTATGGGGCTCCCCAAGCGGAAACGCTGGGGTAGATATAATTTTTATCCAAAATCTCTTAGAGCTGCATTTTAAGTTCTGTTAACTCAGGTATGATCATTCGATAAGGGGCCCTAGATACCGGGGCTGCACCTAGAATCAATTCAATGGTGAAATTGATATCACGCTTGGGTGGAAATCCAGGAATGGATTCAGGAAATACATCAGAAAATTCCTGGATGACCAGAATGTTTTCTAGGGAGGTAATTTTGTTTTTGGTGTTCATAAATCCCACCTGGACAACAAATATCTGACAACCCTTCCTAATACATCTTCCTAGCTGACTAGTGGTAATAGGATGGAATTTGGTACTTGTCTTGATTCCCTAAAGGTCCTTCCTTTTCCTTGACTTAGTGATAAAACTAATGGTTTTTTGCTTGCAGTCAGTTAGGGACCAATATTTTTCCAACCAATACATCCCGATTAAAATGTCGTATGAACCTAAAGGAAGTATATTAAGATCAATGTGAATGGGATTTATTGAGATAGTTATAGGACAACATTTTATTTTTTCAACTACCCTTCTTTTTTTCCCGGTGGCTAACTGGACTAGTCAAGGTTTTGGAAATTTACTGCTCTGCCATTGACGTTTTTCTACCACCTTAGGACTAACATAGCTTAGGCTAGCACTAGGATCAAACGAAGCAGAGATAGGTTGCTTATCGACCGTACCTTTACATTCGATCATGTTGGGCTGGTATTCTGCTTGATGATCATCCAACACAACATTAATTTTGGGCATGCTCCTTGCCACTTCTCCGACCATGAATGCTTCCTACATGTTTGATAGTTGTTCCGTTCTTGCTTTTTGCAGACAGTTTTTATAATAGTGGGGTTCTTTGCATCACCAACATTGCAGTGGTAGATTTGACTACTAGTCATTAACCGATTTATTAGCTCCTTCTGATTTTCTGTTTTCAGAATATGCAACTTTAGGCTGGTTCCTTACTCGGAATTTACTTAGAGGATTTTGCTGTATATTTCTGCCATTAACAAATTTTTCTTGCCTATTTGGGATCAGGTTCCTTCCCTTTCTGTTCACTCCTCCTTTAGGTCCCTCATTTTTTTGTTTCATTTGCTGGTAGTAGATGCGCTCTTTCCATACTACATCAACCATTGTCCTTGGGCAATCGAACTCAAGATTTTCTTTCATAAAATTGGGTAGGCTACTGATGAAGCGCTGAATTTTGGCCTCTCCCTCTTGCATATAAGGCACATAACACAATAGGAATGTGAATCGCTTTTGCATATTCATCCATGGTTAAGGTCCCCAATCTTAACTCGTGAAATTCCTTTGCCTTTTTGTCTTAATAACGCTTGATCAAATACTTATCCTTGAAATGCTTTGAAAGTATTTCCAAGTAACCTGTTCATCAATTTTCCTTACTGTTTTGATTTCTTCCCACCAAAGGGTAACCTTACCCCTTAACTGATAAACTGCCAAACATGCTTTCAGTTTATCAGTGTAATCATAAATCTGAAAATATTTGCTCACATCAATTAACCAAGCTTCAACTGCTTCTTCGGATTCCCCCTCAAAGAGTGAAGATTTTTTTTTTTAAATTCTCCTTGTAATTTAGATTTCTGTCTTTTTGTTTTGTGCTGATCGGAAACATTGTCTGAGCATCCTTCTTCGTCTTCCCTGTGTTTTTCTGCTGACACAACATTCTCTTCTCCATGCTGGGCCATTGGGTCCTTGCCTTTGTCTTCAGCGCTGGGGTATGGATTTCGTTGGTTCTGTCAATTGGATATACTTCTGAGAATTCTTTCATGTTCTAGTCATAGTCGTTCATTGTCTATCCTTAAATTGGTCATCTCAGCAAATAGCTGCTGAACGGTTTCGAGTAAAACAACGTTAACTTGACGAGATTCTTCTCCGAGCTGTATCCAAATGTCAGGGTTAACATTCATGTAGGTTGTTTCCGGCAGGTTTGGTGGTCCTAGGCTCCTCTACATTCTAACCCTTTTTTGTATTGCTGCGGGTCTCTGTGTTCACATACATATTTACTCAGTTAATTTTAAGAAATCACATTCATTTCATGTACATATATTTCCCAAAGAGTCTCGGTGTGCGAACCTAAGCTCTGATACCATTTGTAACACCTACACACCTTTAATAAACCTACTAAATGAAAATAAATAAAAATCACTGCAGCATTAATTGAAAAATCGAATTATATTAAATATATAGAGGGGCGGATATAGAGTTTACAGTTGTTATCTCTGATTTAACACTTACTATGTACACAGTTGTTATTAATGGGCATACTTAGCATTAAACCATCACATTGGAATCTCGCAGTTTGAACCTGTAACACGGTTTGTTATTAAATATTTACTGAATGTTGGGACACACGGCATGATGAAGGCCTGTCCTTCTGCCTGCATTTGTCAGCGAGACGGGATAGTATGCGACAGTTGGCTTCACTCTCATTCATTGACTTGCGGGATGTGATCCAGCTGTGAGAGGGGTTTAGGGTTTATCCAACTACCTGATGCAATATGTTGGGCTAGATGGGTGGTCATTTGTGGTTGTATGTTGGAGGTTCTTGTCGCTTTGCAACTGGTTTGGCTTGCAGGTTTCAGTCTGGCTCAGAACCTCTCCCGCTGCGAGCTATGGCGACCTCCGTTAACTTGTTATCACAAGGTATTCTTAACCATTACCTTCTCATAGTTCAGGCTTCTCATGCTACTTGAGTTTGGTTTCTTTTTCCATTGTTCGATTGGATTAGTGGTTAACTCGTGGCCTTCACCATTTAGGAATGGTTCGAGGATGTTCTGGCTCTATGGAAGGTGACCTGGACTGATGTTGGTTTAAAGAAGGTAAGCATACGAATCCTTTTGTTTCCTCTGGTCGATTTGTCATTATTTTATAGTCTAGAATTCTAGTTCTAATTGGTTAATGACTTTTGCTGCAAGGAAGGTGAACCACCATCGATGGGAGCCCTCCAAGCATATGTAACTCTACCACCCTTTGGTCATTCATTTATCTTGCTTCCTCAGCAAGATTTTCACTCCCAATCACTTGGTTATCGATGGTATTAGCTTGCAGGTAAGCTACCACCAACAACTAGCTCTGTTCATGGTTATGATAGCATATGCCGAAGTTCTCAAGGCTTGTCTGCTTCGTGGTTGCTTTCAGGTTGGAAAACCTCTCCTCTGGTTCCATACATGATTTTTCTGTGAAGTGTTAAGTGTATGGGTTGATTGACGACATAGGCTTATACCTTAACTTGTCGAATCCCTGTTTTATTTAGATTTTGTGTATAAAGTTAAGTTCGGTTTACTTGGCATGCACGAGGGTCTGACTATAAAAAGAGTCCCAGACATTAGTATATATGGCTGCCTTTTATTTTTGAGAACTTATGTAAAACAACGTTTACGTGCTATAACTCTCTCTACCACCTAGAGAACCAAGGAATTGTCAATACCATTCCTCACCCTCACAACAAGAGTTATGACATACCAATTTAAAACAAGAAAGTTCCCCTCTACTTTCCAAACCTTGGACCAACTATTAGAATGAAACAAAGAAACCATACACGAAGAGGGGGAGGAAAATCCCAACCTGAGTAGGGGAAAAAACAACCCAAGGCATAAAAGCTCATCTCTATCAGGAAACCATAGAAGAATAATCTAGAGTTCGACCAACCATTGCAAACAATATTATCGGGCATGGCCTCCCACCCCTATGCATTTGAAAGTTGGTACCCTACACATTTGAAAGTTGGTGAAATTTGGTGCCTTATATATTTGAAAATTGGTGTGTTGATGCCCTAAACATTTCTTTTAATAAATTTCTTATTTTTCTTATTTAAATAAATCTGACTTTTTTAATATTTGATCATAATTTATAATTTTTATTTTATAATAAAATATATTGCTTTCAAATTTTAATATTAATTATATAATTTGTTTATTTAGATTTATAAAGAAAAAAATGATAACTATATATTATAATTATTTGTTAAAAACACATCCAACAAATCATTTTATTATCTTAATATTAAATTAAAAAAAAAAGAGTATACACGACATTTTTTTTCCATCCCATTCTGTTATTTTATATCCCTAATTCCAAAATAATCAGAGTATACATATATATATATATATATATATATAACCATTTGATCTAATCCTTTCAATTTGACGTGAAACAATAAATTTAGAGAAATCAATGCATAATATTAATTTTAGTTCAAACATTTTTTAAAAATTCTTAACTATTTTAATTTTTTTTGATCTAATCCTTTCAGTTTGATGTGACACAATAGATTTAGAGAAATTAATGTATAACTTTACTTTTAGTTAAAACATTGTTTAAAAATGATCAACTATTTTAAGATTTTAAAAAATATTAAATGGATAATAAATATATTTAATTATATTTATATATTAATATATAAAATTTTATAAATATGTTTGCATAATCTTATCTCTCACAGGCCACTTAAATATTTTTTAAAAATATGGATAATTTTTTCAAATATTCGTAATAAAATTAGTCTGTAACTCTTATGTACGTTGTTGTATGGTGGTATAGAGTCGTTCAATTTGAATTGGGTTCAATTATATAGTATCAATTACCATAATAAGTCAGGGTTTTTTTGGGCACTTCAAAAAAAAATTATGGGTGATAATTTAAAGAAGAGATGTATTATTGAGGCTAGCCCGTGTATATTTTGCAAAGGTGGAGATAGTGGATCATTTGTTTTTTTTGGGTTTCTTTGTCATTATTGTGTGGAATATTATACATCACTCTTTGAATTTAAATTCTATTTGGCATGGTCCTTGAGGAAAAGAACTTTGGCAATCATGGTGTGAATATGGTTAGCTCAACAAATTCAGAAATCTCCCCCATTATCTATTAGGGAATTTGGATGGCAAGGAATAATGACATATTCCAATAAACACAATTATAAACTATTCAAAAGGTAGTAACTTAAGTCTTAGTTATGTATGATTTAATTCTTGAAGCTATTTCGACTCAGAGAACCCTGAATAATACTAACGAAGAAGTGGATCACTCCTACCCCTAGGCTTATTTTGATGGGGTTTCCTTTGTTAGGGGAGATTGTGGGGGTGGTGTTGTGTTATATTTAATAGAGAACCATATCTATAAACTTTAAAGAAGATTAGGTAGGGCCAATAATAATTATGCAAAATTACTTAGTCTTAAACTATTGTTCTTGTTCATTATTAAGAAGGGATGCATAAGGCTACAATTTTTTGGGGATTCTTTGGTTGTTATAAATTGGATTAATGAGGTCAGTAGAAGTCACATGCACAGACTGCTTTTAATTCTTGAAGAGATATTTAAGTTGAAACATGTTTCTAATTAGATTTCTTGTTGTTACATATACAAGGAAAGGAACACTATTGGAGATGCACTTTCCAAAGCTAGTGTTGAATAGATTTTGGGCATGTAGAAGATCATTGAGTATCTAAACAACACTTTTTATAACTACTATCACCAGCCTTTCATAGAAGGTCGGTAGCTAGATGATATTAATGCATAACAACTTCATTTTTCCTTGTGTCTCTATTTCTTCTCTCGGATATACTTCCCGGATGGCTAATTTTTCCAAATTTTGTGCACTGTATTTATGTACTGATGAACTCATATGACAAAACACTGCTAGGGCTTCAAAAGCCTTATATTATTGCTCTATTTTGATGGATGTTTGTTGCCTAAAATAACATTTTTTACATGTACTTCTGTGCATATTTAAAAATGTATTTTTCAAATCTTTTAATGAAAATTAAATTTTTTATTTTGAAAAAATAACATTAATATTAATAAATAACATCATTAATAATAATACTAGTAATAAAATTCAATTTAATATTAAAAACAATATTATTAATGACATAATTAACACAATGTGCTATGTAGACTCCTTCGGTGGCTAGGGTTTCGATCTAGTTGACCCTATGTTGCGTGGATCTTTTGTAAATCCTTATAGAATGATGAATACATGTGATTCAACAATGAAATTAACCTCTCGTGAAGGAATGGCAGGTGGATCTACAAGTTCTTGCTCTCAGGAAACTCAAGCTAAAGTATCTTAACTGGCATGTTGAAATCCAAATTCTCTCTTCTAATAATTCAAGAAGCTCTAGCCATTAATGTTCCCTTGGGCAAAAAATATTTTAGCTCTGCATTTTTTTTTTCATATTGATGTTTGGTTTGCAGATTTAATGGGTTTTGGTTGTGGCTAATTGATCTCAATAAGTGGATCTCAAATTTGTGGAAACCTCTATTTTATGATGATCCCAATATTTACCCCCTATCTTGTGGCTTTTTTGTTGTTATCTTTGATAATCCTGAAGATAAGAAGATTATATGGGATTCCAGGCCTTGGTTATGGGGTAGCATTGGTCTCTTCATGCAGCCTTGGTATCCTTCTTCTAATCCAATCATGGTGACAATATCCTCAGCTCCAGTTTGGATAAGGATTTCGAACCTTCCCCCACATCTTTGGAATCCCCCCTTGTTAACATATATTAGGAATGAAATACAGAAATTTTATTGCCAAAGTTAAAACACTGAGCATTTCCTCAAGACCTTAGATGCTCAAATATGCATGGAGATGGATTTTAGTAAAGGTTTTCGTGCTGATATTAATTTAACGACTCTAGATTATGTATGGGTTCAAAAACACGATTATGGAAATGTTTAATTTCGATGTTATGAAAGAGTGCATGTAATAAAAAATTTCCCTAAGTGATTACATAATAATGGAGCTTGAAAATATAGCTAGAAGCTCAAATGGTTGGAAGGTGTTCAACTCAAACATTATATTGTATTCAAGGAAGAAGAGACCTAGGACAAAGAGAAAGCAATAGAAAGCCAGTAAGAAGGGCATGTCAAAGAGGATCCATCATAGGAAGCAAAAAAATTAAGAATAAATGCATGTGAAAGAGGATCAACTGAATGCAGAGTTAGCGGAGGCCCATCAAACCCTTGAAAATCCTAGTTTCTCCATTCAACTCTCAAGAAATAGGACTGAAAATGCAATTTCTTTGGATGATCGAGAAAATGAAAAAAGTGCCAAAGACAACAATGCTCACTCACTGAAGTGTGACCCCTCGGATTTAGCAGAAAACACGGGTTGGATCCATGTTGGAAAAAAGGTCAAAACTACTTTGCCAAGGAAAATGAGAAGCGAGTCAAAATCAACTAAAGTCACAGTAAAAAATGGGAATTTGTAAATGTATTTGGATCTTGTGAGTATTTTGAAAAATTTTAGCTAGAAAGGGAACAAATTTTTTGTGTATGGGATATTTACTTGAGGGTTTAGATAGGGTCATCATGCTTGGTCTCAAATCTGCAAGGTATAATGGTAATTTTGAAGAAAAAGCTTAATCCCAACTTTCTTTTTAATAAAAATCTTATATTCCTTTCATTTAAAAAATAAATAAATAACACCATTAATAAAATATTAATAATGTTTAAAAAATAATGTCAGTGACCTTATAATCATAATAATTTTTTTAAATTATTAACATTGAATTTTATTAACATAATACCATTAATATTATTAATAACATTTAAATTATAATATTAACATTAATAATATTTAATTTGTAATATTAATATTATTGATTACATCAACATTGTTAATAAATAGTATTAACGTTAATATTGATAAATACTATTAATAATATTTATTTTATAAATAATAATAGAATAATTAATAAAAAATTAAATTTAAAAATTGTATTTACTCTAATAATATGATTAATAATATTAATGGTAGTATAAATGATATTAAAATTAACGTTGTTAATATAAATATTATTAAGATTAATATTAATGAATAATATTAATAATATTTACATTCTAATCAAACATGGTAAAAAAAACTCAACCACAGTTAAATATGGTAAAATCATTCATTATCAATATAGACAATCATAATCTATCATAGAAAACTATGGTCAACCATGGTCAAATTAGTCAAACCATGTTCACCCATGGTGAACTTGGTCAAGCCATGTTCACCCATGGTTAAACCATGCTCACCCATAGTCAATGTTTAAAAATGTTTAATAATATTAATATTAATATGGTTTAAAACACATTGGTTTACTAATGTGGTTGATTATGTTTGACAATCAACACTCTTCAACTTTGGTCAAACATAATTCTATATTATTATTATTGATTAATATTAATAGTCAAACATAATCAAACACACTAGTCAAATGTAGTTAAACAAAGTCAACTTTTATAGTCAATGTTTAAATAGTTAACCATAATCAAACTTGGTCAACTCTATGTTTACCATATTTAACAATAGGCAGCTTTGTTCACTCATAGTTATCCACCCAACGTAACTCAACCATATTCAATTATAGTCAAACATGGTTGACCAAAGTCAAACATTGTCAATTTTAGTCAATTAAGGTCATCCTTGGTTGGCCAAAATCAAGATTTAAAAATGTTTAATAATAATAATAATAATAGTACAAAATTCTAGTCAACATTAGAATGTGACAAACATTATTGCAATGTTACATTACATTGCAATTTATCCAACATCACATGCGAAAAATATTGTTGCAATGTTGCATTACATTGAAATTTATCCAACATCGCAATGTGACATTACAAAATTAGTCAATCATATTTACTAATGTTGTTGACTATGTTTGACAATCAACACTCTTCAACTTTGGTAAAACAAAATTGCCTTTCAATATTATTGCTTGATATTAATAATCAAACATAGTCAACCACATTTGTCAAACATAGACAAACAAAGTCAACCATTAGTCAAACATAGTTCACCATAATGGTCAATCAAGGTCTCTATAGTCAACTATGATCAAATATGGTCAACCATGAGCAACTATGGTCAACCATGGTCAACTAAGGTCATCCAAAATCAACATGGTTAGAATGGTCAACCAAGGCCGACGATCGTTGACCATGATTAACCATGGTCAACCCATTGTAAACCATGGTAAACCATTGTCAACTAAGATCAACCATGATCAACCAAGGTCAACTAAGATCAACATGGTTAGAATGGTCGAACATGGTTAACCAAGGTCAAAACTTGTTAACCATGGTCCACCATGACTAACAATAATGGTCAATCAAGATCTCTATGGATAGAATGGTTGAACATGGTTAACCAAGATCAACCAAGGTCAACCATGGTCAAGCAAGGTCAACTAAGATCGACATGGTTAGAATGGTTGAACATGGTAAACCAAGGTCAACCATGGTCAAGCAAGGTCAATTAAGATCGACATGGTTAGAATGGTTGAACATGGTAAACCAAGGTCAACCATGGTGAACCATGATCAACCATAATGGTTAATCAAGATCTCTATGGTTAAAATGGTCAAACATGGTGAACCAAGATCAACCATGGTCAACCATGGTCGAACATGGTGAACCATTGTCCACCATGGTCAACCGTGATTGACCATAATGGTCAATTAAGATCTATATGGTTAGAATCGTTGAACATAGTTAACCAAGGTCTTTATGGTTGATTATGGTAAACCATGATTAACCATGGTCCACCATGATCAACTATGGTTAACCATTGTCAACCATGGTTAACCATTGTCAATGAGAATATGCCAGTGTCAACCATTGTCAACCATTATCAATTGTGGTTGAAAATTGTCAACCATGGCTCAATATGGTCAACCATGATCAACTATGGTTTAATATTTTCAACCATGATCAACTGTGGTCAACCATGCTCAAGCGTGGTAATCTTTGGTTAACCATAGTCAATCTAGAATATTCCATGCTCTAATGGCTCCTAATGGCCAACCATGGTTAGAATGGTCAAACATGGTTGACCAAGATCTGTATGTTTGAATATAGTTAACCATAATGGTCAATAAAGTTCTTTATAGTTGAAATATTGTAAATAATGGTCAACCCTCTTCAACCATGGTCAAACCCATGAACTATCTCAACCATTAATGTAACCATTTTTGTAATATTAGCATTAACATTGATGTAATCTTGTCCAGAGCCAACCTCATCAACCTTGATCACCCTCATCAACCATGGTCAATGATTCCAACACATGCATGCTATATATAAGTAGCACAACCATATTTACTATTGTGATTGATAAATGTTGATCATCTACAATTTCCACCTTTTATAAGCCAATCAATGTATGAAAATGACACTTATAAGCGTATATCAACCGTTCACATTAGTAAATGTAGTTGTGCTAATTTAATTTTTTATTACATTGTAGAGTGGATTTTTGATACATTAAGTAGTCAAGAGGAGTTTTGCATTTATGTCGGTAAATGGGTAAATAAGATCCGCCTCTGGGATAGATCAAATGAATCAAGGCAAATAACTAAAGAAATTGCAACCTGGTCACCAAGGGGAATAACACTAGGTACTAAATCCTGGTGCGGGACCGGATCAATGATTGAAACAACTATTGGTGCTTCCTTGCATGCTTTTGTTTCACGATTATCTGGTTAAATATGAGACGTCATCAGGGTGCCGTAGTCGAGCACTTGTCTCCCACATAGTATTTGGCTCTCAACCAGGCTTTAAAATTGACGCCGGTATGCACGTTTTTCACTCGTTTTAACAGTCAAATACAATTTATTTCAAAAAAAACCTGTCATTTTGAACTGGCTAATAATTTTAAAGTGTGTCATAACGATGGGCATATAAAAAAAATCGAATTTAGTTTTTACATGTGAAGAATCTTTGTGTTGGAATTTTAAAAAGTGTCATAATGATGGGCATATAAAAAAAATCGAATTTATTTTTTACATGTGAAGAATCTTTGTGTTGGATGAGGAGTTATTCACCATTTATCCTACCTTACCTTTGGTTACCAAGTCTTTACCCACCAGAATAACTATATCCACTGTATACACACTTGCTTAAGTAATCACTTAATGGAGTGGTTTCTCTAAGTAAATCTTGTCTGTTTTATAAAATTTGCATGGAAATCTTGTCCTACTCGGAATCTGCATACATATTTTCTTGGCACAGGGCATTATCTCGAGCTTGCCACCGAGAGAAAAAGTTGGTCGTAAGTTAATTACAATTAATGAGATTTTATGATCATTGGTGCCTTCATATATTGAACAACTTTGACTCCTGAGCTCTACCGAAACTACCCGGGAAGTTCTGATACTCTACGTATCAAAGGAGATGGATTCATTGGATATCGTAATAAAAAAGACACTCGACGTGTTGTTGTATTTTTTTAATGACCTCTTTCATGTGTTTAATCCTTGGATATGAATAATCGTCATTGAGTCGCTGGGAGTCGTGACAAAGAGTGCAAGGTTAGTCGTTATATATTGGGACAGATGTTGACTTTCTGGGTCCTGAAGGCTTAGAGAATGAACAGTCATCTCAAAAGCATACTAAGGTTTCTATCTCTCCTTGCCATTGAAAATTTTTATTCATTTTTGAAATTATTAATGATCCATTCCCAAAATAGGGTCACTTCTTATATGATTAGCCAAATCTTCCTAACAATTCTTAAGGCACTTCCTAACAATTTATTGCAGAAATTCTTTCGTAGGGCTTCCATAGGCTGAATGCAACAATGTTTCTTTACAGAACAATTTTTTTTTTAACTGCGAAACTTGGCTACGAGAAAATGTTTAATTTTTTAGAATACAAATCATCAAGCTCCGTAAAACATCATTAACTCGTATAGATCTTTATAGATTTGATAAAAATGGAAAACAACAGCCAAACGAAGCATTTTTACCTAAAATTTATCCTCTTGGATTAGCCCGGCCCACAACTTTCTGAAGTCACTGGAGAAATCCTATCAAGAAAATATAGCGAGAGCTAGTAATTGAACGCCCTGTCAAAACACTAAAATGGAAAGAAAACACTACGCAGAGTTTATATTAGAATCTATGAAGTGCAATCATTATCAAAATATGACCTAAACCTAAAAATGCTAGCCTCCACTGTAACATTGAGAGGTTCTTTTAGTCTTATTTGATGGTGGATGCTCCTCTTAGAAGCTCTAGGACCGAGGATCTATTCAGAGCTTTTCCTTTGTTCAGGTATTTTAGGAATAGGGCCTAAACGCCTAGTCGAGGTAATTGTAATGATTTGGAAATTTACTAATATTTATGGATATCAATGCCCAATATGATATCAAAACCTTGACTGAGATTAAATGTCACTAAAGATAATAATAAGGGTTTAGAAATCTGCCCACATGCAATTAACCATCCACACAAAATAATATTAAGAGTTTCGAAATTTACTAATTCCTATGAATTTGGATGTAATAAAAAACCTTTCACCTTTGACCTTTTGATGCTTTGAACTTTCATTGAAATTGTAAATATTTTTTAAAACACGAGCCTCCAGGCACAACTGTCCGTACTTTTATTTATTTTGAATTGAGGCAATGTGCTTTTCGTTTATTTATTCTAATTGACTATAAAATGAAAATGAAAATAACATATTTATACACTTTGGACATTTGTGTACCCTACAGAGAAGGTATATAGAAAATATAAACAAAAGATTAATATTTCAAAATAAAAATGAAGCATTTCTTTTATGTTCATAAAATGTAAATTGCACTGATAAGTTGTCAAGTAACACTAATTTTTGAACTCTTTCCTGTTCATTACACTGAGTTACCATTGCTGGCCAGTCTAAGTCATGTCACACTTAGAATGTGATATATATCATCTTGGAGCCTCATCTGTTCAAAATCAATATGTTTGTTATTTCTGTTTGACTTGCTTCCTTTTCCCCTTTTTCAGTGTATATGCTTATTTAAAAAAGCCAAAACTCAGAAAAGTTGATTTGGGCCCTTGCATATATGCTCTGCCGGTAAGTGTTCGCATTTTGAGAATATTATTTTAAAATTATTACTCGTTTAAAAATTTCCAAAACTCAGAATCTTAAACCCAAAAAACCAAAAAAGCTTTTGAAGTGTCTGCATTTTGAAAATACTATTTTAAAACATGAGTTAAATTAACTAATCATAATTCACTGGATAATTTTTATTTTTAATCAAACGTCAAATGTAGATGGATAGGTGAGTATTTTTCATAGGAAATCATGTAGATGGATAGCTCTTCTTTGATTTTTTTCGTTGACTATGTGTTGTTTCTGTGCCTGAACTCAGCTTTTGGTCGAAGAGTCTTTTGGTGGATCGCTTGAGCTTGGACCTTTACATGTCTTGCTAACAGTTTTAATCGTTAGGAGAAAGGAGTGTGATTAAACACATAAAATTGATATAATTTCTCCATTGTTGCCAGACAGTACAGGTTTTAATGATTTAGTATTTACTGATTTTCCACACTGTTTTCAGATTAGGCCAGTATTCAATTTGTTGGACGTTTTCGGTTTTTGTACATCATATATTTTTATTATTATAGACAATATGATTTTAGGGAGATTTTAAACATGAATCAATACTGATGTCGAAGTTTTAAACCTGAATTAATATTGATGTCGAAGATTTGGATTTTAAATTATTAAAAGTTACTTGAAGGGCAATTTAAAAATAAAACCTTCATTAAAAAATTTCTCTGATGTATGGGGGAACCCGTCAAATTTACCCCTGCTCTCAACTACACGAAGTCGCTGAGCGACGATTCCAAATGAGGGTGAGGGATGGGCAATACACGGACGTTACTTGTAGTAGAACTTTTTTGGCTTTCACTTCTTGCCTAGAGTCACTTCCTTCAAAACTTTCCTTAGTTCTAGCTTTACAACTCAAAGAACTTATTTCCATCACTAGTGCTTGGAACCTACAAAAACATATGTATATTATTTTACCTGATATTTCCATCACTAGTGCTTGGAACCTACAAAAACATATGTATATTATTTTACCTGATATCTGCTGTGTAATAGTAAATTTCCTATTCCAGACATTTTTGTCTGAGTTGTATTTAGTGCGATTTTTTTGATTTTTTTGAAAGATTTTCTGGTGTACTTTTCCGGTCTAATTCCTCTCAAATTTGATAGGAATTCATTGAAATCATAAGTTTTAATGGGTATCTCTGCACAATAGAAGTGCCATAAGGTGTTGAATCCATATATACAGTAAAAAAACTAGTATAAGTAACACAAATCAAGATTTCACCACAATTTTTTCTGCCGGATTCAAGCACTAGAAACTCCAAAAATTCACACTAAAAACAACTCCATTTTTGTCTGCTACTTTTCTTTATACACAATCCAAACCTGAATGATTTAGTTAAATGACATAAAAATCCTATATAGTTCACAGAACCATTATTCTATATTGACTTTTTTTGAGTATGCAGGTACATTATCGATATTTAAATTAAGTGATTTTTCACAACTGAAAACATTACGAAAAATTACAGTGTTTATGGGCATAAATTTTGAAAAAATAAATAAATGAAGGCATATTATTCAATTATTCTCTGTTTTAGTTAAAAAAAGAAATAGCCACAACTGTAGTTCGTGAGCTGTGTTACGACACGTTTTCAAACCAATATGATATAATTTTTATATAACATTGAAATTTATTTTATTTTGTATAGCAATGTATCATTATGGAGTAGTTTGAGTAGGCAGCTGTATTATAAATACTATTTTATCATTAAATTTAAATAGGTTTGATGATCAGGGCGGTATTTTTTTTCAAACCACGAGTTTAAATGGAATGTCTAATTATTGTTAAAAAAATAAAAAAAAATTAGTAGTGGGCTGTATCAATATATATTAATATTAAAAAAAAAAGTTATTGAACTCAAGGGATTTTTTATTTTATTATAAAAGCATTAGTAATGGGGTGTATCCATATATATTAATATTAAAAAAAAAAGTTATTGAACTCAAGGGATTTTTTATTTTATTATAACGTTTTTATTTTGATGTTACGTAAATAATTTGACGCTGTCAAATCACTGAATAAAATAAATAAAAAATAAAATAAAATTATAATTAATAATTAATTATAATTTATAGTTAAATTATTTTAAATTCAATTTAGTTTCAGATTTATTATGTTTTACAAATAAAATTTCATAAAATATAAATTTATTTTAGAATTAAAAAAAATAATTTCTATACTTAATAAATCCATCTAAATATCAATTTATTATAATTGAATTTCTTCAATATTTAATATTTTATAAATTTTTTTTTTCCAAAATTAATTAAATTGATAAAATATTTTATTATTAGATTTTAGATTTTTGTGATCCATATTAATAATAAAATTGTGAGTAATCCATAAGATAATTTTATTAAAATATTTTATATTTATATAAATATAAATAAAATATATTTTTAAATTATTCTTATTTAATATAATAAAAATTATAATAATATAAAAAAAATAACTCAAATACTAAAATCCATCTCGATATATTACATATTTAAGAAAACAAATTATGATGATGATGATGATGATGGTTAACGTCCACTGAGACCAAATAATGATCTATCGGACCTAAAAAGACAAATTATTTATTTTGATTTAAGATTTTATTCCTATGCTCAAAAAGCTTGGAGAGATACCTCCCGAGTTCACTATAGTTTTGGCATTGTAAAAGGCTAGGAAGGTCAGTATTGTGACAAAGGTTGTGAAATTGAGATCTAATGTGCTTGTATGCAGGGCACTCTAAGAGGAAGTGGTTTTCATCCTCGATGCTCCTATTCTCACAAATATGGCAGATACTTTCTATCCATGGCTTTTTAGGGACTACCCAACGACCAGTTTCACTATGGAGCTCATGATAATTCGTTTAATCTTTGCTATATTAATTTTCTTCTTTGAGCTAGTTAAAATAGAGAGATATTTTTGATCTTCAAGGGTGGGGTTGATAACCCTTTTATAATAACTTAATTTTCTTTTAGACACTAAATCTTTCTCACACCACAATTTTTCTTTGAACTTAGAAGTAACAATATCTTTAATATTATTTATGTTTTGCAGAGCATCATTCTCATAGATTATATATATATATATATAAACTAAAAAAATTGTAAATTTCTTATCCAATAATTATATACAATCATTTTAAAATCTAACTTCAATATTTATGATTCACACCATGAATTTGATAATCATTTTTACGCTCTTTACTCCCTCTGGAGATATATGAACGCAAATTATTGCTGTGTGGTGGTGTAGAATTTGGTTTCAAATCGTATGGTATGGATCACAGATAAATGTTGTACAATAATGTGGATATTGACCGCCTACAACACGTCATAGTTATCAACACAAAGCTACGTATGTTCATATTCACACGCGAACAAAACCACGTAGTCAATTTCCAAATATTTTGCTACTATTTGTTCATATATATTAATGTGTGGCCATTTCATTGAACATTGATATGCTAGAGATTGAACTCGGACGTACTTAGTATTTATTTGATTTACCAGTATGATATTATTTTATTTTATTAAAAAAATATTATAGAAAATTTATAAAAATAAAATATATATTAGAAAAAAGACAGCGTTATAGATAATAATAGGATATATTTTTAAATTAATTAAATTAGTATAGTCATATAAAATAATTATTCGGGTCAATACATAATAAGTATTAAAACAATTCAGATTTTCAATCATGAGCATTCATTCTCACTTTATTATTGAGATTTTTAATCTATAAATAGGTTTTGTCACAATATCATGGACCAATACTATGACTCATTAATACCACACGCCCCAAAAAGTGTAACTCATTTCATATGACACTTGTTCATATAACTTCTTTCTTAATTAATAGATTTAATTGAAAGGGCAAAAATGTATAACTAATTTGAAAAGAAATTTAATGTTTGATTTGTGTGTACTACTAATAATATTTGCAAATATTTGATGGAGGTTAAATTCCTACCATTCACTTAAATTAAATTAAAATTATAAAAATTGTTTTCCAAAACAAACACTCGTCTTTTTTGTTCGCTAATTTTTGTGAGTCTTGACTGCATGGCTAACCTTTGGCTTCAAAAATCATGACTCATGGGCATCTAAGCCTTAAAAATCAATTGGAGATGACATTGTGTCGAGGCCACACCAGCGATTAACATGGCTGAAATTTTTTCCACGAAATTGAGAATTTATGACCACATTACAATGCATTAAGAGTACGCCCCATCATTATTTATTCTACACCCATGTGCCAAACAAATACATCTCTCAACCTAATTTATTTTATATTTAAAATTATTATTATATAAAATTTTATTTATTGTATATTTACAGCCATAGGCGTCCCTCCTATTAGAGTTGGGCACTTTAATGATT
Organism: Pinus tabuliformis; assembly: GCA_031772625.1. Lineage (NCBI taxonomy): Eukaryota > Viridiplantae > Streptophyta > Pinopsida > Pinales > Pinaceae > Pinus > Pinus tabuliformis. Next base: position 910,409,316 of record CM062809.1, on the reverse strand, counting down.
TTACTAATCAAAAAAATTGATGGGACAATTTGAATTTAAAGATCCTTCTTGCCACAATATCAATGGATTGAATTCACACCACTAACTTCCCTGCATATCTAAATCACATGATTAACCCTTGTTTAAATTAATTTTTTACAAAGCTCTATTAAAAATTTACCATGCCATTTGTTAGTTGACACCTATCAAGATTAACCAAAATGGGAAGACTACAAAATGTAACACACACCTTACACATACACTTGGAATAGGAGTGGAAATGTGTATTTTTGAATAAGATGATCATTCGTTTCTAACCATTGGTAACGTGTGTCCAATTCTAAATAACCAGTGTAAGTTAAAAACTAACTTACAAAGATCAAGGGTGTTTTCTCTTAACATGTTTAACACTTCTATAAATTTCCTTGTAAAATAACCTATTATACATTTAGTTAGAAAGGAGAAATTTTCCTTAATTTCAATATGTTATCATTTAATCTTTAATTTTTTCCTTAGCAATAAACTTTGTGAATGTAACTATATTCACATTCTTTTAGGATAAAAATTTACAATGCCAATTAATTTGTATTTTTTTTTTAAAGGATTATTCCGAGTATGCATAAGTTTTTTGGAATTCACTCATTTTATGAATCTCCTCATTTCAATTGACATTTAATGATTTCTTTTCTGTTGACTTATATTTTTCATTGTACCAACTATTACAAGCTATCTTATTGTATATTTTTGTACCTATCTTGAAAGCATTCTTTCTTTATCCATATCAAAAGATTTCATAAAATTGCATATATTTACACATAGGTAAATTTCACTATTTTTCCCTAGTTTCCTTTATAATAAAATGATTTGAAGCATATAAATTATGTAATTATAAAATTACTTCAAATATAATATAAAATATAATTAGATATTGAGATAAACTAATGATGAAATATTGTGAATATGTAGATATTGGAATAAAATAATGAAGAAATGTGTTGAATATGCATATGTAGATATTGATATATAATGAGATGTCAATATATAATAATTTAATGATTATGAAGCTTTTAAGTTGTTAAAAAAATTAATTTAAAGGAAGGACAAATTAATTTTATAAATTAATTTTTGAGTTTATGGATGAACTAATATATTAATAAATAATGATAAATATCTTCCTTTCCTTCTCTATTTCATTATGGAATTAATAATTAGTTTGCTAATTAATTGATTTTCCTTAGATATTCCCCTTTAATGTAATTAGTCTATAATGTGTGATTGGAAAAGCCTCATAAAAGAATCTCTATTATGTCATTTTTGAATTCTCCATTTTATACTTCAAAATTCCTTTATATTCTTTGATTAAATAATTCAATTTTTTCTTTACTTCTCTTACTTCCACTTAATATATATCATATCACTTTTATATATATATATATATATATATATATATATATATAATTTTTTGTTGATTAAAATAAGGTTTAAATAAACTTTAATTAAAATAATTTTAATATTTATTTTCAAAAAATATTTTTATCAAATGACTCTACCAAACACCATACAATGATTTGGTGGCAGATTAAACACTCTATGTAATTCAATAAACTTTATTCACTTGCATGATAATTGTTTTTATTTTCTGATACTCCTCAGAACCTTAACAAATTGTTTGGAATTGAGAAACTGAGAACCATAATGAATTGTGATTACACCATTGCTCCAACCAATTTCACACCCTTGATAACTCCTCTTTTTTTTATTTTTATTTTTATTTTTAGAGTAAGATTAAAAGAAAACAAAAGTTAAAGTTAATAGTGTGTATATTTTTAATTATTTAAAAAATTTCAGTGATAAGAGTGATAATGTGTATATTATTAATTATTTAAAAAATTTTAGTAGTAAGAGGGATAGTGATAATGATAAAGATTTTTCTACCATTTTAAAATTTAGATATGAAAGTATAGTATATGTTTTTTTTTTTTTTTAATTATCTCGGAATAAGATCATCACCCATATCAAACCATTGGTGACTTGTCCAATTCGAAATAACAGTCGTGTGTGGTTTCATTAAATTGTACATCAATTTAACAGTTGTCTGTGGTTTCATTAAATTGTACATCAATCTAACAATTGTCTGTGGTTTCATTAAATTGTACATCAATTTCACCATTTCGTGCTGTTAATAATAACTCCAAAAAACAGGGGTCTTTATAACTCCAAAAATAGGTGTCCATCAATCTCACCATTCCAGCAATCATTTCAGTAATCTGCAATGGAAATAATAACTCCAAAAAACAGTGTCCATCAATTTCACCATTCATGCTCTTAATAATGTTGTGTGTGGAACATGATTGTTCAGAGGTCTTTGTTTCAGCTGGATGTATACCCCAGGAAGTTTGTACACCCCTCCATGCGGGGAGTGCGCGGGGGACTTGTCCCCACCACGGGGGTCTGGGGGGCTGATCTCCCCCTGCTGGGGTCTGGGGCCAATGGTCCCCCGGCGGGGGCTCGGGGGTAGCGCCCCCGAAGCTAAAAGCAGATGTAAAATTGCCTTGTAAAATATAGTAATTTCGAGTCAATCTGGGCCGTTCATTAGGCGGATGATCTGACGGTAGAACTTATGTTTAGTTTAGGGCTTTTTGCCCTATAAGGCAACCCCTCCCTTTGTATGAGGGTGTTGTATTTGAGGCTGAGATATAGATGTGTATTCTGTGAGCGAGAAACAGAGAGGTGAGACTGTGAGAGAAAACAAAGGATATTACAGCAGATCTGCTGTAGGTTGTGTCTCTTCATTTTGCTAGATAATAGAAAGGAAGGACTTGCTGTTCGGGGTGGATGTAGCCCAAAGTGGGTGAACCACGTGTATCTGTGTCTCTCTTGTTTTATGCATTTTCTATGTTTATATTTTTGCAATATTTTATGTGTTCCATTGCTCCGTAATATATAATTTTATAACAAATAACTCCAAAAAACATGCGCCCATCAATTTTACCATTCATGCTCTTAATAATAACTTTGTCACTCCATCTCTGGTTGTAACGGGGAGGAATAATAGAATAACTCTCCCACTCCATGTCTGATTGTAACCTTGACCATTAATAGAATAACACCGTCACTCCATCTTGAGCATTTCTAATTGTCATTAAATATTTATTGTACTTATTATTGATTACCATTCCATCTGTTATAATCAAAGGCTCTGTGGATGCATGAATTTGTTTCTTACCGCTTGGGTTGTCAGAATTGTTGAAGGATTATTGGAACAATTGCTGGAAGGACTACTCTAAAGATTTTAAGGGGCTTCTCTTGGTTTCTATCTGAAAGATCTTTCATAGCCTTCCTTTTCTCTACCTAGTGTTTTTTCAGGTTTCCTTCAAGATGTATTGGAGGAACCCTTTATTAGTGATTGGGTTGTTGGAATTGTTGAAGGATTAGTGTAAGGATTGGTGCAAGGATTACTGAAATGATTTGAAGGGGCTTCTCTCTGCTTCTATCTCCTAACAAAGGTGCACAATTTGTTAACTAGATTTGTTTTCAGTGGTCACTGTTAACTAGATTTGTCATTACTCTAATGTGGAATGGCTTTGTTCATTTTAGCTGAAATCTTGTTGAACCGTCCATACCAAAAAAAATTAAATAATATATAGATTAATGACATCCATTCTTACGGCATACCTCTGATTGGGTTCACGTTAATTAAAGTTTATTGTGTTCATGGAGTATAGTAGCTGCAATATTACTGCTAATCAATATTTATCCTCATTAGTGTGTAACCCAAATCCAAATTGTGCTAAGTCTAATAGCAAGGCTGGTCGGTTATACTACCATGATCCGAAATAATATAAACCAATGATCAGCCCAGTTGTTGAATAGAGATTTTCAAATATATCGCAAAAAAAATGTGGTCAGAATCAGATTTTGTAGATTTACATGTATTAGAGCGATCACCAGGATGTTTCCACACCGAGATTAAGTTTTCACCATCATATGTATGAGGGTATGATCCTATGATTGAGGTAAAAGGCGTTAGATTTTGGTGTAACCGCTCCCTCCGTCCACCTCAGACCCTCACTGCATTTGCTTTTTTCACTTTTTCTCTCTCGCTGTGCAAAACCCTTGAAAAGAATCGAATCCTAATTGCTTTTCCCAACAACTAGGTAACTTCCGACTCTCTTACTGGTGAGAAATCTTTCATAGCCTTCTGCTCCAAGAAGTAATGGGTAGGGCACTTGAGAGAAAATACCTGGGATGAATTCTATCCCTGATGCGCTTCTGACCATATTTATTCCATTCGTATCCGTCATCAATAATATTCTCAGCGCTCTCTGTTCTCACACAGATAACTTTTTCTTCTTTGCCAAGATCCTGACCATCTCTAAAATTAGTCAATGCATCAGTGCCATCCATCAATCTTGTATACACACCACAAAAACTAGTAGACCATGCCTTCTTAACCACAGAAACCAGTAGACCATGTCTTCTTAACCTAGGAAATATTGATACGTTTAAATAGCAAGATTCCCAACAAATTGGAAAATATTTTATTGAATTCCAGGCTTGTGAAAATGCGTTGGAAGAATAATCCACTACCGCACGCTGTTACTTGGATATATATTTTTCTGTGAAGTTATGCTCTAGAATTTTAAACACATGACGGAGAAGTCCAGCACAGAGATTTGTCACCATTTTTGGCTTGCTGAACTTATGCCTGACCTTGCAGATTCTGGAATATTCCGGGAATTTATAGGGCTTTATTCTGTTTACAGTATAGGATCATAACCCTATTCCAAACTAGGTCATGTGTTCATATGTAAAAAAAAAAGAAAACCTAACCCTAAACATAGCTAGTCACTTTCGACCATATTGAATGCACACACATAGAAAAAAAACCTAACCCTAAACATAGCTAGCCACTTTTGACTATATTGTATGCACATATAATGTCGCGCGCCATGATTCCCGAACAACGTCAAATTTCTCATCATTTGGGAATAAGAAGTTGATCTCCACTTGCAATGTATATTATATTGTGTTTTCATTAGCCTCTTTCATTTTCTTGTTTATTACGCCCTGTCTCTCTCTGACATCAACATCTTACCTTGTTTTAAAAAAACGTGCATTGAGCAAGTGCATCCATGTCATTGCATAAACATATACCACCTGAAAAAAATTGCTTAATACCTTTAATCCTTTAGGATATGTTCAAACAGAAGCACAACTCTAGACAACACCATCTTCAATGTTTTCAAATTATACACAACACCTCCGTGATTTGGATAAATATGGAAAGGGATATTTATACCACGACTTCTTCCGAGCGAAGGTTATGCATCGATGTTTGTATGACCATTACAATTGGAAGGTTCTGGACATGGCTACCATTATTTTATGAAGCTGAGACAACCTTCGACCTATTTTTCTCCTTGGCTACATAGTCTTTAGCTCTTAATTGATTAGACTGGAGGGTTTTTAACTCTGTAGCTTTTTATAGTTGGGTATTGGCTTTCTAGGGTGTAACAAGATTGTTTTTATTTAACAATAAGCATTTGTCAGGAATCTAGATTCATATATTAAAATTATTTTTCATATATATTTAATTGACTTGAAAATTTCATTTTACAACCGAGTATGATGTGTAACAGGTAGGTCATCAAACTTGAATTTTGTTCATCTCTGTCAAAATAAAAAAAAAATAATAATTATACAAAACATTTAGATAAGGTAGACTCATACAAAAAATTATACCTCAAGAAATTGGATTCTTCTCAAGAAATTGAATCTTTCTGGGCATTTTAGATCTGCATTTAAGATAAATCTATGCTGACTAAAAATTCATTACATCTAAGAAATGAAAAAAAAAAATTCATCTTTTTTTAATACTAGGTTTCATTTATTTATACTAATTTTAATGAAATTAATTAAGCTTTGTAATAATGGTTAAAAAAATATTTATTAAATGAGAAATTGTTTAAATTCTAAATAGTTAATAGATATTTACATCAAAATTATTTATTGAATCATAAATTGCTTATTCACATACCTAAATTAGTATAAATTACTCCTAAATCTGAAAACTAAAACATAAAATTAGTCAATTACTCATAAGCTAAATAACTCATAGTTAATGATAATTAGTCATAAATCTAAGTTACTTATAATTCATGATTTTTTGAAATATAAAATTACTTATGTAGCATTCATTATTCATGATTTAATTTGACGATGATCTTGATGTTTATACTAATGAAACCAGATAAGTTTTGCAATAATGATTAAAACAATATTTATTAAATGAAAAATTGTTTAAATCACAAATAGTTAATAAATATTTAAATCATAACTATTTATTAAATAACTTGTTTACTCATATACCTGAATTACTAAAAATTACTAATAAACCTAAAATCTGAAACATAGAATTAGTCAATTACTCATAAACCTAAATAAACCAGAGTTACTTATAATTAATCATAATTATCATGAATCTAAATTACTCATAAATAACCTAAATTAATTGTTGACTATAAATTAACTATGCCGCACTATAAATTAACTTTGGCACCCAAACAAGTGGAATCTCGCTTCTAAAATTTAAAGAAACTCAATATATGAAATATTGAATTGTGATTTCTACTACTACCCATATGTTGTTCTATTCATTGTTCATTGTAAAGAATGTCACACCTTTTTCTACTTGTTTAAAAGCCTTGTAAAATATTTCTTTTGAAAAAATTAGATATAGCTCTAAACACCATTCTATTCAATTGGATGGATGTCTTACTCCTGAAATTCTCACATTGCATCTATTAGCAAGCCATCAATATATTTCAATTATCTTTCTGATTCTATTAGAAAATTGCATTAACATCATCATATCCATTTCTATTAGCAAGCTATAAATATATTTCAATTCAATTTTTTGATTTGTTGAGATAGATAGCCCTTTTAAAATTTCTTGAAGTATCTATTTCTATTATCCAATTATCAATGTAATTAAATTCTCCTTTTGATTTGATTTGTTGAGATAGATAACCCTTTTAAAATTACTCAAAGTATTTATATCTATATGGAATAGGAATTCAAGGTTGAATTTAAACATTTGATTTTGATATTACAAGAGAAAATCTAGAGAGAGATATAGACATTTCCTCCTTGAAGAAGGCCTTGTTAGGTGTGGAGTTCATAGTTGTATCCACTTATTTTACTAAAATCCTTCCCAAATCACACTAAAATGTACGTGAATCTAGAATGTGCATGTACTCACTTTTTTTTCTTCAACAAAGCAAATGTTAGATCAATGATGGTTGAAGATTCATCAAGTTATTTGGGATAAATATTACTTCATTGTCACAATAATATCTAATTTTCCAACTTTCACATGTGCTATCCATATTTCAATGCACTAAGGCATGAGGATTATAATGGATTTCAGGAAATTTATGTATTCATTTTTGTACTTAAAGTGAATTTGGTTATTGTGGTCCATTAGCATAAGGTAAATTGGTACATAGATTTATAGATGCATATACCATGAAAATTTTAAACAAATAACTTTTCAACTCTACAATCTAATAGAGAACATTTTATTTTTAAATATTCTTCAATATCCAATTGAAATTGAATAAAATCTACAATAAAATTATTTACATATATAATAAAAAATCTTTAGATATCAAATTCAATGGTGCATTTACTTTTTTCCTAAAATATCTACTGAAATAAAAAATAATAGATAATTATCTAAAAGATGTTGAAATTTTGGATAACTAAGAAAGTATTTTAGAAGAAACCCATTTTTTATTATTTAAATTTCCTAATATTTTTTAATTTAACCTCCATATACCACATAATCATAATCATGTAGATATTAATGTAGTCCATTACAATGATTAATTTGTGGTATTAATGTAGTAAGGGGAGCTAGGGTTTAAGCAATGGATGGTGATTAGGCGTAGGGGCTGAGAGTTTTCGTATGTGGAGGCAAGAGGGTCAAGATCGTGACACGAGGCCGTACGGGATGTGGACAGCTGGTCGAGGCAGTTTTGAGGATGTTAGGAATGGAAGCGCAAAAGGGGACAGGTGGAAGTTGAAGGAATTTTTTTTGGGACAAGGAAACCTATACGCTCATGAACGCCCTTAGAAAATGACTTTGGGCAGTGAAACGAGGTTATGGTGGAGGGTAAGTTATGCTGTGGCCTCCTACCCATATCACGTGATCAAGGATAATTTTAGGGGCGAATGTTCGCCCTTTGGCAAAATTAAGGGGCTTTAAATTTTTAGTGGGCGAATATTTTGTATCATAGTACATTTCTACAAATCACCTCAAATAGCCCACCTTATTTCTAGGGAGAGGGTAAAAAGGTAAATTTAGCCCTTGAAATTAGGACTTACAACCTTCCATTCGCCCATTTTCAAGAATAGGTTTTATTTAAGTGAATCCATTCACCCATTTTCAAGAATAGGTTTTATTTAAGTGAATCCTATGGGCCAAATACCATATTTATAAAAGAAGTATGGTAAATTAATAAAAATATAAATAAATGAGAGGTATGGTAAATAAATAAAACATTTTTTATATTTACTCCATAAGTCACCTTATATACATGTAAGGGTGTAAACAAATAAAAATATAAGTAAAGTGGAGGTATGGTAAATAAATAAAACGCTTTTTTATACTTACTCAAAAGGTATGGTAAATAAATAAAAATATAAATAAGTAAAACCTCTTTTTATATTTAGTCCATAAACCTCGTTCTATTTAGAAGGCTCAAGAAAGAGGTTTTATTTTAGTAAATCCTATGGGCCAAATACCATATTTGTAAAAGAGGTATGGTAAAATAATAAAAATAAATAAAACCTTTTTTTATATTTAGTCCATAAACCTCGTTCTATTTAGAAGGCTCAAGAAAGAGGTTCTCAAGAAAGAGGTTTTATTTTAGTAAATCCTATGGGCCAAATACCATATTTGTAAAAGAGGTATCGTAAATTAATAAAAATAAATAAAACCTTTTTTTATATTTAGTCCATAAACCTCGTTCTATTTAGAAGGCTCAAGAAAGTAGTCCATAAACCTCGTTCTATTTAGAAGGCTCAAGAAAGAGGTTCTCAAGAAAGAGGTTTTATTTTAGTAAATCCTATGGGCCAAATACCATATTTGTAAAAGAGGTATCGTAAATTAATAAAAATAAATAAAACCTTTTTTTATATTTAGTCCATAAACCTCGTTCTATTTAGAAAGCTCAAGAAAGAGGTTTTATTTAAGTAAATCCTATGGGCCAAATACCATATTTGTAAAAGAGGTATGGTAAATTAATAAAAATATAAATAAACTAGAGGTATGGTAAACAAATAAAACATTTTTTTATATTTACTCCATAAGTCACCTTATATTTACGAACACTCAAAAAATGGGTTATATTTAGGTGAAACCTATGGCCAAAACACTATGGGACAAATACCATGGACTAGATTGTTATTAATACCATGCAAAAAAACCATTATTTTTTTTTTTCTCGGTGAAAAACTAATCTATTAAAATATATACAAAGTTCGTAAATACATCATGGCAATACCAGTATGAGACAGGCTCTGGGCATTACACCCAAGAGCCGATAATGCATCAGACACCAAAGCATACCCACGCCCTCGCAGGGGCACCAGACTGAGACCGAGACTGAGACTGACTGTCGCTGACCATAGACTTAGGCCCTCGCAGGGGCAACGGACACAAAAAAAAAGGGGTTTCCATCCATGACCTCCCAGCAGGGGAGACTGCTCTTGCCCACATCATTAACAAAAATTACATGACATAGATAACAAAACAGAAAACGCCAAAGACTAGAACTGAAACTTGAGCGACCAGGCGAACCTTGAGCGCGGGCGCCATCATTCGTCCGGTTGCTCTTCCACAATTGGGCACCACCCATAGTATTCCGGCTCAGCGTCAGTTGGAGAGGTCGCTGCCTCTTCCCCAATTCCCGCCTTTGGAACATTCTGAGTATGCTTGGCAATTTCCGGGTCGGTAGCCGGTACCTTTGCTTCCTGCTCCATATCAGCATCCGGAGCCTGCTCTGCTTCCTCTGGGTTGACTTGCATCCTTTGCCCCTGAACATTCATGGGGTCGTCATCATCTGGAGCATTCTCAATAAACAGAATAGAAACATGCGCGCTAATCCTTGGGTTGTTTGTCGAACTGGTAAAATTGAAGATGGTGGAACCAAAGGCTGGCAGGGTGGTCGAGCCTGATGCCCCTGCATCCATGAATTGACTGGAGTGCAAGGGGGTGGCTCCAATAGAAATGGCAAGATTGCAGTGGCAACAATGACCAGCACTGTCCCCTCCAGGCCTGCGTGAGACCCCTCCTCTGGAAGAGCCTCGACGACTGAGCATACGCTGTCGAGGTCTCACCATTGAGGGATGAGAATTCCAGCAAACCACAAGATGAACCAGGCTTTCTGAAACCAGAGCCGACCGCGTGATGAACCCGTCCACCTGAGAAGGGATCTCAACAACGACAGAAAGGCCAGCCAACTACGTAACTACCAACATTCCTTGCCCATACCCTGTTTTATTCTCAGCTTCCTCACCTACCCTGCTCGGGATCCTATCCGCCATTACTGCTGCCTTACGCTGGGTCGAATACGCTCTCCGAGCATTAACTGTTCCAGGTCCCCTCGCCTTAAACCTCCCTCGTCCTTTCCAGTTATTCGCAGTGGGTTCCACGTGATGGCCGAGGGGCGGCATGTGTCCAGCCACCCACTCCTGTCCCGTCTCACATATCACCCGCATCTGGTGGAGTTGCATCCTTTTGGACCAATCGAGAACATTCTTGAGCTTCCACATGCGATAATATAGCATTCAACTGTCCTGTGATCAGAGAGTGATTACTCCCCACCCCAACATTGGCCATGAAGTCCGCAACCTTGTTGCCCTCCCGCCTTGTGTGTGTGAAGGTGATGGCTCTGTTGCTGCGAAGCTTCTGTTCTATTGCCTCCAGTCGTGCTTCAAGCCTCCAACTGGTGGCTATTTTTTTAGCCTGAGATCCGTTTAGGATTTTTTTGGCCATATTGATGAGGATTTGGGAGTCTCCTTCTACCTCCAGAGGGTGGAGGTTGAGCTCCCCAGCAAGTTGAAGTCCCTGCCATAGCCCTTCCAATTCAGCAGAGTTGTTGGTATCCCATCCAATGTTTCCAAAGTAGAGTGTCATGGGAACACCTTCATGATTCCTAATTATTCCACCAAAGCCTGCTAACCCGGGATTCCCTTTTGAGGCACCATCAAAGTTGAGTTTGAATGTGTGCTTTGGCGGAGGCTTCCATGCGACTTGATTTTCAATGCTGGCTGCAGGGTGGTTCTGCTGGTGCATGCTTTTAGTGCAGCTGATTTGCCAATTATCCATGATAGTTTTCTCGTTGGCTAGTGAGGGCCAGTCCTCCTCCTTCCAGGGTCTTAGCATCACAGTTTCTTGAATATTTCTGCATAACATATGCCAAATATTGTCCAGCGAAGAGCATTGATTTTTAAAAATGCGTTTATTTCGCTCCTTCCATATACTCCATAGAATTAGCCCGGGAATCAATCGCCATAGATGATTGAGGATGTTGCTCTTGTACGGGTCCTTTTGCCACTGTCGTATAGAGTTCGTAATTTCATTTTCAAGTCTGCATCTTCTTTGACATCGAAAGCTTGCCTTCTCCCAAAGCTGGTTGGCTAGGGGGCATGAGTCCAACAGATGTTGGAGCGTTTCCTCATGAGCATTACAGTTGAAACAGATGGAGGGACCATGGAAATTTCTTCTTCGGAGCTTGTCCCAAGTTAGGATTCTCTGATGCCCTACCAGCCAGAGAAAGTGACAGATTTTGGGCCAGGAGCCAGAGTTCCAGATTTGGCCCCAGATTGGATCCTGAGGAGCAGAGTCGTTGCAGAGTATCTTGTATGCTTCAGACGTAGTGAACGCTCCTTTTGGTTTATAACCCCACCTTAGGATATCTTCCCTTTCGTCACACCTGATTTTTCTTTTGCTGAGCTCCAGTTCCAATGCTATGGCAGCTTGGCAATTTTCATTTGTGAGGATTTGGTTACCCGGTTTCCAGATTCTGTAGCCTTTCTCCGCTTCCTGGGTCCAATAATGCCTGATCTTGACTTGCTGTGTCTCCTCCTCCATGTTGTTTAGAGGCAGGTTCAGAACATTGCTGAGGGTAGGCATTTGATTCCATGCGTCCATCCAGAATCTAGCATTATTGCCATTTCTTACCTCCCAGAAGCTATGTTGCTGGATCATCTTATAATGTTCTTTGGCTGCATTCCAGATTAGTGATCCTTTGTCACTGGGCTCCAATCTGATAAGCTCTTCCTGGGGTCGCTGATTGGCATACTTTGTTGTCCATAATGTGACCCATGGCTTGCCTGCGTTGGTGAGCCACTGCCACCAGATCTTGGCTCCCATGATGGCATTGCTGTGCTCCGGATCTCTTAGACCAATTCCTCCATTTTTCTTCGGTTTGCATACTGTGCTCCATTTTACCAGGGCCCATTTGCGGTTGGTTGCATTGCTTCCCCAAAGGAAATCTCTCTGAATTTTCCTTAGTCTTTTTAGGACCCATTTTGGCGCTGCCAGGATGGAGAAAAGGTACAGCGGCATTGCTTGAAGAATGGCTTTAATAAGTACCGCCCTGCTGACTAGATTCAAAGTTCTGTGAGTCCATTGATTGAGACGTGATTCAAGTTTTTCAATTAAATTGCGCCAAGAGGAATGGTTGATGGCTGAGGCAGTGAGGGGAGCACCGAGATACTTAGAGGGCAGGGTGGCTATGGGGATCCCCAGAATGCGGACTATGGCAGACTTGACTACCGGGGGGGTGTTGAAGAAGAAGATCTGCGATTTGGAGCAGTTGATGCTAGTTCCTGAGGCTTCGGAAAAATCATTTAGCACTGCTTTAAATATGGAGGCTTCTTGAACTGATGGGTACCCAAATAACATCGTGTCATCAACAAATTGCTGATGGGAAGTAGCTGGCAGGTGGTGTATGGAGATACCCTTAAGCTGGTGCGAGTGGAGGGCATTCTTAATGTGACGTCCCAGGCCCTCAGCCATCAAAACAAAAAGGAAGGGGGAAAGGGGGTCACCTTGCCTGATACCCCGGGAGGGGGAGAAGGGGCGAGAGGGGATCCCATTTACTAGGATGGAGAAGCTGGTGGAGGAGATAAGGCTCATGATCCATCGGATCCAGGTGGGGCTGAATCCAAAAGCAGATAACACTTGCTGTATATAATCCCAACTGAGTTTGTCAAAAGCCTTGGAAAGATCAAGTTTAAGAAGCATACCTGCCTGCTTTGAATGCTTGAGAGTGTGGGTGATCTCATGCGTGTGGATGATTCCGTCCAAAATCTGTCTTCCTTCCACATAACCTGACTGTTCCGGAGAGATGAGCATGGGCAGGAGGGGCTTTAGCCTATTTGCAATGACTTTAGAGATGACTTTGTATATAACATTGCATAGTGCGATTGGCCGAAATTTGTCCAGTTTGAGCGCGTCCTCCTCTTTAGGAATCAGAGCTATGAAGGTGGTGTTGAGCGAGGGAAGCAGCCAGTGAGAAACCCGCGATTCCTCCACCACCTCCCAAACTTCCGGCCTTATTAAATCCCAAAACTTGTGAAAGAAAGTAGTGGTAAATCCATCCGGGCCGGGAGCTTTTCCTTCTTTAAGCTGAGTCATTGCATTGTCCACTTCCTGAATTTGAATTGGGCTAAGGAGGAGTTCATTATGCTCCGCTGTGATTAATTTTGGTATATTGCGGGTGATTCTTTCAATTGCCGGATGTCTGTTGATGTCAGGTTCTTGATGGACCTGCTTAAAGTGTTCGAGGAGTACCTTCTCAATTTCCTCATGTTGCTCCACCCTTTCTCCTTCTGAATTTTGTATGTAAGGAATATTGTTGCCCATTCTGCGTTGCACTGTGGTTCTATGGAAGAATTTGGTATTTCTTTCTCCCTCTTTTAGCCATCTGATTCTTGATTTCTGATTCCAGTATATCTCCTCCTGCTTTCTTCTTTCTTCAAGCTAATTGTGGATGTGCTACTCCTGTTCGAGGGTTCTCTGTGTGGCCGCATGTACTTGTTTCTCTTTGGAGATCCTCCAGGGCTTTTTGAAGATCATTTTGCACCTTGAAGATGTTTCCAAAGGTCTCTTTGTTCCATCTCTTGAGGTTAAGCTTTAGATGTTTGAGTTTCTGTTGAAACTGAAACATCTTGGATCCTTCTGGAGGGCTGAAGGATGTCCATGTGGAGTTAACGAAGTCTCTGAGTGAGGGATGAGTGAACCAAAACTCCTCAAAGCGAAAAGGTCTTCGTGTGTTATTTCCTGGACGCTGCCATTGAAGGGCAACCGACCAATGATCAGAGCCAGAGTGAGGAAGAATGGCCGCCGAGAAATCTACCCCCAGGTAGACCGAGTTATCTGAGATAAGGAAGCGATCCAGCTTGGAGGCTATTTGATGTAAACCTGCTCTGTGATTGCTCCACGTAAAAGTGCCATTGCAGAACTGTAAGTCTATCAAGGATGCACTCTGAATAAAGTTTTTGAAGTGGGTGTTTTCCTGTTCCAACTTGTTTTTGCCTCCTATCTTCTCCTCTAATTTTGTTATCATGTTATAATCCCCTCCAGCTATCCACAGTGGGTGCCTTCTATTGGCGTTAAGAGCTTCTAGGGTATGGAGGAGGGCAATCTTTTCCCTTGCTTCCTGAGGGAAGTATACATTCGAGAGATTCCCATGAATATTTGTGCCAACTATGTGGAAGGTAGCCTGTATTAAATTGTGTGAAGCATGAAAGTCCGACAGAGTGAGTGCTTGAGAGTTCCATGCAATGGCTAATCCCCCAGAAGCGCCGGATGCATCTACAGCAACTGATTGACATCCTGGCCAAGCTTTAGAGAGGATTCTTTCTAGAGTTGTACTATTACATTTTGTCTCTTGGAAAAAACATATTTGTGGCTTTTCCATTTTTACCATATTTTTAAGCATTCTGAGTTTTCCTGGGCCGTTGAGCCCTCTAAGGTTCCATGAAATGAGCTTCATGAGTCACTATTGGTGGAGGGCTTGTAGTACTTCGTAAGCTTAGCATACCTACCGGAGTCTACCAGAATCTTCCCGACCGCTATTGTTCTTTGGAGGTCGGTTCTTCTTCCCCTTTTTTTGGAATCTTTTGGGGTTTGGCTTAAATCCCATTGACTTCCTGGCTGGATGCCAAGCTGATTTTGATGATAGGCCCTGGAAATGACCATTTCCAGTTTGTCAAGCTGGAACTCTGGGATGCTTTCATATGCTTTCTTCTTGCATGCTGCTTCTAGTTCGAGTATGTCTAATCCATGTAGATCTATACTTTCCGGTTCTTCCTCCATTTGTTGCACCTGATTATCTCCTTCCGTAGGTATATCTGGACCTTGAAAGGGGCCAAAGGATCCATCAACCTCCATTTCATTGTCTTTGTCCCCCTGCTTCTCTTTGCTCTCCGAGTTGTGGGTTGGGGGATCTTTAGAGGGAGGGGGTTTGGATGGAGGGGCCGCGGGAGGTGGCTGGGAAGAGGATGAGGGGAGGTCAGCGCTTGGAGGAGAGGAAGTGGTATGCTCGTCCGTGATATGAGCCAGGATTCCAAAGCTATTCCTGACTGCATGGTCAGGGGTGGAGTTCTGTTTGGGTTTCTTCCCTGATGAAGGTTTTTTATGCGCTCGCTTGCGAGTAGGGGCTTTGGTGTAGCCATCATTGGTCTGAGAATCGGTGGGGGAGGGGGTTTTAGCTTGAGCATTCAGGGGGCAGTCTCTAAAGAGATGCCCTATGGCATGGCATTTGCGGCAGCGAAACAGAACATGTTCATAGTCTAAAGGCTGGTTCCACTCATAGTCACGGTGAGAGAGACTTACCGATTCTGGCAGGGCTTTGTCTAGGCGCATGAAGACGCATATGCAGGCGTAAGATGTATATCTTCGGTGTTTCGTTTCTTCAGCAGTTCTTATGTATTCCCCCAAACCATTTCCAATGTTTTTCAGAATATCCTCATCCCAGTATTCATCTGGCAATGAGTATAGTCTTATCCAGACTGGTGCCCATGAGAGATCCTCCTGATCCGGGTTGAATCTGGGGGCCCAGTCCCGCAAGTATAGGCCGGCTGAGTTGAAGAAGTAAGGACCCTCAACCAGGATTCTGTATTTGTCTTCCGGACAGAAAAAGATCGCTGTGAAGAATCCTTTTGGGCCTAACTGCAGAGTCACATCTCCCTTAGGTTTCCATTTCGCTGCAATCCAACTGTAGAGGGCTTTTTCCGTCGGCCAAAACCCTATGAATTTCCCAATGAGTGCATGATCCATCATGTATTGTATTCTTGCTTCTATTTTTTCCCCCGGCAATTCGATTCTGGGTCGATCTGTAGCTATTGGTTTGCAGGTGGTTGAAGAGACCCTCTGGGTACCATCTGTATGGTTTTGCTTCACTTCTCTCCATTTACCTTAGCTTCCAGGTTTTCTTGTCCTCTGCGCTCATTCTGGTGCAGGTTCTCTTGATTGATGACGTTCTCATGGATCGTTTCAAACCGTATTGTTCTCTCGTTTTGGTGCTGCACTTCGTGTACGATGGGGGAGGTCACCAAGGCCCACCCCTGGGGTCGCCCATGTGCCATGCGCCTTCTTACACCACTGTTTAGAGATGCCCGTTCGAGTAGTCAGATCCTTGTTGGTTATCTGTGCAGATCAGTCTGCGCCATCTGAGCTCGGTGCAGAACCCTAGCAGCGATCTCCAGAGCTCCCGTTTCTTAGGATAAATTTAGGAGCATGCAAAAAAACCATTATTAACCCTAATATTAGAATTAATAAAAATAAAAATGGCACATGGTATTGACCCATGGTATTCACCAAAATGGCACATGGTATTGACCCATGGTATTCACCTGGAATGTAGCCTATTTAAATGGGGGAATTAAACCAGCATGTAGCGCCTATGCTAAGATTCACTAGGACTTTACAAAGTTTTATTATTTAGTGAAAGGCTTGCCAAGATCTTACAAGATTTTATAATTGAGTAAAATATTCGCCATGCCTGGTGAGAGATTCGCCAAAAAATTATATATACATATTATATTATTGATAAAATCGCCTTTCATTTTTCCTATATACCATGGAGATTCGCCCATTTATTATATTTATAAATTTAGGGGGGGTTCTTAAAATTTTCCCTGCACGCGATCATAGATAGTTTTGTGACGGGCGTTTTATCCTCTAAGCAGCTATCAAGGAGCAGACATCAAAAAAATGGTCAAACCAAATGACACAGTTGATTTGGACCCCGAACCTGGTGACATCCTGTCGGTCTAGGGTCTGGAGGTAAGAAACCAAAACATCAAATGGTATATTTGTCTAGCTGGATGAACTGGGAGGAAGAAGGGAGGCTCAGAGGTGGTTTGGAAGCAGGGTAAAACCATACATTTGCTAAAGGAGAGCTTATTTTTGTCTTTTCTAGAAAGCCGGGAGGAGCAGTATCAACTGTAGACGAAGCTGTCCTTGTCGGAGCACGGAGCAGCAGCAAATGAAAATCTCCAAGTAATTCTGGATCCCTCTTATCCTCTTAGCCATTTCTACTCAGGAGGGTTAGAGGATATTGTGATTAACTATGGGCTTAGAAGTAAAGAGGAATGGAGCTCAGGTCATATTTTGGGGGTAGGGTTAGGGCAAGATGAGAAAGAGCTTTGATTGACACAGGCCCAACCGGCAAAAAACCCTCACACTCCCAGACGTAGTAAGGGCCTGTTTCAAAATCTGGTCACAGAAGTCAGAATAGCGGGGGTCTTGGAAACCACTAAGGGTTTGGCTGATACTTAGAAGGAACTTGGGGAAAGGTAGAAGAAGGGAAGGGGGATAGAGTGAATAGAGGTGGATGATAGGAGAGGAAGTGGGTAGATATAATGGGAGGCAGACCAAACATGAGGTGTAGGAGAAGTAGGATACAAACCTGTAGGAGGGCGTTTAGACGAAGGGGGCTAGAAAACAAAAGAATTAGGGAGTGCAAGAACACTTCTGGCAGAAACAAAAAATGTGGAATCGATCTCACAGATCAGGGAGGAAGGGCCACGACAGAGGCAGGTGGGGGAGAAGAGGAAAAAACCCAAAATAATTAGAAGAAGGGAACCCATAGCAAACTTGGTCCTTGGAATGGACGTTAAAATTGATGAAGCCATGGAAGTAGCAGACTTAACTCTGGTTGGAAGGGCGCGAGGCAAAAAATATTCCACCAATTTCATTTAGGAATGGACCTCTCAAAACTGGCAGGCCACACCAGATAATGCATTTCAGGTCACGACACTGGCAAAAGGCTAGTTTATGGTAAAATTCGAAAGGAAAGAAACAGTGGAATGGGTTCTGGAAAGGAATTGGGCTTTTAGGAGACACCTGCTCTTTTTCAAAAATTGGAATCCTATGTTTGATGATCAGAGGGAAAGGGTGGATGAGTTACTGGTTTGGGTTCGAATGCCAGGGCTCCCACTGTTTCTATGGGTAAAACCTGTATTTAGGGCTATTGGGAACCACCTCAGAAAATTCATGGAGGTAGAATTGTCATTTTTGCAAACCAGAGACCAGGGGATGGCACATATACTAGTAAGTTTAAACCCACTGACAGGATTGGAAGAAGAGATACAACTTCATTACAAACATTATAAGTATGTCCAACAATTAGACTATGAACACTTGTTGTTTCGATGCCACAAGTGTCATATTTATGGACACCTCGCAAAAGAGTTCCCAATGGGGTTCAAGTGGCGAAGGAAACAGAGGTAGGTAGAAGTAAGGGCTGCAGAAGAGGAGGAACCAAAGGATAGGCGAATAGAGGAAGGCAAGGAAGAAGATCAGATGGACATAGATAGACAACATGGGGAACCATACAAGGGTATGGGAGTACAAGAAATAATCATTGCTAGAAATCAGCCATTGTAGCAGCAAGAAGGACTTGTGCAGGATTAGGACCAAGTAGTAGAAAATACTGGGAGCCTCCTTCTCATCAAAGAGGGTATGGGCCCAACCTTAACCCTACCTTCTTTTACTCCTGTAATTTCTTTAATTACTGTTGAATCTGGTCCTAGTTCTTCTAGGCAACAAAACATTTTCGTTCCTATTTCTAATTCAGATAACATTCAGATGGAGCGTATTATCACATATATCCCCTATCTGAACCATGAGCATGCATTGGGTAAGGGTGACCATTCATTCGAAGGACCTCTATCCTTTATAAACCCTTACAATCTCAGAACTCGTGAGAAAAAGCCCCCTCCCTGGGATGTAGTGGGGGAATTGATATGCAAAACCCCCATACAGGGGATCACAAGGTGAGAGGGAGGAAAACCATTTGTCAAAGGCTCAGTTAAGAGTAGTGAAATCCCCCTAAGAGGTTGGACAATGATAATTCTCTCATTGAATTGCAGAGGTTTAGCTAGTAACCCTAAAAAACTGGCCCTAAAAGAGGTAATCCAGAACTATAATCTAGAAATTATACTGCTTCAAGAAACTTTGGGTGCTGGAGAAGAAGTCATAAAAGCTCTTGAAAAGATTATGAATGGTTGGAGCATTCAGGAATTGGATGCAAAAGGCCACTCTGGGGGCCTAACTATGGGGATTAAAAATAGGAAGTTCAAAGTGTTGAATACTTGGGGGATGGACCAGGTCATGGGGATTGAAGTATTCCCCCTAGAGCTCCACAACAACCTAGTGATCCTAAACATTTATGGGCCTTACCAGGGTAGAGCCCATTTCTGGAAAACCTTATACTCTAAATCCCTGTTGAACAACCCGAATTTGGTGATCGGGGTAGATTTAAATTTCTCCATAGGCACGACGGAAGCTTGGGGCCCCTCAGCTATGGAAGACCCACTCTCAAATTTCCTTACAAACCTTATTAGAGAAAATAAGCTGTTGGACACAAATTTACTGAAGATAAGATCCACATGGAGGAATAGAAGAATATGGGAAGCCTGAGTAGCAAAAAAATTGGATAGATTTCTCCTGAGAGAGGAAAAAAGGTTCCAGCCTTCCGTCAGTGGGTGGGAGAAGGAGAATTCTCCAACCATATGCCAATTCTATTAGAATTATCAAAATATCCCAAAAATCTGGCAACACCTTTCAAATTTAATTCAGCTTGGTTACTAGAGGAGTCCTATAACTCCCTCTTCAAAGAAACATGGAGACCTGTGAGGGACAATGACTCCGAGGACAAAGCTTTCCTTTTTATGGAAAACCTGAAACGCCTTAAAAAAGCAACTATGGCCTGGGAAAAGGCAAAGAAGCTGAAAGATGATGAGGACCTCATACTAATAGGGAAAGATTTACAAATACTGGAAAGCCCCAAATTTGACAGATACGAAATGAAAGAAAAAAGGGATAGAATAATGCAGTTGGAATCTCAAAGGAGCAAAATCCTATTAGCAAGAGAAGAACAGTGGCACTTGAAAAGCAGAGCCATCTGGCTAAAGGTGAGGGATGAGAACACAAAGTTCTTCCATAATTAAGCCAAAGGAAGGAAGACTCGATCGCTATTTGGTCCTTGAAAATAGAAGGAGGAAGTGAGGCAAGAACCTTTGAGGAACTCTCACAGATGGGATTTGGTCACTTCAAAAGTCTATTCATTGCCCCATCGGAAGTATCCCTTGCAAAAGTAATCCGAATAGCCTAGAACTTTCCTCACTATGTCGATGAAGGGGATAGTAGTGACATCATGGAGGAAGTCTCGAGGGGGGATGTTGAAGGAATCCTAAAGTATATGTAGAAAGACAAGAGCCCCAGATCGGATGGATGGATGGTGGAACTGTTCCAACATTTCTTTGAGAAAATTAGAGGTGAACCGACTGAAGTAGTTGAAGAGTCCAGAAAGAAAGGAGCAATCTACCCCCCTTTAGCTCAACTTTCATAGCCCTCATCCCTAAGAAGGAAGAACCTTCCTCTTTTGAGGAGTTCAGACCAATATCATTTTCTAACTGTATCTACAAAATGATAGCAAAGGTGATCGCTGAAATACCAAAGCCACTGTTTTCCAGGCACACATCAAAAGAACAATTTGGATTCCTGGATGGGAGACAGATTCATGAAGCGATTGGTGTAGCCCAGGAAACCATTCATAGCATTAAACAAAAAAAAAAAAAGGGTGCAGTAGTGAAAATAGACCTTTCCAAAGCATATGAGAGAATCAGTTGGATGTACTTTCGTATGGTTGTCACCCACTTGGGCTTTCAAATAGACTTCATAAATTGGGTTATGGGGTGTCTGACCAATGTGAGATTTGTGATGCTAATTAATGGGGCAACATCCACTTTCTTCCGAAGTCAAAGAGGGCTAACACAAGGATGCACCCTCTCTCCCCTTCTCTTCCTACTAGTAGCTGAAGGTCTTAGTCAGTTGCTCTTAGAAGCCAAAAGGAAAGGTGAAATCAAAGGTTTGGAAGTGGCTGTCAATATGTATATAACCCATCTTTTGTTTGTGGATGACATCCTACTTTTTAGTAATGGAAGAAGGAGTGAAATAAAGGAACTAAAAAGGATTCTGGATCTCTTCCTAAAGGCTACCAGAATGCAAGTGAACAAGCAAAAATCTCAATTGATGTTAGAAGGGTTTAACAGACTGGAAGCACATGAAATAATAAAAGATTTTCCATTTGAAGAGTGGAAGTTAGAAGGCAGCTTTAAATACCTGGGATTCTTTCTTAAACCAAATTCATACAAGAAACAGGATTGGCTTTGGCTAATAGCAAAAATATAAGCGAGGATCACCCATTGGAGCTTCAAATGGTTGTCTAGAGCTGGTAGACTGACCCTCATAAAATCAGTCCTAATGGCTATGCCGGTCTATTGGACTACGCTTACTTGGGTTCACAAAGGAATACTAGAAAAAGTTAGAAGGGTCTGCAATAGATTCCTTTGGGTAGGATCAAAGGAGGAGCCAGTCTTGCCTTGGGTGGCATGGGAAAAGGTGGCAAGGCCAAAGGAGTGGGGGGGTTGGGGAATCAAAGACTTAAAAACCTTTGCTCCATCTTTAGCAACTAAGTTGGGATGGAGAATAATAAATGTGGAGAATCTATGGACAAAGGTGGTCAAGAGGAAATACATCGATCCCATCTCGTTGGAGGAGTGGATTAGGAGTCCAATAAAAAAAAGGGAAATGCTTTAGTGGTGTGGAAAGCCACTATAGATGCTTTTAAAATTGTAGAACATGGCCTGTCTTGACAAGTAGGGAATGTACAACAAGTCAAGATAGGGAAGAACCCATGGGTGGGATGCAGCGAAGAATATTCACTTTCTTTGGGCCTTATTCATCAACTCGACTCAACAGGAATTCAGAGATTAAGCCAGATTGGGAATCTTGGTTACTCCACCATCTGGGGTCAAGCCTGGCTATCAGGGACGAACCTAAACCTAAACCTAGAATGGAGGGAGGAATGGTACAACTACATTATGGAACTGTCCAGGTCCAACGTCAGACTAAGAGACAAATCATATTAACTAGTATGGGCACATGCAGACACAAAAACTTACACCCCTAGTATTGAGTCACAAGAATTCATCATTCTATCAGGGTTTGCAGAAGATCCACACAACAGATGTGTAGGTTTTAACCCCGTACAGAAATTACATGCATACAAATTCTAAACACAGAAAATAAACAATGCGGGAGAAAAAACACATAAAACACATATACACATAGATTTTCCCCTGGATCCCAAAACCAGGACTACCTTGATTTTTTATTACGTATATCCAATACCATGGACTGAAAACCATCGCATCCAAAAAACATGTGTGAAAATCATGCACAAAACCCTAGGTGGGTCCGCCCAACCTAACATAGGGTCCAAAACCAAAATTTTCTGGGGCACTGCCCTAGACCCCATAAACTGGGGTTATGGGTACACATCAAACCCCCTGTGACCTCCTCCCCTATAACCCCCAGTTAACTACGTGGGTTAGTCGTGGAAAGAATATAACACAACCCAATAAGATGGTCGGTTAGGTCGAAACCCTAGTCATTGCAGGAGCCTGCATAACAAATTGTATTAATGATGTTATTAATAATATTTTTTTATATAATATTTTGAATTTTATTCTTACAACTATTATTAACGACAATATTTATTAATATTAATGTTATTTTTTTTCCAAAGAAAAATCATAATTTTCATTAAATATTTTGAAAAATATATTTTTAAATATGCACAAAAGTGCATGCAAAAAAAGGTTGTTTTGGGCAACAACCATACATAAAAATAGAGATATAATATCACGCCTTTGAAGCCCTTCCCATGTTCTGTCATATGAGTTCATCAGTACATAAATACATATAAAATGTTTTTGAAAAATTAGTCATCCAGGAAGAATATACCAGAGAAGAAATAGAGACACAAGGAAAAATGAATTCTTTGGCATCAATATCATTTGTCTTCCTATTTTCTATGAAAGGCTGGTGATAGTACTCATAACAAGTGTTTTGTAGCTACTCAATGATCTTCTACATGCCCAAAATCTATTCAACACCAACTTTGGAAAGTGCATCTGCAATAGCATTCGTTTCCCTGTAGATGTGACAATGAGAAATCTAATCAAAAACATGTTTCAACTGAAATAAATCTTCAAGAATTAAAAACAGTGTGCATGTGACATCTAACAACCAACATTGAACCAATTTATAACTTTATAGATAAGAGAGGAATAACCTATTTATAGAGTTTATTTAACCCAACGTTTTGGACTTCCAAGTGAGTCCATCCTCAGGGGATACGCCAATTGTTTAAGAGGAGATTAATGATGTATCATAGAGCTAATATTAAGTATATATATAGTTTATGGAAAGGATCAATATGAAATGATTTAGTTGGCCAGGGTTATTTGTTATTTTGGGTAGAATTACATTTTCTTAAATTGTTTATTAATTTATTAATTGAATTGTGTGGTTTAGATCATTAGTTGATTTAATTAAAAATGGAGATTCCATTATTAGTGATATTTTAATTGGATTTAATATTACTGTCCAATGTAATATATTGATTTTAATATGAAATTAGGGTTTAATTAGTTATTAGGGTTGTTATGAAATAGGAATTTTTTATTAATGTTTCATTTTCCATTTTCCTTATTTAAATTATGAATCTTATTACAATCTTTTAATTTTATTTCAATGGATTTATTATGAGGCTATATAATTATAATTAATAATATATAATTTATAAATTTTAGATATACATGGAATATGGACAACCAAATAAAGTAAAGTGTGAATACCTTTACTATTAACAAATGATACACATATATAACACTCTCATATGACTATTGGATTCATATTTCAACGTCTCTTGGACTCCCTTTGATTGTTTTATCTTTCGCACCATAATCGTTAGAGGATTAGGTGTCCAACATCGCCCCCTAATCTGAAGGGGTATGTATGAGTCTAAGAAGAGAGTTGGAATATAAAACGTGCAAAAATGCATGGAAGCCTTAGGCTGAATGTGCTCTATGAAATTTTGGTATAAGAGGGTGGTTTAAGGATGACCACCAACACTGGAACACTTAGTACAGTTCGTGGAACTCTTCCAAGTCTAGCAAGAAGATGATATCTTCTGCTAGAATAAGTGTCCCGAATGCTTTGGAGAGGAAATCCTTCAACCTGAAAAGGAGATCTCTTCCCACATAGATGGTTTAAGGCTAAACACCAACCAAAGGAATTCTCAGAGGCATCTTTGTCTCTGCTCACAACTCTAAATCTAGTATGTTAGATTGTGGCTCTGGCTCACTTGTTGTGGCTTTGAGACTTATATATGACCATCATTTCCCCCTTGTTGGATACAAGGTGAGAATATGAAGAGATCTCAACTACAATACTTTTCAATATTTGAGAACAAATCATGTTGTATGAGTGAAATATATTCTTGGTTGTTGAAGCCCATTTCCATGAACTAATCCATCCAAGATGAATCTTTGTTCTTGTAGGAGGCTTGTTTTTGAAGCATCTGTGTGAAGAGTGAGTACACTGACCACAATGATTACACAGGTGAAGATCAAAACAATGATCTTTCATATGGCCAACTTGGTCACAATGTTGGCATTTAACAACTTTTGGCTGCCAATGTGGAGCAGAGTCTGGAATAGGTGAAGGTGAACTTCCAAAAAGAAATCCAACACTCTGAAATTTGATGGGCTTTGATAATCTAGAATATGAAAGGAGACATCATTTTCATATCCAAGACTGGTTATGTAATTGATATGTACAAGCTCTTCCCAAGGTATGATGATGGGCTTGGGAAGCATATGTTGAGTTTCTCGTTCCGCATGCAACTCTACTTTGAACTGGGAAGCATGGAGACACTGCAGTGAGAATGTTGAAATGTCAATCAAAATCAACTTTATATTCTCACTGCTAAGGGGAGTGTGTCTCAATGTTTTGAATAGAAGCAGGTTCAAAATGATGACTCCATTGTTGTATTTCTTCTTGCTGAAATTAAGGTTCTAGTTGGAAAAACTAAATATTTCATGTGCATGTTGCAAACAGTTTTGAATTTGAGAGAGAGAGGCTTTGCTAACATTTACCATACCATCAATAGTGGAAAGTATCAAAGTGTTCAAAAACTCTAATGCATCATCAAGACTGGCCATTATCTTAGAATAAAGGCTCAAAGTAAACAAATAAGCATCTTTGTTTCAAGAAATTTGTGCAAGGAGTCCAAAAAAATTATTTAAACGAGGCTAATAAGAAGTTTGAGTATTTCTTCAAAACTATAATTCTTTCTTTCCCAAAACTTGCAAGGAGCCAACAAACTAGACAATGCAAGTTGGTTCTTGGTGGAGACTTATATATCTCAATACTAAAGAATGCCAAAAGATCAATATTTGTTCCTAATGGAATATTGTTTTATGTGTTGTCTGGAACCTTAGAAGGGAAACAAATTTGCATTTAATGCACATACAAACTTTATCGACACCAATTCACATTACTTATTCAATTCAAACTTGTATAGAGACCTTCCCGATGTTCACAACTTATGCACAACATTTCACAACTAGTCCAACGACCAACCAATACATGCCATCAAGCTATAAAATATCAATGTGCAAAGATGTAAAATATTTCATCTCGAGTACAGGCATTATAAAATTGACGAGGGTCGTCCTTATGGCATCGGCTAACAGTAAAACACATACCATTCAAATAATATTAAAATTGACTATAAAATGGCTCCATTATGCCAAACTACCTGAAAATTCCACCATCAACAACCACAAGGAGACCAATATTGTATATCCAAAGGGGCGGCACTAGTCAATGGACTTTGTAATGCAACTGTTTATTACAACACCATTATGATCATACTACTACTTCAGATATGAACATATGCTCTCATGTAAAAATTGTAACATACCAAACCAATTCACTGATGTACCATTCCACCATTGACTAAAATGAATTACCAGAAAGAAACAACATACCTAGAGAAAGTTAATATGGTGGTTTCATGATGCACTCAACATGGCTAAGAAAGGCTTTTGTCACGAACAAACAGAGGATTTCTCGAAACTATTGCACATTCCTCCTCTAGCGAACTCTTGTCATGGCTTACACGAAACAAATTAGAATCTCTTCTCCCTTAGATTTTCCTTTGCTAGACATGAATCTTCCACCTACACTTCCAGATTATGTGGAACCAACAAATACCATTATCACAACCCTTCCAAATGGTCTCAAAGTTGCAACTGAAAACTATTTGAGCCCCATTATATCAATTGGATTGTGCATTGATTATGGTTCCGTGTATGAGACCCCGTTGTCCAGCGGAGAAAATCACCTCATGGAACGAATGGTGTTCAAAACTACAAAGAACCAAAGCCATCTTCAGATGGTGCGTGAGGTGGAAGCCATCAGAGGGAATGTTACGACATCAACATCCCAAGAACATATGGGTTACACTTTCGATGCTCTCGAAACATATCTCTCTGAGATGGTAGAATTGTTGATTGATAGTGTGAAGAACACATTTTTTCTTGACAGGAAGGTTCAGGAACTGCTAGCGAAAGTGAAATCAGAGATTGCAAAAATTTCGAACAATCCCCAAAATTTGATTCTAGAGGCACTACATTCAGTTGGCTATGCTGGTGCATTAGGGAACCCTCTCATGGCTCCTGAATCTCCTATAAACAGATTGAATGACACAATTTTTTAAGATGAAAACTTAAATCGTCAAGATAGGCATCCTATAGCTTTGAATTCTGAATGAATGCCACACAACACAAATAGTGAAATGTGATCAACTCCTCCTCTATGATTTTCAGACTAAATTTTAAAGAATAAAGCGACTCAGTGATCTGATACAGTTCTGCAAGAGAAACATTACAACTAGGATGATGCAGTAATGCCTCGGTAACATTAGATGTGCATACCCTCTAATAAAATAATGGACATAGTTATCATAATAAGAGATATAAGGAGATCGAGGTGTTTCTACGAGGCTAGGGAAATAGAGGCGTTAGAAAGAGCGATAGAATGCCAAAAATGCTTAGAGTAACGCCTTATAAGGAGTGGAGGTTGATAGTAATAGGCTCACAATGGTCATGAGCACGGCTTAAAAGCATTAGAATAGGTAGAAAATAGTGGAAAAAAATAGCACCCAAATGAAGTAATAGATTTTGATGAGCGCTAGGGAGGACATGTGAAAATGTAGAAGTTATTAAATGTCACTGACAAGAAGAAAACCTGATTGGATGGTAGATATTGTCAACACATTTAAAGCAAGGCCTCTGATATGTGTTATGGCAAGCTCACAATGGAAGAACTGAAATGCATAGTGACCACAAAACCAGTGGCTTAAGAGCAGGGAAGGACTTTGCCAGCTCTGATACCATGTTAGATATACATGGAACGTGGACAACCAAATAAGGTAAAGCATTAATACCTTTGCTATTAACAAATGATACACATATATAATACACTCATATGACTGTTGGATTCATATTCCAACGTCTCTTGGACTCCCTTACATTTTGTCTTCCACACCATAACCCTTAAAGGATTACGTGTCCAACAATAACAACCAAAGATTCCCAAAAATTGTAGCCTTTTGAATCCCTCTCAATAATGAACAAGAGAAATAGTTTAAGACTGAGTAATTTTGCATAATTATTAGTGCCCCTACCTAGCCCGTATTGAAGTTTATAGCAATTCTTCTCTAATAAATATAAAACAACAACACCCCACAATCTCACCAACAAAGGAAGTCCCACCAAAATAAGCCTAGTGGCGGGAGTGATCCACTTCTTCGTTAGTATTATTTATGGGTTTGTGAGCCAATATAACTTCAAGAATCAAAATCATAAGTAGCTGGGATTCAAGTTTCCACCCTTTCAACAGTTTGTGACTTTGCTTGGAATATGTCATTATTCCTTGCAATCCAGATTCCCTAGCAGATAGTGGGTGGGATATGTTTCATAATTTTTTGAGGCAACATGTTCCCCCCATGATTTCCCAGCTTCTTTGCATGAAGGGCCATGCCACATAGAATTTAAAGTCAAGGAGTGATGCATAATATTCCACATAACAGTGGCAATGGACACAGAAGGAACATATGGTCCATTGTCTCCTCCACACTTTACAAACCGTACACCAACTAAGCCTAATAATGCATCTCTTCTTTAGATTATCACCATTAGGGATATCATTTTCGAGCATGCACCATAAAAAAAACCTACTTTTTAGGATGATTGATACTATACGATTTGAAGCCATTTCAAATTGAACAATCTCTATACGACTAGCGAGAATAATCTTTATACTGCCAGATAGAAAGTTATCTAAGGGTCCCCATTGATGTGATATTGTGAACTCAATAATTTGCATTCATATGTCAACAATATCCATCTCCAAATGATTTTTATGGCTTAGATGCTCATGAGTCAGGATTTCTCAAGCCAAATGTTAATGGTAGGAATTTAATCTCCATCAAATATTTGCAAATATTATTAGTAGTATACAAAAATCAAAGGTTGAAATTTCTTTTCAAGGTTATATATTTTTTCCCTTTTAATTATATTCATTAATTAAAAGAATTTCATATAAAATAAGTGTATATGAAATGAGTTAAGTATTTTGGGGTATGTGGTATTAGCAAGTCATAGTATTGGTTTGTGACAAAACCTATTTATAGATTAAGAATCTCAATGATAAAGTGGGGTGAATGCTCATGGTAAGAATCTTGTTACGCGTTTTTTAAATTGTATGTATTTAAATCATATTATTTCATTTTATCATTATTAATAATAATAATATTTTAAAATAAAATTGTAGTGTAGTTAATTTGGGTGGTAAGATGAAGTATGTTGATACTTATTATGTATTGATACTCACTAGCCATTTAATTTATATGGTTGTACTAAGCAAAGTCTTCCGGTAGAAATCACATAAGATAATTTTTTGGCCCAAGTGTTTTGAACCAACAAGTGTGGTTCATCATCTAGTCCTCACGATGAAGCAAACTTGTTGGAATTTCTCTTATATGATTGCTTAGTTCATTATGAATCATAAAACCCTGAATACAGAAAATATTGCACTAAATTAATTAATTTCTAATTAATACTTTGAAAATATATCATATTCATTATTAATAATTTCATATTTTTCTAATATATATTTTTAATTTTGATTATCAATAATTATACCACTAAATAGAATATTTTTATAATTTCTATATAATATTAATTTTTTTTTTTTTTTTTTGAATTTAATTGATTTTCTAAAGTTTTATTTTATAAAATATAAAATAATAAAAATATTCAATTATGATAAATTGATACTTAGATTAATTTAACAAATCACATATATAATAATCAAATGAGTGTGGATTTATCTAAATTGTAGATTTATTAAGTATAGAGATTAAATTTCTTTTTATTCTAAAATAAGTTTAAGCATCAAAAAAATTTAATTTTTAACCATAGTAAACGTAAACCCAAGTTAATTTTAAAATAATTTAATTATAAACCATAATAATTAGATATTCCATTTAGAAAAAAAAAAATCATAATCATCAAGCCTATTTAAATTTAATAATATAATTATTATAATACAACTAGCTACTCAAACTCTTCATCATAATGATACATATCTGTACAAAATAAAAATTATATCACATTGATTTGAAAACGTGTTGTAGCACAACTCACAAACTACAGCTGTCCCCGATTTATTTTTTTAAACTAAAACACAGAAAAATTGAATAGTATGCATTCATTTATTTATTTTTTAAATATTTATGCCCATAAACACTCTAATTTTTCCGGACGTTTTCATTTCTGAAAAATCATGTAATTTGAATATCAATAATGTACCGTCATACGAGTGTATTACGAAAGCACTCGCGCGTAATGAATCGCTGAATGCCCGGAAACTTCCAATACCTCCTCGTAGGAAACCCCACTATTAAGAAACAGGGAAAAAAATAATTTTAGGGTGCGTGAAGAATGAAAGGCCATGAGTGAAGCTTTTAAATTAGAGAAGAAACCAACAGGTACCACTCAACCCGTGACGTCAATAATTACGCCTAACGCGTTCTTTTAGGGCAGGGCCTTTGGAGATTTTCCTATGTCAGCATCCAATCGTAATTGCCACCTGTTTAACCACCGAACTCTCACCCGTTAAACAGCGTGTCATGCGTCCCCATATTGCCCATCCATCTGCCCCATCTGGAAATCATTGATATGTGACTTCGTGCAGCCCAGAGCCGGACCACTATGTGGGAGAGCAGCTGCTCGGCTAGGCAGCCATATTTCCTATGCTATTCGGTATTTATGCACTAAGTACACATCATCCGCATTTCTCTAGCACATGGATTACTGCATCGACTACCATGAGCATCAAGTAACTTCATCACCATTTTTTCGATCGCTCAATTTTTTCCGAATAAGTGAGACCCGAAGTTAATGCGAGGTTAATCCCCTAACTATATATGTAGGGGTTAGACCTGCATGAATGCCGCCTTCCCATCCTACTTCCAAC